>VONZ01000124.1:115000-1424433 GCA_012976165.1 Labeo catla
AGCACACACAGCTAGCCTCCCTCCTGTGTCTCATCGCTCAGATCTGATTGCAACATAAACATGGCGTCTCAATCCAGACTGCCCTTTCTAAACGATTTTTCACACAGCCAAACAAAGGGCTAGTGAAAGCGTAATGACCTACACATCAAAACACTCGCATGCACAAACACACACACAAGCTGAGCGGGCTCAAAGCGGACCTCCTTGAGAGCTGACACATTTTACAATGATGGCAGGACTACACACTCATGAATATACAAGCCCCTATCAATTAATAATGAATTAAACATGTGCTTTGTTAGAAGGGCTAGTCTGGGCCCACACTGAAGAGCGATAAACAAGAAAAGAATAGCTGATTTGAGCACTTTATTCAGTATACATGTACATTTTCCTCATATCTCTATTTGCATTTCATTTGTATGTGTCTAATTAACTGTGCTCCCCTTATTTAACCCCCTGAGCAGTCACCTGTTGATACCTGGTAGGGACGACATCATGCCGGACCCCTTCAGGGCAGCTCCTTTATCGGCTAGGAGACATCTGGTAACTCAGTGGTGGGGATTTTTAGATGAGTCCGGGCTGCTCTACATTAGAAGCTAAAAATATACCGGGTCTTCTGAAGTTGTGCCACAGGAAGACAGTAAACCCTTTCATTCTTTCCACCCCCTTTTTTTAAACAGTCAACAAATCCGTCATATCTGGAGAACAGGTGGCACTTCCAGTGTGTCCCACAGTGTTGAAACTCAACTTAACATTTCTTAACATCACAGAGATGCTGCTAACGCTCCACGTGCCCTGTGTTGTATTTTTAGAAAGGAGAGCTGTGCTTTTCTTGGAAAACTGACTTAAGAGATTTAATAGGATGAAAATGAGGATGACTATGGTCAGATGAGTGAACTATGAAAGCCAAATCTGAGCGGGATCTCTGTCTCATGCCTTTGTTGTTGTTGTGTGTGTGTGTGTGTGTGAGTGTACCTACTTAACCATATTTTGGGGACAAAAAAAAAGTACACAAAAGTGAGCAAAACCTGACAAAATCTCCAAAAACCACCCTTTGGAGATGTCCTCATTTGTAAAACTGGTATAAAAAAAAGAAAACAATGTGTTTATTTTTCTTTGTTTGTTTGTTTGTTTGTTTTGTGTTTTGTGTTGTGTTGTGTTGTGTTGTTTTGTTTATTTATTTATTTTTTTTTAGTTTTTAAAAATGTAAAAAGTGTTCTGTGAGGGTTAGGGGTAGGTTTCTCCTGATTATTTTCAATAATAATAATAATAATAAATTATTATTAATAATTATTGTTATTATTAATATTATTATTATTTCGTAATTTAAAGATGCCATCCGTAACATTTTTTTTTTTTTTTTTGGTTAAAAATGATCTAAAATCAATTTTTGAGCAAGTACGTAACCAGCCAGTGTTCAAAACTATCTCCTTACTTTAGCCCAATTTACAACGATAAGCTTGTAATAATGTTTTCTAGTTGGAGTGATACTGGTATAAATTAGCAGGAAATTTGAGCAGCCACATCATTATGTAACGTCTGTAAACCAGCAGCTGGAATAATTAAATGTATAATTTTGATGGCAGATTGTAATCCAGAACGGATTATGTGTTTATGAAACACATGCGAATGAAATTAAATTATAGTCCAGTTTTAAATGTGCATCTGATTACAGTCAGACTATGTGGGATTACGCAAGATTTGTATTTTATAAAGAATTAGTTATAAGGAAAATAAATTAGATTTTTGGGTTAAAAAAAGAATTTTTTATATGAAATTCTAATGGTATGATAATTATAGATTAGACTGTACAGAAATTGAAATCTACACGCTAATACATACTAAATACACATAGTCATGCAACGCTAATGTTAAGATTAACAATTTGACAACAAAGTATACACTGTAAAAAATAAAAAAACAATTTGTTGAGTCAGCTTAAAATAATTTGTTACCCTGCTGCCTTAAAATTTTAAGTTCAGTCAACTAAAATTAGTTTAGTCAACTTGAAATGTTAAGTTGTACTAAGTAACAACTTAGATATTTGTGTTTGCTAAACTTAACAAATGGGTAACCCAGCTGCCTTAAAATTTTAAGTTGATTCAACTCAAATATCTAAGTTGTCACTTAGTATAATTTAACATTTCAACTTGAATAAACTTTTTTGGAGTTGACTGAACTCAAAATTTTAAGGCAGCCAGGTTACAAATTATTTTAAGTTGACTCAATAAATTGTTTTTTACAGTGTATCAGTAATAATAACTTGCACGATTTGATGTTATAAGCATATATATATTATATAATATAAAAATATAAATATATGTTATATTTAATCACCATTGGTAATGTGATTTATTGTAATACTTTTTTCTCAGTTGGTGTGGCAGACAGAAGTGGCGGACATGTTACTTACAATATCTGGTGAAAATTCTTATTTGGGTAATTTATACCATAACGTAGGCTAGAATCTGTGATTCTGAAGTACAGTATCCACACCAGTGCGGTGACTGACAGCTAAACATAGCCGTACCGGTTCACAACCCACATAATGAAGATAATTCAGCAAATAACTGCAATTGCAGGTTTCAATACAGAGATGGCGACAAGGAGGCAAAACTTACGGACTGCAGCTTTAAATAGCACCAGTTTTCCCCTAACAAATACATTTAAAAGGTCAATTTTAATGACCTTTAGCTGTTTTAGAAGGATTGTCTAAGTGTGTGTGTGATGCGTGTTTAATGTTTAAGCACAGTGTCCCTCTCCCTGTGATTGCAGTAGAAATACCAATTAACCCAAACCAATTAGTGCGGAGCTCTTTACTACAGAACGTTACCCCCTCCTGCTCTTACAATCTGTCCAGTCTTCTTTCTGTTTACATGTGGATCTGTGGCTATGTATTTGGACGCTTGTGGTGGGTTAGTGTGTGTGTGTGTTTCTGTTTACAATATGTTGGATTGTACGCTTAATTACCAGTCGAGGACATATATCGTAAAGAGCACCCTGAAATCCTGCTCACAGCGCATTTGTGTGTTCACGCACACACGCACACACATTCTTACCATCTCCGATCATTAGTTTCATGTATGTTTGTCTTTCTGTCCCCCCTGGTGGTTAATGCATGGATGCCGTTGAGCGGCTCTGTCTCATGTTTAAAGGTGTGATTAGACCTGATCTCAGATCAGAGGTCTGTGGGAGGAAATGTCCTGCTGCTGTAGGGACTGTGCTGTGTTGTCTTTGGCTTGGCTTCACCCTCCCTCTGGCCCAAACCATCACCTCTCTCCCGCTCTACCACACCATTTGAAGTACAGTGCTGGTACTGTGTAATGATATTATTTAAAAAAAAAACAGTAGTATTGCTGTTAATGAATTCCGGATTGGCGTAGCTGAGGATGGACAGATAGGAAAGCGTGGGACGAAAGTCCTGTCTTTTCCAGATGAAAGTGGACCTGCGCGTTTCCTGTCTCAACTAATGATAGAAATAGAACAGAATCTGACCTCTGAAATAAATCTGTAATATAAACACTTTCTATTTTAAATATAGTTTAATGGGAATTGAACTGATTGCTAGGCCTCCGTTGTGGAGTTTACAGTTATATTGCAGAGATGCAGAAACACTGAAGATGTTTATTTATAGTTTTGAAATCAGTTTTCCCACCATGTTCTTGACTAAGACGTATTTCTTTGAAATGTAAACATAATCCATCTCTGTATAAATTAATCCAAGCATACATCAGACTTAAGAGTTATCTTAACAGTGATACAATCACACAGAGCGCAACAACATCTGTCTCACTGTACTCAGCACTACAATGATAATAAACTCTATTACATGGTTATCTTTATATGTCTATCTCTCCTTGTCAGCAGATTTTCAGTAGATATATGCATTCTGATAAAATGTGATACAAAGCACCTGCTTATATGTGACCCTGGACCACAAAACCAGTCATAAGGGTCAGTTTTCAGACATTGAGATCTATACATCATCTGAAAGCTGAATAAATAAGCTTTCCACTGATGTATGTTTGTTAGGATAAGACGATATTTGGCCAAGATACGACTATTTGAAAATCTGGAATCAGAGGGTGCAAAAACAAATCTAACTATCGCCTTTAAAGTTGTCCAAATGAAGTTCTTAGCAATGCATATTACTAATCAAAAATTACATTTTGATATTTTTACAGTAGGAAATTTACAAAATATCTTCATGAAACATAATCTTTACTTAATATCCCAAATGATTTTTGGCATAAAAGAAAATTGGATCATTTTGACCCATACAATGTTTTTTTTGGCTATCGCTACAAATATAACCCTGCTACTTATGACTGGTTTTGTGGCCCAGGGTCACATATATTGTTAGACTTTTTTTTTTTATTTATTTATTTAATTTAGAGACCGCAGACTGTTTAGATAACAGTGATTCTTGCCCTTTATGTCTTCTCGTTAATTAATTTATTTGTAAGTGTGGGTTTTATTTAAACAAGTTGACCTACATTCCATCTGTTGTAATGTAAATGAATGTAAATTCACATTGATTAATTTGAATACACATGGGCATTGATGCTCAATTTGAATACGGACGAGACTGGACATTTCTGTGCAGCCGTTTGCCATGAGTAAATGAAAATCAATGATTTTCTGTTGAACTTTTTAATATAATGCATATTGTTATGATAAAAAAACAATGTTTAAAGCCTTGAAATGAACCAAAACACGTGTTTATCTTTCCAAAAAAAACAGTTAAATTGCACTAGTTATGACAAAAGAATATCACAATATGTTACTGTATTAGTTGTCCCTTCACCTCCATCAGTTACCCTTTTCACAAGGAAGCTGTGATTCGGGTGCAGTGTGTAGCCTGTTGTTTCTGTCTGTGTGTCATGTCATGAATGCTAAAAAGACTAACGTAGCGGGGCAAAAGATAAAGAAAGAGTAACATGCTCAAATTGTCTGTGATTGATGCCCTGACTGTCTCGCTCACTGTGTGTCTTTGTGACAAAATCAAAACATTTTGCTTTGGGAGCTCACAAACAGGCTGTATCAAGCAGAGAGGTAAATTAGCATCTTTGCTTTTGATTGCTAGCTGGGTAAGTTCACCTCGCAGCCACGAGGCTTCAAAACAAAGTACAATTCCAGGCAGTCGTCTGACGTCAAACGCATCTGCTCGCTTGTTTGGAAGAGTGACACACAAGTAGGCCGTAATGATTGCCTTGTTTTGTCATTATTTTTTCTTCTTTCCTCTCTCTCTCTCTTTCTCTCTTCTCTCTGTCTGTCTTTCTCTCTCTCACTCACTCACGGAGAGACAGCTTAAACCAGCACTGCGCTTTCAGAACTTAAGGAGTTTTGAAAGTTAAAAGAGCTCTTTTTCTCAGGAGCCAGTGTGATGTTTCCTGCGCGGCTTTGGTGTCGAGACTCCCAGACGATGCTATTATGTGAGCGATGTTAGTATGACTCTGACAGCCTTCTGTACGCATTTGAGGGCTGGAATTGGCAGTTTGTGTGTGCGTGAGCGAGAAAGAGAGAGCGCATCATGCTTCTCTTAAGAAATACACTTTTCCCTCGCACGGTCTTTAAAGAACCTTGTTAAACACAAAAAGCACAGCAGCGAGGCTCATGCAAAAGAGGGAAAAAAGAAAGAAAAAGGAAACTTTCAAAAAATGTTTCTAATCGCGCTTGGCAGGTAGGAGGATGTCAAGTTGAATTTGGAGCGGTGTTTGCAATGGTGTCGTTTAAGTGTTTAAAGTCTGACCTTGAGACGTTTTTTCCTGTCTGAATTGTGTTAGCGCTCCTGCCTTCTTTCTCACAAGGAGCTGAATCACAACATTGTTTATTCACTTTGATTTGTCAAAGATGCATGCAGGAGTATTGACAAAAGATATCCAACCCCCAAAACCAGATGTGCTCTTCCGAGACACGCTGATGCTTCCTGTGTGTCTCTTCTATCTTAGCTTCTTACTGAAGAGTCTTAAGGGGTAGTTCACCCTAAAATAAAAATCATCATTTACTTATTTTATTCCAAACCTCTATGACTCTTCTGTGGAACACAAAAGTAGATATTTTGAAGAATGTCTGAACTATCCCTGTATTTATTTATTTATTTATTTTTTAAATAATCCACCTTTTTTTGCTATAACAGCGGGCGCGGCCATTTATAAAATTGTATGGGTCTGGCTTCCACGTGTCTCATCCACGTCCAGCTATTTTTAGCTGTATAAAATAGCTAGTTTTGCTGATTGATATTGCAAATTGGTGCGTTTTACCATATTAATTTAATGTATTATCTTAGTTCTGGTTTATTGTCACTGGTTTGTAGTGCAAACAGTATTACCGTTTACTATTCTCGTTATTTCCCTATAGCGGCTAATGAACCGGAAGTCGCGAAGAATAAGGTAAACAGCATAAGGAAGAACCCAAAGGGGTTTCCCAAAGAACCAATTTGGTTCCACGATGAGCCTGTCAATTAGGGATGTGCCCAAATAGTAAATCTGTATTTGGAAAAGCATAGGAAAAACGGGAGATGGTTAGCCACTTGCTAGTGTGGTACATAAAATTTTACCTACCACATAAACAGTGTAAGGAGAGATGACTGATAGGACAATGGTGAATGATTTGCAGATCGTGAGCACTTCCGACAAACATCTAATCTTCTAAAACATGTGTTAAAGGTGCATTAAGTGATTTTTTTTTTTTTTCCAAATGATGTTGATATTTGAAAGCACCAACATAAACACACCCATAGCCCAACGGGACCTATTTTGATTTCTCCGCCCCACACGTACGTACACAACCCTGGCATAACGACAATCGTAGAAACAAGCAAAGATGAAGCATATTCAAACAAATTTTCCTCTTTTTTATCTTCCATTTCTCTCTATCTATAGGTGATCTGCTAATATCCATCCTATGCACTAAAATTGAGTGCTCTCTTCTCTCTATCCTTACAAGACACACCCTTACTTCTGATTGGCTACAAGTGCGTTTTTGGACTCGGTCCGACACTGTGGTCAAACACGTTTTTCCGCTTTGTAGTATACAATAGCTACGTGTGATTGTGAATCTCGAAAGTGAAAGTGAAAAGCGAGCACGCATTCAAAAGCAATTTCAATGCTCTGTATATTAAAGGAGAACTCCACTTCCAGAACAACAATTTACAAATAATTTAGTCACACCCTTGTCATCCACGATGTTCATGTCTTTCTTTCTTCAGTCGTAAAGAAATTATGTTTTTTCAGGAAAACATTTCAGCATTTTTCCCCATATAATGGACTGATATGGTGCCCCGATTTTGAACTTCCAAAATGCAGTTTAAATGCGGCTTCAAATGATACCAAATGCGGTTGTAAACTATCCCAGCCGAGGAAGAAGAGTCAAGTGAAATGATTGGTTATTTTCATTAAAAAAATACAATTTACATACTTTTTATTCTCAAACGCTCATCTTACCTTGCAGTCCTTGAACTCTGTGTATTCTGGCTCAAGACAGTTAGGGTATGTTGAAAAACACCCTTTTCAAACACCCTTAACAAAAATGGTAAAACAGTGATATAGGACTATTTTGAAGTTGAGGGAGAACATGAGATGGGAGTTTTTCGACATACCCTAACTGTCATGAACAGGAACAAAAACAGTCCAGGCAGAGTAAGACAAGATGAGTGTTTGATATTAAAAAGTATATAAATTGTATTATTTTTATTAAAATAACCGATCGTTACGCTATATAAGACCCTTCTTTCTCGGCTGGGATCATTTACAACTGCATTTGGGATCGTTTGAAGCCACATTTAAACTGCATTTTGTAAGTTCAAAATCAGGGCACCGTATCAGTCCATTATATGTGGAAAATGCTATTATTAGTAAATTATTTGTAAATTGTTGTTCTGGAAGTGGAGTTTTCCTTTAATAGCAGGTTTATATACAGTATAATTACCTAATGATATAATTGCGAGAAAAATAATTGAAATGCATTTTTTCCTCCCATCTCGTATTTATTCCTTTTATTAGTGGTTCCGTAGTACACGTCATTTATTTTCCGAACACCGTATTAGGATTCAGGCACATCCCTACATCACATCCCTACATTTTTAATAAAAGGTTTGTAGAAGAACCACTCATATTCTTTAAAGATGCTTTAAAGAACCTTTCAATGGAAATGTCACTTTGAAAAACTAATGTCGACAAAGAACTTTTATTTAAGTTATTTTCTGTTTGTTTTTTGTTTTTTCTCAGATCTCCTTTTTTCATTCCATATGGACGAAACTTGTCCACATGTTTTAGTGGAGACAGGAATATACATGTACAATACGTACTTATGCACACAGATGACTCTTGCACATTTCTTTGGTTTTATACACTTAATATAAAACATATCACGTCCACGTGCGTGGGCACTTCTAAGACAACTCAAAATATGCACATAAATGTAGATACATATGTGTGTGTGCATGTACATAACGTATAAAAACAGCACACACACACACATTTTCTTCCACCTCTTACTCTCTCTTTCTAATATGCGCATGTGTGTGATGTGAACGTGCACTAAGGTTCCATATGTTTATGTGCAGAGGTCTAGTAGCACTTGATATAAAAGGTAACTGTGACATTTCTAATTTTCCATGCACCAGCCCAGTTCATTTTCTTCCCTGCTGCCTCTTGCATGCAACAGTAAGCCTCTAGGATTGACAATAATTACGCCAGCACGCAAAATGAAGAGCGTAATGTGAACACAGCTTTGCCATAATTGCCTTTTCATTATTTGCTAACAGTGAGCTATTCAGTCAGAAGAAAGAGATTGCACAGTAATTGGCTAACAATAGGAAGCAGGGACACTGTTCAGCAGCACTGGTAATTTTTGTGTTGCCGTGATGCCTTTTTTTTTTTAATAAAAATCTGAAGCATTAAACTGTAATTTAAAACTACAATTTCTAGCCTGAATGAAAATGCTGGTATTACCATGAGCTCCTATTTAGAGTGGAACATCCTATTAGCTGTATTAGCAGCAGAGTTGGTTCGCTTCCATATGTGCTGCCTCCAAACCAAATGGGATTTAGGCGGCTTTGTTTTTGCCGGTCTCATTCAGACACACGCAGACAGGAATGCCACACAAACACATCACAGAACGCACAGCCTCGCTCTGGAATATCACACTCTTTGTGGTGACGTTTGATGAAATACATGTCTATAATTACAGTTTACAAACTCTAAATGGAAAGAGGCAAAGGGCAGCAAAGAGGTGTGTGCTTTTTGTGTGCTATAGGCCAGTTTTTCTTAACTGGTGGGTCGTGGTCACAGACAAAAAGTGAAAAACACTAGTGAATATAATTACTAAAATTAAAATAACTATATAATTGTGCAGAGTTAAGACAGCAAAATAAATAGATTTACCAATCCTGACTTCTGATGCTCTCATCATCAAAAAAAAAACATAAAGATGATGTGAATTACTGACTGAACTTCAACAATTGAATTAAAGGAGCCTGGACAATTTCAAGAATCCAAAATCATCTTTTTTTTCTGTAATATGAATACGTTTCAATATATTATTTCAAAGCATTTTTTTATTGTATATGTATTTTTTATTGTATATGTATTATAAACTGTATGATACTGTTTGGTTCCACCTGTAAAACCTGAATCTGAAGCAAAACCAGATTTTGCCAAGAAGCTGATTTAGAAACTGAGAACCACTACTATATAAAAAGAACAATTATTTGATACAGTGTACTTACTGTGTACATACATGTTTGTACATTGTACTTATATATTTTTAAAATCTTGCATGTAATTGTAACATCAGTAATTAATTAATTTCTGTAATTATGTTTATAATTACACTGTTGACCCATCCCTTACACCTTAACCCACCCTTAAACCTACCCATACTACCAAACCTGTCCCTAACCTTACCCATATCCCACCTCAGTAGCACCAAAAGTTTTTTGCAATACAATATTAACACAATAAGTACATTGTACATATTTTTTTGATGTAAGTACATAGAAGTTAAGGCCACCTAATATAAAATTTCTTATTAATCTTATAGATGCTCCTTCTTTGTCTCTCAGGTTTGACCACCGATGTTGTGCCTCTTGTCATTTCTCTTCCATATTCTCATCTTTTCTTACTTAATCAGCAGCCTTCTGTAAGAAAAAGAAAAAAATCTCTAGAACTAGTCTAGACATTCTTCAACACTTTTCAGCAGCTCAGGCAACATGCTAGAGTGAATTATAGTACACCACACTAATAATTAGAGTACAGTAATAACCAAGGACGTTCTGACTAATTCAGTATATTCACAGGCAAAAGAACAAGTGTAATCAGTAAAGGAGGGAGGCAAAGCTGACTGATGATTCAACCCTAATGTTCCGTGATTGAATTTGGCAAAGGTCTTTGTGACCCTAGTGGCATTTGTGTAAAAATAATAATAGCCATTTTAAATTAGCCTATTATTTCTGACTTAATCAAAACCCAGTTGGCAGATATTATTAAAGCTTTAACTGTCTGTTGCATAAGCTGATTGTTATCCAGCAAAGACACATTGTAAAAAGCAAATGTAATAAAAGCAATATTGGTACATGTAGTTTGTGGACCAAATGCTTTTAAAAACGCATTGGATTTTCTTGTTTTTATTTTTTGTTTTGATTGTGTAGAATCAGTTCTCAAGCATCAATATTAAGTTTGTTTTTGTTTTGGGGTTTTTTGTTGTCTATTAAAAGAACCTGGGTCTCTGAGAAACTGCATAGATTATGAAGAGTAAAAGCTGTATTTCCATTGATAAGCACTTTATAAAAGGTCCCGAGCCCTGCAGTTTGCATTGCTTTAAACTACTGATTAATCTCTCTTCTTACATATCATCCAATCCTTTCTACAAGCAGCCTCTCTCTCTCTCTTTCTCTCTGTAGCTCGTTCGCTCGCTCTATTTGAGGTGTGTGTCTGTGTCATAATTATCTAATATGGTTGGTCTGCTGCTCTCTTATTTAGTAATTAGCTACATCAAACTGATTGGTATGGCTTCCTGAATTCATGCCTTTTAATGTTTAAAGACTGACTTTGTGCTTGAAGGATTTGTTTGTATATATCCTGCGTGTGATGAGAGCTTTTCAAGTAATTGGCTCCTAGGGGACGGCACTTTCTAATAGTTAAAGCATAATTACAGCCTGTATGAAATGTTAAACTGCCCTCGCTGTCTCTCACGCCGGCTTAATTGCGTGCAACAAGTAAGGCAGGCTTTTCATTTTGTACCATCATAAGGATGGACTGAACTTTCATAGAAACACACTGAAATTTTGTCAGGGAGTAAATAGTCTCTCATATGGTAATTTTGTAGGACACCAAAGCAAAAAGGCTGTGAACTTATTCAAACCAATGCTCATATCTTCTCCTCCCCATCTTCGCCATGTATGTATGCGTGTGTGTGTCTTTTGTTTTTGTATGTGTTTGTTAGGTGGCATATATTCAGGGTCTGTTAAAGAAGAATTCAAAGGAGGGAAAAAAAAAAAAAAAAAGATCGTGCTTACCGAAGATGGTTCCCTACTTTCTCCGAACAGCTCTCGGGCTTACAGATCGGCTATTGATGTAGTGGAATGCCTTTGTCTAAGTGCTTAAACTGAGCTGTTTTTTGTATCATTGTTATTAATTTATTGTGATTAGACGTCCATGCAGAGCTCAAAGCATTTAGAGGAGAGTCTGTCTCTTTGAACTGACAATGCTTTGTTCTCTATCCACAGCTCCCTGATTGATTTAAATATTATATGCAAGAACAATTGAGAAATTTAATGTAATCCTTAAAAAAATATGTTGAATTAATAGGCCGAATTATAATTCTCTTGGCTATTCCATTAGATATTCATTATTCAAAGGAGAAAAAAAGGCAAATGAACTTAATAGGGAAATATCATTTCCTTCTTATTTATTCATAACAGAGGGAGAGTGAAATTTAAAGAGCTGTGCGTGTCTGCCTTTAGATCCTTTTAATGTTAATATGCAATATCATTCATTTTTGGTCCCTTTTGTCTCTCTTAAACTTTTTAAAGCAGTTTCCTCTATTGCAAATCGTGTTAATGTAGAGTTAATGTATTTTTTTTTTAAATGACCTTTTATTTATTTATTTATCTGTTTGTTTGAAAATCACTATGTTGTAATATTATTATTCAGTACCCTTTTTTGATGGTTGTTGATGGTTTTTTTTGTTTTGTTTTGTTTTTGTTTTTTTCTGTTTTTGTTGTTGTTTATTTGTGTAGAAATAAGTACATATACATCTAATCAATCATTCTATTCTTCAGTTATTCTTGATCTGTAATTGTATGGTGTAACCAGCTGAGTTGGAGAACATCAAGATAAAGTGAGGAAAAAATGTGATTAATTAGATGAATTTTATAAAAACATCATGTAATTAATTAGATTAAAAAGTTTATCGACTGACAGCCCTAATAAATATATATTGTATATATTGTATTAGTGGAGGTGGTTGCTTACACTGAGAGATGTCTGCTTGTGCATGTCTTCTTAGAGTGTCAGTTCTTCTTTAGGCCTCAGTACACATCCGCAATGCAGTTGAGGATGTCAGTCTGTCATAGGCCTCAGAAGGTTTTCAGATATGTTTTTTTTTTATTATTATTATTTTACAGACCCTTCATATCCAAAGCAAGCAAGCTCTCTAGATTATTTTCTTTAATTTCTGGTTTGCTGTTGATAAACAAGTACTTGTTATTGATATTGTTTTGTTTTCGTTACAAGGCAAAATTAGAGAGCACATTAGAATAGAACACTAACACCATAAAACATAACTGCAGTGTTTAGCCAGTTATTGAAAGAGATTGTGTTTGGATTAATTAGAGGGAGACTGTGCCTTAGTTCTGCTTTCTGCACTTTGTGTAAAGAACTCCTCCTTCTCAAACAGCTCTGCACTGCTTAGTGCAGGTTCAGCGATGCTATACCTTTCCCAGCTTAACCTCAGATGTTTATCAGGGATAGAGAGAGACAGAAAAAAGAATGCAATGAAGACTAGACCTTTGTGTGGCTCCTTCATTCAGTCTCTGTGATATATGATCTTGTCTAAAACTAACATTCAGTCTAAGTGGCTGGGAATGATTGTATACATATAATTAGAAACTTTTTTTTTGTTAATATTATTGCTTAAAGTATAAAAATACAGAGTGAGTAAACAAGTATGAACTATAAAAAGTTCAGCTGTCTAGTTGTTTTACTCTTACGTGTTATGCTTGTTTTAAATGGCATCCATGTTTGTTCAGATACTTAATTTCTTCCTCTTTTCCTTCCTATATTGTGTGTGCATGTGTCAGGGGTGTTGTATCATGAGGTTAAAAAAAATAGCAAGCAGATCTATAATCTCTATTCAGCAGAGGAGCTGCAAGTATTATGAAAGTTAATACAAGAGAAAATAGATGTACTGTACACTGGCTTACAAACAAACACACAAACACACAGTGCCACAGTCATTCCCTCCTTAGCTATAATGAGATGTTTTTTGTTGGACTGTTTAGAGTAGTGTTCCTCAGAAATCCTGCCTATTGTTTTTTTGGAGTTTTGGATGTCCATGGATGTTTATGGATGTTTACTGTGGCCTTTCTCTCTCAGATCCGAATTCACCACAATATTCTTCTCTGTAATCTGCTGGTTTGTGAGGTTTTTTTTTTTCTGGTTTATTGTTTCTCATTGTCTCTTTCTCTTTATTCTGACAGTCAGGTAATGTTTTAGACTTTACATAGTTATTTACAAGAGACGAGTATGTTCCTTAACAGAGAAAATGTAAAATAAAATAAAATAATAAAATAAAATGATAAATATCTTGTGAACCTCACCACAGGTGACCTTTAATGAAATGGGTACATAACTGTATGTGTGATGTTCTATTAATATCCATTAGTGTAAAAGCAAATTGATACATGACATTTCAACCCTACTGCTTAATGTTTTATTTAGACTTTGACTTTTAGTTGCTTTGCACTCTGATCTTCTTCCCTCATTTGAAAAAGTCAAAAGTGTTTTGTTTTTAAAAAGTGGGGTAGAAAATTTGATGGGAAATGAAAGCCCATAAGATGGCTTGATTCCGATTTTGTTTTCCTGCACAAGTGCAATCCAATCACAATCGCTTCCTTCCTCTTGTGCCCAGGGCATTATTGGGAGAGCAAATGCAATTTGAATGCCTGCTGCAAGAATCTTCCATTATATCAGATGATAGCCAGGAGCTGTTGATGTATTCACTCTTATGTGTTTACTTATTTGTCTGAGTTTGTGTGTGCGTTGGCTGAAGTGTGTATGTGTTGTAGTGACAGTGGTTTAGAGCATCAGCGGTTTCCCTCGCTAAACCAGTGTGGTTTGGGCCGGGCTGCAACTGCATACCTAATAAGTTTTACTGCTGAGGTCTGCCAGCGGCTGCATCCCCCAAACGAGAGCTGACACACACGCACTGAAATCCCATCTGCTTTGAATGATGGGAGAGGGCAGTCTTTTTAAAGGTACTCCATTGCCCCCCAGTAGTCTGGCCCTAAAGGTGACACCTCAACACCTTTGTCTCCTAATCATCTCTGGCCCTCTGACCTCAGGGGGACAGCACAAGGAGCATGGCTCTTTGAGGGGAGCCGTCACTGTGTATAAGTAAGCACTAAACCCCAGTCAGGGCCCCTGGGAAGGACGTGTTTGAAAATATTTGAAAATATTTAATAAAAAAATTATAAAAAAAAAGTTGGAGTAAATCACAAAAAAAGCACAATATATCAATTTGTGTCATTCTTGATGAGATTAGGGTATGTGGGCCAGTGGCTGGGCCAGTAGTAAACACATCAGAGATCTAGTTCAAAATGCTTGTACCAATATTATATGTGGAGCACGGGTATATTTGCAGCAATAGCCAAAAATACATTGTATGGGTCAAAATGATCAATTTTTCTTTTATGCCAAAAATCATTAGGACATTAAGTAAAGATCATGTTGCATGAAGATATTTTGTAAATTTCCTACTGTAAATATATTAAAAAAAATAATTTAGTAATACACATTTCTAAGAGCTTCATTTGGACAACTTTAACAGTGGTTTTCTCAGTATTTAGATTTTTTTGCTTCCCCAGTTTCCAGATTTTCAAATAGTTGTATCTCAGCCAAATATTGTCCTATTCTAACAAACCACACTTCAATGGAAAGCTTCAGCTTTCAGATGATGTATAAATCTCAGTTTCAAAAAATTGACCCTTACGACTGGTTTTGTGGTCTGAGGTCACATATTTGTATTCATGTTGGTTTCAAGGATAACACTTTACTATAAGGTGTCATTTGTTAACATTAGTTAATGTATTAACTAACACGAACACAGTTGTTCATTGTTTGTTCATGTTAGTTCACAGTTCACTAACAAGCACACCTTGTGATTTTAATAATGCCTTAGTAAGTGCTGAAATTAACATTAACTAAGATTAAAAATGCTGTAGAAGTATTGCGTTCTTAGTTCATGTTAACTAATGTAGTTAACTAATGTTAACTACTGAACCTTATTGTAAAGTGTTACCGTTTCATGCAGTGGTGAAAAACAGTAATTGTATTACAGAATTTTATTTTGATGGTGCTAGAAATGTCAAGCTGTGTTAAAAGCTATGTTAAAAGTGTTTTATTCTGTTTTATCTATCTATCTATCTATCTATCTATCTAATATATTCTATTTTTTTATATAATTAAGTTTTGATTTCCAATTCCATTTGACTTACATTGGATTTTAAAAACATACTAACTTTAACACATTTATGATGGTTTATTTTTTCCCATTTATTTATTTTATTCATTTATTTATTGCATATTAATTGTGATTTAGTGTACAAACCTTTTAATATTTTTTAAAATTATTTATTAGATTTTAAAATGCTTCAGTGTGTTTTAATGAAACTATAAGATATGACAAATCTCAGCCTTTTCTTCTCAGCCTCTGTACTGTTACGCCACCTAGACATTTTTACTCCAAAGTCCTATTAATATTATTTTATGATGTATTTTCATAGGAATTTAATAGATTAACTTTGTTAAATGCACATGAAAACAGCAAGCTTGCCATTTAACAATGCCAAGTTTGCTACAAATTCTCTACCCTGGACAACTGGACACCACTGGAATAACAAACGTTGTATATCTTGATTGAACTGTGAGCGTGGAAACAGGCATGGTCAACTGACGAGATAAACTGGACGTCTAGGGTGAAGCTCGTCAGCATCAAGAGCTGTTAGAACAGAACAGAGTAGTATTAGACTCTGATGATAGAGCCCTGTTACTCCATGGCGCTATCACGTTTCAGAACATGAGAAAAATAACATTTTAGCAAGGGGGTCAGGTGGAGAAATGGCACCTCTAAATGAGGGTTAAGGCCCTATCATTGTCTGTTATAACGCAGCCTCTCCCTCCTCAAATAATAGCACTGACCTTCGGCGGGCTCTGGGCCTGTTAGGGCTCTTGGCGGTGGAGAGAATCCATTCACAGGGGCCGCTCCGAGCAGCACCGCTCCAAATGGCTTTTTCTTCCCCCGCACAATCAGCTGAAACAGCTGCTGAATGAAAACACTGATTACATAAGAAAGGTCCTCTACTGGAGATAAGACATCCACCTGAAGACGAAGGACATCATTCGCTGTCTTCATCTCTCCTTTTCTGTCTTTCTCTCTTCTTGCTTTTTCCTTTCAGCCCTTATCTCCCATTTTTTATTCAGTCACACAACCTTTTCTCTCTGTTTTCTTTTTTCTAACTCTGCGACTGAGAACTTGATTTGAAATATGTCAGTTCTGAGACTAGATTAATATGTAAATGTCTGTACATTTTTTAATTATGTAAGATTAACAGAAACTCTGAATAATCCTTCAGGGAGCAGCTTAGCGTTTCATGTGAAACACTTATTTCACTGATTCTCTTTCTTTTTTCCTTACACTTGCTGCTTTCTTTTCCTCATTTCCCTTTTTGTTTTTCTTTATCTCATTTTCTTATGTAGGCAATGCAGACCAAGGAAATATCTCGCCAATGTACCATGTTTGGAATTGAACAACGTCCTAAATAAAGAATGGCATCCATAATACATTTGAGAATGAAAAATAGAGCCTTATTTCCCTTGTGTGTGTGCAGCATATATGACAGTAAAGAACAGTTCTATTGATCTGGAGTTTCATTAGGTGAAAGCACCTCGCTCACTGTGAAAGAACAACTAAACCTCTATCAGCATTACAGAGCAAAGCACAGACGGGAGGCATTTGAAAAATATATATGCCATTTAAGTAATTATTTAAACGCACCTCGCAGAATGCAAATGAATTGGCTCCTGCAAGCGGCTAATTTTAATGACTGCAGATCACATCCTATTGCTTGATTGAGTCTGAGTGGAATGGCAGACTGAAACATAAACACACAGCTGTGCTGACAGCGTTCACAGGGACAGTCTGAGCAAAAAGGAGGTGCTTCTTTCCCGGGTCATATTATTGTGACGGAGCGCACAGCACAGTGCCGCTTTGTGGTGTGGAGGAAAAGTGCTGTGGAGCTCTTGCCTTCTGAACCACAGAAGCCTGTTGGGATTTACTAAACCGATTCAAACAGATATGATATTTACAGCATTGGTTGTAAGATATTTGTTATTGTTCTTGCTAAATATTAATTGCTATACAATATTATTTTGAATGGCATTTGTGGTAAATATAAATGAATGTATTATTTAACAAATGTTTCAATCTTTTTATAGCTCATATGGAATACATAATACAGTTTTAAAAAGCTTTCCAAGTTAGGAGCTATCAGAGGGGGGCAGACAACCTCTTCCTAATGTAGTTAGGAAATAATTTTGCTTATGTGCATAAAATAAGTCTTTTATTATTATTGGCAAAATGGGGAGTTGTAGAAGTTTTGGCGAGCTGCGATTAAGCGGATATATTACCTTCACAATCTTGCAAGACTTATTCAAGCACCCTGTTCCTGCCGTGAAGTGTTCTGGAGATAAGAGGAGGATGCCAGGTCTCATCAATGGAAGCACTTATCTGAAGAGGAAGAGGGAGTGAGATTGAGCTTCAATCCACGATTGTGTATTATCTTAAACGCTTTGAGGTATTTTCTATAAGAGCAACTCGACTGCTTAGGAATGCTTTTTATGTTTTGCCTGGGAGCTTCTCGGAGTTTGAGGCGAAAACAAACACGTGTGCAGATTAAAAAATTAAATTATTATTTTTTTTTTTTTTTTTTTTTTTACTGGTGACCTGATTTTCTAATCTACAAACAATGCTTTCCACAGTTTTTTTCTTAAATAAAAAAATAAAAAATGATTAAGTATCTGATTTGTTACTATAAATACAATAGCTAAAGTAAGCCATCTCATGGAGAAGTCTATGCCTATTCCAACAATATGCTCTTTTCACACAAGCTTAACTTTTGCCCTCTTTTCTCTTGTTGGAAAATGATCTGGAGGTGTAATCTTAAGCAGTCCTACAGATTAGGAAGAGAACGAGTTAGTGAAACTCTCGCAGAACTTATTTAGTCTGATTTGTTTATCTCGAAAGGGAAGCGAAATTTTCCCGATAAGCATTCCCTGTCGGAATCCGCTTAATTCATTGTAAAAGCACAAAGAATGGGGAGTGTTTTTAATGCCGGGACAAACCGACTGCAGGGTGCAGATCACACACTACCTGAGCCACAGAGATTACACTATTGTGCAGAGGGAATGTTATCACAGGCATGCCAAGCGCAGACTCCCCTGTGTAACAGCAGCATGCGAACAGGACCCTCGCAAATGCTTCAAGAATACGGTTTGCTCGCAGGATTTATCTATTTCATGTCCTTTTAGACTCAAATCAAAAGGTGACCCCGTATCACTGATATATTTGGATGTACCCCCAGTGCCAGTCTCATGTATCTGGTTGTGTTTTCCTCTACTCCAGCCTACAATAGGGACGTATCACACAAGAGCCTCTAAAGAGACTAAACTGAAATGTAAAAGCAATAAAACGCATGCAAAACATAATGGCAATGTGTAATTCATTGAACACGGAGCCAGTGTGGCCGGGGTTAGACCACCACCCAGCAGTCCTGGCTTAAACTATCACATAAACATCAGCAATCCTCAAAACCAGAGAACAGAGAATGTGGGAAACCACTGCTGCATGCTAGGGATTTACTTTGGTCTTAGTGGCATAAATGCTGGAAATATGTCACTCTAATGATATTAGACTCTAAAAGAGAAGAAGAGCTAGACTTTGCAATGAAATATTAAAGGGAAATCTGTCATTGCTTGCTTACCCTCATGTCGTTCCAAACCTGTATGAGCTGGAACATGAAAAAAGATATATATGTGTATGAGCAATATTACACTTGTAGCTGTGCGATATGGCCGTAAACATTGAAGCAAATTTTTACATAGACGTTATCTTTATTAACGAACCTCATGTTTGAAGTCTAAACAAGTACATTCTTGCTTAAAAACTCTTAAAACTACATTCTGTGACACAAAAACTTTTTTATTGATAAAATTATAATTTGGACGTCCGCCATATACAACATGGATGGAGTTCTGGATGGAGTTCTGATATCACTAGAATATTGCACTCCTCTCAACCAATTAGATTTGAGGACCGAAAAAAAATGTTATATATGGACCTTTTTCCTGAGTAAACGATGAGCGCCGACATTACGAATTCTAACTTCCGATTGGATGCTCTTCTGTTCCAGTTTCCATAGGAAATTCAAATAGCGTCCATCTGTTTCTAATGTCGGCAGCTCCGTGTCATCTACACATTCATTAAACTTTGAGGATCGAGGCACTGACAGATGACATTGCAACATTGAAAAGTGATGGCGCTATGAAGCCGTGTGCTTTTTAAAAACATTTGACTAGGTTTTACATTAGATTATCAGATCGGAATATTTGGAGACCGGAAATGCAAAGCATCCTTCAAGTTAAAAGTCAGGCGTGACTTCTGCGTTCAGGAAAAGCGTCTATACATTCTTTTTTCTTCTTCTTCTTCTTCTTCTTTTTTTTTCATTTCTTTAAATGTCTTAATCATCACTTTTGATCAGTTTAATGCATGCTTGGTAAATAAAAGTATTCATTTCTATAATCTATAATTTCCAAAAAAAAAATTAAAAAAAATAAATAAATAAAATATATTGACAAAAGCTTTTTATTTTAGATAAATGCTGATCTCTGAATCTTTCTATTCAGAGAATTAAAAAAAAAAAGAAAAATGAACTCAGCTGTTTTAAATATTGATAATAATAATAATAATAATAATAAATGTTTCTTGAACAGAAAATCAGTCTATTAGAATGATTTCTAAAGGATCATGTGACACTGAAGACTGGACTAATGATGCTGAAAATTTAGGTTTGATCACAGGAATAAATTGCATTTTAAAATATATTAAAATAGAAAACAGTTATTTTAAATTCTAAAATATTCAAAATTGTACAGTTTTTACTGTACTTTGGAACAAATAAATGTTGCAAATAAATGTTTCATAAGAAAGGAAATCATTCAATTTTGGCATGACATGAGGGTGTGTAAACAATCACAGATTTTTCATTTTTGGGTGAACAGCTCCTTTAAGAAAAAGTTGACTACAGCAGCACTTTTTTTCCTTTCTGAAATGACATCTCTGTTAAATTTTGGCGCATCCAAAATGTTATCTTTGTTCTGTATTGCTGTGTTTATAACATCATTATTGTGGTTGACATTTTAGTGTGGATGCCTGAGGAACGGTGAGGCGGTACGGCAGAACACTGTTTCCTGGCTAAGCTGCTGTGTCTGCACTCTGACTGCGTTCCTGCTATTACATAATTAAATTTGGACTTGGATGGCGCTTTTTAAGAGATTATGGCAGCATATGTTGCTTGAAAATGTGCCAGGCTCTCAAATACAGAGAGAGAGAGTGAGCGAGTTTATTGAAAATCGGAATACACTTTGGTGCCAATAGTTAATGAATTGGTGTTATGATCTCGGGCCAAAGGATGCTGGTGTGCTATAAATTAGAATAAAGTCTGGGTGGGAAAAATAAATAAATCTGCGTATCAAAGTGTCAAGGCCTTATATTGCATATTCAGTGGATTTATGTAGCTCTGAACAGGCACATTTTGTGCCCACTTTATCTTAGAACGAGAGTGACGCTCTGTTGTTGTTGTGTGTGAAAACGTCGCTACCATACAAGCTTCATCCCATGCTCCTCCTCCATACCCACACGTGCACAAATATTCCAGGGTGTTCCTTCCTTCCCTTTGATACATTGCCCCTGTCATTCCGCAGGCCAAATATATCATCTCCCTCTCCGCTCAAAGCCGTGCGGGGTCCGTTAAGGTTTAAGCGGTTATTCCAGTCATTATTGGCCATTAAATCCAGCGTGGGTCGTAAAGGCCCTGCCAGTCCGCTGTCTGCTGTAGAGGTCAGGTGCCCCGCGCTACTTTACGAGCTCTCTCGTGCATCAGAGAGTCCCCGTGAAGTTCCGCACCTCACCACCGCCTCGACAGATAGATAGGCCACAGCCTGCCATCCGTTACCCCTGTCAGTGGCTTCGTTTGTCAGCTGTTATAGCTCTCCGTCTCTACTGCTCTCGGCCCGGCCCTGATGCCTGGCCTGATTTAAACCAAGCTATCATGCGAAGTGACTCGTGTCTCTGTCGCTCGCATTACACCGAGCCCAGCTATGACAATGCGGACGGTTAGTGTCTCCTTTTCTCGCCTTCTGTCACATTTACAGCATGTTTCTAGAAATTGGCCTTTTTTACAATCCCTGTGAGCGAGCGAGTCATTTCAGAGGCTCTCTGTTGTGTCCTCTTGCTGAGGCAGGGGAAAAATAATTGAGTTTATCTTCGGGTTTTAAGGGAGACTGACACACTGGGTTTTATTTGACTTTTTTAAAGAGATCTGCCCTTATGGGAGGTATTAAAGTCTCTGATTCTGGTCGTTAGACGCCGCCACAAGGGTGATTACTTAAAGCTGATAGGAACCAGATTATTACTTCACTTATACTGATATACAGCCATACACACAGGACAAATTCACATTTTATGAAGCTGCACTGGAATTCGTCTCTGATGAAAATTGCTTTTATCCGAGCGAGGGAAAGAATGAAGGGATGACACAGTGGTCTGTGTGCAGTAATCCTCTCTGTCTCTGGCTCTCCATCACTTTCTTACCATCTCTCTTGCTTCTCTCCTGAAAAAGTAAAATTCATTTTCCAGGCAATTATTGAGGTCTTACTTTTAAGGGGGCTCCATGTCTGCTGAATTTTTAATGTTTTGCTTTGTTGTTTTTTTAACAATGATTTTTCTTTAAGTTTAAGTGTCATGTACACATCTACCCAAAAGTTTGGTCAGTTTATTTTTTATTTTTTTTATTTTATATTGTCATTCAGCAAGAATGATTTAATTGATCAACGTGGGCATTTATAAATGTCAAATAAATGCTGTTCTTTTGTTCTTTTGAACTTTCTATTCATCAAAGAATCCTGAAAAAAAAAATGTATCACTGTTTTTGCAAAAATATTAAGCAGCTTAACTGTTCTCAACATTTATAGAAATAAGAAATGTTACCTGAGCACCAAATCAGCATCGGATGCAAAAACTCACTTTTACATGTTGTTTGAACATAAATGTGTGTTAGCAGTGAGTGAATACAACCACCCTATAGTGATAAAAACCCACCCAGTGGTGTTTTTTAAATCTCTATAAATAATATCCCCTTTTTCAAATCAAGCCATTCTTAGATTCTTGGCTATGTGAAGTCACACAGCCTAAGGCCACTCCCATGATAGTTGATTGACATGGGATTACTTCATTACTACATATTACTTCGGTATGTTTCTCAAACATTTTTTCCCTTAATGGACACATAAAGACACAGAAGTTTTACTAAAAATATTTACTGTTGCCGGAAAGAAACATACAATGTTTTCAACAGTGAATCATACATTCCATGTTCTTTGAGGTCTGTATGAAACTGTTTAGTTTCAAAAGATTTAGCAATAAATAAAGCAGTTATATAACCATTCAATTTCCTGTCACATACAGAATCAGAACAGTGCCGTTTAGGCCTGACGCATGGCCTGATGCTAAAAAGAGTATGTGTAAGTGACATTTGTGTGGGGGTGTATGTGTACAGGCGCAACGCACATGGCAGGAAACTGTCCTTGTGTGCTTTCGCTTTGCCCTCTTCCCTTAATTTGCCTGCTGAGGAGCATCACGGCGGCAACACAGTGATGACATCACGCAGCTGGCTGCGTTTGATGTGTCAGTCCTGAAGGAACCACTTATAGCAATTAGGATATCCTTGAACAAGCGTTTGTGAAACATTGGCTGGTTTTTGGCATTTGCCTCCTGTTTCTGCCTGCTAACTAGCGGGGTTTGATCTGTGATAATTACCCTCCCACCAGCTTCTTCACTCTGACAGTCCTCTTCCCCTGAGAGCCCTATACGCCCAGGCTACTCACTGATTGCATCAAAGTGACAGAAATTGCAACATCAAAAATAATAACTGATATTCCTCTGGCTTTGCCAGCCTTTGAATATTTCCTTTTAAATGCTTTCTAATTTGTGTCTCGCACACTGCAAGTATGTGCGCGCAGAGCTTAAAGCAAATAAAAGCAGCGATAGGGCATTCATTATTGAACTATTATTTACATATGGCAGACTATTCTGTCTGAACTCAGAAGAAATGGAGATTTTCTAAGGCGTTTCTTCACCACTCTGAGTCGTGCACTCTCTTTATCGCTCCCTCTTTCTTCTTTTTGTCATCTCTTTCTTCATAGTCTGTTTCCCTCCCTATGTCGCGCACTCACGAGGAGTTTCTAGGTGGAGACGCGTTTGACTGGTAGCGTGGATGATCAGCGTCATTTGACTGAAATACGCAAACGAGATGTAATGACGAATCCGTATGTAAACAGAGACAAATCAAGGGATAAACAAAAGGAAAGGGTGCTGTTTTTCCTGGCTCCACATTAACAAAACTTTGCAAAGGTGACCACGAGGCAAAAGCCATTAGCATTCACCTGCTGCAGCATGCACATCTTCTCATCCTCCAACATCTTGTCCTATGTTGACCTTGCATGAGGATACATTAATAGCATTTATAATATATAATATCTGTCTTGTTCACATCGTGTTCTCACTACCGGGGAGTCGGTAAGGCTCTCGGCTGTAATTACCGGCCGTAGGAAGTATAATTTGCAATGTCTCACACGCATGGCTGTCTCAACACAGATCATTTGCATTAGACAGTGCAGAACCCCAGGTAGGGCTCTGTGCGAACGGTCCCGGCTCGAGATTAAAAAGGACAAGTGTGCGTTCAGACAGCCAATTGAGAGCGACAGTCAGCCAAGGTTTCACCAGGATGAGTGTAAAATCATCAGCGGTGCCACGGGCGGCCGGCAAGCCTCTTTAGCGGAATGAATTAAGAGTGTGTGTAGAACAGAGCCGGTTTCAGCGCTGACAAATGCTGATTTCCCTTGAGGTGCCTGAAAAGATCTGACCTAGTCAGTGTTTAAAACCATACAAAGAAGATGATAAATGTGGTACTAATGAGACTTCACAATTTCTCGTTCCGCTTTGCTTTGCTCATTTTGTTTTCTCTCGTTTTCTCTTTCCCCTCCCTCTCTTCCTCCATCTAGGCTTGTGATCTCAGAGCGAGAGAGAGAGAGAGCATGAGAGAGAAAGCATATCCTTTACATGCTGAGTAGATTATAGGGAAATTAAAATCAAACACACAATCTCATTGTTCTGCAAATTCTGCTGCTCTAAAACCTCCGTAATCTAAAATCCTGCATCCAAAATCCACCCTGTCAGCATTTATAGATATTATACTGATCCGAATATTCTTTGCTTTCATGCCTCATGTCTTTTGTTCTCTCGCTTATAGGAGAGGAGCGAGCATTTCCTGATACGCGCAGACAAAGTGTGGCGCTTTGAAAGCTGTTTAACACTGATTGGAGGCCTTTCTGCTCTCAGCCAGAGAGAATACCTCTTCAGGTGCCGGTGTCGAGCATCTCTGATACACGCTGCGCCTCCTCCGTGCTACGAGACCCTCCCCTGATCAATCAAGGTTGACAGAGAAGGCCTTTGTGCAACGCTCCGAGGAACAGATGTCTGCCTGAGAGAGCGTTTCACCTGGAGCCGCGCTGGATTACCCGTGGCCTCGCTTTGATGGATTAGCATGTACGGAAATTGCCCGATTATTGATATGAAAATATTTGCAAACGAGGGAAAACCGGTGATGTGAGGGGGTGAGGGGCGCGACGCTAAGAGTGCTTATCAGCCTTCCTTCCAACCTTGTCCCTCGCTTCCTACAGAAAGGGGAAAAAAGAAGAGGGGTAGAAAAGACAGATGAGGGCACGGGGAGGAGAAAGAGAGCTGGTGTGTGTCAGCGTGGCAGTATTCAGCTGCCCTTCATGAAATATTGTTCACCATTATATTAACAGAGCTGAGTGGAGAGAGATAAGAGAGCTTCTGAAATAGTAAGCAGAATGTCCTGAGGAGATATTTCAATCTTTATTCTCTGTCGCTCTCTCTCTCTCTTTCTCTCCCTCTCACCCCATCTTTTTCTTTCATTTAGGGCAACGGGTGAATGTGAAATGTGCCGAGACCTTTATAAATGAAGACAGGGCCGGAGAAGTGATGACATCATCAACTCCCACATAATTGCTTGATTTGTCAGTCTGTAAAAGAAGAGGATCTGTATTTTCGGCAGGGTGGCAAGAGGGGGGGTGGTGGGTTTCCCTTTAGGATCACCGGCTACGCAACCTCTCCTCACTTCCATTACATTTTCTTAACTAGCCACAGAGAAAAGGCCGAGGGTTTGCACGCCCGCAAAAAATTATGTTGATCTTATGCATAATTATACAGCGTGCGTCAAGGCGTACAAATTTATATAACTGAAATTACACATTCAGGAGTGAGATCAACCAGTGAAAGGCTCACCATTTCAGTCTGGTAATTGCAACTTCCATGACAGATATACACTCTTAAAAATAAAGGTGCTTTAAAAGGTTCTTCACAGAGATGCCATAGAAGAATCATTTTTGGTTCCACAAAGAACCATTCAGTCAAAGCTTCTTTAAAGAACCATCTCTTTCTTACTTTTTTATAATCTGAAGAACCTTTTTTGCCACAAAGAACCTGTTGTAAAGTAGAAAGTTCTTTAATGATATATATATATAAAAATGAAATGTAAAAAAGTGTTAAAAAAATTATTTATATCACTTTTATATTTAGTCAAAATGTCAACAAGATCCGAAATTATGGAAGGATCTCAAAACAAAGTGGAGTTGTTTATACGTGTATAAGGAACGGAGGATTAAAGCGATAGTTCACCCAAAAATGAAAATTCTGTTATTAATTACTCACCCTCATGTCGTTCCAAACCCTTTGTTTAACTTCAGAACACAAATTAAGATATTTTTGATGAAATCCAAGAGCTTTCTGACCCTGCATAGACAGCAATGCAACTATCACGTTCAAGGCCCAAAAAGGTAATAAGGACATTGTTAAAATAGTCCATGTGACATCAGTGGTTAAACCTTAGTTTTATGAAGCTACAAGAATACTTTTTATGTGCAAAGAAAACAAAAATAATGACTTATTCAACAGTTTCTTCTTTTGTTCATTGCGCTTTCGCAACAGTACCACGACACATGCGTGTGCATTCCTCTGCCTGCAAACAAGGCACAGCAGGTGTTTTGCTGTCTATTCATGGTCAGAAAGCTCTCGAATTCATCAAAAATATCTTAATTTGTGTTCCGAAGATAAACAAAGGCCTTACGGGTTTGTAACGACATGAGGGTGAGAAATTAATGACAGAATTTTCATTTTTGGGTACACTATCCCTTTAAGTTAGTCTGCATATAGGTGTTCTGCACAAACATGTTTTGAGATAACAAGAGGATATATATGTGACTGACTAAAGTATCATTATCAGACTTGCTAGTCTTTTAATGGTTTGATTGATATTAATTTACATATCAGCCTCGCTGAATTCAGTACTAAAGACCGCCATTACTTGCAGATGTCCATATGTTGAATTGCCTCTTATCAACCAAGTAGATGCTGATTTCCAGATGAGGGACTAGACTTTCACCCAGACTCGATCCTTACATACACACATACACACATCTCAGAGCTATCCACAGGTTAATGAAAACAGCGTGTGCAGCGTGAACTCCAGAGGCAGGGTGACAAACACTGGTAACGCAAAAAGCGTGTGTTTTACAATTTCCCCTTCCTCGTAAAGGTCTGCTCGTAAAACTGAGAATTTACGCCCTTCATTAGAGCTAATACAATGCACATAACTCTAATGCACAACAATTGGGATAGCCATAAAGTAACTGCTTTATACCTCCTCAAAACTCTGACTCCTCAGTGACCCTCGGCTGGCCACAGTCAGGGCAGATAGATTTACAGCGAGCCGCTATTCTGCCTGATAGACCTCTGCCTTTTTAGGGAATTAGAAGTGCCAAAATGTAAAATGATTTAGATATTTATTTTGTGTACTCTTGTCAAAAAATATAAGTCTCCAAAGCACTATTTACAATTTGCAACTCAAGATATTTTGCCGAGGACACGGGTTTGATTTACGGCTAAGCTCAGTTTTATAACCAGACACAAGGTTAAAAAGAAAGGCTGTTTTTATTTCAGCTGTAACTAGTCTGAAACTCCACTTTGGCTGAAATATTGAGTGTGAGTTACATTAAGGTTCAAGTCAAGAGTCAGTTACTTCATCAGTTACTTCTCTCAGCCCTTCTTCCCGTAATAATTATGGGTAACTTTAGTCCTGGACAGCGCTTGGACTTCTTAAAACATTTCCTGGTGTCACTCTGCTTCAGTGTAATTGATAAACCATATGAACTGTCATACATTCATATGTTTCAGGCCAACCTTGTCCTGACGTTTGGCCTCTTCTGGTTTCTTTCATGGCATGTCAGTGTCCTACTGTTGAACACGAAAACTTGTTCTTTTTTTCACTACCACTCATAATGACGTGTATAACCTTGAAGGCTGTGAAAATAACTGTTTCCAGGTCTCTGAAGGCCCTATACCCTTCTGCACATACAAAGTGCAAATGAGTTTGGTGTACTAAAGCCCTGGATAATGTAGATGATCCCATGAGTCCACATAGTGTGTATATACTGTGAGGAACAGGGGGAAAGAGAGAACGAGACTGTGTGCTATCAATGTCAGGTTGTGAAATTTAACGTGAGGGAACTTTAGCCAGGAAAATAATTCGGCGTAATGGCCGGGTGGAGAGGAAGGCGCAAACACCTCACTTTGTATTTGCGGTTCAGTTTGACATCATTGTTGCATTTATAGCAATCCGTATTCGTGTGCGTCAGGCTGTAGGTGTGTGTGCGTGTGTGTTCTTGCTCGCAAACCGCAATTGTCACGTCACACTCGACATGTTTCCTGTGATCTTTCACGCTGATTGCGAGAATGTCGCGCAGAGGGCATCGGAACATGTCAATGGTTTGCGTAAAGTTATGTGTTATTCTTTTGTTTGACATTTTATTCCTATTTGAAGTTCAAGCACTTTTCTGACCTTGTGCTAGGAAACAGGCTGTTCCACACAGTCGATCTATCTTTATCTATGTTGTTTTTGAAGGGATAAGCTCTATAAAGACACCTTTTCCTTTCTATTTTCAACCATGTGTGTTTCCATTTCAAAAAGGGTATTTGTATCCATTCGAACATAAAGGGAGTATCCCCACCTACCTGAGGGGTGTAACAGGGATCGTAGGTCGGTCAGTTCCTCTCAGCTCCCCCTTTTAGAGCTCCAGATCTCCCACAGCTCCTCACAGAGGTAAAGAGTATTTATGTTGTAAATGATAGCTTGTACAAGCCAAAAATGAGTTTTGTTTTAAATAGAGTGAGAAAGTGCTATGAATGAGTTAGAAAAGAATAATGAGAGACACCGGAATAAAAAAAAAAAAAAAATGATGCAAACATGTTGGTAATATTTTGTTAGCAGCACACCCACAAAAAAAAGAAAACAGATACACTGTCAAGTTTTCATCCATATATTTTATGTAAAGAAAGAAAGAAAGAGAAAAAGAAAGAAAGAAGAACGAAAGAAAGAAAGAAAGAATACTCACACTCTTGAGGTGACTACTTTTGCTATTTGGTAATAATTGGTAATTGGTCATTTAATCGGTAGCAAATAGTTTACCATACGTTTATAAAACTGCATGTAATCATTACACATATATACATTTACATTATATTGCATTTTATAAAAGAGCCACAGAGACTTCAACGTCCGTTTTGTAAGTTCCCAAAAGTGACAGTATTGTTTTCCTGTGCACAAGAACAAAAGGTGGCTTTTTTAAAATGTGATATTCTAATTTTTTTTTTCTTTTTATAAATTAAATTCACAGCTTGAATGGAACGTGCTGTCTAATCGTGACTGTATCCATCAATCTCTGTGTTTGTGTGCTTACATGTGTGCTTATATGTGTATGTGTGAGTGTGTACGCTCTCTATATGTGTGGCACATGGCTGGTTAAGCAGATACAGAAACAGAAGCTTGTTTCCTAATTAAAGTGAACTGATAAAGGCAGTAGCCCAGTATAGCATGCCAGGCAGTGCCAGCCTGCTCTGCGCCTACTGATAGCGCTTTAGAGATGAAAGCTCTGTTAAAGACTGTTTAATGTCCCTCTCAAAGACCTGCTTTAGAAAATCCCCTCAGATCACACCATAGAGAACTTTTAATGGGTTCAGGATATTCAGTTCAGGGTCCCAGGAGGAGCAGAGAGAGTCTAAACTACCAGGCTTCATTAGTTTGGTAAAGGAGGACTTGATATGCATAATGCGCTGTGTCGTTATGAGAGTAAACTCTTTTTAAATACTGTCAGAATGGTCTTTGTCATCTGCAACCACTGTATTTATTCATTATTATTCATTTTGGGGATGCACGGATATTAAACTCGGCATGAAACGAAAAATCACCCTGTTTTTTTAAAGCAATCAATCTATTTTGATGTTATTGATCTTATTGCGAATGATTCGTCCATGCATATTTTCCCCTTGTAATTAAAATAATTATATCTTTAATTATAACTTAAATAAATAACATGACCTTCCTCTGAAATGACAGACTTCTCTCTGGTGACATACCCCTAAATCCATGCCATTCTTACTTTAGCTGATTGCCTAGCCTACATGCAATCAAAAAATGATGCGTACCACTAAGTCCCCTACCTTTTTCTTTTTCAGTGATCTGTTACACTTGGATGTCACAATACAGAAGAAAAAAATCATTGCAACTTCAAAATTCTGCTTGTTTTTCAGTAAGCTGGTAATTATAAGTAAATTAAAAAGTAAAATTAATATTTTTAAATGCTACAAGTGAATTCAAACATAACAAAATTATAAAGTACAGTATTTAAAAATGTGTATTAATGAGATTTGCTATATTATGTTGAACAGTGTCAATGACAGTAATGGTAAGTGTAAAAATAGGTGGAAATGAGCGTGAAAATTTAAATAGCCACTATTTATATATCCAATGTGGACAGATTCATTAAAGAAATAAATTTCAGCCTGATATAGTCTGCATCTTAGCTCTCAGTATAGAGATGTTAAGGTAAAGTATGTTTAGTCTGTATTCACAAAACATCACTGAATTGTTTAATATTGTAAGCAATTGTGCGTAGACTTATTCCTTTTTTGTTATTTGTTATTTCTGAGAAGCACAACACACTTAGATGCTGTCTGTGTGTACACTCAGGGCTGGATTTCTCTATTCCGGCGATAACAAAATAAACCTCTTAATGCCACACAGCCGGACCACAGCGTCTGACATCACCACATGAGCATCAGAGCCATTCATCACTCACACAGCGCTGCTTTGACATGCTCATAGGTCATAGAATGGATCCTAAACGATACCGTCCTGCAAGAAAGTGTTGAGAATTGCCAAGCATGTATATAGAGCAAAAGACAAAGAATTATAACGGTAGTTCACACAAATAAATTCTTCTCATGTTATTCCAAACCTGTATGACTTTCTTTCTGCGGAAGACAAAAGAAGATATTTTGAAGAATTCTGGGGTCCAAAACAATATTGTCATATTGAAGATTTTTCTAAATATCATTTTTTATATTCCAGAACAGAAAGCATTTTTGATGAGCTATCCCTTTGATGATAACTGGAGAAATCTGTGCACTTAAAGGGATAGTTCACCAAAAATGATAATTCTGGCATTAATTACTCGCCCTCATGTCGTTCCAAACCTGTAAGACCTTTGTTCATCTTTGGAACAAAAATCAAGATATTTGAAGAAATCAGAGAGCTTTTTGACCCTGCACAGACAGCAATGCAACTACCACGTTCAAGGCCTAGAAAGGTAGTAAGGACATTGTTAAAACAGTCAGTGTGACATCAGTGGTTCAACCTTAATTTTACAAAGGTATGAGAATACTTTTTGTGTGCAAAGGAAACAAAAATTACGACTTTATTCAACAATTTTTTCTCTTCTGTGTCAGTCTTCGGCGCATTCATGAGATTACCACAACAATTAATGACAGAATTTTAATTTTTGGGTGAACAGGTGTCTACCCTTTAAATACAGATAATGTCCAAAGCAGTACTAACTCTTTGAGTGTCAATACTGATGCAGTGCAGCACAGGCCAATTTCACACTCAGTGTGAGAGTGATTAATTCATACTTTAAGGACGTCTTTACAGAATGAGAGCAATTCTTTACACTATTCTTTCAATGAATCATGTGTGAGCTCCAGCCACCACTGAAATAATGATGGTATAATAGCAGCTAACGCAGAACGCCAGATTACCTCATATTTATAAATGTCTACCACAGAGCTATAATCTGCTGTGACAGAGAAACATGTGAGGAGCGCAGCAGCGACTCCTTCCATGTAATGCAACAAATGCAAGATTCCCCTGTTGTGCGTGTGCTGTGAATAACTGCGATAATCACGGGACAATGGCTTCATTTATCAAGCTAACCCAGCAGCCTTGTACAGTGTGATTAAAGTGCTTTGCATTTTCCGAGCTTATTTTAGGTTTTAGGGCAGGAGGAGACAGAAACGTGTATCATGGAAAAGAAGTGGTCAATAAGGACATAATTAGAAGATAAACTACATTCACAAGTCTGTCAGTTTTTGTTTTTATGATTCTGTTTTTGTGTGTCAGTGGCATTGCCTCAGATAACTGAGAAAGAACAGTGGGTTTGTTTTCGTTTTCTAAAGGTGACTACTGTTTCCAGATGCTTGCTAAATCAGTGTATTAATGCGTATTACTGTATTCCATCGTCCGCCAACCTCCTGACGAATGACTTCCTCTCATTGTCATGGCGACACAGTTAGGCCATTCAGCTAAATGATGATAGTCTCATTCACCTCGCCAAACAATAGCCACACTGGATGTTAAATATAGATTTGATGACTGAAGGTCATTTTTCACATGGAAAATAGTGATGTGACGCTTCTGCAACTGTGTGTTTCCCATGTGTATTAGCCCTTAGTGTTGTAAACAAGGGATATGTGATGGATGGAAGTGGGGAGATTGAAAAAGAAAAAAGGAGAGAAAGGGAGGATCAGAGCTATAGCCTTCCTGTGGGAGGACAGTCATGGCCCTGAAGGGATGAGCTGGATGGAGGGATAGAAAGAACGGAAGAAGAAAAATCCCAGCTGGAATATAACAGGTCAGGGAGGGATGGAAACTGATTCTGCATTGATTATCATAACAGATCCCACCTTTTTACCTTTTTATTCTTTGTCTCTCACACCTTCACTTCAGACGTTTCTTACTGTATCACTTTGGGTTGAGAAAGTTGGAAAGAGCTCTCAAGTTCAGGCTCCTTCTGTTCTGTGTAATCAGTCCCAGTTCTGTCATTAATTACTCACCCTCATGTCGTTCCAAACCCATAAAGGCTTTGTTCATCTTCAAAACACAAATTAAGATATTTTTGATGAAATCCGAAAGCTTTCTGACTCCGCATAGACACAAACGGTACTGCTTTGAAGGTAGTAAGGACATTGTTAAAATAGTCCATGTGACATCAGTGGTTCAACCTTAATTTTATGAAGCTAAGAAAATGCTTTTTATGTGATGAATGGAAACAAGGAGACTGAAGAGAAAGAGAAGATCAGAGCTACCCTTTCTGTTTTAAATGTAATCAATCCCAAGGCCTAATAAACTGAACATTAGCTTATTTTAAACATACAGAATACATTTGGAAACTACTTGTAACTACACCACATTAAATATGATATTTTAATTTTTAAATGAATAAATTATATAATTTTTTTTTTTTTTTTGCTGAGTAAAATTTATTGGTAAATACTATTCGCTTTTAGGTCACAGTTTTTAACAGCTGATATATTACTGATATACATTTATATATTGTTAGTAATTGTGACTTAAAATGCAATATTTTTCCAATAAAGTGTGCACAACAAAAATGTATTCAAAATGTATTTAAAAATGTAAATTGTCAGATTTAATTCAGTGTAGGTATAAAGACACTCTCATAAATGAAAAATGTCCCACATAAAGACTAATTAAAAAAAATAATAATAATTCAGAGTCAGTGACCTCAAACAACCTAAGATTTCACTGAAATCTGTCCCCTCTCAGGCTAAATTGTACAGAACTATGGTAAATCGCATAAAACATTAAACAGAACTGAATGCAATCCATGCATGGTTACGTGCCTTTCTTCGGTTTAAGAGAAGCGTTTATAGACTTTAATGACACCTTCAGACTCCCGTAAACACAGAAATAGTGGCTGATATACTGTAGTGAGCCATTTGGGAGATAAAAGCTATTTCCTCTAACAGACTCAGTCCTTGATTGGTTGGAGTTGTTTCATAGTTTATAAGACAGTGATCACATTCAAGGTAGATGTGGTAGATTTAAAATATTCAAGAATATGAATGTATACAAAAGTTTGCAATTAGCAATTTACAAGATGTTGTAATTACAGGGACATTAAATGCCATTTATTAAAAATTAAAAGTATTTTAAAAGTACATTTTGTTATACATACTTTATTCGATTTTCAATTAATTTTAGGATGATTTTTTAGGAATTTTAGGATACATTTCAATGATTTTTTTTTAACCAGTGACATCTTTAAACATGGCACTAGATGACAGGTTTTTACTGCTGTTTCCATGTTTTTTTAAAAGTGAAAAAGGGGCAAAACGGCAGTTGTGTGGTTTGTTTATTTTTGTATTCAACGTGTTTGTGTGGCCTGAGGCTAAAAGCCTCCATATGCATGCACTAGATATTCAAAAAGTGACAAGCATGCTCTGTAAATGCTGACACACACACAAACATAAGACATATGCGTACACATGGCTTTGTCTTCACACATACATATGATACAGAGCTGTTGCAGTTGTTAAATAGTATAAAATGCACTTTCTTCATCAGCTCAACACCCAAAAAATGTGTCTTCCCTGGCAATATTTTGTCTTACTAGCAAGTAGCACAAGAGGCATGAAAGCTTCCTATATAGAGAATTATAAGATGTTATGTGTGAGGCAGGCCCCCTTATTCTTCTTCTGTAAAGTTGAGATTGAGTCTTCCTCTCAGAGGGTTCAAGCTAATACATTAATTACCTCTTTCTGTCTTTTTCCTTCTCTCTGAAGTGGTGGAAGCATTCGCGGGCTGCAGGGCTGAGAGAGAGACAGATTGCAGTAGTGAGGTGTTGATAATGGGCTGGATGAATGTGTGAGCCGCAGCTAATCACCCTTATCCCAAACTCCCCCCACAGCAGATAGAGCTGTTCAACTGCCCTGACTGTGGCCCGCAAGATGGATGGCACACACGCCGCTGTCAGTACAGACCAAACACGTTCACACACACAAGACTGTCTTGACAAGGAGAGGAAAAAGGAGAAGATATGGGTGAGGGAAAGTCATGAGCATCTTAAAGTTATTGTATACAAATATGCACACTGAAACAATAGACGGGTAATGCCTGCATTCACATTCAAATACGATTTCTCTCCTCGCATCCTTTCCTCTGTATTTGCGGTAATGTCTTTCTCTGTTTCTGTCTCTGTTTCTTTGTTCTCAGTATTCTCAATGGTCTAGCTTTTGACATGCGTGCAAATCATCAAATTACAGGGTGACAGGCAAATGCTACAGGAAAAAAACTAACAGAAGACAATTCTTTTTTTTAATATTTATTGTACATAAAATGTTTTATTTTTGCTATTTTACACAATTATTTTATTGTTTTATTTTGACAATTTTATTATATATTCATATACCAACCAATCAGACAATAATTTATTTATTTTTATTGATTGATGTTTTATTGATATTTTTACTGAACTTCTAAACACTTTTTGTCACTCCCACTCTCTCTCTCTCTTATTATTCTTCACTTTTAGAACCATGTTGCTCATTTGCTTTGGAGGCTTAGTTTGATACTCCATATATAAGCAAAAGCTGTTCTGCAGAATTACGCTCTGAAGAAGACCAGGTGTAGATGGAGAACTGTGTTAATACAAATGGACATGCTCAGGATGAGGGCAAATGCACATAAACAACACACACACAGTTACTTCAGACTGGAAAATGAGATTTCATAGGCTGTTAATACTGCTGAACTGGCACAGGTGTCTCACTGTGTATGACTGACTTGTGTTTTCATCTTTCACCACAACTGTGTTCACAAAGAAGAAAAAAGAGAACAAAGAATATAGTGTTTCTGCCTGATTGTACAAGTATGAGCAATGGCTATTACATGCTTAATGTGTATTACACAGGGCCAGCTAGTTAAACCAGTCCCCAGAAACCTCTCTGGTGCAAACCAAAGAAATTAATACTTACAAAAGATTTCTATTTCAAATAAATGCTTATCTTTTGAACTTTATATACAGTTTTATGCGAAAGTTTGGGAACCCCTTGCAGAATATGTGAAAATGTGAATAATTTTAAAGAGGTCATCGGATGCAAATTTCACTTTTACGCGTTGTTTAAACATTAATCTGTGTTGGCAGTGTATGTACACATCTACCCTATAATGATAAAAATCCATGCGGTGGTTTTTAATTAATCTGTAAAAATAATATCCCCTTTTTCAAATCGAGCCATTCTCAGATGCCTGTCGGTGTGGCATCCTTGAAAGTTGATTGACTTGAGCATCTTACCTCAGACCCGCCTTGAATCAGCTGTAACAGTCTGACCTCCATTGTTTTGATGCCGGAGCAGGGATGTAAGTTACATAAGAATATCTCCGATTGAGCGATTGAGGTGTTGTATTGCTAGATGTAATAATGAACATAGTGGTCGTCATTTACTCCTGACATCTGAGCCGCTGAAAATGCAGTGGATTATGTTTGTTTGTGAGGGGAATGCGCCTCCCAATCTACATAAATGCATCTATGTTCGCGCAAATTATTTGTGATCCAGCTTCACCTACAGCAGAAGTGAGTATAAGGGTGTTTTTTTTTTTTTTATGAATCTCTGCAATCAATATTCCCAATAACCTACTAGTTAGCAAGTTTAGCAGCTAAACACACTAAATGCGGCTAAAGTAAACAATCTGTCAGAGCACAGCTGGTCACTCCACAGAAAGAAAAGAGGGGCGGGGCAAGCAGAGCTCATTTGCATTTAAAGGAACAATCCATCAGAATGGGTTGATTTTTGCAGAGCTCATTCTGACAAAGTAAAAAGGGTGTTTTTTTTACACTACCACTGAGAATTTTTAACCAAAGTATATTATATGAAGTTCCAAACGTAGGTTCGGGAGGAGCCTAATCATTCAGTCCTGTCAATCATCGTTACAGCAGCTCTCATTGCACCGTCCCAGCTTCACTTCTTCCAGCATCCCTCCACCTCCCCTTCTCCTCCTCTGTTTCTGTTATTCTCCCTCTAGGATATCTAATATCGCAATGGGGCGTTGAACTCGGCGCTCAAACTGAGCCTCGGGTTCGAGCCTCCATTAGGGACAGCAAGCCAAGTTTGTTTACCATTGCCCATCAGGACTGGACGGGCAGGCAAACTCGTGAAAGACTTTTCATTAAGACCCTAAAGATTATCAACCCTAAACATATCAACTTGTGGAAAACAGGCATCCGATTTAGTACTGTCGTAAGATATTTTACATAGAAGATGTTTACATATAGTCCACAAGACAAAAAACAGCTGAAATTAAAATAACCCCCTGCAAAAGTTTGTGGTTCTTAATACTGTGTGAGGTTATCTGGATGATCTACGACTGTTTTTTGTTTGTTTGTTTGTTTTGTGATGGTTGTTCAAGATTCCCTTGTTTGTTCTGAACAGTTAAACTAAGCACTGTTCTTCAGAAAAATCCTCCAGGTCCTGCAGATTCTTCAGTTTTCCAGCATCTTCTGCATATTTGAACCTTTTCCAGCAGTGACTGTATGATTTTGAGATCCATCTTTTCACACTGAGAACAACTAAGGGACTCAAACACAACTATTAAAAAAGTTCAAATGCTCCAGAAGGAAACACAATGCATTAAGAGACGGGGGGTGAAAACTTTTGAACAGGATGAAGATGTCTAATTTTTATTTTGTTTAATTTTAATTTTTTTTATTTTTTTCCATTTAATACTGCCCTTCGGGTCGCGAGGTACTGTTACTGTTAGGTACTACAGCCTACAGTTTGCTAACCAGCTATGCTTTAGTCACATAAATGTATATTACCTGTTGTATGGCTGTGTAAATCCAATTAAGCTGAGTGAACATCCAACAGTTCCAACACAGTGAAGAACTAAATCTGACCATTTTTATTTGTTTATATACACCACGCTAGAAATGAAGTAGATTGATCATTACCCTCTGATTTCCATAAGGATTTTCACAGTGTTTTGGTAGCGTGTTAATTGCTTCTCTCTATGTTTCATATACTCATATGCCTCCCTGTTTAATTGCCCGGTATTAGCACTGTGACTTGTGCTGTTTAGCTGCACTGTCCCTGGAGTTCAGCAGGCCGGTTTTAATTAATGGAAGGTCAACACCTCAGTACACACAAACACACAGACACAAGTATAAGGGTACCTGTAACACGCTGAGGGAATCATTGACCGTTATTTAATACCGAATGTACACACACAAGTACACATATATCCCTGTGCCGTATAGTACATAACACAGCATATCCTCTGAGGGAGTGAGAAAACCTCCTTTAGGTAATCTCTGAAACTGAGCTCTAATCCGTACTGTTGGTAACACACGGCCCAAAATGAAAGCCCATTAGCCCCTGAAACAGGCTCTCTCTGTTTACCTCCTTTCTTTCTGTCTGCGCAAAAGGCTTATTCTGGCTCTTCAAGACACTTCTCTTTTTTTCCTCATTCGGCCTTTTCTTCATTCTTTACTGTTTGGGCTTGTTTTGCTATTTCAAAGAGACTTCTAAAAATGGCCACCACGGTTCCCTTTGTAGACGAGAGCCAGCTGCCCGTCCTGGCAGTGAGTGAGCGAGCGGCAGCCCCATCACCCCCTGTGCAGCCCAGTGTCCTCTCTTTCCTGCTCTTTCATCAGCTCAGAGGAAGAATTCCAGCTATGATGACGGCTTCACAAATGTCCCCAACTCTTCTTCTATCACTTCCACTATAAATAGGCCGGGATCAAGAATTCCACACATACCTGTACTCGCCTTTTGAAGACTGATGGGACAAATCCTTTGTGTCATTAATCTCTTAGAGAGCAACCCTGGCAAGAGGTTTTACATTGCAGTTTTCTGCCACCTGTGTTCCACCCAGGTCAGACAGAAGCTTGTCAAGCGGACTGTTAACACACTGTTCCTCGTGTCCAACACATAATTGGGCCCTAAAACACACACATCCATGCATTTGAAAGTGCCCCCACCTGGGCTACTCACTCACAGGCCTCGAAGCTGTTTTGGCTGTCATCTCACCTGCCTCTTTTTTTTGCACGTTTTCACCATTTGATGTGGTTTTAAATGTAGCACAGTAGGGCTGTATAAAAGTTTAACGCCGCAGCTAGGTCACTTCTCCTTGGGCGTGCATTGTGCTTTTTACAGTTCGCCTATTAGTCAGCTCAGCAAGGGAAAATTTCACTGCAGCTTTTCATTGATTTATGTCAGTGGCCATTAGGCCGCCGTTGCAGGTTTTAGTTTTAATAGGAACTTGCACCCAACTGGTGTGGTGGTAAATGACCTGAGGTTATTAATTTGATGATTAATTAGGAAAGTTTGTTTCTTGTAAAGTAGCAGCGCTTCTTTAAGCTGCCCTGTAAAGTTTTATTGGAGCATACAGCTGACCTGCGATTGGAAATGTGTGTTTGAGGCACACTGACTCACCATCTCAGCTCCTGACTGCTGTTAATTTTATATCTGTCCAATAAAAAGCAGCAAGGGCTGGACAAGTACAAGTGTGTGTGTGTGTGTGTGCGTGCATGTAAAAAACCTGCACATACTCACACACACAAACGTGTACAGTATTATTCCCTGCTGTTCAAAAATAGCTCAAGTGAACAGGGAAACAGCTCTGACTTTTTGACTTTCAGAAAGCTGTATGAGGTCCAAAATTAGACAATTATATGACCATTAATTGTACCCAAATAATATTTAGCTTATACTTTTTTGGTTTACTTTTGTCATGATTAATTTACCTGCAACTATATACAGTTTTTGGCCTATACTGATAAACTGATCATTATTTTAATCACGTTATGACAGACAACCGGTAAATGGCTATTGTTGTTATAATTTAAAATATTATAAATGTAATATTAAAAATCTATACTGTTTTTCTAAATAAATAATACATGCTAAAAATTGTGAATATAGGCATTACATTACAATGTACAGTATGAAAAATGTATATTCGTATTGAGATTTGCTCATGATTAGACTTAACAATGTTAACAAATCAGGCAGCGGCAATTTGCGATAGATCCTATTTACACTAAGTGCAAATATTAATAGATGCTATTTAGAATAAGTGTAAATAGCAATTGGATACTATTTCCACTAAGTGTAAATAGAATATGAAGAGTTCATTTGCAAAAACAGATAACTCATTTTTTTCATTGTGCATTCCAATTAATCTCAATCAAACTTCAGTTGGGTTATTTTGATTATATAAAAAATAACTAAATAAATGCAGCTAACTAACAGTAAAACACAATAAAAAACATAATAACATAAAAAAAACATGATTTCTTTGTTATCTTTTTTTGCAGATAAACTCTTCATATTTTCTTAGCGATAGATGCTTTTTACATTAAGCACAAATAGCAATGGATTCTATTTAAACTAAGTGAAAATAGCAGTATTTTCTTCAAGTGCAAATAATGATATATCCTGTTTACACTATGTAAAAAAAAATAGCAATATTTTCTATGTAATTATATTAGTTAGATGCTATTTATACTATTTAGTTCAAGTGGCAGATATTTTCACTTCAGTATTGTAGTACATTATAAAACAGTATGCAATAAAAACGTATTGAGTGTATTTACTGAAAATAAATGCCTTTCTGACCTGATACGTGACGTGAAAAGAAAGAAGAACGAGTTCGGCAAAAGGTGGATTCGAACTTGGGTCGATAACATCAAAAAGTCAACACCACTTTACCATCTAAGCCACTGGAACCATTGTTCAGCAGGCGTCTTTTTTAATGTTGACTATCCCAACCACACGTTTGTGGGTGTAGTTAGTGTAAATAGCCTCTGCCAACAAGACTATTTAGACTTAGTGTAAGTAGACACTTTGTTTTAGATATTAATATTAAAGAGGTCATCGGATGCAAAACACACTTTTACACATTGTTTGAACATAAATGTGTGTCGGCAGTGTGTGTGTACACAACCACCCTATTACCCTTTTTCAAATCAAGCCATTCTCAGGTTCTTGGCTGTGTAACGTCACACCAACAAAGGCCGTTCCCATGATAGTTGATAATTGACATGACCTTCTTACCTTAGACCCGCCCTGACTGAGCTGTGAACAGTCCGACTCCGACCGCCATTGTTTCAACTAGACTGCAGGGGAAGACAAGAATGTCTTTTTGAGGAGCGATTGAGGTGTTCTGTTGTTGGATCTAATAATGAACACAGCAGTCATCATTTACTCCCGACATCTGACCCGTTGAAGACGCAGAGGATTAATGTTACTTTCATTTTTGAAGGAGATGTATGCGGCGATCTACATAAATGCGTCCATGTTCTCGCAAATCATTTGTGATGCAGCTTCACCTACAGCAGAAGTGAGTATAAGGGTTTTTATGCATCTTTGCATGTCACCTTTCTTAATAATGCTAATAATTAGCATTTAAAGGAACGTGCTATAGAACGGCTCGCTCTGAACAGGGCTGATTTTGACAAGTTTAAAAAGGGTGTTTTTTACCACTGAAAAATTTTAACCAAAGTATGTTATAGACTTCTCATTAAGACCCTAAAGAATCATATCAGCTTGTGGAAAATGGGCAGATGACTCCTTTAAGTGAGCGCTAGGTGATGCCAAAGTAATTTAAATGTAAAAATACAGGAATATTCAACATCAGCCAATACAATAAACTACAAAACATTTATTTATTATTTTGGTTATTTAGAATATAAGCATTTGTTCATTCATTCATACACACTCTCTCTGTCTCTGTCTCTCTTTCTACCAGTATGTGTGTGTGTGTTTACAGAAAGTAAATTTGTGGCACAAAAAGTCAGAGAAGGAAGGACCCTGTGCGTTGTCTTGATTACCTCCCCTAGGGAACCCTCACTGTGAAACCACTTTAAAGATAAATACCCAAATGATGTTTTCAAACTGTGGTCGCCTCGGCGCGGAGTTGAAACAATATCAGTGAGGTAAGGGAAATGAGAGTTGAATGGCACTGTTTACAGTTGTTAGCTGTTCACACATAACCAGCAAATTCCAACATAAACATCCATTCAGGGCATGTAAAAGCAAAAACTATTAATAAGCCCTTTTATCCTTGCCCGAGACTGTGTGCATGGCCCCCCGAGAAAAGGCTAATCTGACCCTCATTTTCTATTTCGTTCTTATTCTTCGCCTCTCCCACACACCTCTCCCTCGAATCAGGGTTAATGACTCTCATCCTTTCCCCCCCCTCCTTTTACAGTAAACCAACAATCCATGACCTCAAAATACCCTTAATGTTGTGAGTATTTCACGTCTGCATGCGTGTCACGGTCATGGTACCTGCGTTTCATGCCATATTTCATGTTTCATGTTTCATGCCACAAAAGTTAGCAGGTTCAAGAACAGGTTGAGCCAGGCATGGTGTTTCTCACAGGCTTTTCATGAGGGGGATACTTTGCAGCGCTCTGTGTATTTGCATACGCGCTTCAAGAAACCGCTTTCATGTCAAAGCCAAGAGCAGAGAGTCTTCCACTTGAGGACAGCTACCACTAGTCATCCTCCTTCAGGTTTCAAGAACGCAGCGTGTGAGAGTGTGTGTGTTGTTAGCTTTCCATTATTTCTCCATGAAATAACATCTGAGGACATCCTTTACCCACTGATGTACAATAATATGACAGCATATGGCTATTGTTTACACAACCTGAGTAATAACTCAACCCTTGAACTTCAAACCAAGGCCCTGTTTTCCCTTTTCTTCTTCAACCGGAGCTGATGGGAGTTGACACGTCTCTTTTACCCCGCACTAGGAGTGATTGAGAGCAAAGAATGGCGGCAATAAACACCATGCCTTTCTTTTTCTCTCCCTTCTTCCCTCGTTCATCCTTTGTTCTTTTCCTCCAATGTTTTTCTTCATGTCTCATGTTTTTTCAGCACATCCTCCTCTGATTCCAGGTCTGGATGCCTCTTCAGTCCACTGGCATGTGGCAGATGGTTGCCCAGTTTGCGGTCTCCTCTCCTCACGCTCTCATCTCCCTATCAAAACATGGCACCCTGATCACGTGACCTCAAATAGCATCATGTGATCTGGAGGAGTCTGTCCCTTTCTCATTAAGAAAGATTTACTGATTCTAAACAGTGTCCAGTGGTTTAACAACCAGCTGACTTTTCTTTACTTGCCTACTTTCTCAAATTTCATTAGTAGTTTGTCTGTTCTTCATAACAGATCTGTATTTGATGATTACAGAGAATGAATAAAATACTACAACATGGGATTTCATTTCAGAGTGGTCACAATGTGTTTTTGCCATCCTGGACCGTAGAAGCGTCATTAATCAAATCCCTCAGGATGTTAGCGACATCGCTTTTTGTTCAACAAATCAATATTTCATGGTCAAAAAATTCTTCCAGCCCATATATGGGCAAACTTTAGATCAGAAACAGACCAAGGCGAACATACAAAGTAGAGCGGACGGCAGGGCAGAATGAAAGATCGTATCCCCACTAGAGGTCTGCAAGTGAGGGATGGAAAGAGAGAGAAAGAGCGGGATCAGTAATATCCCTTTCACAGGGTGGAAGTTGGGATGGGAGGGAAATGGCAGCTCCCAGGGAAAGCCAACAACTGGCCATCATTCTGACCGCTTGTCCTCATCAATCACTCGCATTTGTTGACCAAGCAACATGATGTCACTATTCATTTCATGCATTCCTCTAATGTGGACCCAGGGGGAGTCGACCATTCTCTGTGGGTATTTCCTGTCCCATTGCATTCTGGGATATGTCTGTTTCCTTCAAGAAGATCATTTAGCTTTTGAAAATTTGCTCTCTCTCCCTTTCTTCCTTTATTTTTGCTTTCTTTTCTTTCTTTCTCTACATCTTTGGCTATTTTCACTCTCTTTCTAACATGAAATCAAAATTGAAAAATACATAAAGATAAAATTGTTTAGTTTCATAATCTTTAATAAATATCTATGAATTGTTCTTTCTCTGAAACTACTTTTCTTGTCTAATGGAAAATGTTAACCTGAGGATTTTAATATTATTATCATTTTTTAAAACTTAAGCTGGGCTCACACTACAGGAGTTTTAGGTTTTAGGCCGATTTATCCCTGATTTTTCCTTTCCCAGAATCGGAGAAAAAAATGTTATTGAGAGCCTTGGTTGGTTCTGATGTTCGTCACGGATTATCTGGTAATGTGAGGCATTTACAGATCAAATCTTGCATCTCCCAATCTGCTCGCAAATAATTTGGGACTGCCCCGATTAATATCAAACATCTTTGATATTTAGGACTTTAAATTGGGATGATCACGGCTAAGATTACATTAGTACTTTCATAATAGCCAACGCACGACAGCAAAACAAGCTGCTGTATGGGTCCGTTGGATAGTGGATGATAGAGGAAACAGCTTGTGGAAGTTTTGTAATAGCACGACTGTCTGTATAATGTGTCAAAAACTTAACCGTAAGGTCAAAGAGAAGTGCTGAGGTAAAATTGCCTCAGTTTTGAACATACTGGGTGACTGTAGAAAGCTACTAGCATTCTAGCTAACATATGTAAACATTAGTTGCCAAAATGTCAATGACGATCTGCTTGAGATCGTACGACAGCTTGTTTTGCTGTCGTACATCTTAATAAAATCATTGTATTGTGGCACATCACACATAGTGTGTGATGTGCCACAATAGTGTGTGCATGTCAGGGTTCCCAGGTTTTCACAACAAAACCCTCCCAGTTGCTACTCAAAACTAGCCCACTCACGTTTCGAGGGGAGTCCCCCAGGAAAAATCACGGTTACACTTTATTTTGATAGTCCACTTTAGACATTCTACTAAATATAAGTGACTTTGCAACAACGTGTCAACTAATTCTCATTAATTTGCAACTACATGTCTACTAACTCTCAGAGCAGACTGTTAGGTTAGATTTAGGGTTAGTAGAATAAGTTGACATATAATTGCAAAGTTTAGAAGAGTGTTGGAAGATATTAAGCAGACAGTCTACTAATACTCTATTGACTAGTTGTCATGCAGTTGCAAAGTTACTTACTGTTAGTAGAATGTCTAAAGTGGACTATCAAAATAAAGTGTTAAAACCACGTTCCGGGGGGTAAAATACATGTTTTGGTGGGAATCCCCTGATAAAATTAGCATTCCAGAGGCTAAATATTACGTTATTGAGGTTGGACATGAAAATGAACCCATGGCAACAGTGTTAAAGTAAAATGAGCGGGAAAACCGTGGACTTGGCAACACTGGTGCACGTTTAAGATTTGAGGGAATAAAAATCGACAAAGATTCTCCTTATGTGTGTGCTGATTTCATAATCAGTTAAGATTTTAAAACACCTGTAGTCTAAGCTTGGCTTAAGTTTTATTTACGACATGTTTTTGCTTTACACATATGCAAAAACATTAAATTTCAACGTCATTTCCTAAGAGGTTAAAATCAAGTCCCACACTACATATCTTGTTTTTTTGGAAATGCACCACAGTTTGTAAGTAAAATGGGTTGCAAATGACAATACATGACTGCTTTACATTGTGGGGTTTACGTAAAGCTGCTTCTCATCCTCTTCTCTCATTTTAGTCGTAGTCTGCAGGTTTGCAGCAGGGTGGAGCGAGAGTGTCTGATGGCTGCTGCTTATTTGTGGAAGGATGTGGCGTGCCGAAATGGCCTTTTGATCAAATCTGACTTCTCCTGAGTAGACAGAGCTGCTGTAGGCTGTGATCAGTGCTCCTGTGTCTCATTTGAAAGAATGGTGTCAGCGTGTTGACAAGCCGCTGATAAGTCAGTAGCTTCTAAAGAAAAATGTTTAAAGGCAGATAAATGCCTCAGGACTTAAACTGTCTGTCTTTGCATACTGATTGTAGTTTATTTTTAGTGATTATGAAAACCTGGTTTAAAAAGGCTTAGGGGATGTTGATTTTAGTAGTCGTACATAAAAGCAGCCCTCGTGCGTGATCACGGGTAGCGCACGTTATCTCCCCTGACTTTTGTGAAGCCATATTTACTGTCCACATTCATTTCTGTCACTTCCTCTGACTTTGCGTATCTCAGGTTGAACCTGGGCAGGGTATACTAGTGACTTACTGCGATTCTTACTCCGTTCCCTCTCTCGCGCGCACTCGCTTTTCACCTCCCTCCAGCATTAAGAGGCTTAGAGGGAGCTTAGCGCCCAGGTCAAGCTGCCCTTTGGCTTCTACAGCTCTGTTCTTTGAAGTGATGCCAGGTTGAAGCGAACAAGCCGCTCCGCTCGCAGGTGAGCCGCCCGCGCTTTTACCGCCGATCCCGGGTCAGCGGCGGGCAGATGGCCTGCTCGCCTCTATCCTTACGTTATTATTTTATAGTTTGGTTCTGCATTCCTCCCGCTCAGCCTGTGGTAGACACAGACCCTTCGGTCTTATTGCTTACACATGTCTACTCCTCTTTGCCTCAGCAGGAACAGACAAAACAGAAGGGGGAGGAGGAGGAGGGAGCAGCCTGGCCAAACTCTCCCCCCACCTTGAACTAATCGAGAAGAGGCCGGAGAGCCGCAGCCAGGCAGGCCTGTGCCAGTGGGGTTTCAATTTGTAGAGGCATAAACAGATACTAAAGACAGAGTAATGGAGGGGTGATTTATCAAGCCAGTTCACATCAAATTATCACAGCGCCCCCCTGCTGCCTGGCCCTGTAACGGAGAGGGCAGGGCCAACCTCGAGAGAGAGAGAGAAAGAGCGCGAGATGTGGCGTGGTCACAGTTCGTTACCGAGCGCACAAACATGTGTCCTACTGTCTGCTTCTAATCCAACCGTGACACTCACGACCAACCCATCTATGGGAAAATGAGACGTGCCTGTGAGAGAAACAGAGAGCGCAAAGAACAGACGTCATTGAGCTTCTTAAAAATTTTAAAGCATAATTTTCTCAACAACAACATCAACAAAATCCTATTTTATCCCATCTCTTTAATCATGTACCTGGGAAAAGTTCTGCTGTACCCCTAAAAGTGTTTGGGTCAGACATGTAAGGCAATTCATCCTCAAATAAACGTATTATTTCTTTGCAGAGAAGTCATGTTTCAATTTTCCCTTTTTGCCGGAACACAGTTATGCCTTTGATCTTTTTCAGCATCAGCCAACACATGGATAACACATCGCTTAAAAGATAAAGGTAAGAAATATGTTCCGTGATGATGTCATCCGCTCGCCTGGGACTGGGGCAAACTGCTGTCCTGGTCTGCATTAGCGTATGTGAGTGGATGTGAAAATGTTGAGTTACTATGAGGTACTATGTAGGTGCACCCTGGGACTCAGGCTACTGATCTGTGAGCGAAATCAATTACACATTGTCCGAAAGTTAGATCCTCACTGTAGGAACTTAATCGCATCAGCTCCTGCTCAAAATCATCCCGACGAAGTTTAAGATTTGTCTCTTGTTCCTGTTCCTGGCATGTGCAGCTCACTACGTCTCTTTCTCTCTTGCATTTCGATACATTTGTACACTCCTTACAATTCAGCGGAGAGCCATTCATCATCATTTGACTATGTATCTGTCCCGTTCTGCTTTCTTTGATCAGGCTATGGTTGACGTCGCACATCTGCTCCGTGTTTAAAGGCCAGTAATGTCGTAGCTCAAACGCTATTAGCTAGCATAACCCAAGAACAGCTTTACTGGACACTGTGTTCCTCATGTAATTCTTACAAGCTCTTAGCTGAAATGGTCCAAGAAACTAAAGAGTTTGGAAGCTCAAAGAGATTTTTCCCGCCAGATGTGTCAATTTTACATGTATTTATTCTTCTAAAGAATGGAGATTTAAGAATAGTACTGTTTGAAGATACTACGTAGCATGGCTAAACTGATCCAGGCTCATTCTTTACATCATTGACAAATGACATCTGGGATTATCTACTAAATGACTATAACATCTGCCATTCATCGTCGTTTTAAAACACTTGTGACAGCTTGTAAATATACTATATTAAAGAAATATAAAATGTTATTTTAATGATTTAATATATAATGTTAACAGTTTATATACACAATATAGGTTACAACGGGGCTAAAGGCACACCCTAAGAAGAAATGTGCTTTTTACTGCGCCCAAAGTGTAAGATTGCAGAAAAATATATATGTTTGTATTGAACATTTATGAAGCAATGGATTATGTGTGAAAATAAATCATACAAGTCTTTTACTTCATTTAAAAATCTTTAAGAAAATGTATGAGGTGGCAAGAGGGGGATTTTACCCCACACACGGGGTGAAAGGCTCACCAGCATGGGGTAAAAGGCACACAGTATTGATACAAATACTTTAGCAAAATAATATTTATTTATTTATTTATTTACTAATGTATAAGTTAATACTTGTTCAAAACAATCACTTTAGCAAAGTGTGTACTATTTTCTGCTTATTTTGATATATATATAAGGATTATTTTTTGTTCAATAAATATACTGTCATTAAAATATGTTAATATAAAACATATTTTAAAATACAAAAACAAAATAATTTTAAAATATAAAGATTCTGAAAGCATTGAAGGAGATCCCATTGTAATATAATATAGATGTACAGTAGTAAGTTTTTTATATTTTATAATATGATATGATTAATATTATGTTTTTAAATATGATGGTTTCATTCTAAACGTGGTGATTATCGACACACTAAGATGGACACCCAATATAATATATGATATTTACCATCTGAATCTAACAAAAAAGTCAGCCTTCTATTAATTATAGTGTTAATTATTGTGCCTTTTAGCAGGGGCACTATTTAACCCAAATACCATACTTTTACATATTCTTTTGTTATTTAAAAACTGCTGTTTTAATTATCTTAAAACTGAAAATCATTAAGAAAGACCTTTGTCTCAAGATATATATGCTACTTAAATCTACAACATTTTTAAAAACATTAAATATTAGATCAAGTAAGCACAGTATCGACTTTGCGCTGCTGCCAGCATTCGCGCAAAGAATCAGACAAATTTGCACGTGCATCTTGAAAAGCTTATGTTTTGGAAAGTGCTACGCCACGTTTCTCTGCCGTCTAGTGGTTTACAGAAAAATATTATCAAAGGCGCCTTTTACCCCAGGGTCCCTTTAGCCCCGTTGTACCTTACTGTACGCACTGCCATCAAAAGTTTGTGGTCAGTACAATTTTTATTTATTTATTTATTTATTTTTGAAATAAATTATTATTTTTATTCAGCAAGGATGCATGTAAAATAAAATAAAATAAAATAATCATCAGGGTTTACACACAAACAAAAATATTAAGCTGTTTTTCACACTGATAATACAAAAACAAACAAACAAACAAACAAAAACAGCCAAATGACCAAATCAGCATATTAGAATGATTTCTGAAGGATAATTGAGACTGAAGACTTGAGTAATGACTGCTGAAATTGTAGCTTGCCATCACAAAATTACATTTTAAAATATATTAAAATATATCAATATGAATATTATTTCACAATATTGCTGTTTTAATATATTTTGAATAAATGCAGCCTTGATGAGCATAAGAGACTTAAAACATCTCACTTGTTAAGAAGCTATATGTGGACACTAACCTCCCGTCAAAAGAGAATAGGCTTTGGGGGGGAAATTATTTGGTATTTGGGACTTTTTTATATGAATTTACGTTAAAAAAAACATTTACTCAGTTGTAAAGATTTACACTCATTATTACAAACCAGGGCCATTCATATTTATCAGGGGAATACATTTTCTATTACAATTTACTAGGTAAGTGTATGTGTGTGTGTGAGAGAGAGAGAGAGAGAGAGAGAGGGAGAGTGTGTGCTTTCTAACCCTCTGGCCCAGGGCTCTGTCTCCACCCCTTCTCCTTCTAATCAGCCATAATCAAAAGTGAAATGCGTTTTTCTAAGGAAGTAACTGGAAAATTTCACAATCTGCATTTTCTCAGACCAAACTGATTAGAGAAACATTATCCTGCTCGTGCAGTCACTTCCAATCTACCTTTCATCTGTCTCTGCAATCGCCTAATTATTTAAGCAGTGACCTCACGATGCAGTTTTACTAAAGGATGAAACACATGGCATGACATTTCTGCCTAGATTTCTGCATGATATCTTTGGTAATGCGCTATGCTCCTTTTCAGGGGAAATGAAGAGAGAGAGAGAGTGTGTGTGGAAGGTAATTTGTGCTTTTTTAAAAATTTGCAATCTGACACAATCATGTCTGTGTAATGTGTAATATCTATAAGACTCTTCAGTTTGTATGAGTATGTGTGTGTGTGAGTCTGTATGTGTGAAAGGTAATCGGTTACACTATATAGCCTTTAGCAGTTTGTGTCCCAGGGGAATATGTGAGAAGTTGAGTTTTGTTATTGAGGGGTCATGATTGCAGTAGGGCTTCAGTGGCTCTCTTTGACCTACACTATATACTTATACACAAGAGTCGACTTCCTTCTTTAGGGCACCAAGCACTATATTGAGTATTGACTATATGTCAGGAATGTGCTCACTCTTGCCAAATATTCCCTCAATAAAGACATGTGAGGTAAAGAGTTTGGACAAAAGCTAAGAATACCCTCAAAATCAATATAGTTCCACCTTGTGCTTAGGTGGATTTGACACGTACAATTATGACAGTAAACGCTTTGGTGCTTAATTAAAAAATTACAATAATATTTAACGTTTTTATTTGTGTTATTTTGTCCTGCATTGTAGAGTCCAGTGGCCTGAGGTGAAATATGTGTCTGTGGTTTAAACCCCATCAAGTCGAACATCAAAAGAAAACAAGCAATCAGCACTCTTTAGAAATGTGTCCGTTTCTCAAAGGGTCCACTTGGGGCCAGGTTAAGAGATATCATTTTCACTCTAATAGTCGTCTGGATTGAGTGAGTTTTGACTGAATTATCGGCCCACTAGCAGCTAAAAGAAAGGAAGAAAGCGAGGGAGAGAGAAAGGGGCTGGGGGAGAGGAGGGGGCAGGCTTTGAACCTGCCGCGGGGTCTGGCCTTCTCAGCCACTCAGACGATAAGAATCCTTAGCTTGACTGAGGGAGTGGTATTTCTTTCATCTCTCTCTCTCTCTCCTTCTCTCTATGCCCGCGGTGATTGTGTCGCTCGTTCTGTTATCGTAGGTGACTGTGTTGAATCATCATGCTTATTTGTACCTGACACCCGATCCGCAAATAAAGCAGCTTTGGAAATGGTCTTTAAAGCGAGAGGGACATTCCTGAGTCTGGCCAGAGGGCAGAATCCCGAACCCAGAGGCTCAGTCGAGTCTTGCAAGCAGTAAGGGTCGTGACCTCTGCAAGAGTACGAACACTTCCACTTTTGAAATAATTTTGTTGGGCAGGGGTGAATAGTGCATTTATATATTCACGCCTCGTAAAAGTTTGTTATTGCAAAGATGCACTTTTTGTATGTATTTTTTTTTTTTTTAATAATTCCATTCCAGCAAGCCTTATAATAGGTTCTTATCACTTACAGTAGCAGTCAGAAGTTAGCAATTTTTCCCCCATGCATTTTCCTCATGCAATATTTTATTATAAAATAATTCAATTCAAATTTTTTCAGTTCAGGAAAATAAAGCTGAATTTTCAGCAGTCATTACTATTCAGTGTCACATGATTCTTCAAATGCAATGATGCATTAAACTCAAAAGTGACAGTAAACACATTTATAATATTAAAATATTACTGTTTCAAATAAATGCTGTTCTTTTGAAGAATTTATGAAGAACCATATTAATATTTGAGCACCAATAATTATTTATAATATTTAACCACCTAATCAGAATATTATAATGATTTCTGAAGGATCATGAAGACTGATATAATGCTGAAAATTCTGTCTTTCCATCACAGGAATAAATTGCAGTTTAAAAATATATTAATATAGAAAAAGTTACTTAAAATTGCAATAATATTTCACAATGTTACTGTTTTTACTGTATTTTTTATTGAATAATTGCAGCCGTGGTGAGCATAAGATACTTCTTTAAAAACAATAAAGAAAATCTTAATTATTAAAAAACTTTTGATCAGCAGTGTAATTTTATTTATTTTATTTAATCAAGATTTGTAATAATTATATTTCATACATTATACATACAATAAATTAATCATTATATTAATCATTTTAAATGAATGCATACTTACAAAATCACCTTTTTTAACAAAAGTTAACATTGTGAGAAATTATCAAAATATTCTGAGTGTGGGTTCTTTAAAGAAACCGTGATGTACCTGTATTAGGGGTTATGTTTACACCCTGTAACATATATCAACAAAACCAACAAAGGCCACTATACATGACGTCACACTTCTCTGTTTTTACAAAAATGTCACATTTCCAATCCTAGGTTACGTATAAGAATCTTGTCTTTACCCACCAGAGCACAGTTTGAGTGAGAGAAATCTTCAAGTGTAGAGATAAATAACAGAGCTTTGAGTTCTCAAAGTAGCTGAAGAAAGTTATGTAACTCAGCAAAAATCATAGGACAACTGTAATAATTACCAGTAGGCTTCTGTTTGAACTTAACATTAGGTGTGCTTAATATATCGCTCCTTTTCTCTGTGACTCTCTATTGCACTGTGCCTGTCTGTCTCTCTTTCTCTCTCTTCCACATTGTTTCAATGCTAGAGGAAAAGAGAAATCACATTTCCATCAGGTTAAATTGGGCCGGGCAGTGTTATCAGTCGGGGAGGGGCTGGCTCTGACAGGAGCCTCTCTGGAGTGATTAATAGCTGCTGGGCTGAGGCCAGGCCTTTTCTGCTTGCAATGAGGAGCTGGCTGGAGGGCAGGCCTGATAAGCACTGCTCTTATTACCCCAGAGAAGCCTTGAGTAGGCCACTTTAGCTGGGCTAGAAGAGAGGGGGTCTTGCTGTGACACACTAGTTCACTATATGACTAATTGTAACATTCCATATTTACCTCATGAATGGTCAGATTGGGCCAGTTTAACGATTCACAGCAGCTCTGTGTCTTTGCCACAGAAGGTGAACGGCATAGCGCTGCTGAACAGCCACTTTAGTAGCTGTTTGTTCACTGGTAGCCATCAGTAATATTTCTGATTAGATATTCACAGCACCTCTGGACAAACAAACCCTCTGCAGACATGTTTTGGTAAGCTGTGAACAATTGTTTTAGCCCAGGGGTGACTCCTGGTGTTGCCGAGAGCACCTGTCTGCAATAGTACCTCTGTTTTTATCAGTTTTGTTGTTTTTATGAATGCACGTTATTGTTGTTTTTTCAAAAGCCTATGATCAATATGAATAAAATATAAAGCAGCTGTCTGTACATTCATGGAGATGCTGGTGGAGCTAATGCAGTGTCACTGGAGGAAAAAAAACTTTCTTCTGTTTCAGGACAACACTACAAATATGTGGACTCTGCAAGCATTTAGAGCACAACTTATTCTCACAGACAAATCACTCATTCAGCAGCTGACTGTCACCATTACGAACACAAGGAACTAGATGGAACAGACTATTGATGTTGAGGTATTGTTGATATTTAAACTATTAGCTTTAGCTAAATAAATAAATATACTATAATACTATTTTCTAACAGTTTACTACAGAATCAGAAATTAACCTTTAAGGGGCAATACTTGCCCTCTGAAATTTTTTTAGGGTAATTTTTTTACATTTGTAAGGGCAATGTTTATAATCACTGTATTACACTATGTTGTCTATAATATCAAATACTTAAATTTACCCAGTTACTTTAAACAATATTTTAAACTGTTGTCAATAACAATAGACTGTTAAAAATTGTATCTAATTTATGCAAGTACAAAAAAAACAGAGCTAATAGGGCTGCAATATTATGACAAAATCATTATTGTAGATTATTGCTCTTTATGTTGTAATAATGGTTATTAATATCGATATAGAAAATAATATAATAACGTTTTTGTTGCATTTCTGCATTTTGGGCACGTCACATTCTGGCTTCACAGACATTCATGTCAGCCCATGACGTTAGTCTAGTCTAGCACAAGTTATGCAAAAACTCTCGTTATAATCACTGAAGCTACGAAATTAAACGAACACTCCACTTTTTTTGAAAATAGGCTCATTGTCCAACTCCCCTAGAGTTAAACAGTTGAGTTTTACTGTTTTCTAATCCATTCAGCCGATCTCCAGGTCTGGCGGTAGCACTTCTAGCATAGCTTAGCATAGATCATTGAATCGGATTAGACCGATAACATCTCGCTCAAAAATGACCACATATAATGATATTTTTCCTTTTATAACTTGACTCTTCTGTAGTTACATCGTGTACTAAGACTGACGGAAAATGAAAAGTTAAGATTTTCTAGACTGATATGGCTAGGAACTATACTTTGCTGCCGTACCATTGGTGCAGCAGGCGCAATGATATTACGCAGCACCTGAAAGTGACCGCCACTAAGTTTGTGTAGATGCAGAGTTGCGTCCGGCAGAGTTGACGGCTGCGTAATATCATTGCGCCTCCTGTACCCATGGTACGGCAGCAAAGTTCCTTGATTATTATGCCGAAATTAAAGTATAGTTCCTATCCATTTCGACCTAGAAAATCGCCACTTTTCATTTTTCGTCCATCTTTGTACACAATGTAACTACAGAAGAGTCAAGTTTTAAATACAAAAAATATTGAAACTCTTTGGTATTTTTTGAGCGAAGTGCTAACGGTCTAATCGAATTCAATGATCTATGCTGACCTACCGTCAGACCCGGTGATTGGCTGAATGGATTCAAAAACTGTAAAATTCTAGGGTATTTGGAAAATTAGCCTTTTTTAAAAAAAAAGAAAAGTGGAGTATTCCTTCACTCTATTATTTACATCGTATCTGCACTGTGTTGTTCATGATGAGAAAATTCACAAACTTGCGCACTCCGCACAGTTCCGGCGTTTTCAGCACTGACTAATCTAAGTGCCTCTGATTGGCCAATGCATCCCTAAGTTCAACAGAAAAGCATTTGATTTGTTATAAGGCTCAACAATGCGCAAAACAGTCTGATGCAGTGTGAGCAAATCTGAACGTAAATCCTCAAATTGACACTTTTCATTCATTTTCACATTTCATTTTAAATGCGACAGACGTAATTGTCACGTAATCGTGTTGAATTGATGGGGCATTTTTGCCACAAGCCCTTGTTAATTTCTGACTCTGGCTTACTATTTGCATATTTATTAGTTAATAGATTTTTAATCTAAATCAAATATTATTAAAGATTGATTCATCCACTTTTTGAAGCATTCACCCAACAGATTTTCTCACTTTTACTTGCATATTGAAAAGGCGAGCTCTGCCATCTAAAGGTCCTGGAGAACAGACAGAAGATCCTTCAGGTCCAGACATGGAAAGGAAAGTGGGAGGTGAATTGAGGTGAGTGACACATTTTGCTTTAAAAATGTCCAATATAATACTCTTGCTGTGTCTATAGTGTTGTACCTTGTAGTATAATCAAGACTGTCAATTATATAACCAGGCTGTTAAGCTCTCCCTTCCTTGCTTTCTTTTTTTAACCTCTCTCTTTCACTCTTTTTTGTTGTGGCTTATCATCAGGCTGAAACTCCTGAGACCTTTTTAGTTAGAACAGTACTGGGAGACCCTATGCACATCAACGAGCTGCTGTCTGGCCCGCACTGCTTTGTGTTTCTATACCCACAGCATCAAAACAGGAGAATATGGCCTTATTATAGCATTTGAAGTCAATATGTATTATAAAATCAATCTAGATGGGGATACAGCCATCCTTCTAATTAGAGGAGGTGACTGGAGATTGATTTTTAATTGCAAAAGTAATTACATGGGGCAGATAGCCAGTGACGTTTGATTATCTGTGTGATTGATTAAAAGGCCTTGCAAGGGGAGTGGACTGGCAGGCTGCAGGATCCAGACAAAAGAGAAAATTAAAAAAGTTGTCCCGTTTGTAATCACACATTTCAAGGGTGAAATTACAAAGCCAAACATCCCCCACAAGATCCGAACCGGTTAGAATGTGTGCAGACGCGCACCCACGCGCTAACATGTTGTTTCTCCGCTCGCAAAGCACACAGAGTTTTTTCTTTTCTCCCCCCTCTTGATGGACGTAGAATGAAAATGTGACCCTTCAAATGAATAGATTATTCTTCTACACAGCACAGATTCATCTGCCAGAAAGTCTCATCACATATAGAGAGTATATGAGGCAGAGAGAGACAGAGATGGGGAAAGATATGTCTTATCTCTCTCTGTGATTTCTCCTTCCCTTCGTTCCATCTACGCTGTCATCACCGAGCAATAGGTGTCTTCACCTGTCAATTGTAGTGCTCTGTGTGATAAGCAACCCTAGCAAATAAACATGTGAGTAAACATCTTATCACTCAAACTGTCAGGAAACCCCCGCAGAATAGGCTACTCATCTTTATTTATCTGATTTGTCACTCTTCAGAGAGCCTGACTGAGGAGGTGAGCTGGTGACTAGTCAGACTCATAAAGAAATGTTTAACCGCAAATGGATTGTGCTCTGTTAGTGCTGTTATGCTGTAGGACTGCAGGTTTGCTCTGATCTGAGGCTCTGTCCCATGTTAAAATAAGATCATGGTGAGAAAAAGACCTGGACAAACTTTTAGTGTGTTTATGTGCTCTGATGCATGTAATCTGTCTCTTTTCTCTCTCTCCACCTTTTGTAGTCAGCTCGTTTTAATCTCATACCACTCAAGCCCACCTGTCCCTAATAAGCTCTTTAGTCGACGCTGTCAAACACACACACACATACACACATTTGTTTTTCTTTCATGGTGGGGTATTTCCTTTGACTTGAATTGTTTTTCATAATGAACTAATGATGCTTCTGTCCCCTAACCCAAACATTTTTACATTATTAAATGTTAATTTAAAGAATATTCTGGAGTCAGTGCAATTTTATTTTATTTTATTTTATTTATTTTATTTTATTTTATTTTATTTTTTTTTTATTTTAAAAAGAAGTCCTCTATGTTCCCCAAAGCTGCATTTTTCAATAAAAAATACAGTAAAAACAGTAATATTGCAAAATATTATAATTTAAGATAACTGTTTTATGTTTTAATATATTTTAAAATGTCATTTATTATCAGCAGCCATTTTTCTAGTCTTCAGTGTCACATGATGCTTCAGAAAATCATTATCAAAGTTGAAAATATTGTATAACTTAATATTTTTGTGGAAAATTTAAAATTTCATAATTCTTGATTAATAGAACGTTCAAAAGAAGAGCTTTTATTTGAAATCTTTTGTAACATTATGAATATATTTACTGTCACTTTTATTCTATTTAATGCACCCTTACATAGAAGCACTGATTTGTTAAAAAATAAATAAACATTGCTGGCAAAACTGTAAACAACTGAATGATGAGGGATTTGAAAAGGTGGGCAAATTTTATTATTCAAGGGTAAAATTTTTACAACCACTGTCATTACAACAAAGTTGTAAAATTTTACAGAAAAAGTTAGTACATTTTTTTTCCAAAATCATGTTAAAGAAGAAGTTCACTTTCACAACAACAATTTATAGATAATTTACTCACCTCCTTGTTTGTTTCTTCAGTCCTAAAGAAATTATGTGTTTTGAGGCAAACATTATATCCTTATAGTGGACTTCAATGGTGCCTGCGAATTTAAACTTCCAATATACAGTGCATGCTTCAAATACCCTTTACCAAAAAAAAAAAAAAAAAGGCAAACAGCGATGTAGGACGGTTTTGAAGTTGGAGGAGAAATTGAGATGGGAGATTTTCAACATACCCTAACTGTCATGAACCAGAATACACAGAATTCACTCAGAGCTAGACAAGCATCTGAGATTAAAAAGTATATAAACTGTAGAAATTAACCTATCGTTTCACTGGATAAGACCCTTCTTCCTCAACTGGGATCATTAAGAGCCCTTTGAAGATGCATTTAAACTGCATTTTGGAAGTTATATAGAAGTCCATTACATGGAGAAAAATCCTGAGAATTTTTCATCAAAAACATAATTTCTTCACAACTGAAGAAAGAAAGACATGAACATCTTGGGTGACAAGGGGGTGAGTAAATTATTTGTAAATTTTTGTTCTGGAAGTGAACTTCTCCTTCTCCGTTTATGTCTTGTACTTCGTAATTCGTCTTGTAAGGTATGATCATCATTCTTGTGTCTTGTAATTCAGATTACCTTGTATTGAACCCAAAATATTCTTATAAGCATTACTTGATATGTCTTTTCCTCACAGAATTCACTAGCATCTCTCAATAATGTAGGTGATTTCAGGTTTTATCATCCTCGTAGGGGCAATTGGTCCTCATATTGTGGGCAAAATCTGACCCGCACACATCCGTCTATTCACGGTCCCAGCTCTCCTAATGTAGCGCTACATTTATTTCTCACTGTAAGACTTGCCTATAAATTACACCTTGTTGAGGTGTGCTTTAGTGTGGACTGTGGAACTGCCGCTGTCACTTGAGTGAGAGGTTTGAGTCTTTAAGCCCTGAGTCAGGGCACCGTTTATGGGTTTAATTTACAAGGACTTGCCTAGGGGATACCTCCATCCTTTATGAAGTGGTATTAGGGGGCCTATTTAGTTGTCATGGCAGAGATGTGCACGGTATGGTGCAGCAGAGGAGAAACCAGCGCGAAAGATGAAAGCGACGGAGAGGCAGAGGGAGAGAGTAAAGGAGGGACTAGGGAAAAAGAAATTTCAAATGAATATGACTGTCCTTTTAACTGAATGCTTTCTGTAGGCACGATATTTGAAGTATAGAAAGAGAGAGACAGAGCAAAAGAGGAAAAGAAAAAGACAGACCCCCCCTGATATCATGCCCCCTAAGAATGTGCTTAGTCTGTATTGGCTTAAACAGAAGTAACCCGGGGGTCAATACGGCCTCTATGACTTCTATAGCTGCGCTAAGAGGGACCTCCCCACCACTCCAAAAACTGAAAAAGAAAGAAAGAGCAAAAGAGTAGAAGAAGATGTGGAGTACAAGGAGGAGAGTGGGAGAGGGGAAATCATCACAAATATGCCTCTCAGCTTCGGGCATGGCAGCGAGCTCACCAGGCAAACACAAAGCGGCGTCACTTATTAAATTTCCATGAAGTTTACTGAATTTATATAGCAGCAGGGTTAACCAGGCAAAGAGGCTGTGACCAGTGCCTATAGTCAAACACACACACACACACACACACACACACACAGACTTCATAGTGTCACCTTGCAGGTCCAGGAAGACGCTTATTCCCACCAGGCCCCTGGAGGCCCTTCATAACATGACAGACAGGAGGAAAAGATAACAGAGAACAGCAACAACAGCCAGACACAAATAAAGACATATTTCATAAAAGATACATTTATTTTAACTCTAAAAATTTAACTCTTGCGCACAAGAATGATAAAAAACATAGATATAAAAGCATATATCTATCTGTCTATCTATCTATCTATCTATCTATCTATCTATCTATCTATCTATCTGTTTGAATTATTATTATTATTTTTATCATTATTTTTTTTAAATAAGAATTAATAGAGTTTCTACTTCTATTATTATTATTATTATTACATTACACATGATAGTAGTGACAACAGTTCTGTGAGCTAACTTTGTAACCTTGATGTTTTGTTTATATTTAGGCAAATACAGTTGAAGTCAAAAGTCTAGATACACCTTTTAGAATCTAAAAAAAAATGTTAATTATGTTACCAAAATAAGAGGGATCATACAAACTGCGTTCTTTTTTATTTAGTACTGACCTGAATATAAAATATATTTTAGATATTTCACATAAAAGACATTTATGTATAGTCCACAAGAGAAAATAATAGTTACATTTATAAAAAATGATCCACAGCTGTGTTTATTTTAGTGATAATTGTATATGTGTCCCTTGTTTGTCCTGAAAAGTTAAACTGCCCGCTGTTCTTCAGAAAAATCCTTCAGGTTCCACAAATTATTTGTTTTTTCCAGCAATAACTGTATGATTTTGAGATCCATTACTTCACACCTAGGACAACTAAGGCACTCATATGCAACTATTACAGAAGGTTCAAATAGTCACTGATGCTTCAGAAGGTAAACAATGCATTACAAGCCAGGGGGTGAAAACTTTTTGGGTAAATTTAACTTATTTTGTCTTCTGAGACACATGTAAGTATCTTCTGTAGATTCTGAAGGGCAGTACAAAATGAAAAAAATATATATGATTTTTAGGCAAAATAAGAAAAATGTACACATCTTCATTCTGTTCAAATATTTGCACCGTGTTTCACTGTAAAGCATCAGTGAGTGTTTGAACCTTCTGTAATAGTTGCATATGAGTCCCTCAGTTGTCCTCAGTGTGAAAAGATGGATCTCAAAATACAGTCATTGTTGGAAAGCAAATGCACAAAAATGCTGAAAAACCAAAGAATTTGTGGGACCTGAAGGATTTTTCTGAAGAGCAGCAGTCAGTTTAACTGTTCAGGACTAACAAGGGACTCATATACAACTATGAAAAAAACAAAAAAAAAAAAAAAAAACAGATCCAACAGCTGTGAATCATTCAGGTAGCAACACAGTATTAAAAGGGGTAATCGGATGCCCATTTTCCATTTTTTATTTGAAGTATCTTATTCAGGTCAGTACTAAATAAAAAAATAACATGCATTTTGTATGATCCTTCTTATTTTGGTAAAATAATTAACATTTCACAGATTCTTCAAGTTGTATGTAAACTTTTGACTTCCACTTTATATTGCATTATTATTATTATTATTATTATTATTATTAAAAACAAACCCATAGCCCACAACTGTTGCCACTGCTGTCATTTAACTGACACAGCCCTCTGACGTAACGTGTCTTCCGTCAGTATTACCTGTAAAAGGTTTTTTTTTTTTTCAGAACAAGCTCTGTGTGAAATATACTCTCCTCCGTCCGCGGCTATAGAGCATGACAGCTCATTTACACAGAACACACTGGATCACTCTCTGTCCACGGCATATGAAAAGCGGGATTAATTGCGTAATTCCGGGCTGACTGTTGCAGATAGCTGATAATGATGTGTGTGGGGCGCGTCCAGTTGAATCGCGCCAGCGAGGCCTCTGCCAGCAGCCTGTTGGATGGGACTCGCTCACTGTTCATCTCTCTAATGAGACATTTCGGGGAGAAGACGAAGCGACCTCTGGGCACCCAATTGGTCATCACTGGCGAATTCCCATCCGGTGGCTGAACGTTAAAAGAACTGTCATTTTCACAAGGTACCCTGCGATGGCCTGCCAACTGACCACATCGTTTTGATGGTTCATTTTTCAGCGTGGCACTTGGCCGAGAAACTGGCAGTCATACACTATTGTCAGTGTTCAGTATCCTGTATGGCAGGAACGGACTCTGGGAGAGGCGCCACTGGCCGCTGACCCCGCAGAGCGCATGTTGATGCAGGCCGTTATCTCGTCTTCAGCCCCGAGCCCAGCAGATCGTCACGCACATCATGCAGTGCTGCTCGTCTGTTTCTTGGCACGTCTAAACTCACAGAAAGGGGCCACCCCCACCTTTCCCCCCTCCTTACGGTCCCAGCGACCAGGGTGAGTGTGTGTTTGTGTATGCCTCTGCTGTTCCCTGCTTTTCTGCCAGTAGGTCCATTTTATCCCTCATCAGAGAGGCTGATTGTGAAAAAGAGGGGGGCTTTAAAGTGTAAACCACATGAAAAAACAAAGGGCTTAGGCAAATCAGATAGCTTCAACAACAACAAACACACATCCACTAATCTGCTTAGGGAAATTAATGAACAGGAGAAGAGAACACCCCAACATCCGCATCTCTCACTCCTGCAAATGGATGGAAGGAGGGATGCGAGGATAACGATCCCGCGACCGCCGGGAGGAGTTAGTGCAGCGGATCAGGCGGAAGGTGAGAACGCTGCTGTTTGCGTGCGCGTGTGTGTGTGGAGGGTGGGATTAGTGGCAAGCTCCCACCAGAATCAAACAGGACTCTGCCAAAGGCATCTCTTCCCTCCCAGCCCAAACTTCAAAAACTCCACCCTAAGCTGGAAGTAGGTGTCTGTAATCCACTCTGCGGAGGAAAATCTATGCGGCAGGCGCGCTGCTCATCCTTTCATCCTCGCGCTCGTTCGGTCTTGCTCACTTTTCTCGTTCTCACTCTCCCGCATGTCCTGGGAACATAAACTTTTGCACTGTGCCCTCTCTGGGATCGCAGTGCGCATTGCTCTGATGATTTAATTGTGGATAGCTTGGCACGGTACATTCTAAAGACTGAAGCATGACCATAACTCAGTTTATTTGTTAAAATATCATTATTTTAATAGCTGCCATTCTAGCTACTGTTGATGCTTTCATATGTAATGACATACAAATGTCAGATGATTGTTAAAATATATGGCTTTATTACCCCAAACAGTAAAAATTCTTCATAATCTTGTGTTCACCCAAAATTTTAAGATGTTTTGTTGCCAAATATATAATTTAAATGTTAATATTTAATACTACAGAAAAGGGCTGTAGATGGTAGCATGTAAGTATTCATCCACATTGTGAATATTTCTCTAGTTTTAAATGGGGTGGTTCACCAAAAGTATGAAAATCCTGTCATCATATGTGACCCAGGACCACAAAACCCGTCATAAGTGTCAATTTTTTCGAATTTGAGATTTATACATCATCTGAAAGCTGAATAAATAAGTTTTCCATTGAGGCAACTATTTGAAATTGTGGATAGCTTGGCACGGTACATTATAGAGAGTGAAGAATTACCATAACTCACGTTATTTGTTAAAATATCATTATTTTAATAGCTGCCATTCTAGCTACTGTTGATGTTTTCATATGTAATGAAATACGAATGTCAGATGATTGTTAAAATATATGGCTTTATTAACATAATAATCTTTTGTTCACCCAAAATTTAAAGATGTTTTGCTGCCCAATATGTCATTTAAATGTTACTATTTAATACTGCTATGCATGCAGAAAAGTTTTGTAGATGGTAGCATGTAATTATTCATCCACATTGTGTATATTTCTCTAGTTTTAAATGGGATTTAAATTTCAAAAGTATGAAAATCCTGTCATCATATGTAACCCAGGACCACAAAATCTGTCAAAAGTGTCAATTTTTCGAAATTGAGATTTATACATCATCTGAAAGCTAAATAAACAAGCTTTCCACTGAGGCAACTATTTGAATATCTGGAATGTGAGGGTGCAAAAAAATCTAAATATTGAGAAAATCGCCTTTAAAGCTGTCCAAAATTTCTTAGCAATACATATTTCTAATCAGAAATTAAGTTTTGATATATTTACGGTAGGAAATCTACAAAATATCCTCATGGAACATGCTATTTACTTAATATCCTTATGATTTTTGGGATAAAAGAAAAATCTATATTTTTGACTCATACAATGTACAGTATTTTTGGCTAATGCTACTTAAGACTGGTTTTGTGGTCCAGGGTCACATATATGTTGTTCTGTTCAATGTGTTTTGACCATACATTGAAAGTCAAAAGATCTACTTTTGCGTTCCATAGAAAATAAGAAAGCCAGTTTTGGAATGACATGAGGGGGCGTGAATGATGACAAAAATTTTGGGGTAAAATGTCCCTTTAGAAATAAAGAAGTATAACTAAGGTGGTTGAATAATGATATACGCTACCATCTACAAAACTTCTTGCACTCATAACATTATTAAAGATTCCCATTCAAAAGAAATATTGGGCAGCCAAACACATTAATACTTAAACAACTTTAAATTCTGTTCTTTTCACACAGATCTGTCTCCGCACATCTCACGGTTGTCCTCATTGAGAGTGTGGTGGATCGATGGCTTTTTTAATGGCTCTGTGGTTGAGCGGTGCTGAGGCTTACCGTCAGAGTGCAGGACAATCATTCTGTGCTCCTCTATTTCATGACTCCTATCCCACTTGATGGAATTTATTTTCACTTTTATGCTCCCATTTCATTTTAAGTTGAACGTTACATAATAGGATGTGGATTTTAAAGGTTATGAAGGAGTTGGAGCTTTCCACAAAGGACAGGAGACATCCACAGACAAATAAGGCAAATCAAAACTTTCTCCTTTTTTATAAGTATTCAAAGACAGACAGAAGAAACCAAATCTCATTCGACACATTCTATATATTTTCGTATTTGAGCAAATCGCAACCTTGGTGTCATCATCACACAGTCAGTCCCAGTCATGTTTCATATTTATGTTGCATAGCCAGAGGATATTTATCCACAGGAGCGTGGGGACCGGCAAGCGCTCTCGCTCAAAGTGCTGTTAACAGGGGCTACTTACTAATTGCGGCGTCCCATGGAAGAGCAAGCAAAAACCTAAAGCGCTAACGTGCGTAATTACGCTGTAATCGCTGGTAATTATAGTTCTAAAGCTAGCACACCTCTCAGCAGCCTGCGGGCAGGTGTATTCCATGCCTCCCCCAACTCTAGATCAAGAGCCTAGATAGGTCTTGCACGGAGAAAAGGGATTAGTTTTCCGCAGCAGCGTTCGTGGAGAGTCTCTGGTACCCGCTTGTCAGATTTGTTGTGGTTTTTGTTCATTTTTCAGATGCGATTTCACACACCGAAAGCATAAACATGCAGAGAAAACATAGGAATGTTGAGGAACTCCTCCATGAGGGGAAACAGGTTAGCGCCGACAGCAGCTCCGATAAATTTCGACACAAAAAGTGCTTTTTGTGGCTATTTGTGTCACTCGTGCGTATGTATGTGCGTGTGTGTCCCTATGACGGCTCTTTGTGTGTGTCCTCTGGTGTTTGGGAGCTAAACTGCCGTGCTGTGCTGGTCTCATTAGTGAGCCCCCACTGGGGTGCTTCATGAAGACATATGGGCAGGGAGAGAGCCCTCTGCCAGACTGCATCCTCTGAGCCTGTCAGCTAGTATCTCAGCCCAGCCTAATCCCTGCTTTAATTTACTCCAGTCCACCAGGCAAGCAGCAACCAACACCGGCCTCTGGGGTGCCTTCACTTCAGCCGCCGGTGACAAGGAATATGTAAAGGCCCAATTTCTCATCCGGCAGGGTGACACGACGCAGTTCCGCCTGGGAACGCACCCCCGGAATCGTGCCATCTCTTACAGTCAGTCATCTAGTCGCCAGGCCCTCGCTGAGCGCTCTACAGAGGACTTTTTATTAACATGTTGATCGGAGGAGCCATTAAAGTGGAAATGGTGAGGCCGGGAGGATGCGCTTATTGATTTGCAGAGTAACAAAGCCAGAGGAGACTCACGCAGGAAGATTTTTTTCCCCCCTCCCCTGCTCTTGCTCGCTGCAACTTTCTCTCGCTCTCTCTCTCCCGCTTTTTCTTAAGAGCGACTTTGATATACTTATATTGAGTGAATCAAAAGTTCTTTTTTCTCCTCCTCCTAAATCCAATTCACCCCTTATTTTCCTCAGTCTACTAATTTTCAGCAGGAATGTGCCGATAGGGAGCCACTGTTGACGGACTAAAGTAATTGCTATCAGCCTGTCATTAGACTCCGGGGGCTCCTCTCTCTTTCTCTATCTCGCTATCCCTCGTTCTCTCTCACCCCACAGGGTTGAGCTTGGTCTTGCTTACAAATAAGACACTTAGGAGAGGAGAGGAATGCATTCCGTGATGGATTGGATTTTTTACGGTCAGAGCAGCTCTCCACTGCCTTTTCACTTGCTTTCTCATCCTTGCTACCATTCTCTCTCCTCTCAGTCCATCTCACTCTCTCTCTCTCTCTCTCTCTCTCCGCGCCTTTCAGAGTATCATTTGCAATTTAATGCTCACCTGGGGTGAGCCCTGACAATAGCCTCCACCGTGAAATGCTCTCGGTCTTGGCCGCATGGCTAATGAAGTTGATGTTGAGCTATTTAGGTCATTGTCCCTCTACAATAACTACTTAATGCAGCTCAGAGGGAGTGGATTGTTGGAGCGGGTAAAGATTCTATTAAGTCCTTTCAAAAGCCTCCCCGTTCCTCTGTCCCCGGAATACTGGACCGACTATTTCTAGGGTTGAATTTCACTTTGGGAAAGGTCTGTCATTAAAGACTAGTAGTAATAAGGAACACTGCTATTTAGGGAGATCAGAGTAATGCACTGAATATAACAATTATATTACATAAAAAAAAGTAATTTATCTAAATCTTTCAGACTGCATTAGGTGTCAAGACTAAAATATCTATTTAAAAAAATTCTTTTTTAAAAAAAGCCTGGACACTAAACAATGTCTTTATACTTTTTTTACATCTTGAATGAACATTTCTTTAATGTGCAAACTTTTTTGTAATATAAATGTTATAAAAATTAAGTACTTTTTATAAGTATTTATTTATATAAAAGTATCTATATTAATAAATGTAAATAGTTTTATAGACGTTCAAGAAAGGGGATTCACATCTAATAAAATAACATGCATTTGCTATATAAATATTTAAATATAAATATTGATTATAGCAACTGGTTTCTATTTGCTGAAAAAAGGTCTAGCTCTTTTGAACAATGGTAACCTTTTTTAACGTATTTTATAAAATATGTTGGTAACACTTTACAATAAAGTGTCATTTGTTAACATCAGTTAATGTATTAACTAACATTAACAACTGGACAATACATCTATTACATTATTAATCTTTGTTATTATTAGTTAATAAAAATACAGTCGCTCATTGTTTGTTTATGTTAGCTCACAGTGCATGTTAACAAACAACTTTTGATTTTAACAATGCATTAGTAAATGCTAAAATTAATATTACCTGAAATTAACAAATGCTGTATAAGTACTGTTCATTCTTAGTTCATGTTAACTAAAGTAGCTGACTAATGTTAACTAATTAAACCTTATTGTAAAGTGGTACCAATATTTTAAAATATGTGAACCTGGACCACAAAACTATTTAATAAGGGTAAATTTTTTGAAATTGAGATTTATACATCATCTGAAAGATAAATAAATAAGTTTCCACTGAGTTATATAATCTGAGGGTACAAAAAAAATCGAACTTGTCCAAATAAAGTTCTTAGCTATGCATATCACTTATTAAAAATTAAGTTTCGATATATTTACGGTAGGGAATTTACAAAATATCTTTATGGAACATGATTGTTATTTAATATCCTAATGATTTTTGGCATAAAAGAAAAATTGATAATTTTGACCCATACAGTGTATTGTTGGCTATTGCTACAAATATAACCCTGCTACTTATGACTAGTTTTGTGGTCCAAGGTCACATATTTCAATTATTTCTTTTACAAAACTATTATACTATTATAACAGAACGTAATATGAATGTTAACCTAAATAATGAACTGGAGTTAAATGTCAAGAAGTTGTGAGGTTTATGAAGGACAAGTGTTTTCCTCTGTGTGTGTGATTGAGATTGGGGGAGGTCTCCATTGGATAGCACAAGTTATGAATACTGTGTTGTTGTGCTTGTGTTTAGCAAGCTGTTGGAGTTTTTAAACAAGCCCATATGGTGGAAGCTACTGAGCGAGAGAGAGAAAGAAGGGGAGAGAGAGAGCTTGTGGGGTTAAGGGGGGCAAGCAGGACTGGGACAGCACCCAGGCAGTATAGAGAGGGATTGAGGAAGGGAGCTCTTAAGCCTCCTTTCAGAAGCAGAGAAAGCCCTCCATCTGGCCGTGTCTTTACCCGGCCCAGCCTCAGCTCCACTCCCTGCAGGCTCACTGGCTCCTCTCAAGCAGAAGTAACTGCATCAATAGTGTAGAGCCTTTGCCACTCGAGAGTATTACATTTCTTTTCATGCTTGACTTAATCAAAAGTGGGGAAGTGAAATTTACACCTTTTTGATGTTCTTTTTCTCCCAACAGACGGAGAAGGACCATCTTAACCCATTTGATCTTCACAAGCACCCCACTAAACGGCCCAATATGCCCAACAGACGGAAGCAGGCTGGCTGCCAGTAGCCCGGTTTAGAATACGGGTCAGCCTCAGAGTGACCCATGTGGAGGAGCAGTCACCCCAAAGAACGCTCCAGAAGGTTCCCAAAGCCACATAAAACTGGGCCAAGCTCCTCACTGAAGATACAACATCCCTCCGTCAGGGAGCACTTCTTGATCACAAGCAAATACACACAAAATTGGGGGGAAATGTAGGAATGTGTAATAACTGACGCACGGTCAATATTAAAATTCTATACCTATTTGGTTTAAATAGTTTTAAAAAATAGACTAAAATAAAACACTAAAAACTTTAAAAAACATAAAAAATTGCTAAAAGATGACCTACGATCTTATTAAATTATCTTTAAAATATATATTCATTATACTAATACAATAAATTAGAAAAATATGGTACCAATATCTCATGCAACCCCCAAAAATGCCAAAAACATCACAGTTCTGATGTTTACATGCACTAACATTGCAAACACTGTTTAGCATATGGCAGTGTTTAGGTAAGGTATGTCTAGTGTACATCGTGCTGTTTAGGAAGGCCTGATCCCCGCATGTGTGGGCTGTAATGCGTCAGGCTGTTTGGGTCTGGGATGCTGGTCTGCTCCTAGCATGGAAGAGGCTGCTTCCAGTTGCTAGTGGCGCGACAGTTGCTCCAGGATCTCAGTTTTAATGAGTTGCCACTGCTTGGAGCCTTTAGCTCACACAAGGCTTACTGAGAAGCCAGCATCTGATTGGGGCCTGCCGTTAGACCCTGCCCAGTGTGTCTGTGTAAGAGAGAGCGTATGACTTAGTGAGGATGAGTATCAGTGCTTCTTGCCACGCCAGTGCATATACACGTGTGCGCACGCGCGTGTGTGCGTGTGTGTGCGCGCCACCGGGCCCTGCCGAGATCTGTTTACACCTCTTAATGAAGCCTGAGCCAGCAGAGTAGCTTGGCCCTTTCCCATCGTTCCCCATCACCGCAAGATACATACGCACACATGCTTCTCCTCGGAAAAACACACAGTTTAAAGCAGGCTTTATTTCCCAAGTCTCCTCACACGGACCGCGGGTCATCCGTCCGACAGCTTTTTTTAGCCCCTCTTCGGTTAGCATCTCAGCGCAGCTTTTGCTCTCGCAGTTGTGGGCGAGATACACGCGTAAACAAGCCAAAAAATGTTGGCCTGCGATAATTAAATGCTTGTGCCTCTGCGGAAAACAACTTTTTTTTTCCTTCTGCCGTTTCTGTCGAATTTAAATTACCATTAGGAGCGCGTCCGTTGCAGAGCAGGGGTGAAGAGGGGGGTTCTGGTGTGTCACTTTGTGTCGGCCTGAAAAGAAGGGGCCCCTGTCAAGGGTGCCAAAGCCCCGCAGAGGAACTTGTCTGGGATCGTGATGTCCCGACAGCTCCTCTCTGACAAGATACATAGTTTCCATTCACGGACATACGGCTTATTGGTTACTATAGTTTCCCTAATGCTCAACTGAAGGCGCTGCCTAATCTCCTCAGAATGGGTTAAAAGGGGCCGATGTTTCGAGCCTTCAAAACCACATGTTGAGAGTCAAGGGAGCAGTAAGCACAAAGAGTGTCTCTTCTGGCTTTGATGTGCCGTATCTGGGCTAGAGAGAGGGGAGAAAAGGGTAAGGAACGAAGTTGGCCCCTACACACACGGGTTAGACAGAGGTTTACAATGGCTGTGGCTGAAGCAGGGGGTCAGCGGGACAAAAGAGAGAGCGGGAGAGAATGGGACTGAGAGAAAGAGAGAGAGATTGCACACTAATACTACTCACACGCGAAGGGCTTAGAGCTCTCAGTAGAGCAGAGGTACATTAAACAAGATTACATCTGACTGAGCGTGTTTTCTTGCCCAACATGACACACACTTTCACTCTCTTTCTCTCTTTTGCGCACACACACACACACACACTTTTGCTCTCACACAAACACATTTTCTCATTCTCTCTCATATGCATGCATATGCACGCACACACACACATACAAAGGCTCTTAAACATTAACAAGCAACAGTTTACATCGAATTTTCAAAGGGTTTAAAATATAATGCAGCTGTTTGGATGGAGAGGATTCAGTAAAACTCTTTCAGGGTATAGGTGTTTCTTTAGCTTCAGGCACTTTTATGTCCCAGGTGTTGATTTTTATTCTGACTGATAAACACATTTCAGTGAGATATTTGATGTTTGAAGAAACCAAACAAAAACCAAGGTAAATATCATGTTTACAGAAAATTTTAATGGTCTGCCATATTTCAGTCAAGGTATAATTTTGTCAAATTATGTAAAAGATAAATATTTAATTGTGTGTATTTAGAATGCATAAGAAAGCAGTATGTAATTTTATGTGGATATGAATATATAAATAAATAACATTTTTTGATATGTAAAATTTCACTACAGTGTGATTTGTGGTGGAATTAACATTAACTTCCAGAAAATAAATAAATAAATAAATAAATAAAGTTGTCACACTTTACATTTGGGATGTAGAATATGGTCATGCAGAATATATGCTTTATAAGTATTAATAAATAGCCAATATGCTAGTAATATGCATTCTAATAAGTAGCTATAGTTAAGAGTTAACACTAAAGTGTTACCAAAAAAGTCTTAACTTATCGAAAAACAAAAAAAAAACAAAAAAACTTTTATAAAGTTAGTAGATAAATTACATAAACTAGCAAGAGTGTTAAAAGTGTGCTTTAATATGCGAGCATACTCTCGTATGTGTCTGTGGTTGAAGAAACATCCCTTAAGTAATGAAACAAGTCAAAAAACAACAATTGAAGAGTTCAGATGAAAAAGCCTCTAAGTGCCATCTGAAATTTTCATCTAAAATGAGCATTTTTTTAACAGGCTCCTGTGTTTAGGTTCAGTAATTTCACTCTAATGGCAATGTATAGGTGCTTTTGCAATTAAAGTGAAATAACTGAACATATATATAGAAGCCTGATAAAAATTTTAGATGAAAATTTCAGATGGCACTTTAGAACTCTTCAAAAATAACTATTGTGCATAACATCTCTCTGAAGTCAATGGAGTGCACTACACTGTAAAAAACAATTTGTTGGGTCAACTTAAAATAATTTGTAACCTGGCTGCTTTAAAATTCTAAGTTCAGTCAACTCAAAAAATTGTACAAGTGACAACTTAGATATTTGAGTTGAACCAACTTAAAATTTTAAGGCAGCTGGGTTACTTACCCATCTGTTAAGTTTAGCAAATACAAATATCTAAGTTGTTACTTAGTACAACTTAACATTTCAAGTTGAATAAACTTATTTTAGTTGACTGAAGTTAAAATTTTAAGGCAGCAAGGTAACTAATTATTTTAAGCTGACTCAAAAAATTGTTTTTTTTTTTTGTTTTTTTGTTTTTTACAGTGTACAACGCAATGCTAGCTTCGCACACTTTTTTTTTTTTCTTTCTTCTTTATATTTTTTAACTTGATGTTTTCCTGATTATCATATTACAAGGAAACGGGATGATAGTGATTCTGTCAAGCTGCCTCATATAGATCTTATGTTTATAAATGCAGAAGCATTTGTGTAGACTATTGTGTAGAAACAACCTGTGAACATATGCTATATGTTGCACCCTTACGCTTGAACCCAAGTCTTCCACTTGAGAGGTTACGTGTCTTTTGCAGTTCGACATATTATCCGTCCACATGCCATGTTGTTTTAATCCACAGAACACAGAGCACTCAGCCAGTCAAAAGGCGCACTTGCTCTCTAAATTTCTCAGCAGCCAATGGTACGGCTTCCCTACTGATTGTGTGGTTTATGGCAGATTTTAAATCAATTAAGTATGTAATTTGTAACAACTGCTGGAGCTGGTTTAGACCCTAAACAATAGGGCTCGGATAACTGGCCTTTAGTACGCTCTCAATGGGCTTACATTGGACTGAATTAGCTCGCATATTAATGACCAGACACAGAGCTTCAGCCATTCACTCAGCCCAAATCTGCTTATGCAAATAGGCCATGAATTCAGTTCAAAGTAGTGTCTTTAAAAGACACGCCCCCCCTCCCCGCCATTTCTCCGCACAAGGGTTCCCCCCGAGGAGAAACTGACATGAGAAAAGTTAGAACACTTGTCCTCCACTCTCTCGCTCTCTCTCTCCGTGTCTCTGTGCATGATCCAGCTATCTATGCTCTGTGTGGGTATTGTTGAATTGGTTTATATGTGAATGTGAGGTCCTTGTGACAGGGGGTGAGATTATTCAGCCAATTGTGACAGTGTGTTCCAAATGTGGTATTCAGCGGTGGGGGGGTAAGTCGAGCCCAACCAAGTTCATGCCCCTGCTTGAGGGAGCAAAAAAGAGAGAAAGAAAATGGGCAAAAGAAAGAAAGAAATAGAGGCATGAGGGTTCGGCATCCCCCCATACATTTGTTAAGGACCTGAAGTCTTTGTTCTCTTCAGGATGGGTTTAAAAGGCCCTGTCATATTGATGCGATTGAAACGATATCTTCGACCACAATAGCAGCTGTCTATTTCTAAGGACAACTCAAAGCTCTATTGTTCCTTTTATTAGAAATGTTGTTTGGATACATGCACGTATATGGAATTAGAACGAGTTGTTGTAAGACGTTCAGCTGTAAAATACTGAACATGATTCAAAGCTATTACACAATCAAGAGTTATGACGCCATTATTCTGATATAGACAATAAAGCTCCTGTTGTGTTAATAACATTGCTTACTCCTGCTTATTTATGGACTTTCAGATCCACTCTACAATTATTTCAGTAAGCTCACTAGTGCAATTACTAGCTTAAATGATTCAACTGCATATCCCAAACATTCATATGTGGAAATAAAGACTTTTTTTCTGTGTGGAAAGAGATTTATATTCAGTGCAAAAAGGAAAATTACATATTTAACATGCTTATGCAGATCAAAGATTTGAATGTGTGAACTCATAAGAAGGAATAAAATGATCCATCACATAAAATACACTCTCACTTTTGAATATTTAAAAAAAAATGTGTATATGTATATATACACTACTCTTCAAAAGTTTGGGGTTGGTAAGATTTTAAATGTTTTTGAAGGAAGTCTCTCATGCTCACCAAGGCTGCATTTATTTGATCAAAAATACACAATATGGTGGATTATTATGTCTTTGCTATTTATTTTTTCTTTAGTGCCAGGATTCTTCAGGTATCATTCTAAAATGATGGAGGAAATACTTCAATCATACTTTAATGTTAGTGGAGATGATCTTACTATATGGTAGCTTGTAGTGCTCTGCAACATACCTGTTCAAATATAGCAGTTCAAACCGGTAAAGACAAACACAAAGAGGAAAAAATACTGTAGCAGGCAGAGCAAACTCACTGTTCACGATGCCCGAAATATAGGAAGAAAATTCTAATACTGAACTGGGGGTGCAGGGTTTATATGAATGTATCTCTGAGGGAAACAGACGGTCTTCAGAAAAGTTTGGAAGGTATTTTCTTACCTTCGTATAATGAATATTAATATAAGCTGCGTCTCATTTGGAAGGCTGCATCCTCTGGAGGTGGCATTTGAAGGCTGCACATATCATCGGGGAGATCTCATTTAAGAAAAGTAACCACTAAATTGCAACGTAAAAAAGAAATTATAGTATTTTACACCTCACAAGTAATAACGATCAATTTCATTACGGTTACTTTTCTTAAATAAGACGTGTGCAGCCTACAAATGCAACCAAGGAAACACTATATTGCCACTGTTCCATAAGCGCCACCTGCTGTCATTTGCGTTCTCATTCAGCCTGTCTGCCGTTTCTGTTTCATGCATGTTTTATGTAGCAAAATGTCACAATTTTAAGGTTAAACCAGTCTGTTTTTGGATCAATTTTGATCCAATCTAATTTACATCAAAAACTGCTCAAGCTGATTAAAATGCAGTTGTTCTGCAACTGTCAAAAAACGTGATACATTTTTGGTCAAACTGCCCAGCACTAGTGGCTTGCAAGAAATATTCAGTTAAGCCTTTTTCTAAAGATTTCTGTTACTTATAATAATTACTGTTCTCTTTACTAGCTTTTTTTTGTGGTTTGTGTATCTATAAACATTAGCGTTTGTTGTGTATGTGTATCTGCAGTGGCATACCTGCTGCAGTACTTCTGTGCCATCACAACAGTGACTGCATCTAGAAGATGGGACACAATGCTTTTCCTCTCACACTCTTTCTCTCTTTCTTCTTTCTCTCTTGTGCTCTCAACAACTATGAGTCCTTTAAAGTAACTAGAGAGCAAAAGATACATAGAGACAGAGAGAGAATGCTTTAGTGGATGACAGGTCTTCCTTGGCCGTGAAATTCCCCCCACGATAATTTGTCTTTGTGTTGACGGCCTGGTAGCTCCACGCGACGTGGCTACAAAGGAAGGGGGGGCAGACCTGTACTCATCAGCCACCATTTCACTAGCCCTCTTGACACCGAGCCCCTTTACCCCCCTTCTGCAGAACCCCCTCTCCAGGTCACCTCTTCCCAGCAGGAGCTGTCGCTTCTTTGCAAGCATAACCAAATAATAGGGCTTGTCACTGGCCTTGTCCTTTGTGGTATTTTTTAGCAGTAAGAAAAATGCAAGGACTCCATTGTAGTCATTAATTTTCCCATCCTTTTACTCCAGCTCTCTGCAGTCTTCCAAAATGACAAGAGCGGGAATCCCTCTCTTTCATCCAGACAATTGAATTTTTGCTTTCTAAAGTTGCTCTCATTGTGAGTGTTTGCTATTGAGAGAGAGCACATAATGAATAACCTTCAGTGTGTGTATGTGTATTTATTTACATGTCATTATGTCTGTGACTAGACAGTTTAAACCAAAAATAGCACATAATTTCCTTGTAACAGTTTCAGTATGTCAACGTGCATTTCGGCAGAGTACGTGGGAGGTCATTTTCAGCAGATAGATCTATTTTAAGTCATCCATCAAGGCCTGAGACAGCCATCTTGAGAGTGTGTCATTGTTTCTGTGCCATGTTGTCAGGTTAATTATTTGTTGTGTAATTAGCTCTCAATGTGTCAGGATGTGTCAGACAATGTAGCCGGCTCAGCCCGATTTGATGGAGAGCTACAGGAAGTTGTCACAAGGAAGAGAGAGGAGATGACAAAAGAGAGCCCGAAGCCCCTGGTCTGATGTAAGAGCAATGACGGCTCATCACCTTGTATAGAACAGTATTGCAACTTTGTTGCAACATCACAAAAATTAGGTGGCAGTTTTTACCACTGGTTAAAAAAATAAAGCAAATATAAATAAAATAAGCTCTAAAGAACACACAATGATGGAATGGCAGGAAACGGAATTTAAAGGAATTGAGTTAATTAAAAAGAGTTTCAGCAGGCGGTGGCGTTCTGGGAAATGAAGTATTCTTCCACCTTGGTCTTCAAATAGACCAATTCAGTGTTTGCAAACAGTGATGATGTTTTTTGTGGGTGGAGAAAATGGAATAAAAGAATAGAAAAGGGTAAATTTGAGTTAGATTTCAAAATTCTAACTTTATTCTTGCAATTCCAAGATTAAATCTCACTAATCTGAAAAAAAAAAAAACAACAACTCGTCATTCTCTCTTTTATGTGAATATTATGTAGACATATTGTTTAAATCAAATTTATGCTTTAAAAGTAGAGTAACCATAGCAGTTTTCAGCCATAGTTTGTCCATTTAAACATCGTTTTTGCGTTTAACTGCAAATGGTATCTTTGATGAGAGTATTCTCTAAAAATTATTTGCATTCCAATTCTGGCATCAAAAGGCAAAAAAAAATTTTTTTTTCTCTTGTTCTGTGGATATTACCCATTTCACTCCACTTGTTAACAGTGCTTTTCTGCCACAACTATGCGCGCGCAGCTGCAAGTGTGACGTCTACTCCAAATTGATCTATAGCAAACATTTAAACAAGAGTTTGTCTTGCAAACTTTTAAAGTTTGTCTCAACATGCTTTTCTATTAAAAAAGTTCTTTGAATTTCAGTTCATTTTAATCCTGTTACATGCCAAAATCAGATTTCAATTCCACATTCCAGTTTTTACCTTGATTCTGGAATTGAATTGGAATTTTAAAGCATTTTTACTTACATTTTGAACCATTTTATACACAAATCTCTGTTATAAGTCCCCATGTATTTGTTTGCATGTTTTATGTGTGGGTTTTGCTCATGGAAGTAACATTCTGCAAGAATGTGCAGCACAATGACAAAGTACATTCACTTACAGACACTCTACACATAGTTGTGAACACCATATGTCCAGTTTTCCAAGCTGATATCTTATTCTGAACAGGCATACAGTACAAGGTTACAAGGAAAGGCAGTCCCATCTCACTGCGGAGATCATCAATAGCCAGTTAAAGCTCACACAGGGCCAGATTCTGGCTATTCAAATCTTGCTTAAGCTATCAGGAATTAACTAATCATCTGTCCCTCTGGAAAATATGCTGCATTTGAGAGAGAGAGAGAAGCTAGCATGGTCAAACAGGTATCCTGATTCTATTTGCTGTCTCAGCTGTGGTTTCTGGACCCAATGCAAAAACATATTCAGCATTGAGTTTCACCAACTTGAGAAAATGTAGCAATACTTAATGCAATTTGGTGGCTTAATCTTGAGAAGTTACTGAATACGACAACATGCATGGTTCAATGATATCTTCAGGTGCACTAATGTACATTGCATGCCAAAACACACACGCACACAAACATGTCAGGGCATAGGCATAATGGTATAGGCATTTTCTATTGCCCTACATCAACCCTACAACTAAACCTACCCATCAAAGGAAACTTTCTACATTTTTACTTTCTCAAAAAATTCTGTATGATTTATAAGCTTTTGTATCTCAATTTAGGTCCCCAACGTGTGTCCCCATGAGTGTGTGTGTATTCAGGTTGAAGTCCACACCAGGATATATAAACCAAACACACACACACACACACGTTGATGATTCCGCTAACCTAATGAATTTGCCAATTAATCAGTCTCGACCTTCCCCTACTCTAAAGTGCTTGTTAATATAAGCCTGTGACTTCCTGAACTCTCTCAAGGGCCATTAGCACCATCTTCATCCTGTTACATTAAATAAATATTCTCCTTTGACCACACTGATACCAGAAATAAATCATAACACGCATATCGGCCCTTGATTTTTTTACTCGTCTGCATGTGTGTTTGTATGCATCCCGGTCAAGTGCTTAGACGGTAAACAAAGCCGCATGACCACAGACCTCCAGTGTTTAAATTCTTCTAAAGCAGACTTCGTTTGGAAACTTCTATACATAGTGTTTCTTATCGCCATCGCCGGAGGGGAAAAAAATCATTTCCAGCGTGCGCGTAGTGGGCGCAGATGTGGAAAAACATCACACCGATCTGGATGAATCTCGGAGGCTCTGTGTTTATTCAGCTTCCTCTCCGAGGGCGAGTCATATCAGAGACGGCGCATCTCTGCCGCCCGCCTGCCGTTTTACGTTTCCTCTTTACTTCATTTCACCCACTCCAACTTTTCATTCTCTGACAGATTGCAGGACCCCATTTAACCATTTTATTCATCTGTGCCTGCAGGCGGGGGGAGCCGTTACAGTCAATAAAAACTGAAAAAGCTTGGCAGCGGCACGCGCTCTCTCTCTTTCTGTTGAGCCTGAAATGGGCGAATGTTATGATTGGTTAATGGTTTCCCAGGCTGTCGTGGTTCAGGGAGAATTAAATACTGCATCTGCTTTCCAAGGCGTTAATCTCCGAGTCTCACATTCCGTCTGTTCCGATGTGCACGCAGGAGATAATGTTTAAAAGGACCTGGGAAGAGCCAGGCAGGCCGCCCCGATATTGCCTCTATAATTACATAATTAACTTTTTGTCTCTAATCGTTATGGAGGTAATGGTGCCGCTAAAACAGGGCTCCTGCCACGCACAGAAAACCAAATCAAAAATCAATAATCCATAGAATGCCATTAGAAGTCATAAGAGAGTCGTGTTTGCTTTTTTCCTCTCTCTTTTTCACTCTTCAACCCTTCATCTGAGCTAAATTAAGCTCATTTGAGCACGTAGTCTTATCTCCAGAGGAGAACATCAACATCTGGGACTGGAAGACTGAAGAACAGAACAGCAGTAACCAGGTGCAGAGAGAGAGAGAGCGAGAGAGAGAGAGAGAGCGAGTGGGTAAACGGAGGGCACAAACGGCTCAATAAATTACCTCTGGCCTCTCTTGCCGCCCATTGTCGGCCGATTGACCTGCTGCAAATGAATTCCATTTCTCCTCTGGTCCCTCCTTACTTCTAATTTACATTGTGATCATATACGTCTGAAAAATGATATCGTAAAAAAGATGAATGTATTAATTACCTCCTCTCTTATCTCCCCTTCCCCCTCCTTCTGTTCTCCTCCTCCGAGAGCCCGAACGGTGTGTAAGTATGTCACTTATTTCATCGTGACAGCTGTAATGTATTCACAAAAGTGCATCATAAATACAGAGGGCCCAGGTTGGTCACCCCACGTCTGCTTCACACACTTCCAGCTCTCTCTCGCTCACACATACAATCTACAAACATTTCCTCAAGTCAAATTACCCCTTTTGGAGTTGGACGGAAATTAGGTTCTTGACCTGGTCAGTGAGGCGTAGTTATATTTCAATTCCATTTTCATGCACGGCAGAGGCATGAGGGGTGACGTGGCTTTTAGAGTTGAGCCTTAACACACCTGAGCGGTGAGAGTGAACCTGTGTGAATGTTATAAATAAGGCTGTCATGAGAGAGTGTGATGATTATCTCAGAGAATCACAGTGTAAATCACACCAGATGTACATCCGATTCGGATGAAGGGTGAACCGGTTTTAATGTGATGTAAGACATGGCATCATGTGGAGAGAATAGAAAGGAGAATGAGACAGACGTAATGTAATGGTACAATACATAACCAAATGTGAGTTTAGCAAACAAGTCACAGACAAGTTAAGTTGCACACAGGTGACGAAAAAGGCCTTTTTAAAAAAGGAAAAAAAAAAAAAAGTTAATACTTTTAGACTCATTAAACTGATCAAAAGTGACTAAAGACTAGGACTGTTATAAAATGTATATCAAATACATGCTGTACTTTAAAACAGTTCTGAAGAAAAGGCATCACGATTTCCAATAAGCAGCACATTTTTTCAACACTGGTAATAGAAATTGTTTCTTGAGCACCAATTCATCATCATGTGATACTGAAGACTGGAGTAATGCCTTGTGAAAATTCAGCTTTGCCATCACAGGAAAAAAAATTAAATAGAAAACATATTTTAATTGTAAAAATATTTCACAATATTATTGTTTTACTGTTTTATATCTCAAATAAATAAATAAATGCAGCCATGGGGAGCATACAAAACATAAAAATCATTGTATATAAAAAAATATAGTTTTTCCGTGTCAACTCAACCAGAGTTCCCCTGAATTTTTTTTTTTGATTTTGTTAAGATTTTTTTTTTTTCTGTAGTAAGATAAACATGTATAGTGAAGACAGCCAAAATATTAAATGCCACAGATGTATTTTTACTGAGTAATACACTATTTTGGAGAGGGGGTCAAAATGACAATGTTCACTTGAGATTTGGAGCCAATTTACAGGGGTGTAAAAATGACTCTAGAAAGCTGGCAGCATCTTTATTTTATTTACTAATAGACCTACGCAGAAATTGGTAGGTCTATTAGTAAAATCTGTTAACTCCTGTAACTCAAAAAGTATTAAATATATCTTAAGATATCTCTTAGATTTTGGTTCTTAACAAACTTCTCTTTCAGTATCTTTATATTCAAGGCCCTCAATGATTCAGTCCCAGAGAGATGAAGGCCTTAATGCGGCTCAATGAGTAAATTGGTAAATTGTTCACATTTTCAGTGCTCAAAAACCAAATGTGGGTCACTTTGCATACAGCTGATATACTTTTATTCTTTTAAAGACGAATATATAAAGAACAAGCAATGTTAAAACTAGACATGTATCTAATTTTCAGCTCAACTGCATAGAACACACCTGTACTATTTTTCTAAAGTTGTCAAGTTGGCTATTTTTCTAAAGTATTCAAGATATCTTAATATCCTTCAGGATTCTTATTCTTAATAAACTTTTCTTTTAGAATCTTAATTTTCAAGGCCTCATAGATATGCCATAGATGTAAATTTACTTCTGTGATATCTAATATTTTGGCTTTCAAGGAAAAATATTAACATAATCAAAAATTTGAGCCTGGGAGGTTTCCGAAATTTGTTTGTTTTGACATGGAATGACAAGTTAAGAACAGAGTTAGAATAAATTTAAAAGAAATGCACACTTTGTGACAACTCACAGTGTTTCAGTAAAGTCTCACCTGGCTTCTTCATTAGGGCAAAGCACAGATACCAGAGACTGATACTTGTTTGTTTGAAACTGACACCAGTCCAGTAGGTTAAGAATGAGATAACCATACTATCATCACAAGCTACAAACAGATGTTTGTCTGGTTCACTTTCTGAAAAGTTTTCAGTCAGTTTATCATTCTAATGCCCACTCACTCTCATTGTAGATCATTAAAGCATGGCATCTTCATCAGGCAGAAGGAACATCACCATCAGGGACTCTCAGGTGTGTGTTAATGATTATTATAGTGTACAGATATTTATATTTCGGGTTTATAAACTGAGAGGAAAGAGATATTCTAATCTGTTTGTCCACACATGCTGATGCCTACCAAAATGACACTTTTCACATAGGTTCTGACACATGCCCTCGACCCCAAAACCTCACACCAGCTCTCTCCCTTTGAGGCTTGGCTGATACCGAACCCTGTCCTCATCCATCCTCTGAGACCGAGCCTGTCCTATCTCCCCAGGGGAGGACACCTGGCCTGGGCAGAGGAGGGTGCGGATTGAGGGATGTGTGGTGATTAATGCAGGCTGTTTAGGGTGCTGTCAGGGTAGGGGGAAAGGGTGCAGAGCTAGGCCTGATGGATGGGGGCTGAGGCACAAGCTGATAAGACATGGCCCATGAATCTGTTCCACATCAACACTCACTTTGATCACTGACAGAATCCCAGAGATGGGTCTATGCATCTGTCCAAACAGACAAAACACACGCACACAAACACATACATATACACTGACTGGCTGTATAGCTGTGTGAATGTCTCTGTCCCAGTCAACTCTCCATCTTGCTTTTTTTTTCATTCCATCCATTTTGTGATCTGCTATTTGGGTTCTCATATATTTAGTGCCAATAATGAAGAGCGAGATATAGCGAAAAGCTTTATTTGGCTAGTGTGTGAACCGTGGCAGTGCGCTTTAGGCAAGTGCCAGATTCAGCAGATAAGAGATGATCCATGAAAGCTGATAGGTTCACTGACAGCAGGACAGGGGCCTTGGCCTCCACCAAGAGGAGGCATTACAGGGGCCCACGCAGCTGTCAGGACCAAATCGTCTTACACATTCATAAACACACACACACCTCTAATATCTGCCATCCAGTTACCCAAAACAGTCTGAAGCCCTCTCTGTCTGTCTGTATCTGTCTGTTTCACTCAGTCACCCAACACCACACACTTGTGTGTTACAGTATCTCAGACTAAAATCTAAATAAAGTTTTTGCTGTTGGTTTCCTTTCGCCTTTACTTTGATTTTGAATGGTACAGTGTACAAATATACAGAGCATATCAGAAATGCTACATTATTTACATTATAAGACTATTTAGTTAATTTACAGTATGCTGCCTTCCAGATTCTACATCAGTGAATGGGCCTTCAACGTGTCAGTTTAGTGGCTGTCTACGCAGGGTCAGAAAGCTCTCGGATTTCATCAAAAATATCTTAATTTGTGTTCTGAAGATGAACGAAAGTTCCCACGGGTTTGGAACAAGATGAGGGTAAGTAATTAATGATAGAATTTTCATTTTATTGTCAACTATCTCTTTAAGGCTTATTGACATCATGGACAATAACTACAAGATAAAAATTATAAAAACTCTTAGGTTCCACAACAGTGAAAATACTAGGTGGAAAAGCATAAATAAGATATCTGAGGTAGAACAATCACATCTTTTTTAAATGACTTTCTGTTAACAGTCATTCCCCTCTGATTTTTTTATTCCTTTTATGACTGATTCATCAAAATTTATAATGAGAAGAACACATTGAAATCTTAATCCTGAGCTTATGAACACATGCTCCCCTGCCTTCATTTGTGTGCAAGGGAAAGCAGTTGATTTGAAATTCTCCAAGTGGACGTATATTATGAAACAAGACTGTAAAACTACAAAACAGAGATGTTCATCTCCTGAAGAACAGCAAAACGTTCTCTTTTCTAATTTCATATTCTCTAAAGAAATGACTGCCCATACTAAAGAGAAAGAGGGAGAGAAAAAGTTGAGAGCGGAAAACTCCCAGAGGGAAAAGGAGAAAGGAATAATAAGCTATTTAATTTACACTTTAAATTATTTTATGCTGAACAGATACACTGTGGGTCCTTACTGGTATTTAAATGATTACCAAATTATATTAATCCTTTTTCAGAGAACATTTTCCAGCTGCAGATTTGCGGCTCTAAATGAGGACTTCTTTTAAGTCAAATTACGGAGGCGTAACACTCTGAATTTCATTTACAAGTTAACTGTTCCATTTATCCACAATTAAGACTTTTCTATGATTTTTAAATCTCCTTAAATAAAACAGCCAGCGCTTACAAATAGACGTCCTTGCTGTAGGCGCAACATCACAACTGAGGTCTGATTGTTTACTCACGTCTTCAATTTTGCATGAGACCTTGTGTTTTAACCAGTAAGCCGCACAGGTAGATCCATGAAGTAGGTTGTCTGTTCTCCCCTTGATCTTATTAGACCTTTGCAGCCCCTCTGTCTCTCTCAAGTTCACATCTATGGTGTTTGCCGCTAAGATCTGACTTTAAAATAAAAGCATATCAGTTGGAGAGCTCTGACCTTTTAATGAAAATGTCAGTGTTCCTGTTCCTGTGAGAGTCTGGGCTGTGTCTTTCAGCGGCTGAGCTTTACCTCAATGGCTGCTCAGTGGACAGACACATGACCAGGGCTAATGGTACTATAAATCTATTCTGCTTTGTTGGGATCAAGGGGACTACAAAAGATCAGACTAAACAAATAAATGGCTTTGGATCATTTCTGTCAGTCACGTTTGGCTGTTCCTGCAGAAAAACAGCATGTTATAATTTTGCATTTGGATTTAATTGACGTCTCCGAGCATGTGATAAGGTTTGACAGCCCAGTGTGTTCTTTGTGGATGGCTCTCAGATCAAAGCGCGTCTTTAATATACAGTCCAATTCCAGTGACTTCATTCTACAGTGGCACAACAGCACAGTAGCACTCACATTAATCAAATCACACCATTCAGATTATTCTAATGGGCTTGGACCGCAGTCCCCCTCGCTTCAAGTGCGTCAGGCTTAGGCTGCGGCCTGCTTAGACGCTGACATTTTAAAGGCAAGCGAGAGTGAGGGAGGGACATGAATGAGAGAGCGTATGAAAAGCCTCACAAATGACTAATGTCTTTCTCAGCAGATGCCACGGTCAGACATAAACGTGATAAAAACTGTGATTCCTACGAGCGCAGCAGCGTGCAGAATGAAACCCAACTGCTAATGTGCCGTTGGAATGACAGACTCTATAGAGTGGAGCGGAAACCTTCCATCCTGCCACAGACAATTGAGCTGTGGGAGAGTAAAAGACAGAACAGACTGCAGCAAATCAGGCATATCTGCTCTGTGTCTTATAAAGCCAAGGGAATTATGGGTAATGAAGGGTGATCATTGGCCTACAGTCAGTCATTCTCTAAATGTGAAGAAATCAGTCTACTTTTATTACTGTACTGTACTGGCGTAAGCAGAGATGCCCAATAATAATGACTTTAAAAAAAATAGAAAATAATAGAAAAAATGCACAACAATAATATAATTGTTAAAACTAAAAAAGTAAGTGTTAGTGCTGCCTTAAAATTTTAAGTTTAGTCAGCGTGAAATATTAAGTTGTACTACGTGAAAACGCGGATATTTGAGTTGAGTGAACTTAAAATTTTAAAACAGCACAAACACTTACTTTTTTAAGTTGAAAACTTTTTTTACAGTAAAGGTGAAGCATAAAATGTTGCATTAAGCAGTGTTTTCAATAAACATTTAAAATTAGTAACATTTATAGCTCTTTTTTTTGCTCTAATAGCTTTGTATCTTTACTTAAAATTAAGAAACAAAATAATAAAATACAAATGAAATATAATAAAAATATTAATTATAGATAATTTATTTAATAATATTGTAGGATGTATGTCTGATTATGGAAACTAATTAGAATACAGTTACATCTAAAAATGAGCTGGTAACACTTTACAATAAGGTGTCATTAGTTAACATTAGTTAATGTATTAACTAACATGAACAAACAATGAACAATACATTTACTACAGTATTTATTCATCTTTGTTATCGTTAGTTACAGTTGTTCATTGTTAGTTGATGTTTGTTCACAGTCCATTAACTAATGTTAACAAACACAATTTTGATTTTAATAATAAGAACAACTTCTGAAATTAATATTAACTAAGATTAATAAATGCTGTAGAAGTACTGTTCATTCTTAGTTCATGTTAACTAACGTAGTTAACTAATGTTAACTAATGAAATTTGTAAAGTGTTACCAATGGGCTTTATTTTATTTTTTTTTTTTTCAACACTTCTGGTTTCAGCTCCATTCACATCTGGATGTACTCAGATACAAATGAAGACTATGTTTACTGTTATTATTTTTATCAATAATTTTATTGCTTTTAACTGTATTATTAGATATTCTATTAGATATCTAAAGCTGTGTGTATTAAATAGTTTTTATATGTTGATGTATATATGATATGTTATGCACTGCGACACTTGATTGTTCACCTTTGGGACAATGTAAACACAGACTTAGCCACCTCAGTGCTTACAAAAGTGTCATGTTACTTCTCCAGCCCCCATGTTGTACATTTTTTACGACTATTAAAGCCCTCTGCCGTCACCATGTCACGCTGACAGGCCCAGGACAGTTCTCACCAACCACTAAAGGCCAAAAGGTCACAGACTCCATTCATTTTTAATTGGCCTAGAATCATTTCATATTCATACTGTGACAGAATGAAGATGGGATGTTGTCATAGTAAATTTGAGGTGATGTCAAAGTGCAATATAAGTACAATAGTAAAGGGTCACCCAACCCCCAACACACTCTCACACTCCACTCACACTCCACCCATTCAGAGTGTGTAATGTTTAGTTGTTGTGAAATATAGATATTCCAAAAATCAGCTCTTGATATAAAAGCATTACTGTTATTCTCTTTATTAGCTGGGGCAGCAGTCGTTCTGCGCTCAGAGGGTACGTGGATGTGAAGGGCTGACAGTGTTATAATTTACCATTTGTCCAGGTCAGCGTGTAAAATCAGAGACATAGACTCTGACAGGCTGGAGGCCCCTGTGGAGCCCCTGCTGAAACTCCATCAAAACCCTCTGAGCGCTTGCACACAGCTGTGGTGCGCACTCAGATTGCATATAAGCATTTTGACCTGGACATTGGTCTTTCCTGCTAGTCACAACAAAAGTACCAAAATATCAAAAGAGAATATTAGTCGACATTAGTTAATGCATTCGGGATCATGAACTACACTCTAAAAATGCTGGGTTGAAATATGGACAACCCCAGCGACTGGGTTGTTTTGACCCAGTGGTTGGGTTAAATGTTTACCAAAACCTTCTGTGTTTTTTTTATTTAACTCAACTAATGCTTAAAATTTACTATATGGCTTAAAATGAATCCAAAATGTATTTATTCAACTTTTTAATAAATGTCCATTTATTGAACTTAACAATAAATGGATATTTCGAATTTTGGGTTCATTTTTAAACAAGTAATATAGTCATTTTTAAGCAATAGTTGCGTTAAATAAAACTACCCAGAAGGTTGGGTTAAACATTTAACAGAACCACTGGGTCAAAACATCCCAATTGCTGGGTTTATCCATATTTCACTCAGCGATGGGTTGTATTTAACCAGCATTTTTAGAGTGTAACAATAAATAAAATAATAATGTGTACGATTTTTATATATTTATTTAATTTGAAAGAAATTATATTTTTTATTCAGGAAGAACACATTCAATTGCTCAAAATGAAAGCACTGAGCACCAAATCAGAATGATTTCTGAGGGATGGTGTAACACTGAAGACAATTTAATGGCTGCTAAAAATTCAGCTTTGCCATCACAGGAATACATTAGATTTTAAAATATATTAAAATAGAAAGTTATTTTAAAATGTAGTCATATTTCACAAAATCGCTATTTTTACTGTATGTTTGATAAAAAAAAGCATTAAAAACAAAACAAACAAACAAAAAACTTAAAAGTTAAACAGTTAATGACACTAATAGGTAATGATACTTAATGCATTCATTAATAATAAAGAATATATATTTTTTGTTAATTATTACACAACGATATAATTCTTATTATGAAGTGAGATGTGAACCAGATAGCTACAGACTAGTGACCTGTAGGAAAGTCCCTGTAAGGCAAGTCTGTTCATTTGGCGGCCATATTTGTAACGCCCCCGGGCAGCTATTTCCAGCCATGGAAGTACAGATCTAGCGACTTGAAAGGGAAATAACTGAAATCTCTGTTGGTCGAGATTACATTTCAAAAACATATTTGAAAACAGGAATAAGATCAGACAACAGACAACAATATTATGAAATATACTTCATAAAATCAATGTATAATAAATACTTCTGAATTGATCTAAATATTGCACTGTACCATTGCACTAATTTTAGAAGTGCTACTGTACAGTTCCTCCTAATTATGGCCCCTCTGGGAGCTACACCCATCCCTCTCCCCAAAGTCGGCCGGCAGGGGAACCCCACCCGATGTTGCAGAGGTCTAGGGGAATGAGACTTGCGTCATGCCCCGTGTGTCCAGGGCCGAGGCCCAGGGGAGAGAGACACATATCCTCTATACAGACAATAGAGCTGGAACACTGTCAGGAGGAGACACAGCAGGACTGCACCAGACTCTGTGTGTGTGTACACATGAAACTCTTTGTTTCACTGTATATTAGTGCTGCTGCTGCTGTGTGTGTATGCTTATATGTGTAACACACTTGTGTATGTGTGCTCAGCAGAACCAGTGGGCAGGAAACCCTAACAGTGAGCCCGTTACCCCCTGCTTGCACTGACAGGATACACAGCCTGCCAAGCCCGCACAGTAGGTGAGCAGCCATTATGCTAAAGCTAGGAAGTACAGAAACACACAATCCGAAAAAAGTGACCACCCTTCAGAGAGTTTATACTGAAACATGTGTTAAACTAATGAATCAGTTCTATTTTTGTGCTATCAGTGCCTTTTTTGCAGAAGCTAAAATGCTGTAAAATTGGATCGAGAGCATCCGTCATATTTTCTGGTTTGTCTTTGTAGTAAGGTGTGTGTGACACTGACTGTAGCCCCTGTGGCTTTTGCAAGGCGACTTAAGATAAGAGCTCCCTGACTGACTTAAACACAATGCCCACTGTGGCAGAGGAAGAGGGGGGGAGAAAAGAGTCTTTTAAACCCACCATGTCTGCTGTTGTCAGCACAAGTTCAACATGATTAGATAAAAGACTGTTTTCACTCACTTTGCGTACCAGTGTGGATACACTCATAGAGATATGACTGGTATAACAGATCTAGCTTACTGTAGGATAAAGAGCAACTTAAGGAAAGGCCCTTCCAAAAAATAAGTTAGCAAAGAGTAAGAGCGATGGTCACTCCTGTGTGGGCAAATCTGAATTTCAGTCATTATTCCAGTCAGAAAACACCCTAATATGCAATTTTGGTGCTCAATAGACATTTCTCATTATCAAAGTTGAAAACTGTTGTGAAAATTTAAATTTCAGCTCTAGATTTAAATCATCAATATCAAAATTAAAAGTAATATCTTTTTGCATTATGTAATGGATCTGAGCTAACATGACTTAGCAATGTTAGCAGTTATATGTTTAATAAATAACGTTAACAAAGATGAATAAATACTGTAACAAATGTACTGATCACTGTTAGTTAAAAAACTAATGGGACCTTGTTGTAAAGTCCTTTTGGCTTTGTATTCCTGTAGGCATTGTACACTATTGACCAATCAAGGCACGTGAGAAAGTGGGATCTACACAGAACGATGATGCTACACAGGAAGTGATGGAAATATGTTTACATATTAGGTGTGTTTGTCTTAAAGCAGCGCTGCGCAGACTGATCGGTGTTTGACAACGTACTGCAAGAGTGATTAGAAAGCATAAGGAGCCATCTGCTCTCTACAGTTCTCATGGTACTTTGATACAAGTATGAAAACTGGAAAACAAAGCCAAAACCTGGATATTTTAGGCAGTATAGAAATCATTTCTTCACTCTTGTTTTTGATGCTTCCTGAATTTGGAATTAAATAAAAATGTATGGTTATAGTGCTGTGAACGGGACAACAACAATCACAACTCCAGATTGGGATGACAATAAAACACCACATACATAGTCCATATATTTAAAGCATTTTATTCAAGGTTTTCTGATAAATCACTATAATACATCCAGGTCTTCTGATTGGAGACACTCAAAAAAAGACACAAAATATGCCACTGGGATGCCACCCTTTCAAAAGGTACTGATACAGTGGCATGCGAACGTTTGGGAACCCCTTGCAGAATCTGTGAAAATGTGAATAATTTTAACAAAATAATACAAAATGCATGTTATTTTTTATTTAGTACTGTCCTGAGTAAAAAAATAGCTGAAATTATTAAAATAACCCCCTTTAAAAGTTTGGGAACCCTTGGTTCTTAATACTGTGTATTCCAGTCTTAATACTGAATGATCTACGACTGTTTTTTTTGTGTTGGTTGTTCATGAGTCCCTTGTTTGTTCTGAACAGTTAAACTGAGCACTGTTCTTCAGAAAAATCCTTCAGGTCCTGCAGATTCTTCAGTTTTCCAGCATCTACAGTCACTGCTGAAAAGGGACCTGGAAGATTCTTCTGAAGAACAGTGCTCTGTTTAACTGTTCAGAACAAGCAAGGTACTCATGAACAACCATCACAAAACAAAAAACTGTCATACTGTAGATCATCCAGGTGACCACACATGGTATTAAGAACCAAGGGTTCCTAAACTTTTAAAGGGGGTTATTTTAATAATTTCAGCTATTTTTTTGTCTTGTGGACTATATGTAAACATCTTTTATGTAAAATATCTTATTCAGGACAGTACTAAATAAAAATAACATGCATTTTGTATGATCTCTCTTATTGTGTTAAAAATATTCACATTTTGACAGATTCTGCAAGGGGTTCCCAAACTTTCGCATGCCACCATATACCTTTTAGGTACTAAATATGTACTCTTTAGGTATTATTGTGTACCTTTAAGGTACTAATATGTATCTTTTAGGGGTAAATAAGGTACAAAATTGTACCTTTTGAAAAGGTACTGCCCCAGTGCACACAGAAAAACGGGGGTTTAAAATGGTACCTTTTTGGGTACAACAGCTTGTCGCTGGAGCAGTTCCCTAAAAAAAGGACATCTTCGTACCTTTTTTACCCATAATAGGTACATATTAGTACTTTAAGGGTACGTATTACTACTCTAAGGTACTAATATGTACCTATTAGAGGTCAAAAAGGTACGAAGATGTCCTTTTAAGGGTACTGCTCCAGTGACAAGCTTTTGTACCCCAAAAGGTACAATTTGAAACCCCTATTTTTCTGTGTGACAGCTTTTGTGCCTTTTTTTCTGAGTGTACGCTAGTGTTGTGCAAGTAAAAGACCCTGACCTGGAGACATATCTATCTTCATTTCAAAGCCTTCTCTGAGACTATAATACACTGACATTTACATTTGCACATTGATTACTATGATAAATCCAACTTAGGAATAGGAAATGCAGAGAAATGTAGCTCATCAAGTTTTTGTTGTAGGAAAACATTGGTATGTTTCTCATGTAATACACACTGTTAGACAGTTTTGAAAACTGTGAACTATTGTGTGTACCGTGTGTGTGTGTGTGTGAGAGAGAGAGACAGAGAGGGTATGTGGTGCCCCGCAATAGAACAGCTGCTGCTGGCTGTTGACAGACAGTGTGTCCCTCAGACAGAAGAGCTTGTACTTGTTGTGTTAACACTAACCCTACACAATAATCTGGCCCTTGTAAAGCAGGTATCGCCCGCACAATAACATCATTGTCAAACATGCTAATGAACACGGGGAGGGGCCCTGAATAAATTTAGACAAGAGAGAGGGAGAGAGGGAATGAGGTATAGAGAGAGCGATGGAAGGAGGGAGGAACAGAGGGTGAGGGGAGGGGGTTGAAGGGCATTGTGGGTTGTTGTTTCGCATCACTGAACACTGGAGAGTTGTCTTATATCCTCACAATACAAATTAGCCTGAGCCAAAAAGAGCGAGAGACTAAAGCAGGCGACAAATGTGAAGTTTTAAACCGCCTGCACAATAGTTGCTCTACCCTCTCTCTCTCTCACACACACACACACTTCAGCACTAAAACGGGGCGAGAGAGAAAGTGGCAGTGTTGGTCTTTCTCTAATGAAGCAAGCCAAGATTCAAGTCAATAGAGCAATTCATTAACAAATCAAAGTCCCAGGGGTGCGAGTGCGTTTGAGGGAGCCCTCCTCCAGATCGGCTGTCCATATGCCCGGGGTCAGAGTGCCCTCCCGCTTCACACACACACACCATTCAGCGTACACACACAAAACCGTTAGGGTCGCCCGTTATCTGTCGACTCGAACACAAACACAACAGAATTTCCATATGGTCCATGAAAATAGATACGCTGCGGTTTGCTTTTACTTCCCACGACCCTTAACTAAACACACACACATATACACAAACACACACGCCCCTGACGCCACGTCGAGCGCTGTTAGTCATAAGCAAGAGGGAGGGATGTTTGCTGATGTGTCAGCTCCGTTTTTAACGCTCTAGCTGTCACCTCAATTGGTGAAATCACCTGTTTTTCCTTCTGCGTTCTTCGACAAAACTTCACCTACCTCAGGAAACATATTCTGCATTCTCGCTCCTTTGCTTTCTCAACATCTCTACTCTCTGTCTCCATCCTTTCACTAAGAGGCAGCATGGCTGTCAGGCCATACGAACGTGAGGGTGGTACTGATGCGTATGTGTGTGTGCGTGTTAAAGGCACATTGAGGCAGGATGAGTTGCTGAAGAGGATTTAGAGTGGAGGGCCCTTCACACTACTCTTTCAAATCCTCACAAATAAAGCTCTTTACAGCCTGAAAGTGGCCCCTCGGCCCTCTCCAGGCTCAGCCCACTCAAAGGCCCAACATGATTGTCATGGATATTACACCACGCAGGCAACAACAGAACGCGGAGACAAGTGTCGATCGAGAGACAAAACCCGAGCAGACTTTTCCGCCAGGCAGGCCAGGGAATGTTGACGGGCCGGTGAAAAGGTTGTTTAACCTTTTGAAAGTGAATGGAGAGACCCTGAAACAAATGCAGTGTGATAGACCCTATACCCACAGGGACACTCCAGAAACACTAAACCCTGTAAGAGAGACAGGGCAAAAGAGACGGATGAAAACACGATTGGATAACAAACGGTGTGTGTGCCAGATCCTATCGACTGAAATTCTTCCCATTTAGGAGCTTCAGTGTGAGGAAGAGGCGCCGATGGATTTGAATGTCTGTCGACCTGTAAGAGCGCTGCTGTTCTGAAGGCCCAGTCTGAGTCTCTTTTTTTTTTTTTTTTTTTTCACTTTTAACAAAAGTTTCAATTTAATTATTCTAAAAATATGCGTGTGCAAAAATAACATTTTAAAATTACGTGTATGCATCTTAGTTACTGTTTTCCAAAATGTTTTTCAACGTATGTAAATATTGATTTATGAATAGCTTTATGACCTGAACTAACCTTGACATAAAAGGCTAAGAGAATTACCAACCCTGACAAAGTCATGAGGATCATCTCCAAGATGATATAATTATTATTAATTATCGTATTAATTTACAATTTAATTAATTATAGTAATTACTATCAAAACATTGTGTAAGTTTCAGAACTCAAAACTTTCTTGTTAGTCTATAATCAGCCTATATTGAAGTCAATCTGCCAAAACCACAGGTTGTGGAATGTGCCACTTCATGCCGTAATAGTGTGGCTAAACACTGCCTCTGCAGAACAAAATCAACGCCTGCTTCTACATCACGGCCTGTTTGGCCCCGCCCACCAATTTGTGCATGAAGTAGGGAAAAAACAAGAGAGACAAACACAGGTCTATGCAGAAACCAAATGATAATAGCTCCGAAGACGTTGGCGCCGAAAGCCATGTGGGCAATGCACCGACATACAGCGCTGTTGTGTTAGAGGCCTCCCGAATTCGAATCCCGACTCGAGGACCGTTCCCGATCCTGCCCCCCATCTCTCTCCAATTTCGCTTTCTTTCAGCTCTGATCTGTCCTATTGTAATGAAGGTGAAAATGTCAAAAATAGATCTAAAAAAAGAAGATGCTCCAAAGATAACAAGATGCTGTGCAGTGACAAGTTATAAAAAAACAGTCTTTGCATCGCCTTCCTTCTGATCCCAGCGTTACAAAGTGAGAATGAACTTTATTTTTAATGAAGTTCCGTACCGTGTTGGTAAGAACTTTGTTCACTTCACTTTACCTCGGATTCGTTCACAAACAAGGCACAATTCATTGCAGGATTTTTAGATGGATTGAAACTAAAAAACCCTGCTAAAAAAAAAAAAAGTTGGCTGGTTTTAGCTGGTCATCCAGCCTGGTCTAGGCTGGGCATAGCTGGTCAGCAGGCTGGTTATTGAAGGGTTTTGGCCACTTTCTTAGCTGGTCAGGCTGGTCTTGGCAGATCAGGCTGGGAGACCAGCTAAAACAGCTACTTCGAGCTTAAACCAGCTAAAACCAGCCAACCACCTTAGGCTGTTTTTCAGCAGGGAATGCTGTGTGCCGACTAGGTTTGATACTGACAGTGACACAAGTGTGAGTTACGTAGTCACTATTGCTTTGTCTGTTATTATAGATCAATTGATATGTACTGAGTATTTATGTGTTCTTAACCTAGTAGTGTCCATCTATGAAAAACTGCAAACTTAGCCAATCATAGCAGTGGTGCGTTTACTTCCAAAACTACAATCATCCACGCCTATTCAAACAGAAGCGTTTTGATGAGGGGGTTAAAACAGTACATGATGTTTTTGATGTAAAAATCTTGATAACATTTTAAGTGAACATCAGAAAACAGTACAAAAAGCGGTTCATAACTAACATATAAAAACAGGAAATTCAGTTCCTACATATTTTACAGGTCTTAAGCAAACCTTACCGCAGCAAGTTTTAGAAAACTTATCCCACACCTCTCCTCTTGTCTTCGCTCAGTCTGAGGCGACAAAATAAAAAAAAAAAGTCATTTAAAATGGTAATGACAGAGAATGCAAATGATTTCACTTTGTAATTAAACTTTGCTGTAAAACAGATATTGCTGCGGTTGATTTGGAAAGTGGGGCATGTGACAATTACCGAGCGGTTAATTGCGAAGCTGCTCAGCATTGCTAATTGTTCCGTGAGGATGGGTGGAATGAGTTCTTGGCAGAGGCACTCTATCAACATGACCAGAGCTGTGCAGAAGCACTTCAGCTCAGACGAGTCACCTGAGAACAGCCGCTCACCCCCTCCTTCTACCTGACCAATGGGCCAGAACCAAGCAGTCTGCCTTCGCATGGTACTTCACTAACTGTGGGTTATAGCGGAGAATGAATACAAGTCAAGAGAGTAGGGTGAGCGAAGGAAGGTCAAATAAGTGGAATAGCACAGAAAAACGGTAATAATTATTTGCAAAATGCAGTGGCCTTCATTATATCAACAACCATTTTCTTTACTGTATAGGATCACAAGCCAAATACTGGTGTTCTCATTTTAATCATGTCACAACATTTTGATGGATATAATATTTTTAATATGAAAGCTTAACATAAGCTTGTTTGGATACTTTATTTTTACAGGTTTATTTAGAAAATAATGTATCTGTGAAATGATTATCATGAATTTTATTCCTTATAACTTAACTAGAAGCAGGGCTCTCAAGTTTTAGAAAAAGTTTGGAGTGAGATTATATCTGTTAGGAGAGGAGCCCTATTGTTCATAATTGACTAGAACAAAATAGAAACTATAACAACTGGTAAGTTTGGTTAAGTCAAATTCATAAAAAATAAAATGTCTTGTATATTTCAAAAATACAAATGTATCAAAAATCAAAAGAAATTTGGCCCCAGATGAGCAGATGTACAGCAGTGCTCAAAGTACATACTGTAGGCCTACACATACAGTATTGCAGAACTTTCCCTGAGCATGTCAAGCTGTGCGTGTGTGAGAGAGAAATATTTCAGCTTATGAATGGCATTTTGTATTGCAAGTGTTTGTTGCACGTATTGATGCCTTGATGACAGTGGTAAGAGCTCAAACTTAACTAGTAACTAGTTACATGTAATGGAATTACATAATTTAATTACAAAATAATTGTAACTAATCGGTTACAGTTGCTGAGAAACAATTTACAGTTAAATTACAGTTACAAAGGGGTTACATCTGAATATTTTCACACAGATTTGATTCATTTCTTTCCCAAATTGCACTGACTGCTCTAAAATATGAGACAAAATGTTTCAGAAGTTTAGGACACAAAATAGGACACATGCTTATTCAATAACTGATTTATTTCCATATTTGAGTTTATGTACATGCTTTTTTTTAAATTAACTGTTTTTTTCCCCCAAGGCATTGTTAGATGCCAGTGTTTCCAGTCATACCTATGCAAGGATTTGATTATAAAAAGGGTATCATAGCTATTAAACTATATCTTCTAAATTTAAATATGTATTTACCCTAACCTAACCTAGGTGCTAATGTCTGATTTTACGGTGACTGTGCTTTAAAATTAAATTATTATAATCTTCAAGTGATTAAGGATTTTGTAAGGTTAACCCTGCCTGCTTTAAAAGTTTCAAAAGGGTTAACAGTTTAAAACATTGGTTAGAAATTTAGAAAAGTAGTCAAATTGGATAGATTTGGATAGATCGTCTGTTTTTATCAGATTTACCAATTATCCAGTCCTTTCCTTGGGTTCCAATAACCAAAACTTAGTTAAAGCTGTAATTTTGCATGAATTTGGCTATATTCCCCAACATCAGCTCTCACTATCTTTGATCACAGGCAAGTGATTTCATCCAGGAATCGTTAAATAAATAAATAAATAAATAAATAAATAGGTTTGCCCACTGCATTTCTTTTGTTCGTTTTTAGTAAATACAAATGGCAATGTCCGCTCCATGACCGCAACGCGACCACCGCCTCAACTGCACAAAACGCTTCCACTGCTAGAGAATGCGTCAGCCACGATCGACGATTCCACCGCTTTCCTGGTCCCGCGTGTGCGCGTCCATGTTGCCGAGTGACGGACATGGCTGAAGCGTCTTCAAAAAATCAAATTTCTGATATTTGCTGGTAGGTGGTATTTAACTGTCAAGATAGCTATGAACTCCCCCTGCAAGCCTGCGCCTCGTCCATAAACATTATATAGCGGGACAAGTTATCCCTTACTTTTTAGCGTGAGAAATACAAGGTGTGGCATAAGAGCGTGTGAACTGGTTGAAATGCGTGTGTGTCACTGTGAATACGTGAGACTATTGCTTCAAAAGCAGCCAGTCATTGAATAAAGATGCTGATTCAAACTCTCAAGACCTGTAAACAAAGTCAGTGATGCGGCATATTTGTTTATAGGAAGGTTATACAAAAATGGGTAAAAATTTAATTTAGCAAATGCTGGATCTGTTGTGGGTGTCTTGCTTCCCTTTTGACATGCATTGTTTCCAAAACTCACAGCTAGAGATGAAGTGCAAAAGGTCATTTAGTGTAATGTTCTTTCTTGACGTGGAGGCCCTGTTGCAGACAGCGCATGCAGGAGTTTGGGAGGAGTTCAACTGTGTTTGGAATGTGCTGCGCTCAGCTTGGCCCATCTACTTTGGCACTGTGAGCTAGTGCAGACACAACTGCCGTTTAATGTCACTGGGAGTTTCAGAAGAGTGTGTGTCTGTTTGTGTGAGGTGCATTGAGATGTTCTTGTCTGGGAGAAAACTGCTCTAGCCACGGCAACTGCCAATTACACCTGCAGCTAGACGACAGAGAGAGAATGGAATAGTAATGCACTTGTGTGTCATTAATGGGGTTGGTGCTGTCATCTGAAAATGTAATTGGTGAGGTTGCTCTAGCTCTATGGAGTCATTATCGCACCGTTGGATGTCATGTGTCCGTGTGACATAATTTGGGGGAAAATGTCAGTTTCAACTACTTTCAGTATTCTGGAATTATATATATACGACTAATCAAGCAGTATTGAAAACCCCTGTCATTATATCATTCCATACTATATATGCTATACTACACACCTTTGAACTGAATAAGGAAAGGTAATGAGGAACGAAAGATTGGGGTAGAGAAGAAATACAGATGGTCAATGCATGTGGCAGGCCTGTTTGATGAGTCGTAATTATGCAGGTGGCAACAATGCTGGTTGACAGAGCAGATGACAAAGGCCAATGCGTCACTCTAATCAAAAAACAAACTGTGTAAGCCTGACAGGTGTATCATTAACAGCATACCTCTACGGGCCTGTAGGAGGAGGAGTGCTTACATTTAGCATACACATACAGATTTGCACACAGATATGCACATACACCAACATACACTGCTGAATCTTCAACACCAGTGCAAAAGAAATCATATTTTATTCGCAAATTCACTGCCTGTATTGAATGTGAATAAATTGGCCATGTGCCACAAGATAATGACAAAAAACATCTTTCTGTTTAGCTGTCCTCATGGTCTACACTAGTGTTTCTCAACGGGGGCGTTCGGACAGCATCTGGGGGCGCTGGAAGCAATATTTTTGAAAGGGGGGCGTTGAGCTGTTCTTGGGAGGCGTTTGGTCAAGACGAGTTTACACCAAAGATGTATGAGCTGGAACTTGCAAAAGAAAATGGTCTGTCACATCCTAACGCTGTCTCTACCCTGGATACATCAAAACGCACTTTCTGTATCTGTTTTTCAACTTGTCGGTAGCGCAGGCGCGTGGAATCCCGCAGGCAGAAATAGAACGCGCCATCCGTTTACTGTAGCGCTCGCGCTCAGTTGCTACTGAACGACTGATTATAACGGGATCGATGTGCTTTAACACAACGCGTCGCGCTGTTCGCGGCCAGTGTAGTAGCGGTGTTAGCTGCTAGTTTACACCAGTACTCCCGCTCCTAGACCTGACGGTGTATCATTTCCTTAGCAACGACTTAAGTACTTTGTTTTGCTTGACTTTACTTTTTGTAGCGCAGCTGCTGCGTCAAAACAATAGCAAGCATTTAGACAGGATAAAGCAAGCGATATTTTTTCTTGTTTAGAAAAATTAATATTAATACTTTTTGTTTGCTGATTGGCTGCAGTTGGTTTGAATACCAAATTTCTAAAGAGTTTATTCAAAGCTCACAAATATAGCCTAATTTATACCCACGTGGCTTTTTTGTTCCTTTTTTTTTTTTTGCTTCTAATGATAATGATACTTCAAATGATAAATCAAAAATGTGAGGAACGTCATGTGGCAATTCACCTGCTTGCTGTGTTTCAAAGCAGTTTATTTGGTTATTCTATAACCTTTTCACTTTTATTTTGCTTCTGTCCCAACTTTTTTGGAGTGGGATGCATACTTCAAATAAATAAATAAATAAATATTTTATAAATAAATATGTTCATATTTACAAAATACATTTAGGTTGGTCAGTGAAAACTTTGGAAATCTTTTCTTTGTACTTTTGTCAGTTAAATAAAAGTTAAATAGAATGAACAAATCACAGATTTTATCATTTTACAAAATGTCCCAACTTTTCTAGAATTAGGGTTGTACTTAGATTTTTTTAAGTAAACTTTGAAATATTCTCACAAAATCTATGAAATATAGTAAAGTAGGGTTTACATTTCTTCCATTTGCATGTGTAAATGCAACAATTTACTCAACAAAATAACAATGTCCACTATGTCATTTTTATTTAGTCTTTTTAAATTTGGGGCAACAAGATATATCCGCGTCTCAACAACACTGAAGCTGTAGCAATGAAAACCACCAACATGCTTAAAAACTCCGTAAATTAATGTTATTACACTTATTTTAAAATAATTTACTGTAAAAACGTACTTCACTGTCTTTTTTTGATCAATTCAATGCATCCTTGAAATAAAGTAATTTCTTAAAAATCATAATGACCCCATACATTTGAATTACTGTAAATATAATAACAGTCCTCATTATAAACACAAAATAAAAATAATCAACTTTAATATTCAGTGAGGACAATTAGACTACAATTTAGTTGATGGGGGGGCGGTGAGGGACCTGGATAATGGGTAGGGGGGCGCTGGCCCAAAAAAGGTTGAGAACCACTGGTCTACACACAAACATAACATACAACATGACCAGTGTTCTGATTCACAAACAAAGACAATGATCCAGATCTTTTTAGTGAATAACAATCATACACCGCAGCCACTGTAGTCAGATTCCCGAACAAATGACTATCATAATGTGGTTCTTTTTAGCGAATCAAAGCCATACAGAGTGACCACTATAGGCCATTTGATGAACAGCTGACTCTTATGAGCTGGCTCTTTTTATTAAACCATAAATATACACCACAACCAGTGTAGCCTTATTCATAAAGAACAAATGACTCTTATGATCCAGTTCTTTTCAGTAAATCAAAAACATACACCACAATGAGTGTGGTCTGATTCATGAATTAATGACTCTTATGATCTGCTTATTTTTAGTTAATCAGGAACATACACCACAACCAGTGTAGTCTGATTCACAAACAAATGATTTTCATGATTCAGTTTAGTGAATCAAAAACATACACTGTGACTAGTGTGGTCTAAATTTGCAAATTAATGAATTTTATGATTATTTATTTCTTTTCTTTTTTTTTTTAATGAATCAAAAACATGTGCCACAATCATTGTAGTCTGATTTACAAATAACTGATGATCTGGTTCTTTTTAGTAAATCAGAAACATATACCTCGACCATCATAGTAAAATTCACTAACAAATGACTCTTGTCAGCTGGTGCTTATATGAATAGTAATAAATAGTTACAAAATAATAAAAATACACCTTTACATACACCTTGCAGAATTTGCAAAATCTTAAATATTTTACCAACATAAGAGGGGTCACACAAAATGAATGTTATTTTTTTTATTTAGTACTGACCTGAACAAGATATTTCACATAAAGGATGTTTACACATATTCCACAGAAGAAAATATTATATAATTTATTATTTATTATATTATATAATTTTCATTTTATAAAAATGACCCTGTTCAAAAGTTTGCATACACATGCTTCAGAAGTAAACACAATGCATTAAAAGCCGGAGGTGAAAACTTCTTGAATTTGAAAATCAGGGTAAACTGAACTTATTTTGTCTTCTGGAAAACATGTAAATATCTTCTGTAGATTCTGAAGAGCAGTACTAAATAAAAAAAAAGATATGATATATAGGCCAAAAAAGTACACTTTATTCGGTTCAAAAGTTTACACCCCTGGCTCTTAATGCATCGTTTCTTTCTACTGTAGGAATGAAAGAAAACAGCCTGGTTTTAGAGCTAAGAAAGAGAGAAACTGACAGTATTAGGTGGGCTGCAGTGACTGCCTTCCGACCAGGTCTAACAAGCAACCTGACAGGCTGCAGCTGGGGCCTGCTTAACAACGCTGAGGGTGCGTGTGTATTTGTGTGTAAGACATTAGAGCTCTATGCTATAACTGTCTCATTAGCATGCACTGGCCCACCTCCACTTCCCCTTTCTAGACAGGCCAACATAGCTCAGGCCAATCAGGGGGGCCGGAATCGAGCACGCAAGAATGCGATTGGTACATGTGGCCCCTGTGGAGGGGAGAGGTGTCACATTAAGGGCGATGATGAGACAGAGGTCAAATGTAATGGTGACCTCAGGAGCAGGAGCAGTGATGGTCTTGTTATTAGCTCATGACAATGAAGCACAACCCTGCCATCAACACTTTAATAAGACAAGTCATGTATACGCTAGACAAGAGGCTAGTCGCCAAACCCCCTCAGGCTCTTAACGAAAACCCTTAAATTAAAGCAGTACCTGTCTGCACCTCAGAGAACTGCTATGCTAATGTGACACAAGTGGGTGGTTTCCTAATTGTGTGAAATATATTTTATAGAATTAAAGTCAATTAATTTGATAAATTTTGAGTTTTGATATTCATCTAGTGAACAATTTTCATATATATATATATATATATATATATATATATATACATGAAAGTACACACACATATGTATATATATATATATATATATAAGGTACACATATAAACACAACAGACACAGTAGTCTTCAAAAAACAAGTTATCAGACTAATTTCAAGTTTATTTAATGCATTAATTCAAGAAATTATAAGGATTATGGGTCCCACCTTATATTAGGTGGTCTTAACTATTATGTGCTTACATTAAAAAATAAGTTATTGTGTTCATATTGCATTGCAAAACACTTTTGCTGCTATTGAGGTGGGATACAGGTAAGGTAAAGGACAGGTTTGGTGATATGGGTAGGTTTAAGAGTGGGTTAAGGTGAAAGGGATGGGTCAACAGTGTAATGATAAATGTAATTACAGAAACTAATTGCAGATGTAATTACATGCACGTATTTTTTAAAACATAAGCACAATGTGAAAACGTACAGTTGAGGCCAAAAGGTTACATACACTTTGCAGAATATGCAAATGATCATACAAAATGCATGCTATTTTTTAATTAGTACTGACCTGAATAAGATATTTCCCATAAAATATGTTTACATATAGTGAAATATGATTACATATAGAGAAAATAATAGCTGAATTAAAAAAAAAAATGACCCTGTTTAAAAGTTTACATCCTCTTGATTCTTAATACTGTGTTGTTACCTGAATGATCCACAGCTGTGTTTTTTTTGTTTAGTGATAGTTGTTCATGAGTCCCTTGTTTGTCCTGAACAGTTCGACTGCCTGCTATCCTTCAGAAAATTCCTTCAGATCCCACAAATTCTGTTTTTTTAAGCATTTTTGTGTATTTGAACCGTTTCCAACAATGACTTTGAGATCCATTTTCACACTGAGGACAACTGAGGGACTCATACGCAACTATTACAGGAGGTTCAAACACTCACTAATGCTCGAGAAGAAAAATCTTTGCATTAAGATCCAGGGATGTAAACTTTTGAACAGAATGAAGATGTGTACATTTTTCTTATTTTGCCTAAATATCATATTTTGTCATACTTCTTCAAAAGTTACAGAAGATACTTACATGTTTCCCAGAAGACATAGTAAGTTCAATTTACACTGATCTTCAAATTCAAAAAGTTTTCACCCCTGATTGGCATTTTACCTGTCAAGGACAAACAATGGACTCATGAACAACTATAACTATATAAAAAAAAACAAACAAAAAAAAAAAAACAGCTGTGAATCATTCAGGTAACAACACAGTATTAAGAATCAAGTGTATGTAAATGACAGGGTCATTTTGATCAATTCAACTATTATTTTCTCTTGTGGACTATATGTAAACATCTTTTATGTGAAATATCTTATTCAGGTCAGTACTAAATAAACAATAACATGCATTTCGTATGATACCTCTTATTTTGGTAAAATACTTAACATTTTGTAGATTCAGGCCACCTATTATAAAATGAGACCAGATTATGTTAACAAAAAAAAAAAAAAAAATCAGTTAATTTTTTCTGTGACAGCAGTTTACGATAAAGTTCATTGTGTATTAGTTTAGTATGGACACTATGCTAAACACTAAGCTAAGCGCTAAAGTATTTTTTACATTTATGCGAGGGAATAAAGTACACAAGATGTGTGACTGTTACAATTTCATTATGATGACCAGGGGTTAAAGAATTTTAGCAAAAACAAACATTTGAAGGTTAACTGCATTTATTTTGATAACATTTTACATTTATTTTCATTATACAGTTACCGTAACCTTCTACCTTGTTAGGCTGTCAAACATCTCCCGAGTCAGCTATCGTGCAGAAATCTAAGCAAATACAGTTATTTAATGTAAGCTTCACTTTCTTTTCCTGTTAATGTACGTGAGACTTTAAATAAGAGCCATTCTCTGTAGGGGTGTGGGAAAGGCAGCTTATCTATTTCCCGTCATCTATTAACGCCTATTTCTGTGCAAAAAACACACGTATAGACACACACACACACATCCAACCCTTCAAAATAAACCCAGAAGTTTATGATGAACAAGTATGAGAGTGGTAAAAAAATGAGATGACTATGATGAGTGAGGGAAAACTGCCCGTCTTTTAATCAAACACATAGCTGTTCACATAGAGAACGACCTCCAAGCCAAGGTCAAGGGGAGTTATCAGACAGTGGCCTGAGCAGACATGTCAGCTTGACTGATGTTATCATTGTGGGTGATATTAGTGCAGTATTTGGCGAAAATCTAATTGAAAGGAATTATCAGATAATCCCATCTGCAGCAAACTCCGCAGTACTAAACACACAGAGCGTGTGAGGGTTTTCCTTGTAAAATACGTAATAAAAATCAGGGCATCTTACCTGCTGTTAAAGAGAAACAAAGCAAACCATTCTACGATGAATCAAAACACATTAGATAGAGTCTAAAAACTGCAATAAAGTCGTGTGTGAAAAGTAAAATAATAGAAATTACGAAACAACAGACATATAAAGTAACAATCAAACTAAAACTGCTATGCAGATTTCAGTATTTTTTAGACATGGCATGACAAAAATATCCTCTAAATTCATATCCTGCCATTCTGCATGGCATTTCACTGAATGGTTACAAACCTATTGTTGCCTTAATCTAAATAGAAGCGTCTCCTTTACCCTTCCTTTAGGGATAAGATGCACTGGAAGAAAATAGTGTCAGTCAAAGTGAAGGTTGCCTCCTGACAACCAAGAATAGTTTATTCAAATTAAGCAGGTGGATGGGGGGCAGGGGGGCAGAGAGAGAATTATGGTTTTGAATACCAAACTAGATATTTTTTAAGCACAGATAGACTGCATTCATTTTTAAAAAAGACATTAAACGGTGAGTTCAAATTATTTTCTATGCTAATGCTGTCAGCTGAGATATGCAGCTCAGATTATTGCTTTTGCACTTGTCATGTAGCACATGCTTTTTGTCCAAAGTTTACTAATTGTGGGTACGGTGTCCTTGATGCAATCTGGGCTTAAGCCACAGTCATGCTTAGAAGATTTAGAACAGAGTGAAGAAGCAGATGATCTTGTCTTGACATCAAGCCATACAACATGTTGATGGATTTAAGGTGAGTGCAGATGATCGTCTTGATGATCCACAGCAGCTCACCCCTGGTGTGGGCAGATGCTCTAGACAGACACTGATGGATGAAGTGAGAACAGACTCAGCGAACAAAGTGTAAATGTGGATCAGTACTGGCTGGAGAAGGCTGAATTTACTCGGAGACAGAAGCATTTCCTCGGTTGTAAAAGTCGGGATATTGTTCTGCTTGAAGTCTTGTTGATATCTGAACTAGAAAGTAACGGTTTGTTCTAGGACAGCGTTTTCTTTGAACAATGTATATGAGCTTACTGAAGGCTGTTTTGAAAACTTGACAAGTTTCTATTTCATTTTGCAATTGCGATGCTCCAGGTGTTAAGGAAAGAGTTGAATCCCCAAATTAACACAATCACTTCAGGAACATTCTTGCTTTGAAGAACAGCGGTAGAGCTTCTATACTTTTTTTGGTGAAGACAGATGCTAATGCTTCAGGCTAAAAAGCTATTCAAGCTAGATATATATCTTGCAGTTTAGCAATGACAACAATAAATAATATGAAGCAGGAGTTTCAAATGTTTGGATGCCAAGGACCTCCAAACACGATAATCCCTTTAAGACCCTTTTTATGAATAAAGACCCATTTATACTGCGTGAGGAAAAGCATGATATTATAAATAGTTGACTTTTATATTGTTACTGTACTGAAGCCAAAGCAAATTATTAAAATATTATCTGGAGAATATTGACTTTGTATTAAGTTCCTTTTTTCTACCCACTTTCACAGATGCGTGAACCAGAAGAGAATCATTTTCAATTGAATTTACATTTATTTGTATAAAGCTTTTCACAATAAATTTTGTTCCAAAGTGTTTTTCCTGTTAACTTCACACACATAACAGAACAAAGAATCTGCAGAGATCTGTGGAGATTTTAAATAAAAAAAAAAAAAAATGTTTTCAGAATACCCTTTTGCCCAGGATTTGTTTTCTTCAGTTAATCAAATTAGCATGCATATTCAGAAAATAACAGTGACTTTGACAGTTTGCTTTGTTTTTATTGAACATTTTAAGTATTAGATAAAGTAATTTTGATATTATTATATATTAACTTACACTGTCATTCAAAGTACGATTTTAATGTTTTTAAACAAGTTTCTTATGCTCGTCACAGCTGCATTTATTTGATAAAAAATACTGAAAAAAATTTATATTGTGAAATATTATTGCAATGTAAAATGACAGGTTTTTTTTTAAATATACATTAAAATATCATTTATTCCTGAGATCAAAGCTGAATTTTCAGCATTTATTTATTTATTTATTAATCTGCGATACCCTTTTCAGGATTCTGTGATTAATAAAAAAGTTTAAAAGAACAGCATTTATTCAAAATAGAAATCTTATCTAACAATATACATGCCTGTTCAAAAGTTTGGGGTCAGTAATTTTTTTTTATTTTATTTTATTCTTTTTTCTTTCTTTCTTTCTTTTTCTTTCTTTTCTTTTTTTTAAGAAATTAATATTTGTATTAAGCAAAGATGTGTTAAATTGATATAAAGTGTATAGACTTTTATGTTGTACAAATGCTATTATTTTAAACTTGTCATTCATCAAAGAATTCTGAAAAAGTATTAAAGGTTCAAAAATAAATAAATAAAAATTAAGCAGGACAACTGTTTCCAATATTGATGATAAAAATAATAAATCAGCATATTAGAATGATTTCTCAGGGATCATGTGACACTGAAGACTGGAGTAATGGCTGATGAAAATTCAGCTTTGCATCACAGGAATAAATTAAATTTTAAAATATATTAAAAAATAGAAAACCATTATTTTAAACTGTAATAATATTTCACAATATTACTGATTTTTCTATATTTTTAATCAAGTAAATGTAGTCTTGATGAGGAGAAATTCTTAAATCCGTAACATTTGAGTGGTTGTGTATATTTATTGCTATTATTATTAAATATACACAATTTATTTGTTTATTTTTCATTTATTGATTTTTTTTTTTTTCTTAAACCACGTACTCCAATGCACATTTGTGACATTTAATGCTTTTTATGTTTGTTTTTTTTTTTATCACTCATTTTTTTTTCCTCTGGAAGTATACTGGGTTACATTTGGTGGGATGCACTGTGTGTGCGAGCATGAGCCAGTCTCTAGTGTCCTTGGAAACAGCCCTTAATTAACCACCCTGGTATTCCAAGTGCACCCTCATCAGTAGCCAACCTCCATATGGTCACTGCAGCGGCACCACAACACCAATCAGCTGAGGAAACATTGTATCAAAACACATCAGGATGACATAAAGCAGAGCAAATTATTATCTAGTGGTTCCTGTCTTGGGCAGTTGATCATCTCCAGAAAAGCCTAACATTATATTCCCCACTGTCACTGTAACATTCGTCCCACTGCCTCTGACACTAGAACCTGCTCACACTCAGCCTGTCTCTGAGTCACGGAGCAAAGCTAGACTCTCTTTCCTCTGCGTCTCACCCTTCATCTGCTTTCTGTGTCTCTTTCCAGGAGGTTTGCAGTAGCAGCTCCTTATACCCCTCAGTCTGTTATTTTTATCTGTGCGCTTGTACCAGGATGTTGTGTACCAGCACTCGGGACTAACACACACACATTTCCATGTGCACTAAGGGAGTGTTTTTTAGGAAGTCAGAGTTGATGTGGTCAGAATGACCCCACAGCGGTTGGCTAATGAGCGCACTGGAGTCAAACCAACATTCTCCAAATATACACACCTTCCTACTGCTGTCCTCACACACGCAGGTCAAGCGCAGAACAACACACACACTTTAAGACACATTTACCTCCTCTGTCCTGTACTCACCCACACAAGTCACGTACGCCACAGGTCCCGACACACACGCATACACACATCTACACACTCCCACAGAATTATGAAAGTCAGCACAACAGTGCCATGCACACATCTTTGATGTATGGTTAGTTTAAGGATAGGCCGTCTCTGAGGGATAGTAAAGGCTGATTGCTAACATGTCTGATACAATAAGGAACTGTGGTCACATGATTTACAGGAATCACAAGAAGATGCAGGATTTACAAATAAGGAAGGATGTTAGGTTGTGCTCAATAGTGTCCGGTAATGTATGGTAGTAAATCCAAATATAAATAACTTATATCAGATGTATTTTGAAATATATTTTAAAATATATAAAATGGCTGAAATATATTACTAATATAATATTATATATTATATTCATTGGCGTTCAAAAGTTTGGGATCTGTAAGATTTTTAATGATTTTTGAAGATCTCTTATGCTCATCAAGGCTGCATTTATTTGATCAAAAATAAAGAAAAAAAACAGTAATATTGTGAAATATTATTGCAATTTAAAATACCGGTTTTCTATTTTAATGTACTTTAAAATATAATTTATTCCTGTGATACAAGGCTGAATTTTTAGCATCATACACAGAACTTGTGATACTTTTTTAGGCTTTTTTTCAAAATAGAAATCTTTTCTAAAAATGTAAGTCTTTACTATCACTTTGTATCAATTTAACACATCTTTGCGGAATAAAAGTATTAATCTCTTTTAAATAAATAAATAAATAAATCAATTACTGACCCCAAAGTTTTGAATAATAGTGTAAATTGTTACAAAAGATTTCTATTTTAAACAAATTCTGTTCTTTTTAACTTTTTATTCATCAAAGAATCCTGGAAAAAGTATCACAGGTTGCAAAAAAAATAAAAAGCATAAAAAAGCAACCAACACTTTTCCAACAATGATAATAAATCAGCATATTAGAATGATTTCTGAAGGATCATGTGACAATAAAGAGCTCTGCAACCATTATTTTAAATTCACAATATTTTTCTGTATTTTGATGAATTAAATGCAGCCTTGATGAGAAGAAAAAAAAAAAAAAACATTAAAAATTCCAAACTTTTGTATGGTGTTGATTTAGTTACTTATATTTCTTTATAATAATATAAATAATATTACACATTTGTATGTTGTCCAAAATATATGTTAAAAATATAGATATTTTAAATTTCCTCAAAATGAATTTCCAGATATATTTTCAAAAATACAAAATTGGCCAAAAATATACATTGCTAATGTAGTTTTAATCGTCTAACATTCCTATTTTAAATGCATTTTTAGTTACTTATATATTATACCAGATATTTATATTTACCATCCAAAGAAATATATATAGTGAGATGTTTCTAAATGAGGTGTATGTGATTTGCAATCCGATCCAAAGTATTGAGCTGTTTTTGTTTTGAGCTATTTGTAACTCTGGCCCTCCAAATGTAAATGTGTTGTTGTCCAAAGAAACTTTGAGGTGGTAATGGGGGCACACACACACACACACACACACTTGTTCTCATACAACACGCAAACACACACAAACCAGTCTCCAGAGGTCTCTCCAGCACTCACACACAGAACCATAGGGGGGTCAGGTCAGTTGAGGTCGTCCCTGTCCAAACAAATAAGAGCTATTCTTCCACCACACCAAGCCTCTGAGCTTTCCACTAGCAGTGCGATTCCCACAGGGACACAGAGAAAGACGGACAGAGAGAAAGAGGCCTGGAGAGAACTCAAGAGAGCTGAAGAGGAGCAACAGGAAAATGAAGAGAGAAGAAAACAGGAAAGAGAGGGCCAGAGATGCACTAATCTGCTGTGGATAGAGTGATGTGTCCATGGTTTCTGTAAATGCTAGGCCTTGTGTTTGTGTCTCTTGCCATAATAACTGTTAAATGCGGTCGTCTCCTTGCTACACAAAGCTGGACCAAGCGCAGCAGCTCTGTGGTTCTCCGATGCATTGTTCCCTGCAGACTTTCCTGGAGCCTCGCTGACAAACAGCAGAAAACGGATGCATTTAAAAACCCTTAGATGACACACAACTCACTAAACAATGGCCTGGAGAGTCATGGGGACATGGAATTATACAAAATATACCCATAATGGAAGAATGGCGAGCCAAAAGAAAAATGAACTTGGTTAACACTTTTTTTCCCCTACATTTTGTGTTGTGTTATATTTTTCCACACCGTACAAATGGGCCCAATGGGGCAGCCATATTTGATCAAGAGGACTAGGAGTGGTAAATAATGTGGTCTGCTGGAACCATCTTGCTGGCGACACAATCAAAACAAGTCTATTGCCAAGCAAATAAAAAGAGAAAGCGAAGTGTTTGTGTAGCACTGCCATTAGTTTGATTATTCACATCTAGCACATCTTGATTGGCACAGTAGACACTGAGAATGTACAACAGCTCCAGATGTTTATACCTTCAAATTATCTTTATTTAGTTGCGTTTACATATACATCATAGTCTTGTGGTGCTTTAGACAAGTTGTGGTGTGCAAATGCACTGAAAAACATCAACAGAATAATTAGGGCTAGCAGTGAATGTTCCACACATCAGCACATTTGTGTGACCTCAAGCCATAACACCGAAGTGCGTTTTCCTTTCCCATGTGCACGTGTCTGCGTGTCCGCTCTCATATATCCTTCACCGGCAGTCAGAGTCTTTACAAGTCTTTTGGCCTAATTAAGCAATCTAAAGCATGTTTTGAAGATGAAAAGAGCAGACTACTGACCTTCGTATAAGGTAAAGCTAAGCGAGCTCGCTGGACCAGACCTGTCTGTCAGTCTGAAAGAAGGAAAAAGACAGAAAGAACAAGCTCAATACAGAAGAGACATCAGATCCCCCTCATAATTGGAAGGCCATTCCATCAACCTAAGATTTGCTGCTGCTAGTCATGCTAATTCAGTATTGATAATGGAGCCAAGGGTGCCAATATTTCTTAAAAAAAAAAAAAGTATTTAAAGAGTAGCAGAGTAGGGTCATTCCCAGAAATCGGTGCCTTTTCCACATGTAAAAAAAATGTAAAAATAAAATAAGTTTAATCATTTTTTAAATATCCATGAAATGAAAACACCTTCTCAGGCTTCTCAGACTATATCGTTTATTATTTTATGACTATTTTTCTACCTCATGTTTTGGTATTTTTTTTATCAACCCTGATACCGACGAATCATTACTAGACACTATAGTTCAGTTAGAACTCATATGCCACTGAATGATATAAGCATTAGCTTAATAGCTTAATAATATACCAAGGGTGACCTTTAAAATATTTGAATTTTACACAGACAATCTTGTCATCCCTGTTACCCACATGTCAAAACGTGTTACTCCAAAAAGTAACAGGTTGACAGTAACAGGTTTGACGATTACAAACAAATTTGCTAATTGCTAGCTAGCAGTCAAGTTCACAAAAGCACATATTGTACACTTTGAAATGATTTTACTTGTGGATATTGATTATATTAAATGTAAGAAATAATCGTTTAAATTTACATTTTAAAAATGGTAACAGGACTGACATTGCATGATGGCCCCACTTCAGTTAATCATCAAAAATACAGCATTATAGGGGGGTAAGAGAAACATGCTTATGTTTTAAGTGTTGGAATCCTGGTTGAGAGACAATGTAACCTCCAAAAAGTTATGTCACTTGAATGTACATTATTTTACAATAAAATGATTTATGTTTTATAGAAAAAAGCATATTTAAGCTAAAAACATTGCTTAACAATAAGACTATATTTAGAACTATATGCAAAAGTGATTTTTATATCATTTTGCCTTCATTTTGCAAATTAAAAGTCCTGCTGAAAAAGAAAATAATAGTGAGGGACAGGCCAAAAACCTTACCCTTAACAACATAAATGCTCTTTAAAATATTAAAATAATATTTAATTGACTTTTTTAATGTAATATTGATGAAAGCATACATAGTATTGCTATGTTTTTAAATTGCGCACTTATTTGTTGTATATTAAATCTATGTTTGATTATTTCTTAGGGAAGAAAAAAGGCACAGATTTTGTGGAATGACCAAAGTAACAAACCACTTAGCAAAATAAAACACTTCTGTTCCAGGTGTTAAAAGAACACTTTTAAAAAAAAAAAATAGGCTCATTGTTCAACTCCCCTAGAGTTAATGGTGATTTTATAGATCGATACGGCTAGGAACTGTACTCTCATTCCGGTGAAATAATCAAGGAACTTTGCTGCCGTACCATGGGTTATTATGCAATGTCTGAAAGTTATGCCGAAATGAGAGTATAGTTCCTGGCCATATCGTGCTAGAAAATCGCAACTTTTCATTTTCTGTCCGTCTTTGTACACAACGTAACTACAGAAGAGTCAAGTTTTAAATAGGAAAAATACTGAACTCTTTTGTCATTTTTCAGCAAGATGCTAACAGTACAATTGAATTCAATGATCTATGCTAAGCTATGCTAAAAGTGCTACCGTCAGACCCGGATATCTGCTGAATGGATTCGAAACAGTAAAACTCAACTGTTTAACTCTAGGGGAGTTGGAAAATAAGCCTAGTGGAGTATTCCTTAAACATCAACAAACTATGGAGACCTGAGTGACTGAATCACAATTATAAAGCACAGACAAGTTAAAAAAAATTATCTCATCCACAAACATGACATTCTGAGTGGACGCCTGTTGTTATTTCAGTCTATTTTGTTTGATATTAATGTTAATATCCACTGAACATGGGCTAGCTAATGCTGTTTTTGCTTCTACAAGTTAGCAACTATTAAAAATGACATACTATAATGCTTAAGGAATGATTGCAACACTAGTCTGATGACAAAACTTAAGAATAAGTTCCCCTCAAAATGAAAATTTGCTGCAGATGTACTCACTCTCAGACCATCCAAGACGTAGATGAGTTTGTTTCTTCATGGGAACAGATTTGGAGAAATTTAACATTACATTACTCACAAATGGATGGATGCCGTCAGAGTGAGAGTTCAAACAGATAAAAACATTACGATAATCCACCCGACTCCAGTCTATCAGTTAATGTCTTATAAAGTGAAAAGCTGAATGTTGGTAACAAATCTAACATTTTGTTTCCATCTAAAATACAAACTCTCAGTCTGACAGCACCCATTCACTGCAGAGGATCCATTGGTCCACATCTATTCCGATGAAGAAACAAAACTCATCTACATCTTGGAAGACCTGAAAGTTCATTTTCAGCAAATTTTTTTTATTTATTTATTTATTTATTTATTTATTTGGAAACTATTCCTTTAACGCAAACTAAAAACGTATATATTTTGTGATTATTCAATATATTGCTCATGGCTAAGAAACTGATTATCTGGTTTTAATAGCTCCACAGTCTTTCCAAGCTCAACCTCTCCCAATGCAGGTGTTACTGTACTCCAACTGTAACTGCATCCTTGACATATTTGTCACCAATGCCTGGGTTTTTCGTTACTAACAGATGCCTTCCGGACTCAGTTCTGTTCCAAACTGTATCTAGAAGATTATGTCAAGCATCTTTACTGCTGTCCTTGGGGGGGGTGATATACCTCGACAACATCGTGGTACATAGCCCAACGTCTGCCCTCCACAACGACTGCCTGCACCTGGTGCCTGCTTGACATGTTTACCAAACACAACCTTATCCAGAACAAGTGCATCTTCTCTAAACCTGCCATCAAGTGTGTCTGATTTCTGAGAGCCTCAGGCCACTACACTCAGAAGTGGAGGCTGTACAGCGCCTCCTGGAGCCCACCTGCCATTTAGCCTCAATTCAGCCTTTTAGAGATAACCTATCAATGTTTCTTCCCACAGCACTATTGTGTGTTACTGAGAACTTGCACAGGTTACAGACACTGTGACATGAATTTGTTTAAAGGGCATAAGAGCCAGCTTATATAACATGGTTATAAAAACAAAATAAATATTGTAAATATTCAGAAATGTTGAACTTTCTATTCATCACAGTGCATCACAAAAAAAAAAAAAACACAAACCACTGTTTGGAATGGTTTTATGATCAAATCAGTGTATTTGAATGAATGTGGCTTTGCCATCATGCACTGTAAAAAATAAAAAACACAATTTGTTGAGTCAAATTAAAATAATTTGTTACCCTGCTGCCTTAAAATTTTAAGTTCAGTCAACTCAAATAAGTTTAGTCAACTTGAAATGTTAGGTTGTACTAAGTAACAACTTAGATATTTGTGTTTGCTAAACTTAACAGATGGGTAAGTAACCCAGCTGCCTTAAAATTTGTCACTTAGTATAATTTAACATTTCAAGTTGAATAAACTTTTTTTGAGTTGACTAAACTTAAAATTTGAAGGCAGCCAGGTTACAAATTATTTTAAGTCGACTCAACAAATTGTTTTTTTACAGTGTAGGAATTAATTATATTTTAGAATATTTGTAAAAAGAAATTTTAAAAATCCTGTTCCCACTGTATTTTTGATCAAATAAATGCAGCCTTGATGAGCATATATAACATGAGGCCTATATGTGACCGTGGACCACAAAACCAGTCATAAATAGCATGAGTATATTTGTAGCAACAGCCAACAATACATTGTATGGGTCATAATTATTGATTTTTCTTTTATGCCATAAATCATTAGGATATTAAGTAAGGATCATGTTCCATGAAGATATTTTGTACATTTCTTACCATAAATATATCAAAACTTCACTTTTGATTAGTAATATGCATTGCTAAGAACTTCATTTTAACAACTTTAAAGGTGATTTTCTCAATATTTAGATTTTTTTGCACCCTCAGATTCCAGATTTTCAAATAGTTGCATCTCGGCCAAATATTGTCCTATCCTAACAAACCATACATTAATGGAAAGCTTATTTATTCAGCTTTCAGTTGATGCATAAATCTCAGTTTCAAAAAATTGACACTTATGACTGCTTTTGTGGTCCAGGGTCACATATATAACATTTTTCTAACCAATATCATTAATTTTTATTTTATTAATAATATTTTAAATAATGATTATAATATCATTAATAATATATATGTATATATATGTAATATAATATCATATATGTATTTTTTTTATAAATTACTAAAAAGGACAAAATATTTGTGCATTCGCTTTTCAGTAGCTTTCAGTAGCTTTCAGAGCAGTTTTTATTTGTGAAATCTAAAGGATGATTTTAGGCCGCTCTCAGGTGTTTTACAGGGATAAATAAACAGATATAGCCTATCCAAGACTGCCATTTCTCTAGACAGCATACATGAATCTTTTTCGCTCTTCTATACTGCTAAAAGCGAAGAAAATTAGTTGTGTGTTTAGTATTCATTAGGCAGTTATTAGAATAAATGCATCACAGTCCCAGTGTGATTTATCTGCATGTTAAATGCTACGCCACAAAGCAGAGAAGGGCGCATTCATTATGGCTCAGGGCAATTCTCTCTAAAATAAAAACATTTCATTCCAACTGGAAAGCAAATAAATGCTACCTCTGCATGAAGGAGCTCTTTTCATTGCTACGTCCTCACAGCCCCTTCAGCCTTCAAATAAATAAGAACAGAAGAACATAATTCAAGGCTGCTTATATACCGATGTCTCATCCTGTCTGTGTTTGTGTGCTTGTTTGATACTTCAAAGAGCCACGGTCTTCCCCTCGACTGTCCACCGCTTGACGCTTTGACGTCATGTCATTGTTGCGTAAACTTTGAGCTGAATTCCGAGTATGTTTCCTTTGTCTCCGATGAAGCGCCTGACCTCATCAGCCGTTTTAAAGAGCAATCAAAACCAGAACAACTGCTAATCTGTCTGCAATTTCATATTATTGTACACACAGGCATGCCGACCCTTTGTTGGGGATGCTGTCGTGTAATAATACTGTTACTTCTCATTTATCACACGCTTTCATCTCCCGCTGGTGCAGCGAATGACCTTAGCTCTGTTCTCATTTTAAACCATATTCCTACATAATGAAAAGGTAAACTGCCCTGAACTCGCTGTTGTCGTTTGTCATGACAACACAGCTCTCGGAGATACGAGAGCGATCTCTTTTATGAAATACTTTAGAACCTTGACCAAGGTCAGATGTCTTGTGTACTTTGATTAGTATGCAAAGGTTTAAAGTTCACAATGCAGCGCTGAGGTCATCATGTTCAGCCAACTCTAAAAGGAAGCGTTAAAAGAGAGCGGGAAGGAGGGAGGGAAAGAGACCCTGCTTTGTTAATCTAAACGACAGTTTCGCTGGCACGCCTGCCCCCTCGAACCGCAGCGCAAGATTTATCCCTTTACTTTATAATCAAGTATTTGTTTATAGTTCAGACATAAAAACAATCATAATAATAATGCTTGATGAATAGCCCCGCATGCTGATATTTATTTGCTCGTAAAAACTCGGAGGAAAGTCGTTGATGGCTCCGTGTGGCGGAAGGTCATCGACACGGGGTGAGAAACGGGCTTCTGCCTTGGAGAGTCAGATCGCTTGGGCTGCTTTGAATAGCTGATGAACCTGTCAAGCTCAAAGTCTTGTTAAAATTTTAATAAACATCTCAGAGGCCTATCAAATGGAGGTGAGTTATGCAGGCACCTCCCAGCCCATCTGCAACCGAATGGCACGATTGTGTTTGACAGCACGCGCTGAAAACCTCTCCATCTGCGTAAAAGATTATACCCATTCACGTTAACTACAGGATCTATCCCGCTCATGTCAGCCACAATTTATTAAACAGAGAATATTACTGGAGCAATTTTAATACTGAACCTCCCCTAGCATACAGCCAGCACATAAATATATCTGCATTATATGCAGATTCACTAGCCCACCAGCTCAGTAGAGAGAGAGAGAGAGAAAAAAATACACTTCTCGCTACCGAAAAGCGAAAAAACATCATCCCTCGCATAAAGAAACTCAGAAATAAACAAATATTTTGGAATACACTTACAAATGTAACGCATGAGCTCGATTAGATTGATCGCGACTGTCATTGGAACAAAGCCGTGTGAGAGCTCGGAGATAATGTGATTGCCTGTTTTGTGTTATGGTGGGAGATCTGAAATAGTCTGTTAAAATGACAAGCTCCATCTCTTTGCTTCTTTATCTCTGCCATTCAAAACAATTAAATAAATAAATACGACTCTGAAGACTTTTATATTCATCAGATCCACGAACACAGGGTTGTTTGTCAAACGCAACAACACAAGCTCGATCAGAACAGGAAAAAAGTGTGGATTTTTGACATGTAAATTCCAAACACCAAACAAAACAGGGATGAAAGCCGAAAGATGGAGAGACTTTGCTGGGGTTTTGTCTTTGTTCGGCTGAGCAAAGCCTAAGCGCAATCTTGTATCTGCTCACTTTGTGCTTGTTTACTGCAGAGTGATAACGTTTGACGAGCTTTGATGGAAGTTTCCACTTTACAGTATATCAGAACAACAGACCATTAATTAAAGGGACAGTTCACCCAAAAATGACAATCCTGTCATCATTTACTCACCCTCATGTCGCTCCTGTATTTTTCTGTGGAACATAAAAGAAGATACTTACAAAATGACTCACTGTTTTTTGTCCATACAATAAAAGCTGGTGGGGTCCAGAGTTGTTTTGCTTTCATTACACAGACAAAAACATTTAAAGGAGACTTTGGATGCCCATTTTCCACAAGTTGTTTTGATTTAGGGTCTTTGTGAAATGCCTGCAACATACTTTGGTTAAAATTCTTCAATGGTTGTGTAAAACAACACTTTTTTAACTTGTCATGACCATTTTAGTGCATGTCTCTTTAAATGATAATGAGCTGCTGCTCACCCTGCCCCCTCTTCTGTTTTTTTGTGTATTCGGTGGCGCGTTACCATCAAAAACAAATGAATCCACTGCGTCCTCAGTGGCTCTGATGTCGGGAGAAAGTTAAGACACTTATGTTCACTTTTACATTCGACTACAAAACATGTGCATTGCTTACGAGAGATTGTTGTTGCTACAGCTGCTCAGACGCGGAGAAAATGGTGGACAGCGTAAAACTGGCTAGAGCTGCGGGATTATCCTGGGTGATTCAAAGTTCACCTTAGCATGTCAGTAAACTTTGATGCTTTGCTAGCGTTACTGGAGCCATATATTATAAAGAGGACCACTAATTTCGATGAACTTAGTGTACAAGGACCTTTACAGTGCTTTGTGCTCCGAGACGAAGTGGATGAACTTGTGAGACGCGATTCTGAATTTTGGAGTTCGCCTGTACGGTGGCTCTGAACTGTCAAAACACCTCTCAAAATGCTTGCTACAGATGCGAAAAACGCAGAAAATCGAACCCGATCCAAATGACGGACGAACGTTTCGGAGGCAGTGTGTAAACATGACACAACGTGCGGTCGTACTGATTTTTTAACGTGCATAAATTTCGGTGTGCAATGACCTTTAGACCTGTAGCGCCGAGCCCAAAATCAAGCTGCGTTTCCACCGTCGGGCAGAAGCTCTGCAGTGCTTCACTAAAACCCGCCCTTTACACGCCTCTTTGGAACAACGTCACGCAACACCATCATTTCACCAACAAAGAGAAGTTTTATCAGAAAACTAATCAGAAATAAATCTCAAAATGAACATGATAAAAGCAGTCATTTGTTTGCATTTTTTGATGTTTAGCTTACTTAAAGATTTGAATCCAAAAACAGCGATGTTTTAGCAGTTTTACAATAATAAGAGATACATTTATCATAATGAATTAATTGGTCAGGATAGAAAATTAGTCCCACATAGCTTAAACAAAGAGGCATTTGCCGTTACATCCTCAGTGGTTCTTCGGTAGAAAACGAAGAATCTTGTTTACTTTTACATCCAACTACAAAACACCTGATTTGCTTACGAAACGTTGTCGCTACAGCAGCTCAAGTACGGAGAAAATAGCGGACAGCGGACAGCGGACAACTGGCTGAGGGCGGAAATACTGGACAGTCTGTCAGTGGTTGTGGGCGGGGCATGAGCAGTATGACATCATACTGCTCAGAAGATCATAATGGCTTGATAGTGCAGACTGTTTAGGTTTTATGGGGGGGATTAAAAAAGGAGGGAATGGATTTTTATCATTGCAGGGTGGTTGTGTGCACACACAAGTGAATTTTGCACCCTATGTCTTAATTTTTTGGGTGATCTATCGCTTTAAGAATCCATCTCTGTCGTGGTTGGACCAGAAGCATGTTCAATCATATATGCACTCTCCTGTTTTAATAGATGTGATGACTCTTTTTGATCATATACACTCTTTCGTGTACTAATGTGACTAACAAGACGATGGCCTATTGAACAGTAGAAACGAACATATGCCCTCCATGTTGCTAAGGAACGCATACACGCACATCTGCGCACACATTCAATATTTGAAGGCACGTTCAACGTGCTCTGCTCGGGTCAAGCCGTCTCGCTCTCCTAAGTAATTTATAATGTGCTTTACTCCAAGGTATTGCACAATCTCATTATCATTAGAATTTTGCATATTTAACAACAGTTTTTAATTAGATGGTATTGTATTATTCATGCCCATAATTTGAAGCTGCAGAACCTCTTAAAACGAAACAGCAGATGAAAAGAAAGAGGGCATGAAAATGGAGCACAGCTTGTTGATGTGTTTTCAGAAATGGAAGGGTTGACTCAATGGTGTTTAGCTGGAGACCTATTGACACTTCTCACCGGTAACCGCTCTTTTCTGCTAGCTGGCTCATATCGTATTGTGTATCCTTCTGCTAAATTCACAGCGCTGGGATTTATCTGCTCGCATCTGTATGTGTGTGAGCGTGTGTATGCTTGGCTCATGTGTAAAGCGTGTGTGTGTGTGCTGGGGCCATGGCTCCTTGATGTATTATTAAAACTGGAAATGCACTCTTGGGATAGCATCTAGTTATGTGCTTTCATTTAGTGAATAAACCAAGCGTTGTTTTCATCTTTCCCGGTGATTGTTAATGGCTTGCCTGATGAGAGGTGTGTGTGCGTGTGTGTATGTACTCATCTAGGTCTCTTATTAAAGGGGCCAAATAGCCAGGCTGCTGATTTTGTTTTGGGTTTTCAATTAGTCATTTTACTGAGCACATCTGTCGCTGGCACAGTACCAGTCACTGAGCATGCTCATTACAGAATACAGAAGTAAACACAAACTGACAGAAAAAGAGAGAAAGATGGAAACTGTGACAGACAGAATTTCCTGTAAAATAAAACTAAAAAGATGCTGAAAACCTTGTTATTCAGTGGTTATTGGTGTTGAATCAATGGTTCCACTGTTGTAGTGTATAATGTTAGTGCATCATCAATAAACATTATTAATAACATAAGTTTTGGTCAGTGTGTGGTTTGGGGTAGTTTCAGAACTAATTAAAAAGAAACAGCCAACAAAATTTTAACTAAATGTGACTAAAAATAAAACATATGTATAAAACAATAGCCTGATTCAGTTGGTAATTGTTTCTCATGGGGATGCAAGTTATTTTTAACATTTAAAGGAGATAGTCTGTGATTTTATTGCCATCCGAATCCAGAATGTCTGTGTTTATCTCTCACAACCCGTGTAAAACTCCCCGACTGAATTACCTGCTGTTTTTTGCCAAACACCAAGGTCATGCGGAAATTTAATTGCTGTCCGAATCCACATCTTAAAGACAAACAAAAAGAAAGCCATTTTAAAAAACCCATGTTTAAATGCTTTTTGACCACTGCCAAACACTGTACGGTAACTTTTGTACTTTGCTGCAATTTGCATGCATATTCATAACTGAAATAGGTAAATTAATTAACATACTGAAATGCTGGAAAGCATAAAAATATAAACCAAGAAGCTTTATGTTTATTTTATGTAAATAAGAGGTTGCGTTAACCAAACTCCCTGAGTTTTATCACTGAAGTGAAATGTAAATTTATTTTTACAGACATCAATATGAGAAACAGTTACTCATAGAGATAATAGGGCTATACTGCAATAACATTCACAACTTTGAAAATCATTTTTAACAGTGTGCCATTTTCAGTTTGACTTTTAAGTAGGAATACCCTATATATGTGACCATGGACTACAAAACCAGCCATAAGGGTCCATTTTGTGAAATTGAGCTTTATACGTCACATGAAAGCTGAATAAATAAGCTTTCCATTGATGTATGGTTTGTTAGGATAGGACAATATTTGTCCGAGATACAACTAATTGAAAATCTGGAATCTGAGAGTACAAAAAAATCAAAATATTGAGAAAATCACCTATATAATTGTCCAAATGAAGTTCTTAGCAATGCATATTACTAATCAAAAATTAAATTTTGATATATTTACAGATTTTTTTTTTTACAAAATATCTTCATGGAACATGATATTTACTTAATTTCCTACTGTTTTTTGGCATAAAATAAAAATCAATAATTTTGACCCATACAATGTATTTTTGGCTGTTGCTACAAATATACCCCAGTGACTTAAGACTGGTTTTGTGGCTCAAATTGAAGCACATTTAATAAAATTATAATAATAAAAAAAATTGTTAGATTGACATTTGCGTGACCATCTTCATTAATCAGAATAGAGCAGAGAGAAACATGTGGCACAGAAGTCTCATATGCTCACCAAGTTGCATTTATTTGATCAAAAACACAGACAAAAAAAAAAAAATGTAATATTTTGAAATATTATTGCAATTTTAAATAACTACCTTTTATTGGAATCTATTTTGAAATTTTAATTTATTCATATGATGGCAAAGCTGAATTTTAAAAAGTCATTACTCCAGTCTTCAGTGTCACATGATCCTAAATTATTCTAATATCCTGATTTGCTACTTAAGGAACATTTCTTATTACTATTAAACAGTTTTTTATTTTGCAAGTATTCTTTAATATACAGAGAATATTGCTTATTCTCTGATACACAGAAAGTACAAAATATTTTTTTCTGTAAAATTATAACGTGTCCTCGTTGAATAAAGTATTAATTTCTAAAATAAATAAATAAAAACAAAATAAATTCTTACTGATTCTGACTTAATATTATTGTATGTTTTAATATTTTTAAGGGGTCCCGAATTGTTACAAACCTTGGGTGTATCCTTCATTGCCTTCTCTTTTAATATCTCAGCACTACACCCTTCAGTTACTATCATTAGAGAAACAATAGGGAAAAGAACTGCATTAGCCTAAGCAGAAAAAAAAACAGGAGGCACGACACCACTTTTACAGCTAGTGCTACTTCACTGCAGTCAGCACTTTCCTGACAGAGGTTTGCAATGTCCAATAGCTCAACCGCTCGAGCCGAATGTGTCACGCTTTGGGGAGAAGGGCGAGTACAACGCCGTCCGAACGACAGCCGAGCTTTGATTATTGAAGTTCAGGGGAGGTTCAGTGCGCAGCAACATTTCTGCCTGATCCAAAGGAGGTTTCCCTGGGGATGTTAATAAAACATTTTGCTCATTGTGGAAAGTAATGACCAACAATGTAAACTTGTGACTCGACAACAGATGTTGGCATGCTCGGTGGAAACAAGGTGCTGTAAAATTAATTTGGTCTAAATAATTTACTGCATGCATTACGTGCTCAAGGAAGTAGACAAGGATGATTGGTGGGCGACGACGACAATGAGAGACACACACACAGCAAGAGAAACTATTCAATTAAACCAGATGAGGTCTGTTAGGAAAACAGGCAAAGAGAATGATCAAATATGCTCTAAAAACATCACACAATCACACAAATGCCGACAGAGGACCCGCTGTGATTTATATTTAATTGGGCTTTATTATTTAATATTGTCACTTCAAAGCGAGCAGCGGGAAACTTGCTGAAGATGTTTTCCAAATTAAATTAAATCAAATTAATAACTGACAAACATGCCAGTGATTTGGGTGCAAAACATGCAAGTGTTTGTTGTTGTTTGATTTCTCCCTCTCTCTCGCCTCCAAGACTGGGAAAAGAAGAAAAAAGTGTGACACTAAAAACATTCTCATGAATTCAATCTCTGTGTATTCAATGGGCAGAGCAAAAAAAAAAAATTATGATGTATTTGGACAGAAAAACAGTCACAACATCATTTTTGTTTACCGTTACAGGTTATATTTAGACTCCATTACACAAGACAGATCTCCAACATGACAAATTACACCTGACCTTTATTATACACGCTTACAAACCGACATGGCCCTTTGCCGTGTTTTTCTTGTTCAGTGACAATGTTTCCCTGTGTGTCTGACGTCAGCAGCACGCTTGCAGACAGCAACACCGCTGCCAGGTCAGTTACCTCAGCAGGGGTACAGTAGCACTTCAAATGCGGACCAGCGATTGGCCTGGATATCCTTCTCTGCTCCTCTCACCTCCCTCCAATAAATATCCCAAAACAGCACGTAGCAACACCACCGCATGCTCGAAAAATAACACCATCAAACATGGGATATAAATATATTTCCTATCTCTCTTTCTCTCTGTCAGAGAGTGTGTGTGTGTATGTGACAGAGAGAGAGAGAGAGAGAGAGAGAGAGAGAGAAAGAGAGAGGGGATGTTGATGATGTTAGTGGTATAAAGGTTACCAGTGTATTGTGTACTGACCTGGAGAAAAGCTCAGCTAAGTGTGAAGTGTGTGGTGCAGGAAGGGGAATCACTCTTTAACCCAAACACATGATGGATTGTGACACTTAACATCAGGGCATCCTGACAGCAGCTGCATGTGTGTGTGTGTCCTGAGACATCTTACAGCTACAACTATTACTACAGACAGACAGATTAGATAGATAGATAGATAGATAGATAGATAGATAGATAGATAGATAGTAAGGTTAAACCCTGTCTAGTTTAAATGTTTGAAAATGATTAACAGTTTACAAAAATAAAAAAAAAAAAATGTACATTTAGAAAAGTAATCAAATGTAATTAGTTACATTACTTTAATAAAGCAATTGAAATAGTTACACTACTTATTACATTTTAAATTGGGTAACTTGTAATCTGTAACCGATTGCATTTCCAAAGTAAACTTACATTATCAAATTTTCCATACACTACCAGTCAAACGTTTTTGAACAGTAAGATTTTTTTTTTTTTAAAGAAGTCTCTTCTGCTCACCAAGCCCGCATTTATTTGATCCAAAGTACAGCAAAAACAGTACAATTTTGAAATATTTTTACTATTTAAAATAACTGTTTTCTATTTGAATATATTTTAAATTGTAATTTATTCCTGTGATTTCAAAGCTGAATTTTTAGGTTTCTTTGATGAATAGAAAGTTTAGAAGAACAGCATTTATCAGAAACAGAAATCTTTTGTAACATTATACATGTGCACTTTTGATCAATTTAAATCATCCTTGCTAAATTAAAGGTTTAATTTCTTAAAAAAATTATATATATATATATATATATATATAAGAATAAGAATAATGAATGTTTTTTGAACAGGAAATCAAAACATGATGTGGTGCTCATAGCAGAATGATTTCTGAAGGATCATGCGACTGTGCTGTAAATTTAGCTTTCATCACAGGAAAAAATTATATTTTAAAATATATTCAAATAGAAAAGAGTTATTTTGAATAGTAAAAATATTTCAAAATTATACAATTTTTGCTGTACTTTGGATCAAATAAATGCAGGATTGGTGAGCACAAGAGACTTATTTAAAAAAAAAACAATCTTACTGTTCAAAAACTCAAAAACTGGTAAGGTATAAACAAAAAAATGAAAAATCAAAGAACAATCTGAAGTTCTACAAATGAAACGTGGCATCAACTTGAGCGGCTGACTAATATTAAAGCATTTACTTGTTACAACTACTTTCCATTTGTTTGTCTCCAAACATTACCGATCTAAATAAATGTTGAACATCATGTGGAAACACCCATTTTCACAGGGTAAACACAAACATCTGACCCGGCATCTGTCCGTCGACACATAGTCACTGCTCTTTGTTAGATTGCCGGTAACGAAGACAAACAACAGGCCATATGCTTTGGGTTGTGCTGGGTGCCATCCTCTCTCCCCTCTGCCTCACTCCGAGGGACACCAAAGTTCAAAATTTGCTAACTCAATTGTGGTTCACCACGACCATTAAGTGTACGCTTCACCACTAGATCCTCACATACAAACACATTTACGTCAATGCTACTTTTCCTACGGCTGGATCTCTGCTGACAGTTCCATACGTCTCCCATTAAAAGGAGCAGACGCTGGGGCCTGTGCTGCGGGACAACATGAGGGATTGAGAAACTTCTGAGTCATGAAATACACTGGTGATGAAATGACGGCTACAAATTGTGTCAGTGGAAAACAATATCTGTTGAAGGGTTCAAGTGAAATTGTTTCGGTATGTTTAGGTAACACAACAAATGATGCCCTGTTTTTTTTGTTTTTTTCTTGAACTGGAAAACTATGGAATCATGTTTCCACCCTAAAACAAAAAAACAATCGTGAGAGATCACAGTTGGTTTTTAGTTTTTAGGGTGGAAACATGATTCCATAAACTTTATTTTTGGTCATTGTAGTTTTATATCTCATAAAGCCAAAAACTGAAGTTGCAAATGTTGCACTTTTCCCACCCATTATGAATGTATGAATGTCACGCATCACATACAAAATATAAAGATTTTCAAGCCAAACATTTCACTAAAAGGTTTAGGGTTTTAATTAATAAAATAACTGACAGAATGTTCAAAAGTAAGACATAAAAGCATAGAAACACTTTCTATTGCTGATATCTAATGCAGTAATATGTACACATTTGTAAGTGTTCAAATACTTTTAGAGGACACTGTATTTTAAGTTTTGTTTTGCTTTTTAATATTGCGTAAAGCATCTTTTGATTGATAGACTCTGGACCATAGCAGAGCAATGCAATGACGAAACCATTCGACATAGAGTGACAGTTACATTTTGGCAGATCTTCCTCAGAAGTCCGACCACAGCTAGTCTCACTGCAGCATCTCTACTCTTTCTCATAGTGAATAAGTTCATGTCTCTCCCAGAGGAATAAGGGTAAAGGATTGTTTATGTTTAAGCTGAGGCCAGTCCTCACTTGTGTCTCTGTTTTGGTCTGTGTCTGCCCTCATGTTTAACATGGCTGTGATTACGAGCCTGGCTCTGGAGGGTGAATACTAAACCGCTGCCTGTTAAGCAGCGACCACTGATGTAGTCCACTTGTTTGTCTGTACTTAGCAGCTCATCACAGCTGTAGTCTCTCCAAATGTAACAGGAGAAGCCCTCATCCATCATAAAGAACATTTTTTCTTCTTCTCTCTGTTTCGCTCTCTTTTTTGTTCAAGTGCCGTCATGAGAGAGAGTGTCAACAAACAGTCACAGGGTCGTGGCAGAGGGTAATGGCACGTTACTTCAGAGGTCTTTTTTTTCTCACCCTCTATGATTTTCCTCTTTTAGCTGTCTCCTCTGTCCTCTCCTTTACTGTAAAAGACCACAAATCGTTTGATTCTCTTTTAGCCTTTCCATCTACCTCTCTTCCTCAACTTCTTATTAACAATAACTTTTTCTACTCAAAGATGTGTGTGAACATGCTTAGGTATACTTTTTGTCCCCAAAAGTGAGCTAAATCTGACAAGATATTAATTTAAAGACATCCCCATTTGTAAAAACAACATGTGACCTTAGATCACAAAACCAGTCATAAGGGTCATTTTTTTTTTAAATACAATTTATACATCATCTGAAAGCTGAATAAATAAGCTTTCCATTGATGTATGGTTTGTTAGGATAGGACAATATTTGGGTTATTAGAATAGAACTATTTTAAAATCTGGAATCTGCAGGGGCAAAAAATAGCCTTTAAAGTTGTCCAAACGAAGTTCTTAGCAATCCATGTTACTAATCAAAAATTAAGTTTTGATATATTTATGGTAGGAAATGTACAAAATATCTTCATGGAACATGATCTTTACTTAATATCCTAATGTTTTTTGGCATTAAAAAAAAACAAAAAAAAAACGATAATTTTGACCCATACAATGTACTTTACATGCTACAAATATACCCGTGCTACTTAAGATTGTTTATGTGGTCCAGGGTCACATATATACAGTAATTAATGCTTTTTTTCACTTCTGAATTAAAATCTCCTTATAATTTACTCACCCCCATGTCATCCAAGATGTTCTTTCTTTCTTCAGTCAAAAAGAAATTAAGGATTTTTTCTCCATATAGTGGACTTCAGTGGGGATCAGATGGCAGTTTCAATGCAGCTTCAAAAGCCTCTACACGATCCCAGCTGAGGGATAAGGGTCTTATCTAGTGAAACGATTAGTAATTTTCTTAAAAAAAAAAAAACATTAATTTAGATACTTTTTAGCCACAAATGCTCATCTTGCACTAGCTCTGCGACACGCATCTGCAACTTCAGGCACTGTGTTGGAAAGGTCACGCATGGTTAGGTAGGGTAGGGTGAAAAACTCCATCTCATTTTTTTCTCCAACTTCAAATTCATTGTTTTATTTATTTATTTTTTTTGTAAAAGCGTTTTTACTTTCTTTGCACGTTCGCTTTGCAAACACTGGGTCGATACTTTTCGTTTTGTAACGTGACTATGTAATGCGTGAAGTCAAGCTATAGTACAAGACAAGCATTTGTGGTTAAAAAGTATATAAATTTGTTTTGTTTTTTTTTTAGAAAAAGACCAATCGCTTTGTTAGATAAGACCCTTATTCCTCTGCTGGGATCGTGTAGAGCCCTTTGAAACTGCAATTTAGACCTTCAACCCTCTGGCTCCTGTTGAAGTCCACTACACTGAAAGAAAAAAAAAACACAATTTGTTGAGTCAGCTTAACATAACTTGTTACTCTGCTGCCTTAAAATTTTACGTTCAGTCAACTCAAGTAAGTTTAGTCAACTTGAAATGTTAAGTTGTACTAAGTGACAACGTAGATATTTGTGTTTGTTAAACTTAAAAGTAAGGTAAGTAACCCAGCTGCCTTAAAATTTAAGTTGAATCAACTCAAGTTGTCACTTAGTACAACTTAACATTTCAAGTTGAATAAACATTTTTTAAGTTGACTGAACTTAAAATTTTAAGGCAGCCAGGTAACAAATTATTTTAAGTTGACTCAACAAATTGTTTTTTACAGTGTATATGGAGAAAAATTCTGGAATGTTTTCCTCAAAAACCTTAATTACTTTTCGACAGAAGAAAGAAAGACATGAACATCTTGAATGGCATAGGGGTTAGTAAATTATCAGGAAATTTTAATTCAGTAGTGAACTAATTCTTTAATAAACATAAAAATTCCAGTCTTCGGTATTACACGATTCTTCAGAATTCAGTCTGATATGCTGATGTGGTGCTCAAGTAACATTTCTTATTATTATAAATGTTGAAAACAGCGTGCTTAATATTTTGTGGAAAAGTGATTGTATCAGTATGTCCTAAATATGTCTGGACATAATGTGGATTAGCAGTCTTTTTATAGTTTCAATATGGTGGAGCTCTATCCACACCATCTGTAGATGCTCTCAGCCATCAGCAGAGGTTAATAACTGCACACTGTCACAGCATCTCCATACACATCATACAGCCATTATTCTAAAGGCATACATCTTATGCTTTATGCCTTAGATTAACCTTTGACCTTTCGAGGAGGAGATACATGGAAAAAATGGAGATACATGGAAAAAAAAAGCACTCTATTCACTTTCTCTGTTTCCTTCTGGACTCACTCACACAACAAGCTGTAAAAGTTTGACTTTGATTTTGGATACATGACAATACATGGAAGGCCAGTGTAGGCCAATACTGTTTTATTGCACCATGACGAACATTACTTCTACTGAGCTAGTTAGCCATCGTCAAGTTGTCAGTAGGAATTTATGGTCTTTTTTGTCTCTGAACAGATTTATCATGCTTTATTAAAGGTAGAGTCTTCATTCTGTGTCTACTGTTTGTTTTTTTACCTCTATAAGTCAAATATTTTATTGAAATAATTCAATATTACTAGACAACAGCTGTGGAGTAATTCACACAGATTGTCCGTGGCAGTCGGTCATTGAGAGAATACACATGCACATAAACACACAGACTCACATACACTCAGCAATATTCTCTACAGGGACTTCACTGATTGCAGAATATCAGAAATAACGCTGTGAGGCCGAATCAGCTCCCAGACTGAGTCTCTAGCTTTTCATACTTTCTGATTTTTATGCCTGTGGTGACAAAAGTGCAAACACAGAGTGGAAAAATGAAAGCAGGAACCCGTCATTCTCTGGGGAATCCAGTCAAATCAGTGTCAGTGAAACCAGACACTTTCAGATGCAGGATTGTGTGTGAAACACTACATGTCTGTATTGTCTGCGTAGAGAGCTTATGAATACCTCTTGTTGTACTTTCTAATGGTATTTGACATATATAGCCATTTTAATTATTTTCATTATTTCGTGTTCTTGCACAAGGCCAAAAGCAGCTTGACTACAAATTGTTTCAGCTTGAAAACAGCAAACCAACTGGGGTTTAAAGTTGCTGGAAGTTGAGTTTGCATGTGAACAACATGATGTGTCAATAGTGAAGCACATGCCTGCGTATACAAGCAATCTTAAAGTCCCACATCATTCGCAAACAAATACTTCCAACATCTGAAACCAACAAACGTTTGTCAGTCTACCACAAGCAGGCTGAAACCTAATGTGCAAGAAGCCTGTTTCAGACCACAGCTCAAAGTTCATCACACGTGCGCACACATTTAGGCAAAAGGTCCTGACACATACGTGTGAGGCCTAACACTCTCTCAATAACATCTAGCATTCCTCCACAACCCAATTCATCGTGTTACAAGATACAGGATCACAGAAAAGAAGATAACCGAAACGAAAAAGAACGCGCGAGAGATAGAAAACTAGACCGAATTGTGGGTGACAGCACAAGACGTTTTTGGGGGTTTGTGAGTGTCAGCCCATTAAAGATGTGAGGCTGGCATCCGTCTTTATTGGAAACATCTGTGCAAAGGAATGTTCTTCTCTGGTAAAACATTCCAAATACTGTCCCAGAGCCAGAGACTTTGGTGTTAGTCTAATTTAAGCAGCATGTTGGGGAGAGCTCTTCAAGCTTTGATCACATGAGGATCGTTCGCTACAAATTGAACAAACCCCAAGCTGCAGTCCTGAAGGATCACAACCGTGGATTTGCCGAATTAAATGCTCGGTTGAACGCGGTCCGCACATGAAAAGGAAAGTTGCTGTGACGAATCAGATTGCGGGGTTTTCACCTAGCCAACAGGTCCTTTCTTTATTATTACTTTTAAACTTAATCCATGCCTGGGCGGCAGCTCTGTAAAGAAAAGTCGCTGAGGGATGAAGGATCATGTGCTGAAGAGAAACATGCAGAAATCACCTGTCTGTCTAACACTAAACATACTGGGCCAAACCCCTCGAGCAACAGTGTACAGGTGAAACTATCTGTTTGAGTTTCCTTTTAATAATTCTTTCAATGCTTCCCTGTAGTTTTCCTTTCCGAATATTTTCAAGTTCATATATAAAACAGTTTAATCTCAATTTGTGTTCAGGCCCAGCATGCATCCCTCACTGTTCCAAAGCACAATGTGCTGCTACACAAAGAGCAGGTTCCTTTCTCTCGGGTGGACAGCTCACTTCGCGTTTGGCAGTGTTTGTGATTTTTTGGCCTGCTTGTTGTGCCACGGGTTCCAATTCCCATCTGTTAAATCGAAACATGCTGGACAGGAATAAGTGCTGAATATTTTTTCTCTGTAGATGCCCGCATGTCCTTATGGAAATCTGAATTACGCAAAAGCTTTGAATGCGAATATGCAATAGCGTTTTGCATGTGTGTGAGAATGAAGTTTATATAAAACAGATACGGAAACATATTCACCCTTACAAAATAAAATCAGAATGCAAGACTGTGATGGACTTGGACTGTATGATAAAGTAATGCTGTTTGTTATTATACTCTAGGGTCAATATTAATCATCTCAAATGCATTTACAAACATATACACTGGCGTCTTAATTAAAAATACATTAAAACTGTACTATTGTGAAATATTATTACAATTTAAAGTAGGCCTAACTGTATTCCATTAACACATATTTAGAATGTAATTCATTTCTATGATGCAAAGCTGACTTTTCAACAGTCATTACTCCAGTCTTCAGTGTCACATGATCCTTCAGAAATCATTCTAATACACTGGTGCTCAAGACACATTTCTTATTATCACAGTTTAAAATGTTTGTGCTACTTAACATTTCTGTGGAAACTATGAATTTTTTGAGCAACATTTGAAATACTTTGTTACATTATAAATGTTTTTTGATCAGTTTCATCAATTTAATGCACCTTTGACACATGGGTGAAAAAAATAGAATAAAATCTCACTGATCCCAAACTTTTAAACAGCAGAGTAAATTCTATACAACCATCCTGATCTTTAAAGTGCCAGATATGTTTAAACAGTCATACTTTCAAACAGAAAATAAATTGGAGACTTTGTTTTGTTTAACAAGGCTTTTTCTTTTACTTTAATATTTCAAGTATATCTCAAAGCTATATCTCTAGTCTATGCTATTTCAGCATTCCTTTAAATACAGGACCTATTCCAAAATATAATACATTCACGTTGAACATTCCAGCTACACATATTGGACATGAACAGGGTGAAAGCAGTTGGTTCCCATCCAGTTCATCAGAATTTGGCTTGGCGCTTTTATACAGTAACAGATTTCCAATATTATGCTTTTCAGAATGTGCCAAGCAGATCTCAGCAAGCTTGACATTTTCCTTCATATTCAGCTGCCAGTCATAGATTGAAGCACCTTGCCAACTCCTAGCGAACAGCCATTATTGATGAGTCCAAACACAACGTTTGGACGCAGGGGTAAAAGTAAGAAAGGCCTGAAATCTGTGTTTCTGAATTAGCAACCAAACACTGTCAGAGGCACACCACACAACTTTATGACCACGCCAGCAGCAATAAACACAGTACAAATGTGAACTGTCAGCTAAGCATTTGCAAATGCTATGTCTTTACTTTAATTATGTCCCAGTCATGGTCATGCAAACTCTCGCTGGAAGTCAGTTTAATTGAAGGCTTGGACGTGCGCACTGTTGTTTACTGAACATAAAATGCCTCCCGAAGACACGTCGGGCAAGTGTTAGTGTTTAAACACAGACATTGCTGTCAGCCACACTAAGAAACACTGAGTGGGATGATAATTGAAGGGACATAAAGTAAAGCAAAGACAAAGAGATGAGATGAGAGTGCAGAGTTTACGACCTGGATAAACAATTGCTGGCCTTAGTATAAACACAGCCGATCTGCAAAAGCACTGAGGACACTTGCCACTATAGAAATTTCCACAGTGATAAGGACTGCGGGTTTGCTTAAAGGCAACGCCCAAGACCAAACACTCGGTCTGAGGCGGCTGTTAAAATGGCCGCCAGTCCAAAGGCGCCACAGAGGAGAACCAGAACAAACTAGCTCGACAGATTTGGACTTCCATGAATTTACTAAATTACCATGGACATTCACATCAAAATGCTTCACCAAACCAATGCTGTAGAGCTACACTGTTTTTAGTAACATTAGCAGCTCTTGGTTTCATGGATTTGGCTTAAACTCAGAGATTACTACTATACATTTAAATATCACAATATTAGTGCCTGCTGCCTAAAAAAATGTACCTTCCCTAGGGCTGGGTGATTTTTTCATATCACTCAATATCAATAATTATCACAATACATTTTAAAATCTTTACTTCTTTCAAGTTTAAAGGCATTCCCTGCGGAAAAAAACAAAAACAAAAAACAAACAGCTAAAACCAGCCTAAGCTGGTTGGTTCGTTTTAGCTGGTCATCCAGGCTGGTCTTAGCTGGTCATAGCTGGTCAGCAGGCTGGTTTTAGAGGGGTTTTGGCCACTTCCAGGCTGGTCTTAACTGGTCAGGCTGGGAGACCAGCTGGAACAAACAGCTAAAACCAGCCTAGCCAGGCTGGGAGACCTGCTACTTCCAGCTTAAACCAGCTAAGAGCCTAGGCTGGTTTTAGCTGTTTTTTTGTTTTTTTTTCAGCAGGGATGTTTTTGCTCCTAAGTAAAAGTTTTACAACTCTGCTGTGGTTTTAAACTACTTTTTAATGATCAGAACATTACAAACACTTCATATTTTTGAATTCTTTACACTTTTGCAGTAATGTAAGGTTGCAGTAACCTTAACAAAACAAATATCTTAATATAAAAATGAATTTCTTTTTCACTTTCGCATGTTCTAATGGGTGATATTGTTTCAAATCATAAAACAGGTTTGTGTTGCCTGACTTAGATGATGCATTTATTCAGCACGGTTTGCAGTGCAGGCTGAAATATTACTAATATTATAATATTAAAATAAAGCAATAAGCCCCAAGCCCCGTAGTAAGGTTTCACAAAATGAAACAGAGCGAATAAAGTGTAATGATATTAATAAAAACAGTATTCTTCCACCAAACAATGTAGTTCCTCAGCAACACACAGAAGTAAACAAAGGTGTATGTTTGTAGAGTAATTTACATGATAAACTTTATGAATCGTAATAGTGTAAAAAGCATAATACATAATATTGTTTGTAATAATAGTATTTAATAAAAAAAATGCTAAAAGGGTTCAAAAGACTAGTAAATAAAAATAATATTTACAATATATTACCAATAAAAACGAAACAGCCACTAATAACAATGACCTGTTCTGCAATATTACTTGCATCAGTGCTTAAAAAGTAGCTGCCATTCTCAGTTGTCTTCTCTGACGCACAGACCTTCGGTGGGTAATGACATTGAGGTCTTTATGTATTATTAAAGCATTTATACATAACTGTAAGACATTTTTCTCCAAAATCTACAACTTAACCGTTAGGCAACCTAGCAACGGTGTCACGTTTCGCTGCCTCTGCAGTCTGTCCGAAATTGTTCCAAGAGTTGCCTTCACAGCCTTCGAAGTCACTGCCTGATAAGGCAGCGAGGCAGCAAGTCAGCTGACTAGGCTTTCGGATGCAGCCAACACCTTCGAACGCAGCTCAGCCAATCAGAATCAAGGACCGGAACTATCTGTTTTATAAGAGTAGTCTAAATACATTTAGTAAAATTCTCTCCTGTTTGTCAGCGCTGTTTCATCTGGCTTTAAAGTAGTTTAAATCATGAGTTGTGTTCATTGCTGAATTCAAGCGCTTCACACTGGATTTTACAGGGCTGTTTAGTGGTCGTGTGACCAAGACTCATCAGCGAGTAAATGCATCTGCTCTAACAAGCTCGCACTGCGGTGCCACTTGAACTTTGAGCTGAGCGGATAAATGGTCCATGTGGCGCTGTTCAAATGAGTACCGCGGTTTTCTTCTGCTTTTGATGCATAAACATTATATTGAACATTTATCAAACGCTTGTTATCGTGGAAAATTATATTGCAGTAATTATTGTTATCGAGTAAACGCCCAGACCTAACATTCCCAGTTGAAAAAAAAAAAAACTGCATATGCTGGTAAGGTGTGTTCTGAAGCATGGCAGCTGGCTTTAGCTGGTTTAAAGGAATAGTTCACCCAAAAATGAAAATTAGCACATTATTTATTCACCCTCAAGGCATCCTAGGTGTATATGACCTCCTTCTTTCAGACGAATGCAATCGGAGTTATTAAAAATTGTCCTGGCCCTTCCAAGATTTGCAGTGGCACTGGGTCGGTGATTCTCTTCAATAGTCCAAAACAAGTCCAATAAAGTGCATCCATCCATAATGAAAATGTGCCTCACACGGCTCTGGGGCATGAATAAAGGCCTCCTGTAGCAAAAAAAAATCCATATTAAAAATGTAATAATCACTAATTTCTCTAGCTTGTGTTAACTGTTGTACACAGAAGCCGCCCCATGCGGATGACGTAGGACATATGTGTTGCGCATGCACCGCTGAGTCTTGAGAAAACCAACGTTTGTTTACAGGTGCAAGGGAAGCGAAGGTTCCTTACTTTAGCAAGGGAAAACCAGTCTCCTTTTGGTTTATATCGAAATCCTCTGACATTCTTCTTTCAAGTCCTCGCTTTATACTTTTAATTCGTGACAGTTGTTTTTTGTTTTGCTCTCTTCAATGCGTATCTACGTTCGTCCATCTTGTGTCATCCACCCAAGCTAGAGAAACATGGTTATTACGTTTTAAACAATGGCTATTTTTCTTACAAAAATGCATCGATTCACTACAGGAGGCCTTTATTCACCCCCGGGAGCTGTTATGGATGGATGCACTTTATTGGACTTGTTTTGGACTATTGAAAAGAAACACCGGCCCACTGCCTTTATGAAGCTTAGAAGGGCCAGAACAATTTTAAATGTAACTTAGGATGGCTTGAGGGTGAATAAATCATGGGCTAATTTTCATTTTTGGGTGAACTAACCCTTTAACCTGGTCCTTAGTTTATCATGGTCCTCAACAGGAACTGGTTGCTCAACGATCTTAGGACCAGCACATGACTAACTTAAACCAGCTAAGGACCAACTAAAGACCAACTTAAACCTGCTCAATCCAGCTGCTTTGCTTAAAAACATAGCTAACAAGCATACCCTGTTTTTTTTCAGCAGGGTTGTGTATTGTGCTATGTCAGTGTAACTGTTTTGACATTAATATGCAAATAGATGCTCATTTATATGTGGGGCTTATAAGACACAGCTTCCTATTCACAGCAAACACACATACACAAAAATATATTTAATGCAAACAAGTTCAGTAACAAATCCACTTACATTTGAAATCTGCAGTTGCACATTTGGAGTCATTAATTAACTTGTTTGACAGGCACAGATTTGTTGTCTTGTCTTACAATGCCTAACAGCAAAATCAATCATTTTCTCTGTCTTTGCCTTGAGGCACTAATGAGTAATTGACATTTCTCTAAAGTTGAGAAACACTCAATCCTCAAATGTTCTCATCCCCTGCCCCATCCCTCTCTCTCTCTCACTCGCTCCAATCTATCACCAGTAGTGCTTATTACAAACGCATGATGCGCTCTGTTTAGTTGAGAATGCTAGTGGAGTACTGGTACCATGATGCAATATCTCTTTACATACCTTCAAGCTAAGCTGAATTAATAATGAATACACAATGCATTTCCTTAAAATTCAAAATTAAACTAAGAATAATCTGTGTTTATCTAGTTAATATCTAATACTTTTCTCCTAAGCAAAGCAGCATCAGGAGTTTTAAAACCATGCAAACCCTACCGGTCACCGTGATCCGAGGCCTGTTGTAAAGCTGGGTCTTTGAATCCTGGCCACTAATAGGTTTGTGTTGACGTATAAGTGGAATTCTTGCTACGACGCCGGTACGCTGAGATCAGGCATTGGACTGTTATCGATGTGCCTATCAGGGCCAGACTGTAGGGTCCAGTTTCAACATGAGCTTCTCATGTGGACTGAGCGCGGGGAGCTCGGCCGGGAGGGGATTAGCCAGGAGGCCACGCTGAGCGATGCAGAACATTTGAGAACGCTGAAGCGGGAGAGGGGGTGTGAGACAGAAAGAGGACATGTGACCTTGGGGAATAGACAAGGGTGGAAAACTAGACAGGTCATTACATTAATCTGTGGCCACATGGCATTGCAGGCATTTGTTTAAGGAATAATAATGAGAATGAAGAAATATGATCACAGAGACGCTGGCAAAAAAAGCAGGATTACGGTTTTCTGATGCACAGTTACTAAACGTGTTCATTAATATGACCTACCATATTAAACACAGAACTAATGTGACCCACATCTCTCTTTTATGTAGAGAGTATGGCTCAGTTGTGCTACCTGACAATATTTGTTTATTACGTTTTATATGCTAAAAAGGTATAAAATAACAATTACGTCAACACACACGCACCCACTTCTACATCATTTCAACCCTCCACCCAGTCAGAACAGGCTGTCACTTCAATCAGCCTGGGGTCAAGGGTCAGCAGGGTCAAATACCTGACCCCCTCTGTCAGAATGATGGGCTATGGTCAGTGTCTCATGCTTCTCCCTGATCTTCACATGCAGTCTTCACAATATATTTTATTTTTAAATGAACAGAGAAGAATATGTATAAGAAGTTCCATTTTGGATGAATAAATTAGGATTAAATACCATATTACTGGTCAGATTATGCTAAAATAAAATAAAATAATAAAATAAAACATGGATGCAAAGGAATGCACACAGAGAGAGTCTTACACACCACAGATAAAAATGAACAACGTGCCCAGTTTGTTTACTCATGTTAACAAGATAATCTGCGAGTCGGTAGCAATTTTTACAGCTCTGTTTTCACAGCCTCTGGAGCAGTAAAGCGCTCAGGTAAAAGACAGAGTGATTTGTTTTTAATGAAGAACAGAGACGGGGGACAGCATCCTGGGGATCCCTAATGAAAGGCTACACCGCACTTTGAAGAGTTTTACGGCTCGCACAGCTTTGAGTAAATCCAAACTAAATACTTATTATTTGAAAAGGTATTAAAAGGGCAGACTCTGTAATGTGAAGGGGTCTGGTGGTGATTAGCGAACAGGACGGGAATCACGGTTAGGAATTTCATTTGAAACCCCTGGCTCTTTTGGAATTCCCTCACCTGTTGGACTCAATCCTGCAGCACTGCTTAAACTTCACGAGACAAAATAATCCCATATCTGAGTTGCTACAAGCATTATCGGCTTATTGTAAAACAGAAGGCATATGAGAATATGCAGTATATATATATATATATATATATATATATTCCAAAACATGCTCTCTTAAAGTCTTTAAAGCGGTGTTTAAAAAGTTCAAAGAGTTGAATGGAAGTTCTTGGAAGTCCGCTTTGCTGCATTAAACTACATTCCTCCATGTCAGGATCATCTCTGACTAAGAGCTGTTGACCTCTGCAGATGGAAGCCTGAAATGCCATTGTGTTTTAGCTCAGGAAGATCTTAACATGGACAGGAAGGAGATTGACATATCCTGTTCGACTGCTGATACAACATCTTTGATTAATGAGACAGCCAATGACATTTATCATGCCACAGATACATAATCCAGGTTACATAGGAATTGTTACATAGAACAGGTATGTCTTAATTTACAGACAAATACCGGTAGTGTAATTACTGATTTATGCGCTTCAGTTAAACTAGGAATATCAGAAGCTAAACTGAAGACAGCTGAAAGACAGCTCAGAGGTCAGGTGCTGAGCATTCTTTCAAAGACAGAGCGAGAGGCAGATGGGATATTGTTAGGTCATTTGTAGGTTTGTGTATGAGTGAAAGGCTTTCGTCCAACCATGAAACCATCAGCACACCTGTCACCTGATCAAAGACCAGCAGCTCAGCCAGCAAGCACATACTAATCTGTGTGTTTATGTTTGGGAAATGCATGAGTGTGTTAGAGCGAACAAAAGGATACAGAGAAGAAAAAAAAGAGAGATGTCACAAGCATAATAGTTTGTTTTCTTGTCTCATTCACTATAATAATAGTGCTTCAAATGCCCCAACAAATACCAAAAATGCTCCAAAAAACAACTAAATATTTATTATGGTTATTTATTCTAAAATTTTCATTCAAGAGTTATTAGATTATTAAATTTTAATTTTAAAATTAACAAACAAACATACACTAGTCAAAAGTCTTTGAACAGCAAGAATTGTATTGTTTTTTAAAGAATTCTCTTCTGCTCACCAAGCATGCATTTATTTGCATTTAAATACAGCAAAAGCTGATGATAAGCGCGGTGGTAAAGACATTTTTTTTCTATTTCAGATAAATGCTGTTCTTCTGATTCTTTCTATTTATCAAAGAAACCTGAAAAAAATTCTACTTAGCTGTTAATAATAAGAATAAAAAATAATTTAAAAAAAAGTTTTTTGAGCATCAAATCAGAATATTAGAATGATTTCTGAAGGATTACGTGACTAGTGTAATGATGCTAAAAATTCTGCTTTGAAATCACAGGAATAAGTTACATTTAAAATATATATAAAATAGAAAATAGAAAACAGTTATTTTAAATAGTATGTCGTATTTCAAAATGTTGTTATTTTTGCTGTACTTTGGATAAATAAATGTAGGCTTGGTGAGCAAAAGAGACTTCTTTAAAAAACATTTAAAAATCTTCAAAAACTTTTGACTGGTAGTGTATATACATTTAGTAATTGTTATTTCTCCCTGAGAAATTCTTCCTTCAATTTCTGGTTAATCCTTTTCTTTCTCTGTCATGACAGATTGTTGATTTTTTGATGCTTCTATTTGTTTTCTTCTTTTTCTTTCTTTTTCTTTCCCTGTGCCCTCTCCTTTCCTCCTTATTCTGAGAGTTGAGTGTTCTCATTGCTGCTCTCTGATTTAGAACGGAGCTTCAGAAAGCTTGTCAAGTTCAAATCAAAATGCAGAATGAATGCTGAACTGCTGAACACATGCTATGTGTGTGTGTTTGTGCGTACGGCCTGTGCGACGAGGAGGCATCGCTCTTTTCCCGCTCTCTTTTTGTCAGCTCCAGGGGTTTCCGTCTGTTGTCACAGAGATGCGTGGGTGATGTCAGCATGTTCTGTACTGCCATTTGGTTCAAATGCAGCCCATAATGATCGTGTTTTGTTCTCTTCATGTGCAGATTTTCTCCAAACTCTGCTGCATAAAATAACTCCTGTTTCACCTGTTATCAAATAGAAGACACTTGAAAACTCTGAACTCAGCTAAATCAAAACCCACTTTAATACACACACACACACATAAAAATGTGACAAGAACAATGAGATAATTTGCAGTTTATAAAACTTTATGCACACTTAAAAGTGTCATATCATACTGTTTAATCTTTTTTTATCTTGAGTTCCACATTTGATGTTATTTGAGGGGTAAATTTAGTGTTACATGAGTATTTTATACCCTCTAACTGACCCTTACAATTAGAGAGGCCATTTTTGCTGCTGTACCTTTAAGATTCCTATGTAAACTGCCTCTTCTACATTTACATATAAGTCTTAAAGGAGAAGTTCACTTCCAGAACAAAAATTTACAGTTAATGTACTCACCACCTTGTCATCCAAAATGTTCATGTCTTTCTTCAGTCGTTAAGAAATCATATTTTTTGAGGAAAACATTTCAGGATTTCTCTCCATATAATGTATATCTATGGTTCTCCCGAGTTTGAACTGCCAAAATGCAGTTTAAATGCAGCTTCAAAGGGCTCTAAACGATCCCAGCAGAGGAAGAAAGGTCTTATCTAGTGAAACAATCAAAAAATTACAATTTATATACTTTTTAATCGCAAACACTCATCTATGTCTAGTTTTGCGTGAACCCTCATCTCATTTTCTCCTCCAACTTCAAAATCATCCTACATCGCTACAGATGTACCGACCCAGTTGACAAAGTAAACATGCAAAGACCAAAAATAAGGGTAAAACAGCGATGTAGGATGATTTTGAAGTTGGAAGAGAAAATGAGATGGGATTTTTTCGACATACCCTAACTGTCCTAAACAGGAATACACAGAGTTCATGCAAAATTAGTCCAAGACGAGCGTTTGCGGTTAAAAAGTATATAAATTGTAATTTTTTTTTAGAAATGAACCGATCGTTTTGCAAGATAAGACCCTTCTTCCTCGGCTGGGATCATTTAGAGCTCTTTGAAGCTGCATTTAAACTGCACTTTGGAAGTTCGGGGGCACCATACATATCCATTATATGGAGAGAAATCCTGAAATGTTTTCCTCAAAAAACATAATTTCTTTATGACTTGAAAAAGAAAGACATGAACATCTTGAATGACAAGGGGGTGAGTACATTATCTGTAAATTTTTGTTCTGGAAGTGAACTCATTTTTGTTCTCTCATTCTCTCATTCATAATATATATATATATATATATATATATATATATATGTATATATATATATTTTTTTTTTAATCTATATTTGTTTTGTAATAATTTAATGAAAGTGAACAGTGACCAACATTTTTTGGCCACCAAAATACCAAATATTTTGGTAAACTACCTCCTTTTTAATGGTATCAACAATATAACAGTATCTTATTTCTCTGTAGCTTAGAAATAATTGCTAAATTTTGCTTGTTCTGGCTAGTTATGGAGTGACTAAAATTATATATTTCTGACCCTGGACCACAAAACCAGTCACAAGGATCAATATTTTGAAATTGAGAATTATACATCATTCTTTGAATATGACAATATTTGGCTGAGATACAACTATTTGAATATCTGGAATCTGAGGGTACAAAAAAATCTAAATATTGAGAAAATCGCCTAAAGTTGTCCAAATGAAGTTCTTAGCAATGCATATTACTAATCAAAAATTAAGTTTTGATATATTTATGGTAGAAAATTTACTAAATATCATCATGGAACATGATCTTTACTTAATATTGTAATGATTTTTGGCACAAATGAGAAATCGATCATTTTGACCCATACAATGTATTTTTGCTAACTGCTACAAATATACCCATGCTACTTATGACTGGTTTTGTGGTCGAGGGTCACATTTAGTCTCAGGTAACACTTTAGTACACAGACCAATTCTCACAATTAACTAGCTGCTTATTAGCATGTCTATTATTAACATATTGGCTGTTTAGTTCTTATTTAAGCAAATATTCTCAATGACCACATTCTACATCTCTAATCCTGCTCAATACCTAAATTTAACAACTACCTTATTAACTATTAATAAGCAGCAAAATAGGAGTTTACTGAGGCAAAAGTTATAGTTAATGGTTTGTTAATACCGAGAATTGGACCTTAAAATAAAGTGTGACCAAGTCTCATATAGATCACACAGGCATATAGTACATCGACATATACTCAAATTCCATGTTAGTAGAGAAAGATTTGTAGTGTACAAATATACACAATCAAGCCTAACGAGGGATATACAGTGGAAAAAGCTCTCAGATACCCTATAAGATCACATCTAATATCAAACATTTGCAAAACAATATTTACCTCAGTCTTATTGATTGGCAGTAATCGCATGAGGAACATTTTCCACAGAGAATCAGAGATCAATATCACTGTCAGTCTTCATCCCGTCCCTCCTCGCTCCCCTGACACACACAAACACATTGACTATTACACAACGTCCCCTTGCCATTTCAACTCAAATAACCCAAACAATAAGGCTATGACCTGTATTTGACAGTCTTCATATACTCAAACCGCAAACAATTAGCTGTCAATTCAACACTCGTTTCGGCTAACAACGCTATCCTCTTTCTGCTATGCATTCCTTTGATCATTCACATGATATCTGTATAATGTTCCTAAAGATGCCAGATAGTGCGCTGCTATTTTGTTCATGAGTTAGCAGATTAGCGAGGTCAGTATCGAGGCATATCCAACACCACCTGTTCTAACCAATCAAACAGAGGCCTACGGGGCAATTATGACATTTAGTCCTGCGGATTAAAATTTCAAATAAGTGTTTAGAGCATTCTCCAACAAAAGAATCAATAAGAATAGACTGGAGATAATCCATAGGAGAGGGAGACACACACTCGAGTGGCTGCGGGTGTGTGTATGGAGTGGATCAATAGCTTGTGTTAAGTAGTGGAGAGGAGGTCTCATTGATGAACTAATGCTTGTTCGGACTATGTCTTCCTCTCTCTCTCTATAGATCTCTCGCTTCACTGGGTCAAGCCGAAGGGCCAGGTGGTGCAGTAGAGACACACACACAGATGGCCCCAGACTCTACCACCTTCCAATCTGCCTTCCCATCATGCTCTCTGAGCCCCAGTATGACATTCTTGGAGGTTAAATACTGCCACGCCCCCCTTTAACCTGCTCAGCACCTGATTGGACACACACATGCTCATCACTACCGGAGCAGTAGAGCACTGCCTCTCGCCTTTTCTCGGTTTTCTGTTTTTACGCATGTCAGTGCTAAAGTATTACTCGATACACCTCACGCTTTTTATTACAAAAGGTGTTTTTTGTAACACGGAATAGGTGAAAGAGTGTTTTCGGCATCACGCAGTAAGTTTCTTCTTCACCTGCTCACTTTATTCTCTCCGTTTCTGAAAACAACAACTCCTGGATCCATCGTTCTCCTGTATCTCCTCAAAAGACGGCCTGATGCCTTCAGCCAACTCAGCTGCTAGGGAAACAAACCCTGTTGTGCCTAAACAAACTAAAAGCATTGTGAAGCGTCTTCATAGTCAGCCGCAGACACAAACATAACACATCATCCTGGAAACATTCCCCTCAGAGGTGTATTTCCCTGGAGCTCACTCCACCAAGAATGGCAAAGGCGGCTAAGGAGGGATAGTACGAGAGCGAAAGCGTGCGAGAGACAGAATATTAAGAGAGTATCTAATGTAAAGGTACAGAAACAGACATGGCACATATAGATAGGTGTAGGTGTGTGTGTGTGTGTGTGTGTGTGTGTACGTGTGTCTTCATCTTCCTGCCGAGTCGTCACCTTCCTTCCTCAGTTCAGCGCCTTGTTACTCCTGCCACTTGACGCCTCCTCGTGCTGCACTGCCTATGAATAATATACGAGCGTGCCACACTACAAAAGATAAAAGAGCACACTATGTACCCTGGGTCAGAGAGAAAGAGGAAGAGCCATAGAAAGGCAGAGGTAAAAGAGAGAACGCTGCAGGAGTAAAGGAGGAGTGTAGGCTGTCTTTGCCAGGATCTCAGCCCTTGTCCCGTCTCCCCGCTCTTTCATACCAGCATCCGTCTTCAGCAAAGGTGACAAGACACATCACTGTCAGAAGCAGCCAGCAGCCACAGTTATTCACCTGAACATATGAACATACACACACACACACACACCTGCACACATCCGCTCTCTCTAGAGATATAATAAGTAAGAGTGCTTTGGCCCTGTGTGTGCGCTCTACAGGGACGAGGGCTGCTGTGCCCCCAGACTCCTTCTGAGGTTGGCGGTGTGAAAACAAACAACACTTTTGATCATGGGGTTTCACGTCTCACCTGGAAATGTTCATAGGAAAGACGTCCCTTATTGATACAGGGTGAGAGAGTGCAGACGTTCAAGGGTTTTCACTCCCTCTGCTGTGTCTTTCCTCTATCTGTTTTACACACATGCATGCAGACACACATTCACACTCTTACTGTCAAAGGAATCATGCACCTCTTTTTTTTTTTTTTAAGGGTATACCTATGATATTCCTGACTCACTTCTATCACTTATTGAGATAAGACATGATCAAAAATAAAGTCATATTTTGAACAAGTTCAAAATTGTGAGATATAAAGTCACACTGTCAGATATAAAGTTGTACTGTCAGATGAAGTCACAATTAGCATATACAAATTTGCAATGTGAGATATACACATATACACAAGTCGCAATTGCAAAATATCAATTCACATAGATACAAAGATGTGCTTTTAGATAATTGCAAATACATCTGTAGGGCCCTATGATTTCCATGATATGGAAAATCCAGTCATAAAAATGTAATTTACTGTTTAGCACAGAATCTCACCAATTTTTTCCCGAATTTTAGATGAATAAAATCAAACGTGGGTCAGTGCACATGAATCAAAATGTGATATGGACTAGTGTCTGTGAATATTAAGTATATATGAGCACATATTAATATAATGTCTAGAACTGCTCTGAGAGTCACTTCATGGCCATTTTACCGTTTCTTGTGAGAAAACTATCGCCATGTATACAAACAGAAACTCAAAGGTCTTCACAGCAACCTTTCAAAGTAAAATGTAAAGAAATTGTGACAAATATATTACTGAATGTAATAAAAGCACTACTAATAATACTATAATTATTATTATTATAACATTATTTTCAAGGAATATTTACAAAAAAATTATTAAAAAAAAAAAAAAAGTAAAATAAAGGCAATAAAATGCCATACAAATGTAATTTTTGTTAAACTTTTAATAAATTGCTCCTTAATTGTGTAAATTAAAACAGAACAACATAAAACAGATTTGAGGGGCAAGGGTAGGGTGGGGTACGAATTTCATAGGGCCCTACATATATGGAGTTGCACGCATGAGATGTACAGATGAAAGGAACATGAACAGTGGCAATATTAGGGCCCTTTGATTTCCGCGATGTGGAAAATGCAGACGGAATCGCGGAATCCAGTCATGAAAACAGAATTTACTGTATAATACGGAATGTCGTGGAATTTGTCAAAGTTTGGATTCATTAATCAAAAGTAGGCCATTACACTTAAATTAAATCGTGATGTGGATAAGTATCTCTAAATATTAGGCAGAAAGACTATTTAAATATGAATCGCTCATGTTCTTCGTGTCTTCTTGTGTCATATACACACAGAAATGTACAGGTATTCAGGGCAACCCGTCAAAATAATTTGAAGACATATATTACTATTGTTTAGTAGAATGTACATAATACTACTACTACTAAAATTATTACTATTAAATTTTTCTTTTAATAGTAACTTTTTTTGCCAAAAAATAAAGTTTGTTCATTTTAATTTGATTAAAAGATAAATGAATATTTTCTGCCTTCATTTGATAACCAGAATATTGTAAATATATATATATATATATATATATATATATATTGTTAAATATTGTAAAAATTCAAATAATTAGACATGCTTAAACAGAATTTGGTAACAATAATACAAGGTGAGAAAAAAATAAAAAATTTCCTAAACGTAATTTTTTTGTTAAACTTTTAATAATTGAAGTTAAATTGTATAAGTTTCATAATTTTAATTAATTAGACTTGCTTTTTGATTAATAACATGTAATTTAACCATTAAAGTTAGAGTCCAGAACAATTTGGGAAAAATAAAACTGATTTCATAGGGCACTCCAATATTACAAAGTTGCAATAGCAATGTATAAAGCCACATTTATGAAACATAAAGCCACATTGTGACATACAAATTCACAATCACATAAATATAGGCAGAAATAAAGACACAATTACCCTTTCATTTAGGTGGAAACAGGCTTCCACAAAAATCCAGACCTAACGTGACTTTAAAATAAATTCATAAATAAACTTATTAAAAATTGCAACTGACATCCAAAGATCACAACTCATTTTGTGTTGTATGTGAAAATGTGTAGAGATATGAGGGTAGGTGAACGAATTCTTAGTTTCAAGCTACTGAAGAAAAGACACAACTGGACTAACCTTTAATGTAAATGAATGAAATGAACGAATGAAAGTCGCATTCAAAATCCACCTGTCTCTGAAACGCAAACCCTCAGTCTGGAGAGGCTTGACAACTTGACTGTTTGATTCTGCAAACAGTCACACATTCTTAAATGAAGCTCAAACTCAAGACACTGATTCTGATCATATAATCCCTGATTCCACTCTGAGAAAAGCCTAATAAAAACCCGCCACAAGTCATTCTCTATTCAAACCTGCAAGCTGTACGTCACACCAGCAGCTGTTTAGTCATCTGAAGTTTCACTTAATTTTTTATAGTCGGCCATCACACGTTTGGCATGCATCGCTCTGGCGTGTAGTGTTGGGTTCCCATTGTGAATTTTGAGTATTGTCTCACAGAGAGAAAAAAAGAAAAACACCATTCAACGCACAAATCCCCTTTGGAGCCAGAGACAGAGACAATGCCACTCCAACGGCTAGCGTCTGCAATGCGATGCAATACTTGCACGCACACACACACAATACAGTGCGTGCGTGTGTGTGTGTTTGGGGTAGTACAGTGCTGTGTTTTCATAGCTCAAACCGGCTACCTCCCGCTCACCTCTGGAAGACAAGGTTAAGACGGATGGGCCTAATTAAAAAAAGCCCCTGTCTTCAGCTGAAAGGCAGCAGGTTTCTTTTACCGGCTCTATTGTGGCTGTAATTATGGGGTGAAGTGATTAGTTCCCCCTGAAGGCAGAGAGGTGACAGACAGGCGAGCCTGCGTAACCCAAGTAACCTTTCAATATTACAGCCCCGGCCCATTGTGACGCCGGCGGAGAACTAATTTCACCCAACGAGCTGACGCCGGATCTGCATCTCCGTTATGCTTTTTATGCCGTATTATGTCCCTCTTAATCTCTTATTTTATTTCTCTCTCTGATCCAGCTCTATCATATAACAGAACATTAAAAACACCCGCTAAATATATACGCGCTTCAAAGCTAAAGGTTAATAAGGAGGTCCCTTGTTTTCCTGGACGCTCCCGAAACATCGCTCTTGGCACTAGAGAGAAGGAGGATGTCCAAAACATGGTCCGCCCAGCCAAGTGGATCCATGGGCCAGACAGAAGAGTCTGAGCAGATGACACACTACCCCAGCCGTTTAGCACGCCAGGCACTGCCAGTCTTTGTGCGAAGACTTATGTATATAAAAACTGCATGTGCTAATACATGTAGCTATAGTACGTACATGAATCGGTGACCGTTTGCGTCTGTGTGTGTGTATGCATCTGAACGGTATGCCAATCGGGCCGATTATCATGCCAGCCGGTGCCATCGTTGGGCATGGCCCTGGCGAGACGCTGCTAGTGAGATACGTGCCACACGCTTTGAAGAATAGCACTAATCTGTGTTTATTAAGTGTGGGGTAACTCGAGTCCAGGAGATTAAATAGAGATTTGAGGCCGGAGCTGAAGCACCACGTCACATGCGCTTTCTCCCCGTCTGACCACACAGGAGCATATGGAGAGAGAGGAGGTGTGAAAGACTCATGCTGCCGTGAAGAGAGCAGCTGCCAATCACAGGCCTGTTTGGGGGCCTGAGCCACTAACGAGGGTTTTCTCTTCCCGGAGTTTCTCAATGACCATGGCACAAGAACAAAGATCAAACCATGCACATGGATATGCTTGCAAACACACCCACTTGCTTCAAACAAATAACACAGATTTTCGGAAGCGTATCTGTCGCTCATCTTGCCTCGTATGGCGTAGCGTGTGTGTGCCTGTGTATGTATTTAATAAGCTGTAATTTACAGGCCGCAAAATCATTCCAATTATTTATGGACAAAAGCTCTGATTGGATGATTAGAATGAGAACACGCATCTGCTCCCTGACACACATTATTAATGGCGGCTTTGTTGTGCTGCTCACTGTACTGAACTGCAGCACAAGAGTCAATGAAAAAACATTCTGTGGTGACTCAGCTGGTAATATTTCAGGCAATTTAATATTCATAGCCCAAAATACAAAACAGGAAAAATATAATATTAAAAAAATTATAATGGTAACCATTTTAGCATGTAACATTCCTCATTGTACAGTCTTTTAGGACCCTAGGTCTTATGATATTAACAAAACGCAGACTACAAATTACACTAAAGCACATAAACATGTAAAAACGTGTTTTGTTTTGATTTTTGGAAACAAATTAATACTTTTATTCAGTAATCACACATTAAATTGTTCAAATTTGACAGAATTTTCTATAAAAGAAAATTATTTAATATATTATTGCAATCTTTTGTAATATTATATTCAGGGGTGCACATAAAATTTTCACACTGGTTCTCACAAGAGCACTTGGAGAATTGATTTGGTCCTTGCACTGCATATAGTGTGACCCACTGAATATATAAGTATAAAAAAAATAATTATTATTAGTGACAAAAATGTTATTGCACTTTATTTATTTATAATAAATTATAAGTTTTTATTATAGTAAACAAAATAATAAAGTGTGATAATACTATTACATTTAAAAAAAGTATCAAATACAATTATTTTATAATAAACTTAAAGCTAAAACGCTAATATTTAGCCTTTTTTATGATTTTTTATCATTTTCAAACTTAAAATCAACTTTTCTTTTCTTTTTGCTGGCTAAGTATTTGCCAGGTAAACAGGTACACTACCAGGTTTAGCGCTACGATTGAAGAGCGTCAGTGAATGGATTGTCACAGTTTAGTATTGTGCTTTGAAAATGTCAGCAGATAGCCTAGATTTATGCTTTTAGTTTGAACAGAAATCTTATATAGTATTACAGTTTGTTGATCAACCATGTCAGTATGCAAATGAGCACTCTGAACTTATTTACACAGCACTTTTTTTTTTATTTTGGTTGCAAATGTGCACCTGCATACCACTTATACACACCCATCCCCCCACCCCCATTTGGACTGTCTATTTACCATAGAATCTGTAAAAATAAATGTGTCATGTATTATTGTGTGCACAAAAATATGAAGCATTTGAACTGTTTTCAACATAAGAAGAAATCATATAATAAAGTATTTTATTGTACTTTTGATCAAATAAATGCAGTCTTGGTGAGCACAACTTTCAAAAATAGTTTAAAAAGTTACTGACTCCATACTTTTGAACAGTAGTGTACATATGCGCAGTTGTTAAAGAAAAATGTGTAAAAGCAATTTGTAAATGTTACGGGTCTAGCTTCTGGTCTCATCCATGTCCAGATATTTTTAGCTGTACAAAACAGCTTGTTTTGCTGCTTGATATTGCAAATTGGCGTTTTTACTATGATATTTTAATGTATTTGAACGCACTGGTTTGCAGTGCAAACAGTTTTACCGTTTACTGTATGTTGTTATTCTTCTTGTTATTTCCCTGTAGCAGCTAATGAACCAGAAGTCTCGCCTATAGACTTAGTTCCGCGCTGAAGAATAAGGTGAATAATAAGGACTTTTATAGAAATTAGAGTAAATGAGAGTAATTCAAACCTAATTTATCATTTTCACATATTGGGATCCACAGTTGCTAAGAAAAAAGTACAGTGATGCAAACAAAATCCAAGAAATCATCATTATCTACAACAATAATGTAATGTGTTTGAAAAATCTTCAATTGGGGACCTTCCTCAAGCAAATAGACGCTTGTAATTACTGTAATTTATTGGATTAATTAATGGGTAGTTAATTCGATAAAAACACAGCCCTAACACCTCTCAATCACTCTGTCTCGAAGCATCTTGACTTTATGGCAGTTCTTTTACGACTCTTTCGTTGTTGCCTAACTCAATCTTGATCGTTTGTTTGATCTTGGTTAATAACCTGGCTGATAAGATAAGCATGATGGAGCTTTATGAAGTAAGCCGTCCTGAATGAGGCCAATACAACTGACAATATACACCTTCATAAGCAGCCAGTCCATGTCAACATGCCTTACACACACAAAATAAAAGCAACAGGATGGGTAGTTTAGCATGAGCCCCTGTGTGGGTGATACCTAAGGCGGTAGGGGTGGTATGGAGTGTGTAATTATGAGTATGTTATGCATTAGCGAGCTTCCTTTGAAGTGCTTCTGCTGTTCAGGTACACACTTTAATTAGCACTGGCCTATTTTCTTCATTGGGAAGAGGCATTCCCTGATAGGGGGTGGCATAGAGTGAAGAAAGAAAGAAAGAAAGAAAGAAAGAAAGAAAGAAAGATCTGAATCCACTGCATGACAGACATCCATCTTTCACCCTGCATTACGGGTATGCGCTCACAAACACAACAAGCGAGGACAGACAACCCATCCACTGTCCAAGCAAGCGCTTCTTATCTGTTCTCTATCTACCATACACCCCCTCTCTCCCAAGACACACACATCATCTTCATTAGTACCATCATCATCGTCATCGTCAGCATCATTGTTATCCTTCCACCTACCCTGAGTATCTCAGAGCACACAAACACCCACCCACAGCCTTCCATACAGAGTACCTGTGCTATCAGCACCCTGTGAGCGAGACAATGGAGTAATACTGCGGTGTGCTGACTCTATCAGATAGAGGTGAGTGGGAGAGAATGGAGAGTTAGACAGAGGCCCTTTATCAGTGAAGGATCACATTTCAATATTCAGCAGCGCTCCCAGATAAAACCAGTGCTGATGAGAGCACCCTGATGGCCTGATACCGGCCCAGGGAAAAAATGAAAGAGAAGGATGGATGGTCTGCAGAGAAAAAGAGGAGATGGACAGTAGTTTTCAGCACCGCCGCTAAAAGCCCTCACAGCAGGCGGTGATTAATGTGAAGGAGTGTCCGAAGGTCAGAGACTGGTCTGCGCTGCTGACCGGTCTTAAGAGAGGTCACCTACCAAACCATCCGTCACACATGCTATGGCTTTAATGAGCCAGACTAAACATATGCATCAGCACACACATATACATGGAACAATTTTATAAAAATCATAATATATTGCAAGACTTCAAGACAATCAAGAAAATCTAAACACTTTATAAACACATAAATATCTAATATTTTTACAATTAATTTATATGCATTTTTACAACAAAATATTATATACTGAATGTTTATATGCATATAATTTATATATATATATATATATATATATATATATATATAAAATCGATTCTTCTTTTTTTCTGAAATTATATTGATTCTTATATCTCAAGAATCGATTAGTCTAGCCTAGTGCACCTTGTAGTGCACCTCCCATCCAATAAATTATCGCAATCAGCTTTGTGCTTTTTTACTTTTGATATGAAACAAAGTCTCAGATTTCAAATTCTGTCCATTTTATTACAGTATTCAAACAATAAATGTTGTTTAATGTCAAGTGACAGATCGCTGTAGTGACTTAGTTCCAGAGGAGCAGCAGATGAACTGATCATCTCATCTGCTTTACCCAGTTACAGCACGAAACAATCATGAATAAACTTCTGAAGGTATGTTAAAATAAAGAGTACAACTTATTACAAATCCATATCCTGTCTCATGTAATCACTTTATCAGTGTTTCAACCGTGGAAAGACGTCAATGTATAACAGCTTCTAAACAATGTCACATAACGTCACGTTCACCTCAGAAAAAGCGTATTCGGTGACCATAAACTCATTAGTCAGCTAGAAAAATGAACTCTAGATATGAGCATTTTGCTAAATATATGTACCATGTAACACTGAGTGTAATTTAAGCATTTGTATACGAATTAGTATACGTTCAATATTATAGTAATGTAGTACCAACTGACTCTTATGTATATTTTACTCCATTAGTTGAGAGATTTTTTTTTTCCTTGAGAAAAATTATGTACCTGATATATATCCTAAATAATCGATATAGAATTGAATTGGACTTTGAATCAAATCACGAGCTTGTGAATCAGAATCTAATTGAATCGTAAAATGTATGTCAAAACCCAGCCCTAATATATATTATTTGTAGTCAGACATGGAGACATGGTGACATACTAAGATAAACACTAACAGTCTAGATAGTGACAATTACAAATGTACCTACACAAAATGAACTTATATTTACTTAAATACTGTCACCAGTTCATTCACAAATTTATGAGCCTTTCGTACTGCTGTGAACTTGTTTCAATACATATACAGAGAGGGAAAGAGAGACATACAGGCCACATGCAGGCATCCATGGACAAGACACATAAACCATCCAGTATGGAGACAAGTTGAGGATGAGGTCCGAGTGGGTGGCAGAATGACCAGTCAGGAGGGTTCACCCGACCCCAATCAGTCAAACACACTCAAACCCATCCACCAATTCGTATACAACCCCCTGTCTTCATAGACACACGCACACAATGGCCCAACACAGGAACACACACACCACACTCCTGTTGGACTGTCCACACAATCAGACTCGGGCTGATTAATCATTGGGCTCAGCCCTCATTGTGTCTGTTATCACTGATCTGAGTATACTGTCCGTTTGTCTCTGGCCTCTGGAATATCCATTAGCTGTCATTAAACACACTGCTCATTCAGCCCTCACTGACAGACTGAGAAAGGACGTTGTGTGATTTGTGGATGTGGACATCGCCTTGAGGAAACACAGTGAATATTCTTCAGCGGGAACGTTTTTATTTAACCTCCTCATGCCAAATAGAGAGAGGGACAATTTTGTTTGATTTTGATTGGTTATCTGGCTTTTAAAAAAAAAAATTAAGAAAAAACACAGTGACAATATATTAAAGAATTAGTTTACTTCCAGAATAAAAATTTCCTGATTTTTACTCACCCCCATATAATCCGAGATGTCCATGTGTTTTTTTCTTCAGTCAGTACGAAATTAAGGTTTTTGAGGAAAACATTCCTGGATTTTCATTCCTCCATATAGTAGACTTCAATGGAGATCAACGGGTTGAAGGTCCAAACTGCGGTTTCAATGCAGCTTTAAAAGGCTTTACAAGATCCCAGCTGAGGAATAAGGATCTTATCTAGCAAAATGACCTTAACCCTAACCCTAAAAAAAGAAAAACTTATACTGTTTAACCACAAATGCTTGTCTTGCACTAGCTCTGCATCCAGGCATTACGTTGTCACGTTGGTAAGGTCACGAGTGATGTAGGTAGAAATACAGACCCAGTGTTTACAAAGTGAACGTGCAAAGAAAGTCAAATGCCCTTTACGAAAAAGGTACAACAAAAATATCAGACAATTTTGAAGTTGGAGGAGAAAATAAATTAAGTTTTATGAAAGTTCCGGTCCTTAATCCTTATTGGTTGAGCCGTGTTTGTTGTAAATTACTCTACAAACATACACAACTGTTTCTGAGGCCATGTTTACACTAGTGCATTTTCGTTTTAAAATGAAAACGATCCTCGTCTACATTAGAGTTTTCACTGTGTTTCAGAAACGATCTCCGTGTACACTACACAACCGAAAACGCATGTCACATGACCATTCACGCAGGTACAAGCATAGATATGTATAGGTAGATTCCCTATTATTTAGATGGCAGATGTGTCTACGTGCTTGGAGCGGAATGGGGAATCTACCTATACATATCTATGGGTACAACAATCACTTCATGACCATGATGCTATTGTTTACATGGTCGTCAAGGATACGCAGAGCGAATTTGGGCAGCCACACCATCATTTTCAAAAGTCTCAGTTTTGGTCCACTCACACTGAAATGCAAGCCCGGAGTTTTCAAACTAAAACGGGGTCTGCAGCATTTTCGAAAGTCTTCGTTTTCGAGTGTAGAAAACACAGAGGTAGTGTAAACGATAGGCGTAACTGTAGCAAAAGTTACGCGTTTTAAAACAAAAATGCACTAGTGTAAATGTAGCCTTATGAACTACATTGTTTGGTGGAAGAATAATGTTTTTATTTATATCATTACACTTTATTTGCTCTGTTTTATTTTTTGTGAAACCTTACTATGTATATAGAATAACCGTTTTATAAAGTTTTATAAAGTGTCCCAATGTTTTAATAAAAATGCATTTTTTAATCTCGGGGTTGAGGAGATTAATGGGATTTTTGTTAATTTGAGCAATTATGCAAATATGTCACATTTCAGTTACTAGATATAAAGTAGATATCCAAATGATTAAGCCTTCAAACATTAGTGATATCACTTGCAATCCCCCTGTTTGTTATTAGAATGGCTTCAACAAATATGATGCTGTGATTATTCCGTGCCCTGTTTTACTATCGATATCTCTGTGAGTTCCATCATGCGTGCATAAGTCTTTCCCAAGACATAAATATGAGTGAGTGTGTGTCTGTGACAACAGGGAGTCCTTAAAAGCACATATATTAAACACAGCCTCTTGCATCCCAAGGCCTAAATCTCAGTCAACAGCTGTTTTGGGTGATATTTTATTAATGCTGTAGTTTTAATTAGTTTAATTACATTCAGCACTCTTTGTGCATAATTTTCCCTCATTTAATGCAAAACAACCAAAAACTGCCTCAACTGCCATTTCAGTACACAGAAAGACTCATAGCCTGTGGCTGTATGATTTTTAATATGGAGTCTCTTTAAAATAAAGGCACAGCGTAAAGAGCTGGCGAGCTCAAAGGGGCCCTGTTTCGAATCCGGCCTGCGCCATGTACCTAATCATTTCTTTATAAACCAAAGGCAAAATTACGTTAACAGTACTGAAAGCAATACAATCACTTGTCATCAAAGATTCTTAAAGATATTAGTCCTAAACAAAGGAATGATCCAAAAAAAACCTCTCTCGATACTTGTATTCTGCCTCTGTTTATCTGTGCACTTCACTTCCCACACTGAATCGTCTGTAAAATGAAATGCATGGTGTTTGTGTAAACAGTTTATCTGAGCTTCTGTAGACAGCTGTTCGCAGGATTGTCTGAGTGGCTGTAAAACAATAAGGGAAGTGTACGACCATCAGCGTGTAAGAGGAGCACATGTACGCACACACGCCTCTCTAGTGGGCTGTGGAGAATGCGGACTGGGCCGTTACTGTGTTTCACCAAGCAGCAGATCCGAAATGCCAAGATGGCACTGAACCCAGGGGGGAACACAGTTCTTTATTAACACTGCAACCCGAAACCCTGGATGAGGACATAACCATGGACGTTTATTGGAACGCCACGATGGTTAGTCAGCAGCAATCCAATCTGTGTGAGAGTGTGTGAGAGAGAGTGTGTGTTGCAGGGGCAGGTCTCATTTCCAGCACTACAGGAATGAAGATGAGACAAAACTTATTTAATGACAAAGGCTAGTGCTGTTCGAAGCAGAAAGCGATAGATGAGCAATTGCACAGAACAAATCCGGTGATATCTATGACAGCAGATAGTGTTATGGGGGAGGCGAATCAGATCTTTGGAAACCCAATTTTTTAAAAAATCGATATCGTTTACCAATTATCAAAGGGTAGAGTGCGACGGAAAGTGAGTTCGAATGAGCACGTGTGTGACAGAAAATGAGCCTGCGTACGTGCGAAATGCTCTCGTGGACAGATCGCTCCTATTCTCGGGTTCTGGAAGCTGTCTGTCTCCAGGACTCATTACGGACCACTTTCGCCCCACACACATTGACCAAGCGGCCGCCATGCCATGAGCGTCACAAAACGGCTAAATTTATTCCTGTCCTTCCTCCACCTGGTCAGCGATATCACTCACTGCCCCAGACAGCTTTAGGAGACAATTACCAGCTAACGGAGCAGGAAAGATCTCTTAAGAACCATGTTTTGCCCAGTTTATCAATGCCAATAGCATTATCGTAGCGATTAGCAGGATGAAAATGTGCTCTTTTGGTAATTCAACACATTGAGGCGAAACCTGATCACATGAGCAGCCCACTCTCCTTCCCCATGAGCCTCTCTGGCTGAGGTGTTGGAAACATCCTGGCTTCCTGTACCATAGCTGAGTATAGTGTTTCTGGTGTGTGTGTGTTTGTGCGTAGGGGGGTTTATGTGTTTTACCATCAGCAGGAGGAGCTTGGAATGATAATGTTGTTTCGCTAAATAGCAGACCTAAAGGTCAGCTGCCAGGGGCCTCTTGAGCAACACGGCCCAGTCTCGGAAATAGATTTACTATTTATTGAGTGCGGGCAAAGCAGGGGAATACTCTGGCATCTCATGCTGGACCGGAATTCCCTGTTCTTTATTTCCTCCGTGCGTGGGAAGAGAGGCTTATGCGTTCACACAGCCATTAACAGACTAAAACACACTCACACTTATCCTCCTAAGAATATCAGAGGTATGTCAGCAGCAGCCGAGCTACGGGAGACACTCATCGTAAAGCACACAAAACCACACGAGATCCCATGGCTGACAAAACGGTGTCCACTTATTTAAAGGGATGGTTCACCCAAAAATAAAAATTCTGTCATTAATTACTCACCCTCATGTCGTTCTAAACCTGTAAGACCTTCGTTCATCTATTGAACACAAATTAAGATATTGTTGATGAACTGCATAGACAGCAACTCAACTACCATGTTCAAGGCCCAGAAAGGTAGTAAGGACATCATTAAAATAGTCCATGTAACACCAGTGGTTAAACCGTAATGTTACAAAGCTACGAGAATGCTTCCTGTGCTCAAAGTAAATAAAAATAACGACTTTGTTCAACAATTTCTTCTCTTCCGTGTCAGTCATGGTACTCTTGTGAACATGCGTCAAAGTCACATGATGTCACATGGACCATTTTATCGACATCCTTACTATCAAACTCCGGTCCTGGAGGGCCGCAGCCTTGCAGAGTTTAGATGCAACCCTAATTAAACACACCTGATCCAACTAATCAAGTCCTTTAGGCTTAATTCAAAACTGCATAGTATGTATGTTGGAGCAAGGTTGGAACAAAACTCTGCAGGGCTGCGGCCCTCCAAGAAGTTTGACACGCCTGTAATAGACAATGAGTGGTATTACATTGAAAATTAGTAGAGATTTAAGGATATTATGAATATCATGATAGCAATACTATTTAGATAGTATCGTGGTTACATGATGACATGAAACGATAAGTCTTCCGGACAAAAAGTGTTTTTAAAATATATTTAAACTTCTTATTCTAACATAAAATGTCTTTAAAGTTGAGTTTTGGGACATTATAGGGACATTATGCAGATACACAGTATCTGCCGAAAAGCGCAATATGGTTTAATTATTTCATCAAGTGTGCTTGTTTCAAAGCCAAGCGCGCACTTCGTTCAGGCGATCAGCTCGTGATCCGGTGTTGAACGTCTCTGTTCACGGTGAATGAATGCCGTGACGTGAACTCGTTTATTACATGTGCTGTGACTTTAGCGTGTGTTAGAAAAAGCAACGACCACCAATTATGCTTTATTTTCGTGCCAGATGATTACAGCATTTCACTAGATTTGTAGTGAGATGCGTTTTTGTAAGCCTGTTTTCCCTGAAGCTGGAGTTTTACCTCAAAATAAAAGCTCTCTTGCTGTTTCCGTCAAAACAAAAGCTTAAAAGTACAGTTTAAATTGCTGACAGCTAGTGGTTTAAATGGGCAATGTTACTGCAGTCCAAATTCAAAATATCTCTTTCAAGTGTAGAAATTAGGAAAGAAGTATTGTAATTTCCCTATTGTAAAGCAAAACTAATATATCTCGCAGTGCGATTGTTTTACAATATATGGCTTTTACTGTCATTGTTATAATTATTATATTCTAATTTGTTTGGCTTCCTAAAACACCAGTGTAAATGTAATTTAGACTGAAACAGTATATCACAAATAAAAAGAGTGTTGAGTCCCATTTAAAGTTCAGGTACAAGTAAATTTTTTCTGACTTAAGTTTCTTAGTTAATAACATGGGTTGGAGCTCTTATTTTGAATTCTCAAAGCGCATTAGATAGAATAACTTATCTTTAAACTGTACTTTTTTTCCAATTCTTCATTTGTCTTTTTTTTTTTAAATATCGCAATAAATATCGTACCGTGGACTTCATATTGCGATATTATTGAATCGGGAGATTTTGATATCATTACATGCCAAACAATTATGCTACAAACCATTGGGTTATTGGTCTAGCACTGGCTCAGTAGTGTTCAGCTATTGTCCACCAATGGGCTACATGTGGACCCCAATAACGTACTGAACATTTCTGGATAAGCTGTATAAAAGTTACGACTAAAATTAAAATTACTAATACACTCAATATTTTAAGACAAAATATTTTGTGTAATTAAACGAGTCAATACACCAGTTTTCTATATTAACTGAACATTTGTCATGGGAATAACAAAATTTGAGTTTGTGTATTTTGCCATTCCAATTCAGCATCCTGTGTGTTGTGGTCAATTCAGTGAGGTTTTTGAATTTCTGATTTTCAGACCAAACACAAATGCGCTATTACATAGGTAGCATTAGTAATACTAAGCCACTAATCACTGGGAAAATTATAATCAACCTCTAGCATAAAGCTCTATTAATATTTAACAATAATTAAGAATATGTACACATGCAATATCAATTATTTATATCTGAACTGATGCATTGACCTCCCAGGGGACAGGCTGGGATATGATCAATCAGATACAGACAGGGAGAGAGAGACAGAAAGATAAAGAGAGTGAGAGTGATGCTGGAGCCAGCCCCTCTCTCTCTCTCTCTCTCTCTCTCTCTCTCTAGCTTTATAGCTTCAGGCCTCTGGGAGCTCCTTTAAAGATGATTCAACATTAATAACAATATCTTTAATGCTCAGACATTAGCGCTTGCAATAATTAATGTATGAATAATCACTGATGTAAAAAGCATTATCAATAATTGTATGAATAATGCACATTCATTATGCATGAGTCTGGCCTCAGGGCTGAATTTGGCATTTTTGTTCTTGTCCAAAACACAGAGAGAGATGCAGCATCCTCGCCTTTGATCAAAACACTGACTTATATGGCGTTCGGGCCGCTGGCCCAGCATTGGCCCACCGGTGGGGAACATGTGGACCCTACGAACAAGCGTGGGCCATGTTTAGCATGCTTTGTGGGGCAGGCCGGGGCTGGCACAGGTCAAGCGGAGTGAGAAGCATTAGTATTCTATCTGTGCACAGTGCTTTAGCAGCTCTAACAGGAGAGGCCTGTTCCTGAGAGCTTCATCGAGATTAGCGCTTATCACAGACTGCTTTCATACTTCACGTAGTGTTCCTTAAGCAGATATCAGCAGACTCAACTAATGCAGACACAGCACTGCTCTGCATATGTTGCTACCTTTAACCTCACTTCCTCTAATGGAAAAGCCACATGGTTGCTTTTGTACCTTTTCCACTTTCAATGCAACTGTTAGTATTTGAAGTCGCATGTTCTTAGAAAGACATCTTGGATTTCAGTGCATGTGTCTACTGTAGGTGTGAGTGTGTGTATGTGTGTGAAGGTTTAAAAATCGCTGGCCCACTTTGCCTCGTCAGATTGGACCACAGTGAGAGATCAAATTTGCAGGAAGGACATTATCTTTTGCTGACAGTGAGGGATGGCGGGACCAGAGAGGGGTGGACACCGTAATGAGGATGGCGACTGCTTTTAGTGTGGCACCTCTGGCTTGCCTGGGCCTCCCAGGGTAGTGCAATCTCTCAGTGTCAACAGTTCTCTGAAAGCCTGATTCAATTAAGATTAAAGGAGAGCAGAGAGTGGCAGGGGTCAGTTTGATCAGAGCGATTGGCGCCTCTTTTGTTTTTACTCATCTTCTAATATTTTCTTTGCCTCTCTCACTTTTCCCAGGCTAACTTGGTAAGGTCCTTTCATGATCAGAATAGTGTTGTTCGTACTAGCGCTATTAGTGGTGGAGTGTGTGTGTTTCATGGTAACGGTACACATAAGTGTGTCAAATAGCCAACAGGGCAACCTTTAAGCTAGAACTGCTCAGTCTGCCAGAGTCTGCCAAAAATATAAATGTACATTAAAAAGTTGTATATTATCTGCATCATATATATCCATTAAGTTCAAATTATAATAATAAAATGGTACCCTTCAATGTAATAATTATGTAATAACATTCAAAACTGATTTTTTATTATTATTATTATTATTATTTTATCAATAAGATTTTTTTTTTTACTAACTAGCCACAAACCAAAATAGTTGATTTGATGAAATGATGAAAAACAACTTCACAATACTGACGGTTCAAACGCTTAGGGTCAATACATTTATTTTATTTTGTTTTTTGTTTTTTTGTTTTTCACATAGTCTCTTATGCACATTTATTTAATTGAAAATACAGTAAAACTGTCATATTGTGAAATATTATTACAATTTAAAATAACTGTTTTCCATTTTACTATATTTTAAAATAATATTTATTCAAGTAACCGCAAAGCTGAGGCTGTTTACAAGACAATGATGTAATCAAAAACTGAAATGTTTTTCCCTTACGTTTTTAAAAAGTTTCACGTATGCACAACGTTTTCGAAACGATTCATGTTTGTACATATCCACAAAACTGCCAAAAACACTGTATTATGTATACCAGGCCAGTAGTTGGTGCGTTGTTTGTTCGCGCTTGCCTTTAAAATCGACACATGCTGCGCATGTCTACATACCAAACACGTACTACGTATGCGCATGACATCACCGTTTTCAAAGATTCCCGTATTGGGTGTTTACACAGAAAGATGGCATTTTCAAAAACCCGTTTTCAGTTGCCGAAACGCCATTGTCGTGTAAATGAACAGCCAAAACGCATAAAAAGTTTCCCGTTTTTGGCTAAAAACAGCCACTGAATTTTCAGCTGCCATTATTCTAGTCTTTAGTGTCACATGATCCTTCAGAAATCATTTTAATGTGCAAGAAACATTTTGTTTCATCAATGTCGAAATGTTGTGGTTCTTAAAAAGTTCAAATCAACAGCATTTATTTGTAACAGAAATAGTTTGTAACATTATAAATGTATTTAGTGTCTCTTTTGATCAATTTAATGCATCCTTTCTGAACACAGGTATTATTTCTTAGTGTATCTACATTAATATGATACAAAATTTACTAATACAATGATATGAAATTTTGGTCATTTGACACATTGAAATAATAAAAAAGTCAGGCCCTTAAGGCTAAAAGGATCCTGATTTGTGGCCCAGAGATTTCCAAAGTTAAGCCCTGCTTTACTGCTTTCCAAGTTCAAGGTTATTAATCTGCCATTAGCGAGAAAACATTAGAGTCTGTATGCGTGTGTAAGAGTGTGTGTGCATGCATGTGTTGACCATACTGTTCTGTCTAACACTGTACACCATCTCAGGTATTTATCTCCATCAGAAACCTTCATCCCTCTGCAACACTTTATCAGCCATTAACAGCCTCCAATTACACACGCTTCAGCAATTAAGGCCATTTCATTACCTAATATAGTCAAACCTAGTCCTATGACTGAGGGGATAATTTAGTACCTTAAACCCAAACTCAGCAGGGGATTAGAGGAGAAATCTGAGCACAACAAACAATCTTTACTGACTCTAATATACACCCATCCAGCCAGGGCACAATGCTGTGAACTCTGACCTCTGAAGTGACTCTGCTATGCCCGGGTTAACGTTACACCCCGTTTTACCCCGCAGCTGCGCCTCGTTATTACACCCCATAAAAGAGCGGGCAGGCATCGAGGGAAGCTTGGCAGCTTTAAAGTACAAGAAAGAGAGAGAGAGACAGCACAGAGAGAAACAGAGAGAGAGAGAGAGAGAGGATGACTAAATGCAGACAGAGGCGTTAAGCCATTAAGGACTATTGTTGGACTCAAATGGTCGTCTTATAAGATCTCTGTCAATGGGAAATGGAGCCTAATGACCTGAACAGACTTCAAAGACACACAGACACACTCAATCACGGCCTCGCTCTTACACACTCACACGCATACATAAAATGAAGAGCAAATGGAGCGTCTTTTGGTGCCTGTCCACATTTTCACTGCACTGAAGGAATGCTTGTATTGTAAAGAGCTAGTAAATGACAACAGCATGTCTCTCTGTGTACTAGTTTTGCCTTTGTATACATTATAGGAAGCTCGTACACAAGACAAATAAGCCGCAGAATGTCTGAATGCTACCAGAAATGAAAATGGAAGTCAGTTATAATTTTACAAAACTGTAAAAAAAAACTTAATAAATACACAAATGTATAAAATAAAATATATCTTGCATGTTAAGTTCTTAAAATGTCTGAAAAACTTTATTACTGACCTTGACAGCCATGAGGGTCTTCAGTGATCCTCTCTTATTTATTTACTTGCATTTTTTCTGCACCACATGGTGGTCAACTATTTATAATACTTAAAAATGTATCACCAATGCTGCATTTATTTGATCAAAATACAGAAAAACTGTAATAATGTGAAATATTACTTATAATTTAATTTATTTGAGTATGTTAATATGTAATTTGAATATGTTAATATGTAATTTTACGGCAAAGATGAATTTTAGATGAACTTTAGTAGTGCTCAATGATTTGAAACCATTAAAATGCAATCCAGAAAATTAACAGAACTTTGGTAAATAAAAAAAAGAAAAAAAAAGAAAGAAAGATAAAAATATTTCATAGGGCCTTAGAAATGTAATGTTTGCTCAACTTTAAATAAATTTCAATTAATTAGTTTTTTAAAGATTTAAACATTAAAACAGAGTCTAGAAAAATTAAAATGAAAAAAAAAATCTGAATCCAGAAAAAAAAAAGAAAGATGAAAGAATTCAGTGTCACGTGATCCTTCAAAAATCATTCATGCAAATCATAAATGCAAATTTATTGCTAAAAATAAATTTATTTTAAATAAATTTATTTAAAAATATATTTATAAATTTATATAAGTTTATTACTATTATTGCTGAAAACATTTTTTTTTTAAACATTTTTTAATCTCTTTTGTAAGAATGCAAAAGTTTTACCTAGGAAAAATACATATTTTTAAATCAAAAATAACAATACATGCATGGATTATTCACAATAACACAAAAGTGTGTAAAAGTGTAAAATCCTTTAATAAAATAAACAGTGTTAATGTATGTTTTAATAAATTAATAGAAAAATAAACAGTGCCACATCACTGACCATCATTCTGTCCAAAATCAGAGATGAAACCATTCAACAAGAGCGCACCTTGAACCTGTCAGACTGTGTGTGTACGTACATCACACACACACAGACACGTTCCAACTGGATCCCACATGGGTTCTAACCATTTACTTTCCTTTAAACCACTGCCCAGAAATCTGCATGTCTTTACTTTCCCCTATCTGAAAATTCAGCCCTTAAATACTCACCATTTAAACATACACCATTTTATTATGTACTTTTAAAAAAAATGATGAGCAAATGTTTTCGTATGATTGGATGGCTATAAGTGAGAGCAGGAGGAAAGAGAGAGACAGTGTGTGTGCTGGATATGTTTGTTTCCCTGTTGTGGGCAATTTCTTGGCAAGGTTACCCGATACGCCTCCCTGGCAGGCGCGAAAACCAAAACCCACAGTAGGTACGCAACGCATTTGAAAGAAGCCCTTTGATTAGAACAAAGCAAAGCAGCAAAATGGCAAATGGGAATAAGCACTTATTTTGGTCTCTCATCCCCTTTCATTACCCACTCACGTTTGCTTCAGGCGAGTTACCCAGGATGCTCAGCAGGACACGGAGGAAAGACTCCCTGAAAGCTGGGCTCTTTTCTGCCTGCTTGTTTTATCAACTCTAATTTCCCTCACCGCTCCGCCGCCAATTCCTGCCCCAGATTTTACATTGATCAAGTGTCAGGAAATGCCCCCACCCACCAGAGCGAGCGTTGGTGCTATTTGAAAAAAAAGGGGCTCTTCTCTCTCTCTCTCTCTCTTTCTCTCTCTCTCTCTGTGTAATTACATCCTCCCTGTTTAATACAGACTAGCTGTTAAACAAACAATTGATCCCCACTTAACACATGTACCCACGTTGGCTAACACATTTTGCCAATTCGCCACAGGCAAGAAAGGCAGAGAAAGAGTGAGATAGAGAGAGATATGGCATCTAATATGGGGAATAAAAGGAAAAAGATGCCAAAATAGGTAGAAGAGAGGAGGATGTATATTGTCATGTGGCTCAAACAAGTAGAAGGTGCCTTCTCAGGCAGAGCTAATCAGCTGTTTTTATGAGCTTTAAATTGAAACAATAACAGCTGTTAATGGGGACACTGTGTGTGAGTTTAGCATCAGTTAATCAGTGTTGGGGTGTTGTCATTGTTGCCAGTGTGTGTGTGAGGGTAATGGAGCTAACAGATTGTCTTGTTTGCCTTTTTGAACTTCCCAGTGCACTCTGGGTGCAGGAGGAAAAACAAAGGGTGTTAATGGCTATATGACACAAAGACCTTTACCAACCTGAGATTTTACTGAAGGCGTAACGATTGATCATTGAGGCCCCCCACACACACACACACACCCTAAACACACAGTGTAAACAAACGTCTTTTGATAGGACACTTTTTGATGTTTTAGGTGGTGTTACAACACATCAAGATGCAATCATAATTAGATTTACATTATTATTACAATTAAATTTACAACTTTAGGGATGTAACGGTATTATCGATATCGTGGTATCACGATAGCAAAACTGTCTCGATATCATTGTTGTCTTGTTGTGAGGTCGACCGATATTGGATTTTACCGATACCGATAGCTAGGTTGGACCACACTGGACGATACCGATTAATCGACCAATGGTTTTTAAAATACTGAACGGAAAATAAATAGTGCTCTACTATTTAAAAAAAAAAAAGTAGCCTACTGAACCATACTTTGTAAACGAATAAAAATATTAATATTAGTTATATATTGAACATTACAGTTAGTTCATTGTTTATTAATGTTAACAGAAGCAACTAAACTTTTTAAAATATATCAGTAAATGCTGAAATTAACACACTCTAACAAGGAACAATACTTCTGTTCTAGAGATTTTATCAATCTTAATGTTACAAATGGACTCATATTGTAAAGTGCTACCATTGCATCAACAATCAAGCTAAAAATGGCCATCTTTAAATATCTACACAAACGCCACAGTACTGAAATTGCATACATATGGATATTGTGTACTTTCACAATTTAACTGTTTCTATTCTAGAACATTTGAGGTTATCTAATCAAAATATAGAAGTATGTTAGTCACACAATGGGCAAAAGTGCAGCGCCACGTCTAGATGAACTCGCAGCTATCCGGTATCACACACACACTTCAAATCCACCTTTGAAGTGTCCCGCGCGGTGTCACGTGCTGTTAGTAATTTTCCGCCACTAGAGGCCGCTCTCGTGCTGTATAACAAAGACTATAGGGACTTCGCTGTATAATGACGACCTTCTCAGCCGCTCCAGCAATGGACCCAACACGGAAAAAACTATCGGCATGGATCAACTATCGGTGCTGATTAATCGGCAAAATCGATACATCGGTTGACCTCTAGTCACATGACTATACGAAATAATAGGTCTTATTAGCGGTCTCGGTCCCCTTGTTTGGTGCGCACCAGGGTTCAGATGGCAGCGTTCACACTTACTCAAACGTACCACACTAACAGAGCAATCGCACCAGGGTTTGCTTTAATCAAACCAAACATGAAAAGTGTGAACACACCCTTAAACTTCTTATTCTGACATAACAGGTCTTTCAAGTTTTGGGCCGTTATGCTTTGGCACAGTATCTGTCAAACAACTGAAACCAGAAGCATAATATGGCTTAATCACTTCATAAAGTCTGTTTTTGCTGCACGCTTCAAAGCGAAGCGCACACTTCGTTCAGGCGATCAGATCGTGATCCGCTGTTTTCCACGCCTCAGAACGGCTCAGTTCACAGTGAATGCAGTGAACTCGTTTACTGCATGTGCTGTGAGTTTAGCGCGCATTTGAGAATGCAACGGCCACCAGTTATGCTTTATTTTCACAAAAGATGATTACAGCATTTCACTAGACTTGTAGTGAGACGCATTTTTGTAAGCCTGTTTTCACTGAAGCTGAAGTTTTCTATCACAATAAAAGCTTAAAAGTGCAGTATAAATTGCTGACAGCTAATGGTTTAAATGGGTAACGGTGTTACTGCGGTCCAAATTCAAAATATCCCTTTCAAGTGTAGAAATTTGGAAAGAAGTATTGTAATTTTCCTACTGTAGTGTAAAGCAAAAATAATATACCTATGAAATACTCATCTTCATTTATTTTGTAGTGCAGTTGTTTTACAGTAAATGGCTATTACTGTCATTGGAATAACAATAATATAAAATTGTTGTTATTATTATTTTCTAATTTGTTTGGTGTCCTAAAACACCAGTGCAAATGTAATTTAGACTGAGACAATATACCACAAATTTAAAGAAGTCAGTTCACTTCAGACTTTTTTCTGACTTAAGTTTTCTTAGTCAAAAACATGGAGATCTTAATTTTGAACTGTCAAATTGCATTAGATAGAATAATTTAACTTTAAAATGTACAAAATGTTTTTTTTTCCCCCCAAGTCTTTATTTGTCTTTTTTTTTTTTTTTTTAATATCACAATACTGTATTGTGGACTTCATATCAAGATATTATCATATCGTGAGATTTTGATATCGTTACATCCCTATTTACCTTGCATTTCTAAATTTCACCCATTTCAAAAATAAAATAATCTGTCATTATTTACACTTTGCTGTTTCAGACAATGCTGTTATTTTTCAGTGAAACATAAACAAAGAATATTTGAGAAATCTTCATACAGCTCTTTTCCCTGCAACCATTACATCTGTCAAGATGTCAACTGCAAAAACAACAATAAATCTTAAAAGAGGTCCATATGAGTTCTGTGCTATATTCCAAGTCATCTAAAGATGTACAATAGCTTTGTGTGAGGAAACAGATTGAAATTTAATAATTTATTATTCATCTTCCCCTCCTCCAAAACTCTAAAATCTTATTACAGTCAAACATTGTGCATTCACACCATCATCGACAACATGGGCAATCCAATATGAATATGGAAAATGAAGAAAAAGATTTTGAAGCGGCGGTAAAGGAGAAGCTTGTCATGAACGGCTAGTTAAAATTTGCCCTTATTCTCACTCAAAAACATTGTTTTACAGGTTTTACCTATGAATTATTGTATGGAAAAGAGCTGCATGATGATTCAACAGAAAAAGATTTATTATGACATGAGCATCAGTAAACGCCGACTAAAATTCGAAAATGAAATGGAAAATGAAAGTTGCAACAGATATTTTCTTCCATATTGTGACACAAAAAAAGAAAAAAAAAACAAGGGCAGGGACAAATATTGTGAATGAGAACAAATGAATGTTGAATGGTGAATTTTCATTTCACTTTAATTTTGCTTGCACCTGAATTGGACCAAACGCACTCTCCAAAACCCTGCCCTCCAAAGACATGTCAGCTAACACAATATTAGCAAACATGCTAAATGAGTCACATTCAGTGTGTTTCTGATGGGCTGTTTTCTGATTGGCTGCTCTGTTGACTTCTTCTGTTTATAGAGCCTTGGGCTGTCACAGAGACAGGTCTGTCAGGTAGTTGGAACATCTTTTGTGAGGTATTCCAGAGAATGAAAGAAAAAGAAACTCACAGCAGCTTCAACTTTGTGTTTTATTCAGGCATTTAATCTGCTCTGTTTGTTAGTAGAGGCCTGTATCTCTGTTTCTATTTATCTATGTCATACTCTCTCTCTTCCTATTTCTCTTTCTCTCACTCCTTCTTTCTCCCTCTCTGCAGTAAGACAGCTTAAGCTCGCTCTAATTAGGGGACATCTGTTTCTATTCCTGCTGACTGCTTTAACAAATATCCTCATATTCATAACAGCTCATACCTAATGAGTTACACAGCCCAGGGCAAATCTCATACCTGCACAAAGATCAAACACCTAGCCTAAAAGCACACATGCACACAAACACCCAAATTAGCACAGACTCACACTCTCTCACACACACAGGTACACTTCCCTGCCAAGTACAACTACCAGAGCTTCAAAAGACAAACAGCAGATGACACTTGTGAATCTTGTAGAACTGGAGTGAGGTTAGTTTGAAATCTGTGACAGCAATTTGCAGCTTATTAAAATAAATCAAACAACTTCTAAGGAAAAAGAATGTTTGCCCAACTAAGGAAAAAAAAAAAACATCTGCCCTGCCTGGGTAAGGAATGTTTTTGCTTTATTTGCGTGAGGGCTCAACACGGTTTTAACCTGAATAAACAATAATCAAATGAGGGTAAAACTATCCAAATTACAAAGCAGAAATGACTTTGTCTGTCATTGTCGCTTGTTTGTGTATTTTATTTAGTAAATCAAAAGTAATAATTTGGGAGATTTAAAGCCACACTGCTAGATATAAAGTCACAATTATGGGAAAAAACTTGGCAGTAAAATGGCAGTGTTACGTTGCATTTTGTATCTCTGAATATGAAAGAAGTTGTGTATATATAGAGAGAGAGAGACACACTGTGATATATTCGTATTTATATAATTGTAACAAAGTCACAGTTACAAGAAATGAACTCACAATTGTGACATACGAAGTCGTAATTACAAAAAATAAGGTCATAATTATTAAATGCGCGTTCGCAATTATGAAAATTAGTCACAATTGTTAGATACATAGGCGCAGTTCCAAGAAATAAAGCCACAATTATGAGAAATAAAATCACCTTTAAATTGGGATTAAACTCTCAGGCGGAAAAGGCTTACATAAAGCATTTAGTGCATGTATGACAGTAAAAGCTTTAGGCTGTGAGAGTGAGTAAGTGAGTGATTTTGAGTAGAAGTAAGAGTGCTTGGGAATGTGTGTGTGTACTCTACGGTTACAGGTTGTGGTTAACTGCAGCATTAGCTTTAATACACGTTTGCGGTTTTCACAGAGTGAGTCTAAATGTGCTCAGATCAGCTTTCCTAAAGCAGTCCACTAAACCGCCCTGTTATGTGTCATAAAAATCCGCTGACAGGTACACACACACACACACACACTCTCCTGGTCTGACACAGGTCACTCTCCCTCTTCTCTAATGCGTCCTGCAACCCCCTAAAGACACAATATCTCCTTATCGCCGAGCCACTCTATTAGGGACAAAAGGTCATCCCGGGATAATATTAAACTTATGAAGCTCTGGCTGTCCTGGCTGCTTCCAAATGTGCAGAGAAAGCATAAAAAAGGTGTTGTGTCCGTGTATGTGATTATATCTGTCCCATCATCCTCTGCACACTGACCTCAGGGTTCTGGGTTATTGGTCTCAGATGCAGGCGGCTCCTCAATGTACAAAAGAGCCTGTTATTCCACTGCTTATTACAGCAAAGCCATACACAACACGCAACGGTATGCTTACACACCGCACCACAACAGAACACAGAGGGCAGTCTTGTGCGTGTGCGTGCATGCAAGGTATTGGCGCATTCAGGGAGATTTTAGAAAGGAGGAAGTAGAGGCCGCTGCATCCTGCCTCACACACAACCTCAAACAGATTCATACAGTCATACTTTGTTCCTGCCTCTGCACGTATTAAATGTTTCATGATGGAAAATTTGCGTTCTTTTCAAAGGCTTCCGAGTGAAACTGATACACACAAACACACAAGCTGTCACGCACACGTACTGTATATAATTTACTGTTTTCAATTTAGCGGTGGCTATGACAAATACAGTGCTGTGGAGTTAACCAACTAAAAGCAGCAATGTTTCTAAATAATAGTGACAGTGTAGCTTTTCCAGTAACGAGCTCCTTTATCAAAATATAAGCGGTGTAGCATAATCAAACGACAACGCCGTTTTTAACCTTGAGCTGAAAGAATAATCAAACGCTTACCTAAACAAGCATTTCTCTTGTATGTAGCGTTGGGAAGTCCGATTCATTCTTGTGGATTTGTTCATTCTGGACGGCCGTCTCTTTTTCTTTCTTTATGTCGCTGTTTGATTCATTCCAGTGAACCGGTTCATTCGGACAATTCATTTAAAATAATTCAGAATCACAAAATTCAACAATTTGACTCCTTGAACAACGGCTATGTTTTCTACTTGGACATTTTGTTGTGTTTAGTAATTTGATTTTGTTAACACAAATGTGACCCTGGACCACAAAACCAGTCATAAGGGTCTTTAAAAAAAAAAAAGAGAGAGATTTATACATCATCTGAAAGTTGATTGTATAGCTGTTGTATAGTTTAATAAATAAGCTTTCCATTGTTGTATAGTTTGTTAGGATAGGACAATATTTGACCGAGATACAACTATTTGAAAATCTGGAATCTGAGGGTGCAAAAATCTAAATATTGAGAAAATCGCCTTAAAAGTTGTCCAAATGATGTTTTTAGCAATGCATATAACTAATCAAAAATTAATTTTTGATATATTTACGGTAAGAAATTTATAAAATATCGTCATGGAACATAATCTTCACTTAATATCCTAATGATTTTTGGCATAAAAGAAAGATCGAAGAACAATTTACAGTGTATTGCATACAACGCATTGTTGGCTATTACTACAAATATACCCGTGCTACCTACGACCGGTTTTGTGGTCCAGGATCACAAATGTTACATGGTTTTTTGAATGACCGAAATATGGGTAAATTATATTATTGTATAGTTATATTTTTATTTATAAAAACATATTTCCCCCTGAACAACTCTAATATTTTGTAACATTTAGTATATTGATATCAGATATTATTGTAGCTTGGCAAGCTAATCTTTAAAGATAGATTCCCCAACACAGGACAGCAGTATATGAGGGTGTGTTTATGCATATTTATATTTCCATATGGGCACGCATCAGGACCATGAGTCATAGGCCAGGTTTGAGCCATCAAATCATTTTTTAAAACTGATTTCCTGTGGGAGTCCTCAGAGGTCAACTCATCGGAAAGAGATAAAAAAAAAAAAAAAAACATTTGCATACGATTTGTCACACCCACCACATTAAACTTTCATCCTGACAAAAACATGTCAAATAAATTTACATCGGCACTCTGACAGGCCAACACAAGCACGGACACAGCCCAATGCCATCGCCAATTATCACAGCTACTTTTACTATGCATCAAACTCTTCTGACGCTCCCCTGCTTTCGTCTTCCCAAACGACCCCAATAAAAACTGATCCGACGGGGCGGATTTGCCTTTGTCACCCACATTATCACCCCCTGTATCCTCCCTCTGTATATCGAGCTGCCAATCAGAGGCGGACGGATGGCAGGCGGGCTGTGCTGATTTGAGGGGGCTTGGGCTGTATGCATGGATTTAAATAATAAAAGGGAGATTTGACTTCAGGCCCACAGAGCCCTGCCAATAAGACGGCTGGAAGAATATGGCGGTGTGTGCTCGCACAAAATAACTGCAAATTGAGGATATAATGAACACGTTTAATATTTCATACGCCCTGGATGGAAATATCTTTAGTAGGGAGATTTCTCTCTCCCTTTCATTTGCCCTCTCTCGTTCTTTCATTTTTCCTGTCTTTACTTTCTCTCCCAAACCCCCCACACAAAACCCCGCACCACAACTACAGTCTCACTCGTCCACGGGACTTTGGACTCTACTTGTCTTTGAGAACCGTGAAAGCCCTCGACTGTTGCTGTGAGGAAGGAGTTGGGAGGGAGAGATGAGAGTGACAGTTTAAAGACCGTAATCATTGACAATTACACACCACCGAAAGCTTTTCCTCTCTCTCTTTATCCCTCCCTTCTTCTCTCGCCCTCTGTTCAGTTGCAACTGGGTACCATCTAAATCAGATCTACTAATATGGTGGTGTTGTCACATCAGTGTTTTTAACACAACACCAATCATCAACAGCACTAACACCCACTATAAAACCCACTAAATCCACAATGAAGGAACATCAAGTCTTCTAATTAAATTTCAACTGGTTGCAGCAGAGATTAAGACTACAGGCAGTTGTTGTGTGGCTTTGTTTACGTATGACAAAATTCATTGTTCTTCATGATGCTCGCACTTCGAAACGTCTCTAAAAGACAGTCAACAAGTCACATGTTCTTCCCAAACAAAGAAGCTGAGATTACATACATTTACAAAGTAATGTTTATTGCTCCTCTCAATGTGGTGGTGTTGATACAAGTCCTCTCTCAGGATTTTTATTACAATTTTATAATTCTTACATTATGTATTATTGTAATTTCTTACTTAGGCATTATACTTTCTTACTATAGCAAAGGTGTAAACAGCTTTGCTATTTTGAGAATATAGTCATGGCTAAAGGGCATTTTTCTGCATGGCATAACTATATTTACAATTAAGCACATCCTTTTGTTCATTATTGCTTACATAAAATCACCTATTCTCTAAAAAAAAAAAAGATATTATGAAGAAAATTGATAACAGACTGTTTTTATGCCCTATATACGTCTTACAGTGTATGAACAAGTAATTATAATAACTGATTAATTAAAAAATAAAAAAGATATATATTAAAATGGACAGTTCAGCATTAATGGTGTCTCTTATTGAAAGCTCACTAGCCTGAATCATTTGCCTAATAAAACAAACAGCTCACTAAAAGCATTCTGGGATTAATTAATTACAGACGATGATTATTATGAAATGGCAATATGACAGAAAACTGTGCGGTATTTAAATCTTTCTGCTTCCCTGTGGAATCTGCAGAGGCTAAAGTTACAAATAAACAGACTGATTATTCACAGCGAACTTGTGTAATCACAATAACACATCCTTTTCTCTGAAGCTGACAGACATACACTTTTAAAAAATTAATTTCCTCTTGTCCTGGATCTGTGTTCTGATCACTCCATCTGCATGGCTTTCATGAATTATTCATGCCGGCATTTCAAACATTAAATGCATGTATTAATTTCATTTATCATAGGCAAAAACCAAAGGCGAACAACAGTGTAGCACAAACATTCAGCCTTTGCAAAATTTGCAACGGGAACCACTGGGGATTAGACAAGATCGAAACATTAGCCGCAGAAGGGCTTTCATTATGCCCACATTCCTACATTAAACACTGTTTTGTTTAAATTATTTAACGACTTGTACATCAACACTGTTACAAACGTGTAAAATTGTTGAAATTGAATAGTGACAGAAAGAACTGACAGCTGATTGACAGAACCTGCCACACCACATATCGCTTTCATCTCCTCTCGGCTGTAATGATTACGCTCATGTTTTACACCTCACTGGGTTTGGCCTGGAAGTGTTTATGTGATGCTATGTGTGAGTGCGTGGGTTTGAGGCTGAGTGTGACAGGTTGAGGTGTCCGCCCTTCTCTGACTGTGTCATTAGCATTAGCTTCTGATCTCTCCACACAGAGCTGATGCCTGACATCTGAATCATCAGTAGTGAAGACTGAGACTCCTCTCACCTGCCCTCCCCATCTCCTCTCCCTCTCTTGGCTTCCTGTTGTTCCTTCGTGATCCTCCACTCGTGTATATGATTGGATTTGGGTTTAACAGAAACCCGTAATTACACAGCCATTGTGCTCAAGCTAAGCCAAGGATTGACAGCGGCAGAGGCACAACCATGGCGGAGGCCGCAGGAGCAGGTACTCCGCTGGAGGGTGAGCTGGGAGCCAGCAAGGTAAAAACAGAGATGTTTTAGCTGGAAATGGTGGGTTGTGCTTTGGGTCTGAGTACTTTGAACTCCTGCCTGATGGCTGAAGGCAATGCTAACAGGATCTCCCGGTTTAAAAAAGAAGAAGAAGAAGAAGAAGGTGCAAAGGTGTTCTTGACTTTACCAGGGCAGGAAGGAAAACACATAGGTGGCCCATCTTGCATGGCACCTTAAATGCTGTTGTTAGTCCAAAGTGCCATCTGCATGGTGTGTGTTAGTATACATGGCCTCAGGCAGTGGTTGGTTTTGCACAATAATACAGATAGCACAGGGTGTTATGCAAATCTATAGCACAGGCACACGCAAAGAACAGCACACAAAAATCCACTGGAATTTTAAATGGTATATTTTGTTTATGCATGTGCACCAGCAGGTTTTTACAAGCCATTATTATAATAAGTATTTTATAATTAAATACTGCACTGAGTAGTTCGATAGTAAGACTTACTATCTGATACCAACAATACTGTTTTATCTGGTATTGCAGTATATACCGTGTGACTGATTGATAATCATTATCTCATAAATGGCAAACATTTTTTCCTGGCCAAAATACATTTAAAATTTATTGTAAATGTAATATGTATATGGTGAAGCCATTTTTTAAAGTGAAAATATATTTTGTTACAACCCTTAAGAAAATGCATTATCATTCCAATCTTACAGTAGCATATATTTATTTTTTGCCCATTTTTTGGTATATTTTTTGCTGTATGGATAAGAGTCTATTTATTTTATCTAACAAATCCCATAAAATAACTAACTAAATAAATTATATATATATATATATATATATGTATATGTATATATATATATATATATATATATAACTTAATGCAGTCAGGTTATTCAAGTTCATTTATTTAAGTGCAATTTCATGTAATTCTGTATTATTATTATTATTATTATTGATTCATATTTATTTTATCTAACAAATCTAACAAATTTACTTTTTAAATTGTATCGACAAATAATAATAATAATAATAATAATAATAATAATAATTACTATTATAATTGTTGTTGTTGTTGTTGTTGTTGTTATTATTATTATTAATTCATATTTAAAATTGTTATTTTTGGAAAACTTAATGCAGTCAGGTTAATCAGCTATTCATACAATTTAATAAATACATTGGATAATGGCAAAACAATGATTTCATATTTTAATGTGTCACCTTTTTGCTGTTTAGTTATTATTTATTATTTAAATTTTGCAGAAATGTCTGCAGTAGGCTGTGTAATGTCTAGTGCAATTATGACACTTACCATTCATAGAATAGAACAAGATAATTTTCCTCGGCAATAAGAGTGAAAATGTTCAATAGTTTTTTGTATGCAAAATGCATGGGTATGTTTCTATACATTTACAGATTTTCAGAAATAAATGTATTTACTGGAGTAAAAAGGTGTAATAGCTAGCCCCAGTCTCCCCTTCCATATTCACATACAACAGTATTTACATAGTCTTTGAAAGAAATTTATAAACGAAAAAGTTCCAAGGTACCAAATTCAAAATACATCCATGCAGTTACATTAAATTTTTGTTTTGTAAATAAATTAAGGATCAAATCTAATTTCTTCATGTTAAACCTTTCGGATAGTACTGAGAGGCCTAAAGTGAGCCTCATCTGTTCCAGAAATGATTTTTGACCTTCATACCCTTGTAATGCCCAAAACGACTGGTACGGTTAACACCTTTACAGGCAAAGACCCTTCTCTAGAGTATGAGTGTGTGCGGCATTCACACAGACTGACCCCTTTAGCCTTTTTCCTTGTTCAGTTTACTGTGTGGATCTGTCTGTAACAAGGCCTCCCACACACACACACATACTCTCACACACGCCTCCCCTGACAGTTTCCTTTCCAATTTCTCTGCTCATTATGAAGACACAATGGGAAACAGCAGCAGTCTGTGCCAATACTACTATATATAAATAATGCTAGGTCAATGCTTTTACTCCTATTTTCTCTTCCTCTCTCTCTCTCTCTCTCTCTCTCCAGGAGGAGGCATTTGTGAGGACAGACTTGCAGCTGCTCTTCTGCTCCGTGCACTGAAGGTGACAGAGAGGATAAGAAAGAGGAAAAAGAAACAAAGGCTAAGATGAGAAGTTTAAAGATGAAAAAAAAAGCTAAAGGCTGGAAGTCTGCAGTCATAACACCTGTCTTCCTCCTCTCTCTGCAGCCGCTCTACACTGACCAGTCCAACTGCTCTGAGACTCCAGGCCATCTGCTGTTAAACACACACGCATGCAAACACACAGCGGACCAGTGCGATTAATGTAAAATTGCTCCATTGAGAGACACTCGGGATAGATATTATTAGCCGATTAATAATTACCTAATGAGTTTATAATAGGCCTGCGACTGGTACTAAATGAATTAGATCTGCAGGTGAATCTGGTCCGTTTGGGTTTTACTCTTTCAGCGTGTATTACTAACAGTTTAGCGTTAGTATTAGCCCTTTATACAGCACGCTCATTCCATGTGACTGGGGATTCACTTTCCAGAAAACATCAGGAATATTTCCTTACACACCCACCCACCCACCCAGATTTGTACTCGCAAGCATGCTAATGTACGCACACTAATGGATGTTTTAGGTGTCAGCACATGACATTTGCAAGGGCTTTCACAACACACCAGAAGAGCAAAAAGGCCGGGAGAGTCATCCAACACTGAGCCACCCAGCACAAGGCCGGTTATGACAACCATTTAGCCAGAATTAGCTGGCAAATTGACTAGGCTTTTACATGTAGCTGTATATTACCCAAGGGGCATTGTGAGGTTTTGAGAAGCCATGGGGCTAAAACTGACCATGGGCTGCACCGTGGATATCATGCCAGCCTAAAAGTGCTCAGGTCCCTGCGGGGATTGAGGGAATGTGGAGGACTCAAATGGAGGGGCAGATGGAGACACAACTTTGCACAGTGTCATTGAATCTGTCTGTTTGAAAGGAACAGTTTACCCTGAAATAAACATTTTATTTTCATTTACTCATACTCAATACAATCCTAAATGCTGTTCTTAATGTTTTTTCCACAGTCCAAATGACTTGTTTGCTATATTTCAAGAGTTCCAAAGCCATAAGATGGCTTTACATGGTTAAAAGACCTAAAATTAAAGGGCTAGTTTACTTTCGCGCTTTCAAAAGAAGATACTTTCAGACGTTTATTTATTTACTAGCATTTATCAAAATCTCTTTTTATATGTATGTATATTCCACAGAAGAAATGAAGTCATCCTGGTTTAGAGCAACTTGAGGATGAGTTTATTATGACAAGATTTTCATTTTTAGGTGAACTATCCCTTTCCAATGCTCACAACCATCTCACGACCAATTCCTACCTATTTTACAAGGTGGCTAATTCGAATTCATACGACCTCACTCATACAATTTTGTATGATTTGTGTAGACCCCAGTGACAAGTAGGTTAGTGGTGGGGTTAGGGGTAGGTCATTTGTGTGCATTCATATGAATTGGGGAACTTGTAAAATACAAAAATTTTGCAAAATCGTACGAATTCATACAAGTGTCGCTGTTTAGCCACCTCGTAAAATATGTACAAACTGCCATGAGATCGGGTTGCCCTTTCAGTCATTATTCACTAATAATCTTCACCTCTGGTGATAAAAAGTGAGAAACGAGAGCTTCGCTGGAAATATCCAGTAGAGTAACAAGTTAAATGTTCTTCCTAAAAAGCTTTGAATGGCTTTAGAAAACTTGTAATACAGTGCTTTTTGGTAATTGGTTATTATTGACAGCTGTGCTCACCCCATAAAACTCTTGTTTGGTTCGATTAAAACGAACTCTGGTGCGATTGCTCTGTTAGTGCGGTTAGTTTGATTAAGTATGAACGCTGCCATCCGAACCCTGGTGCGCACCAAACAAGCGGACCGAGATCACTATAGACCATTTCGCTAGATGTAAACAACACTGGTCCAGAAGCACTTCCTGTTTTTTTGTTTTTTATTTTTTATTTTTTATTTTATTTCACATATACAAATACATCTTAAAGGTGCTAATGTAACATTTTCATCCAGTCAAATGTTATGTTGGTTGTATTTTTTGGTTATGTTTGTGTGAAGTTAAAAACAAAAGAAACAGGAAGTGCATCGGGACCAGTATGTTTACATCTGACGAAATGGTCTATATGGGTCTCGATCCGCTTCCAAACGAACTCTGGCGCGGTTCGAATGAAATATGAACGCGACACGGACCAGAGACTTATAAACGAACCATAAACAGGACGTAATGACAAAACGCGACTATGCGACATGATTTCACGCAGAGAACAAGCGGTGTATCCAAAACAAAATGAGCACACATGGAGCAACGAGGAGGTAAAGTGCCTTTTATGAGCTCTTTGTGAGTTCGCAAGTAGTGAAAATAAAATCATACACACGCAACAATGATCGCGCTTATTTTTAGCAGACGGCATTAGGTGTATTTGGTTTAAAGCGGCGCTGAGCTGACCGATCAGTGAATGGGTACTTTGATGTAATACACACGCAGCGCCGCTTTAAGTCGAACGCACCTCTTCCTTTTGTTTGGAATGTTCGGTGAGTTCCGTCACGAAATACATAATTCAAACGGTCCAAACAGGTTGCGAACGCATCACTATGCCTTTAGGTTCGGTATCTTTGGATTCGCTGTCAAAAATGCCAGTGTGAATGCTAGCAGACCAGGACCAAATGTATCATTTTCCTTTTTGGTCCGGACCAAATGAACCGAACGAAACTACTTCAAGTGTGAACACACCCTAAATGAATTTACATCATACATGACTAAATAATGCTTAATAATGATTTCCATTTTTGGTGAGCTATTTCTTAAAATGTAAGTCAATTTGTTACATTTATTTATTTAGTGTGTGTCTCTTGTTGTGAATCTGATAGTAATTTATCTGTTTGTTTACAGATTGCATTTTATAATGAGCTCAAAGTATTTCTGATCTTCATAGCAATAAGGGAACTCCCTCTGAAAATAGATGTGCTTTCTAATACATCGACCAAAAAGCAACAAGACTAAGAAAGTGTCCATGCAGAGGTGGGGTCTTGTTACAAAGGCAGACCAGAGCCAAAATTAACAGCTCTTAGCTGGCGACAGTGTGACATCCAACTCTAGCATGTGCTCTTAACAGTCGTCAACACCGGATTCCACGCGCACCCTGCCACATTTGCACCAACACACGCACGGACACACACCCACACCTTCAGTCGCTCACCTCAACGGCTGTCAATCATGTGTCAGGGCACAGCACATAGAACAGTGACAAATAGGCAGAGGATCGCTGAATGTGACCTTTCACCTTCAGTAGTGGCCTGAAGCTCGTGGGATGTCAGACCTGTAAATATAGACATCAAGTGAATGGTGTTCAGGACTTGATTTATAGAGTGCAATTATTCAGCACATCTCTTTCATATTACCTATGCCAGATCACTGTTAACAAATGTGTAAATCAAACAGTGTTGCAAACTACTAGTAAAAAGTGTGTGTGTGTGTGCTCCTTTATCCCTGGGCGTCCTGGTTGATGGCACAGCCAGGTTTGATGAGTTGCTCTCCAAGTGATCATAAATAAAGACGGGGGACATGAGCTCCCAGGACGCCGACCTCTCCTGTCACAACTTTCACCGCACACAGAGCAACTGATACATCCTCCCCCTCTCTGCCGAGAGCCCACATATTTCTCACCGCACATTGGAAATCAATAAAGAGCAAATTATTTATGGAAAATATACTCTGTGCTGAATTATTGTCAATGCGGTGCTCGGGGGATGTGGGGCGGTGGGTTACCTTCAAAAATGCAAACACAAATCACAATCTATGTGAAGCAATGTGTTTATATGTATTGGGGGATGGTGCATTTGTTTAATGCCGCTGTTTCTGAGCTTATTTACAATGAACAAGGAGATTCTGTGAAATCTCCTAAATTAGGAAGTACTTCCAAGTTTTACTGTGTTTTTCACCTTCTTTAAGAGGCCCGAAGTCTGCAGAGGAGTTTTCTTCAGAGGCAAGACTGAGTTTGTGCTTCAATAGAGTGAAGAGGGGTCCTTGACAAGCTGATTTACGACAGGCACTTTGCAGGACACCAACTCCCACTAGCAGCGATACAGTCGTCACCTCAGCTTTTCTGTTCTCCCTCCTCTTTCTCTGACAGACAGCAGGCATACCTCCTCTGGACTGTTCTCTTACAATAACATTTATCATCTGAGCACATTATAAATCACTCTGGCTAAATTGGATGTGATAAGCACAGCAGTGACAGCACAACATCCCCCTCCTCTTTACCTTAGATCGGAGGCCTCTGCCCTGGAGAGACCACCAGGCCTTCCAGAGTCTCATCCTGCACCTCTGAAATTTGGGCTCGTTTTTGGGTGCAGTGATGGGAGTTCTGTCTGTGTTATTAAAATTTGTTTATATGTACACAAATGGAATTTTCGGCAACTATTACTGCAATCACATGATCCTTCAAAAACATTCTAATATACTAATTCAATGCTCAAAAACATTTCCTAATTATTATCAATGTTGAAATCGTTTTTTAGGATTTTTTGATAAATAGAAAGTTTAAAAGAACAACATTTATTTGAAATGATGTATTGTAACATTCAAAATGTCTTTACTGTCATTATACATCAAACTAATGCATTGCTGAATGAAAGTATTAATTTATTTAAAAAAGACACTGATAAATTAATTATTAAAAATAAAGGTACAAGATGAATCTAGCATCAAACACAATGCCAAAGTAATAGAAAGTCTGGGTTAAACTGATTCCCTGTCTTATATAAAACATATTAACTGCTTCATCTGTAGTTGTTGGAGTGCGCTAAAGATGGGAACAAAGTAGAAATGCAGGACATATTGGTAACATAATGGTTATTGTCTGTTACTAGTGATTTTTTTAACCTTTTAATTCACTGTAAAAAGAAAAAAAATAAAATAAAATAAAAAAGTAAGTGTTCGTGCTGCCTTGAAATTTTAAGTTTAGTCAACATGAAATGTACTACATGAAAACATGGATATTTGATGTGGGTAAACTTAAAATTTTAAGGCCGCATAAACACTTACTTTTTTTTTTAAGTTGAAACAACTTTTTTAAGTTGTTTTTTTAGAGTGTGTGTGCTAAGTTGATTTTTACTTTGAAATTAATTGCTGCAATCTGATGCTCGCTTAAAATTCATCCTCATAAACATTTAATAATTTAATGAAATCTTTATCAAATCTCAAATATATAAAATAATACAAATAATGTATATAGCCATTTTTCATATGGAACATTGTCATGCCCCATTTGTAGCATTTAAAACATTTACATTTGTCATTTTTTAACCTTGATTTTACTGGAGTCTCTATTTACACTAAATGCAAATAGCTTTAGACTAAATAATCTATAATAGTAGTTAACATTAAAATAATAAGCATTGGCTTAAGGCTGGAATACACTACATCTGAACTACTAAATCTGAACAGATTTTAAAACACTGGGCATCATACATTTGTCAACTTTGTAATAGTTACAGAGGAAAAACTTGCCATTATACACTAAACAACTGAGGATCATACACTACCAGACTTTAAAGTTCCGATCACAACAAACTCACACAGAAATGCACAACATGTGTTCCGAATCGGCTGAAAATATCAAACATGTCCATGACCAACATACACTAGTCCACTAGTTGTGATTTTCAATGAAATCTGTCAACTCAAATCTGCAGACTGGCTCAGACTTTTGGCAACTAGCGTCAAGTTCTCCAGACTGTAAATTGGTGGAAAATCAGGACAAAAATCGTGTAGTGTATTCCAGCTTTTATTGGTATTGGCCAAAATTTTAACATCAGTGTATCTATAGAAAAGAAGTATTATTACATTTGAGTAATTCTATAAAACAGTATTTAGAGAGAAAGAAAAAAGCAAATCAAATGCACTGCATTTGAATTATATCTTAGACTCTCTCATTTCTAGGCCCACCTGGAGAGACATGCAAGTCTCCCTTCAGAGAAAAGCACTTCTGCAACATTGTACAGGGGTCACTTTCAAACACGCAGACGTACACAGACGTTCTTGGCAGATTTATCGTTCCCGGGTTAAAGTCGGGACACAGGCGACATAAAGCACCAGGAGGCGTGTCCACAGAGGGAAGTTTTACGTATTTTCTTTTCCACCATTTAAAAACAAGCAGTTCCCAGTCTGCTCTCTGTAAGCTGAAGTCATTAAAGCCAGTGTGGAAGTGTTTGAGTCACATGGCTGTAGAGTAATGTGATCCCTGGAGAACAACTGCTGTTAACTTTAATCTCTGAAAAATCTCTCCCGTTCTCTCACCGGTCCTATACCGCAGCTTATATGACTGCAAACCATATACTGGGGTTGCATACGGTGCTATTTCAAGGGCTCTGTGTGTGATTTTAAACCCCTGACAGACATACTTAAATACAAACATGACCTTTGTACTATAATAAACAAGACGGGGTGAATGCTTGCACACATTCGTATGAAAAAACATACATGCAGAAAGTATTAGACTACCCTACGCCACCACACACAAACTTTAACGTATGACACATAAACACTACAGAGCACACATTAACTCAACTACAGTGCCAATGACAAACATTTACACATTTCTGTAGCCTGTCGATTCGAGTCACCTAAACGACGGCCATCAACACACATTATGGGATCTTAATAATACTTGTCAGATAAAGAAGAAATAATGTAAAAAACAATGACACAGGGAAAGAGCAAAACAGAGAAAAAAGGGAAAAAATTAAAGAGCGAGGTTTGATTGATAAAGTCCTGAATCTGGCTATTTAGGGTCTGGCGGGAGAGGAAGCAGCTTCTGCCAGACAGAAAAGCAATTAATCTGTAAACGAGCTTTACAGCGGCAGCAGCAGCAGCAGGTCTGAGCGCTGGAAACCCCCCACCTCCCACCCTCCCTACCAGCTCTCCTGCTCAGATAAGGCCGCAGACGGCTATTTATTGTACATTTTAATTAAGTGCTTGTTAACGCTAGTTATCTTAACAGTCACAAAATTACCGTTGTAATGCATTTTGTTTGAGGAAAAATGGAGCGGGGTGTGAGTGCTTTATGAGAGCCAAGCACAGCTTGGCTTCATTTGGAAAATCACAGAGCAGGAAGCAAAGAGGAGGCACGGTGGGTGCGCGATGATCTGAGCGCCGGCGCTAATGGTTATTTAATATGGCCATCAGCGGTTCCCAGTCCCCAGCATACGGAGCGCTAGCACAATAGCCTCCAAACCCTCTTTAACACTTATTTGAGATGACAGGAAAAATGAAACCGTTTGTGCTTTCAATGGAAAAGCAATCATTGGGACATTATCCTCCGCTTGCCCTATCATGCTAATGCTGGGTAAAAATGTCACCAAATGTATTTAAAAGGCTGATGGAGTGGTGCTCTGTGATTCCTGCTGCCCGCCTGATTAATAAAAACCTTCAATTTGTATGTAAATGCAACCTGGGCCTCATATCATCCTCACACCTGCATGGAAAATAATAAACTCAAGTTTGATGCCGCAATTACCAGAGTTTATGGCGTATCTGCTGCACGGTGAGCGAGGAGGAGAGAGAGAGAGAGAGAGAGAGAGGGAGGAAGAGAGAGCCCTTCAGGGTTAGGGAGGAGTGTAATGAGACTAGAGCATCACAGGTAATGAAACCGTACCAGGGATAGAGGATGACCCCCAGGACCAACACGTCCTGGTATTGATGTCCAGGTTGCAAACACACAACACACCTTAGAAACAGCTACGCATGGTAATTCAGACATTAACATATGGGTCATTCCTGTTATACGGTACCTTTTGAACTCTATAAATGAAAAAAAAGAAAGAAAAGAGAATTTGATTGTGTTCTAACGTATTCTTTCCTCAAGCATTTAAACTTTACTAACTATGTAAAGTTTTCCTACATACCGTTTTCCTAAATAAACTATGATGGACTTCCGGTTGGGAGCTCTCGTGTTCGTTCTCTATATAGAATCCATGTTAAATTGGGGGAAAAAGGTTGACTGAATTAATTCAACGGAATTCAGTACAACTAAATAAAAAAAAATGTGCGCTGGGTTAAACTGGCCACAGCAACAAGCTTAAGTAATTCCTATAAAATATTTGTTTTGTATAAGAATGATGAGCAAAGAAAATGAGCATGGTTTCCAGCGCTTAAGTTAAAATAATGTGTGTGAAATGATCAAATAAAATGTTAACTTTTGCTCTTATCATTTGGGGGCCAAAATCCCATGAACTTTGCCCCGACCGGGAGCTGTATGTGCCCTCATGGGGCCAGATGCATAAACATAGCCATTATGTTAAGACTGTGTCTTAAGAACTAGTGTGACCAACTAGCAGTTAGCCAAGGGATAACCAGTCTTACTTTTGAATTCAAATTAGACCAGTCTACCTTTTTGTAACTGATTTTAAAAAGTTATGACCAGTCTAGAAGAAAAAAAAAATTACATGAATAACTTTTTAAGACTAGTCTAAGCAGTAGGCAACCGGCCCCTGTTTTGAGTACAGCGAACCTCGCATTGCTTCACGCAATCTGCCCACTCATTAAACTATGACAGGTGAGTTACTGCAAAAAGACGGTTATTGCGACACTGCAATGTGATGAAACTATGGTGTGACAGATGGAAATATATGTTTGTATAATTATATTGAGAAATTCATAAATTTGTAAAACATTGAAAGAATTCAATATTCAGGTTATTTTGAATCCATTTAAAAAGGTTCATCAAATGTAAATGCGTTACTTAAGTAGTGTTGGTTAATCTGTGATCAGTTAGTTTGGTCCAATAAGTTGTGCAATCGATTACTGGTGCCTTGTCAAACCCAAGGGGGGAACTCGCCGCATTTCTCCATTATGCATAAAGGTCGCAGTGGAGAATTGATTAATTCTTATTAATTATCTCCCCTTTTCCAGGTTTGCCTTTTTAATTATTCGTTAAAATAGTATGAGTTGATGTTTTGTTTAAGAGTGTGCAGATGTCAGTAATATAGGAAGTGAATGTTGATTAAAATGCTTAAAAATGTGATTGGTTCGGTGATACAGGAGTTTGGACGCCGCAAGGCCACATGTTAAGTAAATGAGTCATGCATATTTAGATTGTGTGTTAATGAACATTTAATTCTGTTTGCCAAGTGTTCATTGTTTGATTCACAGATTGTTTGAGACATCTAAGCAATTTATAGATATGAATTATTTGGAAAAATTCTCTCCCCTTTTCCAGGGGTATAACAATGGCAACATGTGCTTTCAAAAAACATTTTCATAGGTATAACATTAAATTACTGGCTCCGAAAATACGTTAATTTGACTAGAAACACCAGAGGCTGGAAATATAAAACATCGTTCCAGTCAGGCGAGACTTCCACGTTCAGGAAGTAAAAATAATAGAATGTAACAACAAATCATCACATAACTCATAAAATCGTTGGCTAATACTCACTGAAGTTTTTCTGATATTACAAAATACGAATCAAATGAAATGTGAAACTGAGGACACAAGAAAAAAACTGAAATAAAAAAAAATGACTTGTTTGGTTTTTTTCACATTTCATTTTAGGGTGAATAAAACATGAAGAAACACCCGGAATACACTCTCAAAATATATACATAAATTGACAATGTTTCATTGTAAATGTTAGTGGGACATGACAACCAGACATGGCAAAAAAAAGTAACATCCAGGCGAAAGTAGTTACATTTGGAAGCCATTAAATTCAGCATTTACATGTTTGCTTATACGAGGATACGCTGTAAAAAATGACAGTGACTTTTACAGTAAAATTCTGTAAAAATGCTACAGTAAATAACTATTAAATGGTTAATGGTAAGTTCCCCTATATATGGTGAAAAACTGTATTGGACATTGCATGTAATTTTACGGTTATATACCTTTTTCGGAAGTGAAAAATAATGTATAATTAGAGCGTGAATAACCGTACATTGACATTTCCAGAATTCCCTGTGCTAAATTTCAAATTTGATGTTTTTTGTTGAAATAACTATGTTTCTTCTTAGATTTGTACATTAGGGTTGTATGTTACATCTAATGTTGTTACATTAATATTTATTGCATTATTTCAATTTCATGTGTGTTACCATGAAGGTGTTTAGTGTTTGTGTGAATGATACTGTGCACCTTCTATATATGTTAATATTTAAAAGCTGCTTGTGATTGGCTTTGGTTCATCATGTGACTTTCTCACCACCACCTGCTTTTGGTGGTTATCACTGTATTACAAAGGTACAAAACAGATTTCAGTATTTCAATATTAACATTATATCAGTTAATGAAATTACAGTATTTAAATGTGAAATTTAAATTAAAACCGTAAAACCAAAAACTTTGCTACCGTATTTTTACAGTAAAATTCTGGCAACCACAGCTGCAGTTTTTTACCGTAAATTTTACAGATTTTTTTTACAGTGTTTGCCACAGAAACCAGCAAATTTGTGCGCTGGATCCAGTCAAGGATGAAGAGAAAGAGAGCAAAGTTTGTCTCGTATAGTTTTCGCTTTAGTTTTGTTTACATAGAGCTGTCACTGAAATACTAACACTAGTTCTAACACCACCTGAATACCTTCACAGCTTTCTTATTCCAAATTAACAAAGTGACTGAAAGAGATACTAGTATGTCAAATCTTTGACGTGTCAAATGTCATTCTAGAGTGCCGTGAAAAGTTGCATGAATTCTGATATGACTGACGAAGGTCGTATTGCAAAACATCGGTCCTCTATCTGATTTAGTACTACAAACGGAAGTGGCCCAAATTAGAATCATAAAGATCCGATTCCATGTGGTTTGTGCTGTTCAAAAACAGTTCTGAATCGAGCACAAAAATCTGATTTGAACCACTTTTGCCTGAAGTTTGACTATAAGTTTCAGTATGAATGTGCACTCATTTTTGGATATGTATGGATTGAGTCCACTGCAGAAATAGTTTGTTGTTGTTGCAAGGATTCGCAGTTGTTTCTTTGTTGATTCCAAAAAAAAAAAACAAGAGGAAAAAAAAATCTTGTATGCTTAGATACCTAAGAAATGTTTTATAAGATATTCAGCCTTTTACTTTGATGACTTGTTTACTCTACCAAAAGATGAAAGCAATATGCATGTCACTGAGAAAAGAAAATCAAAGCATTGCAAAGTTTTCCTTCTAAAAGCCCATGCCTTTGCAAGAGATATACTTGACATTATAAACAACTTAAAAAATCCTCCAAGTACATGTTTCTTGCGATTCTAAACTGTCTCAGACTGGGCTCCTGATCTCAGAGTTAATCTAACTAAACAAGTGTGTTTCCACTCTTCTGCACTGCTTTTGCATCATACACTTTCACTTCCACATCCCTCTATCACAGAACAAAAAGAGGGCGTATTGACTCAATCGGGGTTGAGTAGGTATTGCAGAGCTCAGATTAAAGGTGCATGCGTGTGTGTGGATGTTGACTGAAGTCATGAAGGCGACGCCCCGCCGAGTCGGACCAGCACAATGCCTTTGAAGTTCAAGTATACAGCGCCACGTCTCACCTTGGCCAGAATGACCCGTATACCTGCACATATCAAAAGTGTGCGTGTTAAAGGAGGTTCACGAATAACTGCTGTTGACATCCACAGACCCTCTCTAGCTTCTCCCCTCCAATGCAATACCATCGAAACAAAAATGATGCAAGAGTGGGATCAGTAAAAAACATGTGCTTCTGAAACTAAAACTTTTGTGAGATATTTTGTATATAAATGCTTTTCTGAAAACAGTCACATTTATTCAAACTCAAAGTCTCCTACAAAGAAAGGCAAGAAATTAAACGCGGTTTACAAGAGATAACAATCGTAAATAGTGTAATACAGCATGACAGCAAACAACGCTCAAGTGGAGCTAGAACCCACAACCTTCCAGATACTAACCCTTTTTTTAACAATTCAGCTACACCACACCTTGCAAACACTCAAAGAGATTTAACACAGACCTTGTCAAAAATGACAGTAAATACAGTGCTCAGGTTGACCGTTTGCAAGGTTGAGTCATGGATCCTGACTGCCTGAGGCCTGTTAGTCAGGAAGCCTAGGATCCAGTTGCATTGTTGTGCTTTAGTCCAAGTGCAGAGAGTTTACCGGTTAGTGGCTACAATGAACAGCACTCTAACGTTAAGTGTGGGAAAGGTTGAAAGAGGTCCTACTGTATATATTATGACAGCCACAGAGGTATTGTTCTCCCTGTAAGCAAATATGTCCAGTGCAGGTGTGAATACAACAGGATGATAGCTATTAACTGACTTCCACTGAAAACACAAATTTGAGTTTTACCAGCATGATAAAGGAATGAAAATTAGTAACACACTCTTTCAACGCCCTGCAAGGTTTACCCTCTACAAGATTCTCCTCTCAACCAGAAAGCTGCAGGATTTTTAATAGCTATTCCAATTAGAACAGTTGCAGAGTGCTTTAAATGTGAGACTTCACCTTTGGCTACATTTGGAAGTTTTTAATGTTTTTTTTTTTTTTTTTTTTTTTTTTTTTTTTTTCTTGATTCAGGAGAGGTTGATATGTACATATTAAAAATACAGAGTAGTGATCTCATTTACCTGTATGGGGTGGTAGCAGTCTCTATGATTCAGGAGAGGTTGATATGTACATATTAAAAATACAGAGTAGTGATCTCATTTACCTGTATGGGGTGGTAGCAGTCTCTATGTTTTTTCAGGATGGTTTTTGGTTTAAGTTTTTTCTGCTCACCAAGCCTGCATTTATTTGATCCAAAATACAGCAAAAACAGAAAAATATATGTACAATTTAAAATAACTGTTGAATATATTTTAAAATGTAATTTATTCATGCGATTTCAAAGCTAAATTTTTAGCATCATTACTCCAGTCACATGATCCTTCAGAAATCATTCTAATATTCTGATATTATTATGTTCAAAACAGCAGAGTAATTTTTATTTCAGGTTTCTTTGATGAATGGAAAGTTCAGAAGAACAGCATTTATCTAAAACAGAAATCGTTTGTAATATTATAAATGTCTTTATCATCACTTTTAATCAATTTAAAGCATCCTTGCTAAAGAAAAGTATTTATTTCTATAATTAATTATTTCAAATACATGCTGATCTTTGGATCTTTCTGTTCATCAAGGAAAAATAAATATTGATAATAACAACAAACAATGTTTCTTGAACAGCATATTAGAATGATTTCAGAAAGATGTGACACTGAAGACTGAAGTTATGATGCTACAAATTTAGCTTTGATCACAGGAATAAATTACATTTTAAAATATATTCAAATAGAAGGATTATTTTAAATTAAAAAAATCGTTCACGGTATTACTGCTTTGTATTTTGGATCAAATAAATGCAGGCTTGGTGAGCAGAAGAGACTTCTTTAAAAACATTAAAAATCTTAAAATATATAAAAATAGATAGCACTTATTTAAAAATGAATCTATTTAATATTTAAAAATATAATCTATTTTTATATATTTTAAAGTATATTCTAGTGTTTTCCAGAAGTTTCAGCAGCCAGTCTTCATTGTTACAAGATTCATCTAATATGCTGATTTGTGGCTCAAAAAACATTTTTTATTATCAGTGTTATAACTAGTTGTTCTACTTCATATTTTTGTGTAAACTGTGATAATAATATATAATGTTATTATTTTGCAATTATCTGTGTATCTAGTTGAATCAATCTGATTCTGTTCCAAAGATTACTTGCAAACAGAAATGGCATAACCCTGCAAAAAAAAACTAGGAGTGAGAGTGGAAGGTGTTGTACCGCTGCCTTCAGTAATTCCCCCAGTCTTCAAAATGCGACGGCCCCGTGAAAATGGGTATGTGATCCTGATAGCAGTCTCTCATCTATCTGAATATCTGCTGCCTGGATAATGGAGTTACACTAGAGTGATCTAAATAGAACAAATCCAGAGTAGAAACCAGCTCAGGCTCAACTCTCAGATGGGCTTCAGACATCTTCCTTTCACACCCTCTCATTTCCTCCGTCTCTCTCAGTGCCGTGTGGAGATTGGATTTTTACAGATCACAACGGCAAGGCAGCACACTCATTCAAGTGTGCTCCCCACGAGAAATGTATCATGATCTCTCATAATATTCTGTATACGGCTTCACCGAAGCGCTGCTCCTTAAATGCGTTTGTGGTATTAATATTAATATTTATGGACTGTGAGTGAGGGGTGTCTATGCAGAATGGAAGAGCAAACTTTCATTAATTCCTATGGAGGGGAAAGTCCAAATTAATTCCAATTCTCATTTTAATGCCTTTATGCTAATGCGGGCACAGAGAGCGAGGGAAGAGGAGCCCAGTGGAGGAAAGGGTTCAAGTTTAAAGCTCAGAGAGATCTCCGGCATTCCCAATGATGGGGACCAGACCTCGCTTACACACACTCTGTGGCGATGGCAAATGATACACACAATTTAAATCCAAACGACAGCTTACTCCAATGAATCTAGCGTCGGTGCTAAGCAAATTACACTACGCTGCAAATACATCGCGAAGTAAATTGAAACACAATCTAAACACTGCAGTCGATTCGACTCCATTATCTGAACCCCCACCCCATCTCTAATAAAAAGTCTAGTGAAAATCTAGTGAGTTTTTTGGCCACTCACTTTAGGCTGGATGAATGAGATTCTAGTCCATCCATTTCGGTTTGTCGAGCTTGCTTAACTGAATCGAGCTCAGCCAAACACAAATAGATTGCTCCTGTGGTCTCCCCACGTCCCCATCCCCTTCTCTTACACCTGTGATCATTACATATTTACTGCACAGACAAGCTCTCCCGGCTGCAGATAGTGGCCTATCCGTTAATGTCTGTGTTCTGGCACCTGCTGGGTTATTGTCATTAATTGAGCTCATTTGAGAAGCAGGTCGGGGCAATAGAAACGCAGGTGTGTGGGACAACTGTTATTATCCAAGTACGCCGACTGGTCGAAAGAAGACGGATCCCTTCATCACTGGAGGTGCTGTTCCTGATGGCTGTCCATTCTTTCTACTTGTAACCCACATTAGCAGCTAATTGAGCTTTCAGATTCATTAATATTGGCTATTTGGTGTTGTTTGGTCAAAAAAAAAAAAATTAGATAGATAGATAGATAGATAGATAGATAGCTGTCAGGTGTAAATAGATGTACCTGATAGTGAACATTGTTCCAACAAAGCTTGACATCTCTTTGTTAAGGCCCGGAACTGAAGCTGGATTTTGTTTTTTGACGTTTAAAATCTCAATAAAACAATAAAAACAAGACGCTGTCCCAAAAAGGACAATATTTGGCCAAGATACAACTATTTGTAAAAATCTGGAATCTGAGGGTGCAAAAAAGTCAAAATACTGAGAAAATCTGTAACACTTTATAATAACTGCACACTATGAATCATTAGTTAAGCATTAGTAAATAGTCAATTCATCCTTTATAAAGCATTGTCCCAACATTAATAGTCATTAGTAAGCAGTTTATAAATACAACTGTAAATGTTTTGTTCTTGAGCATATCTATAATGTTTAATAATTGTATTTTCATACTTTATTAATGATCAATTTATAATTTCTAAATTGTTACATTATTTACAAACCAATTATTTAGGAGTTGTCAGTGCTTCAGATCATTTAGAAAGTGTATGTAAATGATTAATAAACTATTTAAATGTACATTTATATAAATCTTATTATTTAGACACATGATAATGGTTGTTCAGTGTGTTAATAAATGCTTTATTAACACATATTCCTGCTGTAATTCATGATTAAGTCAAGTAGTTATACAACACAGTAGTTAAACATTTAGTAGTTGCCAGCCATCTAAAGTTGAGCTCATCTAAAGTGAAAACTATTTATACCTTGTAAAGCATTTGCAAAGAAGATTTAAAGGCTCATTTATCTTCCAAACAGAAAAGTTAAAGAAACACAACACAGAGGGATACAGAACACAGAAATATTTTTTCAAGATGCAAAAAATGAAACTGTATAACAGTACACTTAAATTAAATAAACCTCTGCAATTTCATTGAAAAAAAAAAAAAAAAATTCAAGTTTCATTTTTTTGCATCTTGAAATAAATATTTCTGAGTTCTGTATCCATCTGTGTTGTGTTTGTATTTTTTTTCTTTTAGGAACATAACTGAGCCCTTAAATCTCATTTGTAATAGATATGCTTAAAAAATTAAGAACAAGGCATTTATAGCTGTATTTATAAACTGCTTACTAATGACTATTAATGTTGGGACAATGCTTTATAAAGGACAAACTGACTATTTACTAATGCTTAACTAATGATTCATAGTGTGCAGTTATTATAAAGTGTTACCAAAACATCTTTGTGGAATACGATCTTAATATCCTAATAATTTTTAAAGAAAATAAAGGAAAAAAATGTCATCTTGACCCATACAACGTATTGTTGGCTATTGCTACAAATATATCCATGCTACTTATAACTGATTTTCTGATCCAGGGTCACATATTTGAAATATTATCTTCAATTTAAAGACAATCTATTTTCTATTCAAGACTATCCTTAAGCTATTGCAAGGCATTACTTTTAGTCATCAGTGTCACATGATCTTTCAGAAATTATTCTAATATGCTGATTTTCTGCTCAAGAAACATTTTTAAAAGACTTTACTGTCACTTTTTAGTGCATCACTGGATTCCTCCAAATTAGTAGCATGTTGGCGAAAACTAATGTTAAATATAACATAAGTCTTAAGTAGCACGGGTATATTTGTAGCAATAGCCAAAAATACATTGTATGGGTCAAAATTATCATTTTTTTAATGTCAAAAATTATTAGGATATTAAGTAAAGATATTTTGTAAATTTCCTACCATAAATATATCAAAACATATTTTCTTATTAGTAATATGCATTGCTAAGAACTTCATTTGGACAACTTTAAAGGTGATTTTCTCGATATTTTTTTGCGCCCTCAGATTCCAGATTTTCAAATAGTTTCATCCCAACCAATATACTGACCTGTTCTAACATACCATACATTAATGAAAAGCTTATTTATTCAGCTTTCAGATTATATATAAATCTCGATTTTAAAAAATTATGACTGGTTTTGTGGTCCAGGGTCACATATATGTTTGTAAAAAGAAGCTAAATTCCAGTTGTAAACACAATGACTGGAGTCATTGCAAGCTCAACACTGCAATATATAGACCTATACAATTAAAAATGGCAGCAACTCTTCACTGAGTTGACACTACGATGATTAACCTGACAAATTGCATGACAATCCTCACCAGTGAAATGTAGTTTGACTGCATTAACACTTATCCATTCATACACTGTGTAGACATACGAACACACACACTCACACACACACACACACACACTATCTCTTTCTGACACCCACACGCTCTTTCGGTCTCACTCTCGCCTTCCTCACTGAGCACATAGTAAGATTTATTCTAGTCCTGAAGAGCTGTGGCCGGAGCTGCTGGATATTTATGGTTTAATAAGACTTACATAAGTCTTGCAGGTGTGCTTTCCGTCCCGCCACCAAACCTATTCACATGATTTATGGAGGGCCTTTGGATTGCGTACTGATTTAGAACCTCTCTCACTCAAGCTTTCCCTCTTTCTCTCAACGGTCGTGGGTCTGTTCGTTGCTTCAAGCTCGCCGTGGTTGCTCTTTCTCTGTCTGGGCTTTGGAGGACAGGGCCTGCCAAAATGGACTCCGGCGCTCAGACAGCAAGACTCAGTCTGCTTCATTACTGAGAGTGTCTGCCACACAAATCAGATTGATATACGGATGCAGAGTGGATACAGTGATGGCGAGGGAACGCTGATTGTCAAATCAGAACCTGAACTTGAACGTGTCCAGGTTCTGCGCAAATTAACAGTCCAAGAGATCCCCCACAAAAATCATGATATCCAAGTAATCGCTCCCCATGGAGGTAGTTGTCGAAACGAACGTGTCAGTAAAGTTTAAGAGATTTTCAAGACCTCCTGTGAAAAGTTTATAGCAAAAAAAAAATAGTTATAACTAGCTGGACCACCATTCTTTAAGTCACAGTATGGAGTTTTAGACATGTGAATGTTTAAGTCAGTAAGAGAGATGAGCGAAGACAGCATCAATAATACAGGATGTCATTTAAAGCTGTGGGTTAAGGCTCCTGAGTGTAGTCTGCCCATCTGGATGATGTATTGTTGAGCTCGGTGGAATGACAGGTGTGTATGAAGCTAGACCGTATGATTTAACAATGCCACGAGAAGATCAAGTTCATCACAGCGTGCGCGAGTCGGCGAGCAAGCGAGCGAGTGAAAGAGGGTTATCAGACAGGAATGCCGCTTCACCAAATAGCCTCAGACGTCCGGACACACACATCGCTGCCACACTTGACACACACTCTCGCCACACCTCGACGACCTGTCCGCGCTCTCTTCCTCCTCCTCCGGGGAGCTCCCTCCATTCTCATGCAACAATGCAAAACTCCCTCATTACCATCTCCTAAATATTCATGAATATTCGGCTGGATAAGCGTGTCACCTGAAGAGTGGCCTTTTACTGTCCAATAAGCACACACATCCATCTCCCTCTCTGATAGGCCAAATAAAGGGGAACGTCCAGAGTGTGTCTCCGCGGAACGAAGAAAAAGAAAGAAAGGGAATTTTGAAATGCTAAATAAAAGGGGAGGGGTAGGAGCGAGGAGGATGAATCAGTCATATTGAGTGACATTCCTCAGATCTGAGCATCTTATCCAGGGTGAAATATTCTTATCTGACTGTCATAGGACGTGACACAAACAGGAGGGGAGTGCAGAGTGGGCAGGTGATTGCAGAGCGCTGAACAGACGTTGCACTATAGAGGAAGAGAAAGAAAGCGAAATGAGGAGAAACAAAATCTATATTTTGCCAGCCTTAAAAAAAAAAAAAAAAAGATTTTTTTCTTTAGATTGTATTGTCTTTAATATACATTTTCAGCATATGATGTATCATAATAGACTATATGGATATATAAAATGGACAAAATTTGCAACAACAGAAAAGGAATAAACAACCATAATCTAGTGGATGCCAGATACAATGAGGTTCAAAAAAAGAGTACATATAGGTAAATTAAGCTTTTTTAAAACATTGATGTTTTTGTGTGCTCTGATCTCTGCAGGAAAGTGCATATATGTGACCCTGGACCACAAAACCAGTCAGAAGTAGCACAGGTATATTTGAAGAGTTCATTTGCAAAACAGACTCTGTTTTTAACTATTTTCAAAAAATCATGTTTTCATTGCGCATTTCAATTAATCTCAATGCCACTACAAGTTGGGTTATTTTGATTAAGTAAAATAACAAAAAAAATACAGCTAACTAACACAATAAAACACAATAAAATATGGCAACATATATATATATATATATATTTTTTTTTTTTTTTTGCAAATAAACTAAAAATAATTTGTAGCAATAGCCAACAATACATAGTATGAGTCAAAATTGTTGTCTTTTTAATGCCAAAAATCATTACAGCATTAAGTAAAGATCATGTTCCATGAAGATATATCAAAATGTAATTTTTGATTAGTAAAATGCATTGCTAAGAACTTCATTTGGATAACTTTAAAGGTGATTTTCTCAATATTTAGATTTTTTTGCTCCCTCAGATTTCATATTTTCAAATAGTTATATCTCGGCCAATATTTTCCTAACCTAACAAACCATACATCAGTGGAAAGTTTATTTATTCAGCTTTCAGATTATGTATAAATCTCGATAAAAAGACTGGTTTGTGGTCCATGGTCACATATATGATCAAAAGCATTGAATATGAAAATAATTTCTATTTCTAACTTTAGACTTTGCCACAGTGTTGCATGACATAACATGGTTAACAAAAAAGGTAATATATTTTTATAGTGTTTTTTAATTATCATTGGCAATGTGGAAATCCAAAGCATAAGGAAAAAATAACTTTTGTGCATAATGGTTTTGTTCCTCAAAGAGTTTCTGTGGTATTATACAGTAATCAGTAATTCACTTAAGCAGAACTGACCAGATAACGAGAAAAGGAATTTGAGCATATCAAAAACATCAGAGTGCCCTATCACTTTAGACTCTTGTCAGAGGCTTTGATGTGCCCTGCTCTCAAAATGGTAGTGTGCTTAAAAAAATTGCAGCTCAATTTAAGTCTCATCCAAGGAGCTTACAACTGTAATTAAATCATTAAATTCTTGTCTACGCTTCACAGAGCGTAGAGAAATTAACTTCCCACCAACCTCATTTTCTATTTGAACATGAAATAATGATTTTCTGCCAGTCTAATTACAAAGCCAACATCTGATCAAGCCAGCATCCAGAGGGGATTATCACATGCTGCAGTATTAGAGCTCATTACCAGCTTGAGTGCAAAATTATTACATCTTGTAATTGGATGGTGAGATTTATATACAGATCGGGCTGGTTTCTGTAAGATTGTAATTACAAGGTTCGTTGGTTAGCTACTTATCAGAACTTTGCAGGAAAACAAAACAAATGGCTGGGCGAAATGAGCATGTCATTAACCTGTAACCTCAGAGACAGGGGTGAGAAGGGGGAGGGCGCACGTCTGCGCCGGCGCGTGTGCGCGCGAGCGCCGGGCTCGTGTCTGCATTAAGGGAAATGGGTTCATCCATTTCGGCACCCACCGGAGCAGCCCGCGCAAAACAGTCTGTTTCATTTATTTGACCTGCGTAATCTGTGCCTGTTAAAAAGAAAGAAGGTGGATGAGAGAGAGAGAGAAGGAACGAAGGGAGGGGGCTACGAGAGGAGAAAAAGAGAGGAGTAAATGAGCTGTCTCTGCCAGTAGGATGGGCTCAATGCTTCTATTACTTAAAGCTAACAGGCTGTGAAGCCATTCATTCACAGGGCTGAGAGGAGCTATTTGGGCCTGCTGGGGGAAAGAGAGAGAGAGAAAGAGAGAAAGAGAGAAAGAGAGAGATCGCTAACCTGGCTACAATTTGAGCAGCGTACACACACACACACACTGGGTAGCTTGTGTTTGGTAACGCCTGATATAAACAGGCAACTAATCAATGAAAGAAAGGGCCGAGTTTATGCCGGGGGTGAAAGAAAAACCGGAGAGAGGGAAAGGGGGAAAAAGGTGAAAATAAAAATTGTTCAATTACCAATTACCTCACCAACACGTTCTTTCTTTATTTCTTTCTCTCTCTCTCTTTCTTTCGCTCTCTCTCTCTTTTTCTAGAACAAGTGATTTTGCAGCACAAATCAATGTTGGCAGGTCAGGCAGCCAGCTACTAATCTTGGCATTACAACGCTCCAATCAGCGCGAGCCAGGTAATGGAGTTGTTATTGAACTTCATAGTTAGGATTAGATTCTCAGCGAAGATCAATGCCGCTCTGAGATGAGACTGATAAAGGCCTGATAGCAATCTGAATCCCTATAGCCATGCACTGAGCCTCTCTCTCTCTTTCTGTGTGTGTGTGTGTGTTCGAATTCCTCTCCCTCTTGTCCTCTCTTTCGCCTTTTCTCCTGTGCCTTTTTCTCTCTGTCGTTTGATTGGGCTACGAAGGCTTTCACCTGCATCCCGCTCTTTTTATGTTTATATATCGTCGCTTGACCAGACATAGTCAGTTAAGCGCCGCAGTAATTTGTCACTGAGGAGGATGTTTATTTAAATGTCTACACTGTTTAAGAAATATAATGATTTTTGAATTATGGACTGACATAAATGAAGATAAAACGCACAATAATAGGAGAAAATTGAGCATTGAGAGATATTATGATGTATCCCAAAGAGCCAGGCTGTGATGAGAAAAGGGAATTGAGTATCTAGCGAGGTACGGAGTAATGACTACATTTTTTATCACAACTAATGGCCTTTTAATTCTCTCTCTTTTCCTCCTGCTTTGTAATGGGATTATTAATATCACTCTCTTTTCCAGTGTTTTGAGGAAATAAGCCGAGCTAATGCACTGTGGGGGTCAAAAGGAGCCACGCGGGCCACATTCAAGCACACCGGGAAGACAAAGACAATTTATTGGGCGTTATAATTTCATAATTCAGCATTCATCAATGCTCATACAAAATGCAGTTTGAGGACTTATTTTCCTCAGGAGGAGGAGGAGCGGCCTGTCACGAACCCCCGAGAGCGGAGGGAGCAGGACCTGTAGGAGCGGCTCGCAAAGTTGATTTCGTTAAAGCTCGTGAAAGTACTTCATTTATTTCAGGGCTCCTTGTGGCCATTTAGCAAGTAGCGCTGCGGAGGCCCCTTGACAGTGCCAAATCAATAGTGAATCAATGGCCGAGGCAAATCAATCAGCCAGGTTTTCTTCTCAAAATATTTAATTAAACATGGTGGAAAATAACTCCAGGATTTATTGTTTGATGCTAAGAGCATTAGTGATTTGCCTTTTCCTGAGCTACGCCTGAGGCCCAAGTCACCGGAGCGCTGCAGGAGCTCAGTGGAACCAGGGGAATAGCAAAGACACTTTTCCAATATATAATAATGCTTGTATTTATACATGCGTATGCGGCTTCTTGACTCTCTCTCTCTCGAGTGCGCTAATCCACTGCACCAGCAGATCGCTCAGAGAGTGAGGAGAGACAGGGAGAGCGGCCCAGCAGAGCGCTATGCTTTTAGATAGTCTCCGTTTAACATCTTAATCCTTCACAACTATTCTACTGAGAGATGCGCCACTGTCTGCCCACCACTGGTGAGCTGAGCTGTGTGGTCAACCAGTGTGGGTCATATTTTTTAAAAGAGAGTAAACACCAGAGGCGTGTCACAATTCAGATGTGCTATTCGATGACATTTTGTAGTAGAACTAAACTTCAAAAACGACTAATATATACCTTTAAGAAACTAATACTGTATGTATGCTTTAGATGCCAATATGTGTTCTTTAGGGGTGCATAAGGTAAGAAGGCATACATTTTTAAAGGTGACACATTTTAGATATTTTTTTTCTAGGAGCAACATTGGATTTCTAATCGCCATGCTTGATATCAATCTGTGTAGCACTGTAAAACCTTACACTCGAGTTTTGATCCCCTTAAATTTTTCTGTTTGGTGCTGCGTGTAATCATTAATCGCTTTTCATAATCTGCAAGATACAGAAGGAAGTGATTTGATTGCACACATGCTAAGCTTCTGACAGGGCCAGCCACAACAGACACCGGCAGACATTGATATGTGAGGATAATATAGAGGCGTGTTGGGATCTGGGATGTTTCTGAGGAGGAGAGAGGCGTTAACGGTGATGATGAGGGTGGCATTGTTCTGAAAATCTGGCAGCTCTTCCCAAGCCTGTGTGTATGAAAAGGGAATTAGGGGAGTGTGTGTCTGTGTGTGTATGTAATCATCACTGGGTCACAGTGGAGTGACCTACCAGCTGAGTCCATTGCTGCTCCACTGCTCACAAGGTAACAAATGGCCCCAAATACACAAACACATGCGTACACACACAGAGAGAAATAAAGTGGGTTAACATTTGCTCAATTTCACAAGTCAACTCTGAAAGCTAAATCTACAAACAATTACACTCGGCTGCACACAAAAGAAACGGAGCGATCTTGTTATCCCAAGCTCTGACAACTCCAGAAAATGGTCAATGTGTTTCTGTTTATTACAAATGGCTGCTTTTCTTTATCCCAGTGCAGGCATGTATCAGAGATGCAAATAAAGGAAAAGAAAAAAAAAATTAAAAACCTTAAATCTGAAACTGATGTTTGTTGAAATGATAGATAGATAGATAGATAGATAGATAGATAGATAGATAGATAGATAGATAGATAGATAGATAGATAGATATGCATATATGTATATGTATATATTGTATATATTCATATATATATATATATATATTTATTTATATATATTGTATATGCTGTATATGTATAGATTATACACACAGACAGATAGATAGATAGATAGATAGATAGATAGATAGATATCTGTATTACATATTTATATATTCTATATTTACATATATATATATATATATATATATATGTACACACACTATATACAACACCATATATAATATTGTACAATATATACAATATATATTGCATATAAAATCTGTTCATACACATATATTGTATATGCTGTATATGTATACGTTATACACACACACACAGATGTATAGATAGATAGATTTACATATATGTATATATTGTATAGATTGTATAGATTCATATGTAAATCTACCATCTACATATGTATATGTGCATATGCATATGCATATATATATATATGCATATATATATATATATATATATATATATATATAGTATATGCTGTATATGTATAGATTATACACACACAGATAGATAGATAGATAGATAGATAGATAGATAGATAGATAGAGAGATAGATAGATATCTGTATTACATATCTAAATATATACAATATATATTGCATATAAAATCTGTTTATACACATATATTGTATATGTTGTATATGTATACTTTATACACACAGAGAGAGATGTATAGATAGATGATAGACAGACAGATAGACAGACAGATAGATAGATAGATAGATAGATAGATTTATATATATATATATATATACTATTTTCATTGTACCACGTACACACTTTCACACACTTAGTGTGGAGTGTGTACATGAGGACTGTGCTTAGGTGGTCTATGTCATATCACTAACTGCATGCTGAGTGTAAGTGCTGGCAGTATAAACTGCACTGACCTCAGTGTGTTGGCATGCTGTGCCACTCAATATTACTGATTACACACACACAGCAAAGACCATAATGCTATTCAGTCTAGACCTGATAACAGGCTCACACTACTATTTGCCATTAGCCAGTGTTAAAAAAAATAATAATAATAATGATGGAAAAACTGGCTTGCACTGTTTTTCATTAAAGACAGGACGCTAGTTTTGAACTGGTAAGTTATACAAGGCATGCAATCTTTAAAAACCCACTTGACTTTATATTTGAGGACGCATCAATATGTAGACTGTGAGCTATTCTTCCCGCAGGGTTATCAGTGCCTCTGGGTGGATAGGGGCCTCTGTGTTAGTACAGCTGCTTCTCCTGCAGCTACATACAAACCTGCTACAGCAGCTGGAGAAAAAAAGAAGAGAGAGCTGGCAATCTTAAATGGACTGTATAAAAATCACACATTTAGATTATTACCGGATTACTCAAACAGCTTCTTTGTTTTAGCCGTAAATCCACTCTATAGGTTCGATTTTAATCATGAATGGTTACCATCTTTTTGTTCAGCACGATTTACGGCTGATGGAAGATGTCTTCATTATGTGTGCATGCTATGTCCAGCAGCTCAATATGCTGTTGGGGCACCCTGTAATCTTTCTATAGATATTAGACACAACTTGCTTCAGGCAAACATTTTCTATAAGAAAAAATCCTTCCCAGTGGCTGCCTTCAACTTAAGATCGATAGAATGCAACGCATATTTTCCTTGTGTACTTTCTGTACATCATAAACCAGCACTCTTTGGCCTTAAGAATATTCAAATCAAATAACGTCCACTGGAAAATGTTGTGTTTTTGATGCACCACTTAATCAAATGATTGTATGTACACAGAGAATGTTAGTTAGTAGTCCAAGTGGTTTATTACTGACCCCTCAATGCAATGTCTCAAGGCAATTCACTGTAGAATTAAGGATCAATAATTACTTTACGTGGTTTATTATTAGGAGTTACTGCTGACTGAATTAGTTTTGAAACCAGAAGTAGTTAACGTGTGTGTCACCACATGAAGCATTAAGCATAAGTGACCGGATTGTTTACAGTTATTACTATTAACATACATTTGGGAATGGTATTAGCAATGGTAATGCATTGGCTCAGCAATTTGCATATGTGCAGATGACAGTTTTATAGCTAAGATAACTGAATTCATATCTGTCAACATAACACAAAAAGAATCTGAGAGTTCATAGATGATGCTTGTGCACACTGGTCCTGCTCTTAAACACACCCACTCACACACATTTTCTTTCAGTGGTGCTGCTGTGTGTCTTTCTGTCACTTCTCCATAAACTGACAGCAACAAAGCAAGCTCCAACTTGTATTTTAATTCAGGCCTGAAGTTACTTATTTCAGTATTGATCAGCTGTAATGCTGAATCAATGCTCATCTTGTTACCTGGGCTATACCCGTGTAACACACTGATATCCCCGGCCACAGGAACTCATTCCCTTTGCAAAGTGACTTTACCATAAAATCAATGGCTGCTTTGTTACTGATACAGGAGACAACCACGCAGAGAAAGGCCAGCAGCAGTGCAGAAAACATGCATGTGGCTAATATTCAAATCACCATTGTAAAGACGGCCCGGAAACACTGGACAATTTTCTGTGCTTTGTTTTTTTCCCAGAAACATAAAAAAAAAAAATTATAATCATTACTATTATTGTTACTGTGTCAGGTAAAACTACCGAATGACCTACAAAAGTAGAAAACCAATTCTCGTCACATTCACATTGTCAGTCATTCTCTACAAATTTACTCTAAAAGGCAAGTGAGAAAAAAATAGGTCTTGTAGGTGTGTGCACTCTTTGCTGAGAGGGCAGATGTTGGCAAATAGCGATAAATGAAAGTGACCCTGCCTTGCTAATAGAACAACTTGAAGCCCGCGCTAGACCGCCATCAAAATATTTACCAAAGCTGCGCGCGAATACTGGGCAGCTCGTGCTCTGACCTTCTCAATCAATTACTGCCGCGTGGCCGCCGCTGGCTGCGCAATTTACCAAATCCAAATTCCCACTTTATGACCGCGCTGCTCCGACTATACGCTTGCCCCGTATCACAGCCGATGAAACAATCGAGAATAAGTCCCTCCAGATTTCCGCAACCTCAGCACACAGACTTCAGCAGTCACTTAATAGACTGGGGTTGTCGTCGAAGCGTTGATGCTGAGGAAAATGGTTTTTCTTCCTTTTTCGTCTGTGCTTTGCTTGAGTTGCGAAAGGCTGCACACAGTATAATTTTAGATATACGAATAACATTTATAGGATTAGGATAGTTTTTTCTTCTTCTTTCTATTTAGCCTCTTGATATTTTGAAAACAAGAGGCCTAAATCCGCCCGTGTTAGTGTAAAGGAGGCGTAAAGGTTAAGAAAATCCCCACAGTGTACAGACGCCAAAACGTGTAATCTAAACCACCTGTAGATGTTCGGTAGGACAACAAGGTCGGTTTTGATAGAGCTTTTGGTCCGCTAGCTAATGAAGGGTTAAAACAGACGTCGCCGTTTGAATTTAGTGTTTGATACAATTTGTTAAAGCATTTTAATAAGTTGCAGTCCATTGACTACTCTTAATTTGCTCCAAATTGCTGTGTGTGCCCAGGGAACAGTTCAAAACTCGTCACTTTCTCCTCCACTGCAAGTTATCTCTTTAATAGACACGATTGATTGGAGAAACCTAATTAAAATAACATTAGTCAAATTATGCTAACAGTAAAAATTAAACTTTAAACATATTCAGGAAGTAAGCTCCCGAGTTCATTTTTCGAAAGCATTTAATTTATTACATTAAGTGTCCTCAGCTATTTCATATATATATATATATATACTTTTGTTTAGTATATAAATACTTTTTTTTAGACATAAGATATTGGTGTTTTGTATAGGAAAATAAAAACGTCTCCCTAAATTAAAAAGTTATTTTGCGCCTCAGCATTAAAACCCATCTAGCACTACTGATTCTGTATAGTGAAGATAAAACTACTATACTACTAGTCTTTTTCCTGTTTAAGCAAAACATAGATGCAAAATATAAACTCTTCACAGAACTTGCAAACTGATTTCCCCTCTCGACTCTAACCAAATAAAATCCTGTTTGCCGGAGCTGTTAAAGAAAATGTGATTTAGGCCAGTCACTCCAACACACATATTTCTCATTCCTCCCCCTGTCGAAAACACCACACACATCAAAGGTCATTAAGTGTGTTTTCGTTTTAAATCCTTTGTCACCTCAATTAACAGATCGGATCAGAAAAGCCCGTTTAAAAGACCATGTGCGATAGGGTATGTGTTACTTGTTTTCTGTCGCCTTGGCATTACAGAGCTGATTCAGAGGTGTAATTTGAAGAGCCCCTGTTTGAAGTCTTTGATCAGCGCTGTCGCAGGCATCTTGTGTATTGCATAAGGAAACGCTTTTGAGCGCAACGTCTCTGCTTGTTTATTTGGATGCGTGTTGGAGAATGCGAAATGGTGTCATCTGCATAATTGCTAGTAAAGGAGTCACAGAAATCATCCCTCAAGTCACACATCCGAGATTGCCCTATTTATACACGTGATATTAGTGCGGTGCTTTGAAATGCTGGCCTGCGTTTAACGGAGTCTTGTTATGCTGTAGGTACAAAAAAACAAAAAAACAAAAACGAAGAATTAATTAACAATTAAATAAACGCGTTCCCTACATATTTGTATATGTATATTAAGAATTCTGATATAATTGGTTTTATTGTTGCTGTTAATATTAATATTATTATACCTATAAATAGTGAAACTATACTACTACTACTACTACTACTAATAATAATAATAACAATAATGTCTTTTATTTAAATAGTTACAAGGGATTCCCAAGAGGTGGGAGAAGAAGGTGGGAGAAGAAGGGAGGAAGAAAGCACCGTCCTAATGCTTTTATGGCTGTGCCAGTTTCCTGGGTCAGTGTGAAAGTGTTAAGTTAGTGCATGTGTATTTGATTGGGCCAATAAATCAGAGGCAAACCTTGAGGCCCTGACAGGTCCTGGGATGAGACACGTGTCCATCCGAATTCAGAGCGCTGCAGGGCGGACTCCAGCACGCACAGTTATCCTTTCATCCCGTGCTTCCAACTTCACTAAATGCAGCTGTTCGAAAACGGTTAGTTTGCAACAAAATAATTGCAAATACCTGTAGGTAAATATGGCTAAAAAGAAAACCAGACTGCTTGAAACCTAGAGGGTTAGCTGTGTTTTGCATTGTCCCAGATGGCGCAGTGCTGTGGGGTCAGCCGGGTGGGCTGAGAGCTCTTGTTAGCTCTGCAGGTCCGTGTGGGTGTTATTGACGGTTATGTAGTTATTACCATCCGCTCTGAATGGCATCAGACTGCTGTTCTAATTAATAACCCCCGTAATCCTGCATTGTTAGACGTCAAAACAGCAGACACGTGGTAAGGAGAACATGGAAATCCGGGAGTCCTTAAATAAGCAAAGAGCCAATACAAATGACATTCCAGATATTAGGATGCCATAACAATAACTGGGCTATCTCTTTAAAAGCAGATGGAAGGTTTAGAAGGAACATTGCGTTCTTGGAAACCACATCACATTAAATCCAAGCCGAAGTTGATTCACCATAATCTTTCATTACTGAATTGAGACTTAGCCATCCTATATTCAAATAAACGAAACTCGTTAAAACACTAATCGGTGCCGTTGTTTGGAAGACGATTAGCAGACATATGATGACACTAGACTAGGAGCGTAATACGATTATAGATGTTTCCTGCATATTTTCATATAGTGATTCAAGGAATTTCAATCGTGATCATCGTCCTTTGTTTTAATCCGTATTATTTACAGAAGGGTGCGGATTATATTAGATTTTTTCAATGGATATCTGTCTATCTGTAGAGTAATCCTGTAGGTTAATCGCCCAAAATATGTTTTTAGGAACAGAAGCTTTTACACATGAATGCAATTGAAACATTTGCGATTATATTTTAATACGTCAAAAACCCTTCAAGGCTGACAGCCTAAATACATACATCATATTTAGTATTACTGGTAATAATAATAATAATAATAATAATAATTTTCCATAGTTCAAAAATTAAAATGCACCAAACTAAATTGTAAATTGCAGAAATCCATAATACTGCATATAGTCACATTAAGAAATTATGCTATTGTTCAGGCTTTTCGTTTTTTCTCAACTTACTCTGAAGGCGAACGGTAACACGCCAGTGTTTTGATGTTTCACTAAAGGCGTCAGAAGACCCAGATTGGTTTGTTCCGTGTTAAATGAACTAAAAACGCATTCGCATCAAATTTTCCTTTAGTATTTTAGTAAGAGCAAGCGCAAAAATATCTGTATATGCTCTCCGATTTAAACTTTAAAGTTCTTCGTTCCACGTGAAAGAGACGCGAGTAAAATAAAGACAAAAGATCTGCGGGAAGTTAATGACTCAACAAGAGTAAAATATTTACCATTTTGTGGATGATCAAAATTTTTGAGAAGTAACACAAGAAATGGGAAAGGGCTGAAGCGGCGAACAAATAACAAATGAAATGATTGGCGAGCCATAAAATGAGATTTGAAACTCATTCAAATAAGAGATGGCGACGTCAGAGGACTTATCCAGACGGAGAGCAGAAGCAGAGAGAGAGAGAGAGAGGGGGAGAGAGGGAGGGAGAGAGAGAGAGGCTCTGTAAGTGGGGGTGAGACTTGAGAAATAGGAGGAGCTTCTGAACGACTAAAAATGTCAATCACAAAAAGGAGTTCCAATAATCTAAAGCAATCTGTAAGGACCTGACCTTAGTCCATTCAGATCAATAGGGAAGTAAGGGAGGAAAGCGCAATCGGATCGTTTACACTGGCTCTTTCGGAGGAAATATAGACTTCCCTGACACTTTGTACTCACTGTAAAGTGGATATCGTGGTGCGCACCAAGAGGGCGATTCGCCGCTTTTTGTGACTCCAGTAGACTTTCTCCACAACAATGTCTTTCCCACAGCTGGGATATCAGTACATCCGACCCATATACCCGCAGGACAGGCAGGGGATAGGCAGTGCCCGAGCTGGGACAGACCTGAGCCCGTCCGGAGCGCTCTCTAATGTTCTCTCCACTATGTACGGATCACCTTTCGCTGCCGCACAAAGCTATGGAGCTTTTCTTCCTTATTCAAATGATCTGTCCATTTTCAACCAGCTGGTGAGTAATCATTTGATTTTTGTGTTGTTTTCACTTCTCTCTCAAACTCAAATGTAGTAAACTTTAAAAAAAAAAATGCTTAGTGTGTTACAAAATCCTTTACTTCAGTTTGCTTCAATACCAATCGTTACCGAATGCTAGTTTTGCAAGACGGTGGTGAACTTTGCTGCTTACTCCGGTTGGATACAAAAGGAGTTGAAAAAGTAAATAATAATAATGATGATAATAATAATATTAATAAAAATAAATGTAGAGTGCGTGTGCTTATGATTTTAATTAATTACAAAAAAAATAAAATCGTTAAACAATTGTTACCACGTATTAAGGAAGAAAACAAATATGTAAGACTCATGCACAAAATTAATATATATATATATATATATATATATGACTGCATCTTGTCAATTTATTTGGAACAGTTTATACAAGTACATAAATTGCAAGCTACTAAAGAATTTAATGTGGTCAATTAAGCCTGTTTAAAAAAACACATAAATCCTTCCTTGCTTTTGTAATTGTTCACATAGACGGAAAATCATTTACGCAATTCATATATTCAACAACAATACACCAGGGAACTGCCATTGAGTATAAGAAAACGTAGTCTATATGCCAGGCCAAGAATAATAATAGTGAATCGCATTAATGTTGGATCCGTGTTCTGTGTTTTTAAGGGGGCACAGTACGAACTGAAGGACAGTCCGGGCGTCCAGCATCCTGGATTTGCCCACCATCATCCTGCTTTTTACCCATATGGTCAGTACCAGTTCGGAGACCCTTCCAGACCCAAAAATGCCACCAGGGAGAGCACCAGCACACTCAAGGCCTGGTTAAGTGAGCACCGGAAAAACCCGTACCCCACCAAAGGCGAGAAGATCATGCTGGCCATTATCACTAAAATGACCCTCACTCAAGTGTCCACCTGGTTCGCCAACGCCAGGAGGAGGCTAAAGAAGGAGAACAAGATGACCTGGACCCCACGGAGTCGCACGGACGAAGAAGGAAATGTTTACAACAGCGATCACGAGGGAGAGGACGGCGACAAACGCGAGGATGAGGAGGAAATTGATTTGGAAAATATTGACACGGAGAATATTGAGAATAAGGACGATTTAGACGAGCAGGACGAACTGCATTCTGATTTGAAACTGGACGGCAGGAGCGACTCTGAAATTTCAGACGGCTATGAGGATTTACAAGGACCGGAGCAACGGTTGTTCAAAGCGATGGTGAAAGACGGCAAAGAGATTCACGGCGACCGCGCAGAGCACTTTCACCATCACAATCATCATCATCACCACCACCACAACAGCTTAGAACAGGCCAGCAGCGAGCCGGTCAAACTCAACCAGGCCATCATCAACTCTCCGCCCTCAGAAAACAACCCACCTCCGGCTCCAAAACCTAAGATCTGGTCTTTGGCAGAGACCGCCACAACTCCAGACAATCCACGAAAATCTCCTCTGATGAACGGGACTTCCGCTGCGTCCGGCGCTCAGACCATCATTACTCCTCACAGACTCCTTTCGTGTCCCGTAGGGAAAATCCAGAGCTGGACAAATCGGGGTTTCACCGCACACCAGCTCGCCTTGCTGAACTCAAACCACTACTTAGGACTCAGTAACCAGGCTTCGGCGAATGGCCTTGCCCTGTACAGCAGACAAGCAGAGGACAGGAGTCAAAACTCCGAGTCCACAGTCACAGGTACATGTCACCCACACTGAGAAGCGCAGAGATGTGCAATTATTGCTTTTTATTGACACCATTAAGACTGTACTGACAGACTGGAAAGGCACCATTCTTATTCCTCTCTGAATCCATTTTCATTTGATCACTACTGTGAAACATTCAAGTAAAAAGAATTAGGCTTGAAATGCAAATGTCTAGTGGAGAGTACTTATCTGATATCTATTTTTTGTTCGTCTTTTTTTTCTTTTTCAAATACTCAAAAGTATGTCCATTTGAATTTGTGGGAAAAAGGTTTTCAGTTGCCTTTTAAGAGGTGTGTTAGTGTGTGCGAATTTTGATATTTCTAGGCCGCAAACTTTTTTTCTCAACAACTGGCTGTAAGGTCCTTTTAAAAAGACTCTGCTTTTTTAAAATAATAATAATAATAATAATAATAATAATAATAATAATAATAATAAATTGGCATTTACATTTTTTTTTTTTCCTTTTCTTGTTGTTGTTACTGGTTTTTTATTTCAGAAAGATCTAGTGCCTTGGAAGCAGAGAAAAAGTTGTTAAAAACAGCCTTCCATCCTGTTCAAAGACGGTAAGAGCGGAGATCTTACATTACCTGTCCATGACTTTAATTTAGCGTGTTTCTTTTTTTATTTTTTATTTTTTAATTGTTACTTGTTAATTTTTACATTTGAATTTCCCATAATGTTCATGCATGACTGTCTAGTCACGCACTCGGGTACTTGGTATACCGTGGTTTAAACATGATTTATATATTGTGCTTGTGCAATAATAAACCCCTAATGTCAAACCAATAAATCTCCAGTGCGTCGATGCGATATTTCGGAATGTTGATTTCAAAAACGTTGTTCTATACTTGCTTGCAGATTTAGTTTTGTATTGGCCCCGTGTTTTTCATGCTTCCCTTTTATATCCCAATAGGCCCCAGAACCAACTCGAAGCTGCCATGGTATTATCCGCCCTCTCGTCCTCGTAGGCTTTTCTCTCTTTTTTGTTTACTTCTCATTTTAACCTGTGTAAGGAATGTAAAATAAAAATAACTCACTTCTGTATACTTACATTGTAAGCATGTCCTGTGTACAATGGCTGATGTTAATGCTGTCAGGCCAAGTAGTCTGTGAGTCCCATTTTCTTTTGTAAGCTCTGTGAGGATTTGATGTTGAAATGTTTTGTATATAACGTAAAGAAAATGTATATACTTGTGATCCGAAATTGTACAAGAAAGTCTATATTTTGGCTAATAAATGAACCGCTGCAACTTTACCGTCAGTTTTCCTTTTATTTTCTAAACAATGGAGTATTAATATTGTAAATGATGTTAGAAATGTCATGCTTTTCTGTGCGGAAATGGTTACCGTGTGTGTTTTGAAAGGCATGGGAAACGTTAACTCGAGGTTATGAGGTTTGAAACGGAGGATTTGAAGTATTTTCCTATTTCAGGGACTTAACTGTAATTAGCTCCTTCTTGAATCGCGCATTTGGATATTAATGGATGGGGATTATCCCCACCGAGGCGGAACAGCCAATATGAAATGAATAATTATTTCATTTATATTGGGTTGAAATAGCATACAACTCAATTTCACTGTAATGAGAATTGAATATTTTCTTCTTTGAAGAGGAAAAGTCACACAAAAAAGTTAAATGCTTTCCTCTGTACAGATGGTTAATGTAATCTCGACTATTTATAATTTTTGAGATTCTGCTTTTTAAAAATGTAATGAATTCTAATCAGACATTGATGTTGTGCTGCTTGCCATATGCCTTCGACACTGCGCGAAATTATTTATTTATGTGTGTTTTCCCTCTTGAAGATGATTTGCATGGCAGCAGCTTTGTTTCAGGGTTTCCAAAGTTTGGAGAAATTTAGAGTTGGAGCTCCCTCTACAGACCACTCTGAGCGGCCTTGACATAGACTGAGCCATTTTGATCATAATCTTTCATTTATGTCATTTATTCGAGAAAGTTGACCATGGGCATTTTTGGGATCATTCGTTCGTTTTGTGAGTTTTGCTGGGAGCTTATAAGAAAAGAGTTAAGCAATGTAAGTCTAGCGATTTCCCAATAAGAAAAATGCCTGGTGGAATATTTTGACACAGTTCATTCAAAATTACATCATCGAAACTGAAGACCGCATTCCGCACAACGAAACAAATAATAAATAACGAAAAAAATAATTAGCATCATAGGTTTAAATGTCAAATTTAATTTCTGAGGCTCTAAGACGAAAAAAAAATCTAACATTCGAAAAAGAATAGAACATTTTCAAAAATTAAAATTAAAATATAGAACCCTCTTGAATGGCAAACTACTTGCATTAAAATAATATTTAAAATGCGTTGCTCTAAGACATAAAAATGATTTTTAAAAATGTGATTAAAATAAATACAATTATCGCAAAGTGTAGCCTGTTACCAATTACCAATGCTTTACTGACACGGAGCACAAATGGTCAACTGATATGTCGGTCTGTATACAGCAAATTGTAATTAATTATGCCATTGCCTCTCTTTTAGAACTACAATGCACCCCAGCCCATAATAACCCAGAGACACAGCGAGAGAAAAGAAAAGCTCCGTCCGGGACTAATAAAAAAGTATCCATCGTCCCCGCTGTTCCTGCTTTTTTAGTTTATGTATAAGCCTATTCAATTAGCCTATCTCTCCGAAATTCCGTTCCGTCAAAGTAAGGGCTGGCTATGAATATTCCTAAAACGCTGTGTGACGTTGGTGACACTGATTGATGTAATCATCGTTCTGGCTCTCACTCGGAAGAGCGCCACCAGCTAGAGCGCAGAAAGTGGCACAGCGCGAGTGACCAACATTCTCCAATCAGTGCTGACCCTCTCACACGCACCGTGCAGGTCAAGGGGGAGAGCGCGAGGCCAGTGGCAAACAGGCTTGCAGAGACTTGCGTTCATTTTGCACTGCAACAGACCGAGGACGTATAGGCTACACATAGATTGCTATAAAACAAAAACTGCAAAAATCTAAAATAGTAATACTATTAGGCTATCATTAAATTATACATTAGATGTGGTCCTTATTACTAGCCAAGCTCTTCCCCTGTAAAGCGTATAGGGGAGACCGGAGAATGTTGTTACACATTTTGTTCAAACGTCTTCAACTGTAACATTTTATCCACATATTTCTCTTTAAATTAAAATACCTAATATAGGCATACTACGTATCCAAATACTTTGTAAATTAGAGTAAAATACGTAAAGTGCTGTTTAAACCTATACTCTCAGTAGAACATCGTTAAAAAAAAAATCGTGGTAGTGAAATGTACTTCAAAAAAAACAAAACAAAACAAACAAAAAAAAAAAAACATTACATTGTTAAGCCATTCTCCATCATCCACCCAATTTTAAGTATTTCAATAGAAAAAAGAATATGATATGAACTCTAACCTGTTATAATAATTTATAATAAACACAAAATATATTTTTCAATTATCTTAGTATTTTAAATTATTACCAATATAATTTTAATGCTTCTACACAGAGACTTATTTTGCATTCACCCCAGGAGGATGGTGGTTAGGTATGATAGTATGTTCATCCCTGTAGCTCATTTCTAATTTGTTGATGGTGTTACAACTCAACTCGTGTTACTCTCAAACTACTTTTATGTGGCCTACATACACTGTCTTTCATTAGCAAAATGTAATAGAATCAGCGTTAGGTCGACGATAGAAGCTTTATCACACACATTTTTCAGTAGAAATCACGCGCCTTTTGCAGTGACGAGCCGGTTCGGGGCTGTCATAAATATTGATGCTTGTTTAGTGTGTATTCTGCGCATATTAGGCGCTGAGGGACCTGAGCCACTCTTGATCATTAAAATCCATTTGAAATGCTCGTGAAAGGATGACACTGGGCTTCACGGCGTCTCTGATCATCGCATGAAATTAAGGATTAAAATGCCTCGCCAGAAACAAAGTAATCACCGATACCGATGTCGCCATACGTGTCCAACCGCTTTCTTTCTCAACTTAGCAAATGGAGAGCATTAATGAACATTTTGCTCAGAGCTACGCGGAGGACATTCCGACTGGGGCTGTTAGTGTCACTCATTTATTCAGAGTTAAGTGGATGTCCTTGTGGCTAATGAGCAATAATCAACAGTGACTCCTCTTTTTATTCCAACGCTTCCAGCAATGTTAAAAACGGGAGCCCATTTTTCCGCTGATACACAAGAGGGTTAGCAGCAATTGCTACCGAGCTAGAAACGTCAGATTAAATTCGACTTACATGGCTATAATAATAATAATAATAATAATAATAATAATAATAATAATAATAAATACCTATCGCAATTAAAACACATAGTGAACATTTTCATTAAATGTAACTAACAAATAATAATACAAAAAAAAGAAAGAAAGAAAGAAAGAAAGAAATGGCAATTTATAACCATTGAAATAACCATGAGCAATTAGGTCTTAAAGTTTCCAGGCAGTTTAATTTGCTACTTGCTCCAAAAAATGGTCGCATTACAAAAACTAAACCTTTTACAAACAGACCTAAGCATATTTATTCACACTCAGATAAGGCATTGTGTATATATTGGGGGGACTGAGTAGGATGAGTGGGATCAATGTGCATAAATACATACATAACCTGTCCTTTTGAGCAGCACAGAACTGCAGCATCTGTGGGAAATTCAGCACCATTGACACTCTCCAAATAAATGGCAATTCAGTCTATTAGCCACCACTAACCCATTATATCTCCAAGTACCATTCTCCCTCTACATCAATGACAGAGCTACATAGCTGTACCACTCACTGTGAGGAATGCTTTGTTAAATACCAATTTGGATGGGGGAAAGCGATGAAACACAGTGGAATCAAAGGCAAATCTAATCTATCTTTTTGACTCGCCATTGATGCCGAGAGGGAGGACAGACAGGGCTAACCCTTTTAGAGAAAACCAGCCAATGGAGTCATCAGCAGCCTTCTGCATGAATGGACAGGGCCGGAGGAGGACATGAAGACCGGAGTGGGCTGCCGAAGGGGCCAGAGTCAGGCTGTGAAAGAGAGGACCAGCCCTGTGCCATGCCCCTGTCCACCCCTCTCTGTCAGTGTGCTCTGTGGCGACGATGTCCCACCACACCCCATCCCTGCACTGAGCAGGACAAATGTCAGCGCTATTGTAGCCCTGCAGAAGCTTTGAAGAGCCCTGCTCTCTTTGTGGAGGTCACTAATCCTTTTATGAGGCACTGCTGATTGTTAGCTTGGCAAACACACACATATACACAGCTCAGAGAGCTCTCTCTCTCACTATCTCAAACAGCACAGTGTGTAGAATTTTTTTTCGTTTCCTCAGACATGGCTGACATGTTTAGATGACCTGTAAGGCTATAGAGAAAAACAGTGAAAGCATAGAGGACACATGTTCCACACTGTCACTGTGCATGAGGTTACAGGCCATCTGAACACTTCTGCTGCCTCAAAGAAGAGATAACCACATTTACACCCCCAAATCTTGTTTTACACACACACAAATACAAAAATACACCAGCCTCCAGTGTCTGGTCTGCTAAAGCCAGGATTAGTTTTGTGATAAAAAAAAAAAAGGTTTTCAAAATCCTCAGGAAATCCTTCAAAACATCTTCAGAACTATTGAGTAATTCGCACCTCACAGAAATTTACCATGGTCTCCATGTTTAACGTTCACCATCTAAGCCGAACGGTGACGGCATGTCGGATGTAGAAAATATGATCGGGACACATAGGGAAAGACACGGCATGCAAATGCACTGCGATGAAGGTGCAGTGGGGTGTTTTTCGGTTGATTCTTTCTCTGGCAGGTCTGGGGACAAAAGAACGAGAGAGTGACACTCTGTAGGACAGGAGGCGGGGCTGTGGAGAGCGCTAATTTCATGCCCTTTGTTGACAGAGGTTAGAAAGAGGAATTCTTTCACTCCATCTGAAAGACAACAAGTGGGGCAGAGGGTTATGGGTGTAAAAGGAAGAAGACTGAGAAAGAAAGGCAGAGAGAAAGACAGAAAGGTAGTGGGAGCCTTTGCCGTTCAGCCATCTGAAAGATTGTGCCTTTCTCAGCCTCCTCAGCCATTATGGCCGAGTTACAGGGCAATTATGGAAATGTTTCTTTGAAGCAGAGTACTGCACTTTTTTCTCTCCTCCCCCCAACCAAGAGAAGTCTCCATCCCTCTCTCCTCGCCTCTGCCCGGACATGGCTCCGTCTCCCCCTACATTTGCTCCCCTTTCTCCATAGCATGAAAAAAGGGCTGCCTTGGTGAATGTGATCTGAATGGAGCGACTGAACTGTAAAGGTTAAACTACAAAGGGATCACACCAGTGCCAGGCTTGAAAAATCAACTTTTTTTTTTTATGGCCGTTGAAAGGGTTCTTATAAAAGATGATTTACTAGATACATGACATGAGATCTAATATTTTGTTATCAGTAAAGGAATATTTTTTTCGTATAATAGTGTTAAATAAAAGTTAAGCTCAACTGATTTGTGGTGTAATGCTGATTACCACAAAAAAAAACAAACAAACAAACAAACAAAAAAAAAAAAACGAAAATTATGGTTAAACTGAATTTATAATGAAAGTGAATGAGCTTATAATTTTATAAAAACTTTTTTTTTATTTTAAAACTTGTGCCTTATTTGAGCTGTACAGCTGTTAAAATCATAACTACAGTTGTTTTAGGGTTTTGATATTGATTTGTCATGGCGACAATGTTGTAAAATTGGAAATAACTAATAAATAAAGGTTAGAAAACTATTTTTTTCCACACTAAAACACATTAATACACATTGTTTACATATTGGACTACCGTCCCTCCTCTCTTTGAAAGAAGGAGCCGCTACAAAATATTTTGAGGAAGAATTTTAGCATTTACAGATTGGCCCCCTTTCACTTTCACTGTAAGTGAGTAAGTCTTTTCATCAACATTATGCCACAAGTTCTGTTGACTGAGCTTAGCTTTGAATTGCACCCAGAATATTCCTTTAACATAACATTTTGATACAAATCTGAAATAGGCCAAACCGACATTTGGTACAGGGGTACATTTGAAACACCTTAAATAACTTGTGCGCGCAACAAGTCTGATCTGTGATATTTGCTTTGCACATATGTATTAGCACCCTCTGTGTTCGTGGGAAATTTGAAGTACATGTGCTTCTCCAGTCCGAAGATATCGGCGAAAGTTTTTTTTTCTAAGGTAAATTTTTCACAGCACCACGTCCCTTCCACACTGAATAGCTTCTCATCCTTACATGACTGTTAAAGTTAACTTGCATTTTCGTAATCCTTAATCTGTGCTCTAAAAATGGACATATTGCATGACTTTGTGTCATGCAAGGTCATTGTAAAATCTAGAGAAATGTTTGAGGTGGTCAGTGGGGTACAGTTGAGATACAGTGTATCATTTATTTATTATGTTTATTGTTATTATATTTATTAGGTTATTGTTTGTATTTGATCAGTTTTAGCATTGCTGTTTGCAGTTGTTCAATGTTTTTTTTTTTTTTTTTACTGTTTTATTGTTTACTGTAATTAATGAAATATATATTAAATATTTAACTTTGCCACTAAATTACAATGTTTTACAAATTAACTACTTTTAACTAAATAAATAATCAAATGAAATCCTGAATGGAAATGAAAACTGTTGAATTCTCATTTTTAAAAGTATTTTACATTTGCAATGAATTGGTTAGACGGCTTTACAGCATAACGGATGGGTGTCTCAACTGTACATGAGTACTGTTCCAACTGTACCCAACATGGGTACAAAAATCACTTCTTTTCAGTCCCAAGTTTTGGTGTGGTAGCAAAAAAGCAAAAAGTGTACCAACAGTATCCGGTCTACCCTACAGAGGTGAAAATAGATCTCATTTTCCTCATTTCCCATTGAAAGGGGAGAGAGGCAGAACAAAAGGGAGAGAAAAATCACCTGCTTTCCCCTCATACATCAGTCAGCAGTGTAGTACAGAATTTCTCCTGAAAGTGTGAACTCGTAAGACAGCTCATGTGCCCCTGTGAAAGCTATGACATCATGACTGAGACATAAGTGTCACCGGCACCTCCATCCGACCTGTTCGACAGATTCTGGACAGCTTCCCTATCAATACCGTGGGGTCTCAGAGTCAGATTCAACTCTGCAAATCAAACAGCATGAGTCACATTCTGTGAATTCCACTCAAGCCTTGTCTTGACAACAGATATATAGCTAATGTTTTCCCTATATAATTATAGATCATATATTTACCAGCTCAGGTATTGATCGCGAGAGTGGCTAAGGGCTTCTTTGGATTGGCTGAGGTGCAAGGAAAGACTTCATAAATTCTTCTTTTCTTGGAGCTCTGTCAAACAAGTTGTGCCGTGCGTTTTGCATGAATACATTAGCGGAGCTCGGCTGATTGATTGGGAGAGCTGGGAAAGAGAGAGCACACCAATGAACTTGCTCTCTCAACAAGATTAATAGGGTCTATTAAATACTCTTGTGTCCCTTTTCATAATGACAATGCAACAGGAGGCCAAAAATTCGTCTGCGGCTCGTACTCCACTGTGCTTTTATCTGTGTTACAATTGGTTGGCATATCCGTGAGAGAAAGTTCATTTTCAGTTCGTCAAAAGCAATATTTTGTAACATTTAAAATCTCACACTGAAATGACACCACTTTGACTTGTACAAACCAGAATAACAGACCTAGATAATGTGACTAAGCCTCAGATTGTAGAGTTAATCAAACCACAATTGGCCTCTGACTAAGATGATGTGTGTTTAATCCAAATATTCACTCATGTGTCATGTTATACTTGCCAAAAAACCAACTGTTGCTTGATAATAACTGCATATGTAAACATTTCTCGTGACAATATCAGTGGAAGAGGGAGTTCACCAAGACAAAAATGTCTGATATAAACGTGAGTGTATAGAGGAGGAAAAAGAGTGCGTGTGTGTGTGAGTGTTAAAGGCTGTCAAATGAACAGCAAAGAGCACTCCATTCTTCCTCACTTCTCTTTGTGCTTACATATAAACTTCTTGTCACCATGACATCTCTCTCCTTAATAATGCTATTGCCATGCAAATGAGAGAGGATGTGTTTGTGTGAGCATGTCTTCTAAATACGGGTGAGAGGGGACCTCTATTGGACCAGGGACAAAGGTTTTTTTTTCTTTGCTGGGCACAATAAGTTCAGGAATTTGTGTGTGTGCGTGTTGTCTGTGCCTGCGCATTCTACGCAAATTAATTCTTTTCTGGAATTCTTTTGGTCCCCCTCTTCCTGGATAGACAGGAAGTAGGAAGTAGGGGGCTCCAGGGAGGCAGCGAAAAAGAAGCCCATGGTCGATCAATCCAGTCAGGCCCAAACGCACACCCTTCCACCCCTTGCCAAGTGTGTGCACACACTTTTTAAAGTGTAGGCAAGCAGAGCCGCCTCCTCTGTTGTAATGCTAAATCAGCGTCACTCACTGGAACTGTAAGCTCTTTGACACAGACGCACACACACACGATTTCTTCCCTTCTCTGCGCTTCCTATCGCACAAAAGCTTGTGTATTTTTGAAAGACTGCAGAGATGGCCTCTCAGCGGGATGCGGGACTAAACAACAGCAGGGAGAGCGTGACATCCAGAAGCATAACAAGCGAAGGACAAGTCTCTCAAGGAAAAGTTGATTTATCTGTGTGTTTTCAAGCAGACAGGCAGTTTTATTCGCTTCTGATGTAAGTGTCTATAATCTGCTTTACGACTAAATAATTCTTGCCATCCAGAAGATGAGAAGAAGGACCGACGGTGTCCTTCCTGTGCGAGAGAGAGCCGCGCGAGCATGTCGAATGCCATTTCACCGGCAGCGGAGAGCCGAATAATTAGCGCTAATAGTGTATATAGCATGGAAAAATCCCCAGAGCTTTATTTGGATCTATTTCTGTGGCTCTCTCTCCGAATCCACGCCGTTCGCTAATGAAATATACATTGGGTGAACTCTGACCTTTGCTGTGGGGCTGAAGGTCATCTGGCTCTTTTACATACACAGATGAGCTCGTCTTCCGGAAATGATAAGAATAACAGTGGGGACGTGCGCGGGGCAGAGAGTTAAAACAACAGCTGAGATGACAATTAATTGGCTGAAAGGCATGTAACTGTCATCCATTTTGCCTGGTTCTGGTCTTCTCTTTTCTTCCTCTCTCATCTCATAACAGACTACATGCATACACACACAAACACACACACACATACCGCTGACACCTATCAAATGTATCTCAGGGTTCATCGGCAGGCCATCCCAGAAGTTTGTAATTGCTCAGAGTGGCATTCTGATATGAGTTACACAAAGCCAAACAAAGATTGTGAATGGAGAAATAAATATTTAAGAAATCAATTACAAACATATGCAACCCAACCACAGTTCTGGCAAATCTGAGCTCGCTGCATTCCTGACTCTGCTAACAACTGCTAACTATGCTCTGGAGCCTGCTGGATCCTGCGAGAATTACGGATAGAACAGAGAAGAGACGTTAAAGGTATTTCTCGCATTTCTCTTCTTTTTGAGGAACACTTCTAATTGCTTTGTTAGATCCTGAGTGTGTCCACGGCCAAATCTTAAGCTATTAAAGATTTGAGACATTAGTAATAATAGCAACTTTTAATTAAAAGGGGTTGCAGGATGATAGTGTTATTGGTAGTAGATTCTTCATCCTTCTATATTAACAATTAGAAGCAATACTCAGTAACTGTTAGAAAATAGATACGTAGATTACGTAGTAGTATTTCTCTTATCACTTTTACAATTTCACATAAATAAATAAATAAATAAATAAGAATAGATACTTTTTATTTAAAAAATAGGATTAGTGTGACTAGTGTACATCTTTACAAGAAATATGTATATATATATGCATATATATACAGTGGCATGCGAAAGTTCGAGAACCCCTTGCAGACAATGTGAATAATTTTAACAAAATAAAAGAGATCATACAAAATGCATGTTATTTTTATTTAGTACTAACCTGAGTAAGATATTTTACATAAAATATGTTTACATATATTCCACAAGACAAAAAAAAAAGCTGAAATTATTAAAATAACCACCTTTAAAAGTTTTGGAACCCTTGGTTCTTAATACTGCATGTGGTTACCCGGATGATCTCATCTGTTTGTTTGTTTTGTGATGATTGTTCATGAGTCCCTTGTTTGTTCTGAACAGTTAAACTGAGCACTGTTCTTCAGAAAAATCCTCCAGGTCCTGCAGATTCTTTAGTTTTCCAGCATATTTTGCATATGTGAACCCTTTCCAGACTTTGAGATCCATCTTTTCACACTAAGGACAATTGAGGGACTCAAACAGAACTAAAAAAGGTTCAAACATTCACTGATGCTCCAGATGGAAACATGATGCATTAAGACCCGGGAGTGAAAACTTTGAACAGGATGAAGATGTCCAATGTTTTCTTATTTTGTTGAAATATCTTTTTTTTGTAATATATATATATATATATATATATATTTCAATTTAGTACTGCCATTAAGAAGCAACAGAAGCATTGTGCTTCCTTCTAGAGCATCAGTGAATGTAATAGAACATAATTATAGACAAGCTTCAGCTTGATTAAGTATTGCTAAATATTGCTAAATGTGTCATTTATTCAAATTCCATTTATAATGTGTATATTTAGGTCCTATAATTTGTCATTTTAATATATGGCAAAACATTCATCCACAACAGAGGTATTGTATTTATATCAATATCAGCAATATTGTGATGCAGGTTCAATTCAAGTTAAATTAACAGCACTTGTGACATAATGCATTTCTTTCTCTTATTGTGAAAAATAGCATTGTCACAAATGGTGTTTTGTTTAATTTGTAATGATATATTATTTTGGTAACACTTTACAGTAAGGTTCTATTAGTTAATGTATTACCTATGAATGATCAGTTTATTTATTTCAGTATTTATTAATCTTTGTTAATGTTAGATAATGAAAATACAGTTGTTCATTGTTAGCTCATGTTAGATCACAGTGCATTAACTAATACTAACAAGCACAACTTTTGATTTTAATGATGCATGAGTAAATGCTGAAATTAACATTAAGATTAATAAACGCAGTAGAAGTATTGTTCATTCTTTAACTTATGACCCTTATTCTTTAGTGTTACCATTATTTCTTAATAGTTCTTGCTGTCCAATCAAAAAGGATTCGAGTATGTTTATGAATAATGTTAGAACATTACATGTTGGTTGTAATAAAAAAGATGATGCTTGTTCCATATAGACGTAAAATATACTAAACATCTTACTGCATCTGTTAAAGCTAATGTTCAGTCTGTGTATGTGTGGGCATGTTTAATAGTCCACCAAAGGCTGATTCATTATTTTCAGCCGTGTTTGATCTTGTGAGTTTAAAATTAGCTAATGTCTGCCTGGCAGAGTCAGAGAAGCATTTGGTGGTAGGTGTGAAACGAGTGTGTATTTATGTCGTGTGTGTGTACATGTCATGCAGGGTCTTTCTTCAGCTCTATCAACACTGAGTGGGCACACAGCTGGCACACAGCTGGTCATTTGCTCAAACACACACACAGGCACGCACGACAAGCTTTGTAAAAGAATATGATCCAGCCAGTTAAGATGAGTGGGAAAATCGTTACAAGAACCGTGGGCTTAAGGCGAGGAAATAACACACAGCCAGACAGGGGAGATCTATCAGTGATAGACAGGTGCTCAGTCATCGGAGAAACACACACTCAAATGTAATGGAAAGCTCTCATTAAGAGCTGCTTACCACACCCACGTCTCTCCTCTATTCTAAGCTCTGCACAAGTGGTCAAACCAAACCAGACAGCACCATCTATCCACACCATCCATATCAGGATACTTACAATGAGCTGCTTTACACAAGCCATTTAACCGGGGAAGCAGAAGTGCCTGTGTTATTTTGAGTTTGTTGACTTTCAATATAATAATCTTTACATACTGTTTCTTTGTCTTAGTACTTGTTAGACAAAGTTTAATAGCATATACCATCTAGTTTAACAAGTTTTACAACAAGCTATTAAAACAATAGTCATGTTATGTAATATAGAGAGACTGCTTTACAGGAAATTAACACTTGAATTCTGAAAAAAATATTTCTCTGCATGTGATCTCCCTGCAACAACTGGTTACTGTTTGCTAGTTAAATAGCTAGTTAAATCTGCTGGGTGGCCAGCTGAAATGTGTCCAGATCCCTCTGAAAACATCCAACAGAGCAGCTTGACCATGTTGGGAGAACAGCAAACCCGTTTGGGCTGGTTTAAGATGTCCTTTTTTCCATCAAGGCTTCTCCTGTTAATGTCACACGGAAAAGCGTGTCTAACACTGTAGGCATTTGTACATTCAAGCTCTACATGACTAATTAATTCACCCGGGAGTGAAATAATGGTCTAATGCCATGAATTATTGACCGTTTGTGAGAGAAATATGTAGCATATTTGTCAAAGATTTATTCTATCATTAATACGCAGAGCCCTGATGCAAGTACTAATTTAATGCGTACCTGTGGACAAGGCCACATTTTCTCGCTCGCTGGCTCGTGAGATGCAGAAATACTCATGTTACCTGTACAGCGTCCAGTGTGAAATCTAGTGAGGTCATCTGTCCCACAAACCTCTGTTACGCAGACAGGGAACCTGAGCACATCATGCTGCAGTCAGACAGCACAGAAACCTGAAGACCGGGCTGGTGTCTGCTTACTAACACTCATGAGCAGACAGCAGTGGGCACACAATCAGAATGGCTACATGACTGATTTGTGAAGTCACAGGAAAAAGAATATTGAGTCAGAGAAACAGAAATAGACATATTCTAAAGAAGTCCTCTCCAAACTTCCAATGACAGCCCGCTGTTTGTAATGCGTACGTATTTGTCTTTGTGCCCATCACGTCATCCGTGGCACGGGTCCGCATGGGCCTGCGGAAAATTTGACAGTTACAAACAAAAACCCAGCCTAAACTGGTTACTGGTCTCGTTTTTTAAGGTCATCAAAGTTGACAGGACAACACAAAATCTGATTTTTCACAAAAATATTAATCAGCAGAACTGTTTTCACCATTGCTAATATCAGCATATTAAAATCATTTCTGAAGCTTTGCCATTAAAACAAATAAATGCAACCTTGATAACATAAAAACTCGAAATAATAATTAATAATTTACTTTGGCCTTGGTACAGAAAGAAAAGCAAATGATTTAATTTAGGAACATGTTGACTTTATAATATGACGCTTGATTTTATTTGCAAATGATCATTAGATTAGATTAGTTTAAGATGTTCAAATAACTGGGAATTTTAATATACAAATAAACTAATTTCACATTTTTATTAGTCAGCAAGTCTTGAGAGGCCCATAAGAGACCCAGTTTGTTTGGGCCAGAAAAGGGAAACCAGATGACGGGGGCTTCAGTCTTGTTTTCACAGACTGTTCTCTACTGGAGGGGTGAACCCAAGTTTACACTGTAAGCGTAGTTTTAAACAAGAGGCCTGCACGTGGAACTGCAAATTAAGGGGCGAGCCGGAGACCAGTATAATCTCTTGATACCTTCGTTTTCAGCACATTTAAATGGCAAAATAAACAACGCTGTCGTTATATCAAACACAACCCCTAACCAGAGTGTGTTCTGTGGGATTGGTTAAACAAATGAAAAGCGTGCACAGTAAACAGATTTACTTTTGCTTTTCTTTTTTCCCTCTCCTCCCCACTCTTCAAATTTGTGAGCTGCAGCAAATGAGGGCCATAATGAGAGGCAGATTTAATGAGATGAGAGTTTTAATTAAATGAGCGAGTGACGATGAGACTCATTCACTCCTTCATTTTCTAAACTTCACTCAAAGGATAAAAAAAAAAAACACTTGCAGGTCATTCAGAGGACAGCCTTCGGAAGGGTGAGAGAAAATATGTTGCATTTGCTAATGGTTATTGACGGCTCCAAAAAGAGGCGGCGAAGAGGCCACTGACGAACATTAAGAGTGTACAGTGAATTAAAGCCTGAAAATAGATTCACTTCTATATAAACAGAATTTCTACTCTCACAAAGGTTAGCTACTGACATCATAGCACCGTCCAGGAATCTGACTCACGGAAAGAGAGAGAACAGACTTGTGAAACATGCATCTGGAATGGATAGATTAAATTTGTCTTAGCACAACTGGAGAAAATGTATATCTCTGACTCAGATACATTATTAGACCTCCCTTGTGTCCCACTGTGCATGACTTTACACTTTGGCTAAATCATAAGGTAACATCACAGGATTTATTCCCTCATCATTTTTTCCCCCCTCAACAACTTTACTAAGAATAGCAATGTGATTACTACCACAGAGAGAGAGAAAGAGAGAGACAAAGACAGAGATGATACACAAATACAAAAAAGGAATACACAAGGCTATTTGGCAAAATAAAATAACAAAATGCAAAATAATATTTTTTTAAACACATGTAACATCACTCACATTTTTTGTACAGTTGTACAACTATTTGAAAACTGTGTAATACTTAGCCATCCTAAGGGTTAAACTAGGAGGAGCATTGGATGAGAAAGGCATTGCTTCAAAGAGAAACAAGTGTGTTCTGTGTGTGTCTGTTTTACATGCCTATTATTGTGTTTTATTCAGTGGTACTTATGACTGTCCCTAAAGGCACCGTACATGTGGCAACTTGAAATTCATTCAGTGTGTCTTTCCCAGTGTTCCTTGTGTTTTGGTTGGAGCTTCTGCCTGCCTTACACAATGCCTTTTTCTGAGTGTGAACTTCCACCCAAAACTAATTTCATGTAAACACTGGGATGAACAAGAGTGGGAGGACAGCAGGTTTAATAAGTGAGTAACTGACGCAACACATCGTCCTCCTGTTCCCTTAACATAAAACAGTGTTGTTACATAAAGATGTGGTACATTGTAAAAAGTTTTCACCGGTTTCAACTTAAAACGTTAAGTTCAGCAGCTGCCTTAAAATTTTACATTAAATCAACTTAAAAGTACAAGTCATTATAACTGATAAATTTAAATCAACTTAAAAGTACATGCCATTTTAACTCACTTTATTGTAGTAAGTTGAAATGACTTTAATTTAAAATTTTAGGGAAGCTGCTGAACTTAAGTTTTTAAGTTGAAACTGGTAAAAACTTTTTACAGTATATAAGCAAATTGGCAATATTAACAGTCCATAAATACTCTCTAACAGTTATGAAACTATTCTCATGTCCCAATCAGTCTAGCGTTGGTAAGACCAGTGACAAGAATAATCAAAGTATAAGAGACTGAGAACTGGGGGTTCGTCCAGGATTTGAACCCAAGACCTCTTGCAATTCTCAGTCCTTTATTCTTTAATTGTGACCCTGGACCACAAAACCAGTCATAAGTATCAGTTTTTTAAAATGGAGATTTATGCATTGTCTGAAAGCTAAATAAATAAGCTTTCAGGAATAAATAAGCTTTACATAAGCTCTCTTAGGATAGGACAATATTTGGCTGAGATACGACTATTTTAAAATTTGGAATCTGAGGGTGCAAAAAAATCTAAATCGCCTTTAAAGTTGTCCAAATGAAGTTCTTAGCTATACATATTACTAACGAAAAATTACATTTTTATATATTTACAGTAGGAAATTAGCAAAATATCTTCATGGAACATGATCTTTATTTAGTATCCTAATGATGTTTGGCATAAAAGAAAATCATTTTGACCCACATTGTAAAAAATAAAAAACACAATTTGTTGAGTCAGCTTAAAATAATTTGTCACCCTGCTGCCTTAAAATTTTAAGTTCGTTCAACTCAAATATCTAAGTTGTCACTTAGTATAATTTAACATTTTAAGTTGAATAAACGTTTGAGTTGACTGAACTTAAAATTTTAAGGCAGCCAGGTTACAAATTATTTTAAGTTGACTCAACAAATTGGTTTTTACAGTGCATACAATTTATTTTTGGCATATACTGCAGATATACCCATGCTACTTATGACTGGTTTTGTGGTCCAGGGTTACAATTGTACTCTTGCACCGGTCTTACCAACCCTAGACTGGTCGGGACATGATAATATTCTAACATCCCGCTTGTGTAAAAAGTATTATGGACACAACTAAATGAAAAGAACATTTAGAAAGAAATTCTATTCTAACAAAAAAGGCTTTTTGGAGCACTGAAGAAAGATTCTGAGATATCTGGAAATCTTCAGTGATCTTTCAGGAAGCTCAGCCCTGTCCTACATACACCTCTGGCACACAGAACGCTTAAAATGGCTTGTGGTCTACATGAGACATTACATCCCTGTTAAAGCTGCTCACATGGACCTGACTGAGACTGTGGACTGGGGAGTGGTGCGGTGAGAGATGGCAGAATTGCTTGCTGGTCAGACGTAGTTGGAGCAAAGTGAATGAAAGCCAGCTGAGAGTGGCTGAATCTGGTGCCAACACATTAAAGATCTGTCAGGGTTACTTACGTGTAGCTCTGAGCGCAGGATCACCAATGAGTGGCTACCGTAGATGGGAATCACAGGGACTTCATGCGCACACGAAGTGTATAAGTACACATATCTCATGCACTCCACTGACACACACATACACACACTCCTTGCCACTCCTGTGTTTGTGCAAACTCAATCAAATGATTTTTGAACAGCAATAAAGAAGTCTTTATTTTACTTGGCGTAGCTTCAGACTTACTCTACTTTCCACCTCCTTACCACAACTCTTACACACACACACACACACACACACACACCCACCCCACAGCAGCCAGACTGGCTTTCCCCGCTGAAGTTATGCTACAGCGGCTGGAGCCAATCAGTCGTTGCGCTGCCCTAATATCCCAGATATTTCTGGGATATTTCAAACACACAAACTCAATTTATGGACACATTTATTTGCATGTCAGTGGCCAGAGAGAGAGGCATAATCGACAGCATTTATCCTACCCAGGTGCAGTGGGCCCTTGGTTTGGCTAACAACAACGTCTATTAAAAACCCTGCCTGACCAGATAGCAGCAAAATATATGCAAACTGACTCACGACCAGAAGTATCTGGATTTTTACATGCCGCCCGTCAAGGAAAAGGTGAAAACATGAGAAAAGAAAAAGAGGAGAGATTAGACATGCTTTGTAGCTGTAACAGTCCAGATCCTAACAGATTTAAGATTAAATCTGTTGGGAGAAAACCTGGCCATGCAGATGGGTGTCTGTTTCGGTCTAAAGCATAAGAAATGCCGGAGTAAATCACGCAATTCTTTGTGAGAAACATGTTTTGAACTAAAACAGAGACAGAAAGTGTACAATATGAATTAACATGCATATTATGAGCAGATCCAGATGGAGTCTGTGGACATTTTTCAAATTTTCTGTACTTATTTTGGGGGGGAAAATTATGTCTCAATTATCTGTTCCACTTCAAACTCAATTAGGTTGAATTAAGCCAAGCTCACAATACAATACAAACGGCCATCATTCTAAAAGATACATTTACAGACTCACAGTTTCTTGATTTCTGTCGTCTTGGTGTATACATGCTGTTAATAGCACACAGGGAGTGTCAGTTACAAGATAATTTAGTTATAATCATAAAATCAGCTGTTTCACACAAACTCAAATACTCAAAGAGTTGATTTTTAATAATACATCATCAGATAAAACAGAGGAAGGCTTGCATTTTAGTGTGGAATGGGGACATTCCACTGACGTGATGTTTTTTATACTGTACAAACTGTCATTTCTATCCTCTTACCCTAACCCTACCTCTAAACTTACCCCTCACAGGAAACTTTCTGCATTTTTAGATTTTCAGAACACTCCATTCTGTATGATTTATAAGCTTCGGGGATCCAAAAAAAAAAAGAAAAAAAAAAGAAAAGAAAGTCGCCATAAGGTCAAAATTCACTGGTGTTACTATACTTGTGGGGACATTTGGTCCTTATAAAGTAGGGAATTCCAGGTTCACACATACACACACACACACACACTATATATATATATTCTACAAAACATTTTGTCTCACTTTCCAGAATTAAAAAACCCTTTAAAAATGCACAGCATAAGACATTAAGACATTTTTAGAGAAAATATCTTTAACACAACTATATACTTGTACACATATTCATTAAAAAAAAATCTACTCAACCACATCTTTTCAAGCTTGATTTTCATTCTACTGTGGAATATAAAAGAACATATTTTGAAAAAAAATGTTTCACTGCTTTCTGTCCATACACTGAATACAGTTTTCAATTTTGGGTGAACCATCACTGTAATGTCCACACGTAAATGTATGTTGTTTTGTTATGTTTATACACTTTTATTGTTAAACAAGCACTGAAAGAAAAAGAAAGTAGTAGTAATTTGACCAAATTTCAAACATCTCAAATTTTTACATTTGTCATTGCGTCTTTAACTAACTGTGCGCTGGCACACACTTTGAGTTGGCGACAGACTGGGTTTTTTGACACAGAGACTACAAACTTTAAAGGCCGACAGGCTTCAGTCTTGTAGTGTGCGCTCGGCTTTACATGCCAAAACCTCAAAACACTTTTCAAACACCACACTATTACGCCTGGGCTATAACGAGCTGCTCAAGCCTGAATGTTGGACACTGATACGTGAAAGAAAAAAATGTTGACATGTCGTCCACTTTAAGAGAGCGGCATAACTCACAGAGTGGTGCCTGTTAGTCCAGCTAGAATAACACTGTGGCTGGAGAGTTTTACTGTCCCACTACTGCTTGTGAAACATATATTCCAATGACAGCTAGACAGCGAATGACTGAGTGAGGGGAAGGAGAAAGAGAGAGAGGAGGGATGAGGAGGTGAGTGTGGCAGGACAAGGTGAAAGTGATGTGTGTGAAGCCACTGTTTATACACACCGATGTCACACCTCACAGTTTGGTATGGGTGTGGAGTGTAAGAGACGCATACAGATACACACTTATTTAACTCAAAGAGACCATGCAAACATGGTAGTGTATGCGGGAACAGTTTGCAACACAATCTCTCTTTCTCTCAGCGGCGTTTCACAAACATTGCTTTAAGACTTTACAGTGGCCAATAACAGTTAATGTGAGCAGGAAGAAAAAACAGACCATCATTCGGTGCCGCTCCCCCTAGAAGCCGGAGCAGGAGGCGTGTGAGCTAGACAAACGAAGCGTGTCGTTCATTAGCGAAAAGATCACATTTTACCGGTGGAGCGACACTTTTAGTGGCGTGGGGGGCTCTGTGAAACCTCAGCCAGAAAAGCCCCTCTGTTTAACTTCCAGAGTCATTAGGCAGGCTATCACCTGACACACACTCAGGTAAACGCTGCTCTCGGGGGCCAGATGTACATTTCATCATGGTCTCACAGCACGGCTGGAAAAATATGTGCAGAAACTGAAAACCGCATTTCCAAAAATTGCCTGCTTGTCCCCTCTGTTAGTTTTGGACATGAGTCTTCTCTGGAGCACGAGCGTTGGCATCCCAGCCTGTGCCAGAGTCTTAAAAAGCCAGTAACTGATATCAGGTCTCTGTGGCCCGGCCTGAAAATGTGAAGTTATTAAAATGTAGCAAATCCCCTAGGAATGTGTTTTACACGTTTACTTGCTGTACGTCAAGGCGAGAGACAACACTGCTGAATTATGGGGAATACTGGATTCAAGTGAGTACATTTCGGGAAGTGAGAAGGTGCGCCTCGTTTTACATACACGCTTAAAGTTGTAGGATCAGTAAGATTTTTTTAATGTCTCATAGGCTCACCAAGGAAGTAACAGTACATCCATCTACATGCAAATGGTAATCTAACAGATTCTGTGTACTATTTTTTATTCCAATAAGTAATATCTGTCACACTTTATTTTAAGGTCCAAGTCTTACTATTAACAAATGATTAACTATGACTTTTGACTCAATAAACTCCTAATTTGGTAGTTGTTGTTAATAGTTAGTAAGGTAGTTGTTAGGTATTGGGTAGGATTAGGGATGTAAAATATGGTCATGCAGAATATGTGCTTTATAAACAGCCAATATTTTAATAATATGTATGCTAACAAGCAACTAATTAATACTGAGAACTGTTCCCTATACTAAGGTGTTACCGTAACATCTCTGTCTTATCCAAATTTAATAGTAGGAAATGACTGGGCATCCAATATTTTACATTTTTATCATACTCTGTTAGCTTAGATAATTATGAAGTTTCATCTGGTCTTGTTGAAATATATAGTTAATATCATCAGCATTACAACGGAAACTAATCCTAAATTTGGTAATAATATTACCAAGGGGCAACATGTATATTAAAAATAGCAGAGGGCCTACGACGGATCCTTGCTGCACTCCACACTTTACTGGCATAAATTGAGATGATTGCCCATTTAATTAAACAAAGTGGTAACAGTCAGACAGGTCTGATCTAAACCATCTTAATGCCTGCCCTTGAATAACCGCATAGTTTTGTATTTGTTCTATGAGTATGTCATGATCTACAGTGTCGAATGCAGCACTAAGATCAAGTAAAACTAGTAATGAGATGTGGCCTTGGTCTGACGCAAGAGCAAGTCATTTGTAATTTTATCAAGTGCAGTTTCTGTGCTATGGGGGGGGTCTTAAACCTGACTGAAATTCTTCATAGATATAATTTATAACATGTATTTTTATTTTATTTTATTTTATTTATTGCAGTAAGAAGAACAATTGTGCAGACACAACTTTTTCTAACATTTTAGACATAAATGGAAGATTTCAGATTTGATAGTTCACTTCAGTGTCCAATGATCCTTCAGAAATCATTCTAAAATGCTAATTTAAAATTCTATTTTTATCAGTGTTGACAATAGTTATACATATAGTAATACAGTGATAAATAAGTCTTTTTTTTAGGACTGCTTGAGTTCCAAAGAACTGAATGTATTTGAAACAGAATTTTTTGTAACAATGTAAATGTCTATGCCATTCTAAACAGCGAGACATATTTGCCTACATACTGGAAAGTGAGGAGCTAAATATGCTAATGCTAGGATCAACACATGACATGTATTTTAAATGTAATTTGTCTGAACTAGAAAACAGATAATGCTTTCATGCATTAGTGTTCCATTTGAGATAATGCTACGTTTTCAAATATAAAGATAGCTTTATAAGGAAATAAAATTGTATTTTTTTTTTTAAGTTATTAATAAAAAAATTCAGATGAGTAAACAAGGAATAATAGTTCAATTTCAAATTCAAAAGCTTTATCATCTATTCACAATGAGGTAGAAAATTGTCTTTAGACAAAAGGCTAAAACCCACAAACAGTACAATAATCCTCATAACAATAAATTACATTACATACATCACAAAAACACAAGTATAACAATGCAATAACAATGCAATAAAAAAATAATTTTAAGATCCTGTTTAAAATACCAATGGCAGTTGGGATAAACATTTTCTTATACTTGGCACTTTTCACCAAAGGCATTTGGTGAAAGCCATGTATTTAATATATATATAATTATTACTGACCAATGTCCCGATAAATGAACAGGGTAATAGAGGGAATGGGCTCATCATGCTCCAATTCAACCCCTCTGGAAGACTTGCAAAGAAAAAAAAACAGCTATAATTTATTCAAAACAACAGCGTCATCTACAGCGAATGCACATGTTGTTGTTCAGATAAAATGTTTGTGCTCATGTAGCAATGTGGCAGCTGGCCATCATACATGCAATATAATTTATAAGCCTGAGACGGGTTTCATATGTGTTTCGTAACGAAAGCACGACAACCAAGGGGTGTGCACCCGTACCATCTGCAGAATCAGTGGCGTTCACCGCTAATCTCTCTGGTTGGGAAGTTTGGTTAGACGGCGACGGAACATTGATGGCGACAGCTGCTCCTTTAAAAAGGAGAAACGGGGGAAAACTTCAATCTGATCTATGTGCGGTAACACAGCAACTGTTAACCGTTGACAAGTGCTTTGTACTTCGGATCTGTGTTTCTCTGGTAGGATCACAAGTCTGGATATATTAATGGCGGAGAAGAGCTTCTATTAGGCCTGCAGACCGCAATGGCCTCAGCCATTTCAAAACCACTTTAAATGTGTATTAAATGATGAAATGAGACAACATCTTTTAAGCTCACAGTAGGGCTTTTCTTTCCTCAACGGAGCGTAGGTTCTAATAACAGAGTGGAGCTTTGAATCTCCACACACACACAAACATAAAACTTTCTGCAGCTCTGCGTGGATAATAAGCAGTGACTGGTACAACAGACATATGGATCTCTTTCTTTCCTTCTGTCTCTCTCGCTTTCCTTGCCCGTTTCCTCTTCGCTCTTCATCCAATCCAGCGAAGAGGGTCTGAGCCCTGTCACTCGTGTCCATTTGAGAAGAGCGGAGTCCCTCCCGACGCTCTGAAGTTTGACGCGGACAGCTGCTGATAATTATTCCGCCTTTCCACCGTTGGTCGGCTCTGACGGAAATATTCTCATTGTTGTCCCGCTGCCATCCACGCAATTCCAGAGTGAAGTTTAGCAGGTCACAGAGACGAAGCGCGCAACCGCAAGAGCTATCCTTCACAAAATAAAATCACAGAGCATTAATCACAGATAGGAACAGACGTGGCTCAATCCAGAAGTATGGCTCTCCCCGGACATCAGGCCAGCTATGGCAGTCAAATCGGGGACAACACATGTTTCTGCTTATTAAACATCAACCAGAGCAGCGAGACAGTTCCAGATGACATGGCTCACCACTGCATATCACTTTACACGGTTCACCAGAGACATGTGTTTGCAAAATGAAATAACTAAACCCAATCAGAGTTTTATGTGTTTGCTGGAATTCAATTAGACTATGATTAATAGGGGCTTTTGGGCCAAACGGTGCAGAGGTTGAGGGGAGACGTCTACGGGCTGGTCGGGTTACGTCAGGATTGCTGTCGAGATTATACACAAATACACTGGTTAACACACAGAAAGAGGGAAAGTAACACGTTGAGTAACTTCACAACTACTCCTATGCTCCATCACCCAGCCCTGAACTCTCAAATAGCTGCTGCCTGCAGGGTTAGAAGACTCCGTCCAAGCACAGAAAGGCCTGGGTGGGACAATAAAACAGAAGCATGACTGACAGCGATGGATGAAATTCATTAATGATCTAAAAGTGCTTGCAAGCCTGGGCTACGACCGCAGGTGAGAAGTTCAGGATGATCAGGAGCGATATCTGTGCAGACAGAGGACAGGAAAGGTTTACAGCTCTTTTCTGAACGAACAAGGCAATGAATAACCTTTTCCATGCTATTAAAAGGACACTGTGGGACGACGAAGCTTCCAAATGTTTGACCACAGAACGGGTGAAATTTATTACCAATCAACACCGCAAAGACACATGGCTGCTTTTCAGACCCACAGGGTTTTAGCTCACCTGTCTAACGCTTACTTTACTATGATGTAGAGCAGGGTTTCCCAATGTTTTGGTCAGCCAAACCCCTTTGACCTAAGATATTTACTCAAGTTAATATTTCAATAAAATTAACACATTCAAATGGTCAGAGGGGTGGTGCAAATATCAAGAGAGACAAAGGGATAGTTCACCCAAAAATGAAAACTGACACGTTCAAGGTGTTGTGGGACTGTTGTAAATGCACGTCGAAGACTGGCATGGATAGGAAGAAACTGTTGAATAAAGTTGTTATTTTTGTTTTCTTGGCACACAAAAAGAATTCTTGTAACTTTGTAAAATTAAGGTTGAACCACTGATGTCACGTGGACTATTTTAACAATGTCTTTACTACCTTTCTTGGCACTGAACTTGTCAGTTGCGTGGTCGTCTACGCAGGGTCAGAAAGCTCTCAGATATCATCAAAATGTTCGGAAGATGAACGAAGGTCTTACGGGTTTGGAACGACATGAGGATGAGTAATTAATGACAGAATGGTGAATTTGCTGGTAAATTCCAACGTTATGAACGACTATATTTAACTCAACTGTGGCCAGGTTAACAAAGCACTGTATGCATATTTTGGGCATTTATAAATAAAGTTTGCATTTTTGTAACTGTATTTATTAATATATGTATATATAAGTGATGTGTTTTTATAAATTACGGACTGAAAGCAGCCATAGAGTATACTAACTTGCTGTACATTTTATAGACACGCATCTGAAGTGCGTCCTCTAGCATTTTGAGTGTTTTTTCTACGCCATTAAGGCCGCAGGATACAGAAGAGAGTATGTTGTCAATGAGTTATGTCTTCAGCATGTCTGAAGGGCAAACGGATGGCATACAAACCCTAATGAGACAATATTCTACAAGCTTTTTGTATAAACATGGTTTTGACCCTAGTCCACCACTGCATTATCTCTTAGAAGATGCTTGAGTGCTGGTGAATCAATTAAACCCCATCCACAGCACAAGGGATTAAAAAAACTAGTCTGAGAGCTTCTCTGATAAGGCGATTTGAGATTCTCTCTTATCTGATAAAATGATTATCCAAAACAATATTTGATTTAAACATCAAACTGCCTGTTAAGATATTTGGTTTATTTTTAAGTTTAAATGCCAACATGTTTCGATTGCAGTGGAAGAAGGCAAGAGAACACATTTCTTATGCTAAGTAAAGACAGATAAGAATCCACCATTGCTGTCACTAAAAACATCTTTTTAAACCAGCGGCACTGAACTGAAACAGAGCTGAACCCACATAAGCACAACCCATAAGAGAAACATTCTCCACAAACCTCTAGAAAAGTAAGATGATTTTTTTAAAAAACACACTTCTAATTGAAAAAGTGCTGGAGTTATGACAAGCTGGAATAACTTTAAGCCACTCTCACTCTTTTAAGCAAGCACATATTTTCCTATGTGTGACAGTGACTCATTTTTAATGTGTTGCCAAAATACTTACTCGTGAGTTTAATCACCCATGAAGTGATCCTGAGTGCATTAATCACAGGCTGACTGAAAAGTTATATAGACGAGCAGGCTTTAAGAGAGACACAAATCTCTCAAGCCTGTTTAAAATGATGCCCCCTTAAGACAGGCACAAATCAATCAAAATGTGGCACTTTGTGCGCTGTGCAATAGAAAAATGGCGTTTGTCTAACTGTATGTCGACCAATTTGTCTGTCACTCCATCTTCTACCTCTTCCCTTCTCTCTCTAATCACTTCTTACCTTCTTTTATTCTTAATGTATGTCTCCTGAATCTCTCAGGACCGCTGTCTCTCAGCTCAGCGTATCACAAAAGCTAGCAAACGACAATTAAAACTGATACTCTTCCCTTTGGTACGGATGATGAGAGCCAGCTATAGAATGAAAGAAAACTAAAGAAAAAACAGTGTTCTCACCCCCTCCCAAGTCTCAGGACAAGTAGCGATATGATGTTCATTGATCTTTATTACAATAGCAGCGAGCTGTAAAATGTTTCATGGGTTTGTACCGATCTAACTCTTCCTCATTCATAATTACCACTACACATGTAGAACCAAGGGCAACTTCAGAGGAGGTTCAGGAAGAGAGAACGGGAGGGAGAGATGGGGAAATCTCTAAGGGTTCTTTCTGTCTCTTTCGGCCCTGAGGCTATGAGCACTGCTGTATGCTGCATACCTGAAGCAACTTAGTTTTACAAAGATCAAATTAAGCAGCTAACTCGCAATATGAAATGACAGTTCCTCTCTTCCGTCTCTCTTTTTTCTCGCTCTTCCCCTGGCAGTAAAAAAAAAAGAAAAAAAACCAGCACCTTTTTGATTAACTTCACGCCAGACCGGCGTCTAAAGTAGGCATGAAAAGTTTAACGCTATTTATTTGTTACTTTTGTATAGTCTTTAAAATGTTAATTTTGAAGAACTGTGAAGAGTTACTCGCGAATGCAGTCAGTGCTTCAGGATTTGGTTTGAAATGTAGTGTCTCAGAAGCATAGGTGAGAGAGAGAGAGATAGAGATAGAGAGAGGGGGGTCTGTTCTCAAACCCAACAAGGTGAGGGCCTATGGAACCTCACAATGATGATTTGGAACACTCTACATAAGCAGGAACTCCACAAGCTATACAAATAGGGCTCCACACAGGAGACTCAACTCATATTTGTTCTTCTGGTGTTCCTGCAGTTCAACTAGCAGAATAATGCTAAGAATGCGGGTTCGATTCCCAGGGAACACACAGATAAACATACAGATAAAATGTATAGCCTGAATACATTGTATGTTGCTTTTGATAAAAGTTTATGCCAAAAGCATTCGTTTAAAAAAAAAAAAAAAAAACATTCATTTTACTTTCCCTAGTGAAAAAATAAATAAATAAAAATACAAAAATGTATTTAAAATACATTTATTTTGTGCAAAGTATACCACAAATACATTTGCATATTTATGTGTTTAATAAAAATACCATGCAATTGTACTTTTGATATACTAAACTGGTATAAGTCCACTAAAGTCGAACAACTAATTTAGTGCTTAATGCACTTTAATTTTGAATATACAGTTAATTATATCTGAGTGTGATAAAGTGGAACTATTGCTAGCATACTTCAGGTACACTTTAAATATCTTGCATTTAAAGACTGATATTATACAGAGATCATACAGTCCTTATTAATAGTGACAGTAAAACACATTTTAGGCATAACATTAAGAAATGTACTCCAAAATAGAAATAATCCAAATAAAGTTTAATATTTTATATCAGTAAGTCAAGTAAGTGACGTCAATAAGTATGTTAATAGGTTTGAAGTATACTTAGTATGAAAGTATGGTATTTTCTGGGTTGCCAGGTTTTCACAACAAAACCAACCCAAAACTAGCCCTAAACTAGTCCAATCGCTGGGGTTCCCCCAGCAAAAATCACGTTCCAGGAGTAAAATACACATTTTTTTTGGTGGGGTTCCCCTGGAAAAATTTGCACTCCAAGGGGTTGCTTTAAAGTATTGGGGTCATGTTAAAGTAGCCCAATTCCGCTGAAAATCCATGGATTTGGTAACACAGATTAACATGTTGCATAGCTAACAATCAATATGTCATGCACGAAATGGGACACTTTTTTTGAACATTTCTCTTGTATAATTCCAACCTGATCTCATGTTGAAAACATACCTGTGGGAACTTTTTTGCAAGACACAAAATATGTACCGCCATGTACATTTTGTGGCATATTCGATGTTAAATGTCCACTGAGCGGCACTAAAAGAGTGTTCAATTTTTTTTTTCCCATGACAGATGAACATAAATGTAGTACATTTTATGTGACATTGGTTTTGTATGTGTTACCGCAGTTCTGATTTAAAACGTCCGTTGAGTGGTGCTATAACTCTGATGCACAATGATGTTTTAAAATAATGTACCATCTGCACTACACCTAAACCTACCTGATAGTATGAACAAAAGCAAATATGACATAAAATCGCAAGCATGCTGTTTTAGCTTGTTTTTCGATGTCTCATCTTTCAGTTCTTTCATCGTGGGTCATGTTTTTCACTGAATTCGTACCCAAGGATTCCCCATCCTAAGTCCAATTCCGTGCCAGCTGAGCTACCGAGGAAGCTTGTTACATTCAGAAAGTGAAACATATGGTGCTGTAATCATAACTGTGTACGAAAACGATTACAGGTGCTTGCTGTTTTACCACCTCTAGTGTTCATTTCTGTTGGAAACTGCAGTGATACGCACTTATTGGTACGTATTTCGCGTCTTGCGAAAAAGTTCCCACAGGTACGCTTTCGTCATGAGATCAGGTAGTATAATTCATCATCTTACACTTTTTTATTCACTCCTGTATCTTAGTAGCAGCATAATTAAAAAGAGAGTTCATCCAAAAATAAACATTTTGTAATAACATACTCACCCACATGTTGTTCCACTTTCTTCTGTGGAACACAAAAATGACTGTTTATTATTATTACTTAAAGAAGTCAATGGTGATTTGGGTTTGGAGCGACAGAGTGAGTCAATCATGACAAAATTATCATCATTTTTGGGTGAACTACCAATTTAATTAACATTTAACAACATATTTCATGTGGGAGAGCGCACCTCTGATGCCTTAAAATCGCTCACTAGGCTCTGGGATAGAGATGGATAGAGATGGAGAGAGATAGAGAACTACACAGCATAGCAACAGGAGGGACAGCTTCGCGAGTAATATATCCGATTCATGTGAAATCTCATTGAGTTTTACTCCCATTTCAAGATGCAATTTACTGAATTGCTGGGGGTGAAATTCAAAATAAAGAAATTAAATTTATACACCTTTAGTGCTCAGTCTGTCTGCAAGATAAATGGGTTTAAATGACACATCCACATCCACAAACACACACAGGCTTTTTGTTCGTTGTTCAATATTACAATCACGCAGGATCACAAAACGGCGCTCTAACACACCTGCTGTTGTTCGTCTATCTTTCTGTGCTCTGTTCTCTGGGACAAGGCTCTAAAAAGCATCTTGCTCCCAAACGTCCTCCACCAGCTTTCTGAAACATTAAGGCCAGTGCCTGAATCAGACTAGCCCACACTGGGCCAACATCGGGCCAGTCTGCATGTGTTAGCTATCTCGTTTAGAAAAACAGAGAAGAAAAAGCAAATGAGGTTTTCTAGTGTTGTATAATCAAAGAGTATCAGTATGAGATGGCGCTCTATAACCAGGCCGAGGTAAATCTGGCTCTCCTTGGCACACGGTGCATTATTAATGCCCACTGTGCTAGCCTAAAATACGTGTGTGTGTGTCCTATACAAAGACCCGCTCATATCCCCTCTGGCATTGTTTAAACACTGAATAATGCATTGGTTAAATGATAGAGTTAGGGGGCTAAAAGACAGAGAGCAAAGAGAGGCTGATCACAGAGAAAATCCCTTCAGCAGAGACAGGCTTCTTTAATACAGGACTACGATCTGTATTTTTATGGCACTTCCGAGTATAAGGTTTGGAAGAAGCCACTGCGTTTTAGACTTTTAATGCATCTGTGATTTCACTCTATATTAATCTCATAAAAAGAGTACACACATAATCATAAAGTATCTTGTTTAAAGACAGATATAGCTCCAGAGGCCTTAACCTGCAGTTTAACCCACGGCTGCAACAACCAAAGTCTATCCATTTGACTCACGCTTCCCACTTGTTTATTTATCTCTCAGTTTTAGGTGGATTACAGCATTAGAAAGTCTAATCCAGACTCACTCCACTCCTTTTCCTTTTTCATTTCTCCTCTTTATAACTCTTCATGTCATTAATCTGAATAAAACTGGTATTCGGCTCCTCCAAATCCATCATCGCTATTTTTGCACACTAGAAGTTGATGGGTAAGGAAATGCGATGCCTAAAATCAATAACTTTACTTTTTTTAAGATTACTAATATAAAAGAAGTTGGTTTGGAGTCAGATTTTTTGTTTCATCACTGGTAACACTAATATGTCTTCATTCATTTCTTAAAATAAACATTAAATAAAGACATTTTGAGAATTGAAAATGTATAATAAAGACTAAGGCCGCAGCCTGTCAGTGTTAAAAATGCGGTCCATAGGGAATTGAAAGGTGAATTAAATAAAATTTGAAATTTCCCTCTATTTGGCAGAAGCTTAGAGGTCACATTCCCTCTGGGTCACTGTGAAAGAAAACATACTACTGTTGCTGGCAGCACAATACTTCTGAACAGAAAGAGAAGCCAAAACATTCGCTACAGCCCTTTCTTCTCTTCTGGTTTTTGTGCATAGACTATTCACATATTCCAATGTGCACGCATAGCAATTTAAAATACAGATACCCATGGGCTGAGTTTCAAGGATTAGAAATTAAATGTTTTCATTTTAGTGTGTTCTGAGTGGAAACAGTGTCTTTATGCTTTGGCTTCAGCCTACTTTCTAAATGGTAACCGGTTGGTTTTATATAAAAATAAGGTCAAACTTTATTTTAAGGTCCAGTTCGTGCTATTAACAAACCATTAACTACTGCTTTGCCTCAATAAACTTCTAATTTGCTGCTTATTAATAGTTAGTAAGGTAGTTATTAAGTTCAGGTATTGGGTAGGATTAGGGATGTAGAATGGAATGGTCATGCTAGTACTAATAAACAACCAATATGTTAATAATAGGCATGCTTATAAGTAACTAGTTAATAGTGAGAATTGTTCCTTATACTAAAGTGTTACCAACTGTTATTGGGACAGTACCCTTTCAAAAGGTACAATTTTGTACCTTATTTACCTCTAAAGGGTGCATATAAGAATTTTAAAAGTACATATTAATACCTTACTGGAAGATTTATACATTTCAAAAATGTAGTGACAGCTTTGCCTTTTTTATGAGACTGTACAAACTGTCAAGAACAGGGAGAAAGAATAATGATCAGAACATTACTAACCATTTTATTTTTATACAAAAATAACCTGCTATCTTTGATGTGGAAAACGCGGACGGAATTACAGAATCCAGAACAGAATTCACTGAAATTACCAAAAACAGACTTTACTGTATAACACGGAATCTCATGGAACTTGCCAAAATTTTAATGGATAAATCAAAAGTAGGTCAGTACACTTCAATCACAATACGATATGGACTAGTGTCTGTGAATATTAAACTGCAAAAATACTATTTAAATATGAATCCTGCATGCTCTGTGTGTTTCTATATGAATGAACGGCGCAGACGTTCGGTTTCATTTACTATACACATACTGAAGCGCGCATGACGTTTGCTGTGTTTTCATTCTCTGCTGCCTCAATATACGAGAACATGAATGCATAAACAATCTCTAGACCTTCTGAGAGTCTCATTTGGGAAAATCTCAATTCACAGGGAATACAAATAGAAACTTAAATATCTTTACAGCAACCCATCAAAATAAAAGTTAATTTTAACTTGAAGAAATTGTGACAGAAATACATTTAATGTAAAGATAGTACTAGTAATACTAATAAAATTATTATTAAAACATTATTTTTATTTTTGTACATTTTTTAATCAGAATTTATTTAGCAGAAAAATGTAAAGACACAACACAGTATCTTTACATAAAAAAGTAATAATTAAAAAACATTTTATTTTATAAAATCAATTTATAAATTAATAAATTTGATGAAACCATTAAAATTTAATGCAGAAAATTTATGGAAAACAGGATTGGGTAAAAGTAAAACAAACAAACAAACAAACAAACAAAAAAACATATTTCATAGGGCCTTTAAATATAATTTTTTGTTAGACTTTAAATATTGCTGTTAAATATTTTAGGTTTCTTGATTTTAATTAAGTAGACATACTTTAATTTAACCATTAAAACAGAGTCTAGAAAAATTTTAATGAAAAAAAAAACAGAATCTAGAAATTTTTATTTTAAAAATTGTGATTTTGCTATCAAACATTAAAATAGAGAACTGAATATTAATTCCATATATTGTTCAAATCAGTACTATATAAACCACTGCATATTTTATTAGGAAGAGACCAAAAGAAGTACTGCTGTGCCTCTTAAAAATATGACTGATCAAAATCTCATCTCGACCTGAGAATCAATTTTCTGGCTAATATTGCAGTTACTTGAGATAAGAACTAGTGACGAACTATTGATGCCAAATTCGTAAAAGAATCACTCTTTTGATCAAATCAGTCAAACAAGTTTTCAAAAATATTTGATTCAATATTAAGTTCGATTCATTGGAACAGTTCACAGCACTAAATTACCTGCAGCGGTTTTTAACACCTCAACGGGATACTTTATAAGACAGAAAATAAAAACGGTGCTGGATGAGGTGGATATTTACAGTAGCAATATCTTTAAAGGAATCAAAACTAGCAAATGCCTTCGATTTTTTGTCAGCATAAAGCATTGTGCATGCAGCTTATGAACCACTCTGTACTGAAGGTAAATACTATTTTATCAACAAAAACTATAACAGCATCGACAAAAGAGTGTAAAATATATTGGGGGCCTGTGCCTCAGTACTGATGAAAGGCTAGAAACACACTCAAGCACACACAAACACAGACAGAAAAAGAGACATACTTAAAAGAGACAGCATCTCATCTCCAACTTTCCTTTTTGCATCCCTCTAAAATAAAAGAAAGTGAGCAATAACATAGGTACGCCACAGAAGGATGGATTACAGGCCTTTTTCAAGGTTAGAAAGGATGTTGGTACTCACACACACGCACGCACACACGTTCTTTCATGAGTTAACCGGCAGCCTCTGAACCACTTCCTTTCATCTGTGCAAAGAGTAATGTTTGGGAAAAGCTCTCAGTCAAGCTGCAGAAAAGCTAAGAAGTGTTGGCCATAGAGATGACAACTTCCAGGAAGATCTCCTTTATTTCTTAAAACACAAACCTCACTGTCTGTGTAGTATGTGTGTGCTAAACCTGCAGATGTAAATGTAAGATGGAACTGCAGGAGGGAGCTGTTTTGATCTGTGATCTGTGCGTACGTGTCTGTGAGTGTGTGTGTGTGTGTAAGAGAGAGTGAGTGAGTGAAAGGTTGTCAGGTGTTTGTGTGCAGAGGTATTGAAGGCTATGAAATATTTACCAAAGCAATAATGACTCCCCGGACAGAGCAAGAGAGGAGAGGAACAAGGGAGAGGAGAAGAAAGGGAGAACTGCCACCCTTCAGAGGAAAAGAGGAAAGAACAAAGAGGACGTAAGATCGGCCGAGTTGTCTTTCTCTAGCGGTCTCTCTCAACAACAACAGCAGAAAAAGAATACAAATAAAAATAAGGATGATAAAGCAATAATAATATGGGGTTAAACACACTGGGGGTCTCCTAACGTGTGTGCGTGCTCTAAAGCAATATTTGGAGATATCATCTGACGCTCGACGGAGAGAAAGACAACGGAAGAGCAGACTGAACTCGGTCTCTCTCTTCTTTTCACACACAGACTGTAATACAATAATCCTGTTGTTTCATGCTGACTAACTTCAAGGCCTGGACCCCGGTGTGTGTTCTTTTAAGTGCAGGCGTAGTATTTAGCTTTGAGGTCACGCCTGCAATGCATGCTGGGGGACAGACTGAGCCGGAAGCAGGAGAGAGGAAGGAAGAATCACCACTGAGCTGCTCTGAACACATACATACGCTGCACCCTGGGATCAACGGAGGGGCTCTCGCCTCGTTACACGGGTAAACCACTTTCCGCGAGTTCCTCAAAAGTTCAGATGCTCGGATTTACTTGTGTAATTCCCTGTTGTACAATGACAGAGTGTGTGTGTTTGTGTTCTATTTTATAACTTTTCTGTATAGTGTGCAAAGACAGCAGATGCAGTGATGGAAAGTGCTTTTCCAAAATGAACATTTCCTGATAATCTACTTTCTCAGAAAAAAAATTTACAGTTCTGTCATTGGGGCAGTACCCTAAGGTACAAAAGTGAAAAGGTACAAATATGTGCTTTAAAAGTACTAATATGTGACTTTAAGGTACCAATATGTACTTTCAAAGTACTAAAATGTACATTTAAGGTACTAATATATACTGTTTAGGGAGAGTACTTTAGGGTGTGATTTTTAAAGTTGGAGGAGAAAATGAGATGGGAGTTTTTCAACATACCCTAACTGTATTGACCCGGATTACACAGTACGTATGCATTTGAGGTTAAAACGTATATATATATTTTTTTTTTAAGAAAATGACCATTTTTCACCTTACCCTACCTTTTATAACCAAAGTACACAGACGAAGAACTAATCATGCGTGACTTTTCCAACGTGACTACTAGGGTTGGGTATCGTTTGAATTTTATTGATTCAGATTCTTAACAATTCCTAGTTTTGATTCCAGTAACATTTAAACGTCTATAAAAATGAGGTCAAACATTTTTATTCTGTATCTTACAAAGCTTTCCTAAGACGAAATTTTGCCTATGGTTTTAACAAAAAAACCCACAGCAAAAACAACTAATAAACGACTAATATAAATTTCAAACATTACATTGTTAAAGGCAAGTAAACAGTCAGTAATAAAATAAGAACAAGTAAATAAATCAGCAATAGCATAAATAAATACAACTGAACAAATTACAGATACAGAAATTTAAATCAAAAGCCTAAAAACACTGCATAGTTTTTTTTTCATAAATAAAACAGATTAACTCATTACAGTTATGAACGATATTCAGTCAAGATCAGTGAATGATTTTTTGTTCTTGCATTAACATTAATGACAGGCAGTATGTTTATTAGGCTGCTGTCTCTTTAACACAGAACGTAAACGGATCTAAAAATACTGTTTCACATGCGTTTTCTTTCTCATCTGTTTACTTTCACTTTCACTTTCGATAAAAAAAAATAAATAAAAAAAAAATCTTTATACGTGTTTATGATGATATACTGACGTATTTTGTGCATATTTGGCGGTAAATGTGAAAGAGAAGTCAGATTTGGCCTGGAACAACCTTTCCTGCAGTGGAAATGCACGGAACGGTTCGAGAACGGACACAGGCCAGGAACCCGCACCAGGACCATTGTTCACTGTGCTCGCACTTCAGAAGTTCTTCGCCTCCCTGCCCTTAAATAGCTTGATTTTAAACTTTAAAAATCACACTAAAATGCGAACACAGGAAATGCACGTCTTATCGAATACCCGGTTCTTGGAAATTTGGAACCTGTTCTAAAATGGAAGAACAAAATACATGAACATCCTGAATGACATGGGGTGAGTAAATAATCAGGAAAATTTCCTTCTGAAAGTGAAATTTTCCTTTAATATTGAGTTTGTGTCTGCAATGTTTCTACTAAAAGTTACTTCTCAGACTATCTCTGAACAGTGAATTTACTTTAGGGACCAATTCTCACTATTAACTATCTGCTTATAATCATACATATTACTAGCATATTACTTGCTGTTTTTAGGTTAATTGGATATTTAACTCTATATGTCTGAGGACTCCGTATTCAACAACATTTTAAATTCTGAAAGTTGTCAATCATGTTTATTAGTCTTATTAATTATTAGTCATTTGCCCATTTAGGTCTAGCTCCAGGTGGGACAAAAATACAAATAACACCCATGGCATCCTGGCAAGACCCAATATTACATGTTTAGATCCTGTCCAATAAACACTGATCTTGAGTTCTCTTAAAATAAACATTATATATTCACAATCACAACCATTCAAAACTTTGGGATCAGTATCTGGCCAGATAGATAGATAGATAGTATTTGCTAGTTCAGAGGCAGTTGTTGACATTAGCAACATTTGTTTGTTCAGCTCTCTTTGATATACTGTTGTAAGAGTCTATTTGAGAACAAAAAACATCAAATCAATTCATCACCTCTATTTACAGTAATATTAGTGCTTTCATTCTTGTATTGAAATGTAAACTGGGTTGAAACATTGAGCCACCGCTGAGAATAAATGCAGCGGTCAGACCAAAGCAACCAGGCTGCCATGTATGATCTATAATTGACCGAGATGATAAACGTGTGCGTCTGTGTGCTTTCGGCTACTGCTGTCTGACAAATGACCAAACACAACCTTTAGAGCTGACCTACACAAGCTGAGGAGGGGCGCGAGGTTGGCTGATGTCAAAAGAAAAACAATGAGTGGAACAAAATCGATGAAACTAGACCAACCATCTCTCCACCAACGAGGGACGTTAAACAACGACTGTGCTGCTGGGCAATTACCATGATTGGAGTGAGAGCGTATGTGTATTTGTGTGTTAGTCCCTCAGGTATTCTCCAAGCCACTTTTGATTAGCACATATGCTTAAACCGATACGGAGTGGCTGTGTGTGTGTGTTTATGTGCGAGGCTGTCTTCATTACCATGTGTGCTCTTACAGACGAGGGTTGATCGGTCAATGCTGTGCACTTTATTTATGAGTAAAAGGAGACAGATGGAGCTGGGCGAGGTATTGACGAACCATTGCCTTTAAACAGGAATCAATAGGCAGGGAGGGGCCGAATGACACACACATTAACTCTGTAATATGAGGGGATATGAAATCACTGATCTCACTTGCTAGAGGCTTAGTCTGTCCTGTCTCTCTCATCTCCCTCCATCTCTCACCATTTGTGGCTGATGCAAAATAGGGGTGGGAGGTTAAGATTAAACAGCGAAGGAATGCGTTAATCAACGCTATTCATTGCCAGAAAGATGTGCTAGCATTATAAGTGTCAGTGACAGAACAAAGTTCAGGGGATGTCATCCCAACACAAAATATGAACAAAAACTATTACAACTGTTTTAGTCAACTGACCTTTCGCAAAGACCCGGGCCCCTTCATTACTGTTGCTATGTCCGACAAGCCATTGCACTCTCACGCAACACACAATTTTCTCATGAAAAATACGGTCACACTTTATTCTAAGGTCCAGTTCTCGCTATTAACAAACCATTAACTATGGCTTTTGCCTTAATAAACTCCTAATTTTCTTGCTTATTAACAGTGATGGAAATAAATTGCTCCAGAATAAATAAACGGCATTACTAATGCCGTTATTTTTCTCAGTAATGAGTAATCAAACAAATTACTATTTCCCCTGTTACAACGCCGTTACCATTACTGACAATAAAATGCGCCGTTACTATAATTTATTAGAATATTATTATAATTTTATTTTTCAGTTCATCTGAATGGATGCGCAGCGTACCTGTATTTGATTAACCGTAAACTCTGGCATACGACTAGCCGTCGCTTTGTCTCACACACACACAAAGAAAGAGTTTTATATAGCATGCAGAATTGACGCGCTACATGTAAACGATATTATTTGCTGTATTTTCCTGTCAAAATAACAGGAGTTCCTCTGGAATTCTTCAGCTTTTAAAGAGATAGTTCACCCAAAAATGAAAATTTTATGTTTATCTGTTTACCCCCAGGGCATCCAAAATGTAGGTGACTTTGTTTCTTCAGTAGAACACAAACAAGGACAGTAGGACATAGCGGTGAATCAGAGGTAAAAAATGATATAAATACTCTTCAGGTTCTCACACAAACCGATTGTTTCATGTCTTAGGACATCAGTGTATCGTCACGAGTCGCAGGGTTTAATTTGGTTTTGTTCGTGTATGTTTTTTTTTTACTCTCAAAGATTCGGTAGCCATTGACTGCCATTATATGACTGACAGACTGCAGCGGTTTGAGTTAAAAATCTTCGTTTGTGTTCTACTGAAGAAACAAAGTCACCTACATCTTGGATGCCCTGGGGGTAAGCAGATAAACATCAAATTTTCATTTTTGGGTAAACTATCCCTTTAAAAGCTGAAGAATTCCAAAGGAAGCATTAATTCCGGTAGCAGGCAGAATTAATGCGCAAACGACAATCTCATTGGCTGACGTTCACCTATTATTGTCCCTGTTTTGATTTCAGCAAATCAGTTCGAGCAAACGCAGACAACGTGATTAATATTTATGAACCCATCAGCTTATTATCTTTGGTGCGTTTTATATTGTTATTTATAGTAGAATTTGTAGTAGTTTTGTTATCTTATGAGTATTATGTATAGTTTTCCCCTTTTTTTTTATAGAAACACTAAATTACAAACAATATCTTAAGCACCACCACCAGTCCTAAGTTCAGTCAACATGACAAATATGCATTCATACATGATTATTCAAATTACTAAAGTTCTAATTATTAAAGTATGATGCTAAATTATCATAATGTCATATTATAATGCTGTCCGACTGTCTGATGCTAAGGGTCACATACTTAAAAAACTGTGGCGTCTGGTGAGTAAACTAGAAATTTCATTCATTTAACATTTAATATTTGGGGCATCCACGTTATTTGACATATTTGAACAGTTTTTTTTTTTTTAAAAAGTAACACAATAGTTACTTTCCCTGGTAATTAGTTACTTTTATAATGATGTAACTCAGTTACTAACTAATTACTTAAAAGTAATGCCCAACACTGTTTATTACTAGTTAACAAGGTAGTTGTTAAGTTCAGGCATTGGGTAGGATTAGGCATGTAGAATATGGTCATCTAGAATGGGTGCTTTATAAGTACTAAAAAACAGCCAATATGTTAATAATAGGCATGTTAATAAGTAACTAGTTAATAGTGATAATTGTTTCCTATACTGAAGTGTTACCAAAAATACCTTGCAGAGCAAAGAGAAAACTGACAATGCGCTGACAGACAAGAGAGAGCAGGTTACTTTAGGTATGAAACAAAGTCTCAGCTTTCAAGTTTATAATTTTTTTAAGAAATTCGAACAATAAACACTGTTTTGTGTCTCTTCAATGTGTTGTGACAGATCGCTGTGGCATCCCAGTTCAAGCAGCACTTGAATGATCATCTCTTCCTTTTTACTAGTAATAGCATAAAATAAACATGAATGAACATCAGAAGGTTCAACCCCGTTTGTTTCAACCCCGAAAAGACGTCAATACACACCATTTTTCAAGTCCAATCCACCAACCAAAATCTACTCTTTTGTCTGGTTTGTTTGTCAGACAAAAATGGTAGATTCGACTTTATGTTTGGTCAGATCGCCTGTCAGTCAAACTCCTTGCGAACAGTCAACTGAAACAAAGTATAAGTAATATACAAGTACATATATGTATTTAAAAATAATTAAAAAGCAATAAAAAAGGGACTGTTGCCTTAGAAATCAACTGAAATTAGTTAAAGTACTAAAACTGCAAAACTGAAATAAAGGTGAATAGACATAAATTGACAACAGTGCATAAAAATTAACCATGGTTTTATTATAGTGAAAGTGTAGTGACCATGATTTTTGGTGCATTGATTACCACTTGTATAACCATAGTTTTACTACAAATACTATGGCTAAACTATGGCTAAAAATGAAACCTGAAAATATAAAAATAAAAGCTAATTTGAAAGTATGAATAAAAACTGTAATAGTTTATAAACAGTACTAAAAAAAACTAAATGCTATGTGAAATCAAAAACTGCTTTTTCATTTGTTTGGAACAACTGGAGGGGAAAATTAAACACGCTGTCCAGATTTGGTCTGAAATCTAGGTTATTTCTGAACTTTTGCACTGATTAACTGTTGTATTTCAAAAATAAAAATGCTGTTATCATTTACTCCCCCTTATGTTATTGCAAACCTGTATGTCTTTCTTCAGTTCAGTGCTGTTTTTGACCCCACTGATTTTCATTGTATAAACAATTCTATACACAGACATTTTTTTTTAAATGATCTTCTTTTGGTTCCACAAAAGGAAGTCACACAGATTTAAAATAAAATGAGTGTGATTAAATGATGACAATTTAATGTTTGGATGATCTATCCCTTTAATTATGCAGTCTGAGAAGAACACACACACAACTAGGATTAGATTAGTCAAATAATTAGTCGGAATGCGTTGTTAGGAGAATGAATACAAACAGTGTTTTAAAGGAAGATCAATACCGGCACAATACATTCACGGACATGTAGTCAAGGCGTATCATACCCAACGCAATTTAGAGATTAATACAATGACACTACAAAAATCAGTTTATCCTTCATAGCTCTAGAACGAATAAATGAGCGATGATTACAATCCAGCGTTCACAGAGAGTCTCAGTGACAGGTCATCTTCTTTCTCCAAGGACTTCCCTATATAAAATAAAATCACCCTCCCCTTTCCCTTTTCTCCTTCTCTGTCCTCTCCTTCTCTCAGAGCAAACAACCTTCTCTCCTCTTGTTATTAACTAAATATGAGCACTTTGACCGGGGGACAAAAATTCAATATTTTCCCCACCAAATATTTAAACCAAGCAAATAAACAGACAAATAAATAGGTCTCCCAGGCGACCGGGCGAGTGAGGAGGGCGGGATGTAATTTGACGGGCGAGTTATTTGGGAGACTGAAGCCCACAGCTATTCAGGGGCTCATTTCAGCACCTGTCAATCAAAGAGCAGAGAGGAGAGTGTGTAGGTGTGTGTACGACTGTGAAGTGGCCGAACGCACATACACCCTCCTCAAGGTCGGAGCAGATAAGGTGAATATCAGACCTGATGAATATATCAGCCTCTCCTTCTTCATCTCTTCTCGCAGGCCTATCGAAACATCTTAATTCCCCTCTAATAGCCGGCTTTATCCATCCTGTGTCCAGAAAATGCATAAAACATGATAAGGAAGAAAGAAAGAAAGAAAGAAAGATAGATTTGAAATAGGAGATCATGAAGCATATGTGCAGACACACGCAGGCCAGCAATATTATGAAGGCCTTTCATCCATATTAGATGAGTTGCAGATGACTCTATTATGTTAGGCTAGATTGAGAGAGAGAGAGAGAGATAATGCAATAAACCCGCTACCTTTCTTAAAACAAACACTTATAAGCACCAGTGCTGCACGCATCATACAGATGGTCTTCTTGAACTTTAACCACCTCAAATACAATTGTGTGTGTTTGAAATGGTGGCAGTGCTCAGGCTGGGGAACTGTAGTGGCTTTGGTGTGTTTGAGGTTTTTGGGGCCAGTGGTGGCCAGTGCTGTGGGACAGGACAGGAAGTGGGTCATACGACATGACAGGCACTTCTAAAGTGGTCCCTGAGACCAAAGCCATTGCAGAGTGGAAGGACTTCAGAGGGCCACGGATACTCACACAAACACACACACACACACACACACACACACACACACACACTGAATGTCTCTCTGGAGCGCTGCAAATACATTTCTAAAGTCAGGTCACAGCAGAGTTTAGCAGAATGAAACTGTCAACAGCACAGACACGCACACACTGGAATCCTTTAAGCCAGATCACAGCAGTGTCCTTTCACTCAAGTGCCAAAAATGTGCTCCAAGAGTTTCACATCACTATCAGCGCATCAGTCAAAAGCCAGATCCGTTCCATCACAAACACAGACACACACACTGCTGAGAGCCCCGGATCCCTGCATCCTGTAATGAGCAAACTAAGAGCCTCTGTTTTCAAATTGGGTGAACCACATACCTACACTGGGAGAAATCTTCATCTGTATTTTTTGTTTTTTAGTAAAAATATCTAAACAACCATAAATAAGGCAAATCTGCACACCATTTAAACTGTGTAGGATGTATCTTGAATTCTTACCATATGTGCAAATAGCTTATTTTTGCTTTAAGCATAAATCTCATTGAATCTAGTTCAATTTATGCTTAAAAAAAGAAAACAACAAATTAAACAAATATGTGATATATCCCCTGTACACAATTCTGTATTTGATTATAATAAAAAGCCTGATTTTCTTGCTATTCATTTCTCGTTTTCTTGTTTTAAGGCTTAGATACACTTCTATATATATAAATGTATATATATATATATATATATATATATATATGCATTTTTTTTTTTTTAGTAAATTAGTTATTTTATTAATGGGGGCACATTAAATTCATTAGAAGTGACAATTTGACATTTACAATATTACTAAAAACTTCTATTTAAAACAGTATAGCCTAAAAGTATGGAATCCCGTTTCTGCCACTAAATAAAAAAAAAAAAAAAAGTTATTGGTTAAAGGTTAAAGGTTTTATCTTACACTAATGACTTTTTTTACTGTGAATTGTGTGATAAAAAGTTGAAATTCTGAGGGTTTTTTTATTGTGCGATTTTTTTATTATTTTTCTAACAATTTTGAGATATAAACTTCTGCAACTGCGAGTTATAAAGTCAGAACTGCAAGGTATAAACTCGCAATGCTAAGTTTTTTGCAAGATACAAACTCACAATTTTGAGAAAATGTCATAATTGCAAGATATAAACTCACAATTCTGAGAAATAAATAGCAATTCTGAGAAAAAAAATCACAATTGCAAGCTACAAACAAAAAAACTAAAATTGAGAGATGAAACTTGCAAATCTGAGAAAAAAAGTCACAATTGCAAGATATGAACTCACAATTCTGAGAAATAAATCGCAATTCTGAGAAAAAAAGTCACAATTGCGAGATACAAACTCAAATTTCTATTAGATACATAGAAAATTAGAAAATTCAGCTTTCACAAAAAGAAAAAACTCAATTTAAAATATATTCAGAAAACAGTTATTTTACATTGTTATAATATTTCACATTATTACTCTTTTTACTGTATTTATGATCAAATAAAAAGCAGCCTTGGTAACCATACCAAAGTAACCATAAGATACTTTTGGTCAAACTTTTAAATGGTAGCATATGTTCTCTGAAAATAAGTCTATATTTTATTTTATTAAACTAATTTGCATTTTCTCATCAAATATATTATGTTTACATATAAATGTCGGACGTGCCCTATCTGCCAACACATGATTATTATTAATAATTGTGATTATCTATTAAACATTAGCGTCTTTTAGCATATGTATGTTGCTGCCATTTTATAAAAGCGCTAACAGCACACATTCACCATGCTGAAATCTCTGTTCTTCTCCTATACTAGTAATATCAGGGGGCCACAGGGCTGTTAGTACCTATAGCTTGGGCAGCCATGACAGGCATGAGTGGCCGTTTAACCCACATAGCCCTGAAGAGTGTTGTCATGGCAGCATCAGGCAGTAACCATGAGGCTCATGGGTCTGACAGGTCCACTCATTGCTGGTTAACTGGGAGAACTGCATTATGTGTTCATCATGTGGACACACACACATACACACAGTGCTCTTGGGACTCGCTGTCTCACTGAATAACTCACCCTTCAGTCTGTGTAGAGATGCGGACTCATGAGAACGTGCACACACACACAATCTCAACTTTGCTATGATATTGTCTGCACTTATCAGATATATGCCTTTTTTAAAACAGAAAAAAGGCAAAATTATGATCTCTTACAGAACAGATAACCTTAAAATTTAAATCCTGCCATCACTTACTCACCTATATGACTTCTGTAGAACACAACGGGAGATCTGTGAAAGAATATTGCTGCTGTTTTCTATACAATGAAAGCATGCAATAACCACAGGCTGTCAAGCTATAAAAAGGAAAGAAGAAACACTATAAAAGTGGTTCATATGAGACCTGTGCTACATAAGTCATGACTTATGAAACTACACATTACTAGAGAAAATAAAAGGCAGATATTTATATTGTTAACCACAGAAAACATCCACAATCAGTTACGAGGACCAATTATTTTTTGGAGTAAGTAGTCTGAAATGTAAAGTCCTAATTTGGTAACTTAAATGAAAATGAAGCAAATGGCTCTAAAATTTACATTTTAGCTATTGCCATGTGTAATTTATGCTGTAAAACAAACTGTGAGCATCTCTTCAGGTAATGTTAACCACAGATTTGAATCATAAATCGAAACTGCGTTTCTAAAAACGCAAGGAAAAAAGACTGATATGTTCTAAAAATTGTGAATTTATATCTCACAATTCTGATTTAACGTGCAATTCTGAGAAAAAAGTCACAACTGCGAGATATAAATTCACAATTCTGAGAAAAATGTCAGAATTGTGAGTTTATGTCTCACAGTTCTCACTTTATTTCTCAGAATTGCAAGATATAAACTCGCAATTCTAAAATAAAAAAAAGTCAGAATTTAGTGTCTCGCAGTTCTGACTTTATTTCCCAGAATTGCGAGATATAAACTCGCAATTCTAAAATAAAAAAAAAAAAAGTCAGAATTTAGTGTCTCACAGTTCTGACTTTATTTCTCAGAATTGCAATTATTCTTGCAGTTATAGAGAAAATAAAAGGCATATATTTATGTTGTTATTCACAGAAAACATTCACAGGACCAGTGGTTTTTTGGAGTAAGCACAACAACAGTACTCTAAAATGTAAGGTCCTAACTTAATTAAAAAAAAAAGCTAATGGCTCTAAAATTTACATTTAAGCTATGACTGTGAGTAATTTATGTTGTAAAACAAGCTGTGAGCATCTCTTCAGGTCATTTTAACCACAGATTTGAATCATACATCGAAACTGCTTTTCTAAAAACCCAGAGGAAAAATCCCAAGGGAAACCCATGGCTCAAAAATGCAAATTCGCTTCCGGGTTTCGGGACTACAAACTTAACTGTTTTAAATTTGTATAACACATTATCAGTCATAAGAGGTATGAATGTATTATGTATTATAACATTGCACTTGTCCTTCAAATCATGTATGTTGCTTGAATGTCACCTCTGAGATGTGATCCAACCTTAACTTAGCTGTCAATCACATAATAATCATCCTGCCTGTAGGAAACACACACACAGAAGTACTTAATTCCCAACGCACCTGGTCATTTTCCTGTCACCTACAGTGATGTAAGAGATAGCAACTACTGATGACCTTTGGCCTTCCATAGAACAATGCATACCTGTGCACACATGCCTGAAAACAGACTGTAGTGAAGTTTAGAGTGGCCATTCACCGATCACCTGCTCACCTAAGGCTCAGCCATCTATCACACCTTCACTGCAGACTAGAGGAAACACCTCCAACCCCTACAGGCAACACACACACACACACACACACACACACTTTAATAGAGCTGAGACAAAAGCTCAAATCAGTCTTGACCCCATTATATCTTTGAGAGGAAAAGAAATATATTAAAGACTAGATCAAAGCAGATTAAGAGACAGCATCTTTCTCACACAATAAATTGAACACAAAATTTGATCCAAGAATATAAGCTACATCTGAGATGAAAATGATGCAAAATGTTTTGCAGAAAAGGCCAGATTTTCTTGCTTAGAGTTTAAAAAACAAACAAGTCAATAAACCTTATTTTTAAAAATCACTGATTTTTAGATTTAACTTATCACTGCAATGATAATACTGTAATAATGAAAACAAAACACATACACACAAATAAGCATAGTCTTAAATCTAAACCATGCAAAATAAAGGGATTTTTACTCATCTCAGACCCTACGGTATATTAAGTCCACAGGTGACACTTTTACTATTTCATATTAATTCAATTAATTAGCCATTAATAGATTATATAATGCTTAAATGATACATAGATACATTGTTTATACTGATCAAATAATATATGAATAGTACCTAGCAGATTTGTAACCTAAATGCACAATTCAATGATCATCGGTTTAGCATTATATAATGTATTAATTCTCTAATAACTTTGAATGATAAATGTGCATGCTATTAATACAATCATTTCATACAAAAAAACAAAAAAACAAAAAAAAAGAAGAAATACCCATGTACTGATTGATAAACCAGCATTGTATTTTATTTCTATCATAACTAGTGCTTTGCACACACAACGCTTTCAGAAAAGCAGTGGGGCTTGTGGCACTCGGAGAAAGAAAGCAGAGAAGAAAAAAAACACAATGAAAGAAAGATATATATAATTATATTTATATACCAACCTCACAGCATTTACTCAGCAAAAACACAATATTTGGCAACCAATGACAACTCTAAAACTTCAAAAGTATAAAACACATTTAAGCATCTTCGTCGAATACTATTAATATGGATCTTCTACATTAACACTGATGACATAGAAAACCATAAAAATAAAAAGAAAGCTGCTGGACTTCAACAGTCATCCCTTTTTCGTTCATCCTTCATTAGTTTAGAGGACATCAGAGTGCTTTTCTTCATCCTTCAATCGTTTAAAGATGTTCGAGTGCATTCCTCCCGAAACTGGCAGCATTTCAGACATAGTCAGGCGTTATTGAAAGGTTAGGAGCCAATGAGTTGCGGAAATTATGCGACGCAAGGGGTGCAAGTTCTTGAGAGAGCTCAGGAAGAGCCACCTATCGACACTACTCGGCTTGGGAGAGAAACATCTTATGTACACATACACACACACACACACACACACACACATTCATATCCAGTCACACAGAAATAAAACCATCTAAGATTACGTACACATGTGCGTGCCTCGTACCTACATGCACCTATATAGACATACATCATCGACAAAGTCTAACAACTTTCACTTTACCTTCTCCCTACAAACAGTCAGATGGACACACACGCAAACATTCAAACACACTTAGGGCAAATTCAAACACACTAAATCCCTAGACAATACACCAGGTGAAAGGCAACGGCACGCATATGACACCCGTTAATGATGTCATACACCCCCACAATGTCGTATTTTATTCTTTCCTTCTTAAAAGATGGCACGCAGACAAACACACACACACACACACACACACACAGGAGAAGTGAACTGTGTATACTGTATACATCTATATAATGCCTGTCCAAAGAAAAAAAAGCGCTTCAGAGGATATATGGAGAACTGAACTAAAACATACATACATTTATGGATATATATATGCGTATATATATGGATAGGTATCATATGCTACTACTGATGTGTGTCTATGCATGGTCATTGTAACACTACGAACTCTGTTAAAGTGATAGTAAACGATACTGATGGAAATAGGAAATAAAATGTCCCGTCCAGATGTCACCCTGTATCCACCACTGTATCCATCCTTATATCCGTCCATTCATCCGAGTGGATCTTAATGTGGTGTGTGTGGCGGTGAATGTTGGTTTTCAGGCAAAGGTGGGCCAGAAAGGAGAAACTGAACAGGTGTGTGTTGTATTGTTTTTGTCACCTGTGATCTCCATCCCGGCCTCTATCTCTTAACATCCACCTCATAACATTCTTTCTCTCCGTTTAATCTCCTTCCTTTACTAACAACCTTACATCCTAGGAAGAGGGAAGAAAAACAGAAGTCACATTTTGTGCATTTATAATGAAAATTTCTTAAAGTTCACTCAAAAATAAAAAAAAATTGTGTCATTAACTACTCATGCCTTCAGAATACAAATTAAGATATTTTTGATGAAATCTGAGAGCTTTCTGACCCTGCATAGACAGCAACACAACTACCAAGTTCAAGGTCCAGAAAGGTAGTAAGGACTAAGGCTGTCCTCGAGTGAAGATTTTTCTGGTCAACTAGTAGTCGTTCACACGCCTGTATGAGAACTGATTACATAATCTCAGAAGATCTGTTTTCCAGTTTAACTGGTTTGTTTAAAAGTAGACATTTCACTCTCTATAAATTATTTTTTATAATTTTGTTTATAAGGCAAGTTTACACAGAGTTTTGGTTCATTATTTTTTGATGTGTTCAAGTTCAGAGAGCGAGACAGCGCATCCTGTTTGCTTTCATTATTTTACCAAAGCGCAATGTTTTGTTGTTATTGTGGGTGCACACAAACAAATGTAGAGTCTTTACAGATTCGAAAGATGTATTACTTTTATCTGTATCAGCAAAAATGACGGAGTATTTTAAGAGCAAGTGACCGCACCAGCACCACCATCTATCATGCAGTGAGCGCACTACTATTCAGCTTCCACACTCCGCACAGACACTTGAATAGCGCACATTTTTCTAGGTTAACATTAGATTGAGCAGCCATGTAAAGCAGCTGCTACTACATACATCTTTCAGATGATACACTATATATGGCTTATCATCTGAAACTAGCGACTAATAAAATTTTGATCGACAAAGCCTCTTCTCATTGACTAGCAGTTAATCGACTATTATGGTGCAGCCCTAGTAAGGGCATTGTGAAAATAGTCCATGTGACATCAGTGTTTCAACCTTAATTTTATGAAGCTACAAGAATACTTTTTGTGCGCAAAGAAAACAATAATGAGTTTATTTAACAATTTCTTTTCTTCAGTATCAGTTTCCGTGCATTCACTAGAGTACCACGTGGTGCTTTTGACGCAGGAGCTGTCTTTCTGATGTAGAACCTAGATGCACTGCGACATGTTAGCAAGCAGAAAGATGCAAACGTATACATCATGGTACTGTCATGAACACTCATCGAAGATTGACACGGAAGAGACGAAATTGTTGAATAAAGTTATTTTTGTTTTCTCTGTGCACACAATGTATTCTCATTAGCTTCATAAAATTACAGTTGAACCACTGATGTATTTTAACAATGTCCTTACTACCTTTCTGAGCCTTGAACATGGTAGTTGCAATGCTGTCTACGCAGGGTCAGAAAGCTCTCCAATTTCATAAAAAATATCTTAATTTGTGTTCCGAAGATGAACGAAGGTCTTATAGCTTTGGAACGACATGAGGGCGAGTAATTAATGACAGAATTTTCATTTTTGGATGAGCTATCCCTATAAGGCCACTTTCGATGATTTTAATAACAATCCTAACATAGGGCATTCACAAAAACGCAGTAATTGTAGTTCACCTCCAGAGAAGCGACTCAACGCGGTTGATGATTTCGGAGAGGTCAAAGGGGAGGGGCATGTCAGGATCTTCATTACTCCAATAGGGTCGGTCGACAGGCGCTTCCTCTGGGGGCAAGGTCTGTGCCAGGCTTGACTGGCATCTATTGGGACACAAAAGGAAACAACAGCTTTATAACTAACTACATAAAGTTTAAATCTGACAGACACAGTATAAATATTTTCAATGAATTAATGAGGGAATGAATAAATATAATATTTTTAGAATATTCAAAAGTTTAGTCAGTAAGATTTATTTTTCTTGTTAAGAAATTTAAATGTGTATTCAGCAAGGACACAAATACATCAGAAATGAAGACATTCATTCAATACAAAAACAAAACTCAAATAAATGCTGCTCTTTTGAACTTGAATAAATGCATTGACGGCTCCCACAAAAACATTAAGCAGCACAACAGTTTACAACATTGATTATAAGAAATTTTTCTTGAGCAGCAAATCAGCATATCAGAACAATGTCTGAAGGATCATGTGACAGTGGAGTAATGGCTGTTGATAAATCAGAAAGTAAAAAAAAACAATGAAATAAAATAAACAGTTATTTTACATCTTTAATCAAATAAAATACAATAAAATAACAAAGTAAAATAAATACTGACTACCAACATTTGTAAAACTTTTGAACGGCAGTGCATTTACACTGAACGTTTCTTTTCGGTGTAAAACTGATGCAAAAACACCCCAAGGTTACTGCATGTGCTTTCAAGGGAGTGTGTGAATAGGTAATGTCGCCCTAAACACACAAAGAAGTGTGTGTTTGTCTAGAGGCAGTCCACACACTCATTTCCTGATTTCTTTACAACACACAATAACCTGCCCTAATGACACTTTTATAAAGAAATGAAGCACTGCACAGCTTTTGTTAGTGTGTGTGTGTTCAAGTGTGTGTGGTATGGCCTCATCCCCTTGCTCTTCCTTTGAACGAAGCCTCAGGAATGTACTTCTGCAATCCTAAAAGTGTATGCAGTGTAAATCACCTTCTCAACACACCTGGCCAGTGCTGATTAACATCTCAGTCATTTACACCTGGGCAGGTGAAGCCTGTGGCTTTAATTCCACAGTAACTTTGATGTTACAGCATTTCATTTTGTCTAATTAATATACAGACAGGGGGGTTTACTAAAATATGACAGTATAGCTTCTCATAAATATGACAGAACTGGGTGTGTTAGTGAGAATGTGCAACATCTCTGGTTGTGTGTGTGTGTGTGTGTGTGTGTGTGTGAGTGAGAGAGAGAGAGAGAGAGAAAGAGAAAAAGAGAGAGAGGCACAGAGGTACAGCTTGCTGTCATTATGAATCAAAAATACTATAAAAGATGTGCGTGAACTTTTAACTGCACATTGAAGAGAAATCCAAGGGTATGTGTAACATTGGCTCAGTAAAACGGAATTTTTTATATCATCAGTTGTTATTTTAGGCTAAAGAATAAGGGATAAATAGTTAGTGTAATGCGAATTTCAACATAAAATACTTTTATTCAGCAAGGAGACAAAATGCTGACACATTTCCACTATCCAAACAAACACATGAAGTTCTCCCACAAACACTTGTCTCAAGCAAACAGCCTACAGTAAACACTCATCATCCTCCACTCAAACACTGCAGCGGTGCCCAGAGGAGGCCAGTGTTATGGATGAGTCTGTGCAGTCCAGTGGTCAGAGGACAGCCCCTCTCTGACACTATTTGTGGTTATATATTTTGTAAGGGCCACTTAATGGTGGAGTGGCTCTCCTGTTAAGTGCTGTCTCTCCAACTGCGCCGGCCACATGAGAGGCTGCATTACACGCCGAGGGTGGAATTAGCATATAGCGCTTCAATATATCATCCTCATACTGCATCAGGGCTTGACAATAACATCCGTTAACATGCGCTAAGTACCCTAATGTAGCACATCAGTTCATAAATAATATGAGAGCTCGTTCTATACGCACGCGCGTGTGTGTTTAAACTCTCTCATCATTTACTGGATTATTGGAAGAGACAGAGAAGAGGGAACTGAAGTAAATAGACTGTGGTGAAAGAGACCGCAAGCACATGAATGAATGCCAGCCATAAAGATCCACATAAACATACACACTTAGAGGGATGGTTTGCATAAAAGTGAACTTTTGCCATAATTTACATACTCTTATGTTGCTCCAAGCCTGTAGACAACAGGTGGAACACAAACAGCGATATTTAGCAGAAAGTCCAAGCTGCTAACTAACAATAAACAATACTTTTACACATTAACTGACCTTAAAGAGGACATTGGATGCAAAAGGAGACGTCGGAGTAGACAGGAAGAGAGAGAGGGGGACAGGATCGGGAAAGGTCTTCAAGATGGGATTTGAACTCAAGACGTTTGTAACACTGCCCATTATGCCAACTACTCCTTTTTTTTATCCCCAAAAAACCTAAATAGGCTCAATTATCAAGCCATTTCGATTTTCTGAGCAGTATGATGTCATACTGCTCAGGCCCCGCCCATGACTGCCGATGGACTGTCCCGTAATTAGCATAGTTCTGCCCTCAGCAAGTTGTACGTTGTCCACCATTTTCTCCATGCTCGAGCAGCTGTAGCGGAAACATTTCGTAAGCAACGCAAGAGTCATTCTTTCACAACGTCAGAGCCACTAAGGACACAGTGGATTAATTTTGTTTGTGATGGCAATGCGCCACTGAATACACAAAAAAATTAGCTCATTATCATTTAAAGAGACATGCACAGAAACTGTTCACTGTGAATAGAGCTGTTTTTGACAAGGTAAAATGGGTGTTGTTTTACACGACCATTGAGGACCTTTTTACCCAAAGTATTTTGCAGACATTTCATGAAGACCCTAAAGAACCACACCAACTTGTTGAAAATGAGCATCCGATGTCCCCTCTGAGATAATATTTCTCTATAAAGTAATATAATTTCAAATTTTCATGTTGTATAAATTAATTTTAATATACACTACTGTGTAAAAAAGCAGCAGAAACTCATATGAAGTTCATATGACTATATATATCATATGCACTATATTACAAGTATTATGAAGTCATTTGACAGTATTGCATTAAGAAGAGACAAAAATTGAATACATTACTCACAAAATATCTTACTTGACAATAGATCTGCAATGATTCCTTGATTGTATTTGAGTATTCGATTTACTCGTGTCGAGTAATCGACAAAATACAAGTGGCACATTCCAGAATTTACAAATGTTATGATTCAAGTAAATAAATATATGCGATGCAGATGTAATATGCGCTTTAATTGTTTACATACGTGTAGGTAACATACGTTTGTGTCAGAGCGGCTTCATTCACAGTAAATGCTGCTACACAATCTGTCACCATTTCCATGTGTGGAGCGTCTAAAACTCGATCTCTGCATGCTGTTGTGAGTTTGGGTTTATTATAACGTTCATCTGGGTACGCAACGTTCGCTGTTTCATCAGATTTGTAAAGTAATTCATTTATAAACCCATGCAAATACAGGAGATTACAACATTACTTTTTTCTCATTACCACATGTCCACATATTCAAGAAATTACAGTTTCTATCATGAAGAAATTGTTTAAGATTAAGTTGACATTTGAATTAAATGTTGTTGAGTCAATATAAAACAAGGATTAGATAGTGCTGTAAAGTGTAAAAGCACTCTGCAGGCATTGGATTTATTACATAATGTACATAAGTTATGAATATATTGTTTTAATACATTGTGTATTTTTCCTGTTTTGTTCTATAAAACCATATTAGTACTTGATTTTGATACTTTATTTGAACTAATTATTATTGCTTCATTCCTATGATATATGTATTTTTTAAGTCATTTTAGAGGCTATTGTTCACTTAGGTCTACTTTTATTACTAAAAAAAAAAAATAATTAGAATTATCCACTTACTCGATTAATCGTCAGAATAAATGACAGATTACTCGGTTATACAATACCAAAATAATCCTTGACAGCCCCACTTGACAACCACGGTTATCATTTACTGGAAAAGAACAGCTTGGACTTTCGAAAAAGTTTAGTTTTGTGTTCCATGGAAAACAAAGAAAGTCATAAGGGTTTCAAAAGACAAGATGATGAGTAACTGATGACAGGATTTTCCTCTTAATATGGTACAGCATTATTTGTGGTGAGAATAAACATAAATTCCATCAGATTTAGATAAAGGGCTCAATTACCCGATATGTCATTTAGCCTCAAGTTGTTTATTTCATATTCTGTTGACCACAAAAGAGGATGCTGGTAATCAAACAGCTGATGTGGCCATTGACTTCCACAAAATGGAAAATGATTCTTTGGAACAACACAAGGGTGTTGACATGATAATGATGATGGAATTTTCATTTTTGGGTCAACTGTGCCTTTAAACAATCTCCCAAATTCAAAATTTTTTAACATTATAGCACCAAATCACCTCTGAATTGTAAACGCGCGTGAATGAACCGTTTAGATTAAAGAAAGTCACATAAACATATGCAACCCTTCACCACGTGACTCCATATCACATTTCCACACGCAGTCAGTGCTTAAGAGTAAAGACACAAAGAGTGTGTGTGGACTGTTGGAAGTATATTTGGAAGTGTATGCCAACCATCCATACAGATTAACCTCTGCGAGATGCAGTCTACCTCTCCCATCTGACCCGCGCTCAGGAGAGATCGACGTTACAATCACTCATTTCAATTTGCTCTGAAACCCTATAACCCTACAGCCAGGCCTGCTGGAATAGCGAGCTAATGTGGAGGGAAGGAGATCTATCACCTCTGTTCTTCTGGGGGGCGGCTCGCATACTCCCACCCGACACATTCGGCGCACTTGAACTACGACTCGGTCCGCGAACAATGCGACGCACACACGCGCACCTGGCCTCCCAGCTGAAACTAACCACTTTAGCTAAAGTGAGTGTTAATTATGGACAGGCAAAGCAGTCAATAAAAGGTTAATGCAGAAGGCAGTGGATAAATTCCTTTAAGCATTGCATCACTAGGCCATCTCTGGGCGGCACGCAAGCCTCTCTCTGTGTCTGATCAATACATTTTACTGTAATGTTCTCCGCATCGATTTCCCTCGCTCTCTGAATCCTCCTCCGACTGAGATAAACTAGAGGAGAGGGGGAGTGAAAAGCAAGAACAAACTGATAAATGAAATGATTAAAACCTCTTTTCAGTTGGACTTTCCCTCTCTTTGACATATCGCTGTGGTTTATAGCACAGCGCTGGACTTCACCTCCGAGGTCGTACATTACCTGCCCCCCACTCTTAAAGGGAGTAAAATGCCCTTATTAGACAACATCAGAGCTTCTGCCCACCGCCATTACGCTGATAGATGTAGGGCTAAAATGCTGGGTACACAGACAGGAGACAATGCTAATTGCATTAGCCCACCAGGAGATCATTTACAACCATACAGCTACAAATGGGCCTGTTTGATTAGGACATTACGGTGATGTTAGCCTGTGCCCGTGCTATCCTGTATCTGCACGAGATAAGCGTTATTTGTACAACAGCGTGTCTCTACGAAGTCTGCGGTTTGTATACGCCTGCTGTGAAATTCACAGATATTTGATGGTGTTACTCATATGGGGTGAAATTTTTCGTTCTTGTTTCACGCGCACAGGTGTTAAGGGTGTGTGTGTGTCGTTTTACGATTTTTGGCAGTGATTGGCCCTGTTCAGAGAATGCCATCAAACGAGTCATGCAAAAACAAGTGAGTCGATCATAAATCACGATTTGGCTCTAAGGCCCATGCAAGCAATCACATCTCCAACATAAGAGTACAAACAAGCACACTGATAACATCTTCAACAGATTCTTCAGGCTCATTTAAAACTACAAAAAGGGTTTGTCTGAAAACTTTTTTTTCTGTTGTTTTTGAACTGAACTAGAGATGAACTTAATTAAGATGAAATAAAACGAACTGGTAAAGTTTAAACTGGGTAGTGAGCAACTAAGTTTGAGCTATTAATGATTGATTAAATCTAAACCGACATTATTTTTAATGAGTTTTAGGAGTTTCATAAAATAAATAAAAAATAAAATAAAACTTTCAATAAAATAAAATAAAATAAAATAAAAGTTAAAATAAAATAAAATAAAATAAACGTTTTAATAAAATAAAATAAAATAAACGTTTTAATAAAATAAAATAAAATAAAAGTGACCCTAGACCACAAAACCAGTCTTAAGTAGGTATATATTTGTAGCAATATACAAAAATACAATGTATGGGTCAAAATGATCGATTTTTCTTTTATGCCAACAAATCATTAGGATATTAGGTAAATATCATGTTCCATTAAGATATTTTGTAAATTTCCTACTGTAAATGTATGTTTTTGATTAGTAATATGCATTGCTAAGAACTTAATTTGGACAACTTTAAAGGCGATTTTCTCAATATTTGGATTTGTTTGCACCCTCAGATTCCAGATTTTCAAGTAGTTGTATCTTGGCCAAAAATGGTCCTATCCTAATAAACCACACATCAATGGAAAACCTTTTTATCAGCTTTCAGATGATGTATAAATCTCAATTTAAAAAAAACTGACACTTATGCCTGGTTTTGTGGTCCTGGGTCACATATATAATTTCAAAATTATATAAACTCTGGAAGTGAGTAAATAAACAAATGTAAAATATTAGTAAATGTGTCTAAGCGTATGCAGGCGGGTGAGTATGTGGGTGAATGAGTGGTATGTGATTCTTTTAAAAACCCCAAGATAATAAAACTGGCATCTGATCTACCATTTCCCCTAATTAATGGCTACAAAAAAACAGACCAAAGTAGCTTCCCTCTTTTTCTTTTTTTTCCACGTGTGTAAGTGGGTTGGGAGACAATGAGCGGGGTTATATTTGGGTGGCAACGAGTCCACCAGAAGCAGGAGGTCTTTAGCATCTGCACGCCAACAGCTCACAGCAGACCACATGAAACAAGCTCTCCCAAGCTCTGCTACAGGACACACAGACACCGCAAAAGAAAATGGGGACAGAACCCGCCAGCACACCTTTACCCAGACAACCTCGTTTGATGTGGTGAGAGTGGGTGTCTGGGTCCTAACCCAACCAGATGAGATGAAAAACACACACACACAGCGGTTGCCTCTAAACGGTTCTCATAATTGGGGTAATAAAACAGGGGCTGAAGTCTTAAGCTGATTGCAGAGGAGGCCACTACTGTCTCTGAACTCTCAAAACCAGGTGGACGTCTATTAGCCTGTTAACACCGTAACAAATTATCCCACACGCCCCTCCAATCGCCCCCCTCAGGCCTCATGAAAGAACGCAGCCAGATGTCAACACCAGCACCGGTTTACAGCACACATGACACGCCGGTACACACGGAGACAGGTTGTAATAAGAAGAAGTGTGTGAAGAGGGCAACAGTCATGCCTGAAGTCGTTTGTCTGTCAGTCAACTTGGTTAAATGACACTTGAATGAAGCAGCGTGGGTCTCAGTGTCCTTTTGGACGCTGTCCCACCTGGACTCTGGTCCCTCAGGGTGTCATCAAGGTAAAAACAAATAGCGTTGCAGTAACATGTGCCTTGACACGTCCTACCACTCCATTTTGTCACCTACTGAGGTGACAGCCTGCCACATACAACACTCTGATATTCTGGGCCAAAACTAATTAGTGCGTTTAAAAAGACACTAGGGGTTTTTTCACTCTGATGGTGTTTATTTACATGTCTGAATGAAATATGGAGCGACTGGGAGAAGGAAAAGGCTATATATGCGTATGTGTGTGTGAGAGAGAGAGAGAAAATGCCTGAGGGAGAGGAGGTTATGAGGTTCTGAATGTTTGCAGTTTTTCACAGGGGAGTGTTTGAGGGCCAATAAATCTCAGAGTGATCAGGAAGTGGATAACAGCGAGGTTGGGAACACTAACACTGCGTTTAACATGTTAAACGTCTGCCACATGAAAACTGACAAATGCACCAGTAAAACAATCAGTCTCATGGATACATAAAAGAACATACACCTGTATGCATACGTGTCCTGTACGCTCAACACGACATACGCAAGCTTAAGCCCCGTGGGCATCACAGAGTGGAAAGAAATGGGACAAAAAGGCCTGCTCTGACAGATATACTGCAACTTCAGTGACCCACACCTGACCGCAGTCACATGACCAGTGTCCACTGGACATCTGTAAAGCCCATATGATCAAAAAAGTCTGCTAATTATAGATATGACAGAGAAAGAAAGAGAAAGCATAGCATTTAAATTGGTAAATACATCATTATACAAAATACAAAAACTGATCTGAAGGTAATATTTATGGAAGCCCATTTCCGCAACGGAAGAAAAAAAAATTCATGCCATAAGTCAAAATGATGACCTACTTTAGTCATAATTAAGACATACAAGTCAAAATTAAGACTCTAAAAGTCATAATTACAAGATAAAATGTCAAAAATATGACTTGAGCCATAACTACGAGATAAAAAGTTGAAATTATGACTTAAGTCATAATCAACAGAAAAGTCGTAATCAAGGCTTTAAAAGTTAAAATAACTAAAATGTAGAAATTATGATTTAAGTTGAAATTATGAGATAAAAAGTTGAAATTATGACTTAAAAAGTCTGAAATTATGACAAGTCATAATTACGAGATAAAAAGTCAAAATTTTGAGATTATGACTTGCTGGCTTACCATAATTTCAACTTTTTATCTCAATTTCCACATTTTATCTCATAATTTCGACCTTTTAAGTTATAATTTCCACTTTTCATTTCAGAATTTTGACATTTTATCTTGTAATTGTGACTTCTGTAATTATTTTAAAAAAAATTTTAAAAAATGTTGATATTATGAGATAAAAAGACGAAATTATGAGTTTAAAAGTCTGAAATTATGACTTAAGTCATAATTAAGACAAAATTCGAAGTTATGACTTAAGTCAAAATTATGAGAAAAAGTTGAAATTAAGAATTAAAAAGACAAAATTATAAGATACAATGTCAAAATTATGACTTGAGTCATAACTACGAGATAAAGTCAAAATTATGAAATTATGAGATAAACTGAAATGATGACTTGCTGGCTCACTATAATTTCGACTTTTTAACTCATAATTATGACTTAAGCAAGTCATAATTTTGACTTATCTCGTAATTATGACTTTTGAAATTTTGTTCTTTAGAATGTTTTATTCATCAGAGAATCCTTTAAAAAGTGTCAAAATCTGTTTTCAACATTGATAAGAAATGTGTCTTGAACACTAAATCTACATATTAGAATGATTTCTGAAGGATCATGTGACCCAAGACTGGAGTAATGACTGCTAAAAAAAAATCTGCCATCACAGGAAGATAAAACATTAAAACAGTTATTTAAATTTGTAATAGTACTGTTTTTGATTTAATAAATGCAGCCTTGGTAAGCAAAAAAACTTAACAGCCCCAAACTTCTGAAAGGCAGCGCATTTTGAATGAAAATGAATTAAGAGTGAACAATGGTATAATTCTAAATCAACATTAGTGAAATAAACAAATGCTGTGTAAAAAAGTGTTCATTGTTAGTTCATGATATTCAATGCATTAGAAAACCTTGTATTACCCAAAATAACTTAAGTAGAAGAACAATGATGAAAATCATCCTCATAATTAGTTTGAATAACATAGGCTAGTGCATACACTAGCTGATTACAGTGGAGGAAGAAGTGGAAAAAAAGACTAATTTTGGGTGGTGACACTAGCCCTGTGTCATTATTCTATTCAAACAGCATGAATGAATTCATGTCATCTCATTAGCAGCAAACACAGTCATGTTCTAACACAAATGCCGCTGTTTGCCAACATATCCTGGACACGTACCACTAATATTTCGCTTCCGTAAACTCAGAGGACAGAACAGGTTGGTCTCAATTACTAAGAAATAGTTGCACTGACAGAGCCGCAGGTGCTAACTGTCATGTTCTCACAAATGACAGCAACTAATAAGGACGTGTGAAATAGGACGAGCTACCTGCTAGAGTATCTTAAGCGTGCTGGGTGCGAAGTTACAAAGTGACAGATCATAGAAATGGAATTCACTCAAATATGAGCAGCATGCATGCAGTCAACGATCTACATATAATTAGAGCGAAACAAAAAAAATCGAAAGATCAAATTAAAGAGATGTGAGAGAACATCCACTCAGTATTTGAAGCCCTGAATCACCTACTCCTCCTGCTGTGTGAATAGTGTTTTTGCAGCCTATTAAGTAAATAGTCTAATTAAAACAGTGTGGCATTTAAAAGTCTGTGAACTGCCAACAATTTGTTTAAGGGAGCGGTCAGGCCGAGCAGGCCCCTGGGGCACTGCAATGAGCAGGTAGCAGAATCACAGACATGGCTAATGGGTGGAGGATGTGTGTTTACACAGTGAGTGAGTGTAAGAGAAAGAAAAGGGGGAAAAAAGAGAGCAAATTAAATAACTTTTTGTGCATGTGTGCGTGTGTTCTTAAAATGAAGGCGATGTGTGTGTTAGAGTGTGTGTTAACGGTAATGAAGCACCGTAGTTAAAGTGATAGGTAAACATGCTTGACAGAATCAAACAGGTTATCTTTGTTGTGAATAGAATGGATATTTCCCATCCAATGATATTAAGAAAGTAATTTGCTGTGTAATGTACCCAACCCTTTGTCTACACCGTCTGAGCTTTACTAGCGTCAACACGCAAACAAAAAGTCACAATGAGGGTTTATAGAAGCCTTTGTGTTTTTGCAGTGGCCTCATACCTTAAGGACTAACATAGACATTGAAACTAAAGAGCTCATGAACAATTGAACTGGAGAAGGCTCTTAAGAATGACAATGGGAATGTTCCAATTCAAACAGAACTTTATATAGAGCACAATAGCAGGATAAACATGTGAGATTTGTCTCAGTTTCCAGTAAAATTCTTACAAAGCAATATAACGGCAGCGAATCAGGACAAACACAAAGAAAATAGCTATTAAACTCACGTTCAAAATTATTTATCTTTTGGTCCGCTTGTATAAGATTAATCATCATTGGTTTTTAGATGACAATTTTCACCTTTCCCAACCCTTAAATATGCTCTTTCTGCTGCTTTACCTTCAAAAATGATATATTACAGGATTAGTTTGCTTCCAGAATGAAAAAAATCCTGATAATTTACTCACCTCCCATGTCATCAGAGATGTTCATGTCTTTGTTCAGTTGAAAAGAAATTAAGCTTTTTGAGGAAAACATTCCTGGATTGTTCTCCATATAGTGGACTTCAATGGGTTGAAGGTCCAAACTGCAGTTTCAGTGCAGCTTCAAAGGGCTCTACATGATCCCAGCTAAGGAAAAAGGATCCTATCTAGTAAAGAAAAGTAAAAATTGTATACTTTTTAACCACAAACATTCATCTCGACTTCACTCATTACGTAATCACGTCAGAAAGGTCACGATGTAGACAAAAGAACCGACCCAGTGTTTTCAAAGTGAACATGCAAAGAAAGTCAAACACCCTTTGCAAAAAAGGTTAAAACAACGATGTTGGACAATTTTGAAGTTGGAGGAGAAAATAAGATGGAGTGTAATGTACAGTGTAGCTGACAATGTGTAACGTAGCTGACAAGCTACGCCAAATCGCGCTCATAATCGAATGCGATTCATCTGCGATTATGAGCGCAATTTGGCGTAGCTTGTCAGTGATTTACGGCTCTGTGTATTAATTGCCGCTCCAGCTGAACGCACCTGATGGAGCTTTACTACTAATCAAAGTACCGGCTTTACTGACTAAGCACGCCTCGTAAACGCATTCGATTAATCGTGCAGCCCTAAAAGCTAGTGCAAGATGAGTATTTGTGGTATATACATTTTTACTTTTTTAAAAAAATGGCAGATCATTTTGCTAGATAAGACCCTTATTCTTTGGCTGGGATCGTGTAGAGCCCTTTGAAGCTGCATTGAAACTCCAATTTGGAGCTTTAACCTGTTGAACCCCATTGATATTGTGTGTCTGTTTGTGACCAGGGGTTGATAAACGCACATATACAATCAAATAAACCCAAAAACAAACAAACTAAATACCCACATACAATTAAAACTTCAACACACAGCTCCACCCAACTTATTTAAATAAAAATGTCAAGAGTTCACACTTACTAAACTGCAAGCGTGCTCTTCTGCACCAGTGATTCTAAGTTTAATAAATTATTGTTATTATTGTTTTGTTTTTTGGATGAGCGCAAGGTTCAGACACATCTGTTTACTACTTCTTTACATAAACAAAACACTGAAAAGCAGCATAGTGAAATGCAAAGGTGTAGTCACATTAGCAAAAAATTTTTTTTTTAGGCAACATGGTGCTTTTTCTATTGTCAATAGCGTAACAATGAATGAAGCACAGTTTGCACAGAAATCATTTTCAAACCAAGCAACTTTCTGTTGGTCAACATGGTAGCTGGGTGATAAATCGATGACAATTTTCGTGCAATATAAATTTTTGATAAAAGACAAGAGTTCAATAAATGTTTGTTACAAAATTTATGTGGCAAAGTCGCAACGATACAATCAGAAGATATTTCAATCTACAAATCGGCATCATTTACTACAGATTTACTGTAGAAGCACAAACTGCACCATAGTATTATGTCCGAAATGTGGGTATTTATGTCAAATTTTATTATATTATTAATGCAGACATGTAATAAATGTATTGAATGAGGAGTAATGGAATATAATTACAGTATTTTTTGTGATTAAGCTATAGCGCTTATGCATTTACGTTATACTAAATGTATTAAGACTGCTGTTTTTCATATAAATACACAGAACACATATTACATGTTTACAGTGGTATTATATGGACCTATATTTGTGGTTTTAACTGTGATTATCATGATTTAAATGTATCCTACTACTGAAAACAATGGTTAATTTTAAAAAAATCCTCAAACAGTCAGAATAATTAAATTTCACCATATAAAAATGAAGTTGCTACAATTTTTACAGATATTACAGATTTTGATAGTGATCATAAATCTACATCTGCCTCCTAACTCAAGCTACTATCAAATGTGTATTCCTAAGAGACAAAAAAATGTTATATTATTAATAATATTATGAGGCAACACAAACCTGTTTCTTGATTTGAAACAATATTATTCATTAGAACACGTAGAACTAAGAAATAATTTTTTTCTTATTATTTTTAATTTATTGTGTTAAGAAAAAATGATTGGAAAAGTGTAAATAATTCAAAAACATGAAGTGTTTGTCATGTTCTGACTGGATTTTAAATCAAAAATTGGCAGAACAGCAGTAAATTTAACCGCACCTCTCAGCGACTTCTTCCAAAAACAAAAGTAACCGACACAAACACGTTGCGGCTTTGTTTACGAGTTGATGTGGGCGTTCATTTCTCGCGTCTCTCACGTGGATGTTTGTAATGACAATAGCGCCGCACAGCGCGTGGGCGTGACCTAATTAGCGGTAATGAGCTCAGAGGGGAAAAACAGGACATGGTATTGATTTCATACGGATTACTTACACACAGAATATGTTTTTTCGATTAAACTTACTTCACTCAAAAGTAGATATTTCAAGCTTTCTATAGATATATCTCTCGTGTTTGTGTGTCATGTATTCGCTGAGTTTTAATTCATTTTAGTGACGCATTTCAACTGGATATTCCTGGAGACTGAGAAGACTGAAATGACACCCTGTATATTTTCTTTATTTACAGAAACCACGAACATTTGTTGATATGTTGAGCGTACACAAATAAAAGTAAGCTTTCTACAGATTCAGGTGATGTATTACTGTTATGTGTCCAATTAAAACTGAGGGAGCAATTCAAGTTCTTTGGAAAATATGCGAGTGCTCCCGTCGGCGCCTTAGCCGACCCCAGGACGTTAACTTATACCAGCTATTACATTTAAAAACGACATAAAAATACCTGCTAGTACATTATTAACAAACCTGTTCAGCAAAATGATAACAGACATAATAATTACAGTAATTTAAGTGACAAGAATCATTGATTTAAATGGTATACAACTTTCCTCTTATCATATGGGGGGAAAAAAACATTGTCAAGGCAATAACTTGACTGCTTTTTTTCTAATTCAAAGAAACCGCAGGGGGCTCCCAAATTGAGTTTTTGTTCCAAAGGCGGTTTCTTAATTCTTTTTGGACTTGGGACAAAGTTGAAGTTATGAAAATTGTTTTCATAGTACACTGAACTCTTTTATCTCAGATCATCAAGCAAAATTTGATTCCTCATGATGTGACCTTTACGTTTTTGTAAGTATAATTCAGCATCGCTGTGTTTAGCAGCAGTAATTGTTTCCTCTGCTTCATGCGATTCCCATTAAAGCTGCATAAACCACACTGTAATCTTTCTGAACCTCGGTGGATGGCTGCGTTCACCCACCGAGCTCAGCTACGGGGGACGGTGAGATGACCGGCTTAAGGGGTTAACTGCTGATCTGGAAACAGCAGGGTGGATCGCTAAAGGGGCTCAGTTGTCAGACTCGCAGACCCTCGGCTGGCCCGAGGCCAGTGTCTGAGAGCAAACAAGCATGAGCCAGACAGCCCAGTCAATCTGAGAGATTACACTCTTCACAACTGTTTAGCCTCTGCACTCCTGGAACGAAACGACCGACACAAAGTACAGAAAGTTATCATCTGTGCCACTCTGGAGGCTAAAGGCCGAGAAAATGGAGCAAAGGAGCAAAAATTGGCCAGAGAGGAGGAGGAAGAGGAGCATAAAAGAGAAGGGGCTAGCCTCTCAAGGGACTACCAACGCACTGAGTACAACATCAACATGTCACCATCCATTCCCCCTCCTTCCTGTAAATCTGAGGACCCTGCAGCCTCTTCAGGCCTAATGACTCCTGACTCGCTCCGTCCACCTCCAGCCAGTCACCGCACACGGCTGGAACAGACAGAAAGTCATTCAGCAGCTTGCCTGGATGAATATTTGATGGGGTGAGAGTATTTTTGCCCATGGTGAATAAGAACACAGTATGTGTGCGTATTTGTGAGTGCATCTTTTTATATACAGCTATTTCAAGGAAAATTCCCAGAGATTTTTTCTTGCTGATAAACGTCTTCTGAAGTAACCATTCCTTGGCTGTTAGCATCAATTGGTGCTTCCATAAAGGACAAAAATTCAGTTCAGCTAACTCAGCTCAACCAACGGAAGTCTTTAACTAACCCAGTGTCAAATCGCTTTCCAATGCCAAGAAGCTTTAACCGATATCGGTTTGCTGCGGAATCTGGTTCAAAGACTGAGTCATATCTGCAGAGTTAGCCGTTGTACGTCACGAGCGATGTTCGTGTGCTTAGCGTCTTACCTTTAATTGAGCGCTTTAGCCAGGCTTTGGCTGCCTGCCATTATACACACTATAAAACACGGTTTCACTGAAAAACAAACACATGAAATACAATATGCTGTCTGTCAAAAACAAGTTTCCGATTCATTCAATCCTCCACCGGTTTGCTATTTCAGAGTAAGGGATGTGAAGATTTTGTGTCCTCTCCCACGGTATTATTTGTTGCTCTGACACTTATTCAAAGCATTATTATTGAACAAACCCAAAATACCAGGTGAGCCTTTGATGAGGATGGTTCACTTAATTAAAAACGAACAGGTTACAACACCACACTCCCTCCCCCTTTTGTTGTTTAATAAGAGTGCGAGTTGCGTGCCAAATTTCTCTCCACTGAAGTGGTTTTGAGGTGCTGAAACGAGCAGAGAATTGTAGTGACAGAATTACTGCCGCCACCTGTGACCTTGCTGACGATGCCTTGAGCGCATTTATGTACAATTGTCCTGGTCCAGGGTTCAGAGTGGATATGGCCCACCCATTTTGAGGGATTAAATTTATTGCCTCATGTATGTTAAAACAGATGGCTGAATTGTAGTCTGTGAGCAGATTCAACTCAAAAGCAAACCCACACCCTACTCAATATAATGATCTTAAATTAAAGAATCATACAACGCAAATCATTTTCGACAAACATCAGTTTTTTGACAAGAGCTAAACCCTCGTCTACACAAGTTCACAAAAGGACCGAATTACTTGTGCTAACACTGCGGCTCACCTGCTTTTGTTTGAAACTAACCTGGCAGATCCTACTTTAGCGCCTGCGTCCTGTTCAACAGGATGCTGAACCCACTGACAAGGTAGGGTGTGATTTATGACAATTATTTTCTCATGTTGTGAGGTATGAATTGCTGTTAGAGGATATGTGGTATATGTACAAAGGTACAAAGGTACATGTACATTCTTTTATAATAGAGTAAGAGATATATTTTGGTTTAGAGAGAGTTATAAGGATTAGCACAGAGTAAAGAGTGTCCCCTCGTGGTGGATTAACAGTCCTGGATGCACCTAAGGCGCGTACTGAACAAATATTAGGGATGCATGATGTATTGGTACATTATCAGTTATGGGATGATATTACAGATTTTTAATTGATTATATTAGTCGATATTGAATGTAAATTGTCCAATATTGCACATTTCATAAAGTGCATGTTCATTTCTCCATTTTTTACATTTGTATTACCAGTGCCATCACTTTAAGTTAATTTTCTTAAGTTTAGTAAAACTGTTAAATTTGATTTTTAGCAAATCAATTTCACTTTTCTGACACTAAAATGTGTTTTGGTACCTATATTCAAATGCAGCATTTAAAATAAAAGTTTTTTTTTTTTTTTAACAAAATATTACAGAATTTTAAAATCACCAAAAAAATCAAAATGGACAAATGTTATTTTTTTTTTTACTGAATTTTCACATGGATGTACATCACAACAGGGAAGAAAAGATGGTAGCAATTTTTGTTTCATGCCAACTGTAATATTTGCCAAAAAAATAATAATAATAATAAAATAAAATAAAATTAATTTAAATAAATTAAAAGAAACTAAAATAAAAAATAAAATAAAATAAAATAAACATTTTAGTTAATATGTTTCATGCCAACTTAATATTGGCCAATATATATATATATATATATTGGTGAATTCATTTCATGCTGACTTTAATATTGGCCAAAAATAAAATAAAATAAAATAAAATAAAATAATTATATGGAAAAACTTTTAACAATTAAATTAAATTAAATATTGACCAATTATGAAAAAAAAAAAATAATATTGGTGGATTCCTAATGAATATTGTTATTAAAGAAAAAAGGAGACTAGACAACATCAACATCGTATGCTACAAAAAGCATGACCAAGCTGTCTCTCAAACGTCTCCTAGTGTCTCTTCTTATCAGAATTATTGCTTTCTATAACCTAATATAGACCACCTCTAGAGACAAAAGCTAAACAAATCACATAAATATGGCCGTACTAAAACAGACTCAATCACTTTATGACACTACTTCGCTCTGTGGCTAACCCGAAGCAGAGGAGTTTTATAGAGAATGCTGGAGGGCAGCTACAGGGAAGGAGACATGATGTGGGTGGCTCCCCATGGCACTCTGCCCCATGTTCCTCTCCTATGGGCACTGCCTGTCCACCCCACACATCACTCACGCCTCAAATACAGCACACACCGCTAACTGCACCCCATGAGACGTGGGAGTACATTGTCTGATCGCTGTTCACAGCACTGAACAGATACAAATGGTTTATCCGTGTAGCTCCGTGGACCCCGGTACCTCTCTCGGTCTCTCTGGCATTCACCTGACAGGGCTGAGCGACAGGCGTGCAAATCTGCAGAGGCTGGATTTAATGCTCTAAAAAGCACACGGGCCACCGCTACCATCCTACCTTTAATCAGAGCGAACGAGAGAGAAAGACAGGCCAGGGTTATGCTCAAATCTCAGACTAGGGGAGCGACATGAACAACAGATGCTCTTACAAACCAAAACAGGAACAAGGAGTCAACACAAGGGAATCGCACCACTCTCTCCGATCGGAACAGTGACATCCTCCCAAGTCGCTCTCATGTCGAACAGGCAGTAAAAGGCAAGTTCAACTCTCTGATGCTCTTTGAAAATAAAATACCTCTGGGGTGAGGCCCAAACTGCCTCTGGTAAGTTATTGCTAATGTAATACAATTTAAGGGATGTAAACTGAGAAACTAGTTAGCAGGAATGTCCCACATAGCAACAACAGTGAGTCATTAGAATGCATTATCAGTCATGGGCCGATCTTACAGATTTTTAAGTTATCATTGATCATTGGTGCTAATTTAAAGGGAACTCCAGGTATTAAGGCTTGTATGGCTTAATATAATGTAAATGATGTCTCTTACTGAAGTGTGAAGTAGAAAACCCATTAAAGGCTTACATTATTTTAAAAATCCACATATGTTTTATATATATTTTGGGGCGGCATTATTTCGTTGACGTGAGATGGCTGTGCTGGCGCTACCTGTTGCTATTTTTACTCTAACAAAACTCTAACAAAATACTAATATGATGCCACTGTGTGGCTTTTGGTTGTAATTTTCATTCGAAGGGCAACAAGAGAAGCGACGTAAGTCTTCACTGTTTTCTTAGTGATACGAAGAGGAGAAAAGAATGGGAAGATGCCTGTGGACGAATAAAACTTCCTAAAGACCCACATCTTTGTTCTCTCCACTTCAGCACTGATGCCTTTGAGGCTTTTAGACCACAGCTACTGACAAGAGACAAGAAACGCTAGATGCCATCCTGACAGGATGTAAACATGCCAACGTTTGTCATGATTTGCACAGATTTCACTCAATATCTGGGGCATTTAGACTGCTTGTGGGATAAATCAATGGTACAGCATTTGGTTTAAGCCTATACGCTTAAATCCACCGCTCTTTCAGTAGCTGTGGTCATCGTATCAGTATTTTATTTTCCGAGTTGTGTTGCGGTAAAAATATCAACAGATAGTGCCAGTAGTTCACTGAGTGCAACCATTTCATGTCATCCAAATAACGGCGCTCCCCATAGTCCAAAATATGCATAAAACAAGGTGGATTTTTTAAATAACGTAAATCTTTTATGTGTTTTCTACTACATATTTCAGTAAGAGACATCATTTACATTATATTAAGCCATACACATCTTAAAGGGTTCATCCAAAAATAAAATTTAGCCCATTATTTACTCACCCTTCAGGCATCCTAAGTATATATGATTTATATTAACAATTATCCTGGCTCTCCCAAGTTCTATCATGGTGTACGACCAGTTGGCGCAAGCTAGATTAAAGCGATTATTACGCATTAAATATGGATATTTTTCTTACAAAAACACATCGATTTGCTACAGGAGGCCTTTATTCAACCCCCGGAGCCATGTGAGGCACTTCTTATTATGGATGGATGCATTTTATTGGACTTGCTCTAGTCTGATGAAGAGAAACACCCGCCTATTGCCATGATAGAGCTTCGTAGACTCCGATTGGAATAATCTTTGGGTGAACTATCTCTTTATAACCCAGGGTTCAATTTAAAAGGTTTTACATTAAAAAAAGGAAAAAAGGGGGTTTTATGTGAATTGTTATAAGTCTCTGCTTATAACAGTTTTCTATAAAACGAGTTTTAATTATGTATGTTTTTTTCACTAAAAGTTAAGGAAACTCCACACATTTATCGGCTGTGAGGTCCAAACTGACTCTGGTAAATCATTGCAAACGTAATATAATTTAGATGCTGTAAACTGAGAAACTAGTTAGCAGGAACGTCCCACCAAAGCTACAACAGTCAGTCAGTGTCTCAGGGTAATTAATGCATCATGTTTTGATTGTTATGGAATTTAAAACTGCTTTTATGAGTGTAATTTTCAGCCTACACACACTGGAGAACACACTCAACAAGCTATCACTCTCCAATTTTCCTATGAACTTCCAACCCACATATTTCTAACTACCTACAGAAAATGGTGAAACCCCTTCGAGTAACAACCTGGATTTGGAATATAATACTGTAGAGGAAAAAAGTGTGGCAAAAAACACAAACATGGAGGAGGAAGAGTACATAGAAGAAAGAAGAAAGCACACATATGAAATAAAGGGCTGAAATGAAACATACAGAAGTGAAGTAAGAAGGGAAGAGAAGACAGGCACTGAAGAGGCGTTTCCGCTCAAGTCCTCCGGCATCAGTATGTTAATGCTGCCAGCTTCCTCTGCTTATCCTACACAGGATCTTGCTAAGGCATATCGCCTTCAGCAGAGCCTGGCATGAACCTGGCACCAACACCACCTCACACACACACACACACCAGTCTGCCCCTTTCTCTTTAGTTATTCATAAGGTGGCATGTGTGCCATCCTGACACAGAGTACATGACAAATGCCACGTCTAGTAATCGCTCAAGTGTTATATGATTGCAAATCTTTGCAGTGAAATACAGTGTAAGTTTCTGGCGATGGACAGCATGGCAACATATGTTGCTGACTGAGCTTAAAAGGAATAGTTCATCCTATCTATTCACCCTCATGTTGCAAACCTGACTTACTTTCTTCAAAATATCTTTTGTGTTCCATAGAAATAAGAAAGTCAAACAGGTTTGGAATGACACTAGGGTGATTAAATGATGACAGAATGTTCAATTTGGGGTGAACTGTCCAACATACCTCTGGACATTAGTATTACATTCTCATTTTCTCTCCAACTTTCTTCTTCCTCTATTGCTTTTGAATGTTGGATCTCTGCCTTTGGCACTTGGTTTAGTTCAGTGTGCTAAACACATGTAGCTGCCGCTATTAAATTATCTCCATATCAGTGAGAAACAGTGTCACGCAACCATGCCAAACCTAACAAACATAAACAACCTCATATTGTGCTCCAATATGTGTGTCATTATTTTGTATTGAGAGAGGAGTAAATAGAATTAACAATATACCAAATGGTGAGACATGCACACTGAATGAGAGAAAAGAAAGAGAGAGAGAGAAAGAGACAAAGAGAGAGTGACATTTTTCCCCACTACTTTTCAAACAAACGTGTCCACCAGGAGAGGATTGTATTGTCTAAGCTGTAGCTGAAGCCGGATGCCTTATTCATTGTTTTTAATTGCTCTGTTGATCAGTGGCTTTCAACAAAACTTAGTAATAATCAACCCACAATAGATTTGTTACCATTTCTGACAAGCTGAATAAAATACTGAGCAGCACCCTGGGAGATTCAACAAAGGCTTATGAAAAAGAGACGACAGAAATATTTTGAAGCAAACTTAAGTTGTTTTTTGGCCTATGATTAAGCAATATCACATGAGAAAGAGAGATGTCTGAATATGAATATGTGATTCGGTCACAAGTAATGACAGTCACGCTGAAGAAAATATTCAGTAACTTATGCTTAAATTAAATTTAGGTTTAACACTATATATCTGTACTGTCATTTTTGATCAATTTAAAGTGCTCCTATTATGCCTTTTCAAATATGACCTGTGTGTCATGTAGCTGTATGTGAACATAAACTATCTGCAAAGTTGTGAAGGCGACAGTGTATGATAAATAAAGTTATTGTCTATCAAAAAAAAGAGTTGGGTCACAATCACCTGAACGAGTCATCAGGAATTCGAATCTTATTCTGTTACGGCTATACGCCACAAAGTAACACATTTGGATAATGCCCGCCCACGTTCTACGTCGCAAACAACTTGCCCGCCCATAAACAATTTCCATGAGGTTTACGTCATGTCGAGAAGACGCTGTATCCTACGCTGTAAGCAAATTTGTTTTATATTCACTTCCAAAAGATGAATCTACAAAGATTGTATTTTCTAGCAATCGTTCAAAATACGTAGTTGTGTAATAATAATGTTATGCTGTGTAACAACCCTGTACATGCGTGAGTTAGCACTAACCGGCTAACTCATGCTTCTGTAGTTCTGTTGTTCAGCTGTGTGCCCACTGTTGCCTAAAAAATTGTGATTGATGCAGCTTGACTGTCTGTCTGTCTCATTAGTTGGAGTAATGATAAATGATGGCGCACAAAGCAGCTTTCACACCGAATGCAGAAAGCGCTGCGCTATGAAACCCATTCATTTCAATTGCTTGTGCCGCACGCGGACGTCTTGTTTCTCCGCATGCGCAGCGGAGAGCACCACTGACACGCAAGCCGTGCACAAAGTTTAAATTAGTTGAACGTTTGCCGCTGCGCTCTGAAGGGCTGCACTAAACCCAGCGGCCAGCACAGCGCTTTCCGAATTCGGTGTGAAAGCCGCTTAAGGCATTAAACTATGTTGAAATTTACAATAGAGAGGTGTGCCCGGTTCACTTACATAAGCAAATTGCGAGCACTTTCCACGGTAGCCTGTGCTAACTTGTCGATCAGCCACTTAAGGTAAAATCGATGCCATCTTTTCTATGTACTGACAAGTCTCCAGGGCTGTCATTCAGTTATGGCAATAGGCATTTCGTTTTTGACACACGCTGTACGCGGTAGACCAATCATAAAGGACTGTGCCATCTGACCAATCACAGCAGCGAGGGCTCACGGAAAGGAGGGGTTTAGAGAGACTGATTCTTCGAACTGCTTCGCACGAGTCATTTACAAATAATTTAGAAATTAGGTGAAATTAAATATATTTTTGGAGAAAACTAAAGTGGTTTTTGACCTTGCATACATGTAGACCTGTTTTAGAAGACTCATAAAACAATATTAGCAACCTTTAAAATGGCATAATAGGAGCACTTTAATGCATCCTTACTGATTAAAGTATTTATTTATCTCATTGACCTCAAATTTTTGAATGGTAGTCAGAAAGTTTGTGTCTATTTTTTCTACAGTGAAATAGTGGTCTAAAACAGGTAACTGGGAATTATGTAAAATTGGATTAAACAAAAATTTGTTTGACATTGGTACTGTTTGCTTTGACTGTTGTAGCTGCTTGTAAGTCACTTACCCTTTGCAGAACAAAGCAAATTATAACTGAAATGAATCAGCAGCTATTCCTGACATTTGATGGGAACATTTGATGACACTTTTCTGCGCAAGTTTATACTGTATGTAAATGAACTTAACATCAAAACAGCTTCTCTTTTAACAGGTTAAACTTTTCTACCATTGCTATACATTTTGCAAAGCCTTATGAAATTTTAAACAGCCAATCAGGTGGCATTTATTCTCTTTAATCTCCTGGAGGCAGCCAATGGGGAAAGAGCCTTGGGTGAGCAGGGCCCAGCGGGGATTCAGCCTGCGGCTGCTAACACTGCCTGTGCTAAACTAAACACTCAAATTTATGCTTATCTACCACTAAAACTTTCAGCTTTAACTTTCTGTTTTGCTTTCACACAGCACATGAAGAGGGATCCAAAAAGCCTTGTTTTGTTAAGCAATGAGGCTGTTGAATATCATTTTACGCATGACCAAAATTTGGACTTTATCATCCAAATTCAACAATTCTCAAACCGCTACAGAAGCCAAAACTGCAAACAAATCTCCATGTGAAACTTATCTAACACAAAGAACGAATGCTGAGTAGCATGTAGCATATCATTCTTACTCATTCACTACAGCCATGAGAAACAGGTCAGACATGAAAAACACAGAAGTGTCACTCTAGCATTAGACTGCTCTCCTCCCATCTAAAGTCATGCTTCATAGAACTGCACCAGACGCTTTTAAATGGCTCATAGTGAAAGGCAGCCCATATTGGCATCCTGAGAACTTTGTAGTAGTTTGAAATAAAATAAAATAAAATAAAATAAAATGCTAAAAATGGAATGGAAATGGAAAATGGAAATTGCTTTGGGCAGCTGAAACATTCTTCAAATTATCTTCTTTTATATTCCACAGAAGAAAGTAAGTCATACAGGTTTGGAATGACATGAGAATTAGTAAAAGATTACAAAATGTACATTTTTGTGTGAAATATCCCTGTAATAAAGTATATATGTGACTCTGGACCACAAAAGCAGTCATAAGGGTAAATTTTTTTTATTGTTCATTTTTCAAGAAGCTGAATAAAAAAGCTTTCCTTTTATGTATGGTTTGCTATGATAGGGCAATATTTGGCTGAGACACAACTATCTGAAATCTGGAATCTGAGGGTGCAAATCGCCTTTAAAGTTGTCCAAATTAAGTTTTTAGCAAAGCATATTACTAATCAAAAAGTTTTAATATATTTATGGTAGTAAATTTACAAAATATCTTTATGGAACATGATCTTTACTTAATATCCTAATAATTTTTGGCATAAAAGAAAAATCGATAATTCTGACCCATATAATGTATTTTTGGCTATTGCTACAAATATACCCGTTCTACTTAAGACTGGTTTTGTGGTCCAAGGTCACATCTAGTATATACTAATATAGTATAAGTACTGCAGGGCAAGATTTTGTATTATTATTGTTTTATTTGTAAAGGTACACTAATGAACAAATGACATGATGCACTATACACTTCCAGAAAAAAACGTACAAAAGCTGTCACTGGGGCGGTACATTTTCAAAAGGTACACATTATTGTCCATATTGCTACTTTAAGTGTATATTTTCATATCTAAAAGATACAAAGTAGTACCTTTTGAAAAAGTACCGCCCTGGTGACAGTTAGCCTATGGCTAATTTTGAGCTGCAATTAAGATGTCTGTTTCTAAATCAACATCTTTGTTGGTCTTAGAGCAACATTCCTGGCAAACATAGTAATAACTTTACCCATTAATCACCATTCAAATCTGACCGGTTTACAAGAATATTGTTCCAAGACCAACAAGGATGTTGATTGAAGAAACATGTCCTACTTGGATAAGGGCAGGTGAGAGAAACGTAGGCCTTTAGTCATGACTTTGTAGTTTATTTATATAAGTGACAGAACCAGACAAACCCTTAAAGGTAGTCATACTCTCAAATAAGCACAGGCGCACGCACTTCCGTTGCTCAATGTAAACGTAGATCAATAGCGGCTCATAGGTAGTCAATAAGAATGATCTTGCCCTAGTCTTCATTAGTAAAACACTTTGAATGGTAAAGACATCCCTAATCAATCCGCTATCACACTCAGAGACATGGGTTAAACACAGATAAACTCTCACTTAATTACTCTCTCTCCTTTATTCTTTTTTAGTTTATATCTATCATCATTTTCTGTTTCCACACCCCCTGTAGTTTGTCTTTCTGGTTTGTTTAATTTGCTTTCGATTCTAATTAGTCTGATGCCTCACATCTGATTCTCTTCTCTTCTTTTCTCTTCTATTCTCTTCTCTTCTCTTCTCTTCTGTAAAGCTGTGTGCGAACGAGTGTACGTGCTGCTGACAGTTTGACAAGGCCCTTAGCCGCGCTGTGGAGTGTGTAACAACAATCATTAGTGAACACCTAAAGCTTGGGAGCCCATTAAACCAGAGGAACAGGACACACACACACACGCACGCACACACACATATTCACCTGCTCCCATAATGCATGCATGCACTTTACATATACCACTCACATCTCTAAGCATCCACAACACACACACATACCCACAGGGAAGTCAATATCTCTGATTTCCCCTGTCAGCGCTGTGGCAGGCTGCCTTAAAGAGACATCAATCTGTGATGTCAGCACTTATCTAATGAAGCCTTTCAGATCGATGGGCACACTGCCCGCTAAACGCACTCCCACACACCCAAACACACCAGATGGATGCATTCTCTAATGAATGAACAGACGTAACCATTCCATCTCAATGCTCAATGATATCATCTTAATGACAGAGAGGGGGGAGGCACCGAAAGAGCTGGTGTTTTATGTGTTAATTATTATAACTGTACTGATCAGCTAATGAGTGTGTGTGTATACGTGTGTGTGTGAGAAAGTGTGTTTGTAAATAAAGCTGTGTGCTGCAGTGGCATACGCTATCTTTCCGCATCATTAGGCTCAGAAGGCTACACGCTTGTGCAAACACACACACGCATACGCACACAAGAGAGCCATTTATGTGTCTATAGGCATCTGTGCATGATGATAGGCAGCCTAACATTAAATTAATGGAGAGTGGACTGTGCAGGCTTCACCTCACACTCACACACACACACACACACACACACACACACAAGCCCAATCAGACACCATGCTATGAGATACTCTCATATGACACACTCTTTGTGCTGGCGTGCAGTGATGTAACTGGCTGATTTACTAGCAGAGCAGCATGCTGGTAGAAATTCTGGCATAAATGCTTACAGACATAACCAAGTCAGACAAGTATACTCGCACACATTTACCTACTTATCTAAATGGGAATATACCATAATTATAACTACAACTGACTAAACATAAAATAAAATAAAATAAAATAAAATAAAATAAAATTTACCAACCACATTTTCTCCCAGACGAAGAGACAATATTTTGCAGATTTACACCCATCATCTGGCGACATTTTTTTCTTAAAACTATGGCATGATTACAAACACACATAAGCTCATAAGCAGTTGTCACAATGGGTTTATCATTAAGGAATATTAAGTTCTCAGATCACTGTCACTGTGCACACAGCTGTTCTCAAACCTCTCAGACTTTACAGGGACTATAATGGATGACATACTCATACACAGACTTCTGTCAAAAGTTCATGAAGCCCAAAATCCATGTGAAAAATAACTCAGATGATGTTGTTTGTGACCCTGAAACCAGTCATAAGGGTCAGTTTTTGAAATTGAGAATTATACATCAACTGAAAGCTGAATAAATAAGCTTCTCATTGATCTATTGTTAGGATAGGACAATATCTGACCGAGATACAACTATTTGGAAGCTGGAATCTGAGTGCAAAAAAAAAAAGAAAATACTAAGAAAATCGCCTTTAAAGTAGTCCAAATAAAATTCTTAGCAATGCATATTACTACTCAAAAATTAAGTTTTGATATATTTACGGTAGGAAATGTACAAAATATCCTCATGGAACATAATCTTTACTTAATAAAGAAAAGAAAAATCAATCATTTTGACCCATATAATGTATTTTTGGCTATTGACTATTTGGCTATTACCAAAAGAAGTGCCAGATCACTAAATATATTTAAAAAAAAAAGAAAATTCTATTAAATTCATAAACCTATAACTGACCTATATATATATATATATATATATATTTATTCTACTGTGAAATAAATATCATACATATTTTTCTACACAAACAAGAACAGTTCAATTTACCATGGCACAAATCCTTTGAGTTCACTTTGGTCACACCAGGCCAATTACAGTCATCAGGAAGACAGCTGCTTATCGACAGTTGTCGTGTCCGAACGGCGATTTCACTCACTAGTCTGCATGTCTTTACATCAAGCATTGATTAGCCTGCTGTAGCAGTTTCTGTTAATATTGCTCACCCACACAAAATCTATACAAGACCTGTGTGTTGGAAAAACAGAGACAACCTGGACAGAGTGAGACACGCCATCCTTATTATTACTTCAAATCTCCAAAATACAATAAACTCGGCAGTGATTCTCTGTGGAGAGACTAATTTACAGCATATACCTGTTTTTGTCCATAAAATCACATAAAAGGCTAACTGTTATGTTAAAATGGAAAATAACCCAACAAAAATACAAACACTGAAGTTTTTGTTTTGGTTTATTCAGGGTTTGAGGGCTACTGGATGTGTGTAAGCTCATTTTGGAGCTGAAAAGAAAACAAGGCACGTCAAGGGAAGGTCTATTGTTGTCCAGACCAAATCCCCTATTTTGTTCAGATATTGGAAAAGACCCGTAGTACCACTTGATATCTCAGACAGAGAGAGTGAAAGAGGAAGACAGACCCCCCTGATGAGAGTGAGCGTGTCATCTGATGAAATTTCTCTCAGCAGGATATCAGGGGTCAGAGAAGTGCGTAACACCCTCACAAACATAGAGATTTGCTCTAATACCACACATAACGCAACGCACACACACACAGAGATAACAGAAAGCTCACCTGCTCTTTGCGTGGAGAGGAAGGTCTAAAGGCAATCTATACAGTATTTTGACAACATGTGTTGAGAAAAACGACCATCTGACCTCTTTCTGAACTACAGGTTTCTATACACACTAAAACAGGAACTGACAACAGGAACAAGTGCAGCTTTTAAAGGATCAAAATCAAAAGGAGTGTGACTAAAACAATAACTCAAGAGCGGGCCTACAAAGAATCTGCACCTGCAGTTCACTTGCAGAATAAACATTTCCTGATCATTTACTCACGCCCATGTCATCCAAGTTGTTCATGTCTTTCTTTCTTCAGTCGAAAAGAAATTTAGGTTTTTGAGGAAAACATTCCAGGATTTTTCTCCATATAGTGGATTTCAGTGGGAGCTAATAGGTTGAAGCTTCAAATCAAAGTTTCAATGCAGCTTCAAAGGGCACTACACGATAACAGACAATAATAGGGGTCTTATCTAGTGAAACAATCAGTCATTTTCTAAAAAAACAAAAAACAAAAAACAAAAAAAAAAAAAAACAAATAAAATTGATATACTTTTTAACCACAAATGTTTGTCTTGCACTAGCTCGACTTCACAATCTCGATAACCATGTTAGAAATGTCACGTGTGACATAGTACCGACCCAGAGTTTACAAAGTGAATGGACAAAGAATGTCAAACGCCCTTTACAAAAAAAGTTAAAACAACATTGGACGATTTTGAAGTTGGAGAAGAAAATTAGATTTTCACCCTACTCTACCTTTTTGAACCAAAGTCCACAGATCTAGAACTAACCACACATGATCTTTCCAGTGTAAACATATAATGTGTGAAGTTGTAGACACGCATTGCAGAGCTAGCACAAGACGAGCATTTGTGGATAAAAAGTATATACATTTTTCTTTTTTTTAGAAAATGACCTATTGCTTTACTAGACAAGACCCTTATTCTTCACCTGGGATCATGTAGAGCCCCTTGAAGCTGCATTGAAACTGCAATTTGGACCTTCAACAATTTGGCTACCACTGAAGTCCACTACATGAAGAAAAATCCTGGAATGTTTTCCTCAAAAACCTACATTTCCTTTCGACTGAAGAAAGAAAGACATGAATATCTTGGATGACATAGGGATGAGTAAATTATCAGGAAATCTGTAAATTAATCCTTTAAGTATTTTTATAAACTACAATGTTAATTTAATTGCTGCTGTTTATTACTATATTTTGATTATGTTAAATAATATTAAGCCAAGGTGCATTAAGATTCTAAGAAAAGGAAGGAGAAATAAAAAAGGTAGAAAGAAGGAAGAAGACATTGTAGAAGCACCTTAAAGCATCCGAGAGCAAGACCTATCAGCATTCATCCCCTCTGTGTGCCATTTCTTTATATAATAACAGATAATGACTGCAGTTGTGTGGGCAGCCTCAACTGCAGAAAAGACCCATGGGGGCCGCTGCTTTGGTGCTGAGCGGTCCTGTGAAATAAGTACAGGCAGGCAGGAGGCAGTCTATTGGCCCAGAGTGATGGCTCGCTTGTTGCTTATCGAAGCCCAATAAATCTACACATGGCGAGCGAGATATGAGAACGCTGATCTCATCTACCCCGAACGGTTCCCTTACTCACACACGCATACATATTCTTCGGATTTACCCGGGGACGGAGAGGTTATTTAGCTGCATAAAACAAAACGTGAGAGAGAGAAAGAAGAAAAATAAGCAGTGGGTTGCGAAGTTAAAAAAAAGTCTATATTGAAGAGGAGGAGAGAGAGGCTGATAATACATATATATGGGGAGTAAACAGAGACGCTCGTAGACTCTGAGCAACAAAGAAGCTTTAGAGAAAGATGACGCAATAAACTACCAAATAAAATCCTCTCTCTCTCTGAAAACACTTTGGAGGTGAAAGCAATAGCATTTACCTGCTAAATTGTAAGGGATTCAGCACTTTCGAGGACTGTTGGGGAGAGGCTCCAAACACACACACAAGGCTGAAAATGAGACACATCAGGCGACGGCGTGGCTAACGCCCGGTCATCGAGGCGCACTTAGCGTTAAGAGGCTAGCAATACGACCGAGGTACCCATCAATGGCGTTTTGATATCATCTCACAGAGGGCTGTGTGTTCAGTAAGTCCCAGGGCTTACGCGGTGCACTGGGGTTTTCAGGTGTTAGCCATATGCTAACAGCTAATATGAGATCTAATCATGGGAGTTCAGACCCCGAGCGTGCGCGTCAATCCCAGCCTAATGCCGCCTTATTGCTGTGAGCCTGTTCTGTTTGCCCTGAGCTTGATCCTGAGCTCCGCTCACACCAGCTCGGCGGCCTAGCCGTGGCGCGCGGGGACCGGGGACGAAGGATGAGCGGCGTGACCCCTCCGGGTCCGCTCGTGGTGATGAATAGGCTCGCTGGCTAACACAGGCAGATTACCCCCTTAACAGGGTCTGTTAGAAGCGAGTGATGGAGGGATGAAAGGAGGAGTGATAAATGACAGATTTATCTTTCTCTTCCAGCAGAGACGCCGAGCAATAAAGCGACCGGAGAGAGAGATGACGGAGACAATTATGTCAAGCCCAGCTGTCAATCACGACGATGAGAGAAATAGCACGCGTGTGTGTGCGTTGACGTGCGGCCCTGGCAGGGGGCTCGTAGCGGGGCGACAGGCGGGCATAATTCTCTCATCACTCTTCCTCTGCTTGTCATGGCGTCAGAAGTGGCCCTGGGCGCCGCGGCGACCGCCGCTTGAGCCTCCAATCTCGCGGAAATATTCCTAAACTGCAATTTTTCATATTTCCCTGTATGCATAAAGAGATGAAAGATTACCCCATCGTTTGTATTGTCTCTCTGAGGTGATGCTCCGATATTAGTTTATCCACTGCACCTAGGATTGCTTCCCTAAGCAAGACAGATCGGCACGGGGAAGGAGGGCAATATTCAGCCAAACATATTCAGCTCATCTTTTATACGCTGCGTTTTTTGAACAGACACAGGTATGAAACGGGTGTCTAAACAAGAGTGCTATGAAAGCTAAATGGAAAGAGAGAAAGAGAAGGTGAGAAAGCGGAAAAAAAGAAATTGTTTCTTTTTGAGAATTCTAATTGCGAGGCACTGAGGTTTTTGCAGTTTTCCCAACAATCTTTCGCATACGGTAGGTAACCAATCTTCATATTAATTCCTGCTGTAGTTATCGAACTCTTATGAAAATGGAAATTAAAGCAGAACTGATTTGGAGAATCAATTTGAAGGGGGAAAAACAAATACGTTTCCAAATAAAAGGCTCCAGTGATTTGTGCGATGTTTGCGCTGTGTGCCAATGCTGGCTATGGAAAAGGAGGATGAGAAGGACAGAGGATGAGGAAAGAAAGAGAACGAGTGAATTTTGGGTCAGAGAAAGTGTTGCAATTTTTCTCCACCCAGCCAAGTGTAAAACTCATTAAACAATGCATAATGCCTTTAATCAAATCAATGGCGAAAGCAACTCCGAACTGATGGCTGCTATCAAAACTTACACAAAGCATAGAGAATTTCTCATTTATTTATGAAACATCAACTAAGATGGAGGAATTATCTCCGAAATGAGCTTAATTATGCTTTTGCGTTCGGATCGATATCGCAGGGGGGGAAAGAAAACAAAGCACAAAGGTGAAAAAGACAAACGGAAAAGGTGATGGAGTTGAAGGGATATCGGCGCTCTCTCTCAAGGCTGAGAGGAGTTCATGCAGGATTTGCTGTAACTAATTATTAATGGGACTGAACAGATGATGTGGTAATAGGTATAGAGCTAGACGCATTTTGTGGCCACTCATCCTCATCTTCCAAATGAGAAACCAGCCGCCACAAAACAACTGAACCAAAAAGATCACAATGAAGACGATTTCCAAATGAAAACGATAATCACATCACTACAGCTGAAAGTTTTCCATTCGTTCAACATCTTAATCCTACACCTTTTATTATTAGAGGTCAGAAAGGCATTATTTTAACAATTTAGAATCTTTAACAAAGGGCTTATAGGCAATTTATAGCAACAACTTTTTAAGTCAAACAAGTTTTCAGACTTTTTGATACCATGGACGCCCAATGTGATAATACCCTTCTTAAAAATGCTATACATTACATATTATATTTTGAATATTTAAAAAACATATTTTAAATATGTATTTTAAGTGTATTAGTAGCAGTAGTAGTAGTAGTAGTAGTAGTATCTAACATTAATATTATTGTAAGTATTATTTAAAATTTGATTAATATAATGTAATTGATATAATATAATATTTTTTGATGCCGTAAATGTTATGATAACCATGTGATTATCTATACTACATAATGAGTATAACATATTAGTATTCTTAATAAAATAACATGATATATCCAGATTATTGCTTAGTTTTTACAAAGGGAATGCCAATAAAATAATTGTGATGATTAGTCTCATGTGTTCAGACTGAAAATATTGTTATAAAAATTGAATTTGTGAAATGTTAAAGTGCTTATAGGCAATTCATAGCAACACCTTCAGGAGTTATCAGTCTTTTTCATGCCATGGATGGAAAATTTAGTTCTATTTTAGTAACAATCTACAATAAGGTTTCATTAGTTAATGTTAGTTAACATGAACATGTATATTTATTCATCTTTGTTAATGTTAGTTAATGAAAATACAGCCATGCATTGTTAACTCACGTTAACTAATGGTAACAAGCACAACTTTTGTTCAATAATGCATTAGTAAATGTTCAAATTAACATGAAGTAAAATAAATACATACTGTAGGAGTATTGTTCATTCTTAGTTCATGTTAACTAAAGTAGCTAATGAACTATATTGCAAAGTGTTACCAAATTTATTGCTTAGCATTTAAAAAAAATAAGGTTTTAAAGTTAAATGTTAACTGAGATTGCTCTAAAATATACATTTTGACAATAGCAATAAACTCTTAGAAAATAATATTATTAGTAATAGTAATTACTAGTATTTTAATTCTTTTTGGTAAGACTTTACAATAAGGTTCTTTGGTTAACATGAACTAAGAATGAACAATACTTCTACAGCATTTATAAATGTTAGTTAATATTAATTTATTAATGCATTATTAAAATCAAAAGTTGTGCTTGTTAACATTAGTTAATGCACTAACTAACATGAACTAACAATGTATTTTCATACATTGTTAACTGTATTTTTAACTGTATACAGGGGGTAACTGTATTTTCATTAACTAACAATAACAAAGATTAGTAAATACTGTAATAAATATACTGTTTATTGTTCAGTCATGTTAGTTAAGACATAAACTAAATGTTTAACTCAATATTGAACAAAAAATAAAGAAAAAAATCTGTAAACCCTTAGCACCCCAGAGTCAGTTTAAAACCCCTGGCACATCTGATGGTACATGGGAACATAAAAATTTTGTCCTGTCAAATCAAGCGACATGCTTATATGTGACCCCGGACCACAAAACCATTCATAAGGGTATTTTTCTTTAAATTGAGATTAATATAGCACTGAAATAAGCTTTCCATTGATCTATGGTTTGTTAGGATACGACAATATTTGGCCGAGATAAATCTGGAATCTGAGGGTGCAAAAAAAACAAAATATTGAGAAAATCACCTTTAAAGTTGTCTAAATGAAGTTCGTACCAATGCACATTATTAATCAAAAATTAAGTTTTGATATATTATAGTAGGAAATTTACAAAATATCTTTATGGAACATGATCTTCACTTATCTGAATGATTTTTGGCATAAAAGAAAAACTGATAATTTTGACCTATACAATGTATTTTTAGCTATTGCTACAAATAAACCTGTGATACTTAATACTGGTTTTGTGGCCCAGGGCCACATATGATCAGTAAACATTTCACAGCAGTGAAAGGAGAATGTAATTCCAGCCAATCAAATCTATCTACTGTAACAATGTTCACAGTATAGGCATAGCTAGCACACACACACACACACACACACACTACCTCTTCATCTCTCTTTGTGGTGCGGTATACAGCGTGAGGTGTTGACAGACTGGTGTGCTGCTGGGGGTTGCTGTGATAATTACTAGCGCCTAGCTGCAGATGCTAAGGAGCGCAGGACCCTCGCATCCATCCCAGCGTTACGGCAGCGATAACCCCGCATCTGTGTCTCACATCACCCCTCTCTTTGTTAACAGGCCAGGCCTTCATTTTTTACCGCTGACAGCGATGCTATTCCTGTCATTTAGCCACATCTGCTTAGGAAAAGAAAAGGAGAGGGAGGAGGAGAGTGTGTGCGCATATGTGTATGAGGGTGTGTGTGTGTGTGTGTGTGTGTGTGTGTGTGTGTGTGTGTAAGAGAGCGGTAAGCACTTTAATTAATTGTGGAGAGATTACATGGTTCTCCAAGCGTGGAGTTTGTCATCAGAAGCCATTACACAGATCCATTAGCCGTTTCTCCACAGTGTCAAGACTCATTTGGAGGGGAGCGGTAAGTTTGAAGACAGACAGAGGAGTGAAGCTTGTGATGAGGGACGCTGGGTTGGGAAAAAAAGACACCTACAATTAGCCAGAGAGTGATCTGTAAACAAATATGTCCTCCCTATCCAGGCGACGCTTTATCAACTGTCACTCAAAACAGACAGGCAATGACTCGTCCGGCTAAAGCCTCAGGCTGGGATCTTAATGGGGGTCTTGTCAGTGGGCCTCGCCTGACAAATGATGCGCTGTTTTCTTTATCACACAGCGATGAGCTCAAGACTATCATTCTGACTGATGCGGATGAGAGGAGATAAGACGAGCTTCCTCCTGGGTCAGGACCTTAACTCTGTAGCTATACATATTCACCTCATGACACGAACTTCTCAAATAACCATACCTGCTATTGAGCCAAACCTGACGATCAGTCACTGTAGGACAGACACATCTGTGCAGTTCAAACTTGTTCTGCTTCAGACGCTCTCAAAACTTTTCAGGCCAAAACCACTTTTGATCAAATCAGAATAACAAAGCACCACCCAGGGCCCAAATGGGTTTTTTTTTTGCTTTGCTTTTCCCCAGCAACCCTGTTCAGTGCAGTAGTTTTGCCTTGCCTACATTTTTTGGACAGTTTTTCATTAATTACTTATTTGATTATATATATATATATATGTATATAATTATAATTTTTTATATATATAATCACTTTTTAAAAATAATGTATTATTATTATTATTATTATTATTACTTTTATTTATTTATTTATTATTTTTAAAATATAATTCATTACCTACTTGTCTATTTTGGACTGTATTTCATTATTATTTTATAAAAAAAAAAATATTATTATCACTTTTAAATATAATTTATTATAATTATAACTTTTTAATATAATTTATCTACTTCCCTTGCCTACATTTCTGACAGAATTTTTAAAAAATATAACTCGTTATATACTTGTCTATTTTTGACTTTTTCATTAATTATTATTTTATTTAAAATTATTATTACCATTTTTTTAAATATAATTTATTATAATTATAGCTTTTTAAAATAATTTATCTACTTGCATTGTCTACATTTTTGACAGTTTTTCATTAATTACTTAAATAAACAAAAAATGATTATTAGCACTTTTCAAATATAATTTATTATTATTATCACTTTTTAAATATAGTTCATTATCTACTTGTCTATTTTTTGCAGTTTTTCACTAAATATTATATAAAAATTACTGCTAGCATTTTTGAAATATAATTTTTATTATTATTATACATTTTTAATATAATTTATCTACTTTCCTCACCTAAATTGACAGTTTTTTTATTAATTACTTATTTTATAAAAAATTATTATAAGCAATTTTTTTTAAATATAATTATTATTATTATTTAAATATAATTTATTATCTACTTACCATGTCATTTTTGACAGTTTTTCATTAATTAGTTTTTAAATAAAAATTATTATTAGCATTTTTTAAATATAATTTATAATTATTATCACTATTTATATATATATATATATATATATATATTATCTAGTTGCCTTGCCTACATCTTTTGACAGTTTTTCATGAATTATTTTATAAAAATATTATTATCACTTTTTAAATATAATTGATTATTATTATTATTATTATCTACTTGTATGCATTAAAAATGATTTAAAATATTACCATCTTTTTTTAAAATAAGTATTTTTTATGCATGAAAACTTTCATTCAGCAAGGACGCATTGACTTCTTTCAAAAGCAAAATGTTAGTGACACCAAACTTTAAGTATAGTGTAATTATACAGGGTTCCAATTTAGATATTAGTCAACTAGTCTGTGATTGTCTACACAACCAGTAGACTAACTGGTCTTAAAAGGGTAGTTTCCCCAGCAAAGATAATCTGTCACATACTAACAATTTAGCGTATATATATTTAGATAAAGATAAAGATATTTAGACTTTTTAAAAAATAAATAAATAAATAAAGAAAGAAAGAAAGAATAAAATCTTGGACCCCAACATTCTCCAATGTCTTCTTTTGTTCTATGCGAGAAAGTCATACAGGACTGAACCAACACGAAGGTGAGTAAATGATGACAGAAGTTTTATTTCTGGGTATTGCTTTAACTAGAAGCCCAGGTTAACCTGACCCCATTTTCACTCATTTCTAAAGGGATTTTAGTAATATAGGGTTTTGCACATGCCTAGTAAGAAGAGTCAGTGGGTCCTGAGGACAGAGGAAGCGTTTAGCACAAAGGAACACACCCACTCGATCCCTTCGCACAGCATGGCCAGGAAACAGCAGAACACAGCTAATCTCCACACTCCCCCATAAGCCATGCTCTAATTGGCCACACAGAGCGCAAACGCTGGAGAGAGAAAAGGGAAACCAAAATTAACAACTGCAGAACTTTACAGTACAAGAGCAGAGAGAGAGACATGAGAGAGACTGCATCGCTCCAGTCGGGAGGCCAGCTGCAAACCAGGCCTTCCTCTCCTGTCTCTGCCACTCCGTCTCCCTCTGCGCTCCTCATAATTGGCCCTTATCCTCGCTCGGAGCACATGGGCATGCAACCGCGGATTCCTCCTCTCGCCACAATTAAAACAAGCATAAAAAGGTGGCACAAACAAACACTGCACACACACAAACCCATTCTGGGACACTGGGATATCCAAGAAACCCACAAAACTAGACGACACCCTCAACAACAGATAGACCCACAGACAGATGGAGAAAGAAGGAGATCATCTGTTGTTCGTTTAGAACTTTTCCAAAGATAAAAATGAAAATATTGTTAATGAGCTCTCATGATCACATGATATTTCACTAGATATTTAACAAGAAGCTGCTTTGGATTTACAGACCACTGGAATATGCCTGTTTGGAGAAAGAATAAAGAAAATGTGTTTTTTATTGCAGCGTTACACTTTGTGCATGTTGTTTGTTTATCACTATTTATTGTCTCAAACTAATTTTGGCACGTTTGTTTTTCCAGAGAAACATAACAAGTTTCCTCTGTCCTGGTTTCTACACATTCCGTCCTACTTTTCATGCCATTTTCACTCCAAGATTCCAAATGTAACTTTTATTTCACTTAACTTTTCATTTATTTCATTTAAACGACACTCCGCGTGAGACGCACAAACACCAGTTATGTTTAATATCAAATCAAATCTGACACAGGGTTTTGAGGGGGAATTTTGAGGGCATATGGAAAAAAGGAGCCAGGATATTCTTCAAAACATGACATGATGGTGAGTTAATGATTTTAATTACAGTTTTGGTCAAACTATTCCTTTAACCAGATTTGGCAGGACAACGGACACCAGAGTTAAACAAACAACACATCTGCTCTCTTCTAATTTCGTCTCTTTTATCTGTAATTCTCTTTTTCTCAAAGAGGTGGAAAGTTGGGTTTATTGACATCTCACTAAACTCTGGTTCAGAGTGAACCTGTAATTATACTCCATGTATCTCCACCTTAAACATTGTTTAACAGCAAAAATATGTCAATATGTCACAAATGCCAAAACGAAGTAGCTATTCACTGCAGCGCTGTAAATTACCCAGAGGAATGTAGGGCAGGGCAGCAAAGAAAGAGAAAACAAGATTGTATAATTGTCATGATGACCCTCTTAGCCCGAGGCCTGCGTTTGTGCTCGATCCCAGTAAATCACGTGGGGGATCTGTAATGGCAGCATTCTTCACCTAAGAACATTCACTACAAAAGGGCCAAACCCCATTCAGGCCTAACAACTCACCTGCACTCAGTGACATATTTACGGTAAAAATACCACACAACCCTTCATTCATTCATTCACCCATTCCATTCAGATCATCATACTGCACATTCATTGCTTCATTCACTGACTCATTCTTCCTGGAAAGTCTAGATCACACTGAAAGTGAATTTATCACTGCCGCTCAGTTGTAGATCTATGATAAATCTGATCATAAATAATAAACAAATGTATTGCATTTTAAATATAAAAATGTTATTCAGTTTTGACATAAGATTTGTTTACGTCATACTAAAAATTAAAGGAACAGATCACCCAAAATGAAAATTCCGTCATTAATTACTTCTCCTCATGTCGTTCCAAACCCGTTCATCTTTGGAACACAAATTAAGATTTTTTATTAAAATCCAAGTAAGAACATCATTAAAATAATACATTTTGTGGGCAAAGAAAACAATAACGACTTCATTCAACAATTCTAAATCGTGTACTATGTATATATATTATTTTACTTAAATATTTAAATGTATATATTCATATGTACATAATAAATATACACAGCATACACATATATTATGTAGATACAAACTTTTATTTTGGACGTGATTAATCATTTGACAGCCCTAATTCTGGTAGGGGTATATAAATATAAAATACATTTCTGAAAAGGGTTTATAAATATAAATAAATTTCAACAGAACAATGCATAATATTATAAATGCAATTATGATTATCAATATATAAATGAAGCTCACTAAGAATGCTCAAAATTTCTGACACCGTTTTCAATTAATACTTTTCTAAAATATATTTACAGAGGTAATGATATTCATAATCTCCAATTTAGAATCTCCAACTAAGAATTATTGTAATGTTATGGCTGACAATAAATGGCCAGTAAAATTACAATTCTATACTATTTTACAAAAAATAAATTAGAAATAAGACTAAAAATCTAAAGAATTGTTTTAAATGGAACATCATTATAATGATGTTTTAAATTCATCACAACATTAAAATGTACATTAAGAAAAATTAATATTTATTTAGAAAATCGGTAAAGACTACATTTTTATTAAATTATTTTTAATAATAGTTTTTAGTTTTTATAATTTTATAATAATTTAGTTTTTAAAGATCAAGAGTTTGGTAAATAGGAATTTATAGTCCCCATGAAATCAAAATTGAACTTTTTTTGGCTTTTAGTATGAATATGTTAGCCTTAAAGAGGTATTTACAGATAATTTACTCACCCCCTGTCATCCAACATGTTTGTGTCTTTCTTTTCTCAGTCATAAAGAAATTATGTTTTTTGAGGAAAGCATTTCATGATTTCTCTCCATATAGTGGACTTCTATGGTGCCCGCTAGTTTGAACTTCCAAAATGCAGTTTAAATGCAGTTTCAGAGGGCTCTAAACAATCCCAGCCAAGGAAGAAGAGTCTCATCTAGCGAAATGTTTAGCTATTTTCTAAAACAAAAAACTGACGATTTTGAAGTTGGAGGAGAAAATGAGATGGGAGTTTTTCGACATACCCTAACTGGAACACACAGAGTTCACTCAGAGCTAGACAAGATGAGCATTTGATGATAAAAAGTATATAAATGTTAATTATTTTTTAGAAAATAACTGATTGTTTGGCTAGATAAGACCCTTCTTTCTTGGCTGGGGTCGTCTAGAGCCTTTTGAAGCTGCATTTACACTACATTTTGGAAGTTCAAACTCGGGGGCACCATAGAAGTCTATGGAGAGAAATCCTGAAGGGTTTTCCTCAAAAAACAATTTCTTTACGACTAAAGAAAGAAAGACATGAACATCTTGGATGACAAGGAGGTGAGTACATTATCTTTAAATTTTTGTTCTGGAAATGAACTACTCCTTTAAGGTTATCTATAAGCCAATGTGATCTAAAACAACAACAAAATTCACATTTACAAGATATAATCATTCAAAACTTACAGTCTCTAACTACCGCCAATATGGATCAACAATTTTGATGATTTTGATCACCCCTGCACTTCAGCTTCTCATTAAACTTATACCGTCCAATCACATGCTCTTTAGAATTTTCTGTATGGTGAATAGCACGTAGTGAATAGTACGTAGCACGTACCACTATATAGGGGACAGGGAACGATTGAGACAGTGTAAATATCCTTTCCATTGGGGTAAAAGAAGTCTGGATTTGTGCCGTGTCACGCAAACCACCGCAGTGCACACTCAGTCTGCTCTGGTCCAGATAGACTCGATAGCACAGAGCGGATCATATGTGCAAGTCGGCGCAGACCTTAAAACGTATTGTACCCATTTGAATTCTACACAGTATGCTACAGCATGACACGTATGACAGCCACATCTCATCCATATCGCTATAAAATGTATATATATTTTATAGCGATATGGATGAGATGTGTCATACGCTTTTAATTGCGGTTTTACCGACCCTCAACGACTCTGGCCCAAGCTCTGATATAAACAAAACACTACTGGCTATTTAAAAAAAGAGGGCGGGCTTGATATGTCCCGTCCTGTCTTTCTGTTTCTGCTGAAGTTCCATAAGCACGTAGAATAACGCTGTTTCATGGACCTTTAAAAATCAATATTTGCGGATGATAACAGATATGGTACTGATATATTGTGGATCCCTAATTACATCCCCTGTATGTGGCAGAAGAAAAAAAAAAATACTACAAATTTGTTTAGTTGCTAGACACAATGACACCACCAACAGATGTTGTTGCTCATGTTGCTGGACATAATCATCTCTCACTAAAATGAATGCCTTCTTGTCACTTCACCGCACAACACTGTCAGTGTGAACACCATTTAAAGTAGAGTGAATAATATTGATTCATGATAAATGCTTTTTCTGAAAGTGTGAAAATACATAAGAGAGTCCTAGACATTGTAACTGCTCCATGACAAAGCAGCATCCAAATGCTAGCATGTTGTGAAAAGTAAATAAACAAGAGTGAAAGACAGTAGGAGAGAGAGAGAGGACAGACAGCAGAGCAAGAGAAGAGGAAGTGAAATGAAGACAATGGCAGTTTGCTGTATGAGGGGATTAGGTGTGATGTGACAGGGGGATCAGTGTTTCACCGCGAGACAGAGACAAAGACGCCGTGCCTCTGACACTTCCTTGCTTTAATCGCCGAAGGAAGAAATTACCGATAGCGAGTGTATGTGTGAGCGCATGTACGGAGGGAAAGATTTCAAAAACACAAAAAATGAACCAGTCTCTCAGAGAGAGAGTGTGAGAAGGAGAGATAGTGTGTATCACACTATCATAAAAGGCAACTGCCTTGCTTCTCTCTCGCTCAAGCATCCCCAACACTTCCACCTGCAACTCCAGGAGATCAGTCTTCAAACGCGGCGCTCATCTCAGCAGCTGTCACAGCGTATAAAACCCCGTAGCTTTACATCCTTCCAGAGTCTGCGTGTAAACACGCACTGGGGTTGCTTGCACGAAACGACGTTTGTGAATTTTGACCTGCTTTTGATGTGAACGCAGATGGCTCGGAGGCAAAGAGACTCCGACTCGCTCTCCACGGGCTACTAAATCAACTCTTTAACTCGTGAAATCTGAATACAACCTCCTACACCAGAACTCCGGTGAGAAAGCATTGCGGTGCTGAGCATATTAGCGTAGCATCGCGGGACAACTAGCGCTAATCGTTTCCAGGTAATCAAATGAGCGCGCTTTCCGCCGAGACGCTGGAGTCAGGTGCGCCGGCGTACTCGGGACGGGCCTGCTAAGTGGAAAACGGAAAAAAAGGATCAATGGAAAGCTGTGAATTCCTGTCAGCGCTGATATGATGAGAAAGTGCTAATTAGCTTAACAGGACCCCTCCTGTTTGACCGCTAACAGGCTAATGTAGCATAATCGCGCATGAGGCCTGGTGGGGTTAACCTTGACCCGACTCCTATTCTCTCGGCCTGAGCTAATCAATTCTACACTGCAGCTGGGGTCGCCAGTGTCACATCTCTCATTCTAAACAACCGTGCACACTTACTGCACCCTAATGGAGCTGCATTTGGCCCAAATCGATAGAGGACACGAGGGAAGTGAACCAGCGGGTGCTCATCTGAACCAAAAAACCACCACAACACGACAGGGTATGGATGCCAAATCTTAGCCTCAGATCAATGCACATGTTCACGTCCAAACACACTCCAAAAGGGTTTTTTTTGTAGAGAATTCCACAGCATTCTCAAAGCATTATAAGAATAAAAATTTTATTTTACACAATTTTCATCACTAATATTTATGTCTTTCATAATTACTGGATAAACAATGGATCATGAGCTGCTTGCATGAACACAGTGCCACGTTTCACTCTGAAACACAGTGCATTAGATTATAGTTATTTAACTAAATTGCAATCTTTGCAATAATCACAGCAAGCTATATTGTGATTATAGTATTTAATTTTTTTATTCAATATTTTCACACCAAAACCTGCCCAATTGCTACTCAAAACTAGCCCAAAACTAGCCCAACTGCGTTTTAAGGGGGGTCCCCTGTTGAAAATCGCGTTGCAGGGGATAAAATACACATTTTTTGGCAGGTTCTCCTGGTACAAATTGCATTGCAGGGGCAAAATATCACGTTATTGGGGTGGCTTCAACCCACTGACATGAAAAACAACCCGTGCCAACACTGTTAAAGTAGCCCAATTCCGCGGGAAAACCACGGACTTGGCAACACTGTTCAATATAATTATTTAAATACCCCTTCAGTTCCACCACAATCCCCCATTTGGGAAACCCTTCCATAGAAGATCCATTTTGGGTTCCACAAAGAACCTTTTATTTAGTGTTAATTTCGTTAACGAAAACTATAACAAAAAATTTTTTTTCCTATGACCTATATCAAAATGAAATATGTTTTGCTTAATTTTTTGCAATCTGGCAACCATGCGCACACACTCATTCTTCATTGCGGAAGTGCCGATGATGACGACAACAAACAAGCAAGCAGAAATGTACTCATTTTCGTGTGAGATTCTCGGCTTAAATGAAAGTGTCATTCATGTCTGTGTCCTTTCATGGGATTGTGGTTGCTGAATAAATACACGTACTCAACCACTGTTCTTTTAATAAAAAAACTTTTGGAAAATTTGGAAATACTATTAGGAATTTTACTGCTATAATATATTTTGTTTGTTTTTACCAGTTTTCATAATGTAAATAGAGATCTTTGATATTAACTTATATATTAAATAGTCTATACTAAGTCAGTGTACTAGATGAGGTTTGTACTTAATGGTGAAAGTGTAATACCTGATTTTTTTTTTTTTTTTAATTAAATTACATCATTGCGATTATAATTTTGAGCAAAAAATAGACGACTAAAATGCTCAAAGAAATGTAGTTGACTAAAACTTGACAAGACAAAAACAGGACAAGGTTGACTAAATATGATGATAACTAAAACGTACATCTGACACCGTACTAAGACTAATTTAAAAGGCTAAGGGCTGGACAAGCCAGGATTAGTCCATAGTTCAATTAGGACATTAAAGTAATTTTTATAAATATGCCTCAGAAAAAACATTACTGGTGTGCAAAACGAGGGCACTGGCATATTTAAAGATCAATCAGTGCAAGTTTCTTTCAGTTGAAACAGCTCAGATTTACATATTAGTCTGGGATTAGGCTTAAGACTAAAACTAAATTAAAAACGGCTGACAAAATGAACACTACTTTTAGTGAACAGCCCTCAAAAGAAACTTTTTCTTAGTGCAAAGAACCCTTTTTCTACTATAAAGAACCTTTTGTGCAATGGAAAGTTGAAAGTTCTTCACAGAACCACAGACGCTAATAAAGAATTTACATTTTTTTAAAGGGGTCATCGGATGCCCATTTTCCACAAGTTGATATGATTCTTTAGGGTCTTAATGAAAAGTCTCTAATATACTTTGATTAAAAATTCTCAATTGTTTTGTAAAACAACACCCTTTTTACCTTGTCAAAATAAGCTCAGCAAAAATCATCTCATTCTAAGGGGTTGTTCCTTAAAATGCAAATGAGCTCTGCTCACCCCGCCCCTCTCTTCTCTGTGTGGAAAGACGGTCTTGTAGCCGCATGTAGCCGCATGTAGCCGCGTTTAGCTGCTAAACTTCCTAACTACCACGTTATAAGGAAAGGCGATCGCAAAGATTCATAAAAAAACTCTTATACTAACTTTTGCTGTAAGTGAAGCTGGATCATGAATGATTCGCGCGAACATAGACGGATATATGTAGATCGGGAGGCGCATTCCATTGACAAACGTAATCTACTGCATCTTCAGCAGCTCAGATGTCTGGAGTAAATGACGACCACTATGTTCACTATTACATCCAGCAACACAACACCTCAATCGCTCAATCGGAGATATTCTTGTCTAACTTACATCCCTGCTCCGGCATCAAAACAAAGAGGGCGGACTGTGACAGCTGATTCGAGGTAAATCGCTCATGTCAATCAACTATCCTGGGAGCGGCCTCTGTGGGTGTGACGCCACACCAACAGGCATCTGAGAACGGCTCGATTTGAAAAAGGGGATATTATTTTTACAGATTAATTCAAAACCACTGCATGGATTTTTGTCATTATAGGGTAGATTTGTACATACACTGACAACACACATTAATGTTCAAACAACATGAAAAAGTGAATTTAGCATCCGATGACCCCTTTAAAGTGCGCTACAGTGAAAAATGAGCCGTGTTTACTTTTGTTTGTTGTTGTCCTCATTAAAACATTTAAGAGCAGTCTATCATTCCAGCCTGAATGTGTCGTCTTTACTTCAGACTGCCAGAAGGAAGAAGCAGTAGCAGACCGCTAAAAAGATCCATCCAATCAATCCGGTCGGTTAATTCGCCCTCACCTCCAGTGGACCCGCTGCGGATGGCAATATTCCGTTTAGATTAATTCTGCTTAATACTAATTGGTCCTTGAGCCGTGAGGACTCCAGGGATTGGCTCCCTTCGGTCCACTCTCGGAGGGCTCAGCCACCATTGGAGGGCTGCTGATGAGTAGAACGTTTTATCAACGCAAACATGCTGCCAAACGTCCCCCAGGGCAGGAGCACACCCAGTAATTAACTCTCACACAATCCATAATTGCCATGTTTACATTTACTCCATCTGAAACAGAGAGCCGGCGAAGAAGACGGAGGGAGGGCGAGAAGAAAAGAAAAATCAAAGAGGAAAAGGAAAATACTCGCACATTAAAAGGTGCAAAATTCATATTAAAATCTCTCTTTCTGCGAGTGTCTCTCTCTCCCTCTCGCCGTCTCTCTTTAATAAGCTCAGCGGGCTGGTTGGCGGCATTCTGCCCATCATTTATTTATTTTTTAGAGATAGCCCTATTAATTTCCCCCTCACTTTCAAACGCTGCGGCGCGCAGCGGTGTGGACAGATCCCGCGTCCCCGGGGTGCTCCTCGAGGAAAGACATAAATGACCCAAATAAAGAGGGCTTTTGAAGGCTGCCGAGAGGCGCCGGCACCATTAAAACTAAATGAAGTGTTTATTAGCCATGCCGACAGCACTCTCAGCTCGAACAGATCAAGAGCCGTTACAGTTAATGTGCTCCCCCTGCAATACGCACCCGTTTGTTTAGTTCTGCCAGTGGGCCTGAAAAACCAAAGCCGAGTTTTTTTTTTTCCTCTCCTCTCAGCTTCTTCTTTTTAGTCTCTTCTTTATGCAGGCGAGCACTCCCTCGCTTTCATACGCGCACATCTGATTCATCTCATCTTTATTCCTGTGAATTCACAAAAGTACACAGTCTAACACCGTGACACAGTCTGACAGCAACACAAAACCGGGAAGCCTGAACTCTGAGCGGTTCAAACACCCGATTGTGCACTTAACGTTAAGCGCTTTCCCTCCCCTCCTTCTCGTTTTCATTCTCTCTCTCTAATTATAGTTTGCATTTCAGAGGCTTTGGACATGATGCCAGGAAACCTTTAGAAACAACTTGGAAACCGGCTGCTGCCTATTTGATGCTTTTTTATTAGCTTTGGCATCTCAATAAAAAATAAAACTGGATAAAATGTGACATAAATTGTCCATTTATCTTCAGTATTCTTTGCGAATAATCCTGAAGTTATTGTTTTGGTGACACACGACAGACTTCTGATTCTTGCTGCGGTGCGTCTGATACCCGTGACGTCTCCTCCACGCTCAGAATAGAAGGCGAGAATCATTTGCGGTGCATTATTTTCTCATTAATGTGCACTTAAGATTTTTAATGCAATAGCTACTTTAATATTTTTCCCCCCTTTAATAACAGTATGCAAGGGTGAGAGTAATGGTCTTCATTTGGAGGGGAATTAAAAGAGAGTGCACACGCAATGAAAGTTGTGAAAACTGTAATATGCAACTTCAAAACAGTGAGGGTGTGTTTTTATTCCTCAAACACACACACACACACACACACACACACACACACACACACACTCACACACAAGCATCTCTAATTATTTTTCATAACCTGCAGCATTGTGCAGTAATATTGTTCAGATCCTGTTCTAACCTGTCTATCTCTGATGGCACGCACACTATCTCCATTCCTAACCCTAATCACAATCTGTGAGACTTATTGCCTTAAATGAAGTTTTACTGTAAATCACAGGCTTTATGTAAAAACTGATGTTAGATGCAAAATACTTTTGAAGTCTGAGGCTGTAATTAGAGCCAGTACAATTATCTCAGCACATTAATAGCAGTAGATAACATGTCTCAATAAGGGCAGAGCGGAATTAATAAGTAGGTAGCGCCGTGTGTGTTTTGTGCAGTCAAGCTACTATAATGCTAAACACACTGTGGACAAAATGTCTCACTGGCAAGACATTAAACATATACACCACACATAATCAGTTGCTTTCAAACTATTAATAAAGCAATCATTTAGCACGTGTTCTTTACTATAACGCATATTGAGATGTGGTGTGAAAATACGATTATAATTTAAAAAAATAAAAATGTGCATTACATAAAAATACTATTACTTTACAGCAAATACAGTGCTAATATTTACATGTTCTTTTTTCTTTTTATTTTTACAGACATTTTCAAATCTAAAATCTGCAAGCTTATGTTTTGGTGGGTTTTAGTGCTGCTGAGTGAAATGCCTTAGTGAATGAAATATCACAGTTTTGCATTTTGCTCTGAAATAGGCAGTGCATAGCTAGATTTATGCTTTCAGTTGTAATGGAAATCTTACACAGTATTACAATCGATCTAAAACGGTGATTGTGCATTAACAGCTGTCAACCATGTCAATGCGAACTTATTTACCTAGTGCATTTTTTTTATTTTGGTCGCACATGCACACCTGCACACCACTTACAACATATTTATTTATTTATTTATTTATTTATTATAATTGGAATAAACAATTATACCCACGATAGTTAATTAGCGTAATGATACATAGTTTACTGTTGCCAAGCAATGTAGAAATTTTATGCATTATTAAAGATTGTGTGGTAACAGGTGTGCAAATGCATTGTTTCGAATGCAGATAAGAAATCAGAATTTGCAAACAATGTAAAATTGAATTGAAAAATAAATGAATTAATAAATGAAAGAAAATTAATAAATGAATAAACATATATATATATATATATATATATATATATACACATATAAAATTTTTTTTTTTTTTGGAAAAACAAATAGTTCTTTTTTAAGTTTTTTTATTATGTTTTATTGTGTTAGTCAGCTGTATTTTTTTTCTGTTAAAATATCTGTTTTTTGCAAATCTGAAATCTCTCTCTATATATAAACACACATTTACATATACAGTAAAATCAAAAATTATTCAGGCACCAGATTTTTTTTTCCATATATATATTTTTACTAGGATTTCTTCAATTGCTAATGTGATCTTTTTGCACCACAGACCAGTTGGTTAATTGGTCAACAAAGTATTGATAATTGTGTAAATATTGTCATACAGTTGTCTGAATTTTTGGTTGATTGTAACCCATTACATACCTGTCTATCAAAGTTATCTGACATTATCAAGATGAATTTGTTCTGACACCGTTTAACTCTGAGTTCGTATCATATTTTATTACCATTTTCTAAACTATAGCGAATAATGTGAGAAAAAGGTGTCTGAATCAATTTTGGTTTGACTGTATATCTATCAACCAATCCTACTGTTTTTTTCATTTGTAAGTAAAAAGGTTTCCACGTTTTTTAATTGGTTTCGCTGGATTTCAGGATCTTCCATGCGGTTCTTTCTTTCCTTATTGTAACACTTTGTTCAATTCGACTTAGAAGAACAACAAGACGAAGAGAAATAAACGGCGGAGTTGTATTTACTGTCTGTTCCTCACAGAAGCTATCCCCACTGCTTGGGCCCTCCATCAATGCCAGCTTGTACCTTTAGAGCTCAACACAGTCAGCATGATTTATTCAGCTTATTAGAGTTCATTATGACTTAGACAAACACTGCAGCGGCTCACACACAAGCAGCCAGCAGAGAGGTGGGACCCGCACCTACTGCTACCGTGCGCATCAAGCTCCGGTCCAGGCCGCTCCTGCGAGTTTTCGCATTGCCTCTAATCGAATTCTACATACAGATCCGTTTTCAGGCCCAGTCAAAACCTCTGTGATAAAACACCTCCTCTTTCCGCTGCGAACTAACTCGCATTAGCATATAAAACACTGGCTGGAGGTGAACGCATATATTAATGCCTTTCTTTTTGTGTGTGTGTTCGAAAATGAGTTTACATAATTGCAGGATAATTTCGCCTTAAGTGAAGATGCGAAGCTCGGCGCCGGGGTAAGCCAAGAAATCCCGGAGCCGTAGCTGGTAGCCATCCTAAGTTCTGCTCTCCGGAGATAATGCAGCCCAGCCAAAATGAGAACACTGATCCAACAGTGCCAAAAACAGCTGTTACTATTCATGATCTTCCCAAACGTCTGTTCTACAACTTCAAACTACTCAGAGCAGTTTCTCTCCGAGCACACAGGGCTCCCTTTGGAGAGATCGCTAGCGCAAAATCAGAACGCTACAGTACGGATTCGCGTTCCCAATAAAGCTCGCCACGGATTTATGTCGAAATTGGCCCGCTTTCACACCCGCTTGTTCATTCATCAGAATGGCATGTTATTCTTTTGACTGTAAATCATGCAGACTTACGGAATAAAGGGTAATTTAGAATCACCTGCAGGCCTTTCAGCCGTTGCACTCATTACAAAAGACCTCTCTCATAAGAACTCCTCAAACACTATCTCAACTTAGATCATCAAACGTGACAAATGGAGAGAGCGAGGGTAGGAGAGGGAGAGATCGACTTAAACACACCTCTCTCATCTCTTAATAACGGTCTGAGGCGGCCTGAAGGAACGCGTGCTGTGAGTCCAAATACCGCATCGGTGGAGTAAATTAGTCTACGCTAATGTCGATGCTCAGCTACATCAAACGCTCGTCAGGTTAGTCATTAACCAAGACAGCAGCTCTGGGCCTCTGCATGTCGGAGCAGGAGGCGTGATTATCCAGTCCTGATCCGACACGGCCCGTAATGGTGGGAACTGAGGTAGTACATCTGTATATGACAGTCACCCGAGGCTGGAGGATTTTTCACAGGTGAGATGCGCTCGCTGACACCGACGCAGTAACTCACCTGCCCATTGCACAAGCGCTCCACCCTTTACCTGTCCCCTCCAGCTTTATGTGTGCACCTGTGCGTGGTGGATATGTGAACGTAGGTGTGTGAAAGAGAAACAAGCTTTACTTTTACGTTAGCCCGATGACACCTGCTGGTAAAGAAGGTGAAAACACCTCAAGATTTTGTGTGAAATCTATATAAATTAGCGCTTTTCAGTTATGTGACCCTGAACCACAAAACCAGTCATAAGGGGCAATTCTTTGAGTAAATAAGCTTTCCACTGATGTATGGTTTGGATTGGACAATATTTGGCTCAGATACAACTACACTGTAAAAAATAAAAAACACAATTTGTTGAGTCAGCTTAAAATAATGTGTTACCCTGCTGCCGTAAAATTTTAAGCTCAGTCAACTAAAATAAGTTTATTCAACTTGAAATGTTAAGTTGTACTAAGTAACAACTTAGATATTTGAGTTTTGAAATTTTATTTTGATTCAACTCAAATATCTAAGTTGTCACTTAGTATAATTTAACATTTCAAGTTGAATAAACTTTTTTTAAATTGACTGAACTTTTAAGAAATTTTAAGGCAGCCAGGTTACAAATTATTTTAAGTTGACTCAACAGTGTACTTGGGATATGAGGGTGCAAACAAATCAAAATATTGAGAAAATCACAATCAAGTTGTCCAAATGAAGATCTTAGCAATGCAAGTTACTAATCAGAAATTAAGTTTTGATATATTTACAGTAGGAAATTTACTAAATATCTTTATAGAACATGATCTTTACTTAATATCCTAATGATTTTTGCCATAAAAAAAAAAAAAACGATCATTTTGACCCATACAGTGTATTTTTGGCTATTGCTACAAATATAACCTTGCTACTTAAGACTGGTTTTGTGGTCCAGGGTCACATATGTGTGTATGTGAGTGCCTCAAAGGTGTGCGTATCCCCGTCAACCCCTTCATTAGCATTGTGGCGTGTGTACGTTGTAGTAATAAGCACTGAAGGCTCCCGTTCGTCAGAAATTCTGCTGCACTGTTTTTTTCCAACAGCCATGTCAAGCTATACAGTAATAACCAATAATGTGTAGATAACAAACGCTATTAGACAGCTGCGTGGCGGGTACGTGTGTGCGCGTGCACACGCTTTTCGGCAAGACAGGGCCAGAAGCGGGTGGGGACAGCTTTCGTTCAAACAGTTCATGGTGAATGTTTCAAACCCAATTCACCAGTAATCAGGCAGGCAGAAAAGAATATATAAACCATTAAAACAAACAGTCGCTTCAGGGAGAGAAGAAACACCTGCTTATGACTACAGAAAAAGAGAGATAGGAAGGCAGAGGAGAGGAATTATTTGAGCTGTACAACAGGCTTTAGGACGAATTATACACTTGATGACTGACAGAAAGTCACGAGGAGACGATGGTGGACACCTAGCTGCATTTATCAGTAAAAGAACAATGATGATTAAGGCCTGGGTGAAGTGTATGGGTAGTTTGGTTACTTGTTTGATCCTGAGGTAGACTAAACTTGACTAGACTAGACTCATTTGCAAAAGTGAGTCACACTTAAAGGAACAGTTCACCTAAACATGAAAATCTGTCATCATTTACTCACCCCTCATGTTGTTCTAACCTGTAGGACTTACTTTCTTCTGTGGAATATGAAGGATGGTGTTTCTTTGATGGTTTTCATCCATACAATGAAAATCAATGGGGTCCAGTGTTGTTTGACTTACACTGAATGGACAAAAACAGTTGAAATCAGTTGCCACAGACAGGACATATTGGAATGACATGGGGGAGAAAATAATGACAGATTTAAGGTGAACCAACCCATCTAAATTGAAAAGAAAAAGACTTCAAATTATATAACTGTAATGAAAAAACATAAATGCTACATTATGGGTATTATTTGTAGCATTTACAAAACATACATAAATAGTATAATGAAACAAAAATGAAATAAAATAAACAATAAACAAACTAATGCCAAAGACCACCAAACAGGATTAGCACCCTTTTAAGAACCCCTTCATAAAACAAGAAAAACTAAACCTATATATATAGAAGTTTAGAAATAAACAATTAGCTGTTGTCATTGTATTAAAGCCAAAATAGAATTATTAAAATATTAAATTCAAAATCATTTTGACCCTGTAAAAAAATAAATAAAACAAAAATATTAAAAAATTATATTATTGTTATAAAACAGGTTTTCAACTATCACACTTTTATTTTAAGGTCCAATTCTGGCTATTAACAAACTATTAACTACAAATTTTACTCCTAATGTGCTGCTTATTAATGGTAAGGTAGTTGTTAAGTTTAGGTGTTGGGTAGGATTAGGGATGTAGAATATGGTCATGCAGAATATGTGCTTTATAAGTACCAATAAACAGCCAATATGTTAATAATAGACATGCTAATAAGCAAATAGTTAATAGTGGGATTTGATCCCTATACTAAAGTGTTACCCAATTAGTAAAATCGATTTGAGATTACATACAGAAACATGGACTTGTGACAAAATAAGACATGAGACTTCACCTAAAAAGACTTCAGACTTGACTTCTACATCGAATTTTCTACATGTACTGGCATGCTTAATGGTATTTATGACCATTCAAAAATGATCAGACCACTAAAATAAATTTCCAAAATGGCTACAGATTCAAAAGTAATGCAAAAGCACGCAGCCGTCGATAATTCTTAAAACAAAATAGTGGATTTCCAGTACCTACGAAACGTTCAAAAATCCAACAACCACAACTGGAGCCAGGATAAAAGGCCAAAAATGAGTCAGCGGCTCCACATGCTAAAAACCAACGGAGTATAGCTCTGCCCGTCTTGTTACGTTGCCCACCCGCACTATTAAAGACGGCTGTTACAGCTGATAATTCATTGGTAAACCAAATAAACACACTTCTCCCAGGGGAGAAAGGAAAAGAAGAGTGAAAGAAAACCAAAAAGAATGACAGAATGAAAGAATGGGTGTTTGCAGGGGTAAAACCACACTTGGGGTTTCATGCAAAACAACGGATCTTCATCCCCCCCCCCCCGCCTCGCTGTTCGAGTCTCTCATTAAAGAGCAACGCTGAAACCGGAGCTCGGCTTAATGTTTGCCGTGTTTAGAGAAGCACACAACCCATTTGGCTATAATAGCAACCTTTTCAGAAACAAACCCCAAATGAAAGGAGGCCAACATAGCCAGCCGGCATCGGATTATTTTGAAAAGGGGAATGATATGACCGTGAAAAATTGTAAGCTGCAATTGAAAATAAACTAAAGTGCACAGCGCACCATCCATCCATCGCTCTTAACCTACACGCACAAACATGTTCACCTCTTAGACGCGGTTGTATGCGTGAACCATCATCATTCTCAATGCAGGAGAGATGTGTACGAGGGGCCTTTCACACTATCCAGACCCTCATTCCTGTCCGATGCAGTCACCTGATGCGTTTTCCTCTCAGTGACTTTATCAGTAATGTATGACCTCTCAGAATATGCTCTGAAAGCATATTCACTGTCAGTATAAAGATATATATTAGTTTCAAAGAGTTATCAGGTCTGAGAGCGTCAAAAAAGCCTGCTAAAACCTGTTCCACCGTCTGTGACACACAGGCTGTATTTCATCTGTAATCACATAATTACCGGAGCAGTGCCTGTGGCGGACATGTTACATGTCATGGCCTCCAGCAGAACTCGCTGAGGTAGAGCAGGACGTGTCAAACTCTTGCTGTCCAAAATACAGTTTGGCAGTCACCCTAATTCACTCTCACTCTTTTTCCTTTCCAGCCGTGACCCTCTACACCCTCACTTCCACTCTCATTTTCTCTTTCTCTGTCTTTTTGACCTCTGACATTCTTCCTTATACTCCTCCCCGTCTGTCTTTCCATGTCACACTGACTCTCTCCTCCCTAGCTAATGGGGATGGTTTGTAGACATTTGGCCCGCTCGGTCAGCTCAGTCATCTACTTTCTGTCTCAGTGTAGGGAGAAGCTGTGATCTGCCATGCATTCCTTTTTGAGAGAACACACCTTTACCTGTAGTCTCAAACATATACACCATGGCCCAGAGCTATAGACTAGAGAACACTCCTCACACCTGCAGATAACTCAGCTGCAATTTGTCTCTCTCATGTTCAAGACTGTTTTATGAAAAACTGAGGACACACAAATGCACATGTGTGCACAAACATATACAAAATCCATTCTGAACATACCAAAAGCCTTGTTTGTTTGATTCTTAAGTCAGTGTCAGTGGTTCAGAAATAATTGAAAATGTGCAGTCAGTTGCACAAATTTCAATTCTGATAAAATGTAAACATTAGATTTAAATTCAGTTTTTATTCTTTGAGTTTCTGTCACGGAATGTAGTTTTAAGAGTGTTTTGGGTGAGAATGTACTTGATTATACTTCAAATACGTGGTTTGTTAATGAAGATAATGTCTATTTGAAAACAGACAGCCGTTCAGCTTTCATGAACCCTCTGAGAGCAGCCTCACCTCGGCCACATCTTCTAGAAATCGACGCTGACTCTGATGTCTCTATAGTGGTTAAACGTGAGATATAATTTGCTTTGGGTGAATCTAATGGACAGTCTTTGGTCTCAGTAAACTTTGTTCCAGAGCAAATAGTTTTGTTTGAGGGCAAAATCTTATCACGTTATATTTTATGTAAATTTAATGCTGTATATCAGAGCACTGCCTTCGTACTTTTGACCGAATTAGCAACTTTTATGATGGCTGTTGTTATTTATTAAATGATATTTTATATAAATAATAGTAGTATTTAATAACAGTATATAGTATTGGGAAAATGCAAAATCACTCTTTAACAGATGAAAGGATGGTACGACAAAGATATTGCTTTCCTCTGCAGACATTTCAACTAATATTTTATTCTGAATAAGAGATTGAGCTGAAGAACGAATGCTGTATTAGATGCAGGTAAGCACATCCGCTCAGTCCATCTCTCTCTCATAATACTCTACATAATACACTGAGCTTTTAATACAGTAATACAACAAGCTTTCAAAGAAGTAACTCAACTTTCCTTCGTTACTAGTTTTAAAATGACATTTTCAAATTAGTAACAGAGGTTCAGCTGTTAAACTATCAAACTTTGATTTGAATCCATGGTGGAAGGTAGTAGTTCACACAGAAGGGTTTTAGACACTCTGTAGTTTTTTCATATGTATTTACACACTCATGCCGTCAAACTGATGTATATATGCAAAATCACACTTGTAGCCTTGTGATATGTCTGTCTGTCTATCAGTATGCTTTACCTACGGCTGAATCACAGCCATGCAATATCGCTCATTTATATAACAGTATATAGTACTATTAATATGTGACCCTGGACCGAAAAACAGTCTTAAGTAGCATGGGTATATTTGTAGCAACAGCCAAGAATACATTGTATGGGTCAAAATGATCGATTTTTCTTTTATGACAAAAATCATTAGGATATTAAGTAAAGATCATATTCCATTAAGATATTTTGTAAATTTCCCACCGTAAATATATCTCAACATAATTTTTGATTAGTAATTTTCTCAGTATTTTGATTTTTTTGCACCCTCAGATTCCAGATTTTTAAAACAATTTTATCTCGGGCAAATATTGTCTTATCCTAAAGGACAATCCAATCAAAGAAAAGCTTATTTATTCAGCTTTCAGATGCTGTATAAATCTCAATTTCCAAAAAATTTACCCGTATGACTGGTTTTGTGATCTAGGGTCACATATTATATATATATACATATATATATATATATATATATATATATATATATATATAATATTGAAGTGAAACATAAGAACACAGTGAAAACAAGTACTCATTTAAACTATTAATGGTATGAGGAAAATACTTCAGATGCCTAAAATGAAACTATATCAGTTTCTGCATTCTGGTGGAGGACCAGTTTTCAAGTGATAGCAAACACAAAGTTCTAAGAGAAGAAGTTTCCTGAGGTAGTTACAGTAACTTCAGAGCAACAGCATAGCTTGGGGTCACTGTCGTTCCATCTTCCACGTCTGTTAGGCCTAGAATCATCCCCGACCCCTCCAGACAAGCACGCATACTCACAAACGCTCAAGAACGCACGACTACAGAGGCTTCCCTCCCATTAACAAGCCTTTCAAGACAGCTTTCCATCCCTGACTAAAAGCGATCAGCACAAGGCTTGGGTTGGCCTGCCTGCTCAAATCCAGTCATGGATATCAGCAGCTCTCTGTGCTCTCCGGCTGCTGGGGGCTAGGCTTTAGCACTATGCAATGCTACGCTACGACAGGGCGGGACTTCATCATAAGGGATTGTAAAGAGCTGTGACACATGCTTATTCACACCCTGTGCTCTTGCATGACAAAAGTTGGAAGAAATAAATAAATAACTCTACAGAATGTTGCTTTATGTTTGATAGATGGTGGTAGAGCCTCTTTGAGGAGCTTACCCTTCCATCAGGACGTCAACTCCATGTTAGGACATTAAAGTTTACTTACTATACTTCTTCAACACATAAGAAACTTTCGAAATGATGCTGCTCTGATCAGAAGGTTGACAGTGGTTACGGGCTTCTGTAGACGGGATGCTGGAGTTGTTAGCATCACAATTCAACTAGACTGCAGATTTAGCTGCTCACACTGATGATACGTTTTGATCATTTTGCTTAACAAGAAACATCTCCTGAGAATTCATGCATGTCACGACAATGAAAAGCACAAGTACTCCACCAGAAGTACTCAAAACACTGACGTGCCTTTTGTCGAGGCAGCTTTTGTTTCTTCAATTGGCTGCTGGAAAAAGGCAAATAAAACATTGTTGAGAGCCAGCTGTGATCTCTTACAAAACATCTGATATGGATGAAGGAAGAGTAACGGGAGATGATGTATCTCAAACATGACTGGTTTGGGTTAAAAGAAAAAAAAATAAAAAATCAACTAAACAGGGAACACTGGGTAGACTTGGCCCTTCAGAAACAACCTAGGACACTGTATGTTAGACACAAAGAAAATTGAGGGGTTTATCAGCTCAACGAAACAGTGACAGAAAACAGATTCTCTAGTAAGCTAACCTAAAACACTATTGCTGAATTTGTTTTGAGCCACAAAACTGAGATGCAACTGGTGACAATCAAAAAAAAAAAAAAAAAGTGTGGTTCTCCTAAAGTTTGAAGTATATTCCCAAATCACATGCATGAATAGTATTACAATAAATGCACATGAATAGAAAATGGCTCTCGTGAGTTCTTTTTAGTGAATCAAAAACATACAACACAACCAGTGTAGCCTGATTTTCAAAATAAGTTGCTCTTATGAGCTGCTTTTGAAGTGTCTGAATTATCCCAAAGCATCATCCTTTACAGAATTAGCAGAGAAAGAATTTCTTTCACTTGTCAGCAAAAAATAGACATCAATAGACATTTTTTTCAGTGCAGGAGTAAGCTACTTCCTGTGAATGTGAGAGACTTTGGATTCATCAGTTGCAATAAGTAATGGTGTAGTAAGACCAGACTTGGTCTCGAGACCAGACTTCTACTCCATCTTGTCTAAAAGAACTTAGGATTTTATTTCAAGACCTGTCAAGACCAGAACTGCAGGGATTGTTTATCCTGAACAATTACACTGCCCGCTGTTCTTCAGAAAAGTGCATGGTGTTTTTTTTTTTCTTCTGGAGCATCAGTGAGCGTTTGAACCTTCTGTAATAGCTGCATATGAGTCCCTCAGTTGTCCTCAGTGTGAAACGATGGATCTCAAAATCATACAATCTAGGGCTGCAACGATTAATCGCACGATGTCGTGAGGCCGTAAAGCACTGACAAGCTACGCCAAAATCGCGATTCGATTTTGCACGCGATTTTGGCGTAGCTTGTCAGTGCTTTACGGCTCTGTGTATTACTTGCCGCTCCAGCTGAACGCACGTGATGGAGCTTTACTACTAATCAAAGTACCGGCTTCATTGACTAAACGCGCCTCACGACATCGTGCGATTATCGTTGCAGCCCTAATACAATCGTAGTTGGAAAAGGGTTCAAATACACAAAAATTATGAAACACCAAAAAATTTGTGGGATCTGATTTTGAACAGCAGGCAGTTTAACTGTTCAGAACAGACAAGGGACTCATGAATAACTATTACTAAACAATAAAATAAATAAATAAATAAATAAAAATAAAAAAAAACACTGTCATTCAGGTAACAACACAGTATTAAGAATCAAGCGGATGTAAACTTTTGAACTGGGTAATTTTTATGAATTCAACTACTACTTTCTCTCGTGGACTATATGTAAACATATTTTATGTGAAATATCTTATTCAGGTCAGTACTAAATAAACAATAACATGCATTTTGTACAGTATGATCCCTCTTATTTGGGTAAAATAATTAACATTTTGCCGATTCTGAAAGGGGTATGTAAACTTTTGACCTCAAATGTAAAGTGTTTAATTTTATTTATTGATGAAACATTACATATATTTTTAGGCAGTAAAATGTGGATCTTTCAGATGAATTTGAAGAGGGCTGGTTTGGTCTTGACTTTGTCTCGGTCTTGTCTTGGTCTCAACAAATTATAGTCTTGGATTAGGTGGTCTTGGCTACAACACTAGCTATAAGTAAATAGCTAGACTGTAAGACCATTTCTGCTACAACCCAGCATTTATGAGATGAAATTAAAAATAACATGAAAACAAATACGAGTTTTCATTATAAAGCAGCATAACGGACTGTTTTTGCTAAAATAACTGAAAGCAGCTGAAAATGCACATTCAAGGTAAAAATGTCTGTGCCTGCTCTTACATTAAATATAAGGTGAACACTTCAGTCTGAATCAAATCAAATTGTAATCAATACCCAGTTAAGTACAGCCAGTAAACAAGTATCAACATTGTTATACAGTTAAATATTACGTTATTTAAATAAACTACTAAGATGAACAGAAAAGCCTGAAATAGATGTTCTAATGGATTTGAATTGATAAAAACATTTGGCAAACATTTGATAAACCTCAGCTGGGAAGAAAATGCCTTTTGAAACCTCTGGAGACTGATGTCAAAGTGTTTTCAGAGTGCCACGCATAAGAAAGCAAAGTGAGAGACGCTTCAGGGATGTGGGTTTGACAATGAGCCGGAAGCTACTGATGAAATTGGAGGATTACTGGAACCGGGGTCTTCTGGGACAAGGGTTTGAGACTGTTGGTGATGGACTAAATTCAATCGAGGAACAGGGTTGGGTAACATGAACTGGACAGAAATGAGCTCTAATACTGTAAGAGGGGTTTTGGGGTTTTATGGATTAATTCAGTGGAGGTTGCCTGTTAGCTGGACAGTCTGTCTTTCCTTTATCCTGTCATTTTGCAGAAGTTTGCGTTTTTGAATATCAGAGTACAGCGAGTCTTCTCAATGGACTCTGACAGGATTATGGAGGGCTGTGCCGCATTCTGGTCAAACAGCTCAGTGGCAAAGCTGAGAGCTATTAGGAGGTGATTAGGTAACCGGTGGCTGTTTACAAAGGTTGAGCCCGGGGTCTGAGCTGGATAACAAGCACTGGGATGGAATCTGCAGAGCCTGATCCGGCTGACTTGAAGGCTTGGGCTTGTATCCGCTAGCAACTGTCACTATGACCCCACCAGCCAGCCAACGAGCAACTCCTTAAGATGCGGTAATCCAGAGAAACAGTAGTCTGGCAAGAGCGCCAAGGGTTATGCCTGGCAGAACGCATCATGGGGTGTCTGGGAGGAGGAGCGGGCCACGGTGACCCTGAACAGGAGTGATAGAAGCATGTGTTTCTTTGCGTGGGAGGGCGTCGTCGAAACCCTAACTTCTGAAGAGGCTCTTAATGAGGTCTGTGTGCCTGTCCACCTGTACGGAAAGAGTCTGGGCAAGAACGATTTCAAAGGACAAGAGGAGGAGGAGTAGGTCAGGCCTTCAGAGGGAGAGAAAGACAGAGGGATCGGGAGTGAGACGAGAGAAAGGGGAAGAGCGCACTATCTGGCTTGGCACCTAATCAAAGGGATTAGGTTTGAAGAAGCCAAGCCTACAGGTTATCCTTCAGGAAGCATACCAAGTAGTTATCAAAAACACCTCGGTTCAAAGCAGCTCAATTTTCCTATATTTCCCGTTTGGCCCAAGCCTCCAGGGTTTGTTTCTAGCTAATAAAGGGTGTCAGAGATGTTTGTACTTGCATGCTCTAGGAGACAAAGAGAGAGAGAGAAGTGTGTGTTTAAATGTAGTCCAGGTCTGTCCTCATTCTCACAGCACAATCAATCACCCTCAAGACACTCGAGGAGAAACGTGAGATGCCTGTGTCTCTGACTAGGAGATTTAGCGCTAAACAAGCAGTGCAGGTAGTCAGTCAAAGCTATAACCTGTGATTAGCCTGTCACTGATAGTGTACGTGTATATTTAGGATGAAAAGTACTTTGTGATAAAAGCAGCTGATAACATTTTCTTCTTAAGTGGACTGGTGGTATATTGTTCTACGAATTCAGCTTCAGTAGATATTTTACATGCAGTGCTAATCTTGTCAACAGAACTACTGATAAAATGTTAGTTAACAAAGGGTTTTTGGATTTTAATTGATAAAGAAAGTGAAAAATCATCATGAAAAAAAAAAAATATATATATATATATATATATATATATATATTTTTTTTTTTAATTATTATTATTATTATTTTTTTTTTTAAATCAAACACAACGAGAAACGAAACACTTTAAGAAATTAATGCACCAACAATGCTCTTTAAAGTAGAAAAAAAATAAAATGAATTGTTTCAAATAACCCAAATTCGAAAGAAATTTGAAAGAAATATAGACTTTTATTCAGCAGGGATGCCTTAAATTGATCAAAAGCGACAGTAAAGACATTCATAATGTCACAAAATATTTCTATTAGAAATAAATGCTGTTCTTTTGGACTTTCTGTTGCTCAGAGAATCTGGGAAAAAAAAGTATCAGTTTTCACAAAAATATTATGCAGCACTGTTTCTGTTTTTAAGATCATGTGCAGTAATGGCTGCTAAATTACATTCCATATATATTAAACAGGAACAGTTATTTTAAATAGCAATAATTTTATTTATTTATTTAATGGATTTTGGATCAAATAATTGCATCCTGGGTGAGCATAAGAAATTTCTTTTAACAAATATCAGTGATCCGTTAAATAATGAATCAGCTGCTTTGAACAAATCAGTTGAATAAATGATTTTCATTAAGGGTTTCATATTCATTTTATTTTCCATCATATTTCTATATTTGACATTTGATTTTTTAAACCTTAATATCAACACTATTTACGCAGCTGTAATTGTACCAATTCAGACGCAACTTCTTGTATCTGAAGACGTCAGAAGACCTCAAACTTTTAAACAGTACGGTATTCATTAAATAAATTCAATATTACTTGCATCTTGAGCCAAATTATGTGATAGTCATAACGTGTATGTTGTTTTAATTTTGCCCTGACTAGAATCAGTAAATAGCATATGACAAATTCAATTTAAAGCATATTTAGCTCAAAACAAGACAAAAACTGCACCTAAAGCTGCGTTAAAATGAACAGAGCTCGCTGCCATCATGTCGAGCTGTAATAGCTCGGGGCATAATGTTTGGCACCAACACACGTACTGTCTTAACCACTTAAAAAGCCATCCTCTGGTTCTCCGATAGCTCCTTCAACAGTTTACACTACCCAAATCTGAAGGATCCCGATTTACAGACGTACATTACTGGGGCCCAGACCTGCCAAAGCCGAGGTATGGCTTCAATAGAGCCATCCATCTGTCTGCTGTTAGTGCCATTACATCCAGATGGGCCTTTAATTGTATTTCTGTCCAAATTGCAAAATAGCTACTTGGAAAAGAAGCTAAAATAACATACAAACAACAGCAACTATGATAACAAGAAGAGCTGGAGTGGAATGGAAAAGAGATCAAAACCGAGGCTTACAAATTTCAACGCCGCCCTTTGAAAGCGGATCCCCTAACATTACAGCAACGTATTGATTTACTCGGCAATTTGGTGTCTCTCTCTCCCCACGCCGGCACACCGACCTGAACCGCACAGGAGGTCCCGCAAATAGCAGTCGTCTGATTTTTCCAAAACATAAAAGATTAATACCTTTATTCTTTACAGAGGGAGTAAGAGTGGAAAACAAGGCAGAAAGAACGAAGAAAGTAATAATAAAAGGGAGGTCAAATTGGTATTTGGAGAAAGTGAGTTACTGAGCAAAATTAGATATCCAGACCCAGAGGTAACTTCAATAAGAGATAATAAGAAAATGTCTGACTTTTGTGTACAGGATTGAAAACGTGCTCTCGGAAAAGGAAGCCACTGCTCCTCTCGACAAACACAATCTCATCCAACAAAGAAGACGTTGTACTTGAACGGAAAGTAATTTATTCAGTAGCTCATTCTAGCCATTAGAACACGGAGGACGGATTAGTGCTGGCACAAGAACAAATACTTCAAAGCGAGGCAGTAAAATCAAGAACAACAAATCGATAGCATATTTAAAGTTCAAAAACAAAGAACCGAAAAGATGCGGTCAAGATAGTCTTCCCACAAGAAAACCAGACTAACCTTTAAAGTTCCACCAATAATTTGTATTGCTATTCTGCTCTGCAGTTAAAAAACAAATGCTTCCAATCTAACAGCACGGCTCCAATACACCTTTCTAGTAAAGGTCTTTAAGAGCCAAACGTTTCATGCCAGAGAATAAAAATTATAGACGCGCAGGATGGGCCAACAACACTGGGCTAAATATAGCGTGCGCTAACTAGACGCTTGGGAAAGAAAGACCTCAAAAAAAAGTGATACCTGGTCCAATTCCCAGCTCCCATTAGGAAAGGTTACTCGTCTCACTCCTACCTCGCTACACTCTATTAAACACTTATTAAAGGTGCAATAAATGGTGATACGAAGTGGTTACGAGCGCCCCAGGCCAGCGTGTGTCTGAAAGTGCTGTTTATGAGATGAGTGTTTATTACAAACCACAGCTTATCATCATGAGGAAGCTCACAACTGTGTCGCTAACAAAGCAGCTATTAATTTCAATTTAGCCCGATGCTAAATGCGTAAACCGCATTACAGCATGCGTCACCTAATTTTTACAGGAATAAAAACAGCTAAGTGACATACGGAGTATGAATTAAAAGCAGTCTCGATATCATATTGTGACAGCGCTTCACTGCGGGGCTTTGATGGCAAGATTTAGTCTGTAATGAATACGAGCTTCAGAGTATATTCACTGATACATAAAACATATCCTCACTTACTCCATCCCCCCTGACCGTACGCTTCTCATCCAATTTACCCGAGCAAGATAATACGTACATAAACATCTCAAACTCATTCAGATATTTTCGCAGGAGTGTGCGCAGCATATTTAAACTGATCTGTGGTGTATTTGCATCTGCAAGCGTTTTGAAAAGGCTTGTCCATAATAAATGTGAGTCTTTTAAGCCATGTTTACCATTACACAATCTCCATCCTCTGACAATCAAACGCCGCTTACGCCACATTTCACAGGACATGAGGATCTGAATTATTCACTCCGCCATCGCTGGCAATGATTCACATTCGCAGAGATAAAAACGCAAACGAATACATGCTCAAATGTGCACATGTGATGCAGTGATGATATTAAAAAATGAAAAACAGCTCAACTGACAGCTGAATTCTTTTGAACCCTCGAACTTGTGCGGATTTTCTCTAATAAGAGTTTTGGGTCCCTACTAAGAGCCCTACTAGACATACGTGGCTTTTCTAAAAATAAAGAACCAATAGCAACAATAATAAGAAAGCTATATGAAATGAAAATAGCTGATTAAATAATTGATTTCATTTTTAAAAAGCAAATATATAAATACATAAATAAATCAGACTAGGTTCCCAGGTGGCTCCAAGACAAGAACCTCTCTGTACGGCATGCATAATTCACGACTGGAGATATGTGTTTTAAATGCTGCTGAAATATAAATGCAGCATATGCTAATTTGTCTGTTGGCTCTCACATACTTTCATTTAGCCAGTTTGGGCATAAACAGTCAAACAGAGAAAGAAAGATCACAAAATATGAGACAAGTTTTGAGGGTTCTTGGTGATGTATGGAGATAAATTAGGGGAAAAAAGTAGTTAATCTGTAATTTAAGGTAGCGCTGAAACCCTATTGTAATTTTTAGCGTGGCCAAGGATCAGCAATCTCCACGTAAAACTGATCAGGCAGACAAACCGTAAGTGATAGAGACTTGACACTTTTAGGGATGGTAGTACTTCCACCATCTACAACGTCACCAAGGCTTGCCCCAATTAGCCTCACGGGGCCGCTACAGCGATCAAAAGTACGAAATTGCTCATAAGTCCTTAAGCGTTCATTGCAGGCTCAAGCGTCTTGGCTCATGCCGAACAAAACGCATCCCTTGGATTCGTCTGTGACCCTGGTGAAATTTTCGGGTATTTTGCATTTTTTGAAGAACCAACTTTTGTGAACTTTGATAATATTGATAGTGAATATCAATAATTATCCAAAAAAAAGTTGAACTTTCAACTCTCCGTTGCAAAGGGACGCCAAAACGTTTGAAAAGGGCAGGGGTGCCTTTACTAAAAATGGCTATAACTTTTGAACGGAATGAGATATCTTCGCCATTAAGGCTACAAGGAATCTAACATTATTTTTGTCACACTGTACAACAATAAATCTGTTTTTGTATTATAGTAAGGGCTAAGTTTAGGGTTGGGGCAGGTGTAGACGTTAAAGAAAACACAATCCAATAGGTAGAACAATTTATTTCATTGTTAGTTTCCAGTCAAAGCTGTATCCATTCTAACCACAACCTATCTTCGCCAAACTCGCGACACTGGTGGCGCTATGGAAGGAAAAAAAACCACAAAAACGGCCAAAACTACGCAACCGTAGTTATCACGTCCTATCGACGTGAAAATCTGTATCAAGGTCTTGGTCCAAAGTGCTGCAAGTGTCTATAAGGACATTTGCGCATCTAAAAAAAAAAGGCCGCCATTGGCAGATGAACTTTGGTCACCTGTAACGGAGGCTGATCAGAACCAAGTGGGCTTATTTACCTCACAGCCCTAAAGGTCTGTGAGAAATTTGAAAGAAATTAGCCACTGGGGACGATATCGCATTTTGACAGACAGGGTCGTAAAAATTCTGCCATAATCTATTATTAGCCGTCATTTTAATTTTCATATTTTAATTAGAATAACACATTTAATTGCTTTTATTTTTGTTTACATTTTAAATTTTTTATCATGAACCTACAGGACGACAGCGCAGTGTTTAAAAACAACAAAATACGCTAGGGCTGGTTAAACAAAAAAAAAAAATTGACTTCTTGATTTTAATAGATTATCTTTTTAATGAACCAATATCGATTCTTAAATCACAATCAATCTTTTTGTCTATGCTGTTTTCAGTTGATGAATGAACAGTACATAGTGCATCTTTCTTCCAATAAATAGCAATAGGCTAGGCTTTGTGTTACTTTTGATATGAATATAAGTTGAAATATGAGTCTCAGATTTCAAATTCTGTCCATCTCATTAGGAAATTCAAGCAATAAATACCGTTTTGACACTCTTTAATGTGGTGTGGTAGATCGTTGTAGCTTCTGTGTACTCGCTTGTGCGTAATCAAACGCATAGGACAACATTCATGACAGTTTCGTTTTTTGTTCTGAATCCAGCGCACTCACCACCAACTGGACAGGGGTGGGAATTACAGCTACAATTGTACAATAGATCACCCTCAGTGTAATCTGTCAAAATGACGGACGGCCTTCAGATATTTCCGTCACTGATAAAAAAATTCTGTCAATGAGGGACATTTTTCAGTTAACGCGACCTCTGCATACGCACGATATTCGTATCATACGATAAACCTCCTCATTCCTGAACAACTTTGCCTCTAGAACCCACTGCAGTCAATCAAATCGTTAGGTGAAAAACCTATTTTTGCAAACTAGTTCTACCTTTTTCACTCAATCTGGAAAAAACTGCAGTACAATTCTATGGACTCTCTAGGTCAATAATTATAAAAAAAAAAACATTGAAATTTACCCTTTGGAAAGCTATAACAGGGTCGTTTAGAAAAGGGGCCTGTCCAAACATACCCAAAACCCTATAAAGCCTAAATGAAAACTCAAAACTTCACGAAACCTGGTTAGCACATGCGACAAGTGATTCTAAACAAGCATGCTAAGTTTTAGGGAGATCAGACCACAGCTGCCGCTATAACACTTATAAACGTTAAAAACACCATTTTTTTTTTATATAACCTGAATTTGCCAGAAATACTTTTTTTTTTAAATCATTGATTTAGGCTGTTACAGGCTTAATAAATAATATGTAATGTGTTTTTTATATGTACTTAAATGCTTTTAAGTGCTTGAACCCCGGTAATCGCTGCTTGCAGCTTTTTTGGACAACAGATTGTTTGCATTAAGGTGCATTAATGACAGATATTTACCACTGTCACTAGGTTATGAATAATGCCAGGTTTTTTTTTTTTTGTTGTTGTTGCATTGGATTTACCACTAAAACACACACACACAAAGAACAGCATTTGCGTTCATCTGCCACTGATGAAAAAGGTGTGAGCTGCTTTGCAAAGGCTGTTTATGAGAAATGCATTGCACTATACTAACCATAGACATGCAAAGATTACGCATCATCAACGGTGGTTTACTTTTGTAACACAGAGCAGCTCACATTCACACCAGCAGTGAATTGTACCACAGTTCATACAAAACAAACTCCAGACCACCTCTTTAAACTCAGAAGAAACTCTCACACCAACTGAACTATGGTAACAAACGGACTCGGGTCTGCTCCAAAAGCTCTAGTGTGAAAGCACCCAAGAGACACCAACAGAGATTTGTTCCAGTTTACATCATTTTTATGGTTGGCCAGTTGATTTTTGATCTGCATACTGATTGCAAAATGTTTAAATGAAATAGGACAGCCATATGGTCTGTATTCTAAAACGGGCGAAGTATATAACCTGAGAAGAGTGATGAAAGAGAGAGAGGAGAGTGGGACGGCTACGAGAGGCTCATTGTTTATGAAAGAATGAGAAGTGCATTTATCCATAGTGTGTCTCTTTAAGTTGATTGACCTCACTAAAATGAAATCCCAGCAGTGGCTCCTAACAGAGACAACCTGCAGTGCTGCCAACCTGCTCTTCATCTCTGTAAGTATCTCCCAGGTGACTGGCCAATCACCAACAGACTGCAGGAACCAAACCTAATGATGCACTCAAACATCTACACGTACACAACAATCATAGTTAAAGACTATCTCTGTCCATCCAGTGTGTAGTGTAAGTCAGTGGAGTCAGTGTAATAGTGTGTGACCTCTCAGACTGCATGGTGCATGGGAAATTGACAGAGTGCTAAGTGTGGCACTCACTAGCTGGCCTGGTCTAATTAAGGAGGAACAGCATGCCACAGTCTGATGCTCCAAATGGCACCATATGTTTTCCCAGACTAACCGGCTGAATAAATGCCATTTAGCACACGGGATCTACAGCACCGAGTCTGATACACAGACTCTAAGTGTCTTATAAAAGCACCGAGACCCCCCTCAAGTCAGCCTCAGCTGCCTGCTATTTAAATCAGCCCTGATTACAATGCAATAGAAACACTCCTTCATGTACCAAATAACCATTTACAAACCTGCAGTATTTTAGGAAAGAAAAGAGAAAAAGAGTAAAAGATACGTAAAGAAGAGAGAGGGAACAAGAAGCACAAAAAGAGAAAGAATCTGGCTGCTAAAGTGCTTCAGAAACACCATCCTAGACTCTATATATATATATAGAGAGTGAACCCTCCACTAAAATGTTTTAAAAAATCTTAAAATTATTTACATAAAAGATGTTCACATATAGTCCACAAAATCAAAAAGTAGCTGAAAATATTAAAATAACCCCTATCAAAAGTTTGGGAACCCTTGTTTCTTAATACTGTGTGAGGTTGCCTGGATGATCTACGACTATTTTTTTGTTTTATGATGGCTGTTTATGAGTCTCTTGTTTGTTTTTAACAGTTAATCTGAGCACTGTTCTTCAGACAAATTCCAGGTCCTGCAGATTCTTCAGTTTTCCAGCATCTTTTGCATATTTGAACCCTTTCCAGTAGTGACTGTATGATTTTGAGATCCATCATTTCACACTGAGGACAATTGAGGGCCTCAAACACAACTATTAAAAAAGGTTCAAACTTTCACTGATGCTCCAGAAGGAAACACGATGCATTAAGAGCCAGGGGGTGAAAACTTTTTGAATTTGAAGATTAAGGTAAATTGTACTTAGTTTGTCTTCCAGGAAACATGCAAGTATCTTTTGTGGCTTCTGAAAGGCAGTACTAAATGGAAAAAAATATTTCAAGAAAATAAGAAAAATTTGTGAACCTGTTTAAAAGTTTTCACCCCCTGCTTTTAATGCATCGTGTTTTCTTCTGGAGCATCAGTGAGTGTTTGAACCTTTTTAACAGTTGTGTTTGAGTCCCTCAGTTGTCCTCAGTGTGAAAAGATAAATCTCAAATCATACAGTCACTGCTGGGAAGGGTTCAAATATGCACAAGATACTGAAGAATCTGCAGGACCTGAAGGATTTTTCTGAAGAACAGTGCTCAGTTTTACTGTTCAGAACAAACAAGGGACTCATAAACAACCATCACAAAACAAAAAAATAGTCGTAGATCATCCAGGTAACCTCACACAGTATTAAGAACCAAGGGTTCCCAAACTTTTGAAGGGGGTTATTTTAATAATTTCAGCTATTTTTTGGTCTTGTGGACTATATGTAAATATATTTTATGTAAAATATCTTACTCAGGACAGTACTAAATAAAAAATAACATGCATTGTATGATCTCTCTTATTTTGTTGATATTAACATTTTCACAGATTCTGCGAGGGGCTCCCAAACGTTCGCATACGTGTCTATCACATCCCATGTGAGTACTGAACTTAGTTCTCTTTCATGTCTTATTGGGCATAAACTGTTAAATACACACAAGTTTATGTTAAAACCACACATGAGTTACAAAAACAGGAAAGAAATTGCACGTTTATTGCTCCATGTTCATCTGTCCAGCCAAAGACAGTACAGTTGGCATGCTTTGCTCTAACTTTTGCCATGGTGTTATAACTGGTACACCATTGTTGCTTGCAAAAACACAATGGCGACGCTGCGGGTGAAAACGTGCAGATTAAGGGGCAGTAATATTATAATAAATTCCCCTTTCTACATCACAGGGGGAGCGAAATCTGAACAGCTAGTTCTTCTCACATGCTTGCAGAAAAAGGCTTACCAAAACAAAGTTACCGGGTTGTTCTTTTTCACGTTTTCTGGGTTTTCAGATGCACCGGGACCCGATTATAGCACTTAATCATGGAAAAAGTCTGATTTTCATGATATGTTACCTTTAAGAAACCAGCATGCTATTGAAGAAAGAAAAAAAAAATAAAGAAATGACCGAGTGACTGTGGCTCAGTCAGTACAACTGCTGATACAACAGAAACAGAAACAATGCCCACATCAAACTAGAGAGCTGCTGGGAAGGGCATAGCTTTGTTTCTGTTAAAATGATTCAGTGAAATGACTACAGCTGGAGCTAGCAATTAAAAGGCTGGAAACAAGCTGAAGCGCAGATATTTACTGACTACTACAAAGCACATACACACAAAAAAATAAAGACCCTCTGGCCAAATCTGTCCTCACTAAACCTTGACATTTTAATCAAGCTCCAGGAGTGCGTAATGAGGAACCGCTTAGACTTCATTATTAGATACTGCATGTTACTAATTAGAGCTACCACAGTCTTTTATTGCACAGCCTGCACACTACACTCATCAGAGACAGGTAGTGAACAGCACAGACATGAGAAGAGAAGTGTAGCCTACACTAAAACAATTACATTGGTGAAGCGTACATGCACTCAACTATTACGGAGAGTCAAAACAGCAGATAAGGAGCGCATTATATTCCACAGGAGTGCGCGCGCTGGTAAATGTTTTCATAATACAGTGCAACTGATATTTTTTAATGTTAAAATCCTTTATTCTACACAGTTTAATGCACAGAGACAACTACAAGGAAGCCATTTGTAGGCTGCCATCATGAAGAGTGTAGACTGCTGCTCTGTCACTTCCTCTGCCCAGCTGGATCAGTTATGGATGAGACTACTGTACTGTAGTGTAAGTAAACAATTAATGTTTTTGCAGATTCATTTTATGATACTACTAGTGAAAAACTTGCATGTTTGTACAGGAAAGCAATCTAGGTTTTTCCGACTGTATTCGTCTAAAAGAAGAAAGTCATATCCACCTAGGATGGGTTGAGGATGAGTAAATAATGGGAAACACCGTGAAGCCATGTTATTTATTTTTTGACAGTTAACAGTCTAGTTTCCTTAGCAAAACCCAATGAAATTCATAATTTTTCTTTTTAGAGTAAACGTCTCAGAAATAAACGAAGGAACCGAGGCTAAAAATGTCCTCATAAAGCATCGATAAGGATGGAAGGAGCGTTTCTAATGCACTGAGCCTGATGTGTTTATTTATCAGATATCTTTTAGTGGACCCGCTAGTGCAGTTTAGAGCCTCATAAATGTCAGATAAGCCACCGACCGCGGCCAGAGAGAGAGAGATGTGTGTGTTTCGATGGCCTCTTGGAGCTCGTGGGGTCGTTTAAACAGCAGCGAGCAGCAGGAATTCAGTTCCTGTGTGTCAAACGGCATTCTGAATAGTTGCACCTCGGGCGGAATACATCGCATTGTGATTTCATGAGCGAGAAAAAAAGGCAGCCCTCCGACAGAAAGGAGAGTGGAGGAAACAAAAATGACTCACAGCGGATATCTCAAAGCAACGAGAAAGAGAGAAGAAAGTTGAAAGTGAATCCTCCTCTTCCCACAGGCAGTTAAGTGGGTACCTTGAGGCTGAAGGCCCCCAGCAGTGGGTTGATAATGTGACCTCTGAGCTAGCAGACTCGCAGGCAGACCAGAGGCTGTGTAAACTAGCACTGGAGAGCCTCAGGATGGAGCCAAGCTGAAGAAATCAGGTACAGGACAGAAGCAGATGCAGAAAATGACACAAAACAGCATGTACTTCTTACATGACAGACATGATTATACAAGAGATTAAGAGTTTGAGTAGCTGGACACACAACCAATTCAAACTCGAGGGCCAAACTGAACTTCTTAAATAAATATTAATGGTTATTTTCAACTTTTATTTTCAATGCATCTATGGCTAGAGTTGAGGTCAAAAGTTTACATACACCTTGCAGAATCTGCAAAATGTTAATTATTTGAACAAAATAAGAACGATCATACAAAACGCATGTCATTTTTTAAGTACCTACCTGAATAAGACGTTTACATATAGTCCACAAGAGAAAATAATAGTTGAATTTATAAAAATGACCCTGTTCAAAAGTTTACATATGGTTGATTTTTAATACGGTGTTGTTACCTGAGCGATCCACTGCATTTTTTTTTTTGTGATAATTGCTCATGAGTCCCTTGTTTGTCCTGAACAGTTCAACTGCCCGCTGTTCTTCAGACAACTGAGGGACTCATATGCAACTACTACAAAAGGTACAAACGCTCACTGACGCTATATATAAAAAAAAAAAAACAAATTTTGTATTTGTAATTTTGTATGATCCCTCTTATTTTGGTCAAACAATTAACATTTTGCAGATTCTGCAAGGTGTATGTAAACTTTTGACCTCAAATGTATCTATTAGCACAGTAAATCATTTTAACATTTTAATAGGGAAGGTTAACAAATGAAGACTACTACTTTTGGTACCTGCACTATGGCAGAAGAAAGGGATATAGATGTGATACAGTCATCCGTAAAGTTGTTTAAATGCTGCAAACCCTACTGAAAGCAATTTAATTGTTACCAGAATCCAGAAAACAGAGTCTCCCCTCAAAGGGATGATTTAGGAAAATTTATACCATAAGTAACTGAAAAACTCATATAAGTCGCAGTTTTCATCTTGGTGAAGGGTGTTTCTTCAACTATGGTCACTTTCATGTCCCAGGTGTTGATTTTTATTAAAACTGACTCATTTCAGTCAAATTCTTCTAGAAATTGTACCTTTTTTTTTTGCTACTTTTTGGGTGTTTTTAAAATATTTTAATCCTGAAGTGTGAATTAACATAAAACAAAAAAAAAGGTACATTTTTGAACATTTTCAACTTCTTTGCAAGAAGTATAACATTTGTCCTGTCAAAACTTTCAGGAAAGAAAAGAAAACTTCAGTTTGCTTTACAAGTGTCCATAGTAGAAAAAAAAAGGTAAACATTTCTTTAGTTTTAACAACTGAGGGATGGATCGAAAAGTTCTGTGGTAACTGAGTTGAAAATAACTATTCCTCAAGTTTACACTCAGCTCTTTCCTTCAAACATACCCGAAAGCTTTAGTCAAACACACTCAAGCTACTGCACTATTATAAGCTTGCTTTGATTTAATCGCCTATTGTCAGCTTCATTCCTATATCCAGGCCATCCGATGTATCTCACTTAATTTGAAATCTCTTTGTAAAGCACTTGGCTGTGGATTAGCTCTCTGTTTTTATTTCAAAGTCCTGTATAAGCTGTGCTCCCTCATGGGCCGGTTCCTTTCATCCTCAGAAAAGTTCACACACAATTCGCTTCGAGTAAAACACGGACAAACACCTCAGAGAAAGCAGCGAGAGCTGTGCTAGTACACTAATTACAAAAAATATCTGCACTAATCCAACCCTGATAAAACACTCATTACCAAGCAAAGACACTTATCAACGGCGGATTGATGACCCATTTCCGAAAGTGGCTTTATAGGAGGCAGAGGAAAGGCAGTGTATCACTCTATCCTACATCTGTACCAGAGCTTTTCATTTGTCTAAGAGCGACGGATGTAGAGAGGTAATTAACAGCTGCTGGACTGGGCTAATAGAATTCTCTGGAAACTGTAAGTTGGTGGTGAGGGAGAGGGAGATGGCAGCCCATGTCTGTATTAATTACAATGCTTCAGGATAGACTAAAGCTGCGAAAATCCTTTTAAGGACGTCAGACAGGTGAACTTCTTTTTACCTGTCAAACTCAAATGCACACACACAGAAAATACTAGTAACGAGTTAATGGTGCATTTAATTTTTTACTTAATATGCTTTATACATAATGAAATGAATAGCACATTTGACATAAAGGTCTTTTCAGGAACTGCCCCAGTGTTGACACTTTCAGTTGTGGAATAAATTATGGGTGACAAATATACGGTTGAGGTCAAAAGTTTACATACACCCTGCAGAATCTGCAAAATGTTAATTATTTTACCAAAATAAGAGGGATCATACAAAATGCATGTTATTTTTTTATTAGTTCTTAATACTGTGTTGTTACCTGCATGATCCACAGCTGTTTTTTTTGGTTTTGTTTTTTTACGAGTCACTTGTTTGTCCTGAACAGTTAAACTGCCCTCAGGTTCCTCAGGTTCCACAAATATTTTGGTCTTTTCAAACTGAGGGACTGATATGCAGCTACTACAGAAGGTTCAAACACTCATTGATGCTTCAGAAAGAAACACGATGCATTAAGAGCCGGGGGTGAAAACTTTATGAATTTGAAAATCAGGGTAAATTTAACATATTTTGTCTTCTGGGAAACATGTAAGTATCTTCTGTAGCTTTTGAAGGACAGTACTACTAATAATATTATGATATTTAAAATGTAATATTTAAAAATGTACACATCGTCATTCTGTTCAAAAGTTTACACCCCTGGCTCTTAATGCATCGATTTTCCTTCTGGAGCATCGGTGAGCATTTGAACCTTCTGTAAGTTGCATATGAGTCCTTCAGTTATTCTCAGTGTGAAAAGATGGATCTCAAAATCATACAGTCATTGTTGGAAACGGTTCAAATACGTAAAAGTGCTGAAAAATCAAAGAATTTGTGGGATTTTTCTGAAGAACAGCAGGCAGATTTGGCTGTCAGGACAAACAAAGGACTCATGAACAATTATCACAAAAAAACAAAACAAAACAAACAAAAAAAAAAAAACAGCTGTGGAACATTCAGGTAAAAACACAGTAAGAATAAAGCGTATGTAAATTTTTGAACGAGTCATTTTATACATTTAACTATTATTTTCTCTTGTGGACTACATTATTAAGGTCAGTACTAAATAAAAAATAACGCATTTTGTATGATCCCTCTTATTTTGGTAAAATAATTAACATTTTGCAGATTCTGCAAGGTATATGTAAATTTATGACCTCAACTGTATCTGTAAATATAGGGCATGTCGACAATGGTGACAATAACATTTTGTATCCACACTGATCCCATTGGTTATTTAGATGCCTTTTTTGGCTTTTCTTTTTGTAAGAAATTATATTGAGCTTAAATAGACTATTTTCACAAACCACATTTTCACATTCTTTGCATAATTTGAAACATCTATAAAAGTTGTCACCTTCGACTGAAAATAAGGGGTCTATATGTTAAATATAGTAGAAATGTTGATGAATCTTAGAAATAAAAAAATAAATGAATACATGAAACTTTCCAGGTATTTTTCCATTATTTTAAGGATAATTAATACTAATTCTTCTTTTTTCTTCTTTTTTTTTTTACTGTATAATAAAAGTGGGGTTGATTTGTATTAAAACTACTTTTGATTAATTTAAACGTGTTTCTTTTTGTATATAAAGATCACATTAAACTTTGTGCCATAATTAAATCATTCTTAATCGTTCTTCTATTTTGTTTTGTTTATTTTTCCTTACACTAAATATTTTTTTCCTTTTGATTTTTAGTAGCTAATTGTGACCTGTACTTGGATTCTTCCAGAAAGAAAAAAAATGACACAGTGCACCTTTAAACACATCATAAGCAATTGCTTTGATAGATAGCGCATAGTAACATTTGGTAATTCGGCCACACACAGACAGCAGCTGATGGCAGTAGGTAAGGTTGAAAGGTCTGCTCCACCTGCCTGCTGTATCCCTGTCTAAGTTTGGTAATGAACACAGACAGCTTGGGGACAGTATGTGTTGAGAGTGTGAGTGTGTGTTTAGGGGTCTGACAGGTCCGCTCTGATGTCCCTCTCTCTCTCTGACAGGGCTGACCCGCAGTAATTTCTCCACTGACAGCAGCAGCTGTAGCCGTAACGCATAGACAGATGAAATTTTCATAACTATCTCCTCACAGTCACATCTTCACCTTCAGGATCATTTATAACCCGCCACTCGCCTGCCAGACACAATATGCTTGCCATGAAGCGGACTGCTCCAGCGGTGTTGGAAATAATTAACAGTGCAAGGGCAAAAGGAGTGAGTGTGTGTGTCTGTGGAGAGGGAGATTAAGGAGAGCTAACACTATCATTAACGTACATGTCACTTCAGCACAGTCAAGGATATGAAGAACTAATTACACACACACACACACACACACACAGTGAAAAGAGCCCCACCGCCTCTTGCATCTTTTGGCCCCCAAAAGAACGAGGCAGAGAGCTAGTGTTTGGAAGAAAATGAGAAATGGTATAATAGCAACACATTAACGTTCACGTAAGTTAATGGCTCTACTACCCACGGTGCCATGACTCAGATTACAGCGTCATAAGTGAGAGATTCATCCTCTAATGTTAGCACATCTGTAGAACAGTCACATGACCCTTACACTGGGGAAGTTGTCAGATTCAATCACCTCCTTCTGCCTTGGCTTGATCTTAAAGGGATACTTTACTCAGAAACGAAAATTATGTTGTCATTTACTCATCAAAGACTGACGTCAGAAGGCAGTCAAGCTTTAAAATCTGTCTAAAAGCATATTAAAAATCATCCTTATATTGTGCACACTTTATTCCAAGTCTAACAAAGCCAGAGCATAGCTTTGTGTAAAGAACGACTCTCCAATCTCAGTTATGTTTGCATGTTTTCAAATACAATACACAAATCTGAATATGGACATTTTCGCACTAATAATAAACTTATATTAACTATTTACTATTTAAAGGTGCACTAAGCAATTTAAAAAAAAAAAAAAATGCTTTTGACCACAGTGTCGGACCGGGTCCCAAAACACACTTGTAGCCAATCAGCAATAAGGGGCGGGACTAGTAATGATAGAGAGAAGAGAGCGCTCAGTTTGCATGCACAGGACTGATATTAGCAGATCGACTATAGATAGAGAGAATTGAAAGATAAAAAAAGAGGAAAATATCGGAGGAACAAAACATTAAAAAGAAGGGTTACGATCAGGCAAGAGGTAGGACCCGCGTAAATATCGGAGCAGCTTTCCAGCGGTGGAGAGAAGTTAGGGAGTGGGAAGGGCTCGAAACGGACGCCGAGGTTGCGTATCTTTTTGATAGGTGAGTAACGTTGTAACGTTATGCCAGGGTTGTGTATACGTACATGTGGGGCGGAGACACCAAATTAGGGGCGACTTCCTGACGGGCCATGGGCGTGTTTGTTTTGGGATTTTCAAATATCGGCATTGTTTGGCAAAAATCACTTAGTGAACCTTTAAGAGCTATGGCAAAGGGTAAAAACGCAATACAGCTCAATTAAAAAAAAAAAAAAAAAAGTGTTATGTTTTTGAAACAAGTCTCTTGTGTTCGTTAAGGCAGCATTTATTTGATCAAAAACAGTAAAACGGTAACAATTTTTACGATTCAAATTTTTCATGTTTTAAAATGAAATCTATTCTTGTACAAGCAACCCTGAATTTTTAACAGTCTTCAGTGATCCTTCTAAAATAATTCTAATATGCTGATTTGATTTTATTATTATCAATACTCATAACTGCTCAACTCACTCAGTATTTTTGTGGAAAACATGATACATGTTTTTTCAGGATTATTTAATGAATAGAAAGTTAAGGGAACAGCATTTATTTGAAAAAGAAATCTTTTGTAACACTGTAAATGCATCCTTGCTGAATATATTAATTTCTTAAAAAACTAAAGTTTGGGATCAGTAAGACTTGTATTGTTTTTAAAGAAGTCTCTTATGCTCATCAAGGCTGCATTTATTTGATCAAAAATACAGAAGAAAACAGTAATACTGCAAAATGTTGTTACAATATAAAATAATGGTTACTACTTTAATATACTTTAAAATATAATTTATTCCTGTGAAGAGAAGCTGAATTTTCATAATTACTCCAGTCTTAAAAGTCACATGATTCTTCAGAAATCATTATAATATACAGATTTATTATTAGAATAATCATTGTTGGCAACAGTTGTGCTGCCAAATATTTTTTTGGAACCTGTTTGGAACTTTTTTCCGGATTCTTTGATGAATAAAAAAGCTTTTTCTAACAATATAAGTATTTGCTATCACTTTTTTTTATCAATTTAACACATCCTCACAGAATAAAAGTATTAATTTCTTTCAAAAAAGACAGAATAAAAATTTACTGACCCAAACTTTTGAACGGTACTGTATATTGTTAGAAAAGATTTTTTATTTTAAATAAACACTGTTCTTTTTAACTTTTTATTCAAAGAATCTTGAAAAAAAGTATCACAGAAAAATATTAAGCAGCACTGCTGTTTCCAACACTGATAATTAATCAGAATATTAGAATGATTTCTGAATGATCATGTGACCCTGAAGACTGGAGTAATGATGCTGAAAATTCAGCTTTGATCACAGGAATAAATTACATTTTAATGTATATTAAAAAAGAAAAATGTTACTTTTACATCATAACAATATTTCACATCATTACATTTTTTTGATCAAATAGCTTTGATGAGCATAAGAAACTTTTTTAAAAACATTAAAAATCGTATTGATCCCAAACTATAATATATATTTCAAGCAAACAGCTATTTTTAGTTTCCGGGAAAAAAAAATTATTTATTTTTGGGTGAACTCTCTGACCTTTAGGCCAAACCAATAAAAGTGCTAATATCCTTTGTTTTAAAAGTAAAGACCACCCATTATAAACAGTTTTAAACTCAAGTGTATAAATCAGCTGAGCTAGGAAAAAGTTTCACAGTTGTTGCTATACAGAGTGACTGCGTCCGTTTCAGTGTGTTAAAGTGTTTCAGTAGCCATTAAGAGCTCCACATTCTAGCTCACTTCTATCCTCAGTTCTTGGCTTTTCCTCCGATGCAGTAATGTTGCGCCACTCTGGTTAGCCTCACGCGCTTCTCAGTCTCTCTTTCCATATAAAATCAACGCTTAATAGCAGAGTGCGCAACTGTTTGCAGGGGCCCCGAATTTCTGCGGTGCTCGTAATTGCATCAAGCACGGCAAAGCCTTTACCATCGCTGCAAAAAGCATAATTATGCGATGCTGTTTTTATTAAACCAAGCGAGCAATTAAAACGAAAAGCAATTTCTCTTTTTTAATGGCATTCTCCCCTCTCATTTGGACGCATCCGAGAAACGTTAGTTTTACACGGGGAGGCAACTTGCTGAATCATGTCCTCTTATAAACTGTTGTTTAGAGTTTGGTCACATAATGAAGCCTTCCATGTCCCGAAAAACAGGCCTCATCCGCCCAGCTATTAGGATCCCACATGTGTTCACCAGTACGCATGTGTACATTTGGGTGTAATTCCTTGTACTTGTTTGCGTTCGCTCGCCGCAAACATACGAGCGCAGAAACAAATAGGACTTACTTTGCCTCTCCGCAAACAAATATAATAAAAACGACATTCCAGCGTGTACTGGCGCCGCCCCAAATCCAAGCGGTTCGCCGAGTGGGTCGCTGCATGCACTCTCAAATCCTGACGACCGCAGCCGTACCAGAGCGGGCGCACGAAGGGGACGGCAGCCGTGGCGGCTATGTCACGCATAGCTTTATGATTGCTAAACAGTGGTTTAGGCGTATCTGAGTAATTTACGATCAAACTCTCAGACGCTCGTTCTACTAGTAATCACACATCGCACGCACGTCGCGAGGGAGGGACCACACATGTTTGTTTCGATAAAGACAGACAAATTAGATGACAGCTTTTAAGCCCAACCATCACTTTCACGCTAATTACAGCCCTGTCGATGATGAAAGAAACACACCCAGACGCACACAAATAAATTTGTTACCTCTCCGAGTGCTGTGCAGTGAGCAAACACAACAGCTGGAGAATGTATAGATATATACGTGTGCGTGTGTGTTTATGGAGAGCAAGTCCAGGTGTTTGCCCGCGAGCACTGGAGCCTTTGGTGAAACACATAAGATGCTAAAACACCCTTCACAGGCCTGAAGAAAAACACTGCACCATCGGGTGTTTACCTGTGCTGTTACGGCTTTGTCATTACTGGCAGACGAACTCACATACAAGGTGGTTCGGTTAATTAAACCGATGAGTTAGCGAGAGCATCAAACCCTCAAGCCGAGGTGTGTGTGTGTGTACTTGTTTTTGCTACATTGTGGGGACCAAATGTCCCCACAAGGATAGTAAAACCTGAAATTTTTGACTTGTGGGGACCTAAATTGAGGTCCCCATGGGTACAAAAGCTTATAAATCATACACAATGAGATTTTTTGAGAAAGTAAAAATGCAGAAAGTTTTCTGTAAGGGTTAGGTTTAGGGGTAGGGTTAGGGTAAGGGGATAGAAAATACAGTGTGGACAGTATACAAACCATTGCGCCTATGGAGAGTCCCCACAAAGATAATAAACCAGACATGTGTGTGTGTGTGTGTGTGTGTGCATGATATCTCCATCCTTACGAAGTGTAAAGGTCTCCCCAGCATCAGAGCTGTCATGTGCAGGGTGAGCCTGTCCGTTCTCATTGAAGATAGACGTTAACGGTCTTTTTCTCTCTACTCGGGGACAGCGGCTCTATTGTCTGTCCTCTGTCAGACCCTGGTGGGAGGGACACAGTCACTGCTGGGACAAAAGATACGCCGCAGGATTGACAGCTATGGAGACACCCTGTTCCTCATGAGACGACAACCGGTGGAGTGAATTTGTGTGCCAATGAAAGTGAGACTGAGGGAAAAGCAACTGTGTTAATATGCAATATGTGGTACATTCAGGTCTTGGGAATGGTACTTTTAAGTATAGCTTTTGTGTTGGTCTTAAAAAAACGCAGACTGTGAATTTACGGGAAATAATATATTGGTTTTGTTAGTTACTTTTGCATTACGGTTCTCTGCTCGCTTGATGTTTTTAATATTGTAATGCTAATAATGTGTTGTGCCATGTTGTGTTTGCATGCATAATTGATCCCCTACCCTTCGAATATTATCATCTTTCCTAAATGCTAATGGAATAATTTTCTAAATCTCATAACCGGTTAGTGCTATCACTGTTTTTAGCTTTGCAACACTTATTGTAAACTAAAAGCAAAATTAAAATGATTAAAATTGTTTCCAGTAACAGAAATAAAGCTAAAATAACATAAAATACAAATATTAGATACAAATTTAATAAATAAATAAATAATAAGCTAAACCATTGAAATGTTGACTTGAAAAGTAACTAGTTAAAGTAAAGCTTATCAAAAGCTTAGCCAAATTAAACTGACAAAAGCACACAAATCTTTACTAAATCTTATATATATATATATATATATATATATATATAAAAAAAGCAAAAATAAAGCCTAGCAAAATTAAACAGAAATGTTTTCTGTTAAAAAAAGCAAAATTAAAGTTAAAACTGAATTTAGGTTAACATAAAGCTGAAATGATATAAAATATAAAAAATATATAAAAAACAAAAAATAAAATAAAAATTTGACTAACCAGTTAAAGTAAAAATAAAAAGTAATAATAATAATAATAATAATAATAAATATGAAAATTGAAATAAAAATAAAGCTTAGCAAAATTAAACACACATATTTTCTGTTTACAAAAATAATAAAATAATAAACTATTAAAAATAGTTTCCAGTAACTGAAATAATGCCAAAATAATATTAAACATAAATATCATATGGAGGGAAGAAAAAAAAAAACTATCTAAAAATTTGAAATGTTGCCTTTGAAAGCAACCAATTAAAATAAATAAATACATACATACATACATACATACATACATACATACATACATAAAATTGAAACCAAAATTAAAAATTAAACAGACATACTTTCTGTTTAAAAAAGTAAAGTAAAAGTAAAATTAAAACTATTCAGAATTGTTCCCGGGAACTGAAATTATGCTAAAATAATATAAAATATAAATATTAGATCAAAAAAACAAAAATTGAAACAAAAATAAAGCTTAGCAAAATTAAACAGAAATATTTTGTTTAAAAAAAAAAAAATCTAACAAGCAAAATTAAAACTATTAAAAATGTGTTTTCAGTAATTGAAATAATGCTAAAATAATATAAAATATAAAATAAAATATAAAATATAAATATTAGATGAAAACTTATTTTAAAAAAATGAAATTATAGTACTAATATAAAAAATTGAAACAAAAATAAATCTTAGCAAAATTATACTTATTAAAAATGGTTTCCATTAACTGAAATAAAGCTAAAATATTATATAATATAAAATATTACATGAAAAAAAAAACTAAAGAACATTTTTTATGACAAAATCACATAAATTACAAAATCTTAAAAAAAATAAATAAATAAATAAATAAATAAATAAAAAATAAAGCTTAGCAAAATTATACAATTTTTTTTTGTTTTACAATATATATATATATATATATTATTTTTATTATTATGTTTCCAATAACTGAAATAAAGCTAAAATAATATAAAATATAAATATTAGATGAAAACCTATTTTAAAAAATGATATTATAGTACTAATGTGAATAACTTCAGATTGAGTCTGATTATTCAATGCACGTTACTCGTAAAGCATTAACACTGACCTCGTTTGTGTTGCCAAAACATAGGTGAGTTAGCAATCATGTTTGCCTTTGTGTGTAATGTTTAGTGTTTGATGTTCTAGTCTGTGAAGAAACTTCTGCTTGCCCTCTGAACTCCATGACCTTTCAGTGTGTGTGTGAGTGTGCGATGACAGCCTGTGGCATTTCTGTTCAGAAGGTTTCCACCCAGGTGAAGTACGAGAGGTCACAACACACTCAACACATTGAGACACTCACTAAAATACAGACATTCAGAGCCTGAGGTCAGAGGTCACACACTGAGGGTGAGTGATGAGGGCAGCTGCGGCCTCCAGGATGCAACACTCACATGCTCAAATGCAAACAAACGTTTGCCACAACGTATGCGTTGTGGTTATGAATGATTAACTCAATTCAAATATTTCATTAACACTATAATAAAGTTCCAGAAGTGAGCACCAGCTGATGCGTATGTTATAATTTTACAGCATTTATTCATTTATACAAAGACGTTTACGCTCGGTAAATGACATTAAAAACATGCATAACGCTACTAAAAATGTGTTACTTTAAACTTTTCAACAAATATGTTTAGAAATGAACATTCTCCTAGATTAATAAATGCTGTAAAAAATATATAGTTATGTATTATGATATCAAATACATTAACTAATGGTGATTAAATGAATATTTTAAGTGTCACACTTTTAAAAATGCTGCGTTAATCCAGCACTGGGTGAAATATGGACAATGTTTTGACCCAGTGGTTGGGTTAAATGTGTAACCTAGCCTTCTGGGTAGTTTTATTTAACTCACCTTTTGTTTAAAAATTATATTTCATGCTTAAAATGAACACAGAATAGGTTGGAAATTAACATTTATTAATAAGTTGAATAAATAATAATTAAATAATAAACTTTTTTAAATTGCTTATTAATAAAAGTTGCTGATGCCTCTAGTAATTATGTGCCTGATTTTTAATTTACAACCTGTTGGGTTCATTTTAAGCCAGCCATATAGTCATTTTTTAACAATAGTTGAGTTAAATAAAACTACCCAAACGGTTTGGTTAAACATTTAACCCAGCCGCTGAGTCAAAACAATACAGCCCCTGGGTTTGTTCATATTTCACCCAGCGCATTTTTTAAAGTGTACCAATATTTTTAGAGACATTTTAAAAATAACAAGGAAATAGAGAGCAGATTAACTGAATCTTTAGGAGTTCATAAATCTTTTCCCATTTAAATAAAACGATTAATTTCATTTAACTTAAGCTTTTAATAGAGCCCTTCATCCAAGTACATGATCTCCTACTCTTTTCGTCTATGAAAAACTGGTTTTGGATGACCTACATGCTTTAGTAAATTATGCCCTAAATCTGCCCTGTCCACTTAAACGTATCGCATTTTGTAATTGAGTGATAATGCAAGAAAACCAAGAACAGAATAAGCAAAAGCGTGTGATGAAAGGAAAAGAGGGCAAATATAGCAGAGAGAGAGAGAGAGAGACTGAAAGAGAGGGGGGTGGAGACAGATGGGCATTTTCAGAGATCATTTATCAAACTCAGGCCCGTTCACTCCCCTCCCCTCTCCTAAACCCCCATGTAATTCAGTAATCATTTTCATTATCATATAATGACCTTACAAAGCCTACAGCAGTTAGCACGGTCACTACAAACCACACAGCTGTTCCCGGCACTGCCCCCTTCATCACCTCCCAAACGCGCAATCTGCCCACCGCAGGAATGGACTGTGACCCCTGCGGAGGTCAACGGAGGGATGTAGATGTGACAGGAGTTGTACGATCTACCTGAGCAAGGTCGCTTCTATCGGAGCGTGTGTTCACATGTGTACTTTTTACGTAAACTCGTCTGTGCAGGCATAAAGGGTGTGAGATCAATGGTTTTGACCCACAACACTGCAGCTTGCATATGGATGAAACAAAACCACAAGGTCGACCCCTTTCGTCTGCCAATGCAAATGAATCTCTAAGAGGTCTTCCTTCTGTAAGTGTTTGATTTTGACCTATGGAAGATTCAACACATTCTTAAGAGCAAATCATTCCAGAATATTCCAAAAGCACAGATGGATATGCATATATGGTCCCCTTTACATGCACTGCACTTACGCATTCATTATAAAAGAGATCAACCAGGAGGCCTCAGCAAACCTCTAAGGGGGCCTCAGAACATCTTCAAACCATTTAAAAATAAAATAAAATAAAATAAAATACTGTTTAATTTTGAATCGTGGTCAATTTTAAAAACAAAAATTAATCGGTGTACTACCGTGGTTAATATATTAACCCTCCCAGTTTCTAGTGTAAAATAAAATAAAATAAAATAAAATGTTTCATTTTGAATTGTGGCAAATAAAATAAAATAATACAAAATACAATAAAATAAAATAATATAGTGTTTCATTTTGAATTGTGACTAATAAAACAAAACAAAACAAAACAAAAAAAATAAAATAAAATAAAATAAAATAAAATAAAATAAAATAAAATAAATAAAATAGTGTTTCACTTTGAATTGTGGCAAATAAAATAAAATAATACAAAAAAAATAAATAAATAAATAATTTAGTGTTTAATTTTGAAGTGTGGTCAATTTTAAAACCAAAAATTAATTGTGGTTTACTACCGTGGTTAATATATTAACACACCCAGTTTCTAGTGTCAAATAAAATAAAATGAAATAAAATAAAATAGTGTTTCATTTTGAATTGTGGCAAATAAAATAGAATAACACAAAATAAAAAATAAATAAATAAAAAAATAAAAAATAATAAAATAGTGTTTCATTTTGAATTGTTGGCAAATAAAATAAAATAAAATAATACAAAATAAACAATAAAATAAAATAAAATAAAATAAAATAAAATAAAATAAAATAAAATAAAATAATAGTGTTACATTTTGAATCGTGGTCAATTATGGTTTACTACCATGGTTAATATATTAACACTCCCAGTTTCTGCTGTCATAATTACATCAGAAACACCAAAAAATAAAAAAAAAATAAACTGTTGGGGAATGGGAACTTTAAGACAAAAAGCTTGAGACAAAGATAGAGATCCAAACACATGTACCTGCATTTCAGGTACATAATTCAAATGATATTATTTGTTAATTCGGGTGACCGCAGTATCTGTCCTGTTTGTCATTTTCATATCGCAAGAGCAAAATAAAAAGTAAACACCCAAAATGTGCAAACGTCTTTTTAACGAGTCCATCAAAAGAGGTTCAAATAAAGAGCCAAAATGTCTGGAGGTGACCTGCATGAGTGCATTAGGTAAGCTAATAAGCCTGAGTACCCATAAGTCAACAGGAGCAACCTACAGTCACATTTAGCATCTCTGTCCCTGAGGGTAACTTCAGATAGCTGAAAGCAGGTCCAGAGGCCCCACAGTCTGCAGCACTCCAACTACTGTTTAAGAAAGCAAATGTCTGTAAGACAATAAAAGCCTTAATCAATCAGCCCGCTGTGCTTATGTTTATGAGCCTGTAGCGCCAACCATCCATCACCCGGTTTTTACCACTCAAAACACAGACACAGAGACAAAAGAAAGGCATAATGTGAGGAGCGGGCCTGCTGCATACTAAATTAATAAAACAATCGCAGCCTTTCACGGCAAAATAAGCGACATGATTTAGCAGGCTGCTCTAAGAAGTTTCTTTTCAAGAAGAACGGTCAGAAATGGATGTTTGCGTTCGGCACTGTGAGTCATGATAGTTGTTATAACAGTCTGTCACGATAATGGTATTAATACATCACCGCGTTCAGGTGAGCTTTATCACTTTATCAGCTCGCGTCGAAGGAGATATTATCAGCTATGAGTTCATTTTTGTCTTAACAGCGTGTCTTAACCTTAGCCTGAGCTATCTGCCTCCCCTCCCTAAATGCGATTTGTTGACAGCTACTTTACAGACCTGTGCCTGATGTTTCGAAGAGTGACGTTATCTCGCTCTGGAAGGGGGGCAGGAAGTGATAGTGGAAAGGGATGAGTTCAAACACATTGCAATGTGTGCACACAGAGGAGTGAAGGTAGCTTTATCTAATCACGGTGCTCCGTCTGATGAAATAAACTTCCGTGGCTGTGACCGAGTGTGCAAATGTGTTGTACAGGTTTGTGCGTGCGTGTGTGTGTGTGTGTGTGTGTGTGTGTGTGTGTGTAACCAGTTTCTTCAGTGGTGAAATGAAACTTAAACTACAATTTACAAACTGTTCTGTGAAATATTTCCCCACATTTGATTTTTTTTTTTATTCAAAAAAAAGCTGCTATAATCACAGCAAAAAATTGTAAATGTACACTGTTGTTCAAAAGTTTGGGATCAGTAAGATTTTTATTTTATTATAATTTTTTTCTTATATGCTTACCAAGGCTGCATTTACTTGCTTAATAATAATAATAACAATAAAATGTTCAAAAATATATATTACAATTTCAAAGAGGTGTTTTCTGTTTTACTATATATTTAAATTAAAATTATTAAATTTTTCCTGTGATGACAAAGATGAATATTCACCATCCATTACTTATGTGTGGCACATGATCCTTCAGAAATCACTTTAACATGCTTTTTTTTAATTAAAATTACGAGGAAAAAAAAGAATTTATACAACTTAAATTCTCAAAAGATTTCGCCTTTATTCTTGAAATATTTTGACTATATTCTTGTAATTTCGACTTTATTCTCGAAATATTTCAACTTTTTTTCTCGTAGTATTTTGACTTTATTCTCATAATATCGACTTTATTCTTGAAATATTTCGACTTTATTCTCGTAGTATTTTGACTTTATTCTCATAATTTCGACTTTATTCTTGAAATATTTAGACTTTATTTTTGTAGTATTTTGACTTTATTCTCGAAATATTTCGACTTTTTTCTCGTAGTATTTTGATGTTATTCTCGCAGTATTCCGACTTTATTCTTCTAATTTCAATTTGTAATTTCAACTTTATTCTCGTAATATTATTTTGACTTTATTCTAATAATTTCGACTTTATTCTCGAAATATTACAACTTTAATCTCATAATCTTAGATTTGTTTTTATTTTTTAACGCGCCATTTTAACGCCATCGTATGATACAAACTCACAATTCTTTTTTTCTCAGAATTGTGCGATATAAACTCGCAATTGTGACTTTTGAGAACATCTTTTTTCTCCTCAAAACTGGACTTTACAACTTGCAATTACGAGTTTGTATCTCACAATTCTGAGAATAGCAAGATCTAAAATCGCAACTGTGAAAAAAGAAGTCAAAATTGCGAGATACAAACTCGCATTTGCAAGAAAAAAAGTCTTTAAAGACTTTATTTTTCACAATGGTGAGTTTATATCATGCAATTCTGAGAAAAAAACAGTCAGAATTGTGACTTTATATCTCGCAATTCTGACATTTTAACTCACAATTGTAAGTTTATATCGTGCAATTCTGACTTTATAACTCACAATTATGAGAAAAAAAGTCTGAATTGCAAGTATATACTGTATCTCGCAATTCTAAATTCATTTCTCAGAATTGCAAGTTTACATCTCGCAATTCTGAGAAAAATAATACAGAGTGGATCAGTTAACAAGAGCATCTAATTAACAAACATACCAAATTCCTATACCGTACCACACAGGGCTAAAAGTGTGTGTGTTTGTGTCCTTGACGCCATCTGACAAATGAATCACGGTCTGGTTCGTAGTTTTCATCATCTGATTTAAGAATGCAGTTTTAGCAAAACAACAGCACTGTTTACAGGTACCAGCAGCCCTAGGCGTCACTCTGGGGTCAAAGCGAGGGGACGACCCCCTTAAAGGGGCCACTTTACAGAAACGTAATGACAGGGAGGAGTCCTTATTTTGGTTTAAGTTAAGATGCAAGAAGAGAAGGGAATTCAGTTATTTCAGGCCATACTGACTAATGGTCTGATCTGAATGAAGACGGATTACCACACACGCACACACAGTAGTCTGATGGGAAATAATAAAGCAAGAGAAAGGAGGAGTGTGTGCTAGTGTGCTGGTATGCGTATCTGTGTGTGTACGGCTGGTTCGCTGTGTTATCGGAACAAATGGGCTATGTCTCTCAGTCGGCCTTATCTCAGAGGAAGGAAGTCAATGGGCTATCAGCACACATGTATGCGTGTGTTTGTGTGAACTCTCTCGGCCTGAAGGATTGTCCTCCTGCTAACGTAGAAAAAATCCTTTCTTCTGTACAATTCACTGAAGATGTCACATTAAACATGAGAGTTTAGCACACAGGCACATACCTGTCCCTCCATGTCTGTCTGTGCTGCTGTCTGTCCGACAGGGCGTTCAGTAAAATGTCTGCCATCTCTCTTCTGTTCTCCTGTGCCGTGTTCTCGTCCTCCACCACAGCCAACAGCAGCTGAGTCTGGAAACAAACAGCACAGCCTGTTCACAACTTCAAATTAAAAATCTACCCAAAATCAGTTTCGGTCAGTCAATCAGTTACGCATAACACTATACACTACACAAATGTTTGAGACCAGTCATCAGTATTTTAGTTTGTTTGTTTGTTTGTTTGTTTTGAGAGAAATTAATACTATTATTCAGGAAGCGTTAAATTAATCAAAAGTGACAGTAAAGACTTTTACAATGGTACAAAAGTTTTCTAATTCACATAAAGGCTGTTCTTTTGAACTTCCTATTAATCAAAGCATCCTGAAAAACAAGTATCATGGTTTCCACCAAAATTAGCAGTACAACTGTTTTCAACATTGATAATAATAAATGTTTATTAAACGCCGCATCAGCATATTAAAATGATTTCTGAAGGATCATTTGACACTGAAGACTGGAGTAATGATGCTGAAAATTCAGATTTGCCATCAGGACCATACATTTCATTTTAAAATACATTAAAATAGAAAAGTTCATTTTAACTGAAATAATATTTCGCAAATTACTGTTTTTACTGCATTTTTAATAATGTAGAAAATGCAGCATTGGTGAATGAAAAAAAAAAACATCTTTCAAAAACATTAAAACATTTATTTTAGTGGGCAATGATCAACTGCAATTAATTGCATCCAAAATAAAAAGTTTTTGTATATATAATATATGCATGCGTACTGTGTATATTTATTATGCATATATAAATACACAAACATGCATGTATACAAGTAAATACATGTAAATATTTTCAAAATATATACTGTATGTGTGTGTCTTTATATATAATAAATATACACAGTACACCCACATATATTATATAAACAAAAACTTTTATTTTGGATGCAATTAATCACGATTAATCGTTTGAACAGCACTAATAAAAACTTTTGAATTATTGTATACTTTATGCACAAAAACTACAACTACTGTAAGTGATAATGTTACGACGGGCAAAAGCTTGGGCAAAATACTAAAATAAAACAAAAAAAAATTCTGATTATACTGCGTGAAGACATGTTTTGTCGTGCTTTGACATCACTGATAAAACATTGTTAGCTCTTGAGTGTTTTATAATTTAAGTCTGAATATGCAAAATTGCAACTGAGATTAAGAATCATGGGATAAGGTGAGATTTCAGTGCAAACCTTGTTATGGTCACACAATATCATACAGTAAGGCTTCATTTTTTTACTGCAGTTATTTTTCTATAAGCTTCTGCATCTCAAACAATCATAAATTAGTAATACACAACCATATTCATGAGTGAATATTGTTTAAGCAATACATTTATGAAAGTCATATCCACATGTGCGGCATATCCACATTAGGGTTGCACAGCAACTCTGGCTCTTAAAGGATCCCTGAACATCCTCAATAAAGAAACAACTGCTCTTATCTTGAAATAAAGGAATCAAACTTTACTACCAATCCTGGGGACAAGCTCTTAGCCAGCGCTTAAACAAATCAATATACATTCATTCTCTTCATGTCAGAGGTCAAATGTATTCTTTACTTATGCTGCAGGACTCCATCTTACAAATGCTGATGATTAAGCCAGAATTAGAAACAGCAGGACAAAATTACATTTGCTTTGCAATGGTGTTTCTGAATTTTTAATACAATAATATATGTAAAACATTTAAAATATACACCACTATTCGAAACGTTTGTGGTATAAGACTTTTTAAAATGTTTTTGAAGTCTCTCATGCTCACAAAATCTGTTTATTTGATCAAAAATACAGTAAAAACAGTATTATTGTGAAATATTATTACAATTTAAAATGACTATTTTCTATGTCGATATACATCAAAATGTAATTTACATCTATGATGACAAAGCTGATTTTTTATGCAGCCATTACCCCAGTCATCAGTGTCACATGAATGTCAGAAATCATTCTAATATTCTCAAAAAACGTTTTATTATCAGTGATGAAAACTGGTGTGCTTCTTAATATTTTTGTTAAAGCAATGATATAAATATTTTCAGTATTTTTGTGCATGGAAAGTGTAAAAGAACAGCATTTATTTGATCTTTTTAACACTGTACTGTCACTTTCGACCAATTTAATTCACCCTTGCTGAAAAAGCATCACTTTGTTAAAAAAATAAATAAATAAAAAAAAACACAAACCTTACAAACACTAATCTTTTGATTGGTAGCATATTATCACAACAAAAAATTAAACATTATACTTCAAAAAGTTAACCGCGGTTTCATTTCTTTTAAAAAGATGCAAGATGCCAAACTTTTCCTCTCTAGCTGTCTTCTTCTACAGTAGCAGGAGCTAAAGTGATTGACAGGCGAGGAAGCGTACGCAAAAAGTGCTCTGAGCGTTGGTTCACCTCACCTGTTTCACAGCAATCTTTTTCTTTATTTCTTTTCATCCCTCGTTCATCCGTGAGACAGCACTTCTGTCTCTCGCCGAAGCATTACCTGTCAGCGGTCGTTACCTGTTAGAGTCATCCTGTCTCAGAAAGCGTCGGGTGAAAGAGTCTGCCAAGACTAACTCTGACTACGGGGTCACAAGGTCAGTTGAATCACATCAGACTAAACATAGATGACACAACAACAGTGACTCATGATGGTGTGTGTGCAAGATAGAGAGAGAAAAAAAACTATGTGTTTTGTGTTTACAAGGTGGGTTGATGAGAGAAATTTTCACAACCAGCTTACGTTTGCCATCCTATATATGTGCACCTTATCTGTGCGTGTGCTTGTTTACCCCTAAATGACGGTAGCTGTCGTCAGCTAGGTGATGTTGTGCAGTGCTCCTGGGTTCAGGACCACAGTGAAGAGGGTGAGACAGAGGGCAAGTGACTAACAGAGGCGACTGTGTGTATTTGTACAAGGAAACACACTTCGGGTTACCCCACACTAACAGAGGGGAAGAATAAACACTCATGCACACTCACCAGGACTATGTGACAGGTACACCAGCCAACCAATGGCAGAAAGTGCCATCCAAAATACCAAGAAAAACCTGAACAGCTAGCGTCAAACTGGAGAAACTAAGATAATGTATGACATAAGGATTTAATATGCTTAACAGCCAATGGGCATTCTCTAGAAAACGTAGGTTTGACAAATACACACATACTTAATTTACACACCTAGACTGTATTTGATCAATCTGTAAAACACACAAAAAATAGGCAGCATGAAAATAGTGAGACAGTAGTCTCACAGTATGTTTTTCTGTTTGATGGACAGATGAGTTGGACATTTCATGTTTTATGTAAATGGGGTAAAAAAAAAAAAAAAAAAAAAAAAATGTTGAATTCAATTTCAGAATGTCTGTATCATTCAATAATTTAAAATGTATAAGCATTTACATTGGCCCTAAAAATTGGACAACTTTGGACTTGTACAGGAATAATTTACCTCAAAATTTTAATTTTCATCATTTACTCACCTTAACGTCATTCTAAATTGTTGCAATTTTCTTTCCTCTGTGAAACATAAAAGACTATTCTTTTAGAAAAGTGTTTTTTGTGCATACAATAGAAGTAAATGGTCACCAAAACAGTCCACTCTCGTGAATGCGAGTCGAAGACTGACACAGAAGAGAAGAAATTGTTGAATAAAGTCATTATTTTTGTTTTCTTTGCACACATAAGTATTCTTGTAGCTTCATAAAATTAAGGTTCAACCACCGATGTCACATGGACTATTTTAATAATGTCCTTACTACTTTTCTGGGCCTTGAACGTGGTAGCTGTGTTGAGTTGTTTTGAATCAAAAATATCTTAAAGGATCAGTTCCTTCTTCCTCGGCTGGGATCGTTTAGAGGTCTTTGAAGCTGCATTTAAACTGCATTTTGGAAGTTCAAACTTGGGGGCACCACTGAAGTCCACAATATAGAAATAATTCCTGAAATGTTTTCCTTAAGAAACATAATTTCTCATCGAAACAAAGACATGAACACCTTGGATGACAAGGGGGGTGAGTAAATTATCTGTAAATTTTTGTTCTGGAAGTGAACTTTTCCTTTAATTTGTGTTCAGAAGATGAAAGAAGGTCTCATGGGTTTGGAATGACATGAGGGTGAGTAATTAAAGACAGAATTTTCATTTTTAGGTGAACTATCCCTTTAAGAAATGTATGGAATTCATATCATCAGGTAAACAAATAATGCTATGGCTTTACTTGCAACTAACTTTACCAAAATAAAAATTATAATTCAAATTTTTCCAACCTACTATCTTTCTAATAGGTGAAAATCAGTATGTCATGTGAGTCTGAGAAGGAAGTATTCATAAAACAGAACGGCTCCGACAGCCTTGTGGGCAGCCCGCCAACATACAGCGCCGTTGCGCTACTGGCGTCCCAAGTTCGAATCCCAGCTCGAGGACCTTTCCCAATCCCTTCCCATAAGAAAGAAATACTAAAATACGTATCTAGCTTTTTACTATCCAATGAGGCAACAGGAGACATGTAATCACGCACCAGTTGAGAAATCGTGACACCGCTGACATAGTAGGTCACATGACAATAATAACATGGCGCTTCCAAAATGCAAATCAGGCTTGGATTTGAGCTGTTTTGTCAAACCGTAGTTTCACAAGGTTTGTACCGGAGCTTTTCCGGAGCTTGTACCGTATCACGTGAGTTACAGAGTAAACCTACTGAAAACTCATGCATATGAAGCTGGATATGTGATGACAACGTTCAGAAGTATCAGTTTTCAAATCATGAGGTATTTTAAAATAGCCTGAATCAATAATATAATACTCTGCAAGCAACTGTGTGAAAATTAGGCTTTATTAATCAAAATTCTGTGTGCAAATCATACTTTGTGTGAAAAGGAATAAAGTTGCTGGAGTTTTACTGCCTCTAATGTTTATTTCAACTAAAAACTGCAATGATTCATATATATTTGTATGTTTTTTCAGTTTGGCAGAAGTGTATAGAGGCACCTATTTCCAATGAGCCTATGTTGCCAAAATGTCACACAACTTTTGTGTCAATAAAAAAAACAAAAAAACAACTGTTCCCACAGTCAAGAAGCAAATTCTTCATCAAAAGCAGTACATACACTGACTGTGAATTCAGAAGCAGCTATTTTTAGTCATTTTTAGTAGATGTATAAAGTCACAAGAGTAACCAAATGCATACAGTAATTCAAAACACTATCTTTGAACATGTTCCACTAATGTTTGACAACAATAAAGTTTGCTTGACTACATTTTGTCTACGTTTTAAACAGCATACCTATTGTTTCACCCTTCAAAACCTGCCAGATCTCTTTTTTTGTGAATGCTTTGCTTGAAAAGTGCTTTCTTTCTTTCAGATAAATGTAATTTATAGATTTTAAAGTGCAGATCAGGTGTTCAAATATCTTTTGGGGCTTCTGTGTCTGTGCACAGACAGATATCTTACTATCTGTAGTTGGTGGGACATGCTTTTGGGGGGAGTTCTGTTATGTCCGGCACAGATGGTCCTCACCCCAGTTGATGTGCTGAAGCACTGTAAGGGTACTACAGCAGAGTACTATGGAAGACTGAATCACACACGCCATGTTAAACGCGTAGCACACAGACAATATATACACACACATGCATGTCTGTGTGTGTGTCTGTGTGTGTGTGTGTGTGTGTGTGTGTGTGTGTGTGTGATTGAGAGCTTGGCCTTTCAGCCACATTGACCCTCTGATCTCTCTGAGGCTCATCAATTACCTCTCCCCTCAGAGCCAGCACGCTGAGAGAATGGATTATATGAAGTGTAAAACATTAGAAAAATGTGTTCACAACATCACAGCAATGTGTCCGAGGACAGAGGAGGGGACAGATAATAGAAACCCAGCTGCTGAAGAGCACAACGCAACAAGTGACAGCGTTTGAAGGCATTGTAGGGCAGCTCTGTGGGCCGCAGGCTTTTGTGCTGGGGATTGTGGCTCCTCTAGCCAGAGGCAACTGGACATATGCTTTTTGCTTGAGCTAATGAGGCAAAGGCTAAAAGCTTTGTGATTTTCTTTCTTTATCTGCCATGGTTTGTCTCTCTCTCTGCCTCTTTTAGGTGGGAAAGTTTTAAAAAAGGCAACTGCAAACCAAAAGCCCTTGATAACATCTAAAAACACCAAATCTGCTGCCTAATATACCTATTCACCTTATTTTTCCCGTAAAAGCAAATGTGGCCATTTGTAAATATAACGTCTGGTTTCCAGCATGTCATCCGTGTCCAGCTATTTTCAGCTGTACAAAACAGCTTGTTTAGCTGCTTGATATTGCAAACTGAATGTATTGTCTTAATTATGTTCGTAGTGCAAACAGTTTTACCGTTTCCTGCACCTTGTTATTCTTCTTGTTATTTCCCCACAGTGGCTAATGAACCAGAAGTTTCACACATTCACCAAAATCGCTTACTTCTTCGTTGAAAAATAAGGTGAACAGATTGAGAGTTTAATGATCCTACCACTCTTTCTGCACACAATATGAGCTCCAAAAATGTCAAAATCTGCAAAACAGTTCTATCCAAAAGATTTCAACTACATCCAACAAATATGAACAATACAAGTAGAAAAAAAGGCTCCACTAATAAAATCAAACATGTTTCAAGGCGAAAGTACTATGTTTTTTTTGCCTTACAGACACACAATTAATGTATCATAATACCAACATTAATAAATTACTAATAATGATCTATTTTTTTTAATTATCAATAATCCATTAATAACGATTAAGTACCCATCAATATTAAAAAGTATTAAAAACATAAATATTAGCGCTTTTATCTAATTAGTTACATGATATTTTGATTAATCAAATTAATTGCAAAATAAATTTGACTGTGAAAATACCCACAAAAGATTATAGGTTTCTTTTGGTATCAAGCAGACATTACAAATTGTAGCTTTAGAAAGAAATACTTAATTTGATTCAACATAGAATTTGTTACCCATAAACATTTAGGCTGCAACGGCCTAACGTAAACTGTGGAATATAAAAGAAATTAATTTTAGAAACATAGTATTTTTTGTTTAGACGATGAAAGTCATTGGTAAGCAAAACAGCTTTGTTACTAACAGTCTTCAAAATACCTTCTTTCATGTTCCACAAAAGAAAGGTTAGAAACGAAATAAGGGTGAGTAAATGATGACAGAATTTTTTTTTTTTCTTGTGAACTATCCCTTTTATGTTTTATTTATTTTAATTAATACTCTAAATAAGAAACCAAATCTGCCAGCAGGTGGTGGTAAATGAGTCATTCATTTATTCATTTGATTCGTTCAAACAGCTGATTCATTCAGGAATGAAGTAAATGGCTCTTTTTATGAATGGGCTTTTGAATCACTGGTTCACATGATTCGTTCAAAACGCAGATTCATTCAGAAGCTAAAACTTGGAGACGCGCAATAATTCTGCTACGGCTTCAAGGGTAATATGTTCTCTGCAAAATTGAGCAAAGTTTCAATATTGTGTTTAAAATATAACAATATAAACTTCTTATTTACGGAACTGTTGCATAAAATCATATTTAAGCTTGTGATAGATCAGGACAAAATCAGCGATGGTGTCACATTGCTCTTGCTGCCTATGTGATATTGTGTGATATGTGATATATATAAATACGAGACGTAAAACATACAGGGGCATTTTTGCACCAATATCTTAAATTTTAGGGCATAACTGCATTTATGGAGTTGTTGTCCTGCATCGTATTTGTCAACTGTATGAAATATAAAATGATGTACAGATCTGAGGGCGGGGTCAGCGCGTTAACTATTTTAAAATCACATTATTTTTTCATAACTAATTAATTAATGCAATAATCTGACAGCTCTAGTAAATATATAATGTAAATATGTAAACACATTCATAATGTTACACATTTTCTACTGAACTTGCTGGGGGGAAACAGAATACTGAGGTTTTCACAAATATTAGGCAACTGTTTTTAACATTTCTAATAATAAGAAATGGTTCTTAAAATTATTTCTGAAGACTGGAGTTTGATAACTTTTCATAAAATATTTTGAAATGTATTAAAACAGAAAACAGATATTTGAAATCGCAATAATATTTCACAATATTACCGTTCTTAAGTCAAAGTTCTGTCATTAAACTCCAGATGCCGCAGGCTGATAGATTCTAACTCAGTCTGATATAATCACATCATTACTTACATGGCACAGCTGATTGGTTTCTTTTCACATCAGCAGCCAATGAGCTTGCTGCTCGACATTTAAATACTTGGCTAGTGCTTGCTGTAGCAGTTGCAGTGCGCTTCAGAAACCCACCACCTCCCCCAGCTCCACCTGTGTAGATCTGCTACGGGGTGATTTCATGTATGTTATACTGTATATAGGGGTTATTTTATATATGTTGCATGTGCAGCAGCAGTATTTCCCACATGCTCACAGCAGCATGTCTGTTGATGTACTGGCAGTACAAAATCTCGGCACTTGCTCTGCCATAGCAGCACCAGCAGCATTGCAGATATATTCTGCCAATACCAAAAAATACTAACATTGCCATTTATATTACCATGCTAAACTCTCTGAAAGTTCTCATGACAGATCTTTACTTTTTAACAAATAAATACAGCCTTGGTAAGCATAACAGACTTCTTTTAAAACTCTTACCCCAAATATTTAAACGGTGGTATGTATGTTTTATGGTTGGTTATGACAACTAATACAACATCAATGTCTTTAAAACCACTTCTGCTGTTCTCTTGAATGTATCACTTTCTTTGTGACTTCATAGCCACTTGCAGTCTCTCTCATACACAAACATATGTATACACATATGCCTCATCTCTCTCCACCTCCATCTCCTTCTGGATCTGCCTGCTGATCGGAGATTAGAGATTAGCATCTTGTACCCACGTTTCTCCTGCCAGTGAAAGCTTTTGGCAGTGGGAGCGAGGCCAAAACCTCACTCTCTCCTCACTCCGCACAGATTCATTTTCAGCACTTAAAGAATGTGAACTCTAGGCAGAGATTACCATCACATAGACCTGAAGCCATTTTCATTATATGTCTTTTTTTCTACGGTGGCTGAAAAGTGACATTTGGGAAAAAGATTAACGTTGGCTCGCCTCTAAAAGAACGAAACCCAACCCAAGTTGCACCGACTACAATTTATGATGTTATAGGAGACACCGTGTTGTGTAATTTATATGTCATCTAAATGCTGAAAATATCAGAAGTGAAGTGAATGAAGTAATATGCATCAGTGGTTTTGGAAAGCCTGAGGGCTCTTGTATAGCAGGACACATTTTTCCAGTGCATTAACTATATATGAGTAAGTGTAACAAATAAGAGAATTTTCTTTCCAAAATCGGAGTTTAATACCTCCAGCGAGAACGCCTTAAGAAATATGTGCGGCAATCATTCGCTATGACATCTAAGTATAATATTAGTGGGTAGACAGATACAAACAGACACTCACATTAAGTACACCACAGGAAAGAGCAGGGAATAATATTTATAGTCTGTACAAGCAAATCCTACTCATAAAAGCACAAAACCAGCTCAGAAGGCATAAAACCTGTTCATAACGCGTAACAAACGGTAATGTGAATTAATTAGCTATATCTGTAACACGTTCTATGAAGCCAGTAAAGGAGAGATTGACCAATATCGCTTTTTCATGACAAATACAGATTAGCAATTATAATAATAAGCATCATTCACATTCTAAATATTGAAATGTTAAATATTTAAAATGATAATACAAAGCATTTGTGCAGTTCAGAGGGTTTCATTTTGACATCTGTATTGGTATGTTTAATCAAAAGTATAATATCAGTATGAAAATCAATATAAATATATAAATCATCAATCTCTTTCCAAAAAGTTTTCTTAAATCCATTATAATGAACTCTTATAGTTTTATAAAGTTACATGATCACCTAAACAATTTTAATAGCTATTTATTCACAAATTACTTTACCTGTTAATCTGTTCATCATTGTACATTTAAATAGCACAATGCACTGAAGTATATGACTAACGCTATGTTATAATAAACAGAACTCTCATTAACAGAATATTTAAATATGCTGTTAAATTTTTGACATTAAAAGGAGTTGCTCACTTCCAGAATAAAAATTCCTGATAATTTACTCACCCCCATGTCATCCAAGATGTCATGTCTTTCCAAAGAAATTAAGGTTTTTTGAGAAACTTTCCAGGATTTTTCTCCATATAGTGGACTTCTAAGTTGGACAATGGTTTGAAGATCCAAACTGCATTTTCAATGCAGCTTCAAAGGGCTCTATGCAATGCCAGCCGAGGAATAAGGGTCTTATCTTAAAGAAACAATCGGTCATTTTCTTAAAACAATAAAAATGCATATAGTTTTTAACCACAAATGGTCGTCTTGGCACTAACTCGACCTCACGCATTACACTGCAAAAAATGCTTTACTTACTCAGATTTTTTGTCTTGTTTCCAGGCAAAATATCTAAAAATTCTAAAATCAAGGAGGATTTTCTAGACAAGCAAAAATTATTCTCTTGCTTTCAGAAAAAAGACATCAATTTTAAGCGAGTTTTTGCTTAGAAGCAGCAAAATAATCTGCCAATGGGGTAAGCAAAATAGTTTTATTTCAAGCAGAAAATAAGATTATTTTGCTTACCCCACTGGCAGATTATTTTGCTCGTATCAAGCAAAAACTCACTTAATTTTGACTTGTTTTTTCTGAAAACAAGACAATAATTTTTGTTTGTCTAGAAAATCCTTCTTGATTTTAGAATTTTTAGACATTTTGGCTGGAAACAAGACAAAAAATCTGAGTAAGAAAGCATTTTTTGCAGTGTACGTAATCATGTTGGAAAGGTCACGCTTGACTTAGGCGGAAGAACCAACCCAGTGTTTACAAAGCGAACATCCAAGGAAAGTCAAATGCCCTTTACAAAAAAAGGTGAAACAACGATGTTGGACGATTTTGAAGTTGGAAGAGAAAAAGTACACAGATAAAGAACTAACCGCGCTTGACCTTTCCAATGTGATTACGTAATGTGTGAAGACGTAGATACATACTGCAGAACTAGTGCAAGATGAGTATTTATGGTTTTAAAAAAAAAAAAAAGTATATAAATTTGTATTTTTTTTTTTTTTTAAAGAGAATATAGATTGCTTTGCTAGATAAGACCCTTATTCCTTGGCTGGGATCGTGTAGAGCCCATTGAAACTGCAATTTGGACCTTCAAACCACTATTGAAGTTCACTACATGGAGATGTTGGAATGTTTTCCTCAAAAAACTTAATGTGTTTGCAACTGAAGAAAGAAAGGCATAAACATCTTTGAATGGCATGGGGGGTGATTAAATTATCAGGAAATTTTTATTTTGGAAGGGTAACTTTTTCTTTAACTGTTATACCTTATGGCCATGAGTAGATGGAATCAAAATGTCTTAAATTTCAAATATATTTTACAGGTAAAGTCTCACTATACTCAACCAATACCACTCAATATGATCAAAAATCAAGATTATTTTGAATCTGACAAGACTTTTAAGAATTTCAGCTGCTTCCAACTCAAGGAACAGTGGACCTGAAGCGTTCATGTGTGTTATCGGGACCAATCTGCTACAATTTCAAGAGTCCTCGCAAACAGCATGTGATCTGACTTTCTTGTGGTCAATCCTGCTCTGTTTCAGCGTAAGATGCTGAATTTGCTTTCTAATCCCAAAATCATCTGCCACTTTCCACAGCGCCATACGAAACAGACAGAGAGAGAGAGAGAGAGAGAGACAGAAAACGGAAGCGAGTTGAAAGCGAGGGGATCATAACAGATTTCTACAGGAACATTTCCCCTTGGAGAGGGAGAGAGTGTTTACTATCAAACACATCTGTGTCTATTCATCTCAGCCAGAGTGTCATCCCTCGCTCTCAACTTCTGTCCAAACACAAACAAACAAACACAAAAACAAACACAAAGACTGCAACTTCTGAGTATGCATCAGCCACCAGACTGCACTCCTGCGTAACACGTCTTCACATACAGACACGCTCTGAGCTCTCTTTCTCCCGGTCTCCTTTTATATCATCTTCTTTCTTTCCCTCCTCTCCTAAAACCTCTCGAATTATCTGCAATATCTTCTTTATAATTCCTCTCTTTCTTCGCGATTTTTCAAGCGAATCCGACAATTTTACAGTGGCTTGGCATCAGGATCTCCCATTCTTTCCCTCATTGTTCTGAACCGTGGCTTAACTCCGACATGATAGCCAACCTGGTGACTCTGAGGAATTAAAAGAAGGGATAGAGAAGAAAGACAGACACATTAGACACACAAAAACACATATCTACTGAATAAGGTCGGCATGTACCTGACTGGCAGGAAACTGGAATTTAATGAAGCATATACGCACGGTGCTTGCGTGTATATCCCCAGTAGTGATTAATCAGTCATGGTCTGTAATTCTAGATCTTATTTCTCTTTCTTCAGCCCGTTATCTCGCTGATCAAGGAGCAAGCCGGAAAAACAGCAGATTAAATAAATAAATAAACAAAGCGCTAAATAAACCCACAGTGCGAGGAGGGTTTCGGGAGATAAGACAGATCAGGCATTATAAAGCACTTATTGGTTTTTCGAAGAAAAATAAAAATTCGACTTCAAAGAGTTCAGCGGCTGTCAGAGAGCGTCTGCTCCTGCACACACTGAGGTGCACTCAACACCAGCAGAACAAGACTGAACCATCTGCACATAATCACGCAAATGCACATGACGATACTAATAACTAGACCCAGTCCGATTCTGCAGATCTTTTTTTTTTTTTTGTGTGTGTGTGTGTGCTGAAATTTGTGGGATTTAGTGGAAATGGACTTAAACATGGTATTAATGTGGTAAATAGAGTACAACACTCTTTTTGGTAGCTGAAAACATAATAAAATTAGGCAAATTATTAAATAAACAAACATGGTTGAACTCTGGCAACACTGGTCATTTCAATCTTGTTGAAATCTACAGAGATTTCTACAAAGTGCTGTGCAAGCAGAATCCATGTGGGCCTGCTAATGACACTCAGTGAAAACAACAATAACAACAAATAATGTCTATTAAAAAGAAAATTTCATACATTTATTTTCTGATGTGAAACAATGTTGAAGAGAAAGCCTTGTCTTTTTTATATGATGATACACCACTGTTCAGAGGTTTCGGGTCAAGGCTTAAAAAAAAGTAAGTATTATTCCACTAGGAAACATTAAATTGATGAAAAATGACAGTTAAGACATTTATAAATGTTGCTAAAGATTTTTATTTCAAATAAATTATGTTCTTTTGAATGTTGTATTAAACAAAAAATCTTCTACAAAAATATTAAGCAGTGCTGTTTTCAATTTTGATAATCATTTTTTAAATTCACTTAATAAAAAAAATGCTGAAAATTCAGCTTTGCCATCAAAAAAATGAAATGCATTAATTTGATAATTTGTAAAGTAGACGATTGTTTTAAAATGTGAAAATATTTTACATTATATTTTATATTTGTGTATTTTTGATCAAATTAACGCAGTCTTGATAGCATAAGAGACTTCTTTCAAAACATAAAACATAAAAAAAAAGAAAAATCTTACCACTCCTAAACTTTTAAACAGTGGTGTACATGCACAGCTTTCAAGTTTTAAATGTAAAGATATTAAATATGCATGTGGAAAACATACATCATAAAAAGTACATCGATGACTAAGGACCTTGTGTAAACGATTACAAACCCAGACTTTTTAGACATGAAGTCTGGCCTAGTCTGTAGTCGATCAATCAAACATCATGTCTCAAACATTTGAATCCACTAATCTGGCAACCCGTGGTAAAACCAGTGATTAGTTATGCCTCAAAATAATTGATCAACCCAGTAGCAGACTTACCAGACGATAGATTTCTTTTTGTTTTTTGTCGGTGGTGGTTTATAACGTGTGGTGTTTTTATCTGTTAGCTGACTGCGTATAAGTGGTCTTAAGGGGACCTGTATAGCTGTGTGTGGTTAAAAATAATAACCAACAATACTCCATCTCAAACATTCCATACCTGCCATCAAAAAAAAAAATCCCACACACAAACCCACCGGTCTCCCTGCCTGCCCAAAGAATCTGTAAAAGCTTCTGTATGCAGGTACAAAGCCAGCGACCACTCTCTCTCTCTCCCTGTAGGTAGAAAACACAAACACACACTCACAAACACAAGCACACAGCCTGCAAGTGGCATATCAGCGCATGAAATTCTCTAAAGGGGTTTAAGTATTTACCCTCCCCACTATCACGGCCTGCTAAAATTCAGCTTACCCTGTTCAATAAGGACTTCAAAGGGAATCATAAATACCTTTTGCCCGCAAATTCTACTGTACAGTGTTTTTCTCCTCGCCCTCCTTTTTCCTGCTTCTTTTCTTCCTCCCATTTTTCCCCCCATTCTCCAATAAAAACCATCCCTTACTGTGAAATTTATTAGGCACCTTTTATTTACCATTTATAAGTGTAATAAGAGAAATTGGGAGGTAATTTCTCCTGTTATTTAAGCAGGCGAAAGGAAAATGCAGGTAAATGGATCTGTAATTCATTCTGATCTGACAAGGTACAACAGTTCAGAGAAAAACATGATTATATAAGTGGTTCAAAACAGAGAGAAACTATGGGATGATATATATATATATATAAATAACAATGTGTAACTATTCCTAATTTTTTTTTCTGAAATCTACTTTAAAGAAAAACATGATTATATAATATATATGTAATTATTATTAGATTTTCAAAATGACCAGTCAGACAAAAAATACACAATAGATACAGTAGATAGGTCGCGTTAACCGAAAATTCTCCGTCATTGACGGAATTTTTTATATCAGTGACGGAAAAATCTGAAGGCCGTCTGTCATTTTGACAGATTACACTGAGGGTGATCTATTGTACAATTGTAGCTGTAATTCCCACTCCTGTCCAGTTGCACTCCAGTCTGGCAGCAGAGCAGGGGATCCAGAACAAAAAACGAAACTATCACCAATGTTTTCCTATTCGTTTGATTATGCACAGGCGGGTACACAGCAGCTACAACGATCTATCACGCTACATTAAAGATCGCCAAAACGGTATTTATTGCTTGAATTTGATAGAAAATTGATAGAATTGAAATCTGAGACTTTGTTTTATATCAAAAGTAACACAAAGCCTAGCCCATTGCTATTTATTGGAAGGAAGATGCACTATGTACTGTTCATTCATCAGCTGAAAACAGCATAGACCAAGAGATCGATTGTTATTTAAGAATCGATATTGGTTCATTAAAATGTATTTTGTTGTTTTTAAACACTGCGCTGTCGTCCTGTAGGTTCATGATTAAAAACGAAAATGTGAACAAAAATAAAAGCAATTAAATGTGATTAAATGTGTTATTCTAATTAAAATATGAAAATTATAATGACATGTAATCACAGATTATGACAGAATTTTTACGAACCTGTCAGACAATGTTGAAGTCTAGCGCAACCTCTGATATATATATATATATACATATATATATATATATATTAGGGCTGTCAAATGATTAATCGCGATTAATCGCATACAAAATAAAAGTTTGAGTTTGCCTAATAAATGTGTGTGTACTGTGTGTAATTATTATGCTTATATATTTACATATAAATTAATGTATATATTTAATAGAAATATGTTATTAATGTACAAATATTTTTATTTATATATAATATAAATTCTATAAAAATTATAATAAATACATACACTTGTAAATATTTCTTCAATATATACATGAATGTGTTTGTATTTATATATACATAATAATTACACACAGTACACACACATATTTTAGGCAAACTCGAACTTTTATTCTGTATGCGATTAATCGTGATTAATCGTTTGACAGCCCTAATATATATATATATATATACACATATATATACATACATACATACATACACACACACACACACACACACACACACACACACACACACACACATATGTGACCCTGGACTACAAACCCAGTCATAAGTAGCATGGGTATATTTGTAGCAATAGCCAACAATACATTGTATGGGACAAAATTATCGATTTTTCTTTTATGCCAAAAATCATCAGGATATTAAGTAAAGATCTTAAAGATCTTAAGTAAAGATATTTCGTATTTTGTAAGTTTCCTACCGTAAATATATCAAAACTTAATTTTTGTTTAGTAAACTTAATTTGGACAGCTTTAAATATTTTTATTTTTATTTTTATTTATTTATTTATTTATTTTTATTATTTTATTTTTTTTGCACCCTCAGATTCCAGATTTACAAATAGTTACATCTCAGCCAAATATTGTCCTATCCTAACCAAGCATACATATATTGGAAAGCTCATTTATTTCAGAAGTATAAATCTAAAACCTTTATGACTGATTTTGTGGTCCAGGGTCATATATATGTGTGTGTGTGTGTGTGTGTGTATAGTTTAAATAGTGCTATTAGTTTATTTTTTAGTTGCATGTGTGTATAACAGTTACACACCAAATATTATTATTACTATACTACTACTACTACTAATAATAATAATAATAATAATCTGGTGTGTAACTGTTGCTACATTTTCTCTAAAATCCATTTTAATTACAGAAATCAGTAGTAAAACATTGCCCTAGCATGCATAGATTAAAAAAAAAGAGAGAGAGCCACAGAAAAGAGCTACAGAGGAAAATACACAGCGGCCCTAAGAAAGGAAGGCATTCTGGAATATTATTATGATGAAAATTCACAGCAAAGCTATTACATTTATAATGTTTTACAAACTCATCAAATAAGTGAATAGAGATTAATTGCCCCGGTCGACCTTAAAATAATTATCAGAACGAGGCAGCTCTAAACTAGATGAAATTGATACACTTGAATAATTAGATCCTTGGCACTGACCTACTGAAGTCAATAAAGGTTATTAAGGCCAATTGCTGTCTAAACGCATTAGAGACAGAGAGAAGCGCTCCGCACCACATCCAGCATTTCAGCGGCTATACGATAATCCCCTCACTGCGTCCGCCTCTCTCTCTCTCTCTCTCTCTCCGCTGCCCTCACACACATATACACCCCCTACCCTCAGACACACTAAACCAGATTGGATTCGCTTAACCTTTCAGTGGCTTTGATCAAATGAGCTCACACTGCAATAACATTTACATTGACCCTCACTCTCACTCTCTCACTGGGGAGAGAGGTCTTTACCTTCCTGTCTGCCACACACGCGCACGCTAGGTCAATAACGTAATCAGATATCAATGGTGACCCCTGCAGTCATGATTGCTCGCTTTCTCTCGCTTGCTTTCTTTCATCGGACGGAGAGGATGAAATTATGAAACGGCCACTGTGCACGAACCGACGCACACACACAAATAAAGACCAACACAAACACCACCGAAAGGGAACAGAAGATGCATCTAAACTGTACCGGTAAACACATAATAGTTTCTGTTCAGTCTGAAAATAAATGTTTCAGCACACAATATTTGATGACGGCGTATGTGGCAGAAAGATAGAATAGACGCAGCGAGAGAGGGGAAAAAAGCTTTTTGATGTGACGCTCTGAGCGACAGAAGTGGAAAAAGTGACAAATTAGACCTAAAACATCAGAATAAACCCACAATACTGGTAACAGGCCTGTCTCACTCTCAGCCATCTCACTTTTAGCCCTGCAACCACGTACAAATGAAAGAAAAAAAAAATGGCTGGATGGTATTTAAAATATTTTGCATATAGCCAACTATCTCTTCTGTGCCAGGATAGATAGACCGAGAGAAGGAGAGAAAGAAAGTGTCACGGTTAAAAGCCTAAATAAATGTCAGTGGTGTATGAGGAGTACGATAGCTTCTCTGTAGGGACCTGACGTTCACCCTGTGTGTGTGTGTGTCTGTGAGAGAAATTGAGGAAAGGGACTTGAGACCTGATGTTTGATAACATTTACCTCATCTTATCACAGCACATTTAAATGCCTATCTTTATTCTTTTCTTTCGTCTTTTCTATTTTCCGCCATATTTCCTATGTTGCTTCCATTAAGCAGTTCACATTAATTCATGAGGTACAGGTTGGAGAGAGAGAGAGAGGGGGGGAGAGACAACTACAGAATGAGCGAGAGAGAGAGTTGTTTTATCAGGATGTCATTCAAATGGAGGGGTGAAAATTTGCATCACAACAGCCTGAAGAGCAAGAGAGGGAGACACAAGAAAGAAAACGAAAGAGAGAAACCCCCATGGGAGAGGAGCGGTTTTAATAAACAGCAGGAAGAGGGTGAACACACGGAGAAACACACGGACCGGCCAACCCCGGACCTGCTCGGACTGCCGGAAAATCAAGAAAAGTGCAGGAAGGCCAACGAGACAATTCCCAAGAATCTAGATAAACACATGTCTGCGGTAAATGCCATGACTGTCGGTTGAAATCATTCTTAAATGAATTTAAATCAGCCATGAAAATATCAGATATTAGGAATTCAAATGAATATTTATTTTCTAAGTGCTTTCACATTCATGAGCCATTTATTCAAGCTCTAACAATCCTACAAATTCAATATTTGTTTAACTAATAAAATGCAGGAAACGGCTTAAAAAAAAATGCACCCACAATTTAAAAATATAAATAATAAAAAAAGAAGAATTAACGCTGAATTTACAAAAAGAAAAATGAATGAATGAATGAATTTTTCTCCTTTTCCTCTCTTTTTTTTTTAAAGATTTACTTGGTTAAAACCATACATGATATAATTTCATAAATTAAAGATTATCTTTTCATCTCATTGTATTATTTAATAATACATAATAACACTTACATAATTTACCATTGGCAGAAAAATCTATGACACTTACATAACATTAATTGAAACAAAAAAAATGTTACGTGCGTTTACAATTTAACACATTACGCATGTCTTAATTGTTTTAATATATGGGTGGATATCAGTGGTTCTAAATTGTGTTTTTTGATAGAGGGAGACTAGTATCTCACAGTGAGACTGTCTCACCCCTTCATACACACATAAACACACACACACACACACACACACAGAGCGGCTAGCTCAGGAGCCGGTCTTTAGCCCCAACAGCACATTAGATGTGATTACTGCTCAAAGAGCAAAGAGGCAGAGAGTGGAAGACAGAATATGGTGATACAACAGTGCCCCCTACTGAAAGTAACTACAGCTCTGAGAGCAGAGCTGTGTGCTGAACACATACACACACATATGGATCAAACATGTGTCAAACAGACAATACTGATCAGCTGTGATCACCTAGATTTAAATAACCTCTACGTGGCTGCTATGGCAGTACTGAAAGCTCGGATGCCACTCTGTATACTGGGGTCATCTGGGGCAGGCAGTGTCCAAAGTCAAAAATAAATAAAAGGGCTGTAGCAAAAAACTTTGGGCAGTGAATATATATATATATATAAATAAAAATCTAATCAAAAATCAAATCTAAAAAATGTGCAATTCATCCATACAAAAATACAAACTATTACAGAAAACAACAAGCAGCTCACCTCAGTGGAAAATGAAACCTCACAGGTTTCCCTAAACAAGCACATCCACAATACCTATGTGGAATATTCTTTGCATTAAGCCACCACAACAAAATACAAAGGAGAAAATTACAAAGCGTCTTCACGTTTGTGTGACAAAAGCAACTGCACTTGTTAAAGACTGCCTAATCAATGATGCAACAGAGAGCCAATTACACTGCTATGGGAATAAAAATATAAAAAAAAAAAATTATATATATATATATATATATAAACAATAAAAAAAAATAAAAAAAGTATAGCAGGTACGCATGATAATTAAATAAAGGACTATGTCTTATGATTGTGTTAAAACAAATCTATTCGCTCACTCCATCTGCACACTTAACCGCTTTTATTTTGAGTTCTAAATATTGTAAAATGTGTTAAGCAATGCTGGGATTACTACACTGTACTGGTAGCTAAAAGCATAATCAAATTAGCCAAAATATTTAATAAACAAACACGCACATGTAGAGCTAAATGTCAGGTGCTGAATTCAGCGGAAATCTGGGCGCAGATTCTGTGCAGGCCTGCTTACAGTTCACTTTATCACTCTTACCATTCGCTCCATTTCCTTCCAGTCTTTCTCCATCTGTTCCATGGGTTTAGTCCACCAGCTGCAGAATCGAGCGTAACGCCGGCCCTGGAACCAGTATTGCCTCAGCCATTCGAACTCCACCTGAACGGAGCAACACAGGGTCAAGATGTTAAAGCTGCAGGGTGTCATTTCTACACCAATAGAGACACCAAAAAGAACTGAAAAATTTAATGTTTTTTTTTTTTTTTTCCCCACTAATCGCTCTCTTTGTCTGGCATTGGTTGGACAAGCAATGTTCAAAAAAGACCCATAGTCTTTTCACCTTTCAGGGAAAATTAACTTAAGTTATGAATTAAAATGCTAGAAAAAAATTATACAAATTTTATTTTATAAATTTCTTACTTTTAATTTTTTTTTTTTTTTTTAATTTTTATGTATTTGTTATGATTATTTTTAATTTCTTTTTTAGGTGAAGCACTTTGAATTGCCATTGTTTACTGTGAAATGTACATAAAAAAATATTATTAATTCTGGCTAACACGAAAAGCTAATATTTATTATTATCATAATTACTAGCAACTGAGGGACTCCAATGCAACTACTACAGAAGGTTCAAACGCTCACTGATGCTTGAATAAAATATGATATTTAGGCAAAATAAGAAAAATGTACACATCATTCTGTTCAAAAGTTTACACCCCTGGATCTAAATGAATCGGTTTAGCTTCAGGAGCATCAGTGAGCATTTGTAATAGTTGCATATGAGTCCCTCAGTTGTCCTCAGTGTGAAAAGATGGATTTAAAAATCATACAATCATTGTTGGAAAGGTTTCAAATACACAAAAATGCTGAAAAACCAAAGAATTTGTGGGACCTGAAGGATTTTCTTGAAGAACAGTGGGCAGTTTAATTGTTCAGGACAACAAGGGACTCATAAACAACTATCACTAAACAAAACGAAACAAAAAAAACAGCTGTGGATCATTCAGGTAACAACACAGTATTAAGAATCAAGTGTATGTAAACTTTTGAACAGGGTTATTTTTATAAATTCAACTATTATTTTGGACTATATGTAAACGTCTTTTATGTGAAATATCTTATTCAGGTCAGTACTAAATAAAAAATAACATGCATTTTGTATGATCCCAGTTATTTTGGTAAAATAATGAACATTTTGTGAATGTAAGCTTTGACCTCAACTGTATATAATGTTAACGAACAATTTAAAAAGCTAGCGAAAACAAGCTCTAAAACATTTTGCCTTTCTGCAGCAGAAAGGCTCTTGAAAACTAGGCCGATGAAGTCCAGTCCTTGAACGAGAGGTCAAACTATAGCAAGCAGCTGACATCTACTTAACAACGACTAAAAAAAACAGCAGTCAAGTGTGTTTGATAGTCTGTAAAATGTGGTTGTTGGACAAAAATGTTTTGTGCTCCAGTCATTCTTCACTATCCCTCACTCTGGCCTATGTGTAGTGTATTATATCAGCACGGTCTGAAACAACAGCAATCCAGACGTCCATCCATTTATCAAACTCTATCCATCCATCAGTGGGCAATTTAGCAGCAGAACAGAGCAGCGGAGGGAACTGTGTGATAGTCACCTGAGTCAGTGAGGTGGGGAAACGGGGGAAGGGCATTTATATGGAGTGGTGGGAGTGATTTTCAAAACTAAACACCCACGTTAAGGTCACGCTAACAAGGGAACGCAGGAAGCCGCACACACTCCTAGAGGACAACGGATGCAGAACAAATCACACACATAAACATACTACTTGCTTGTACTCAACATCTTTGCGTTTTTGTGTGGCGCTGATCAAAACTGTGTCATCACAATAGGAAGGGGGATGATGACATCTGCATTTCCTGTTTTCCTGTTTGTTGTTTTGTTTCCTTTGTTTATGTCTGCTGCTACGTAACACCCAGGAGAGACGTAAAGATTTATCACACACGCCGAAAACATCGCACCTACACACACTTCTCTTACCTCTCCTCCTCAGCCGGCTTCTTTTCATTCTTTACTTCATTGCTTTCATTCTTCATCCCATCAATCTCTCACTTTCTCTCTCTACAGGGAGCAACAGAATCCACCACAGGCTCTCAGCCTTTCTCCTCTGGGAATCTTCCCATCTTTGACTCTTTGAAGTGATGAGTTAACCCTCCTAAGGATGCTTAATGTAGCCACGTGCACGTGTGTATCTGTGTCTGCCCCACATGTAAATGTAAGCACCTCACATTTGCCCTCCCACAAGCGTTGAACAAAGCACTGCTCCAAAATTCATTCTCCAAACAACAGGCCCCTCTGCGCCTTAGCTAAGAGTTACAACTAAGCAACACGCCGAAAACACAACAATAGAACAGCAACCCGAACATCCACTATGTCTCCTTACTGGATTTTACTGTAAAGTAGCTGCTTTGTTTTGGAGCAACGGAATGACATGAAAGCACACAAATGTATGACCCTGGACCACAAAACCAGTCATAAGGGTCAGTTTTAGGAAATTGAGATTTAGACATCATCTGAAAGCTGAATAAATAAGCTTTCCACTGAGGCCCACTATTTGGCTGAGATACAACTATTTGAAAATCTGGAAATTAAAATATTAAGAAAATCACCTTTAAAGTTGTCCAAATGAAGTTCTTAGTAATGCATATTACTAAACAAAAATTAAGTTTTGATATAAATACAGTAGAAAATTTACAAAATATCTTAATGGAACATGATCTTTACTTAATATCCTAATGATTTTGGCGTCATTTTTACCCATTTTTGGCTATCGCTACAAATATACCAGTGCTACTTAAGGCTGGTTTTGTGGTCCAGGGTCACATTTTGAATTTTTACTTCATGAGTTTGTTGTTTAAAATATCAGCACCGTTGTGTAATAAACAAGAAACTTAGTTAGAATATTGCTAGACAAGGTGTTTACAAAAAGGTGCGTTTATGAATTTAGGGAGCTACATAATAGCTAAAAATATGTACACAATACCATTTAAAAGTTTGGGGTCAAAAATACAAGAAAAACAGTAATATTGTGAAATATTGTGAAATACTGCTAGTGTTAACACTGTATTATATTTTATATTTATATGGAAAGCTGAATTTTCAGCATCATTACTTCAGTATTCAGTGTCACGTGATGCTTCAGAAATGGTTCTAATATGCTAATATGGTGTTTGAGAAAGATGAATTATTGATTATTGTTCAAATAGCTTTTTTCTATAAACTGATACATTTTTAAAGAATTGTTTGCTGAATAGAAAGTTTAAAAAGTAGCATTTATTTGAAATTTGCCAAAAAAAGCAAATATTTCTTAAAACAAAGTTTAATATATATATAAAATATAGCTAGTTTTTACTTTCTTATATTATAGCTTAAAAAAAACATAAGAAAAAATGAAAAAAAAAAACAATTAAAAAGTAAAATTTAATTTATTAAAGGGATAGTTCACCCAAAAATTAAAATTCTGTCATTAATAACTAAAACTTACGTTGTTCCAAACCCGTTTCAAAAGATGAGAATACTTTTTGTGCACAAAGAAAACAAAAGTAACGTCTTTATTAAACTATTTCTTCTCCTCCGTGTCAGTTATTACTCTCATGTACTCTCACTGACACAGACTGACACAGAAGAGAAGAAATTGTTGAATAATGTTGGTATTGCTGTTTTCTTCGCGCAATGATTCTCGTAGCTTCAACGAAGGTCTTACGGGTTTGGAACAACATGAGTTCACCCTAAAAAATTAATTATTGGGTGAACTAGCCCTTTAATCTAAATTTCATCAATAAAAACCTAAATATTTCTTGCAAATTTGGACAAAAAAAAAATTTGTAAAAAATAAAAACTGACCATATTTTTATGGTGCAGGCCAAGTAAAAAATAGCAGAAACCCAATTGCATAGCAAAAAAAAAAATTCTTATAGTTTATTTATTTTTGAGCTCTTTGTGATATGTTTGGTATTAAGAGTAGAAAGTAATATGTGTATGTATTTTATTTTTAAATCCTGTTGCAGTGAAAGCTGTTGTGGACAGGTCATTTATCTAACGGACCGTAAAACTGCACACCTGACTCTCTTATACTGCTTCATAAATACCTGTGTTGGCTATCAGTTTATAAGCATTCAAACTGGCTTGAACAGGATCATCTTTAGTTGGACTGAGATCAGACACCCCGGGTTCACTTTCACATATGGCCGTCTTCAAAGAAATGCTACACTTTGTGTTGGTTCAAACCTACAATCGCTTCAGACCAATGCCGACCGCTGACAGCCTCTCTACGGACGCCGGAGGCTACAAATGCTAGCAGCCGCTTTTGTGTCTGTCGTTCCCCCCCGTGCTGATTGTCTGTCTGTCCTTCTGCGTTGAAAGCCCACACAGCGCCGAGAGCTTTGAGCCAACATGGAGGCCAGTTTCCCGCAGAGCAGGCCTGCAACAGGCACAAGGCTGGAAACTATGCGACTGGCATTTAGAGCCAAGCCGTCTGCTGCTGTGAGGTACTGAGACTAAATGCCACCTGCATATGCTGGAGGGAGAAAAAGAGAGAGAGGAAACAGACAGAAACAAAGGGCTTTCAGTGACAGGTGGACAGTCTGTCTGCCTATATCTCCAGCTGAACGTGGCCGTAACTACTAGTTAGCTACGCTACTGCTCAGGTGCTCATCACGGTGACCTGCGGATATTGCACTGCCACATCTTATAGATCAAATAGGTTAGGATTTCTAGTATCTTTCACACAAGACACACTGTTAAGACTACCAATCAATTTCACCAGATAACTCAATCAATGGAGGCTAGTCTGTGCTGTTTGCTCTGTCAACCCACATATGCACACCTGGTCATATAAATAAACATTTAAATGAAATAAATCAGATTTATTTAAACATAAATTAAACATTAAAAAAAAAAGTACAAATTCTAAAAAACATGTTATATGGTGCATATATTTAGCAAAATGCTCCTCTCAAGAGTTAATTTTTCTAACTGACTAACTAATTCATGGTTTATGAATATGTTTGTCTGACGTAAATGTGACATTACATCAGTGAAACACTGATTGGGCGATTAGATGAGACCGGATACGGATTTCGGTAAGTTGTAGGCTAGTACTTATTTTAACATACATTCAGATGTCAATTCATGTTTCTTCTGTTCTTTAACTGGTGTTAAAGCAGAAGAGACGATCAGTTTACGGTCTGTCACGCCACATTAAACTGCACCAAAACCGCATTTATTGTTTGAATACTGTAATAAAATGGACAGAATTTGAACTCCAAGACTTTGTTTCATACCAAAAGTAACAAAGTACAAAGCTTATTGCGATTTATTAGATGGGAGATACGCTACAATGTTCCGTTCATTAACCAAAAACAGGCTAGACTAATCAATTCTTGGGATTTAATAATCAATATTGAGATTCGGTTAAAATCGAGATTTATTTCTTTTGTACCCACCCCCTAAACTTAGGTATTCAGTCACAAAACTTCTTGAAACAAAGCTTTTTAGGCATTTATTCTATAAATGTATTGTTGTTTATACATGTTTTTTGATGTGCATTTTGGGGATTTTATTTGCATCTTGAAGTTTCCGTTCCACATTTCTGATTCAATTTCGCAAAATTTGCATTAAAAACGTACATGGTTGGAAACACATCTACTGTATATAAAGGAAAGGAAGGAAGGAAAGGAAGGAAAGGATGTGACGTGTGGCCAAGTATGGTGAGCCATACTCGGAATTTGTGCTCTGCATTTAACCCATCCAAGTGCACACACACAGTAGTGAGAAGTGAGCAAACACACACACACACCGTGAACACACACCCGGGGAGCAGTTGGGGATCGGTGCCTTGCTCAAGGGACTCACCTCAGTCGTGGTATTGAGGGTGGAGAGAGCGCTGGTTATTCACTCCCACCACCTTCAATCCCTGCCGGACCTGGGACTCGAACCCGCAACCTTTCGGTTCCCTAACCATTCGGCCCGGCTCCCTAACCATTAGGCCACGGCTGCCCCATTAGGCCATGGCAGGGAATAAAGGGAATACAAAGTGCATATGCAAAACTGGTGCATTCTGTTCGGTTGATAAAGTTTGCATAAAAATACACTGATGGAAATCTGATTACAGCTGTAAACTTGAATAGGTATAAACAAAGTAGATGTGAAAGCAATGATGGACAGAGGATTTTCAGCGAGTAACGACATAATCCTCACACAAACCTATCATCATGACTTCAGAAGACTTGGAATATTGCACGTCACAATATACCAGTACTGACAATAACAGTGCTGTCTAAAAAAAATAAATAAATATCGACATCATATTAATAATGTATAAATTATAATACAAAACATTATCAAGCGTCAGTAACTGGTTGATATTCCAAAATAGTAAGTGGCAAGATTACACCTTAAAGGGGACATCGGATGTCCATTATCCACAAGTATGTTTTTTTTTTGTTGTTGTTTTTTTTTTTATCCACTTTCAGCAAAACAATTTACAAAAAATTTACTCACCCCCTTGTCATCCAAGATGTTCACGTCTTTCTGTCTTCAGTCGTGAAGAAATTATGATTTTTGAGCAAAGTTTTTCAGGATTTTTCTCCATATAATGGACTTCACTGGTGCCCCGATTTTGAACTTACAAAATGTAGTTTAAATGCAGCTTCAAAGGGCTCTAAACAAACCCAGCCAAGGAAGAAAAATCTAATCTAGCGAAACGATCGATCATTTTTTTTTCAGAAAATAAAAATTTATTTACTTTAAGCACAAAAGCTTGAGTAGCACAGGCTCTGGAATGCGCGTCCACAACACTACGTACTATTGAATCAAGTCAAAAGGTCACGTGGAACGTAGGCGAAACTACAGACCCAGTGTTTACAAAGCGAATGCGCAAAGACTAAGGAAGTGCAAGTAAGTCAAACACTACGCAACGATGTCAGACGTCAGAAGTTGTAGGAGAAAATGAGATGTTTTTCGCCCTACCTTTTTGAGCCGGAGTACACAGACGATGAACTTAGATGTGATTCGTAGTGTCGTGGACACGCATCCCAGAGCCTGTGCTACACAAGCTTTTGTGCTTAAAAAATATTATTTTATTTATTTATTTTTTTTAAATCGTTTCGCTAGATAAGACCCTTCTTCCTCGGCTGGGATCATTTAGAGCCCTTTGAAGCTGCATTTAAACTACATTTTGGAAGTTCAAAATCGGGGCACCAATCAAGTCCATTATATGGAGAAAAATCCTGAAATGCTTTCCTTAAAAACCATAATTTCTTCACGACTGAAGACAGAAAGACATGAACATCTTGGATGACAACGGGGTGAGTAAATTACCTGTAAATTGTTGTTCTGGAAGTGGACTTCTCCTTTAACTAATGGTTACAAATGCTCTCTCCTCCTCCCTACTCTTGCATTTTGAGTATGATCCGTTAGCAAAAAGTTAAAGACAAATGTGACTCTTTTTCTATCTCTATATTGTCTGTAAAATGTTTTTGTTCATCACTTTGGCTATGATTATCATGTAGTGAAAAAGTGATTTTGTGAAAGCCCTACACAAGTCATGTGGAACACCTGAACTATGCTTTTTGTGTCCATTTGATATTTTACACTTTCTACTTTCATTGGGTTTGGAGCAAGGTTTACAGGTTTGGAACAACATGAGAGTAAATAAATGTTGACAGAATTTTCATTTAAGGCGAAACAGCTCTAAATCCAACAACTTTTCAGAAGACCCTGCAGGTCCAAAACCTTGGGAGTGAGAGATACAGAAAGCAGAAAAGATCTTTTTCCCAGCAATCTCTCCATATACCAACACCGACCCTAAACACACAGGTAAACATTCACCTTTATCAACATCAATGAACTAACACACTCCATTAATCCTACACACTGCAGATCCTTTACAGATCCCCCAACAGAGGCTGCTTACCGCAATCTCCATGCAGTCCACCACACAAAACAAGAGCTAGACGCTGAGCTCTGCTAGAACAGCATGCTGGGATAAAAACGACTATCAATAATAAATAATACAATAATACATCATTTTAGAACACACGGGCCCTCGTGGGCAGTTTCAACAAAATAGCCTCAATCAGGTCAGAGCGCTGAGGTCGGTAACCTCCGGGGAAGCTGCCGCCCCCAGGCAGAGGTGTATATATCTATATATATATATATAGCACTTTATATTTTGAGGGGGGTTTTAAGGTGCTGAGTGGTAATCCAGGTGAGTTGGGGTTCAACAGAGACCTACACAAGGCCGCAGATAGTTAGGTCCTCTGAAAGAGCTATTGTTTAGGGTTTGAAAAATTAATGCCAAGTACAACCTTTAAAAAACCTCAGAGCAACCTCATCTGTTATGGCCTGAGACACACGTTTGGGATTTGGTGTTTTGAGTACACATTTTACAATGCTTCAAACACACTCACAATCTCGTTCAAATACACACCTCGTTGTGGATGTCCTCAATGTGCTGGAGGGTGGAGGGGAGGAGGGTCTTCAGGCTCTTGGTGTTTTTCTCAGGGTCGGTGTGTAAATTCTCCAAGGCCTCTGAGCAGCGTTTCTGTATGTAGTCCAGCGTTCCTGTACAACACTAAAGGAACATGACAAGTTATAGTGTGATATTTACATATAAGCCAGAAAGGGAGATACTGGTTTAGGAGTTAACATGAAAGGTGATGAGGTCTGATCATGACAACTGGAAAGATGATGCTCACCTGTACAACTCTGTGAGTGGAGCTGAATCTAGCCGTGTCACCAGCCAGTACACAGTGCTGATGTGTCCGATTCAGATCATCTATAGACACAATCCAACAGCCACACACACACAGACCAGAAGAAACACACTTTAATATTATTATGAACTTTATTTGTCTTTGTCATTTAACTATTACTCAGAATGTATATATCCTATATAGGTCCCCATATTAGGTGGCCTTAGCTACACCACCAGTCAAAAGTTTTTCTTAAAGAATTCTCATCTGCTCACCAAGCTTGCATTTATTTGTTCCAAAATACAGCAAAAGCAGTAATATTGTGAAATATTTTTACTGCTTTCTATTTGAATACATTTTAAAATGTAATTTATTCATGTGATCAAAGCTATATTTTCAGCATCAGTGCTCCAGTCTTCAGTGTCACATGATCCTTCAGAAATCATTGTAATGCTGATTTGCTGTTCAAGAAACAATTTATTATTATTATACAATTATTATTAACAAATTATAGACATTAATACTTTAATTTAGCAAGGATGCTTTTACAAAAGATTTCCATTTCAGATAAATGCTGTTCTTCTGACCTGTCTATTTATCAAAAAAACCTGAAAAAAAAATTCTACTCATCTGTTTTCAATATAATAATAATTATAATAATAATAATACATGTTTTTGAGCAGAATATTAGAATAATTTCTGAAGGATCATGTGACTAAAGTAATGATACTAAAAATTCAGCTTTGAAATCACATTAATAAATTACATTTAAAAATATATTCAAATAGAAAACAGTTTTTTTAAATAGTAAAAATATTACAAAATTGTACTATTTTTGCTGTTCTTTGGATCAAATAAATGCTGGTAATGTATGTACTTACATTTAAATGAATTATTTGGTATAATGCACTTTTGTGTACATACATGTTTTTACATCGTACTTTTAAAAAAAATACCTGCATGTAATTACATCTGTACTTACATTTAGAATTACACTGTTGACCCATCCATTACCTTAACCCACCCATAACACCAAAACTGTTTCTAACCTTACCCGTATCCCACCTCAACAGCAGCAAAAGTATTTTGCAATACAATATGAACATTATAAGTACATTGTACTTATTTTTTAATGTAAGTACACAGTAGTTAAGCCACCTAACATAAAGTGTGACCGTGACTGTGATTTGTCCCATTGAAATCAATGGATTTGCTGCATTCTCTGATGTACTGCAGCAAAAACTGGAGTGAGAACAAAAGTATTGTCCATTTTTATTTCCTCTGTATGCTATTATTTTTTTCTGTCGCATTACATTGTCTTTAAAACACTTATCTAATAATACTCTGCTCTCAACCTGGGCTCTGTCACAACTTCAGCGTGAATCACGGGCTATACCAAATTCCCCTAATAAATATTTATCATTATTCTCTCATCGTCAAGGGGCCGCTGTGCTCGAGTTAAAAGCAGGCTTTTAAATCTATTGGGTCAAAACCTCTCCTTAGGTCTGTCCTGTCCCTGGAGCATTCAGCACAGGAAATCCTATTACCAGCTGGGCCTGGTGTTGGTCCAGCAAATTGTTCTCCGCTACCCAGCACCAAATTCCATTTTTGAGAATCTACTGATTAGATTTGCACACAGGAGTCTGAGACATCAGCAGATGGAGGGGAAGAGATGTGACAGTGTTAGAGAATCATGGGAATGTGGAGTTGAATAACTGTAAGCTGTTTTCTGTACACCTTCTTTCCTCTCCCACTCTTTCTTCCTTGCTTCCTTTCCTTTTTCCTTCCTTCTCCCATTTCCACTTACCTTCTTTTTTTTTCATTTTTCCCTCTCTTTAAATTCCTCACACATCATTTTTACTTCCCTCACATAATTTTTTTTTTTCCTTTTGTCTTTTCCTTACTTTACTTCCTTATTTTCATACAGGTGCATCTCAGTAAATTAGAATGTCGTGGAAAAGTTCATTTATTTCAGTAATTCTGAACTCAAATTGTGAAACTCGTGTACTAAATAAATTCAGTGCACACAGACTGAAGTAGTTTAAGTCTTTGGTTCTTTCTTTTTGGTTCTTTTTGTGATGATTTTGCCTCACATTTAACAAAAACCCACCAATTCACTATCTCAACCAATTAGAATATGGTGACATGCCAATCAGCTAATCAACTCAAAACACTTGCAAAGGTTTCCTGAGCCTTCAAAATGGTCTCTCGGTTTGGTTCAGTAGGCTACACAATCATGGGGAAGACTGCTGATCTGACAGTTGTCCAGAAGACAATCATTGACACCCTTCACAAGGAGGGTAAGCCACAAACATTTATTGCCAAAGAAGCTGGCTGTTCACAGAGTGCTGTATCCAAGCATGTTAACAGAAAGTTGAGTGGAAGGAAAAAGTGTGGAAGAAAGAGATGCACAACCAACCGAGAGAACCACAGCCTTGAGAGGCTTATCAAGCAAAATCAATTCAAGAATTTGGGTGAACTTCACAAGGAATGGACTGAGGATGGGGTAAAGGCCTGAAGAGCAACCACACATAGACATGTCAAGGAATTGCAATGTCATCTGCTGGTGTTGGTCCACTGTGTTTTTTGAAAACCAAAGTCACTGCTTTTTAAAGATGCTGATTTCATTTTCCAGCAGGATTTGGCACCTGCCCACACTGCCAAAAGCACCAAAAGTTGGTTAAATGTCTATGGTGTTGGTGTGCTTGACTGGCCAGCAAACTCACCAGACCTGAACCCCATCGAGAATCTATGGGGTACTGTCAAAAGGGAAAATGAGAAACAAGAGACCAGAAAATGCAGATGAGCTGAAGGCCGCTGTCAAAGAAACCTGGGCTTCCATACCACCTGAGCAGTGCCACAGACTGATCATTCCATGCCACGCCGAATTGAGGCAGTAATTGAAGCAAAAGGAGTTTGAATTGGAGTTGAATCACTGAAATAAATGAACTTTTCCATGACATTCTAATTTATTGAGATGCACCTGTATTTCCTTCCTTCCTTTTCAACCCTCATTTCCTCTTTTACTTTCTTTCCTTCTTTTTTGTTCCTTACTACTTTTCTCTTTTCCTTTCATCTATTTTTCTTTTCCTAACTTGTCGTTCCTTCTATTCTTGTTTCCTTCTTTCTTTTGTTTTTATTTTTATGTTCTCTTTTCCCTTTTCCTTCTTGTGTTGTGGATTCAATCCTTCACCTCCTTTTTGTACCTCATTTTCCTTTGTTCCTATATTTTCCTATACATATTTTTGAAAAGCAACTGATGTGAGCTGCTACACTATAATGAATGCTTGCTGAAAATCCCAACACACTATACTGCCATCTAGACTTCACAAACCTTTAGAAGCCACTTCCTACAAACTCAAGAGAAAAAAATCTGACTAATTCAGCCAGAAGACATAGTGTCATTAACAGTTTATGAGCCAGTTTCCCAGTCACACTTTCACCCTTGTCCTGTGCCCAGGAAACCCATTACGACCCATTATGTTTATACTGCTTTAGCTTTTTATTTAAAGTCACTTCACAGGACTAAGAGTGCCATTAGGTAGGTATAAATAATGCTTAGTTTAGAGCAGCCAGCAGCAAAGAGGCCCGATCACTGGAAAGCCCTTCCAAAAAGATGATAACGTCCAAACAGAGACGATAAAACTGTGCGTATAAGGGGGGAAAGCATTAGTCACGCTTGTACACAGAAATCGGGAAATAAATAGTGTCCTTATCAAGGTCATCAGACACACTTTATGGGATATTTAGAGGAGAGGGTTTGCGCTTATGTGGGGTCGTAGACAGGGGGCATCTGTTGTAGCCATCAGTAATAAAAGTCTGATTTACTGATTCTCTCTCTCAGTCCTGCTCTCAGACAGGGGTCACAACGCTTCATAAAATAACATTTGGTTTTCTTAACCCCTCTGATACACATGATAAAGGAACCTGTGGAAGCAAAATCCTAGGGAAACAGACACACATATGTATATAAAAGGATGTAGATGTGTATATCCTCTGGGAAAGATAATTCCTGGTCTAATGCATTTTAACATGACCGAGACGGTACTATCCGCTTTACACGTGTACTTGAGTCTACTGTTTCTGGACACAGATGAACGTGATCGTGTACCTGTCATATAGTAGCAGTCTCCAGACTGTAGAGGCAAAGCCAGACCAGGTGTGTGGATGTCCCAGGCCACCTTCAGTCCAACACGCCAACACGCCTTCTCTTTTTGCACTTCCTCCTTCTCCGAAACTTCTCCTTCTACCTTCAGCTCTTCTTTACTTGTTCCTTCACCTTCTGTCTCCGTTTCTTTTTCTTTTTCTTTTTCTTTTTCCTTTTCCTTTTCTTTTTCTTTTTCTTTTTCTTTTTCCTTTTCTTTTTCCTTTTCCTTTTCCTTTTCCTTTTCTTTTTCTTTTTCTTTTTCCTTTTCCTTATTCTGTCCCTCCCCGTCTTTTTCAGTCACCCCTGTAAACATAGTTGTAGTTTGACATTTAGAGCAGGGATGCACCAAAAATGTTTTATCTAAATGATACAAATAATCAGATAATTATTTATTTGTTATAGACAATGACTGTTGAATGATCGATATTACATTTCAGAAGTAACACTTCAGATTAAAGGAGAAGTTCACTTCCAAAACAAAAATTTACAGATAATTTACTGACGACGTTCGTATCTTTCTCTCTTCAGTCGTAAAGAAATTAAGTTTTTTGAGGAAACCATTTCAGGATTTCGCTCCATACAGTGGACTTCAGTGGTGTCCGCGATTTTGAACTTCCAAAATGCAGTTTCAATATAATTTCTATAATTTTATATAATTTATATACCTTTTAACCTCAGATGCTCATCTTGTCTAGCTCCGTGTGAACTCTGTGTAATCCGGGTGAATACAGTTAGGGTAGGTCTAAAAACTCCCATCTCATTTTCTTCTCCAACTTCAAAATCATCTTACATCGCTGTTTTACCTTTCTTTGTTTCCATTTGATCTTTTTTACACGTTCACTTTATAAACCCTGGGTCAGTACGTCTGCTGCAAAGTAGGACGATTTTGAAGTTGCAAGAGAAAATGAGATTGGAGTTTTTTGACATACCCTAACTGTATTGAACCGGAATACACAGAGTTCACACAGCTAGACAAGATGAGCATTTGAGGTTAAAAAGTATATAAATTGTAAATTTTTTTTTTTAGAAAATAACCACTAGATAAGACTCTTCTTCCTCAGCTGGGATCATTTAGAGTCCTTTGAAGCTGCATTTAAACTGCATTTTTGAAAAAAACTCACGGGCACCACAGAAGTCCACTATATGGAGAGAAATCCTTAAATGTTTTCCCTCAAAAAAAATTTTTTTTACGACTGAAGAAAGAAAGACATGAACATCTTGGATGACAAGGGGGTGAATATATTACCTGTACATTTTTGCTCTGGAAGTGAACTTCTCCTTTAAGATGGTCCTTGTAACAAGTTACAGTACATGTATTTAGTATACTAATAACAATAAATTATACACAATTACAAGTAACTAACCCTAAATTTATTATAAGTGTATGTTGTTAATTAATATTACTCAGGGTCCATCAAAATAAAGTGTGACCATTTCTATATTATTTTTGCCTAAATCAAAAATAAAACACTAAAAACTAAAATATTTTAATGCTACAAGTGAATTTAGACATGACAGTATGAACTACACAGTACAAAAATGGATATTCATTTTGAGATTTGCAATATTTTACATTATTAAATTAGTGTTTTTAAAGATTTTTAAAGGGATAGTTCACCCCAAAATGAAAATTCAATCATTAATTTCTAACCCTCATGTCCAAACTTAAGACCTTCATACATCTTCAGAACACAAATTAAGATGTTTTTGATGAAACCCGAGAGCTTTCTGACCCTGCATAGACAGCAACACAACTGACACATTCAAGGCCCAGAAAAGTAGTACGGACATCGTGAAAATGGTCAATCAGTGGTTCAACCTTAATTTTATGAAGCTACAAGAAAACTTTTTATGCACAAAGAAAACAAAAATAACAACTTCATTCAACAATTCTCTTATTGTAGCTTCGTAAAATTAAGATTGAACCACTGATGTCACATGGAGTTTTAAAACAATGTCCTTACTACTTTTCTGGGCCTTAAACGTATTAGGTGCATTGCTGTCTGTGGGTTAGAAATCTCGAAGATTTCATCAAAAATATCCTAATTTGTGTTCCGAAGATGAACAAAGGTCTTACAGGTTTGGAACAACATAAGTGTGTGAAATTAATGACAGAATTTTCATTTTTGGGTGAACTATCCTTTCAAGAGAGAATCAATGACCATAATAGGTCATCTAAATGTAAAAATGGAGTAAAGGAAATACAAAAAAAGACATCACTGCATTAACATGTAGTTGTTTAGTTGGTTCTGTATACAACGCAGCAATTTAGTGTCAATACCTGAAGTTGGTGTTTCGAGAACCATAATGAGGGTACTGTAAGTCGCTTTGAATAAAATGTCTTACTAATACTTACCAGTACTTTCTAATATACAGTAGTCAACATTTGATGTGGATCAAAACCTTTCATCAAAGTTGTCTTAAAACCAAAACAACACCCGTTCTTTGATTAACTTTTTTGACCCACTTTAAATGTTGACTACTGTATGTTGTGCAACTTTCACCAACTATCTGTGTTAAATAAAAAACAATGGCAGAGCCACAGAGCAATATATAAAAAGAAAGTGTAACTGATAAGACAAAAAAAAAAGTAAATAAATAAAAAAAACAAGAGAGGGCAGGCTGGCACCTATCAGTGAAATCAATACGAAAGCGCTCTTGGAAGCCTGAGCCCTGAGCAAGGCTTTCTCTGCGCTCAGCAAGGATAAATAGTAACTTAATTTCAGCCTGTGCTTTCTGACACAGCTCTCAAAGGGCCATCTGCAGCTAACACAGCAGCGGTGGAAAAGATTCCATCAAAAACACTTAAAAATCACAGTGGCACAAACCAATGCCTGTTAGAAAAGGAAATGAGCTGGATCTAGTCAGTGTTGGATGAAGAGCTGAACAGATTTGTCACAGAGCGACTCCCCCCGACGGAGACCGTTCGTGATACGGCACGCCGCGCTGCGGCCAGCGTACTCTATAAACCCATCGCAGATGTGTTAAAAGATACGGGCATCATGAAAAGCTTCGGTGAGATATTCTTCTTCAAAGCGTGTTCAGGTGTAACACGAATCTATACAGCACACAGATGTTATCCAAAGGGACAATAAAAAAATAAAACCCATTCATGCACACACACAGAGCAACAAATAAATGATGTACAAAGTGAAATTCCTCTGAGCGACAATCCGTTTCAGCTGGTCTGCAGCATTTCATAGCACTTTCTCTAAAGTGAAGGCAACATTTTGTGCGATGCTCTGCACGGGTACGTACGCACTGCAAAAGCGTTCCATCAGGGGAGTCTCTCTGAAGTCTGGAACCGAGGGGTCAATTTTACCTCCAAAAGAACAGCTGTGGAATAATTCCACACAAACTGACACATTCACACACAAAAACGCACACACAGACCATTCATGCGCTGTTTGAAGCGGGCCCTGGGGAGGTCAAAGGTCAAATCGGTCAGTAAGAGATTGGCGAAACAGAGCTTGTGAGGCAGGTGGTTCTGTTTAGCACACCACGCTCTGTTCTGTCGAACTGACACACACACGCACACAGCTGCATGCTAAGCTGTTAGCCTGACATGAAGAGAGACTGATGTCCAGAAAAACTTCTCCGGTGAGATTCACGTGAAATATGGAAGATCTGGCTCCTTCTTCATGGAACAAGCTCATACAATGACTGCAGGAACACATTCAACCTATCGAGTGAAGGATGGCTTTGAACTAGCTGGTGTCATAATAAATGTTTTAGGTTCTCAGCGGTAAGCTAGAAAAATAAAGAATTTTTGTCTCTTCAATGAGAATGAAATGGGAATGTGAATGTTTAAAAGGATAGTTAACCCAAAAATGAAAATAATGTGTCCCACAGAATTAAAAAAAAAAAGTCACACAGGTTTCCAATGACACACGGGTGAGCAAATGATGATGAGAATGAGAATTAGTATTTTTTTAGTCAATTATCAGTTTCAATTCTATGTTTCATAGGGCCTATCGGATAGGGTGACCAGACATGCAACTTCCCAGGGACAGCTTTCAAATCGCTCTCGTGGTACTTTGCTGTCATACATTGGTCAATCAGCCCAGCTCAAACTTGGTTACCTGGTTAATTTAACAATTTAGAAATCCTGTGCTGAACAATTCCCCAGGAATGGCACATCTAGTCACCCTACTATTGGATATCTATCCAATTTGTTAAAACGGTTCCATTTACACTTGGCCACACGTTCACGTCTATGAAAGCAACAGATACGCGCTGCATTTTATTGATAATCAGCTAATTTCAAAATTAAAGACCGCAAAAGAAGAGAGAGCGGCATCAGAACTAGAAAGATAAGTTAGTCTTACTAGTTTTAATGAAGATGATTGTGTGTTGAACGTCTGCGACTTGCTTTCAGTCTCATTTGCAGTAGTTTGCACTGCTAAAGTGATACTCAGCTTCACATCCGCATTAGCACTGTCATATCTGCCTATGACGTGTCAAATAGCCCATAATACGCTCTCACTCGTTTATTATTTTTAACATTTTGGGAGGAGTAAAATTTACATGTGGTTTCAACAACCAGATGCATTTACACTTGTCCAGTTTCGTCTGGAATGCAGCCTACACCGCATACTTAAGCGGTTTGAGCGATCAGATTTAAATCCATCTCAAAAGCTTTTTTGAGGACATTTACACTTGATCTATTCACGATCAGATAGTTATCCGTGAAGTAACCAGGTGCAAACAGGCCCATAATTTTTCTGAAGAAAAGCGGGCAGTTTAACTGATCAGGACAAACAGCAAACAAACTCATGAACAACTAGCACTAAACAAAAACAGCTGTGGATCATTCAGGTAACAACACAGTATGAAGCGCATGTAAACTTTTGAGTCATTTTTATAAATTATTTTCTCTTGTGGACTATTTGTAAACATCTTTTATGTCTTATTCAGGTTAGCACTAAATAAACAATAACATGCTTTTTGTATGAACCCTCTTATTTTGGTAAAATAACATTTTTAATGATTATGAAAGTGGGGTGCAATCTTTTGACCTCAATTGCACAAGATTAGATAGGAAGATAGGAGGGTTTTAAATATTATCTTGGACAAAGTAGGGTCTTAGAGTCTAAGAGTCTCAGAACCACAGTGTAAGAACCCTATGGTGCCATGGTGCACAATATTATATGCTCTACCCAAGACTTTTGACCTCTCACCTTCATTCTTTGGCTCTGCTGGGCAGCTATAGCTGTAAACAGCAACTGGTGACAGAGGAACCAGGTTCTCGTCATGATGCCAACCGACCGCCATTTTGCCCATTCCATAATACGGCTCTTCTTTCAGCTGAGTCATGGCTGTAGGGTCCATGTAGTTGATGAGCGTAATGTTAAACTGAACCAGGCCGGCCACATCAGGTGGCGGAGCGGATGAAGGAGGTGAGGAATGAGAGCAGCCCTGACCGCTGTCTTCTTCCTCTTCCTCCTCCTTCTCTTTCTCCTGCTTCTCCTCAACTAACCTGTCCTTAACACTCTCTTCACACATCCCTTCCCCCGCTGTTTCTTCACTGTTTTCGGTGTCACTGCGGGAACGCTTGACCCCTCTTGCGTTTGTCTGCAGCTTTACATCCGAGCAAAAGTACTGATTTAGTTCCCACAATGCTTTGCAAGCGTCCCTCAGGTCAGAGTCACAGCAAGGTTTCTCTTTCTCATCTTTCTGGCCTTCTTCTCCCTCACAGTGCCAGGGGATGGTGAACAGACGGGTGTCCAGATAACGGTACGTGTAGCCCGGCTGACCCACGAGAGCACGCGAAACGGCTGTGAAGACGTCCCGGTCTCGGACTCGGACAAGATCTCGGAGGAGACATCCACGCCGCTGAAGAGTTTTCAAAGCAGACTGCACCCTCTCATGGAGACCATCTGGCAGGGCACTAGACTGTCGTAAAGCCAGTCCTGCATAACTGGAGTCCCACTGTCGGATTACACAAAGATTGCGCACAGATTACACACTGCCACATGCAAACATAATGTAATTAGTAAAAACAAAACAAAAACACTGTATGTGAGCAGTCTGCTCTAATATAATTGATCTTTTTTGGAGAATTGTCAGTTCAACTTTCTCCTATTCGTTTACTTTCTCCTATTACAATACTGTTAAAGCACTCATCAGATGCAAAATTCACTTTTACATGTTGTTTGAACACATCTCTCAAAGAACGGCTCGTCACCCCACGGAGAAGAGGGGCGGGTGAGCAGAGCTCATTAGCATTTAAAGGGACATGCACCAAAACGGGTCGCTGTGAATGGAGCTGTTTTTGACAAGATAAAAAGGGTGTTGTTTTATACTACCACTGAGAAATTTTAACCAAAGTACATTCTAGACTTTCCATTAAGACCCTAAAGAATCATATCAACTTGTGGAAAATGGACATCCGATGACCCCTTTAATATAAAGTTGATAATAACTTAGGGCTGGGCAATAAAACTATAACAATAATTCTCGTGATATAGTCAAATTTTCCTCGATTAAAAAAATAACAAGAATTCGATAAATGTTTGATATAACATTTATGTGCCAAAAGTGGAACAAAACAGTTTATCATGATAATTATTGATATTAAATGATATGAATTTTTTTATTTTGGCCATATCACCCACACCTAATAAAAATAATGTTGATCTTCAGATTGACTTGCTAATAAACTGACTTCTGTTTGTTGATGCTAATGGCAACAAAACCTTTCATATTTGATCAATTTCCATGACTTTTACAAGCCTGGAAAACACTAATTATGATTTTTCTATGTATTTTCAATGACTGTGGAAACCCACGAAAATAATAACTGTTTAAATATTTCAGATTTTGTTAACAATAGATGCTATTTACAATAAGTGTAAATAGCAATGCATTCTTTTTACACTAAGAGAAAATATCAGTATTTTCTTAAGAATAGATGCTATTTTCAATAAGTGCAAGAAGCAATAGATTCTATTTACGCTACGTAAAAATAGCAGTATTTTCTGTTATTTATACTACTTATTGCAAACATTGGAAAAAATCTGCAACTTAGTATTAACTGTAAGCAATAATAAAGTATTGAGTGTAAATTATAATTTTTATTAAAATTATTAAATAGTGCTCCAGAAGGAAAGATGCATTAAAAGTCGGGGGGTGAAAACTTTTGAACAGGATAAAAATGTCAATTTTTTTCTTGTTTTGTTGAAATATCACTTTTTTACATTTAGTACTGCCCTTCAGAAGCAACAGAAGATACTTGCATGGAAGACAAATTAAGTACATATTATCTTGATCTTCAAATTCAAAATGCATCTTAATGCATCGTGTTTCCTTCTGTAGCATCAATGAATGTTTGAACCTTTTTTAATAGCTGTGTTTGAGTCTCTCAATAGTCCTTAACGTGAAAAGATGGATCTCAAAACCACAAGTCACTGCTGGAAAGGGTTCAAATATGCAAAAGATGCTCACGAACAACCATTACAAAAAAACGGTCATAGATCATCCAGGTAATCACACACAGTATTAAGAACCAAGGGTTCCTAAACTTTTGAAGTGGCTTATTTTAATAATTTCAGCTATTTTTTGTCTTGTGGACTATATGTAAATATCTTTCATGTAAAATATCCTACTCAGGACAGTACAAAATAAAAAATATCATGCCTTTTGTATGATCTCTCTTATTTATTCACATTAAAACGTTGAAATTATTCACATTTTCTAAAAGGGGTTCCCAAACTTTCCCATGCTACTGCAGACAGACAGACAGATACATACATACATACACACACACATTTTAAAACAATCTTACTGACCCCAGCCTACATATAGATCGATAATTATGAAGCATTGTAGAAATCTATATGAAGTTCTAACCAGTTCCTGAAATCCTGGGTCTGCAGGAGAAAGGTAAGGAATCCTCTGCTCTCCCAGTTCCTGTAAAAGCCTCCGCCTCTGTAGAGATGACAAAAAACAAATTACAAATTACAAATAAATTAAACATTTATTTTTTTATCCTTTAAAAAGCAGTGTATATTCCATGTTTTCTCAGCACACCATGAGTATTTTCACAAAGCAGCATATTAGAACGTCCATTCCGGCTTTATTATATTTCTATACACATATCTACAAAATTAAAAAGCTCCAAAAGAGGAAAAGTTCACGCACTTTCACAAGTACCTCATCCCAGTCAGAGCACATTTCCCAGAACCCTCTGCTGCCATCCCATAGTGCTCCTGGTCATGGGCATCTCAGGTTTTTATGGCTCTAGAAGGCAGCAGAGGGTCTTCTCAAAACCACATAAACTACAACCTTCTATGCGTCGTTCGTCTGTTAAAACTCAACCTACTCTGCCCATCAAAGAGCATTTCATTGGGCTGCATTCCATTCCAACCTGTAAATCCAACAGCAACCGACATAAAACTCCGATACCCAAATAAATTTCACAACTGCACCCACTCCGACATACACGTCCTCTATTTTTTCACCACAGGTGCAAGAGAGACCGCTTTCTCTCACCCCGCTCAGGTGGGACGGCGGGGGGTGTTACATCAGTGACCCCGATCCGGCCTCCACGCCCTATACCCCCATCAAGCAGCGCGGCAGAATGGCCACGCTGTTCCCTTAAGAACGTAGACGCACAGCAGAGACGTTAACGGAGAAAGAGGGCCATATATATGCCCTATATTCCCTGACATTTACTGAGACGAGTTTCACATTTCAGCCATGTTAATAATGGCAGTGTTTTCACATGGGAAGGGCTTTTTGTGAGTGCGCCGAGCGGCTAGACTTCGCCCAAATGGGTCTTGACTTTTAGAGTAAAATAAAATGTCCTGTTAATAACATTAAAGTAAAGGCATTAAAAAGGTTACGTCCTGATTTGAGAAAGGACACGGGTGCACGTGCGAGAGTGTGCGGATGTATTAGCGAGTGGAAATAGGGCTGTATAACCGTTAAAGTTACTGCAAGGTTTTGCAATAACGGCACAAGGAGGCTCTTGAGAAAAAGATGCTCTGGAGGGTTCGGTTCAGACCCAGACTGGACTCGATTCTTCTGGTTATTTCCGTTAAACCAAAACAATAAAAAGAAAAAGGACAGGCATACTGTCAAACAGAAATCTACAAAACAAAATAACATGCACTATTCATGGACAGTCTTGACTTAAAGGCCTGAGAGAGACGAAAGGAAGGGAGGAACAAGGTGGAGAAAAAGGGCGAGAATGAGACAAAGTGGATGCGTAGAAGGAAGAGAGATGAACTGACAACTTGACACACACTCATTGTTGGTGTCAAAATTTATCTCTTGACAGAAGCGATGGGTATTTAAAAAAAGGCCAGTGGATTTGTGTGGTTTTTTTTCTGCCGGTGGCAATGCTTGGCTGCTCTGATGTGCAAACACAATCCCGCGCGCACACACACACACACGCGCACACACACACACACACACAGCTGGTCTGGACAGCGCAGTTTCTGGTCTAGTCTTGAGGAGCAGTGGCCTGTCATGCAGATGTCAAATACATCAAGTCGTTCACAAATTCCTAAGAAAAAAAAGAGACAGGCCCATTCTACTCCACAGATGAGCCTAAGCGAGTGCTCTTTTCTCTCTCACACAACATTCATGCACGTAAATAAATAAAGAAAAAAAGGGTTGCATTCAAACACACAATCACTCAAACCAAACTAACAGCTCTTCTCTTAGATAAGAAATGCCAGTCAGTCAAAGATAAACAACATATATTTTTGTAGTTCTAAAGACGGGAAATGTTCTGTGTAAATATATATATATATATATATATATATATATATATATTTTTGTAGTTCTAAAGACGGAATGTTCTGTGTAAATATATATATATATATATATATATATTTTTATTTATGTATTTTTTGGCAATACCGTAAATACACCTCAAGAGGCTACAAAGTTACCTTTATTTGTCCGTGCCAAAACACCAAATGCAATTATACTGATTTAAGTTTTACAAATGATTAAAAATAATAATAATAATAAAAATACAGTTTTTATAGGGTATACACACATTTTCTTAAAAGAATGGAAAAACATTAAATTAAATAAATTAAAAAATAATATATTATAAAGTAAAAATATAATATAATACAATATTACATTAAATAATATATAATAATTACAAATATATAGATATAGCTATAGACATTGATACAGATACATATATAGATATATCAGTAGAAATGGCTGCATTTTTTATCCAAAGTCCAGCAAAAGCAGCAATATTGTGAAATATTCTTATTATTTAAAATAACTGCTTTGTATTTGAATATATTTAAAAAATGTATTTATTCCTGTGATCAAAGCTACATTTTCAGCATCTTTACTCCTGTCTTCAGTGTCACATGATCATTCAAAAATAATTTTAATATGCTGAAGAAATTATAGAAATCAACACTTTTATTTAGCAAAGATGCTTTAAATCAATCAAAAAGACATTTATAATGTTACAAAAGATTTCTATTTCAGATAAATGCTCTTCTGAACTTTCATCAAAGAAACCTGAAAAAAATCTAAGCTGTTTTCAACATAATAATAATAATAATAAATAATAAAATTTTTTGAGCTGCAAATCAGAATACTAGAATGATTTCTGAAGGATCATGTGACTGGAGTAATGATGTTAAAAATTCAGCTTTGAAAACAGGAATAAATTACATGTTAAAACATATTCAAATAGAAAGCAGTTATTTTAAATAGCAAAAATGTTTAAAAATGTTGCTGTTTTTGCTGTACTTTGGATCAAATAAATGCAGGCTTGGTGAGCAGAAGAGACTTCTCAACATTGCTCAACATTAAAAAACATCTTACTGTTCAAAAACTTTTGATTTTTTTTTTTTTTTTAATTGCAAGTATTAGGACTGTAAAACACTCAGTACACCCCATTAAAAATCTGTAATCGAAGAATTTGAAAGAATTTGAGAACTGAACATTTAATGTAAAATGTAAAAAATAATCATTTCAATGGTGCAGCCAGCCAGTGAAAACATTAACAGAGCAAGCACAAATTTGAGCGAATCTGAGCAGAAAAAAAAAATCTTACAGTTTAACCCTGTAAGTGTTTGCCAACACATCTGAGAGTTTTACTATGTATACGTGTGTCTGGAGGTATTGAGATCTATGTGTGTAATAGAGCCAGTGTTTGGCGACTACACGGTTGGAGCTTGTGTGTCACTAGTTACTGAGCTCCTTTTCCCCTGCTGAATCAAGCACTCCGACAGCTCACCTGTACAACATCAAACGCAAACATGGCGGCGGACACACACATCAAACACACTTCCTCCACGTCTCCTATTTGTCAGAGAGTTGCGGAATGTGTTCTGTGGGTGACGGCGGTACAAGCGGACAGAAGCAGGAGGAAGAGCAGGGGATGTCCTCCTTGAAGAGAAGGGAATGAGAAAACGGACACACCTGAGCAAACAGAGCCGTTTACCTCATGCTAAAGGCTTGTGTGTGACTGCATCGAACCTGCCTGTGAGAACACACCACATAGGTGCCATGACACACGCCCGTGGACCCGGCTCAAACACACTCACGACCGTGCTAAAGTGGAAATGTAGTCAGAGTGTCAGCATCTCCAAGTAACAGGAAATAGTTTCCATCATGTTAAAAAGATGTGAACACCGCAGAGGAGGTTCAGCTGACAGCCAGATGATCCATGCGGCAAACTCACGGTTAGCTCATCTCAAACAGGATGGTCCTATGGAGACAGACACTACATTACTGACCATTCAGATCTGGCCAACTGAAGTGAGGCTCAATGAAAAGTCTGAGAAAAGTATGAGAAACTGCGGGTTCACTTGGTCCTGAGCCTTCAGCCGCAGAAGCTCTGGATCTGATACGGAAATTTTCCAGAACAACACCGCAATTCCCATAGAGTGCTGCAGGAATGAGTACGAAAACTTGGAAACTAGTTACCATTTCTGAACTTCCTTTTCCATTGTCCCAAAGTCAATGGGTTTTTTGAATGGGTTCTTGGTTGAATGCCTAAAATAAGGTCTGTTGTTCATACAAGCGTAAGATATTTTCACAACATAAAATACATTAGTGATACCTCAATGATTTTTGAAGCTTTTATGTGTATTAAAGGTGCAGTACATAATATTGACAGCTTGCAGTTGAAATGGGTAGTGCAATCCAAATTCTAAATATTGTTTCTCCCAGTCACTCTTCCAGCGAGCTGTCAGATCAAGGAAACGCAACCGGAATGAGTGCAATTAACAGTGGAGAGTGATGAGCCTTACACTTGATTTTTCCTTGTTTAAATATTCCTCTGGTCTCAGAGCTTTATAGATAAATGCCAAGGCGTCTTAGCTCGGGTAGAATCTGCAATCTCTGATTCAGTTCATTTGCTAGCTTCAGTGGATGCAAAACGCTGTTTTCCACTCTCTGGCAACCCATGCTGTCGAAACACTATTGGTTAAACTGGCAGTGTGTGGAATCACAAAGACCAAAACAAAAACAGGCATTCCAACACCAAATGCACATTTTCAAAGTAGAATAACAGGCTTTAGTGTTGATTTTCGAAGAAACGTGAACTTAGCATGTTTCCTAAATATCTGCGAATGTATTATGGTGTTTTTATGTTTTAGTACAGTCAAAAAATTACAAACAGCACATTTCAAAAAGGTAGTTGCTACAAGTGGCTTAATGGAACCTCAGAGATTGTCAGTGACAGTAAATGGCATCACGGAGAACAGAAAAACTTACTAGTACTAGTACTAGTACTAACTGTACTTACTAGTCTCAGCCTTGTGTTTATACTCACGATGTTGCAAACTACTTTCTAACTTTACAACTTAAAACAGAATTAAACTGTTATTTGTGTTATTATTTCAAATAAAAACAAAATAAACTGTTGTTGGAAGCTTATAGTGGTGGGGATGCTGAAGTTGTGCGGCCATGGTGTAGTTTACCTATTGCCTAACTTTAGCTTGTTACTTCTGGGAACTGTATTTATGCTTCAAAATGTAAAATATTTATGTTCATTTGAATTTGCAAAAGTGGAATAAGTGGGTGGTTGCCAAGGCGCTACTATGTGTTCTCTATGGTGTTAGGGGTTGTTAAAGCATTAGTTCAACCAAAAATGAAAATTCTGTCATTAATTACTCAGCTTCATGCCATTCCAAACCCGTAAAACCTTAGTTCACCTTTGCCACACAAATTAAGATATTTTTGATGAAATCCAAGAGCTTTCTGACCCTGCATAGACAGCAACGCAACTGACACATTTAAGGCTCAGAAAGGTAGTAAGGACATTGTTAAAACAGTCAGTTTAGCACATAGTTTTAAGAAATATCCAAGGTCATTCCTAGAGTACCAATTTCTCCCTCTGGCAGATTTCCTGGTTGCAGTCACACTGGCAGCAGGAACTCTGAGGCGGCCGACAGCGATGCTTTTAATCGCAACATTTACAAACGGCAACAACCGGTGAATGGTGGACGTCACGATCTGAGCTGTTTTTGTTGTGTTGTGGGTTCCGTGATAACAGAGATGGAATATAAACGCGTAATTTACGCAAACAAATAGCACGAAAATCTGACTAAATCTCCTATGATAACTTGTTACATATCATCGAGGCTGAGAAAAGAACACAGCGCTACAGACAACAGGCAGCCAAATACCATTATTATCACTGTTTTCCATGTTTGTGGAGTAAATTTTTTTCACGGCTTTTGTGCGCAAAGAAAACAAAAATAGCAACTTTATTCAACAATTTCTTCTCTTCAGTGTCAGTCTCCACTCTTGCAGTTGAACCACTGATGTCATATGGATTATTTTAACAATGACCTTACTACCTTTCTCAGTCTTAAATGTCAGTTGCATTACTGTCTATGCAGGGTCAGAAGGTCTTACATGTTTGGAAAAACGAGGGTAGTAATTAAGGACAGAATTTTGATTTTTGGGTGAACTATCACTTGAACTGTCCCACCTGCCAAGTGCCAACACACCACCAACATGCGGCCTGGCTGAACATTCAATGTGCACTTTTTTGTTGGTGGGGCAGTAATAAACCTGAAAGGTAACAAATACCACTATGTTACCATTAATATGAATACTGATGGTAAACAAAGATATTTACCCTAATTCCATATAGAATCCACATAGAAATTGGAGAGCCATAGAATTGGTCCATCCAAATTATTTTTTTTTCAATAAAGTTGGCACCAATAGCCTCATGGGCAGTGCGTCGACATATAGCGCTGTTGCGCTTTGGATGATCCTGTCTCCCCTCTCTCTCCCGCTTCCTGTCTGCATACTGTCCTATCCTAATAAAGGCAAAAAAAAGGCCAAAAATAAATCTTTAAAAAAAAACTGTCAATAAATAAGTGCGATCTGACTTTCATTACAATTTTTGGCAGATCAGTTAGATAGACAGATAGATAGACAGACAAATTTTGGGTGACATTTTACAGCATTTTTCATCCAAAAAAAGTACAGCTAGGCCAGAAACTGTCACACAGAGTTTAAAACTACTAATGTGCCAACTAAGACACGGATCATCTATTAGCTTTAAACACCATACACATATTACACCTGCTTAAACACACACCAAAGCAACTCACACACTCTCACACATCAGAAGCTTTAATGTCACACGACACTCTCCGCATGCCTTTTCCACTTACTCTCATTCACTCTCTCTGGTAAGGTCTTTAGCAGGTGTAAGCCTGCGACTGAAGCCCAGGTTCTCAAATCAATCATTTGAAAGTATTTAAACATGCACACAGGAGAGGTGCTCCACTGCCTGCCTGATGTGCAACACACAGCCCTGGGCTTAAGTGCTTTTCAGGGTGTGTGTGTCAACATCTATTTCACACTCGTCCTCATCTAAAAGCAGAAAAAGATGTTTCTGTGACCGATCACGTCACAAGCTGCCAAGACAGGAGAAAGAGGAGAGAAAAAGAGGTCAAAGGTCAGACGCACTGACGGAGTTACACACACAAGCAGAAAAACACAGGCGCTGGGTCAGTCTATGGCACACTAGTCACTACGTTAGGTAGCAAACATCAATATTGAGATTATGTTGATGGAAAGGATGGTTTAGCATTAACCTGCAGATTAGACTACACACGTCTGTTTCACAACGTTTGTACTGATCAAAGTGAAATGTTGACACATGCAGTACACTACCATTCAAGGACATTTGGGAACACACATCAAAGACTGATATGAAAGAGAAGAAATTGTTGAATGAAGTTGTTATTTTAGGGGTATTTCGCTCACAAAAAGTATTTTGTAGCTTCATCAAATTATGGTTGAACCACCGATGTCAAATGGACTATACCTTTTTGGGATTCGAACGTGTCAGGTGTGTTGCTGTCTGTGCAGGGTCAGAAAGCCCTCGAATTTCAGTGTTTGGAACAACATGAGAATGAGTATTTAATGACAGAATTTCTCTTTAAGATATTTAAGAGTGTCTGTTCTGGGGAGCAGTCACGTACTTAAGTTACCCATCAACCCTCACTTCTGTGTCTCAATCTCTCCTTTTCCCTCCTCTCTTCTGTTCACCTGTTCAAGCCTTCTGTTTCTCTGTCACTTTCTCTCTCTTTCACTCTCTCCCTCCTTGCATTCCTCCTACAAAATCAATATCTTGCTGTAAAGTGCAGTGAGCCCCTGGGAGGAGGCTGCTGTTGTGGAGGTCGGTGGAAGTGGGGCGTCCTCCAGGGCTCTCCAACGGACATGGAGTCAAGGACAGTGTCCAGCCTAGACCTGCTGCCCCCTCTCTCTCTTTCCTCTGCAGGAAGGATCAATAAGCGGCTGAGGCGTTAAATTTCAGCTAGCGGGAGCGTCATGCTCGTTTGGCCCAGCAGAGTGATGAAGCATGCTTGAGCGTTTCAAGCTGAAAAGAACAGGAGCTGGGATCTTCCTACAATAAACAACTCAATAACATTTAGGCACACTGGTGTATGATGTTTTAAAAGCGTTCCTGTCAACCTGAGCTAAAGAATGTAAGGGACTGTGCTGTAGACTCACATCTGAAAATCCCAGCGTGACACTCTGATTATTTCGTTCTCAGTGGTTCAAACAATAAATCAGATCATTTTACCGCTGCTGTCAGCTGTTCCCTGGCACTGTGAAACAAGACGTGGGTATCTCTTCGGTATTTTACAGCACAAATAGAGCCATGAAATATGCGTTAAGAAAAAACTGATAAGAATAAACAGAATCAGAATAAACTGATTCATTAATTCATAGGGCTGGGTGAAATTGATTGTCCGGTTAATCTGCAGTATTGTTTAACTCATAATCAAAATGAATATTTTGAGGAGTCTCTTTTATGAATCATTCAAAAAGACTCACAATCAGTCTGATGAATCCTTCACTGAATCCATCAAAGGGGTTACCAAAAGAAAAAAAAAAAAAATAAAACAAATAAATAATAAATAAATAATAAATAAATAAATCAACCTTCTTGATGGGATTTTAGAATACATAAAGATCAACAAAACATTGCAACAAAAATGCATTTTTGTAAAACGGAATGCACAATTGAATGAATTAATTAATTAATTAATGAACAACTGAATGAACAAATCGAATGAATAAATAAATGAATGAACAAACAACTAATTAAACATCCAAATGAACGAATGAACAACTGAACGAATTAATATATGAATAAATGAATAAAATGAATGAACGAACAAATGAATGAATGAATGAATGAATGAATGAAAGAATGAACGAATGAATGAATGAAAGAATGAATGAAAGAATGAACCAATGAATGAATAAACAACTGAATGAATGAATTAATGAAAAAACGAATAAACAATTGAATAAATGAACAACTGAATGAAAGAACGAACTAATAAACAACTGAATGAAGGAATAAATGAACAAATGAATGAACGAACGAATGAATGAATGAATGAACGAACAATTGAATGAATGAATAAACAACTGAATGAATGAACTAATGAATTAATTAAACGATTGAATAAATGAACAATTGAATGAATGAACTAATAAAGAACTGAACGAAGGAACAAATGAACAAAGAATGAACAAATGAATGAATGCATAAAAAATAGAATGAATGAACAAATTAATTAATGAATTAATTAATAAACGATTGAATAAATGAACAATTTGAATGAATGAATGAATGAACTAATAAAGAAATGAATGAATGAACGAATGAATGAACGAATGAATGAACGAATGAATGAACGAACAACTGAATTAATAAACTGAATTAATGAGTGAATGAACAAATAAATGAATAAATGAATGAACAAATGAATGAACAAATGAATGAACAGCTGAAAGAACGAATGAACAACTGAATAAAGGAACAAACGAACGAACAAATAAATGAACTAATAAACAACTGAATGAAGAAATAAATGAATGAATGAACAAACAAATAAATGAATGAATGAACAAATGAATGAAACAACTGAAAGAAAAACTGAATTAATGAATGAACGAATAAATGCTAGAATAAATGAACAACTGAATGAATGAACAAACTAATAAACAACTGAATGAACAAATGAATGAATGAATGAATGAATGAACAAACTGAATGAACGAACAAACAACTGAATGAATGAACGAATAAATGAATAAATTAAATAATGAATGAGTAAATGGAGAACTTAATGAATAAACAAATTAATTAGTGAATGAACAAACAACTGAAAGAATGACTGAACAGCTGAGTGAATGAACAGCTGAAAGATCGAATGAACAACTGAATGTTTGAACAAATGAATGGATGAATGAATGAACGAACAACTGAATTAATGAAAGAACAAACAAAAAGAATGAATGAAAGTATGAACAAATGAATGAATTTAAGCCTGGCGTTGCTAAGATTTTATATATATAAAAATATAGTAAAATATCATTTATTCCTGTGATGGCAAAATTGAATTTTCAGCAGCCATTACTCCAGGCTTCAGTGTCACATTATCCTTGAGAAATCATTTTTATATTATCAGATGCTCAAAAAACATTTCTTTTTATCATAAATGTTAAAAATAGCTGTTGCTTAATATTTTTGTGCAAACTTTTTTTTTTTTAGAATTCTTTGATAAATTAAAAATAAGGCAATTAGCTGGAATAGAAATCATTTGTAGCATTCTTAATGCTTTTACTGTCACTTTTAATTAATTTTATGTGTCCTTGCTGATTGGAAAATAAATGTATTGTAGTTTTACACTTTTTCAAATCATATTCACGTAATCAAAACAATTTAGCAGGTTACCTGCATAATTTGCAGCTGAAAGAGAATTTCATGTGTAAGAAAACAGTCATTGAACTATAAATTTTGCATCACAACTGAACTGAATCAGGAAAATGCTTAACCATACAAGTTCACATTTTACAATCTACAGCCTAGCCACTCTCTCCTCCTTCCCACCACCAGACCCATGATGTCCCCTCGCGTTTAGTTGATTTCCAAACGGATTCTGGGAGGACGACTTGTCTGAACAGCATTAGTCAAATCCAAGAGACATGGCAGGAGGAAGCTGCCTTTTTTAACTCGTCGGGAAAAAAAATCTTGTTGCTTTATTTACTTCTCCTTCAGTCAGGGTGAACAAAGAGAATATTCTACCAGGGACTGAATAACTTAATCCTCTTTCCTCCCTCCGGCAGGAAGTCGGGCAGTGACAGACAGATTAACACAGATGATGTTTGCAAACCCACCCATTTGAAAATGTAATTGCTGGTGGCATATTGAACAGTCTGCTTAAGCACTTAAGTTCATATGAGACCAGTGAAACAGAAGTGACACTAACACGATAGTGTGTGTGTGTGTGTGTGTGTGTGTGTGTGTAGGAGAGAGCATGTGGGGTGTGTTTTGGGGCGGCTCGCTCACCAGCGAACTGGAACACTGTTACCGTCATGTGCCCAGCGTACTGTGCCACTAAGAATTAAAGCCAATCAGAAGGGTTAACAGGGCGGAGCGAGGCAGGTCATGCTCCTGGGCTCTTTACAGCATCACAGAGGCAAGAGAAGCCATCATAGAGCGGCCTCACCCTATAAAACACTACACTTTAACATCTGCTGAAAGAGGGGGAGGTAAAAACAGATACATTCATGATGTCCAGCTGCCACCTAGTGACAAATCCCTGGCCCAATAGTTGGAGTATCACAACAGGAACGGATGCAGAGGCCCATTTCTCTATAAACTCATTTCTCCGTTAACGATGTCTCTTATCTTTACGCTAGTTTTCATTTTTAAGCTAACCACTCTATTTCTAGTCTCAATTGATCAGCCAAGAGAGACTGCCTGGTATTTAAATTCACACTACACTTTGAGAATACAAAAATTTCATTGGCGTCACAAAAAGCAGGATATGATGTCATAGCTTCTGTTTTTAATAAACTATAGGGGTTATGCACAACAGATTTCCATATTCTGGTCTCGTTGCTTCCTGTTCACGTTTTGCATATGCCTTTACTCAAGATGCCTTCAAAGTAGATAAGAAAGATGATCATAACCAATGTAAATCACATAAGTTTTTTGTATTTTTATTCTTTTCACGAACATTTAGATATAAAAATCTAATAAAATGTCAAAAATATTAACAGCTAGCTGGTTTAACAGATTACCTTAAAACTCCATACATTTCACCAATATTTAATGTCGATGAAGTGATCAGACCTATTTTCCAAGTTTGCCATACATCCTATTAGAAATAAAAATAAATTCAAAATGTGTAAATCTTCAACATTTGAAACTGGAATGAAATGAGAATTCACCCTATCCATTTAAATGCATGCTACTGATCTTATTGTGAACTATTCATCCATGCATAAGTTTCTCTCATTTTTTTTTTTATCAAAATTGATCTTCCAATGAAATGCTAAACTTATGGTGACAAACTTCCCCATCATTTAGTTCACTTAAACCCTAACACTTACTTATAATCGACTGTAAGCTCACATTCAGATCTGCCTCCGTCCAATCAACAAGTGATGGAAAGAGCCAACCTATATATTTTTTTTTTACCAGTCTGTTGCACTCAGATGTACATCACAATACAGAAAACCATACATATCAGCACCTTCCTTACATCGATAATAAATCATAAATAAATAATAACAATAAATTAAAAATGTGGAAATCTACAGTTTCCCACAACACAGCAAATATCAACATTTCAAGTGCTATTTCAATTCAACCAAGAGGTAAATCTGCAATTTTTTGATTAATCAAATTTCTTTTCGATATGCAAATTCATTGATCAGACTTCTCCAAACTTGAATTTACAAACAGACTTCTTCAAATCAATTAAAATTAATGATAATAGTTGTGAAGAACTAAGTGACCAGTTGTAAACAAATCTATGCAAGCCCGTTGCCGCCACTGAATCAAACAAGATAATTGCGACTTTTTTACATCTTTTACAAGTTTACATCTTGCGATTGCGAGTCATAAAGTCAGAATTGCGACTTTTTTTCTCAGACTTTGTTTAGACACAGTTGAAAAGTCAGAATTTCACAATTCTGAGGAAAACTCCAACTTGTGAGTTTGTATCATGCAATTTTGAGAAAAAAGAAAAGTCAAAATTGTGAGATACAAACTCACATTTGTGGGAAAATTCAGAATTGCGAGTTTTTAATCTCACAATTCTGACTTTATTTCTCGCAATTTTGAGTTTATATCTCGCAATTCTGACTTTATAATTTGCAATTGCGAGTTTGTATAACAATTCTGAGAAAAAAAAAAAGTCAGAATTGTATGTTTATATTTCACAGTTCTGAGGAAAAAAAAAAAAAAAATCTGACTTTTTGTATAATGCAAGTTTGTATAATGCAATTTTGGGACAAAAGCAATAATCTTTTTTTATTTTTTCATTCAGTGGCGGAACTCTGTTCACCCCAGTATTTAGCACTGTCCGCTTGTGTCTGGATCACTTAAATTAGAAATTAAAACCAGATCCTTAGATTAACTCAAGTTTAATCTGAAAACAAAGCACACTATCCGTAGGCCACAAGTCACTACAGATATCAAATGTAAGTGCCCTATATGAGGCAGCAGAAGGATGAGGAAATGATGATGAGCGCAACAGCATCCCCTTTAGCCTTTCCCTCCAACCGTCTCCTGTGCTCCATGATGAAGATGGAAGTGAAGCTAAGAGCGCCGTCACACTCCTCTAGTTAACACACACACACACACACCGAGGGGATAAATCAAGTCTGTAGAGTCGGGATGAACCATGTGTCAGCATGGGTCAGCCACACATTACACTCTCTTCAAAAACTATTCATCTTCAGTGTGTATTCAGTGGCTAGAGATAATTACTCCTGCTGACCTGCATAACACCACATGACCAGTGGTCAAACCAGCTCAGGCGAAGGAGTCATGTGGGTAGAGAGGGTTGCGAGTGAATTATGGCCCTTTGGAGAGCAAAGGACATGCCACTCAAACACACACAATCTGCACGGAGACTACACCACTGTACAGTGAAGGCATCAGATGGTAATACCATGCTACTTTGCTACTATAAAATAAAGAATTACTAAATTCATAAAGCTTTGGGATGCACAAGATATCAGTTATCAGTCAATATTAAAAATTTTAGCATTTATCATACTGGATATTTAAAGGGATAGTTCACCCAAAAATTAAAATTCTGCCATGAATTATTAACCCTCATGTCGATCCAAACCCGTAAAATCTTCGTTCATCTTCGAAACACAAATTAAGATATTTTTGATGAAATCCAGGAGCTTTCTGACCCTCCATAGATATGGTCAAGGCACAGAAATGAAGTAAGGACGTCATTAAAATAGTCCATGTGACATCAGTGGTTCAACCATAATTTTCTGAAGCTACTAGAATATGTTTTGTGCGCAAAGAAAACAAAAATAACGACTTTATTTAACAATTTCTTCTCTACTGAGACAGTGCGCCACCATTATGGGCTTGTTAAGTGATGACGTAATGCATCCAACGAACTCACCAATGAACGCTGTTTCCGAATCCAAACCCCAACTCATTTCACTTGAAAATACTACGTCAGTAACTGTTTATGAGCACCGTTTATTCATATTAAACATTTAAGCTAAACGTTTTTTAAATTTACGGTGTACAGTTTCCGTGCTCACAGTATCCCAAACACAAATCATTTTTATTTTCATTTATTTATACTGTCATTGTCTGGCTATAATACTACTTTTGGGTAGTATTATAATCACATTGTGTAGTACCGTTTGTTGTTTTCTCGTGTCATCTGATAGAGCGTTTGGACCCGGAAGTCACAGAAGAGCTTGACATCAGTCGATTGAGAGTACCACGGCGCATACGTGTGCATTTCTCTGCTTGTAAACAAGGAGGGTTAGAAAGCTCTCAGATTTCATCAAAAATATTTCATTTGTGTATCTGAAGATAAACGAAAGTCTTACGGTTTTGGAACAACATGAGGGTGAGTAATTAATGACAGAATTTTCATTTCTGTGTGAACTTTCCCTTTAATTGTGCGTGGTCAATTTGTCCGTTTAGATTATCTTTGCTATCATCTAATGCTAATTTAAATGTAGTCTATAAAAGCACTAATAATTTTAAAAACTTCAAAATAAAAATTCATCATAAAATTAGGATACCTAAATGGACTTGTAGAATTTAAACATTTATCAGCAATAAAAATAATTATTGGATAATCAGCCAGAATTTTAATATCACTGCATCTCTACTTATGATACCATACTCCAAGAAAACCAAGTTAGGTCCAGCACTGATACTTCGGACCACAAGGAACATTTTACTTTCTTCTGTGGGACAGGAGAAATAAGGAGACATTAAAATATTTCTGACATTTCTAATCTAAATTCTTTTTTTTTTTTTAATCCATCAATCCAAAAGATCAAATGACCACCAAAAATGTTTTATTACCAACATTCTTCATAATATAGAATGAAAGATGACAGCTATATGACAGAATGTTCATTATTGGGTAAAATGTCACTTTAAAGGGAATATTCTATCATTTATCTAGTCATTAATTACTCACCCTCATGTCGTTCCAAACCTGTATGACCTTTGTTCTTCTTTGGAAAACAAATTAAGGTATTTTTGATGAAATCAGAGAGCATTCTTACCCTGCACAGATAAGGGAATAGTGTTGTCAAAAATATCGATATTTCGATAAATATCGATACTGAAATATCTGAACGGTACCAATACTAATTTCCCGAAGTATCGATATACCGATACTAGCCCAGCTGTCACTTTCATTTCTCTCCAAAGGCGCGTTGACAAACACCACACGTGACCGCAGTGCCCGTCTCTAAGGGGCCGTTCACATATCGCGCCTGAAAACGCGTGGAAAACGCTAGGCGCACCGATTTCTCCTTCTTTCCAAAGCGCTCTGTAGCTTGCGCTTCCGTGGCGTCTGCCGTTGCTAAGCAACCATGACCCGCATTCTCAGTGAAGACGCAGAAGTTTCAAAGGACAAACGGATTTATAACACTAAACTTGTGCTTATTTAACTTTATTCAAAAAATTATTACTTAAATTCTGCAATTTGTCTTGATGTCGATCCAGTGAGCAACTGAGCATTGTTTTCGCGTGTGATGCACGCACGTTTGCATGCGCGGATCGGTGATTATCTGTGAGTCCGGCATTAAAATCTGTTCATCAAATAATTTTAATGTATTAAACAGCATTTATGAACGATGAGCAATGCATTAGTTACAGTATATTTTAATCTTTGATAACGGTAGGTAATAAAAAGACAACGGATCATGTTAGCTCTGGTCCAATGAAAAAATATTAACCGATAGAACTTTGGATTTGAATTAGTTCATGTATTAGTAAATGTTAGTTTAAATTAACTTTTAACTAAGATTAATAAATGTTTTGGAAGTATTTTTCATTGTTCATTCATGTTAACTAATGTTAACAAATATCTATTACCATTAGCTTAAGTTCTAAGATTAGTTAGTTCAGTTCATTTTAAAAGTGTGGTCTAAAAACAAAACAAAACAAAAAAAGTTTATTAAAGCTTGGCACCAGAAAGAAGATAAGACTCGACCTGCAACAAAAACAACCCGCTCACAACCTACACTACCAGCTGTATTTGAACACGATCATTTTTAAACATGTCAAAAAACTTCGGGAGCTGTCGGATTGAAAGCGTGACGTGTGTGCTGTTGAACGAGCCGATTTGTTGAGCAAACTGGAAATTTAGCTATAGTGGTGGCCAACTAGCCCCCTCGACGTGCATAATACTACGTTAAAACATACATTACAATACTGTACAGTGCTGTAGCATTGCAGTTCCAATGTCTTTAATGCATATGCTTGTTAGCACTGCTGTAGAGGTGAAGTTTTGTCAAGTTTGCAACCAGTGTACACACGCAAGGGTGATCAGACGGTTCCTGCATGTGTAGCAAAGAGTCACGGCTCATATTTTTTATATGCAGTTATGAGATAGACAGAGAGCAGTTGAATTTAACAGTACATACACAGTATATTATACACAGGCTTTCTCTCAGATTTCATGGGCAAACAATCTGATCACCCTAAATATACAGAGACACACTGCATGATTTAACATTTTACTGTTAAATTTTACCGAAAAGGATCTCTTCCTCGGAGTCCATGTTTTTGGCGCGGAACTTCGTGAATGTGATTGCCTCGGAAATCGGCAGGTTTTAAAATCGTGCCGTGTACCACTGCGTCCGTAAACAAAGTCACTCGTGACGTGTGCGTGGCCATACGGTCTTCCGACTGTCCGAATTCGCACCGTGTACGGCCGCCCTAAGAAGCTGAACAGGGCTGTAGCAGTGTAGTACCTCAAAACATTTTGTTCATGTAAAAAATACCTCTTTGTCATGTTCTAGATTTGTTATATTTATCTTTAAATTAAAAAAAAAGTACCCTCTTAATATTGTGGCAGTTTTCGTGGTATCGAAAATGGTATCGAATATCGATATTTTTCAAGGTATCATATCGAAGTTAGAAATTCCAGTATCGTGACAACACTATAAGGGAAATCGTTAAAATAGTCCATGTGACATTAGTGGTTCAACTGTAATGTTATGAAGCTATAAGAGTACTTTTGTGCACAAAGAAAACAAAAATAGCAACTTTATTCAACAATTTCTTCTCCTCTGTGTCAGTCTTCAACACACGTTTGCGCAAGTACCGTGATGCATGTGTGTGGTGCTGCTGACACAGGGGTCGGCGTTCTGATGTAGAACCCAGATGCACTGCGCCTATTTTTAAAACGGACATGGAAGAGAAGAATTGTTGGATAAAGGTGTTATTGTTCTCTTTGTGCACAAAAAGTCTTCTTGTAGTTTCATAAAATTAATGTTGAACCACTCATGTCACATGGATTATTTTAACTACCTCCTTACTACCTTTCTGGGCCATGAAAGTGATAGTTGCGTTGCTGTCTATGCAGTGTTCCAAAGCTGAACGAAGGTCTTAGGCTGATCATGCACGGCGCAACTTTTTTTGAGCAATGTTGCTTGGGCACTTTACCACTGAGAATAAGTAACAAACTTCTATCTGGAAACTTCTGGATACTGGATACAACGGTCGTTGATGGCAACATTGCATAAAAAGTTGCCCCGCATATCATCAGCCTTACGGGTTTGGAACGAGAATGAGTAATTAATGACAGAATTTTCATAGAGAGAGAGAGTGATTACTGCAGTCAGAAGAGAGAAAGGCAAAAAAATTTACAGTTTCTCCCTCAGCTGTTATATTACAAACACCTTTGTTAATAGTTTTGTTTGTTTTGTTTTTTGTCATTTACTGCTAAGGTGAAATAAAATATAGTGTGACAAATTCACATTTTTAAACATTATTTTATAAAAATAACTGTGAAAAGGGTCCACTGAAGAGATGTCAGTATGGTGTCACAAAAGCAGGTATGGCGTGACATAAAGAAGCAGTTTGTGCTTCCTATCTGAGCTGACAGGCCAGGTTCATGTTTAATTAGCACAGGGGAAAACACATTCACACAGCAGGCTAATCAGGTGTCACTGCACTGTTTGATCAACAGTAGAAAAGTTGTCACAATTCCTGACAGAGAGAAAAAGACAGAGAGGGATTAAAACAAAGCTAATGATAATGCCAGGGAAACAATGCGAGCTTGCCCATTAGCAGGTACTTACACTCTCATTTCAACACACTTACTATATGTGCAAACGACTCTTAGTGAACTGACACAGCAACGATACAGTCTCCCAAACTTCTTGCCTCTCACATATTACCATTACAAATAATTGCAATTAAATTTACACTAAAACAAATGAGCAAAATGCTTATTTACCTTCATATTTTTCTGTCTCTAGTAAAGAATGTAAAATATTACATTTGTGATTTTACACTGTAAATAAAAGTTGTTTCAACTTTAAAAAGTAAGTGTTCATGCTGCCTTAAAAATTTAAGTTTAGACAACATGAAATGTTAGGTTGTACTACATGGGAAAATGTGGATATTTGAGTTGAGTAAACTTAAAATTTTAAGGCAGCATGAACGCTTTTTTAAGTTGAAACAACTTTTTTTTTTACAGTGTACAAACCCTCCAAAATTTATTATTTTATATTGTTATTTTTTTATTAAATTAAATTAAATTAAAATAAAACAATTAAAAATTAAATTAAATTAAATTAAAATGAATCAAAATTATTTTTTTGCTTTTTTTGGTTTGTTTGTTTTATACACATTTTAAATTGTAATTTATTCCTGTGATGCAAAGCTGAATTTTCAGCAGTCATCACTCCAGTCTTCATTGTCACATAATAATTCAGAAATCACTCCAATATGTTGATTTGCAGCTCAAGAAATGTTTCTTATATATCATCAATTATGAAAACAGTTGTGAGCCTTGATAATTTTGTGGAAACCATGATGCAATTTTTTTTTGTTCAGGATTTATTGATGAATAGAATGTTCAAAAAAACTGCTTTTTAAAATAATAATAATAATAGTAATAATAAGTCTTTTGTAACATTATAAATGTTGCTCACACTTTGACTCAGCAAAGAGACATAAAAATGATCAAAAATACTATAAAAAATAAATATATATATATATATATATTATAAATAATCACACTGTATATAGTGAATATGCTGCAAAGTAAATTGTGTAAAAAATATAACCAAACAAACCGAATAGTCAGATAAGAACCACAAAATTAACAAAATAAATAAATAAATAAATAAAAAAGTAAATAAATTCAAACAAAAAGGGACAAATTAATTAATATTAATTTAAACAACTATAATTAAGAAAGAATAAAATGTTCCGGTATCTGCCAATAATAAGTTTAGTGATGGAAACACATCACACGGCAGACGGCTCACTGTCCTGTCACAGAGACACATTTAAACATGCACACAGGCTCAATTCTCTTCTGTTTACCTCTCATTTACCGTCTTCCTGAATACATTAGCTACCTGAACCTCTGAAACACATGCTGGAGTGACAGCTGCGACACTTCCTCCCCGCCGCCATGGCAACCCAGATTATCACGACTGAGCGGGAGGGACGAAAGGATGATACATAAATTAATTAAAGTTTAAAAAAAAAACACACACAAGTAGAGAATTAAAGTTGGTACATCTGTCAGCGACTCAGCTCTGCTCGCTAATACTTGTGTTGGAACATTTATACCCTTGAAGTAAATGATCCGCTGTGTAATTGGCAGCGGAGGAGAGGAGAGAGGGATGATGGTGGATCCTGGAAGAGCTGATAAGAAAGCTCTCTTTCTTCACAAGCGGGAAAAAGAGAAGAAATACGTTAAAAAAAACTTGCTACTTAATCCCCATTGTCATCATGGAGCAGGGGACGCCATTACAAACAGAGATAGCCCAAGCGAAGCTGTCTGTGGGTGAGGAACAGAAGACAGTGTGTGGCACATGAGAGAGTGTGTGTGAGTGTATGCGAGAGGAACTGGGTTCCTGGATTAGTCCAATCCATACGTGCCATCAGTCAAGGGCGAGGAAGCCTGTCAGAGTGTCAACCGCACAAAAACTCACAGACACACACACCACGAATAGAGAAAACTATGTGTGACAATGCGATTAAGCAAAAATGTGTTCAGACACGTATATACTGCTCAAACACATATACACACACAGTGGGAAAGTATCAGAGAAGGATTATGTTCATAATCACTGTGTGTGCCATACTGATCTGGCTGTTTATAAGCAAAGATTACTATATACGTCAGCTTGAAGTGTATGACAATGGCCTGCAGCGCTTGCGTGTGCATGTGTTTCTCCTTTTTCTGGAAATCGAAAAAAAAAACCCTCAAAATTAAAAAGCTAATATAAAAAAGCTTAAAAAAAAACAAAAAACAAAAAACTAACTTTTGACTGGATATGTTTAATGTAGACCTGTGTACTGCAAGTCATATTTAACAGACGCTTTTATCCACTTATCGACAAATGAGAACAACAGAAGCCATCAAAACCAACAAAAGAGCAATAATATGCAAGTGCTGTGATGAATCTCCGTTATTCTAATGCAGTACACATATCAAGAGTGTTTATTTTATCATTTATTGATTTTTTTTTATAAGTGTAAAGAAAACTAACAGATGTAATAGAAAAAGAATAGAGAATCGCTGTTAGTGTCTTTTTTATTAATATATAAAAAGAAAACATGGTCAGAGTCAGAGGGTCATTTTTTATAATTAAAAAAAAAAAACAAGTAGAAGAAAAAAAAAGTGTTAGAGGGTCAAGTTTTTTATAATATAAAGAAAACAAGTAGATAAAATAGAAATAGAACAGAGAGTGCAAGTGTTAGAGGGCCAAGTTTTTTTTATTTGAAAAAGAGTAAAAACAGAATAGAGAGCGCAAGCGTTACAGTGTCAAGTTTTTTTAAATAAATAAAAGAAGAAAATGAGTAGATAAAATAGAAATAGAATAAAGTGCAAGTGTTAGAGCATCAAGTTTTTTAATAAATAAATTAAAAGAAGACGAGCAGATAAAATAAAAATAGAACAGAGACTGCAAGTGTTAGAGGGTCAAATTTTTGTAATAAATAAATTAAAAACGAGCATAAAATAGAAATAGAATAGAGACTGCAAGTGTTGTAGGGTCAAGTTTTTTAATAAATAGAGAGTGCAAGTATTAGAGGGTCCCATTTTTTTAATAAATAAATAAAAAACAAATAGATAAAATAGAAATAGAATAGAGAGTGCAAGTGTTAGAGGATATATATATATATATATATATATATATATATATATAAAACCTTATTAATGTAATCTGGTAATATTAGGAGTAAAATAAAAACAAATTACTGTTTACAACATTGCTCTTAAATATGATTATGAATAAATATTTTTATGTGTGTGGCAGTGTATAATAAATATCTTACATAAAATGTGACCCATAAATTGAATTTCATGAATTAAAAATATCAAAATATATATTTAAGAAAACTATGTAATATCTAAGAAAAGAAAACAAAATAAGACAAAAAAAAAAACAGGAATACGTTTACTTTTTATATTAAATAATTTATTTTGAACCCAGAAGCAACAACAACAACAGCAACAACAACATCTAGCAAATTGGATTACATTCATAAATGTTTAAAACTTACTTTAAAACCTTTAGAAAGTTTGACTTTTGGAGCAAAAATTAAAAAAAAAAAAAAAAATGTCAGTGCACAATCAAAAGCATGAGAGCACAATGTTCTCATGTTATACAGTGATTTCCCACTATACTTTGTCAAACGCATTTGTCTGAAGTAATAAACTCAACCAATTTAGCACATACACACAGGCACACTCCACCACCAAAAAACAACAACAACAAAAAAAAAAAAAAATCTCCCTTAAACAAAGGATGATGGGACAGACATTTTCCATTCAGCCAGTTTTGCTAGAAGAACAGCACACTGACGTCTGCTCATCACCATAACAACTGAACTTGAACCACCAACCTTGGCTGATCTCATCTAAATAAACAAAAGGAGAGACGAGAGGTCTGGCCCTATCACAAACACAGAGAGAGAGAAGGCAGAAGAAGAGCATATGATGGACAGCAAAACAGAGCAGCTTTCTTTATGCAGCCCTGATCATGTGCTTGACAGTAGTTCAGGGTGAACTTACAGCTGGATGACCAGGGGCACAGAGACTGAGAGAGCGAGAAAGACAGCCAGAAACAGAGAGAGAGCGAGTTTTGACAGTAAAATTACCACAAGCATACCAATGAGCATCCAACAGGCCACCGCTCACAACCAAACCTGTTTGTGTGTGTGCTGGTAAAGGCAGAAGAGACAGTAATGAGAGGCCAGTGTCATGCATCGGTGACCATTCGAGCGCTCAAACTCGCTCTCTCTTTCACTCCTCCTGCACCTCACCTTGAAACAAGAGCATCACAAACTAGACGTTTGACAAGGTGTCATTTAACCTGTTGGCATGGTGATGCCACTCTTGAAAAATGCCAGCAAAAGTTGTGGCGAAGTGAAGGAAACAATGGCCATGTACACACTGCAGCTGAATATGGATGTCGCTCCTTTACTGAATGATTAATGCTATTCAGTTGACAAAGAGTTCAGTAAGTTCCAGGTTTGACAACCACATTTCAAATGAAATATTTCCAGAATTCAAAAAGTGATATAAGTGAAAATATGAAAAACATATTTTAAAAACAACTCCTAGATTTAATGGAAAATTGTTTTTGTTTTTTTAATCTTCTTTTATGTTCCACAGAAGAAAGTCAGTCATACAGGTTTGGAATGACATGAGTGTAAGTAAATGACAGGATTTAAAGTTTTGTTTTTTTGTTTTTTTTGTTTGTTTTTTTAAAGTTTTTTGGCTTTAAAGGGTTAGTTCAACCAAACATGAAAATTAGCCCATAATTTACTCACCATCCAGACATCCTAGGTGTGTATGACTTTCTTTTTCAGACAAATCCAGTCAGAGTTATTTTAAAAATTATCCTGGCATTTCCAAGCTTTATTATTGCATGGGTGGGTGTTTCTCTTCATCAGTCCAAAACAAGATCAATAAAGTGTAGGGCTGTAGCTATCGATTATTTTAGTAATCGAGTATTCTACTGATTATTCTATCAATTAATCAGATAAGAAGACATTTTTCTTTATTAAAGAGCAATTCTACATATACAAGAGAAAATAAGATAGTCTTCTTAAAATAAACTTGTTTTAAATTTGTTTTCCTTTTAGAAAAAGTTATATTTTTATTGCTGAAATTGCACAGATTTATAACCATGAAAACTAAACCCATTTAATGCTTTTTTTTTTTTGCCAAATTACCTTCAAAATGCAAATACATATACACATATATATAAAATAAATGAATAAAAATACAAAAATCAATTTCACATTACTTTAGAAAAAGGTAAACGTTACAACCAAAAGTGAATGCATAAATCAAGAGGCATTTAAATGTAGGCCTATTTACCCATTATTTAATTCAGCTCAGAGGGACATGAATGCATTCAACTTGCAGTTACAAATGCATAAATAATATTTTGTTAATTTAACTAAAACACTGAATACTGATATTTACATGTATTTTTAATATGAAGATACTTTAAGTGTGAAATCAATACCGCCTGTAGGCGGCAGAAACTCACTGTTAAGTAAGTGAGTCATTGCAGTCAATTGAACTGAGTCAATTGAACTGAATCATTTAACGGGTGATACATTCAAGAACGAAACACCTTCATGTTGCTCAAGGATGCAAAACAGTGCTGTGACTTTGTTTGGAATGGTTATTTGTTGGTGAAATAGAGCAAAAACAGGCAATAAATCTGTCTAAAATGTAAGTCTCTTAATATTAGCTTCTTGTTTATTGATGAACTGTTGGATAAAATCAGTATCACATTTGTAATCATGCTGAGGCACTCTTCGTTTGATATTCACTAACTTTCTAACTTTCTGTGTGTCACAGAGAGAGAATGAGACAATCAACATAAATGGCACTTAGTCTTTCACAAATCATAGCTAACTTAGGGACATCATCGGATACGACCAGCTGGCGCAAGCCAGATTGAAGTGATTCTTACGATTTAAATATGGATATTTTTCTTACAAAAACTCATCGATTCACTAAAGGAGGCCTTTATTCACCCACCAGAGCTGTGTCAGGCACTTTATATTATGGACGGATACACTTTATTGGACTTGTTTTGGACTGACGAGAAGAAACACCCGTCCATGCAATGATAAAACTTGGAAATGCCAGGATGATTTTTAATATAACTCCAATTGCATTCATCTGAGAGAAGGAAGTCATATACACCTAGGATGCCTAGAGGGTGAGTAAATTATGGGCTCATTTTCATTTTTGGGTAAACTAACCCTTTAAGTATAAATATGTTAGTCTTAATGTTATCTGTAAGCTAGTGTGCTCCAAAAACAAAAAATGACAGAATTTGCATTTAGAACATATAAGCATTTGAAACTTTCAGTCTTTAACTTCCACCAATATTGATTAACGATTTTGATGACATCACCCTGCACTTCAGCTTTTCAAACTTTCTGTCCAATCAAATGCTCTCTAGAATCCTAAGCGTCCCGTCCACTACATTATAAATAGATGCTGAAGCTGTGGCTGAAATCGGTCAATTGTTCACAGAATTTGTATTTTCTGTATGGTGAATGGCACTATATAGGGGATGGGGAGAGCACGTATACAGCCTGCTCTGGTCCAGAGGCACGATAGCATGGAGCGGATCATATGCATGACTCGGTGCAGACCACAAAGCGTATTGGACACATTTGAATTCTAGGCAGAATGCTATTTGATATATAGATCATGCGCTATGGATGAGATTGTGGCTGTCATATGCTGTCAAATATGGCTTTACACAGCTCAAGTTGCGAAATGGCTCTGGACCAAGCTGGGATATAAACAAAACACTATTGGCTATTAAAAAAGGGGCAGGACTGCTGTATATGTTCCTGTTTCTGTTTAAATTGTGTCACAAAACCAGTCATAAGTAGCATGGGTTTATGTGTAGCAATAGTCAACAATACATTGTATGGGTCACATTTATTGATTTTTCTTTTATGCCAAAAAATCATTAGGATATTAAGTAAAGATCATGTTCCATGAAGATATTTTCCAATCTTAAATATATCAAAATGTAATTTTTGATTAGTAATATGCATTTCTAAGAACTTCATTTGGACAACTTTAAAGTCAAATTTCTTAATATTTTGATTTTTTTGCACCCTCAGACTCTAGATTTTGAAATGGTTGTATCTGAGCCAAATATTGACCTATCCTAACAAACCATACATCAATGAAATTCTATTTATTTCAATTTAAAATGAAAAAAAACTGACCCTATGACTGGTTTTGTGGTCCAGTGTCACATAGAATAATGCTGCACATTTCAAAGCACTTCAGTTGACCTTTAAAATTTAGGCAAGATATGCATTCTTTTCATGCTAAATGAATAATACAAATACTAGGTTAAAAAACACTTCGCATAATTTTTAATGTGAAGATCAATCCTCCTGTTACAACATGCTTCTCCAAAAAACTGATCAATCTGCTCATCTCTATTAAACTGTATATATCTTAGGGGTGTTTCCTCCAAGGGGAAAGGGAGGCAGCGTCTCCTCAAAATAAAAATCATAGTACAAAAATAAAATAAGGCCAATAATACAAAATATAAAATGTATACACTTTTTAATCTGTGTGACACCACTTCATACTTGGTTTACACATACAGATATCCTGACACATACCAAACTCAATGCCTTAAACAGCTTTGAGATGTCAGTCAAAGCATTTCCAGCCATTAGATTTTAGCAAATCATCTATTTTAAAATACATACACATTTCAGCTGATACAAGAACACTAACGAAACTTCAAATTACACTCATTATTATCATGAAACCCTACCTACACAGGCAGCCTGTGTTACATTATAAGCAACAGCAGGTAAATCCATCAAATTCATCCTCTAAAAGCCTCCTGTTTCTCTCTCTAAATCCATCGCCTGTGTGCACCCAGCAGTAGGTTGGCACGGCAGGATCTACATTTTCCTGTCTGGCACATGCAGACTTAAGCACAGCCTTCCAACTGGCACAACTATGGGGCAGTGCCTCGTCACCCATCGGGCATCCACATACACACACACACACCAGGTGCTCAGGCCCGCTTTCACTCCCCTCATTTATAGAACATAACTTATGATGTACAAATTAAGAGTTAGTGTTTACAGGCTCTAGTGAAAGTGGCCTCCTGTAGTTCCAGTGAAAGAGGGACTTTGGACTGGCAATAGGAAGCAGATGTTGGGCAAAGGGCTGCCATTAGCTAGTTTCCCTTTACAAGAAAAGGTGAGCTATTACACAAGAAAATAAATTCACAAATAAACAGTGAAGAAGGGGCCTGCTGTTCAGCAAAACAGATGGAAAAATTATAGACTGATTTTTTTACATCATATATGAAGAGTTTATTTGCAAAAACAGATAACTCTAATAATTTTCATACCATATATTTTTGTTGTTTTTGTTGTGTTAGTTGTATTTTTTTGCTATTTTTACTTAATCAAAATAACCCAATTGCAGTTAGATTTAGATTAAGATTAATTGGAATGCACAATGAAAAAACATGATTTTTGAAAATTTTTAAAAACAGAGTTATCCGTTTTTGCAAATGAACTCCATGAATATGAAAGAAAAGACAAGAGACCAGAATTACAAGACAAAAGCCTAAATTGAAACCAATCTGAATGGAAGCCCCTTAGAAGTAAACCATTGAGTCTAGGTTATAAGGTCAATCTTATGTTTATTCAAAGCTTTTCTGAGCTGATTCTATTGTTATTGATCACATTGATTGACTATACATCACCACTGTTCAGCCAATAGCTGACAGATCAACCCCTATGAATGTCTCAGGCTTTCCCCTGAGTTTCATAACTCTTTCTCTCACACACACACACACACACACACACACACACACACATATTGTGCATGTGTGCGCGTATGCATGTATAACCACCTTGCACTCCTAACTAAAAAAAATTAATATAAACAAACATTACAAACATTTTTGTTCAGTAACAAGAGAAAGACAGAAACAAAGAAAAACAAACAAACAAAAACAAATTAGTTCCTTTCAGTTATTTTGCAATAAGAGAAGGTAAATAAAACAAAAAAGAGCCCCAAATTTTTTTCAAAAGATCTCAGGGGTGCAATATGAAAGGAGTTGCTTTTTAAAATTTCTAATTAAAACAACAGAATAAGAACCAAGGAAGTTACCAATCAAATGAAATCAGTAGTAACCAAATTAATTTGTACTACAGAAAGGGCATACAAAAAATGGCTTGCAGGTGTATTTTCATATGTTTAATGAGGCTCAGAGGTGGCATGAGTGCAATCAAATTCATAAACTGATGTTGAGATTAACGTTTTAAATATAACATTTTGAACACAGATATATTAAATGATTTACATAACGGAAAAGATACTTTAAAAATAAGACTAAATCTGACAGCAGATGGAGGCAAGTGAATGATTTAATTAATGAATCATTCATTCATTTGATTCATTCATTGGATTTTTATGAATGGGAAACTGAATCAGTGACTCACTAGATTAGTTTAAAAACGCACATTCATTCAAAAACGAAAAACCACTTTGTTTGAATGGAGATGTGCAGCGGCTCAGTTGTTTCAGACTATTTTTGACAACGAAATATAGCAAAATCAGACAATAGTGTTATAGTCAGACAATGTACACTGCCCTCTAAAAGTTTGGAAACGCACTAGAAAAGTGGGATTTTGGACAATATTGGCATGAATTCTTTTTAATTTGTGATAATTTTGCACTGATAAGGGACAACACAAACTACGAAAACATATTTTATTACATAAACCGTTTATACATAAAAAAAAAACAATATTTTGGATTCATCAAAATATCCAGCATTAGCAGCTATTACAGCTCTGCATAATCTGGGCCTAAAATCATTGTATTCTAAACTTAATTGACAATCAATTGTTGAAGCTATTAAGGTGTGCTGACCCAAAAATCTTTTAAAAACCTGGGCCAAGTTTAAACCAGTAACCAGGCATCACAGCTGGCAAAGGGGCATGTCTGACTTTGACATGTGTATATTGCCATTATTATGTAAACAAAATGAAAATTATTATTGCTGGTCTTCAGTGATAATGTCAAGTTACTTTAATGTAATTGCACCAAAAAATGATAAAGATTTATGCTGATATCGTCCAAAACTACACTTTGCCAGGGGTGTTTCCAAACTTTTGGAGGTCAGTGTACGTCACTTAGTATTATGTTTTTGTTTATTTAACTGTTTTATTAATTCAATATCTCATTTACAACCCTAAAAATCATTAAAATCTGTCACTCATCTTAGTTCATCACGATCCCACAAAGTTCTATCATAATCAGTAAATTTCTTATGTACACTCTCTCTACACTTTGTTTATGAAAGGATGTGTGTGATACATTACTCAACGTTGCAAAAAGCATGTAGAAACCTTTCAAGCTCCCCTTAGCGCAAACACAAATACGCTGATCGGGTCAGTCACACATGGTGCTCCTAAATAATTTTTTCAAATATTTTTTCATTGTTCAGTATACTCTTCTGCACTACATGCAAATACAACAGCTTACTTAAAATTTTGCTCCATTTGATGTGACTCTAAAAACTAAAAACAGGTGGTTTCTTGGACTGTGTTGTGTCAGTTTGCAAGACCAAGTATAAATACCCCCTTTCATGTGACATCTGAAACACAATAAGCGGATCTCAACACCAAAATGAAATGTTAAGAGTGAAGGTAAAAACTTTATTGTCATAATAACAAATCCCACTCAGTGACCCCTCTTCATAAAACCAACTACAATCTCAGACTGACTATAAAAAAGAACATAAAAGCTGATAAAGCAGCTCTTTTCTTAGACGTCCTCTGGTCTCAGAAGAAATAAATCCACTGAAACTCAACTTTAGGACTGAGTGTCTTTATAAAAATCACATTTTTTATTAAATACACGAAACCATAAACGGGGCCAGACATCTAACAGGACGTGCATAATGTTCATAATATGGGCCTATAATATACACCCGCATGAATATCTGATTAACAGAATGAACAGCAGCCTATAACATAATTCTTTCATGATCAATATTCTTAATAAATGCAAATAACTTGTACTGGAAATAAAGGAAATAACCATAAAAGGCATTTAGGGGGTATGGGTGGGTATGTGTGTGTGTGCTGGACCTCTTGATGATATAAAGGTGAAAAGCTTCACAACAAACAAATCAAGCTTAATCCACACATTGGATCAATGCGGCTGCTATAGGCCTCAGGGTCGCCTTATATTACTCCTCAAACTTCATATTCACTCATTGATTTGCTTTTCAGAATAGTATATCACTGAGCTCCAATGGGAGAACGGATAGAGACAGGGGCCAGGGTCAAGCACAGCTCGCATACACGTTAGCGTAATATTGATGTCCCAGCAGAAAGAAATGACTAAATATCCAGATCAATATCTAGTTTCCCTGCAACAGTCAAAGCAACGAGGTGGGGAAATATAAATATACATCTTTATGACCGCAGAAGCCATCATAATGAGAGAGCTGAATGAATGTTTCCCTTAAGGTGAAGTGTTTGATTAGCGGAGGGCAGAGGTTAGTGCCGATATGCTGATACAGGAAAACGAGACTGATGGCTCGGGCCGGGCAGGAGCTGCCAAGATGACAGCAGAGCAGGACCGAGCTGAAGGAAGGCCTGTTCGTACATGTTAATCGAGCTTTAAGTGATTTGTGATGAAGCGGATTCATCAGCAGGTGCTAAGGGCTTACGGAAGAAATGGGGAATTCATAAAAAATGTTTTGGAAGAATCTTTGATAATCTAAGAATGTAATGCTTCGCTCATTTTTAGATTACATAAGCAAACATTTTTATCTTAGATGCAAACTGTTAAAGTTGAGTCACTGAAATTTGATCTAAAAATGACCCTTGGTTAATTGTAGGTGACTTGCACAATAAATTCGGGGCAGTATGTTTTTTTTTTTTTTTTTTTAACGGAATAATTTTATTGAGCAAGGCTGCATTAAAATTGATCAATAACTAAAGAAAACACATTTATAAGGATACAAAAGATTTTCTTTTCTTCTTTTACTTAAAATTGTAATAATAATTTTTTTTAATTTTTAGGATAATTTTTAGGATAATTTTTTGTTAATTATTGGTGTTCTTTTGACATTTCTTTATATCCGTTTTAAAAACCCTAAAAAATTGTCATGGTTTCCACAAAAATATTAAGTAGCTTAACACTAGCCATCACAGGAATAATTTACTATTGATAATTAAAAAAAAAATAAATAAAAAAAATAGTTACGTAAAATTGTAATAATATTCCTCAATTATAAATATATATTTATAATTTTTTATATTATATTTATTCATTATAAAAATCCTGACAAAAATATTAAGTGGCTTTGTCATCACAGAAATAATAATTTACTATTAATAATTTATTTTAAAATTGAAAATAGTTAATAAACCGTAAAAATATTTCTCAATTATATTCTTTTTTTAATTTATGGTATTCTTTTGATATTTCTTCCTATTAAAAAAACCTGAATTGTCATGGTTTCCACAATATTCCACAAATATTAAGTAGCTTTGTCATCACAGAAATAATTTACTATTAGTTTAAAATGGACTAAAGTAGAAAATAGTTATGGAAAATTGTAAAATTAAAAAAAAAAAAAAATTAAAATTAAAAAAATATATATTATGGTTTCCACAAAAAAAAAAAATATTAAGAAGCTTTGTCATCACAGGAATAATTTAGTATTAATTATTTATTTTAAAATTGGCTAAAATAGAAAACAGTTATGTAAAATTGTAATAATATTCTTCAATTATATTTTTTTATAATTTTTTTTTTGGTAATAATAAATGCAGCCTTGGAAAGCATAAGACTTCTTCCAACAATATTTTTTAAAGAAATCTTATTGACCCAAAAACTTTCAAACAGTATTTTAGGTTAACTGTCCAAATAAACAAACAAATGAAAGTTGGGTCTAAAATCATGATATAGAAACATATTAGTATTGCAATACACTAAAATGAATAATAAAAAAGACAGTTAAACACTTACTGCATTTACTGTTTTACATTAAAACAATAAAAAAAAAAAACTATAATAAAAAAAAAAATAATAATAAATGTATTAACAATCAAATTAAAATTAAATAATCTGATTCCTTTAATGAAATACTCTAAATCTACATCCTCTTTTCAAAAGAAAATTTAATTACTACAGTTGCCAGATCAGTCATTTTTAAATTAAAAGCCATTTCCCTGGGAGTCCAATAAAACACTTGATCAAGGATCTGGCAAGCCAGGTGTTTTTACTTGCCATTTAGCAGATGGCTTCACCAATGGATATGGATCAGCCTAGACTTATTTACAGCTCCAAACCATTAGAAAAGACAGCGGCACACTCACGGTTCAACTCGAACACAGACTAACTACCATAAAAAGGCAGAAGAGCAGATAATGCCTTACCTCTTAATTAAACAAACACCTCTGCCTGTATTTAATCACTCAGTCCACTCACTTTCCCTCTGTGCATCATAAAACAAAAGAGGCCTGACTAAGGGGACATTCAATGACCCCGTCCACACCACCATCCAACCCTCGACCCTTAAATCACAGGCTCTGTGGGGTCTTCTACAGGGCCTGTGGCAAGGGAACAGGGTGGGCTGTGGGTGGCAGCACTGGAAAGACCGACACGGTGTCGCGGCAGTAAGTAATGCGAGTGTGGATTAGCGGTATGATGGCCTGATCAATACCGGCGGTTCCAGCCATTAGGAATGCAGCAGAAAACGACCCCCTATGGCAATAAAGCACGGTGTCCGCCTGCTACTTCATTTGCTGCCTCCATTAGTGTAATGGTATCATTATCAACTGTGGCAGTATTTTTTCTAACACTCCCACCCTCCCTCATTCCCTCGCCTGTTTTTCCGCCTTTTCAGATTTCAGGAATCAGAAGTCCTGAGCAATGCACTGCCTCCTTATTTTGTTTTATTTTTTTATTTTTTTTTACATCACCGGATATAAATCTCCCCCTAGTGCTGCTCGAACACAGGTCTAATTATGTATTCCTGAGTGTGTTTTATGTGGCTGTCCGACACTGTTTCTCTATTATGGACTCATTAATAGGACGTAGGCGTACGGTGACGAACGGAGAGGGGGAAAAACGACAAGGGGGGCAGAAAAGCTGCTGATTACGCCGAAAGTGACACCACCTCCCGCTAAAACACCGGCTTCGACATGACAGCGGCTCGGCATTAGGACCTATAAATCGTTACTTTAACACTAATTTACAGAGGAACATTTTGTGGGAGAAATTGATTAATCAAGACTGGCTGTGTGGCCTCATAATCAGGCCTGAACTGAAGCTAGCTGTTAATTTAACAGAATTGCCAAGGGGAACACAAACCATTTTAATGAGTGTTCACGAATGAAATAGGCTAAACAGCTTTCTCCAGCAAACACACGAGCTGAGAAAGCCAATGAGCCGAGAACTCTCTGAATGATGGGCCGGGAGGAGTGCAAGCCTCCGAACATCTGGCAACCCTCTGCGCTACTCTGCCACTCCGAAATAATGCATTTAGTTATTTATAATCTCTGTTTATTTATCAACTGATTGTTTTTTCCCAATCAAAAGCACTATTCTTTGGAGAACATAATATCGCAGAGTCATCAAAAAAGGTGTTAAAAGCAGCAGCGGAGGCTAACAGAGTTGTGAGCGTGAAGAAATAAAACATGCTCAACAGATGGATGAAAAACAAGAAAGTGCTTTTCCAATTCATAACTGTAAGGAAAGAAAAACAACAAGACCCACATTCTCCTGCAAATGCAATAAACCGGTCAAAGTGGCATCTATAATTGAATAATACTTCAGTGGGATCTTTGCGGTCACCCTGGCAACGTTAAAAACCAGCAACTCTGATTGTCCAATATCCCTTGATCAACTACTAAAACAGTAATTTTGGGTTGAAGGCCATGTAAGGTCACTTCCAAAAGGATGAAGTCAGTTTTTAATAGGCTATTAGCCAATAGTCTCCCTCTTTTAGTGCATGATAATGGAAGTGCTCTTTTTATCATACATATGCGCCACATATGGTTAGGAAATGCCTGGCAAAGCTGAACTAAGGATAAAAATAATTCCTTTTTGAGACGGATAGTTCACAGGCCTTCTCCTGACATCCATCCACATCCTAGTTATAGAGCATAAATGCACATATGTTTAAGGCTGAGACAACAATGTACTCTCTTTTATTTATTATGATGATTAAATGGACCTGCGTTTTATATTAAGGAACCGCGGGAATACACACCAGACTCAAAGTCTAGCTGATCTGCGGTTTTCTGCCCAGATCTTTTTATTTTTGTGAAGAAGAGAGATAAGACGATATTAGATGGGGCAGGGTAACAGACCTGTCTGTCTGTCCGTCTGCTGTACAGACCCAAAAGCAGCTGGATCAAGTTCTCAGAGATTCATCTGGTCCCTGTGGCAGCTGCAATAAAGTGGAGGAACCACATACTACATAGATTCCCTGCTGTCAGACATGATCCAAAAGCATGCCATCAGAGAGAGAGCAGACTAAAACTGAACAAAAGAAAGAACAAAAGAGTGGGAAATGAAACAAGAGGTTATAAAAAGAGAGAAAGGAATAGAGAAGCTGTTGACAGAACTCAACTTTTATGACTGTGCTCGCAAATCATACGTACAGTCATTTGTAATGCAAACAAAATGCCACGTTATTATTTGCATTTTGATTATCAAACTAAATCATCTTAACCACAGACAAGGCATGTCAACTTGTCAAGTACAATTATAAACTAATTTTACATTTTCAAACTTGTTGGCATTACTTCAATCTAATAAAAACAATGATTAGAGATCAGTTCCAAAAAGAGTAAAACTTAACACTTGCAATATTTCATTTGTACCGCATCCCCAAAATTAAAAAAAGAAAAGAAAAGGAAACACACTATTACAATCTATTATTATTTTGTGGCATTCTGTAGCTTTATGACATGTTTTCTCTCTCCATTACAAAGACCCATTGACAAACCTAATATGGAATATAACAAAATATAAAAAGGATAAAAACTGGACGTACAATATCTTACTGCACTAGCAACAACAAAGTCACTGGTTCAGTTCCCAGGGAATGCATGAACTGATAAAATACAGCTATACCTTGAAAGCATTTGTGGTTAAAAGTATCTAAACTATGTTTTTTTTTTTTTGTTTGTTTGTTTGTTTTTTAAAGAAAATTACTGATTTGATAGATAAGACCCTTATTTCTCAACTGGGATCATTTACAGCCATTTGAAGCTTAAAGGAGAAGTCCACTTCCAGAACAAAAATTTATAGATAATTTACTCACCCCTTTGTCATCCAAGATGTTTGTGTCGTAAAGAAATTATGTTTCTTGAGGAAAACATTCCAGAAATTTTTTCTCCATATAGAGGACTTGAAAGGTGCCCCCAAGTTTGAACTTCCAAAATGCAGTTTAAATTAAGCTTCAAAATGGCTCTAAACGATCCCAGCTGAGGAATAAGGGTCTTATCTAGTGAAACGATTGATTATTTCCCAAAAAAAAGGACAATTTATATACTTTTTAACCTCAAACGGTCATCTTGTCTAGCTCTGAGTGAACTCTGTGTATTCTGGTTTGTGACAGTTGGGGTAGGTCGAAAAACTCCCAACTCATTTTGTCCTCAAACTTCAAAATCATCCTATATTGCTGCAGAAGTGCTGACCCAGTGTTTACAAAGCGAACATGCAAAGATCATCAAATGCCCTTTACAAAAAAAAAAAAACAAAGGTAGAAAAGCGATGTAGGACGATTTTGAAGTTGGAGAACAAAATAAGCTGGGAGTTTTTCAACATACCCTAACTCTCTTGAACCGGAATGCACAAAGCACACGCAGAGCTAGAGGTTAAAAGACAAGCGTTTGAGATGAAAACGTATATAAACTGTACCTTTTTTTAGAAAATAACTGATCGTTTTGCTAGATAAGACCCTTCTTCATTGGCTGGGATCATTTAGAGCCCTTTGAAGCTGCATTTAAACTGCATTTTGGAAGTTCAAACTCAGGGGCACCATAGAAGTCCACTATATGGAGAGAAATCCTGAAATTCTTTTCTCAAAAAACATAATTTCTGAAGAAAGAAAGACATGAACATCTTGGATGACAAGGGGGTGTGTAAATTATCTGTAAATTTCTGTTCTGGAAGTGAACTTCTCCTTTAAGTGAAACTGCAGTTTGGACCTTCAACCTGTTGGCTCCCAATTAAGTCCACTATATGGAGAAACATCCTCAAAAACCTTAATTACTTTTCGACTGAGGAAAGAAAGACATAAACATCTTGGATGACACAGGGGTGAGTAAATTGTCAGGGAATTTTTATTATGGAAGTGAACTAATCCTTTAAGGACCGTGTAATAATCAGGGCTTATGTAGTCATAAAGACAAATATAGCACTGCATCTATTTTCAGGATCAAGAAGCTTTACACAATGCTGTTTCACAAAATGACACACTTAAATAGCAACAGGTTCAGATAAATACTGCTGCACCACAACAGTATTTCTATTACACTCTCTCTGCTAAATTCAAAACACAACATACTCATTTCCTGACCAGCTCATAGAGAAATCTCTTGTTTAGTCAGAAAACAGTTGAAAACACAACACATACGTAAAAGAAATGAGGAATAGTTGGTTTAGCAGAGACACCTGCAGAGTGATAGACACCTGGACACGCGTCCTGACTTCATTCATTGCCAACACGACTGAACACGCTGTAATGCCGCCACACAAGCCATTCCAGCAAAGTCAGCGTGTGGCAGTCATGAGAAAACACTCCCCCCGCGCTGTGCCTCAACACACACTCGAGTGCCGGATGACTGTGCGCACACAGAGACAGAACTCATCCGATAAAAGAATGGAAACATTACAGGAGCAATCAGCAGCATCACATGCGCACTTCAAATGAACACACAGCACCAACCAGCGCATGCAATCCCGCCACGGACACACTAAACGGTGTCTTACAAACTCCACAACTACATGTGGTGCTTGGCGAACTGAGAGAAAACTACAAGCGATACCTTTCTCCTCTTTTCCCTCTCACTGTCATCCGATCTTTTCATGTTCCTGAAGTACTGTTTACGCTGCCTCGGTTTCATAGCGCGCAGACCTGGGTTATGTAGTCTTTAGACCGTGCCGTTAGCTTGTGAACTTTTCTTGAACGGATTTAAATATAATCTTAGCTATGTTAATGGTATTATATAAAACATTTATGACTATAAACACGGTGTTGTTATATTTCATTGGTGTTTTAGTTTGAAGTCGCTACCAGCATTCCGATCAGGACTACATTTCCCAGAACCCACGCGCCAGGAAAACCACGCTTGTAATTTGAGTCAAACCGGAAGTGGATATAGGCTCAGCTGGGCTGAGAGAGGTTTCTGATGGATTTAATGCTCATGCCATGCTGGACGTGATGTTAAAAGGAAAAACGATTGTTTTACTGAATGTGCAGAGTACATATTATTAATGTATAACTATCTCATAAATGGTATTACGAGTAACAGAAAGTCAGTTTAGAATGGAGTTCAGGTATCTTGGTATTTAAAGTTATTCTGTTGTATCCAGGACATTATATGCCTTTTCAGCATTTTCAGATAGAATACGATCTAAACATCACGTTGTTTTTGTTATTGGGACAAGGCTTTTTTATTTTAGTATTTTATATATGAGCCATTCTACAGAATAGTTTCAAAGTTGGAAACATCTTGAAAAAAATAGTCTTTTTCCACAATCTTTGTATATATGCAAATTGTATATCTTTTCTAAGGTAAACATTTCTAGTAATTGTGCTTATTGTATTTTTAGGAAGTTCTGGAATATTTGTCTCTCCCCAAATTTATCACCAACGAAACACAGTAATATGTAATTTAATAAGAAGGGCTATATTGACCTATTACGATTTTTATTTTTTATTTTTTTAATTCTTATTACGACTTATTTTTTGTTATTTTATTAAAACGTTTTATAAGGTAAATTAATAACAATTACAATTTTAACAATATTTCAAGTGTCCAGTCTTTTTTTGTAAAAGGCATGAAGTTGATCATACTGATTTCAAAGTTAAGGAAAGTAATGTTTAAACTTCATTAGTTTGAATATGCATTGAACCAAACACTATCATAACATCTTAGATGCTAATTCAGTATACTTCATTTTTGACAAAACATTCCACGTTTTGGTTGTGACTACATTTTCGGTTGTGACAGTAATGTTTTTGTAGCATTACATTACATTACATTACATTACATTACACAATTTTAACTCACATAGTAAAACACCATTAAAACATCCTAAAATACAAAAAAATTGCATAACTGTACTAAAATTTTGTTTATTTTTATGTGTTCCCTTTTGTCACTACCGAAACAATGATGATATGTTTTGGATGTGACTGTTTCAGTAGTAACAGTTTTAGGGAATAACACCCAAAAAACAAAGATGTCACTACCAAAACTTCAAGAAATGTTTCTGTAGTGACTGTTTCGGTAGTGACAATAATTTTAGATACTTTTGAGTCTACCTCAAAGATGCTAATCAGCACATGGTTAGCTAGCACAGTTCTGAACATCTGTACACATATAGAAATGAAATGTTATGGAATAACTCCCAAAAAAGTGTGCTTAACTGCAGAAAACTAGGTGTTTGGTAGTGACATTACTGAAAGTTACACAAAGATTTTCTGAATTTTGAACACATTTACCTTAAAATGATGGGATCTATCTACTCACACCTTGTAAATATGAGAAAGAGGGACACAGGAATATTTCCTGAACATAAGTTTTGGGATGTTGTTAAAATCAGTCTCAGCCAGTTGACTAAAACATACACACACTGTTTCGGTAGTGAAATTTAAAAAAGAAAAATACAGTTATATTTTTTTAAAATATAAAATAAAATTTTTTTTGAATTTCACTTTTTTGAAAAAAATCAAAAAGATATTTTAGCAAACAATTATTTTTTCAGTATTCATAAGTTGAAAATTTGGGGGTAGAGTTCAGGACAGCCACCTCCCAATTGAAAGTACCCAATAAATGATGATTTTATATATATTTAGCTTACTGATATTTGTAAATATTATTGTGGGTTTCAATAGATACTAGAAGAATCTTAGTAAACATCTACGATTTGAAGTCTTAAGTGCTTTTTAAATGTGTTTTGGCCCATATGTATTTGTATTTTATGTGTATGTATATATATATATATATATATACATACTTGAACTAGACATGAACTTTATTTTATTTCATGTATGAATCAGTTTTGACCAAAGTATGTGTATAATACAGATCAGGACCAAATTAAAATCATTATATCATGATGGTTTTCAAACTTGATCCAAGAATCACAGGTGGGTGCAGTTTCTTTGGACAATAGGGAGGCTAATTAACATCAGAGTGTAAATGAATAGCAAATGTTTATACCATAATTAGGTGTAATAATACATAGCTGAGTTAAAGCAGAGCAGCTTAGCCACTGTTTGTACTCTCCAGAGGTTTGCCTTTGCTTTCAATGAATGGAAATCAGAAACAGAGCTTTGCAGCTCCTATGAAAATAGTCATCGTGCTTTGAGCATATTCCAAGTAGTCAGTCTTGTCAGGTCTCTTACAACCTCTTCTCCAGCTTTTGCCCAGGTGCTGTACAGCTGAAGACAGAAGGGCCCCAAAGCAGGATATTCTATTTTCCAAAAACACCACTTTGAGCTGTAATAGAATATGTAGCAGCATTTGTGTATGACATGGACATAACCCCCTCTGAGCGTCTGAGGTCAACAGATAGCTCGTAATGCACGTGAAGCGGTGTTGAAAAGCGCTCCGCTGGTTCCCGGTTTCAGCCGAGGACAAAAGGACCCGCTCTGTGAAAGATATACAGGCACGAGCCCCGCGGAGGGGCAGGGGGGTATTAAAAGGTTCCAAAACACCTGCTATGTATTAGCATTACAGACTTTGATCAGTGTCTTCATTAGACTTCTTTGTAATCTCTCTTCTTTTATGATAGGACCGACCCAGGCGAGCCTGGTACGCAGATTGAACACATGTGTTCTCTTCACCTGTCTTGTAAAAAGCTCAAAGCACTCATACTTTCAAAGATTTCAGTGTCTCTGTCATCTTGTTGCAATAAACAGGAGGGTTCTTTTGATTCCTATTTATAACCTACATTTCCGCCCTTCTCCTTTGGCTTTGGAGGGAAATATGTGTTTGAAAAATACCTTGAGCAAAGTGCCTCCATATGGATATAAGAGTATAAGCACATGTGTCTATGGGGGATTCTTTTGTAAGCTAATGGAAAGGAAATTATTATTCTGTCATAGCTTTTTGAGGAAACAAAGTTCATGTCTGTTTATGCTTCGAATCCAATCATTCAATTAGCGTTTCTTTTGTGTGTGCGTGTTAAACCACTCTTCATATATTACATCTGTCACTCAAGGCCTATTTGAAAGCTCACCGGCACGACTTCACAGACCCATCAGCGGCGAATCGTGTCTTCGAGCCGGTGCCTGTCACGCTCCTCATCATGTTCAAGAATACTTTTAATACGTGATCAGCAACCTAAACGCAGGTTGAGGGGCAGCGTGCTCTCAGATGTGGTACAAGCGAGACGGAAAACTTTGAACTCCTGGAGCTCATCAAATCCTCCTTGTCTTTTGTCTGGCCAATTCTCTGTTCTCACTTTTCAGCATGGGGGATGTTATGTGTTATTGTGCAGCGCATCGACAGCGGATGACCCTCCGACGGGCCTGTGTTTTACCCCTGCAAATAGGCATGTAAAAAAAAGAGAGAGAGAGCTGAAATCAAAGGTGAAAAAGAGCCTTTATGCCAGAAAAACAATAAGGAACATTAAAGACAAATTCAGTGACCGTTACACTCGGCTCACATATTAGAACCAGAACCTGCTACATGGTTTGAAAAACAGCTTGTAAGTAAAAGCAGTCTCTCCTTTCAACAATAATAGGTTTCCCTTTAAGCGCATGCAATATATTGGGCCACCTATACTTTAATGTAGCATTATCAAGTTGTGATGTGGTTTTTTTCTAAAGAGTTGGTAAAACACAGTAATGGGGGTCAGACATTGTTTAAGACTGCTAAAGACCACATTTGTCCTCCCCACATCCTGTCCGTGGCCATTTTCTCAGTGTCCTCCATAGTGTGCCTGGAAGAAAAGGAAGGCCTTTTGAGTTTTATTTGTATTGAGTGGGCATATGGAACAGGCATGTGGCTCCCCGTGCCCTAACCTTCAATGATAAGCTGTAGGAAACTGTTATTTGTCAGTGCTATAAAGGAGATTGCTGCCCAGTGGTTTCAATTAACTTCAAAGCGCTCTTCCCAGGCAGTAATAGTTATATCAAAACCTGAACTGTATTATTTAGGTTCCACACTGGAGCTCTCAGAATGATTATGCACCCCTTTCAAAAGAGATTTTCTTTTCTTGCTGACTTTATGCATTCCTGCCTCTCTATGGGATTTTTTTTTTTTTTTCCGCCTTCTGTTCTCAGTTTCATTTTCATATTCTTGTTTGAATGACCCACCTTAAAAGCTCTCGGATGTCAGAGGGTGGCCTGTGGCACTGGAAAGTCTGGGTACAAAACATAATTAATGGCTAGATACGCAACAAATAGGCTAATAAGTGGTAGCACGGGCATGATTCGAGGAGCATATTAAGCTCTACAAACGTTATTAGTCTCTGATTTACTGCACCTTGTAATAGTTTGTGAAGTAAGGGTTAACAACCCCGTCTTTGAATGTCACGGTGGCCCTTTTTGTTAGATCCGTGTTCAGATCTGGCACAACCTTTGGCTTGTGTACACAGAATCAGGCGACCGAGGCCTATAAAAATGATTCACAAAATACATGCACTAAATACATGTTGATTAAGCCCCCTATAAATGATCACACACGCACCACAGGAAAAAGCCTGATGGGTGCTGAAGGAAGAGCGTGCAGCCTGGCGTTAGATGTGGTGTACCTCCTTGGCTAGGATCGCTTCCAGACGCCATCAGAGGGGGCAGTTTTGCTAGAGCTGTGATTTGAATACCATGATCGGTGAACGGTTTTATAGGAAATCCATTAAAACGTGAGGTTTGATATACAAAAGAGCCCTGTTTTAAAACTCATGCCCAATGTCAGGCTGAAAGACATTATAAAATTCTATATACAGAAGCACACATCATTTCTGTGTGTCTGTGCCTCGTATGCTAGTCCTAATAGTGAAGGTTAAGCCACTGGAATGACTTCTTTTATTCATGCACCGCCGCAGTAGGTTGAAGTCATCTGCCTTCCCTGCAAAACATTGTTTTCAAAGGGAAAGTAAGGGCACATCGCTGCAGATCAACAAATGCCATTCTTCTGCTTGATCTTTTTGTCTTGGCAGCTTTTACAAAATACTTCACATTTCAGTTCTGTACAACCTCCTCAGATCAAAGTCTCCTCAGAATGAAAGCTGAAGAACAATAATGGAATAATTAAGAGGTAAATGAATATTAAAAGCAAACTCTTTGAACCCAAATGTTTTGGGTTATTTTTATGATGGCTTCTCTGGACTCCAGTGTGCATTTTTCCCATGATGCACTGTGCACAAGCCATTATCAAATTGCAGAGGACAAACTTGGAGACGTACTAAATAAAAGCTACAAATTAAATTTATTATTGTTGTCATTAAATAGTACAAGCTGGTGACATGGTTTTTGATTTCTTATCCAAGAATCACTTTTGTATTAGGAAAGATAAATGAAAAAAAGACATCTACGCAATTATAAACTTGTATTATTCAACAGCAGACATTGTTTAGTCGTAAAATAATACATCTGTCAGTGATCAGAAGGGTTCACTGAGAACCTGATATGTGATTTGCACAGAAAAATAAGTCACTCTGCAGTCTAAAAGATGTTTTACTTCATTTCATTTTATTTTCGCGTGAGCCTTTTTTTAGGCGTGCTCTGATTAAACGCGCGCTCTTTTGATGGTCTGTCAATCATAAACTTCAGTAACCGCAGGTGGCGATAGAGTTTCCTTCGCGTGTCTGTGTCCGTTTGTATGGTTCAGGTAAGTTGTTATAAACATTTACTTTAAGTAGTAGGCCTACCTTTTCATAGAAGTTTTTTTTGTGTTGCGCAAAGAGAAGACCGACAATAACTGATAATACTAAGTTTCGAGTGTTTTCACGACGCGTCATTAACCGTACATATTGACGGCACTGAATGTAAACAATGCCACTGAACTGAACCAAATAATATTTAGCTGATTATTGCTGCTGAAAATGGTCAGTTATTGTCATTTTTTGGGCTGTACTAATCTGTCGCACCGGGAAAAACATTTGGAGTACTATAGACTGCCAAAAGTTATAACAAATCAAGGAGAAAAGTGCAAAAGACTGTCTGAGGAAAGAATGTGTTGTTTGTTGGCCAAACTGAACCAGGATTTCCGGGGCAACAATCTTTACAATGTCCGTTTTTGTTTTTATTATTTCTGGTCAGTTAGGTGAAATAGTAGGCTAATATCTTAATACTGCTTGTATGTATCTTTATTATTTTTATCTTTATATTGCACCCTTTGATATGATATATATGATATAGCAGCTTCCACACATTTTTGCATGGTTTAGATCGCATAAATTAACAGAACAATGTATGTAGTAGTACGTTAAACCTGCAATCCATGCTGTTGTTTACATCTGAGTAGCTCCAATATGGCCGAGTATCTGGGTAGCTGACCAAATCATGACATAAGTGCAAATTCTCTACTGTCGAAGGTATAAGTGTTTCTTATTGATGTGGGGGAAAAAAGCTTTTTGAAACTTAATCAACTGAACCTATTTTTTTTTTCATAATTATTCGCAACCATTTAAAAAATAATTCACTAATTATCAATTCACTTCCAGAACAAAATGTACAGATGATGTACTCACCCCCTTGTCATCCAAGATGTTCATGTCTTTCTTTCTTCGTAAAGAAATTATGTTTTTTGAAGAAAACATTTCAGGATTTTTCTCCATATAGTGGACTTCTATGGTGCCTGCAAGTTTGAATTTCCAAAATGCAGTTTAAATGCAGCTTTAAACAATTCCAGCCAAGGAAGAAGGGTCTTATCTACCAAAACAATCAGTTATTTTCTAAAAAAAATTACAATTTATATACTTTTTAACCTCAAATGCTCGTCTTGTCTAGCTCTGCGTGTACTCTGTGTTTTCCGGTTTAAGATATGTCAAAAAACTCATCTCATTTTCTTCAACTTCAAAATCGTCCTACATTGCTGTTTACCTTTTTTGTAAAGGGCGTTTGATGATCTTACCATGTTCACTTTGTAAACACTGGCTCGCTACTTCTGCAGTAATGTAGGGCAATTTTGAAGTTGGAGGAGAGTTTTTCGATAATTTTTTTTTTTCGAAAATAACCAATTGTTTCGCTAGATAAGACCCTTCTTCCTCGGCTGGGATCATTTTAGAGCCCTTTGAAGCTGCATTTAAACTGCATTTTGGAAGTTCAAACTCACGGGCACCATAGAAGTCCACTATATGGAGAGAAATCCTAAAATGTTTTTCTCAAAAAACCTAATTTCTTTACAACTGAAAAAACATGAACATCTTGGATGACAAGGGGGTGAGTAAATTATCTGTAAATTTGTGTTCTGGAAATGAACTTCTCCTTTAAGTTAATAAAAAAAATAACTTGCATTATAAAACTGACCCAAAATAAGTTAAAGACATAACAAAGCCTAATTTGCTAAAACGATTACTTGTCATGAGTTTGATACAAGCTCTAAACCACTGATTCAAAACAAAAAAATCGCAAATGTTTTGAAGCTTCATGAAGCAGTGTTACCAAAGTGCCCATCACAACCTTAGCATTCATACTACAACAGCTTAATCACTTGTGAAATTTGGCAATTATAAAACAGGTTCTGAAGTAAAAATTGTATGCAGTGTAATGAGCATTATTGCATTAAACTGAGTGCTAGCCTACAAGTTGGGGCCATAGTTACCTATAACATGCAATTGTAACATTCAGATGTTTTGTATTGATCAGTGTAAACATTTTAATAGTGCTGTTACTGTTGGACCATATGTTTTATACCAAAAGATGCCAGATATAGTTATAGTAGTACGAAGGATAAAGCAAACATTGTCCCCAGTTCCCTCGCATCAGTCATTTCAAAGAGTGATAATCTGTGATCTCCTCTGTATAACTGTACTCCGCAGATGATTTATTTATATTTAACTTTCCCAATGAATGATTCTTTCTGCATGAGGATGTAAAAATGACATGCTTGTGTGTGTGGATAAAGCAATATTGTCTTCAGTTTGAGCATTTCAACAGCCATTCATTGGATCTAAGTGGTCTTAAAGCAGTCTCCCTGCTCAAACAGCATGTGTTTAATTGTGTATTTGGTTTGGCGTGTATGTGTGTGTATTGTGTTTGGTTTGGCCTGATCTAAAGAGTGGCTTCTGGTTATCCATCGTTCATTAATTGCTTTGATGTCGAAACCCAAAAGCTGCTTGTTTCCATTTAGATGCAGTTGTTCTCTGACTCAGTGGAGGCGATGTGTTGTCTGTGCGTGTTAAACAAGACGCCTTGTTAGCGAGAGATGACGAAGTCGTTAAGGGGATACGTGCTCGTGGTTGGCGGTCATCAGCGGGCTGTTACTGGCAGCATTGTTTTCCAATTTCTGCGTCATCATCACAAGACCGTTCACCCTTGTCCTGACGCCTGATTATTTCAGCTTTCACAGCACCCTTCGAACTCACGCGCATCAACTGCAAAGGCACCTTCAAAAGCGCTGAGAAAGAAAAACAAGCGTTCTGTGATGTTTTCCTTAATTGAACACCACTGTAATTCGTGATTTTTTTGTAATGATGTCACCATGTCAAGCAAACAATCTGACCCCTCTCGACATGTAAACACATCCTTCGGGGGAAAAAAGCACTTGCAAGAGGCCGAAAAAGACAGAGGCCTACCACACACCTAGTGCTGACACTTTCCATAACCCCCATCCTCCCCCTCTCTGTCTCTCCCACTGTCAGGGAGACCAAAGCTGTCTGGGTAAAATCTTTTGAAGCCATCAAGTGGTTTTGCAAATTATGTTGTTTTGCGGCGCAGCGCTGGGCCAGATTAATGAAAGAATGTGTGACTGTATTAGAATGTGGAAGACAAGCGCTGCCGTCCTGAAACCGCCACAGCTTTTAAACGCATGTTGATCGCATGTCTGCCGGCCAAGTGCTCGTTTCAACATGGTGTCATAGACGGCTTTTGGACGGCAGCCCGAGGTTTGGGCTTATTTGTCTTTTATAAAAAGGACAACTATCCGAGCAGTGCCAAGGCACCCTTAGGCCCTTTGATATGCTGAAGCGGGAGGAGTTGGATCGGGTAGGAACGCTTCGCTCAGCTGGTCCGCAGATGTGTCGGTGGTGGGCGTCCTCTGACTGAACCAGGATCAGATTAGTGACTTCTCTTTTTTTCGCTTACCCCAATAAAAAGCACACAATGCATTTGTATGTGTTAAAGGGAAAAAATCCCTCCACGGGCCAATAATTTGCAGGTGGCATTCGAATATGTGACCACATATAATGCTCCTCTTATCATTAAAGAGAAAAGGCCCAGCGAGCTGACTTTTAACTTTTATGGTGGTTGCGGGCTGCATTTCGACTGAATTTTTGGGGTTTTCCTAACAGCGGAATATGTGTCCAAGGCTTTAATAATCTATTTTCCCTTTGTTTCGACTGACACTGCAATTGCAACCGAAATGCTGGCAAAACAATATTTACTGACTTATCAATTTATTTCTTCGCAGAAAGTGCTTCCAGACGCTCTCATTAGTCACTTCTCTCAGCCAGCGAATAAAGCGTGTTTGTTTATCCGTAACCGGAGAGGTGACAGAAGTGCTGGCGTCGTTCCGAGCTGCCGCGAAAGACCCCGACGGGCGGGATGAAACATCCTAGCGCTGTCCCGATCAGACAGGAAGAGAAAAAACAAAAAAAACCCGCCACGTGTCACACCAGACCGTGCGTTGTTCGATCAACATCAGCTGCGTGCGCGCAACAATGCCGGTTCTTTTGACCCTTCGAACCCATAAATCTGTTGACTTACAGCCCTGGACGGACAAAGACTGTCTCACTGAGCCAGAACCCACAGGAATGTTCAGTCTGAATGTTTTTTTGACACCGTTTATCACATACAAGTGCTTCGAAAATGTTGACTAATTACATGCTTTTCAGTGCTAACGGTCTGACTTGCGCAAAGGATAAGGTTGTGCCAGCGAATGTAGCAATTAGAGATGTCTTAACATGTGGTTACGCCGACCTGATGAGCGGGTGAAGGGATGCGTATAATCATGCGTTTAAGCAGTAAACAGCACTTGGCCTTAAGCGAGCCAGGATACAATAGCGCTGCCTTTGTCTCCTCCTAAATTTACATAGTAAACTGTTGACACTTTTTGGCTGCGTCAGATTTGCGGAGCGGCGAAGCTGTAAACCTAGCGCGACCCCCTTTTTTATACGCCTCTGACCTCAGCTCCCTGCCTCGTAAATCAGTCGTAATTAAAAACGCAAAGAAAGGCCGTTATTGCGCAGTTGCACCGCAGAAAACATAAGACAGCCATTTTGAGGCTTTACCCGGCATGCTTTGCTGCTGGTAATTAGTCAGCGATGGCAGATTAAACGTGTTTTCGAGAGACAACAACATGCGGATGGCAGACTGTGGTTTTCTGAATCCCAGATTCCTCAGGAGAGAGACAGGAGTCTGTCAGAGGGGAAACGCTTGATTTAGAGCATTATTTCAGCAAATTACAGTCAGGGACGGGCCAGGATGTTTTAATTGCAAACATGAAATTATAAAGCGAAATAGCTGAGCGAATGTGTTTAAAGAGAGACACATGCGCTGAAGTGTATTTTTGGGTTTGATGATGTGCATATTTCTCTCTCACTCTCTCTCTCTCGGTCTTCATGGTTCTTTTTTTAAACTCATCTCTTTATGTCTAATGGCCAATTTACTGCATGAGTGCATACACTGTGTCTCCTGCTCGTGCTGTATGAGACATTATCATGCTTTGATTAAACTGTAGTCTGTGCCAGAACGAACAAATTTCTCTATTAACACTTGAAGAGGTGACTGAGGTTTTTTTTCCGGGATAACATCTTGTCAGATTTCATTGTACACAGTCTTGAATAAGCCTTGTTTTACAGACCATATACTTTGGCCTTACATAAACCTCTGTGCCTCTCAATCCTATAAATTATACCTGTGAGGAGTTATAAATTGTCCTAAACTGCCCCCCCCCCCTCTGTGTGTTTGATAGTGTGACATCCTCAAAATCATTCGCAGATGTAAACTCAAGTCAGTGGCCATTCGCAATATCTTTTGCGGTCGTGCGGATGAATCGAGTGTCACCAGAAGTCATTTTCTCTCCCGACTGCTGGTTTGGCAGCGTCAGGCTGCCATTTTCTGCTGATTCTGTGGGAAAGATGTGTCTGTAGCAACTGTATGACTGTGTTTGCATGTAAGCCCTTGTTGTGAAGGATAACAACAAAATGACGGCCACTAACAACAACAGCAGCCAAGTTCAATCTGGCCCCGTAGCACAGAAGAGGAAATGACAGATGCGAATCTAGAGATGAAAAGAAAGAAAGCAAGTGAGAATGTGAGTGATGGAAGCCTGGTTTGATTTCGGTCACATTTCTTTCTTTCTCTGTTGGCCATATGTCACAGTGCTGCGGCCATGGACCTGTGATCTGCTCTGCAGATGTGTGCCTGAGACACTGCACTGAGCCTGAGGGATGGACAGTTACTTCTGGTCTAAAACCATCTCATTTTGTTTAACTGTGTGTGTGTCTATGTGTGTGAGAGGCAAGAACGCAGAATACAGAGAGAGTTTGATGGTGCGTGGCTTATCTGTCGGTCTGTGCTGCCTCCTACTGCCTGAGGTTATATCTTAGCCATTTCATTTAGACAGACGAAACAGGAATAGCCATGAGATCTGGTGGAATCTGTAAGTGCAAAATTGTTATATTTAAGTAAAGGTTCTTATGCAGATACCATATCTGTACAGTAAATTGCACATTAAATGTTTCATTGACATGTAATAATCTAATAAATGGGTTTTCAAACTGGGATCCAGAGAGATGCAAAGGGGTGTTGATGGTTCTATAGAAAAAAAAACTACAGAATTCATTTTTAGGATTGTCAAAGCTTACATTTTACATAAAAATTTTAAACACATTTACTAACTTTGGTATTTTTTAAAAATACCATTAAAATTCACAATTATTGTATTTTTTGCCAGCCCTAGTTTTAAACAGTAAGAAATAATAATAATAGCAAATTTAAAAAATAAGATTTGTAATGTTTTTGAAAGAAGTCTTGTATATGCCCAGCCCAGTGGATCAAAAAGGTATTAAAATGGTACTATGTGACTCGGGACCACAAAACCAGTCATAAGGGTCATTTTTTTAAAATTGGGATTTATACATCAGCTGAAAGCTGAATATATATATAAGCTTTCCATTGTTGTATAGTTTGTTAGGATAGGACAATATTTGTTTGAGATACAAGTATTTGAATATCTGGAATCTGAGGGTGAAAAAAAAAAAAAAATCAAAATATTGAGAAAATCGCCTTTGAAGTTGTCCAAATGTAGTTCTTAGCAATGCATATTACTAATCAAAAATTAAGTTTTGATATATTTACAGAAGGAAATTTACCAAATGTATTCATGGAACATGATCTTTACGTAATATCCTAATGATTATACACGATTATTTTGACCCATACAATGTATTTTTGGCTATTGCTACAAATATACCTGTGCTACTTAAGACGCATATTGTGAAATACTATGATTTAAAACAACAGGTTTCTTCTTCTTCTTCTTCTTCTTCCTCTTGTTCTTCATCTTCTTCTTATTCTGTTTATTTTCTTTTTTTTTTGGTAAGAAATCACAAAATGTAATTTATTCCTGTGATGGCAAAGTTGAATAGCGTCACATGATCCTTCAGAAATCATTGTAATATGCTGATTTGGTGCTCAAGAAACATTTTTTATTATTATGTTGCACTTCTTAATATTTTTTTGGAAAACATGATCATGTTTTCAGGATTCTTTCATTAATAAAAAGTTCTAAAGGAGCAGCATTTAAAACAAAAAAGCTATTTTGTAACATTATAAATGCCTGTTACTGTTACAAATTAATGCATGCTTGCTGAATAAAGTATTAATTTCTTTAAAAGAAAAAAAAATCTGACCACAAACCTTTGAAAGACTGTATATTTTGGAAACAGCATGTTGCCTTTATAATATGATGCTTAATATGTTTTTCAGGCAGTAAGTGTTTTTTTTAGACATGGAATTAAATAACTATAATTATATATTTTGGAAGTCTCACCATATTTTGGGCTTCATGACACTAAAAGTCTAGTGTTTAATAGTTTTTCCCACTGTATTTTTCTTCAGATTCTAAAAAAAAAACATGGCAAATAACTGTCATCATTCTTTTTCCAAACTCATTTATCATGCTATTTATTCTCATTTATTTGAACACACATACACAAAAGTAATGACTCTGCATCCTAAAATGAGGCTGAAATGAATGTAATTCAGAGCGTCAAACAATAACACATCAGTGACTTGGAAGGTTCCTTTGGAAAAATCTCTTTAGTCCACGACACATTGTTATAGCAGCCCTATTATCAGAGGAGGTTTTGCTGAGACGTGCAGCATTTTCTCAATGTTTCCATAGGTAGACGAGTGACAGAGGGTTTCATTTGACCTTTTCACTGCTTTGCTCTCTGTTCTCGCCCCTCTCACCACACCGACTGACCTCTTAATTATAGATATCAGATTTAACCATTTAATTGGCCGCAATAAAACAAAACACAAAGACAACTTTGTTAGGAGAACATTACAGCCAAATGAGCACCGAGGCATGCCAGAGTGTGTGTGTGACTGGAGAGTTTTTCCTTCCCCTCTTGAGAAAAGAAAAGAAAGAAGGGAGGAAGAGAAACCGAGAGACAGTGAATCCATCGCAAGGCCCTTTAGCTTTTATTCTCAGGTGAAACCATCTAAGATGCGCATTTGTACGCCGAGGGCATGTCTGCTAATTCGTGTGTGTGTATACTTGTGTTCGTTAATGGTTTAGTGTGTGTATGAGCGTGTGTGGACAGAGTTGTTTTGTCAGAAGCCCTGTTCTCGGGGGATTGTTTGGAGTTGTGGTTCCCTGCTGGAATATAGGAGTGGATTCCTTCCGCGGGCTGCAGAGAAAGCGTGCTGCCAAATTTCTCTGGCTAGGAGCAGCGCGGCGCTCCAGGGGCCAGGCCAGCCCTCCTGCTCATCCCACAAACCCTTTCATGTTCCCCAACCGCAGGCCAAGAGCGGCGCCTCACTCCTACTGCAGCACCAACGCATGTGTCTGCCTAATTCCTGAGACATGATGACAGTGGCCTCCCTGCCACGAGTGAAAAAAAGAGCGGTCTCGCTCTCTCGTTCGCTCTGTGTTATGTCTCTTATTGATTTTCATCTTAAACTTTCTCCGTCTGTCATGTTTGTCTTTCTCTCTCCGTCCTCCTGTCCCTATTCTGGTTTGTGTATCTTTAATTATTACTTTCTGATACTGATGTTTTCCAGAAGTAACAGACCACAGGTTTTCATGCCACATGTGTTTCTTTGCTACATTTTTTTTTTTTTTCACTTTCTTTCTCCATTGTTTATTGCGCTTACTTTTTCTGCCCTATATGTGACTTAGGGTGTGGACGTATTGGCAGCATGAGGGAACTAGTTTGATATCCCAGTGTGCAAGAGTAATGCAACAAGTGATGTGGTAGACATGTTCATTGACTCTAGTTGATTGTGTTGTTCCCACTGTCTTGATAAGGTGGTTAAATGTAAAAAATGTGATTGCTAGACCTGGCAAAGTCACGTAAATTAATAATATATATAACATATATAGATTTTTTTTTTTTTAGTTTGGCCTTGCTCAAAAATATTTTAGCAGAGAGAAATATTTTTAAAACTCCTTATACTTAAACCTTATCCAATAAATCATTAAAAACATGTAAAATCATGTAAATTCACTGGTTAAAAAGAATGGGAACCTTGAAGAATATTCAGCTTCTGCAACCCTAAAATTTAATTTACAGAAACAAGGCCTTCAAATATTGTTGTGGAGAATGTTTACATCAAATCAAATATGACATCTACCCTGACTAAGGCCAGCTAAAAGTCTAAAAGTGATTCTGCTTTAAGACATAAACTAATAATTTACATCATAAAATAATGTACATCTTAAAATAAAACATATTTTAGGAAACAGAACTTCTCACATTAAAGAGTTTAATAAAAATAAAAGCTAGAGGTCAATCATTTGCAAAATTTTTAATCATCTTTAGATGGAGAACTTGTGAAATTAATTTTTTTTTTACATCATTTTAGATAAAACATCTCCTAAATAATATGTGTATATTAGATTTATGCACAGTATTTCAGTGCAGCTTATGTATTTTGTGCCATTATCTCTTTGAATATTAAGAACCCTGGTTCTTTGAAGAACAAAAAAGTTGGAAAGGAAGTGAATGAAAATAAGAAATGTCTTGTATTATTTTATTTTAAACGTTGTTTTGTTGTATTTTAAACCATTTTAAGTCGATGTAAGTCAACCTTGGTAGTTGGTAGCATGCGAAGGTTTGGGAACCTCTTGCAAAATCTGTGAAAATGTGAATAATTTTAACAAAATAAGAGAGATCAAACAAATTGCTTGTTGTTTATATTTAGTACTGTCCTGAGTATGATATTTTACATAAAATATGTTTACATATAGTCCACAAGACAAATAAATAGCTGAAATTATTAAAATAACCCCCTTCAAAAGTTTGGGAATTCTTGGTTCTTAATATTGTGTGTGGTTACCTGGATGATTTTTTTTTTTGTTTTGTGATGGTTGTTCACTGAGCCCTGTTCTTCAGAAAAATCCTCCAGGTCCTGCAGATTCTTCAGTTTTCAGGATCGTTTGCATATTTGAACCCAATGCATTAAGAGCCGGGGGTGAAAACTTTTTGACTTTTTTGAAGATCTAGGTAAATTGTACTTAATTTGTCCTCCAGTAAACATGAAAGTATCTTCTGTTGCTTCCGAAGGGCAGTACTAAATGGAAAAAAAAATGATACTTCAACAAAATATGAACAATTTGGACATCTTCATCCTGTTCAAAAGTTTTCACCCCCGGCTCTTAATGTATCGTGTTTCCTTCTGGAGCATCAGTGAATGTGTGAACCTTTTTTAATAGTTGTGTTTGAGTCCCTCAGTACAGTCACTGCTGGAAAGGGTTCAAATATGCAAAAGATACTGGAAAACTGATGAATCTGCAGGACCTGGAGGATTTTTCTGAAGAACAGTGCTCAGTTTAACTGTTTAGAACAAACAAGGGACTCATGAACAATCATCACAAAACAAAAAAACAGTTGTATACACCGATGAGGTTTAAAAGCACAGTCCTACTGTTTCAAAACATTAAAAGTGCATCTTTTAAACAAACGATATTATAAATCAGACATGACCATTTACCCTGACTAAGGTCTTTTGGGACCCAAAGAGCCCCCTTGATTGTGTTGCTCACCCAATCCTACCTAAGCATCTGTAGCCATTTTATTTCTTTCTTTCTTTTATTTAATTTTTTTTTATATAAGTCTGTGGAGGATTTTTGTGTTTGTAATAGTGAGGTGCCCAAACCGTCATTTTTCCCTATACAAATCTTTAAATAAATCTTGAAAATGGTGAAGTTCGTTTTGTGGCTTAAACCATGTGTCCATCTTCATTCCCAAATATACATGTCCAACATCAGTAAGCAGGGCTTAGCAAAGGGTCAATTGACCTCATGGGTTCTGAGGTTCTCTACACAGCCTTAAATTACACAAATTTTCCAAAAATTTGCAAGTGGGAAGACATTAGGAAGATAAAACGTGAATGTATATAAAAGGAATATTTTCACAACATCTATGATATTATAGAAGCCTAAAAATCAAGAAATCAGAGATGCCCTGCAGACCTGTGGGATTTGTCTTTTCCAGAGGAGAGGCAGGGTTGGCTGGCATTACTAGGCTGTGGCTGCCATTACATGTGTTGAGTTTCACCACCAGTTTCCTATGGCTTACTGTGATGCAGTTATTCGTGGAGCGGTGTCTCACGGCACACACTTCTCCCGTGAATATCCGCTGCTCCGTTTGCCAATGCAAACAGCTCTTGAAAGCTGCTGACGTCCAATCCAATATCCTTAGGCTTTTTAAGATGTTTGAGTGTTTTTGCTCTGCCTTTCTGTAACATGTTCGAATTTGACCAGAGTTTGAAATCCTCAGTCATTAAATCCTCAGTGAGGCAGCCTGAAACATGCAGAGTTTATTTTATTATGGGATGTTCAGACAGCCGCAGAGCAATTTTAGTAACCGTGGCAGCAGCCGTGTGTGTTTTAGCACTGGGGCCTTATGTGGCACAGTGACCCCTAAGATAAACAAAGAGAGAGATAGATCTGTGTGTGTGTGCGCGCATGTGTATGTGTGAATATATATATGATGGAAAGGAGTAGGTGTATTTAGGCGTCTGTCTTTGAATAACAGTGGGCAAGACTTGAAAGTCGTCTATTGTCTGAAGTCCATCTCAGTCATTTTCAGAGCAGGGCCATTAAAATGCCTCCTCCTCACTGACACCAGAGAATGGGACTAAATTTATCTTCAAACAGCCTCTCTGTCTATGATCCAACCCGAGCCATCCGACTCCGGCTCTAAATGGCTGTTTGCCTGTAACACTGTCTGACCCTTGACATAAACCCCTCGCTCAGATCCTGAGAGCAGAGAGGAATGAATTTAACCTATTTTTACTTCTCTTTCTTCATCTCTCTTCAGGTGGACCCCTGCATCTTTTTGCACATCCTAATAGTTTGTTTGTGCAGAAAAACATAAGATTCAACTCATTTAAAAGTTAAAGGGTTACTCCATGCCAAAATGAAAATTTTGTCATGAATCACTTACCCACGTGTCATTACAAACCCGTAAAAGCTTAATTCGTCTTCAGAACACAATTTAAGATATTTTGGATGAAAACCGGAAGGCTTGTGACTGTCCCATTGACTGCCAGGTAAATACCACCGTCAAGACCCAGAAAAGTATCAAAGACATCTGCCATCAAATAGTCCATCTGCCATCAGTGGTTCAATCTGAATTTTATGAAGTGACGAGAATACTTTTTGTACGCTAAGAAAAAATAAATTTTATTCAACAATTCGTGCCCTCCGCGTCAGTGTGGCACCATTTTGGAGAGTATCCGCTGGACGCAAGCTGCGTATGCCGTTCTGTGTCAGCCACACCACACTCAGTTTCTTCGTATATTTACACTTTGACAACTATAATGGCAAGTGTCTTTCATACTTTTCTGGGTCTTGACAGTGGTATTTACGTGGCAGTCAATGGGACAGTCACAAGCCTTACGGTTTTCATCCAGAATATCTTAAATTGTGTTCCGAAGACGAACAAAGCTTTTACAGGTTTGGAACGACATGGGGGTAAGTGATTAATGAAAAAAATTTTCAGTTTGGGGTGGAGTAACCCTTTAATCGACACTATAGTTCAAGTTAGGGGTCAGAAAGTTTTTTTTCTAAATACTTGCATGCAGTAAGGATGCATTAAATTGATTAAAAGTGACAATAAAGACATTTACAATGTTGCAAAACATTTCTATGTTGCATAAATGCTGTTCTTTTAAAAATTCTACTTTAAAGAATCCTGAAAAAAGTGCATTAAAGTTTCCACAAAAATATGAAAAGCAGCAAGTGTTTTTAGCATTGATGGTAATACATTTTTTTCAGCATGAAATCAGCATATCAGAATGATTTCTGAAGAGCCATGTGACACTGAAGACTGAAATTATGGCTGTTGAAAATTCAGCTTTGCCGTCACAGAAATAAATTACATTTTAAAGTTTATTAAAATGTAAAACAGTATTTTTAAAATTGTGGTAGTATTTGATAATAGCATTGTTTTTGGTTTGTTATTAATCAGTAATACATGGAAGCCCGTTTCCGCCACTGGATAGAAAAAAAAATGTTATTGTGACTTTTTATCTGACAATTTTGACTTTTTTTCTCAGAATTGTGAGATATAAACTTGCAATTGTGAGTTATAAAGTCAGAATTGTAAGATATAAACTTGGAATTCTAACTTTTTTCTCATAATTGCATGATATAAACTGACAACTGCGAGTTATAAAGACAGAATTGCATGATATAAACTTACAATTGCAAGGAATAAAGTCAATATTGTGGGATTGTGAGATGCAATTCTCACTTTTTTCTCGCAAATGCGAGTGTGTATCTTGTAATTCAGATTTTTTTTCTCTTTATATCATGCAATTTTGACTTAATTTCTCAGAATTGAGAGTTTATAGCTCACAATTCTGAATAAAAAAAGTAATAATTTTAAGTTTGTATCACGCAATTCTGTGAAAAAAAAAAAGTATGAGAAAAATGTTAGAACACCGAGATAAAGAGTCGCAATTACCTTTTTAAAATGTTTTATTCAGTGGCAGAAACAAGCCTCCATAATAATATAATTAGTGAGTGTAAGAGACTTTTTTTTTTATTTTAAAAACCTTAAAAAAATTGACCCACCCCAAACTTTTGAATGTGTGCTTTTACCTTGACGAGGCACACATGATGTGCTTAAAAAACAGTGCAACGTGGCACAACCCTCATAAATGTTGCTCGACATAAGACTTATAACACTTATGTTACTTTACATGAGGTCATTGTCAGGGTAGTGGCCATATTTTTGTTTACTCTAAAGAAGTCTGTTCAATAGATGCTACTGTAAATTTAATAAACTTCTTGACACAGCACCTTCAAAGTTTTGCTTAAACCGTTATTTTTTTTTATTTTTTTTTAATTTTCAGCTTTATTTAATTAATGAAAGCTATTTTTGGTTTAAGTTCACAATTATTACACTGGTGTGAACGAACCTTTAGATGTTCCTCTCAACCTCTGACTGTCTCTCTGAACTTTTCTTCTCTCTCTTGTCCCCCCTCAAAGCTACCGAATACGTACAGCAGCCCTTTACAGGGGACAAAACTAGATCCCCGAACTGACCAGCCTAGAGGCGGCCACCCACATCTCCCGAGAGCAGGGTGGCTGAGGCTTTCGAGCCAGGGGTGTATAGGAATACGAGAGACTGAGCGGGGGCTGGGGAGGAGAGTGCTGGTAAGTCCATCTTGAAGGTAATTGTGTATTTGTGGGGTAGGGGAAAAGATTGGGGGGTACCCCAGTATGTAATGAATGTTTGATTGAGGATTGACGCCAGTCCGTTGGGTGGTCCTACCCTGAGTCATGTGCCCCTTTAGCCCCGACACTGATCTCCTTTCCCTCTCTGTCCCGCTTCGCTCAGGTGGAACTCACCTGTTCAACTGTGACTGGGTCAGAACAAAGGGATGGCCAGAAACCCACCGGCATTGGCGCCCGACTCTCCCTCTCTCTCGCTGCCTCTGGAGACTTTGTAACCCTCTCATCACATTACCTCACATCAAAAGCTATAAGCTAATTACAAACGACTGAGGGCATGCACGCAATAAATACAAAATCAACATAATTGATTTAATCCTCTCAGCACTCAAATGAAAGGGACGGGAGAGAGCGGGAGAGAGAGAAACTTGACACAGTCAGCCAGAAGTTACAACTCTGGTTCGCTGGAATGGAAGTTGGATGAATTAAAAGATGAATGTCAAGTTTGTGAACAAGAAACGAGTGTGACAGTAAATCACACCATGATGCGAGAAAGAAGAAAAGGAAAAGAAACAGGACTTTCAACTCACAAGCGATGACATAAAGGCTGTTTGTGTCTGCTTTCTTCCTCTTTTTTGACTGCTACTCGGCATGTTGTGTAGGTGGAAAAAAATGTTTTATATATGTGACAATATGCATCTTAAAAGCAGAGGGAAAGCTCCTGGTGTGGAATGGGCATTTATTTATTCATAACATCTTCTGTCATGGGCTGAGGGCCGTTCAATGTGCTGTACACCTTAACGACAGCTGAAAGTGCTGAACATTGATTCAGAATGTGATGCCGGCCGTGCTCAGAGTTAGATTTATAGGCGAAAGCAACCTCGCATCAAATCAATGAAGCATTTGCATGTGAGAGTGAAACGTGGTGAAGTTTTCCTCCACTGGCTGTGCACAGTTTCTTTCTTCAAAAAGTGATATGTAACACTCCTAGAAGATTTCGGCTTGAATTATAAAAAAAAAAAAAAAATCATAGTCAGATCAGTAGTTTCAAACATGAATTTTTGAATTAAGAAATTCATTATTTGCTCGCATGTCAATTCCAAACCTGTATGTGGTTATTTTTTAATGCATGATGGATCTTCTTTTAACACTGAGAAACAGTACAATGGCATAAAGGTTTTCTGAAGCTCTATGATAGCTTTGTCTGAGGAATAGACCAAAAACTTCTGCTCCACAATGGGTCTCGAATCAAATAGTGTCAGGTGCAAAGTTTGACATTGACAACACATGGACTAATGACAGTCTCAGAAATAGGATAACTTTACAAATCTGATCTTATGATACAGAGGTCAAAATTATCCCATGCTACTGGTAGCTATGTGAGAAAGACTTTAAAATTACTTTACAAGTTTATGTTTGCTAATATTTGACAGTGGTGGAGATAAACAAGCTTTTTGTCCGTAATGGAGGGACTGGTCTATGAGACTCAATTCAAGCTCTTAAAGGGATAGTTCACCCAAAAATGGAAATTCTGTTATTACTCCTAATGTCATTCCAAACATGTAAGACTTAGATTGTTTTCTTTGCGCACAAAAAGTATTCACGTAGCTTCATGGACTGTTTTATCGATGTCTTTACTACCTTTCTGGGCCTTGAACGTGTCACTTGCGTTGCTGTCTATGCAGGGTCAGAAAGCTCTTGGATTTCATCAAAAACATCTTAATTTGTGTTCCGAAGATGAACAAAGTCTTACGGGTTTGGAACAACATGAGGGTGAGTAATGACAGAATTCCCAGGTGATTCTGTTAATGAAAGTTAGCTATTATATAATGGAAAGAGAAACAAACATTATTAAACATTAAAACGTCTTTAATTCAAAAGAAAATATCTTTAGTTACTCATATGCCATTTCCAAATCTGTGTATGTTCTGTATCTGTTCATTTGATAGGTTGACAGCCTGTGCTCACTATGGAAAATATCTGTGTGATGATTCTTCCTTTTGTTTTCCACAAAGGAAGTAACAGCTACATGTGGGTTTGGAGAAGATGAAGATGAGAAAATAACAGAACTTTCATTTTGGGTGAGCTTTCTCTTTAACATCATAGATGCAATCATTTGTCTCTTTCCTACTCTTACCACAGGAAATCTAGAATACACTTGTCATTTTAAGCTGGTGACTCCATTTATTTGCTTCAGATGTTTGTGTGTGTGTCTGATATGCGGTGACAGACCTCACTCTTACTCCCTGTTTTGTGAGTTGATCCTCTGCCTTTGACAGACTTTAGTTTGGTAAGTTTAATATAATAAGACCCAAATTGTGGCTCTGTGTGCACAGAGTGAGAGAGAAAGAGAAAAGTGTGTGTTGTACAAGTCAGCCACCTAATGGACAATAAAGGAACAAGAGCAATTCGCTTTAAACACATAGCCAAGAGGATGGTCCAGATCTGATCTGATGGCAAAGGGGTCAAAATGATCCCATCACATCCTAAATTTCTCATAGCTGTTTATGAGAAAGACAAAAGACTTTAGCATTACTTTACAAGTTCACATTTATCTAATCCTTGAAAGTGATCAAGTTAGACTTTCTATCCATAATGGAGGAACTGGATATGGAAGCCCGTTTCCGCCACTGAATAAAAAAAATTAAAAAATGTTATTGTGACTTTTTATCTCACAATTCTGACTTTTTTTTCTCAGAATTATGAGATGAAAACTTGCAGTTCTGAGATATGAGATGAGATATGAACTTGCAATTGCGAGTTACAGTATAAAGTCCAATTTTGCGGGGGAAACACCCCGTTCTCAGAATTGTGAGTTTATATCTCACAATTCTAACTTAATAATAATTCTGACTTGCAATTCTGAGAAATTATGAGTTTATATCTCACAATTCTGACTTAATAATAATTCTGACTTGCAATTCTGAGAAATTATGAGTTTATATCTCACAATTCTGACTTAATTTCTTAGAATTTCACATTTTTATCTCGCAATTCTGACTTTATAACACATAATTGTGAGTTTGTCACGCAATTCTGAGCAAAAAGTCAGTATTATGAGTTTATATCTCGCAATTCTGATTTAATAATAATTTTGATTTGCGATTCTGAGAAATGAAGTCAGAATTGCAAGATATTCCAAGTTTATATCTCGCAGCTCTGACTTAATTTCTCAGAATTGTGAGTTTTTATCTCAAAATTCAGACGTAATAATTATGACTTGCAGTTCTACAAAATGAAGTCAGAATTTATCTCACAGCTCTGACATAATTTCTCAGAATTGCAACTTAAATTCTCAGAACTGCGAGTTTATATCTCACAATTCTGACTTAATAATAATTCTGAGAAATTAAGTTTATATCTCACAATTCTGACTTCGTTTTTCAGAATTGCAAGATATTGCAATTTATATCTCACAACTTTAACTTAATTTCTCAGATTTGCAAGTTCATATCTCATATATAACACGCAATTTTGAGTTTATATTAAACAATTCTGAGAAAAATTGCAATTCTGACTATAACTCGCAATTACGAGTTTATATCACGCAATTCTAACTTCATTTATCAGTATTTCATAACTCAGAATTTACATCTCACAATTGCGAGAAAAAAAGTCAGAAAATGAAAAGATAAAAAGTCGCAATTACTTTTTTTTTTATTAACTGGGGGAACTGGACTGTTTCACTGACCTTAGTCATTTTATGTGGATAAAAACGAGGCTGTGAGGGTTAGACTACAGTCTTTACAATGGCACATATTACATACTGTATGAAGGTACTAAAGTTCATTTTAAAAACTCACAACTTTCTCTCTGTTTTATAGACTTTTTGTCTACTGAAAGGTTTTTTTGTCTTTGTAAATATGTTTTGTCTACTTAACTCTTGGCATGTTGTTAAACTACAGTACAATCCTTTGTACACATTGTACTTCTGTCCGTCACAGCCTCGTTTTCATTCCTGCCAAACATTAAATATGGTGCTACCCTGACTAAGATCTATTAATGGAAGTTTCCTATTATATAACAGAGAGATTAAAAATGAAAAATGATTTTGTGATTGACAAGGTGAGAGCGCAAGCTCATCAAATGCATGTGTGAGTTTGCGTTTCCTTCCAAGTCTCTGTCTCTTCTTAGTCTTGGTTAGTGACTCGTTATTATCTCATTTATTTTGTGTAAATAACCTCAAATTATCCATAAAACAAAGATGCTAGAAATCTCTCCCACTTCATCTGGTCCTAATTAATGTTTTACAGCAAACAATTACAGCTTACTGGAGCCTGGGAGCAAGGGACACAAAACACATAAACACACACACAGTGCTAGTTTATACATGACACAATCAAACTGATATGTTTGAGTGTAAACAGATAATAGTGGAATGTCTCTCAGGGAATTAAATACAGGCATTAGGATGTTCAAAATATATAGTTAGTGTTCAGTGTAAAGCAAAGTGAGAGAGACGTAAAGAGAGAGAGCTTGGCAATGCTGACTACATAATGCACCCGTACCGTATAATATCTGTTCATTTGAAAGACACAGTAACAGGTGCTTAATGCTGCCATTTCAGTTATATTTCACCAGAGAGTCTTATATTCATCCATCCAGGAGAGAAAGATGAAATCTTTCATTTAAAATGGTCCATGATATCCCTTTCCCTTTTAAACTGCGCAAAGAAAGAATAAAACATCAGGGCTTTTGAAAAGCACATTACGCAGAAAGCAATTAACAGATACACGGTGTGGTTAATTTAGTAATAATACCTCAGCAGCTGGAACTCGCGTTAGTTCAAGCTGTTTTATCCTCTCTCCAGCTGCTTCTGCACTGACAAGTGCGCTAAAGCTGAAAAGGATTTGGTCGTAATGAAGAAGACACATATAGATATGTCTGCTGGAACAGCACCATTGGGGAATAGAGATTATCATATGGAAAAAAAGCCAAACCCCAGTGTATTTTGCACACTGGTGTATTTGTAGGAGGGGAGCTGATTTTCTTAGGTTTGTGTTTAGGTTTGATTTCAGTCTGGTTTTAGTTTGGTTTCAGAGCTGTTTTTAGTCTGTTTTATTTTTTTTTTTCGTAGTGGTGAGCTTTGGCATGCTTTTAAAGCCGTCTTATTGCTATCCACCGCAGATGTGCGGCGAGAAGGAAGCATTGTTATGTTATGCGGAGAAATGAAAACGCTTGAACTCTTACGATTTTTGACGGATGTATGAACATATAAGCCTAATTTACACATTTGTGTGTGTTAAGCACTACATCGGAGCATTTCCCAGAAACAGAGAGACAGCGAGGTTAAAATGGGCTTATATGAGCTGTTTTTCTTTCATTTCGTCAGACCGCAGCGTTTTAGGCAGTATGTGGATTCTATTTCTATTTTTATAAACCAAATGTATTTTGTTATTGGATCTGCACTCAACCGACTCTGAATAACAAGCAGCATCTCTGGCTGTTACTGGTGACTGTCAAAATAAACACACCATGAACAAGTCAGAGAAAACGGCGTCTGATGCCACATCTGGCCTGTTGTAAATCAGAATCCACCACAAGATATATACTTATATAAGAGTGTGTGTGTTTGTGTGTGTGTGTGTATGAATATGCCACATGCCACATTACCTGTTAGGCTAAATGGGTTCCCTGAACAAGCAAGTGACAAAGAAGTTGTTGCACATACACTGCCATTCAGTAAGACTTGTAGTTTTTTTTTAAAAGAAGTCTCTTATGCTCATCAAGGCTGCATTTATTTGATCAAAAATACAGAAAAAAAGTAAAATGTTATTACAATATAAAATAATGGTCTCTATTTTAAAATACATTAATATTTCATTTATTCCTGTGATGCAAAGCTGAATTTTCATGAGCCATTACTATAACAAAAAATAAAATTGTTTAATTTTTCTAAAAATAAAAATGTAAACAATTTTAAAGATAATACTAATAGATAAACAATTACTCATAAAAGAAGCATTAGTAATTGTTTATCTATTAGTATTATCTTTAAAATTGTTTACATTTTTATTTTTAGAAAAATTAAACAATTTTATTTTTTGTTATACAAAAACAAAATAAAAATTATATTAAAAATGTAAAACGCATATAGTATATATGTGTGTGTAAATATATATATATATATATATATATATATATATGTGTTTTACTTTTTTAATATAATTTTTATTTCATTTTTTAGTTTTATCAGTCTAATAATGTTGAAACAGGGAAGGGACATTAGGGTAGGTAGGGGTAAGGTTTTTTGCTGATTGTTTTTGTGTGTCACTGTGTAAAAATGTACAAAAAAATCTTTGTAAGAAGTTCACATGCCATTGTCCTAACGCTTATACACACACACGCGCACACAAACACTCTAAACTTTTTTATATCCTCATAAAGCCTCAGTATCATTTAGTGCACTTACTCTCAATGTGTTTAGCAGTGAAACCAAATGCACAGAGCAAAGCCATTCCACATATGGCACATTTGTTTTGTTGCTTGGAAACTTATTGTTAAATGAGAGAGAGTGAGACAGTGAGAGAAAGAGAGAGAGAGAAACATGATGGAAAGAAAATAAATAGCACTGCAGTTTGCAGCACAAAGTAAGTGGCAAACATTATGGGAGTGAAAATCATTAAAAAATCTTAATTTATGGCTGTGGTCTGTTTGTCATTTGGCTTGGCTACTGCTCTGTTGCATAAGTTAAAAACGGGATAATTATATTCATGAACAAAGAAGCTAAATGTGCTCTCTAATAAGGGGCTGAGCAGCAGAGCACACACACAATGTCATGGCATTCAGCTCCAGATGTGGCTCTGAGTCCAGCATCACATGGATCCACTTTAAACTCGGTAGGAGAGAGGGAGAGACAAACCAATGTTTCTTATCAAGATGATCTAATGTCTTATGGTTGTTTCAAACATCACCTGCTTACACATTGGCACTGCCCTCCAGTCCGGTCCTGATTAGTTCTTTCATTAAGTGTGACCAAAAAGAAAAAAAAAATCATACTGTTGCTCTCTCTTTCTCTTTCGACACACATTTCACCTACTCACCTGTTCGTGGCTAATGGCACAACATCCGACTGTTATAATCTCGTGTGTGTGGCAGATACAGAGATGATAATATTGTGACTGAAGGATTGAGTGGTAAAATTTCCACTGGTCCATGCAGGAAACTCATCCCACCTCATAAAGACTTTTGGAAATGGAGTGATAGAGAGAAATGAAATCAAGGGAAGCCATGTGTTACTTCCTCTTTTCCTTTATTCGTCCTTTGCTCTTTCTGTTCGCAGGTGTGATTCGCATCCTGTGGGATCAAAAACTTTAAAGGCAGAAACCTGAGAGACCAAACCAGCTGTACCTCAGGCCGAAAAAAGGAGAGAGAGGAAGGCAAGAAACTGATGTTATATCAAACGCATAGCAACACGTATACGTCCATTTCCCCTTAGAAAGGAAGTGAGGCTCAGTTCAAGCTAAAATAACTCAGTGGAGCAGATGAAAGCCCAATTTGTTCTCATGTGGACTTTGATTATTTGCTCATAAAACATTTTGACATTGATAGTGGAGTGGAGTGCAGAACATTTATTACAGAGGCAATCCTTCTGCAGCATCCTCAGGTTTAGTGTCTTGGTTTCAAGGATCAAACCTATAAGCAATGATTTTTAACTACTGACACATTACTTTACTGTTTTTTTAAAAAAAGGAACCACTGAGAGAAGTAAAAAAAATGTACACTACCAGTCAAAAGTGTTTTGAACAGTATTTTTATGTTTTTTAAAGAATTCTCTTCTGTTCACCAAGCCTTTATTTATTTGATCCAAAATATAGCAAAAACAGTCATATTGTGAAATATTTTTCATTTTTAAAATAACCACTATCTATTTGAATATATTTTAAGGTGTATTTTATTCCTGTGATCAAAGCTACATTTTCAGCATCATTACTCCAGTCTTCAGTGTCACATGATCCTTCAGAAATCATTCTAATATGCTGATTTTTTTTGTTCAAGAAACATTTTTATTATTATCAATATTTAAAAGAGTTGAGTAAATTTTTTTCAGGATGCTTCGATGAATAGAAAGATCCACAGATCAGCATTTATCTGAAATAAAAAGCTTTTGTAACATTATGCCCCTCACTATACCATTCTTGGAGTCAGTATTTTTTTTTTTCGTAGCGGAATTATAGAAATTAATACTTTTATTTAGAAAAAATGCTTTTAATTGATCAAAAGTGATGATATAGACATGAAAAAATTCTACTCAGCTGTTTTCAACATAATATAAATGATAATAAATTATGTTTTTTAAAACAGCAAATCAGAATATTAGAATGATTTCTGAAGGATCATGTGACTGGAGTAATGATGCTAAAAATTCAGCTTTAAAATCACAGGACTAAATTACATTTTAAAATAAATTCACTTAGAAAACAGTTATTTTAAATAGTAAAAATATTTCAAAATTGTACTGTTTTTGCTGTACTTTGGATCAAATAAATGCAGGCTTGGTGAGCTGAAGAGGCTTAAAAAACATTAAAAATCTTACTGTTCAAAAACTTTTGACTATACACACACACACACACACACACACACACACACACACATATATATATATATATATAATATTAATTTAATTTAATGTAATTTTTTAAATTTAATTTAATTTAATGTAATTTATACATTTTTATTGACATTCAAATGTATGAGGTTGGTAAGATTTTTAATCCTTACCAATACAGCATTTTTTTTTATCAGCAAAAGCAGTAATATAGTGAAATATGACTACAATTTTAATTGTTTACTGTTTTAATATATTTTAACATGTATGACAAAACTAAATTTCAGTCATTACTCCAGTCTTCAGCGTCACATGATCTTTAAGAAACCATTCTTATATGATGATGTGATTCACAAGAATAATTTCTTATTATAATAAGTGTTGAAAACAGTTGCACTGCTTAATGTCTTTGTGGAATCCATGGAATCCTTTGTGGAAAATGTTACTTAATCAATTTAACGCATCCTTGCTAAATATTAAATATTAATTTCTTTTAAAAGAAAACATCAAACTTTTAAACAGTAGTATACTTAACCCAGTATTCTGAATACACTTTCTTTTTTTACATTGTATTCTTTATTTAAACCATTCTAATGTTCTATTTTAAAATAGTACGCAAGTTGTTGAATATTTTAAGGCTGAAGTCGATGTGTGTGAACAAAATAATGCTAAACTAAATGCAGAGCTGTCGCTCTTGCAGACTGCTGCTTAGCCTCCTACAAGGCCTCATGCCACACTTACAAGCATGGGGCACTGGTGTGCCTGTTGTCTGTTTTTGTTTTGGCTTTGTTGAAACACAAGAACACAACAGAGGCACACTAGCAAACATGGTGTCATTTAGCCACAAGCACAGACTGAAAGCAGTTGTGGTCTCTCTTTCTTTCTCTCTCTCCCGCTCTCTGTTTTCCCCATTCGTCTCCGGCACTGTTTTATGGCCTAGTTCACATCTTTGCGAACTTGATTTTGACATGCCGGAACATTCCCTCCTCGTCCATGTGCTCTGTCAGCGAGTCATCACATCCTTTCTAAGCACCACGTTGCGTCCATTTTGAGCAGCTCAGCGCTCTCTCTCTTTCTCTCTGCCGTCGCGACAGCCGTGCCTGCTAACAGCTGTCAGTATTGGTGCGGTGTAGCCCATGCACTTCATTCCCAGAATGATCTAACAAATGTAAAAATCTGAAAAAGCAATAAAGACACAAGAAGGGTGAAGGCGTACATTTTGGTAATGCGCGCTGCGTCTTTGATGTCGAAATCTTTTCCTCGCTGCCGCTGCTGAGATTATGTCTCTCTTGTTTTATACATGTTGCTTCCATCAGAGTGGGGAAGAAAAGAGCGGATCGGTAATGGTTAGCACATGGCTAGCTTTTGTCTGTGTGGTTTTTGTTCTGGTATCAGATCTCTCTCGCTCTCTGTATTAGAGCGAAGTGCGAGACAGGTTTTAACGGGTGTAATTTGGCTTTGATGTGACTGTGAGACTCATTAAGACGTGCTTGTGCGCACACACACGCAGTGCCGTGAGTTTTGAAAAGTTTCAACTCGGTTGCCTTTGTGTCTTCGCCCTCCTAAATACATCTGGCGGCCATTCAGTCGTCCGTTGCGTGTGCCAACATGAGCGCGTGAGATGTTAGCCTGCTGCTTTTTACCATACGCTAACACCTCGCACATGATCACACATCTCTGTGCCTAACATTTGGTTTTAGTAGAAGTGTCCTCCTATCGTTGACCCGAAGGAAACTGCTCCTAGATCAGTAAAGAGATTAACACACTCACCTGTTTGTGGTGGAGGGATTGTGCGGAACTAAAGGAGTTATCGTTATCATTTTAAGCTCAGTTAATCATCGCCATTAAATCCTCAATAAATCTGACCAAAAGCCAACAGTTGATCATTATGAACCACGTTAGGCCAAGGGAATGGCACGTTTAATAAAATGATATTGGCAGTGTTGCCAAAACCGATGGATAATAATACAGAAGATGTTTCCTCTCTACCAGATGCTAATATCAGACTGATCTTAAAATAGCAGTAGATCTGCTAAACAGCACGGACTGACAACTTAATAGCTAATCATTCAATACAGGATTCTCTCAACTCTTTTTCGTCTCATGATTTATTCTCTAAATTGAATTGTTTCAAATGTAACAATAAGGACGTCTACAAAGTTATGCATAGCAACTAAAAAGTTTACAGACATAAATTATGCATTTTGCAATAAGAAAATGAGTTGATATGCCACATTCAAGTGACATTTGAAGAAAATAATTGTGATTAAAAAAGACTATTTTTGTCTTATAAATGTAATAAAATGTACATTGCAAATACAAACCCTGTTTTTTTAAATCTGTGATTTCAAGTAACTTTTTGAAAATACGGTCTTCATGTTTTGCAAATGTATGTGATAAACTATTAATAAATTCTATGCAAGATATTTCCCAGATTTCAGAAATCCCTTCAGAATTGAATCATTTCTTCCTACTTCAAAAAAGGTATAGTTTGCACACTGGAAAGAGGCTCATAGATCATGAAGGATCGTGTGTATGTAAGCTCTTCACCACAAATAAACCACAAGTAAATATATTTAATTTTTTTCCATGAAGCAGTGGTTTCCTGTTTTTCTAGAATTTTTTAGACTAGCTGGGTCGTATATATGGTCTATATAAATTAAGATGTCTGCCTTTTTGTCTGCAAATTCATTCTGAGTTTGGATGTCCTGGTACTGGTTATGCACCTTGGAGAATATACAAAACATTCATTATTTTACCAAACTAAGAGAGATCATGCAAAATGCATGTTATTTTTTATTTAGTACTGACCTGAATAAGATGTTTCACATAAAATACATTTACATGTAGACAACTGACTCATATGCAACTATTACAGACGGTTTGAACGCTTACTGATGCTTCAGAAAGAAAAATGATGCATTAAGAGTCGAGGGTTGAAAACTTTTTGAATTTGAAGATCAAGGTAAATTTAAGTTACTTTGTCTTCTAGGAAACATGTAAGTATCTTCTGTAGCTTCTGAAGAGCAGTACTAAATGAAGAAAAAGGAAATTTAGGCAAAAAAAGAAAAATGTACACATCTTCATTCTGTTCAAAAGTTTTCACCATCGGCTCTTAATGCATTGTGTATCCTTCTTGAAGCATCAGTGAGCATTTGAACCTTCTGTAATAGTTGCATATGAGTCCCTCAGTTGTCCTCAGTGTGAAAAGACGGATCTCAAAATCATACAGTCATTGTTGGAAAGTATTCAAATACACAAAAATACTGAAAAACCAAAGAACTTGTGGAACCTAAAGGATTTTTCTGAAGAATCAAGCGCATGTAAACTTTTGAACAGGGTCATTTTTATAAATTATTTTCTCTTGTGGACTATATGTAAATTTATTTATTGTGAAATATCTTATTCAGGTCAGTACTAAATAAAAAAAATAACATGCATTCCCTCTTATTTTGGTAAAATAACATTTTGCAGATTCTGCAAGATGTATGTAAACATCTGGTTTCAACTGTATATAACTGATAGTTTCTAATGATAATTTATAAACTATAAATTCTTTTATATGATGTTTTAGCTACTAGATTGCCATCTGTAAAGTTTTAAATAACGCGTATTAAAGCATATATAAGTATTTTCATTCTATCAGGTTTGGAAGTATACACAGTAAATGCTCAGGTTCTCTTACAAAACATTCAAGAAAAAATACTTCTGCAACATGTCTGATGGAATTATGATTGTATGACTATGAATTATCATAAACAGCCACAGATGAAAATGTTTCTATGCTTGCAAAACGTATTGTGGTTGCATACTATGCCTTGCATGAGGTCTGACTGACTGTAAGAATGAAACCTAAAGCTTTAGATAAATAATTAACTTTGCATTATGTACCACAAAACTTGTTTTATTTTCTATAATAGAATGCAAAAACACAGACCTGGTGGCGGTTCTACTTTTTCCATCTATGATCTAAATATTGTAGACTAACAGAAATATTATCATACAATTTACTACTGAGCTAAGACCAAATGTTTCTATATCGTTCATCTCCAACAGCACTGATTTAATTGTAGGTGATATGTTACGTGGGAAAAAAAAATGTTTATGTCTCTCTGAGTGATGAAAACTCTTTAGGGCACTTAGGTCTGTGATAAAGCCTTTGAACGCTAAACTGACCAGTGGTTGACACTAACTGAGGCCTGCTCTCCTTATTTTTAGTGTGCACATAAAAAATTGGTTTTGTCTTGAAACTGCTGTATCTGGCAGTCACAGCTTTTTGACTGATAAGCTCTTACTTCATACACTGACTCATTTCTGATAAAAACATCTGTGTTTTTTCAAGTGTGACCTGGGTCTCTTTCTCTACCCCCTCCACTCCCTGATCCCCCTCTCCCTCTCTTCTGTGTCTTTTATTCATTGCCAGAAAAATATCAATAACATAATGCCACAAAGCTGTTACCAAAAACCAAACCATTAAAATGTCTGTTTTATGATGCAGATCTTATTTTCCCCAAGTATGCTACACATCTTTTGTAAATTTAAAGCTTACTTTTTTTATCAGTTATTAAATTTATTTATACACTGACTTATTTCTGTCAAGAAAACATAACTATTATAAATTCATCACAGTATGACATAATCTATTCTAATTAATTTTGCACTAAACCACAAAAACCAAAATAAAAAGATACCTTTACAGCAACCAACTTTCTTGAATACTTGATTCTGACTGGCCATCTAGCCGTTTATAGTGCAACATTTGGGTTCTGAAAGTAAAAATCATTCATTTTCTTCATAGAGGAGTTGATTTTTAACAATAACATAATCTTTAAAGACAGATCTACTATAGGCTGTTAATCAATTGTATGTGCTTTTATTGAAGCAACTAGCCCAGATTATTGCAACTTACTTTTAAAATAATGGTATTTAGCAACAAGATTCCTGTTGAAAAACTGCATTATCCATTACCAGGAGCTCTCAACCAATCAGAGAATTGCGACAAGCAAATCGTGGTTTAGCCCACTCCCATGAACCACAGCAAATGGTGTAATAGAGTCAGTCTCCTTAAAAAGTAATAAAAGTAATGAAATATTTGTATGTGCATATAATCTACATCTTTAAATACATTTTTCCCATAAATTCTCATTTAATTGTCATCTGCAGTGCTTCCTGAGATTGTATATTGGAGTGTGCATCTGGGTCAGAAATTAGCTTTTCTATAAATGGGCAATATTTATATAATTAGGATCTGAAGGAGCACTTAATAATTACAGACAGGTGTGTTTGATCAAGGTTGGAACTAAACTCTGCAGGAAGGTAGATCTCCAGGAATAGGGTTTGGCACCCCTGCTTTAATCAATATTTTAAACAGTTTAAAATTCTCCCTAAATTATGCATTAAAAAACAGGAGCTAACAGGACTATAATATTATGAAAAAAATCATTTTTGTACGTTATTGCTCTTTATATTGTAATAATGATTATTAATATTGATATAGAAAACAATATAAAAACGTTTTTGTTTCATGTCTGCGTTTTGGGCATGTCACATTCAGGCTTCACAGACAAACATGTTGGTCCATGACGTTAGTCTAGTCTAGTGTAAGTTATGCATAAACTCCTGTTACAGTCACTGAAGCTATAAAATTAATATTTTATTTACATCAGCACTGTGTTTTTTATGATGAGGGAATTTGTGAGTGTACGCAGTCATCAACAGCTCCAGCGTTTTTAGCACTGACTAATCTAAGCGCCTCTGATTGGCCAAAGCGTTCTGAAGTTCAACAGAAACGTGTTTGAGTGGTTATAAGGTTCAATGCTGCACAAAACTGAGTGCATAAAAGCAATCTGATGCAGTGTGAACGAATCTGAATGTACTTCTGCAAATTAAAACTTTTCATTTATTTTCACAGTTAATTTTAATCTCAACAGATGTAATATATTGTTTGCTTGTCCAAGGGCACAGGAACCGTTTTCAAAATGAAATGTCCTGAAATTAAATGAGTGGCGCTAAAACACTGTGGCACTTTTTATTACGTTGGTACAGGCACGTATTGCTGTGTTTTTATTGCGCAGCTTGAGGTACGTATTGCGGCTGTTCAGAATTCAAATATCCGGGGAGTGTTGCTAAAGGTCCAAACCCTAAACCTAACCGATAGTGTTAACAAATGCAAAAGTCATCTAAAAATGCATTTGTAGAGGCAGTCATGCTATTTTAAATTCCTTATGCGGATTTGAGATGTTTTGTTGAACTGTAGATTCACAGGGTTCGTACCGGATCTCTTCATCACTCAAGTGCAATACCATATCGCGTGAGCTCCTGAGCAAGCCTACTGAATTAGAAAACTCGTGCGTATGAAGCTGTATATATGACGACAGCGTTAAAAGTATCAGTTTTCAAATCACACGTAATTGTTTTGAAGCCACCCAAAACTCTGTGTAAATCAGTTTTACTGTCTCTAGGGTTCATTTCAGTTTTGCAGTAATGTATATAGTGGCATGTGTTTCCAATGATCCTATGTTGAATTTATGGGGGCATTTTGTTCATTTTGGTGGCATTTTTGCCACTAGCCCTCGATAATTGACAGCCCTTGTTCGCAGTCTTGTACATTAGACTTTGTATGTGATTTTTCAAATATCTTTTTAATTCAAATCAAAGTTTGCAATGTCGTGATTCTCCTTATAACTGGCTGGTTTGGTAACAAAGACTATTTTAAAAACCCTCTGAAAAAAATGATGTGGAAAAAAAAACTGTTGCACTATTTGCGAAAATCCTTGGCATCCATGGCAACGTTCTAGCTGAAACTGATGCTACTTTCCTATTTCTTGTTGGACAGACCCACTCTCTCTTAATTCACTGCAACTGCCACCATCTTGCATCTCATTTATTGACTGTTGTAAAAAATTACCTTAGAGGATTTCACTAAACCAATTAATATTGCAGTATTCATCTAGTTGTTAGTCCAATTATTTTGTACATTATAACAGACTATTTTTCTTAGTTGAAGTAGATGCTTTATAAGATAATATATGAATTTCTTTGGTATTTATGATTGACATCCATTTCCATTTCTAGGTTAACAATGTGTTAAGGGCCCTCTGACAACATGTTGTGTTCTGTTAGTAGAAAATGAAAGCTTTTAGTATTTAATGGCAACCATTTTATTTGCAGTAATGAGAGAAGAGCAGCAGAAAATACCCTTTTGAGAAAAGAATGAAAGTGGAGCATTAACGTGATCTGCCATGACATTTCCCCAAATCAATCTAGACTAAAAAGGTTTAGTTCAATTGGGTGTGCATACTTAAGTTAATTATGTTTCCAAGGATAAAGTGGAATACTGGAACAGGGATCCAACAGATGTCATTGAACCTCTACATCCTGAAAGCTCAATAATCCCAAATATCCCTTAATTAATCAACAACGGAGCGCAGTGTTGAACCGCCTCCCGCTTTTCTCTTCCTCCCAGGATTTTTTCACCCTGTTTGCTTATTTGTTGCCTTGCTCGGTGCCCAAAGAAATTTACAGCCCTCATTTTTGGTGATTGTTTTCATGGCACAGAAGTTGCTGCCTCGTTGCAGTTAGCATTTAATCATCTTGCTCGCCCTGGTGGAATTTGCTAATGACAGTCCCCAGAACAGTTCTCTGGGCATGCTCAGTAAAGAGAGCGGAGAGCTGTGGGCTACGAGCATGTTTGTCCTATGAAAAGCTGTTTCTGTCACCAGCCAAAGCTGTTGTTTAACAAGTGGAAACCTCATCACAATTAAGCCTTGCTGGTTATGGCTTGGCAGCATGGAGATGGCAGAACCTTTTCCCTGTCTCTAACAGTTTTTCCTCTTTTTCTGGCATCGCTTTTTCTCGCCTGCGGCTTTTCATGACTAAACATGACAACAAACAAACAAACAAATACATAAAAGTGTGGTTTTACAACCTCGAGACAACCAGGAAAAGCAGCGACGTGACAGTAAAACCTTGTTAGATCCCTCATTATAGTCGACCCACGACCCCCTGTGAATATTAATACAGGAAAGAACGGGATCAAAGTTTGGATTAGTGTGTGTGAGGGTCAGAGCAATATGTTGGACAGGTTGTGTCTGTGACGTGGTGGTCTGGCAGGTGCAGCTCTATGGTTGCAAAGAGCTTTGATCTCTCTTATTTAGGTGTGACAACTCTTTGGTGGTGTGCGGCACCAGTTGGATGGAGGCCTCCTCCAGTTAGGGCCATATGACCGTATCCTTAGTGTGAGAAAGGGCAGAGGTTTTCATCAAAGAACAATGATGAAGCTAATGTAAGCTACAGCATACCACAGTCTGGAACCACAATCTGGAAAATCGTTGTAAAAATAAATGTGGCGTTTGCTTTAAAGGGTTAGTTCATCCAAAAATGAAAATGCTGTCATTATTTACTCACCCTCATGCCGTTCCAAGCCCAAACAGATTTTTTCCTCCATGGAACACAAAAAGTTATTTTCTGTGGAATGTATGCTCTTTTCCAATCAACCAAACTGTAGGGTGATTCCTGTCAAGCACCAAATCGTAAGAGTAGGTCTTCTGAAGCCATATGATGATGTTGCATGATGAACTAACCAAAATTTAGTTTATTCATTGAAAATCTGTTATTGTTGTGACAATCAACCACAAGATGAATCGCATAATTAGATGTTAGAATACAGATATACAGTATATTAAGAACAATAGATTGATAGATTATTGCTTTTAAATAATTCAATAAACAAGAAGTTGTATATTGAGTAATTGATAATTTAGATGCAATGTTGGCACACACTTTGTGATCCAAAAATAGCCAAAGCAGAACCAGCTGTTTAGTGTCTCAGAGCAACACACAGTAGTGGTATTTTATTTCTGAATAAATCAGTGTTTTTGAATGAATCAATTGAATAAATGATTCAGTGACTCACTCAAAAAGTTGTTTGTTGTGTTGCAAAATGAATCAGTGTTTTTGAGCAAAAAGTGCCAGGATGACCTACTATTTCCTGGCAGTATGACTAATGAAGTATGTCTGAAATGCATTCATAGTACACAAATCCATACTATATGGAACAATTTTAGATCACAAAAGTAACTACTTTTTTAAAAAAGTGCATTTTTGGACACAACCCATGTTTTGTTTCCTAAACGAATCAGTTTTTGAAATAATCAGTTTAATAAATGATTCGGTGACTTTAAAAATAACAACAGCTTGCTTTGCTCCTAAACAAATCAGACTGAATGAATCAGTTGAAGAAATTATTCAGTTGCTAAATGAATCAGTGTTTTTGAGCAAAAAGTACCCAGATGACCTACTACTTCTCAGCAATACGACTACTGTAATAAGTCTGGATTGTATAAAAACATGATAACAAAGAAACTACTTGTTCAAAAAAGTATGTATTCAAAAATATGCTGTTTTAGACTCTTTGTTTTGTTCCTGAATGAATCAGTTTTTGAATTGATCAGTTGAATAAATGATTCTGTGACTTTACAAATAACAGCTGCTTGCTTTGTTCCTAAACAAATCAGATTGAATGAATCGATTGAATAAATGAACTGACTCACTCAAAAAGTTTTGTTTTATTGCTGAATGAATCAGTGTTTTTGAACAAATTGACTGAATGAATGATTCAATGGCTTACTCAAATGTTGTTTGAAAGAATCTGAATATGCATACTTACTACTAGGGATGCACCGAAACCACTTTTTCCAGTACTCGCCCGATACCAATACGTTTATTTTTGGTACTTGCCGATTCCGAGTACCGATACCGAAAAAATTACCGATAGATTTGTAAAATATGGGGTACAGAAACTAAAAGAATATGTATAATGTTAGTTGGTCAACTTAATTTATCAAATAGATACAGTCAAACCAAAATTTATTTAGATCACATTATCATAAACTGTGTGCTGCACCCACTAGTAAAAAAAAAATAATAAGAATAAAAAAAATATCAAAAATGATCAAAAGATGGTGTATATCTGCTGTCTGAATAATTTTTGGGTTGACTATACATCCCTTAGTTATTTTTATTTTTACACTTAATTATGCCCATTAAAATGTGTTTTTGTTACTTTCACTGTTTTTTTTTTCTTGCTCTATGGTACATCATCTTCAATTTAATAGCATTAAACTGCTCCATTGCAGCGGCTCAGTACAGTAATCACGCGAACCACTCATCTCCTAACTCTGATATTTTCAGAAATATAAGTAGCGTATTTTCATCTGAAATATGCTGCTATTTGGGCTATAATCTAAAGCGACTCAAATAATGCAGAAACACTCGTGAAGCAAGCAAAACGTGCAAGTACAGTGCTAAATATGCGAACGTCAATAAAGATCACTCAACAGCTCGCTCTCTCTCTCTTTCTCTGTCTCGCGCTCTCTCTCTCACTCCCTCTCTCTCTATACCGTTAAATAACTTTTTGACATATCTCACCGAACTACAAACTTTCCAGTGATGTCAAGGCGGGATATTAACTCGACAAGTCCGCACATCTTGGCCGCCGCGCGCTCAATCCAATCTGCGTGCTTTCCCTATCAGCTGACGCGCACCAGTTATACAAGCTTAATACTTGTAACGGGACTCATGGGAAGCGTGTAAGATCCAGATGCAAGCTTTATTATAAAAAAAACAAACAAACAGTATAAACCAGGGCAAGAACAATAGCGTACTCCAGAAAACAGGCTGAACGTCAAAATACTGGAGTGAGCAGTCCAAAAGTAACAAATAAACAAGGTTATGAAACTAGGCAAAAACTATGGCAATGAACTAGAACAAAACAATGGCAAAAACAAGGCAAAACTATGACAAGAAACAAAACCGTGGAAAATAACAAAAACAGGGCAATGAAATCAGAAAAAACGCTTAGTAGAGTCCGCACAGCAAAACAATACTTCGCAGAGTCCTGTTTGGCATGGCCCTCCTTATATGGCTGCCAAACAGGAAGTTACCATAGAAGCAGCAGAGGGAGCAGTAACAGTCAGTCCATGGGTGAGGGCTTCCTCTGCTGGCGTGGCATTACAATACTGAATGTTTAACATTATATTACTTGCATACATATACTTCGTAGACATCTCTCTTAATCTCCAATGACTCCATTCTGCTGTCTGTTGTTTTGTTGTCAGTGTTTCTTTGCCTGCATATGCACTTGTCACATGATGTGGTATCGGCGTTTGGTATCGGGGCATTTTAACGAGTACGAGTACAGGAGCTCAGTATCGGGCCCGATACTGATACCAGTATCGGTATCGGTGCATCCCTACTTACAACATACATTAGTAGGCAAAAAACAATAATGTGACAACAGCTGTGTGTCTGAACTCACGGTAATAATGAAGCAATACGCACGGATGACCTACTACTTTCCGGCAATGTGACTAATGAAGTATTGCCTGGATTGCATTTATAGTACACACTTACTATACTACATACTATAACAAGCTTGCTCGGTAGCTCAGCCAGCACGGAATTGGACTTAGGATGTGGAATCCTTGGGTATGAATCCTTTGAAAAACATGACTCATGATGAACGAGCTAAAAGATGAGATGATCGAAAAACAAGCTAAAATGGCATGCTTGCGATTGCGTTTTTACATCACATTCCCTTTTGTTCATACTATTGGGTAGATTTAGGTGTAGTGCAAATTTTTTAAAACGTCACAGAGCATTAGAGTTATAGCACCGCTCAACGGACATTTAAGGTCAGAACTGCGGTGACACGTACAAAGCAACGTCACATAAAATGTACCATATGTACTTCATCTGTTCAACTTAGTGGGCATTTCCCATCAAATACGTAATGAAACGTACACGGTGATACGTATTTTGCATCTTGCGAAAAAGTACCCACAGGTACATTTTCATCAGGAGATCAGGTTGGATTATTTGTAATATTTGTCATTCATTTTTGGTATTTACATGTCTGAAAGAACTTGTTGATGAATTGACCCCAATGAGATTTTGCTCACCGACATGCATTGCAGTCACTGAGAGGTCATTTGTCCAGCCATGGCCATTTGAGATGTGTTTTATAGAGCTTGTTTAATGATCACGCTGCACTCTTAATACCCAGAGAATTGCTATTCTGCAAAACCACATTTTAAAAACACTAGGCCAACAGTAACCATGCCCAGTCTGCAAGGACCTTCAAATAAACCATACTAAAAACTCTCTTATCCTTTAATCCAAAATAATATTTATGAGAAATGTGGCTGCGGGGCACAGAAAGGTCAAACTATATTTAACATGTTCCTTTATTGTAAAACATAACTGGATTTCTTTAATTAAACTTTAATACGACTTTACAGTAATGGGATAACACAGCAATGCCTACATATCTGAGGAAACAAAATATAATTTTATGTGCTGTCTGTTAGCCACACCTATCTTTAATAAAAACGAATAAACCTTGTCTGCAGAATAGGAAATTAGCCTATTACCCCTTCAGTTAATGAGCTGCATATTTTCTAAGAATCTGCAGGGGTAAAAAGTTATTGCCATTTTGTCATAATTTGGCGGGCCCATTTTTTTCTGCCTTTTATTATTTCTTATGGGCTAATTAAGCTATTAGCCTCTCTAGAAACTCTTGCGCTTTCATGAAACAATTGTAACGTTCTTCTGTAGACTTGTGCCAAGCGCTCAGAGCTGCGTTTTAGGAGCATGAGGTTCTGTGGTTCTGCTCTGCGACGTGTCTGAGAGGTGACAGAGTCGAAGGACCTTTTATGAACTCTTGATTTGTCAAAGTGGACAACATCTGCAAGTACTAGACATTCACAGTGTCACATGCAGTCTTATTTATGGAAAGGCAGTTTTTAAAACTCATTGCTTGTCATAATGTGTTGAATGTTTTGACCTCAAGGCTGAGTTCGTGGAAGAACTTTAAACCTTTTTCTTACCGCAACTGTATTTGCGTCTTCTGCATGAACGACTTTGCTAAAGGTCACGCCGTGTTTACTTTTCATTAGCCGTCTTGCTCTGTTAGCGCGGGTATCATAATGAAAACACATTGCTTCGGCAGATCTGTTAAAACATTTCTGGTGTCAGCAAACGCTGCAGCTCGATGACACATAAATGTAATTTATCAGCGTGTTTGTGTTAGCACTTTAACTGCTCTTTTTTAATGCCTCGTCGAAGCAGAGATGCTTTGTCAGTTCAAAACGACAATGTCAGTCTTAATAACACCCAGATCCCTGATCGCAGTCTCATACTAATAAACTGACTCCAGACTATTTGTGAGCTGAGATCTTTATTCAGTGGCTTGTGACAGTAAGAAATGACTTAAAGCTCCACTGCAGTGAAACGGGCCCTGGTGAAGTTGATCAGGTCTTCGCAACTGCTGTTATTTCTCAAGAGAGTGTTTACACGCCTCTCTGACTATGCCATTTCCTGGCCGTAGACGTCGAATGCCAGAGCTCAGTTCAGATGAGGCAGCTTTTAGTCCCATATGGGATTTATTAGGAGGGGAGGTAAAGCGGCCAGGCGTCCCTGATACGAAGAGATAAACCATGTATTTCCCTGATGATTAATGCAATTCACTGTGATGTCATCTAAAATGGCCAACACAAATCATCGCTTGACGCGCCCACCCAAGAGTTAAAACAGCACGTCACACGTGAACACGTAGGTTTGAGACGAGAATACGACCATGTGTGGATGGGTTCAGAGCTTACATATGTTGGAGACAATAAGCACACAAAACCATTACCGCACTTGGCCTTCATCTGTCCCTGCATTCTGTCTCCTTCCAACTCCTCCGTGTTTGCCTCGTTGTTTTCAGTCTTTAACATTTATTGGCCAAACATTTAACAATGTGTTTCTATGAAAGTTTGGATCTTGCTCTCTCCCACATAATAACTGTAGCAAAGGCGAGAGAGATGGACTCATTTTGCGCAGCAACTGTAAAAATCCCTTGGCTGCATTTTCTGCATGTCTCACTTTCCCCAAAATCACATCGGTCCTTTGATAGCTTGGCATTTGGTTCAATTGTATCATTTGGTGTTTGTCAGACCCTATTAGTTCACCTTCTGACCTACCCCAAGAGAATACTGTCATCCAACAGTCCGTGGAGTTCAAATTGATCCTGTTAAGCATCCTGTGTATTTGAATGTGGTCTGTCTTATTAGAGGATGGTCATGCTGAAATGTGCCTCATTTTCATTGTTCAGAATAACACGAACATCCAGTGTGTCTGTAGTAATTACATGCTAAAACACAGAGGAATCAAATGGCAAATAGCTGGATTGCAAAAAATGGGATGATGTTATTGTTGGCCAGTCAAATTCTGAACTTGTTATGAGTAGTGAATATTCTCTGGTGCAAGAGATTTGACCAGTGACCCAAATGATTTTTTTTTTTTTCTTTTTACATTTACTATATATATATGTGTGTGTGTGTGTATATATATATATATATATATATATATATATAGTGCACAGCATAAATGAGTACACCCCCTCTGAATAAATATAAAAGATGTATTTAAGTATACTGCTCTGACCCTTCGTGGCACTGCGTGTACAAATTCATGACAAATTTTCACATCTGTCCTGTTTAACTCCTGGAGGACGAACTCCTTAAATGCCCTGGTCTTTACTGGGCAGTTTTGCTCAGCTCGTCTCTACAGAATCCCCCACAGCTGCTCAAGAGCATTAAGATTGAGTGAAATACATGTTCACTGGTGGATTTTCACCTTGGGATAATGGATATCTTCATTGTCATGCTGAAAAAATGCCCAATAATGGGAATGAGGGGAGGGTAGCATCTTCAGTTTCAGTTTTTGTATTACATCTCACAGTGGTGTGTGAATTGATGACAGCATTGATAAAGCACAACTCCCTCATACCTTCAGCACTCATACATCCATATAGAAGAGCTTTACTACCACTAAATATCACTTCTTACTGTACTCCTCCTCTAGCAACACCAGAACATTTTGGATGCTTTTGGATCCGAAATGATTAACTTGGCCTCCATTGTTTTTGAATGCTGGTGCTATATTTTCACACTTAAAACAATAATTTGGTATTCCTCTTGTACCATTGTCCTCTTTTATGCGAATAAATCTATAAAACATTATTAACTGTCAGGAAATTACTTGTCTTTAAAATTTTTAATTCAGTATACTTACCTGTTAATCAAAAATAGTCTTAAACCTACGCTTTTTTTTTTTTTTGTTTATTTAAGTTTTATTTAGTAACTTTCAGGAGGGTGTACTTATTTTTGCAACACAACATTTTATCAGTTATCTTGCTGAATGATTTTGACATTCTTCTTTGGTAATTGATCAGGCTTGTTGGAACATTATATCTCCAAAGAGCCCTAACATGTCTTCTAAATAAAGAGTAATTGCTGAATTTGTTAAGTTTTAGAGGGGGTGTACTCATTTATGCTGTGCACTGTATATATGTATATAGGCGTCATTTACGGGTGGGACATGATCAATATTGTCATCATCAATATTGTCCTCATCACTTTCAAGGACGTACCTAATGCAAATGAAACATAGCAAATTCGTTTCTGTTAAATAAGCTGCAATCTGGTGCTGGAATTTAAAATCATGCTGAATATTGACTGCAGTTGTTTTAGTGACAGAACATTCTCTTGTGGCTCGTGCACAGTCTTCACATACCAGCGCTTCAATCAATTGCTTAAACATTGCAGAGACTATCTATTCACATTCCGGTTAAATCGCGAAACAAAAACAAATTGTATTCCTGCTCTGCATATACAATTACTGATTAACTTCTCTGATTTTAATAAGGGGGAAAAATTAGATGTAGGCAGATTAGAACCCGAAACCTCCTACATGCCTAACACAAATTCTTCCACTAGACTGTTTAGGAGTATGAACACAGTTGTGCTTAAAATTATTCATACCCTTGGTATACACTGTGTGCAGAATTATTAGGCATGTTGATATTCTGGTCATATTTTTTTTTTCAAACACATTTTACCAATTCCAAACCACATCAGTCTTAATAACTACTGTTTATTTTGTATTTAATCATTTATATGTGATATATAATTGTCTATGAAGGCTGGAAGTGAAAAACTCAAGATATTCAGGTGTGCATAATTATTAGGCATGTTTCCTTTTACAGATAAAATGAGCCAAAAAAGATATTTAACCCAGACTGAAAAGTCCAAATTATTAAATGCCCATGAGAAGAATGCAATACTAATGCATTACAAGAATTTGCAAAGTTAAGGCTTTACCATTGGACAGCGAAATGCTTGTTGAGTCTGCGTGGTCAGAAAAAACAGGTGGAGAAGAAAAGATGCATGTTAACTGCAAAAGAATTAGGAATTAAGGTGAAGAATTAGGTGTGACACCGTCAGGAACCATTTCCAGTTCTCCAGCGCCACCATTTTCCAGAACTGCAACCTACCTGGAGTCTTCAGAAGTACAATGTGTCAGGTTCTCAGAGACTTTGCTTTGTAAAAAATCCTAAAAAATGCCTCTGACTTAATAAGAATAACAAGCTGACGTGTTGTGAAATACATGAAGACAGTTTTTTTTTTTATATAGGCTTTATAGACGGATAAGTTGAGAGTGACTCTTGAAGGACAAGCATCACATTCTCTTGTACCTCTGATTCAAGAATTTATCTTCCAAAATCTGGCAGTACATTTTGGGAGTTTTTGACTTTTGGCCAACCCAGTTCCCTGACCTGAACCCTGTAGAAAATGAGTGGAGTAAACTGAAGAGGAGAAGCACCAACATGGACCTGAGTCTGGAGAGATTCTGTATGAAGGAATGGTCTCTGATCTCTTGTCACATGTTCTCTAAACTTATCAGGCATTATAGGTGAAGACTCAGAGCTGTTATCTTGGCAAAAGGAGGTTGCAAAAAGTATTGAATAAAAGGGTATGATTAATTGTGACCAATGTTGTGTAGTAGAGAAAAATATATATTTTTTTCATAATGAGATTTCTCTCCTGTAAATTCTTATTCGACAATGAAAGGTTAGGTTTTGTGTAAATTTTTTAAATAAAAGATCAAAAGGATTAATGATACAGAATTATTTTCACAGCCTTCTTTGATCATATTTACCAAGGGTATGAATAATTTTGAGCACAATTGTGTGTGTGTGTGTATATATATATATATATATATATATCAATGAAGCGTTGTTGCGCTACAGCCATCCCGAGTTCGAATCCTGGCTCTTTTCCTGATCCCGTCCCTCTCTCAACAGCTTAAACTAATAGCTTGAAACCTAATATTAAAAGGGTTTATATCTATCAAAGAGTCACAAAAAAAAATAGAAAATTGTCCAATAGAAAATTTGGGGATTTTTATTTTATTTTATTTTATTTTATTTTTTACAAAATTAGAAAAGTTAGTCCAAAGTACTTTGCAATAAACACAATTTATGTAACTACCCAAATATGTGGGTAGTTATTTCTTCAAAGTGATGACAATTTGGTGAAATTTGGTAAAAAAAAAAAATAAAAATACTAGTCATTGTTTACTAGTCATTTTACCAGTGAATGTGGGTTTGCTGTTGGTGTGTATTATATAGTACACACACTCACGTCTCGTTTGCCACCTTGTGGGGATTCTCCATATGCGTAATGGTTTTTCTACTGTACAAACGCTTATGTTCTGTTGCCCTACACCGAACCTACACCTAAACCTACCTCTCACAGAAAACATTCTGCATTTTTACATTCTCAAAAAAACTCATTCTGTATGATTTTTAAGCTTGTTTACCCATGAGGAACTCAGTTTAGGTCCGAGTCCCCATAAGTCTGTGTGCATTCAGGTTTAATAAAACAAGGTCAAAACAAGGTTTTATAAAAACAAGGTCACACACACACAGTTAGGTTTTTGTAAATTGTTTTTATTATACTGACCAACCAATAATTTCTAAACCCTTAGCTCAACCCTGACCCTAAACTTACCCCTAACAGAAAACCTGTTTGCACTGTTACACTTTTAGATAGAGATCATTTGTATGTGTAATAATTTTTTTCCCTCGTTTTCCCCACAATGTCAAAAAAATTCAGGTTTTACTATCCTTCTGAGGACATCTGGTCCCCACAATGTAGCATAAACAAGAATACACACACATGCATCTGGCCTGTTCTCCATATACATTCACAGAAAACTTTTACTTTTAAACATAGATTTGTGGTGTGGACTTTCATTTTAAAGTTCCAGGGGCCTAAACCCACAGGATGAGGTCCATAGCACAGAGGAAACAAACTGTGAGAGATCCAGCATTAAACATACTTTCACATGTTTTCTCTCACCGCAGAGCCTGCAGCCTCCAGCCAAACCCTCCATCTTAACTGACCTCAAGGGTATGAATCGCTCTCCCTTTTTATTTCTTATAATCTGCGCTTAGCTAAACGGATGGCTATAGTCAGCAGAGTCCAAAGATCCACCCTTGGATAATACATCGCATCATTGTGGTTATTGGCTTTCCTATGTGTTTCATGTTGTAAACACTGTCAGATCGAGTCTATAAGTACATTGCTAATTGGTTTTGCACCATGACTGTTTTATTCAGCATTTGCGTCTAAACTGCCCATGTACTGCAGTGTTTTTGACCCAGTTGTTTTTCTTTTAACAGCTCAAGACCATTCAGCATTTGCTACGACAGCTGTCGATATGGTGATCTTTATTTACAAACAGCAGTGAGCATCAGGACTGCTGCGGGCCGGCCTTTTACAAGAGCATCTTCAAGTGAGTTGTAATACATCTCATTGTGAGTATGAAGCAAAGCCACAGACACCAAGTGATGGATAAACCATAAAAGAAGAGGCTAGAGCAAGCTGATGGGATATAGCCCACGTCAATAGTCATCGACTAGTGAGAGAGAGAGAAGTTAAGGGATGGATAAAATGAAAAATGAAAGAAAGAGAAGATAACAACAATTAAAGAACTATAATTTGTGTTGTTGTTGAATTACCAATTTACCCAAAAATGATTATGTAGTTTCAAATCTGCATGATTTTATTTCAACTGTGGAACAGTAGGAGATATTTTAAAGTGCCCCTATTATGCCATTTCCAATATTGCCTTTCATGCAGTGTGTAATGTAGCTGGATGTGAATGTAAACAATCTGCAAAGCCGAAAGTGCATGATAAATAAAGTTATTATCTCCCAAAATAAAGAATCGACTCTGTACAGCCTGTACAGGTTTCACACCACATTGTAACACATTAGCATTAATTTTGCCAATGTTTTTCGTTTGGCCGGCCGCGAACAACTTGACCCGCCCACAAACACATCATTTTCAAGGAAGTTCAATGCAGGATTCGCAAAACACTTGTTCTTGAAAAATGGCTTAGTACCTAGTTTATTTGTACCACCTGGTGCCACTGAATCACAACCTGTAAATATGGTAAATAATAGATGTTATAATACCTATCAAGCATTTTTTAATAGAAACTTCGTCAATGGGAGTATCATTTCTGACATGTGCTGTACACAGTAAACCAATCACAACAGACTGGACCATCTGACCAATCAGAGCAGAGTAGGCTCACGGAGAGGAAGAGGAGAGGGGTTTGAAGAGACTAAATCCTTAAACTGCTTCGAACAAATCGTTTGAGAATCGCTGGAAAATGAGGTGACATTAAATGCATATTTTGAGAAAACAAAACTGTTTTTGACCTTGCATACATGGAAATCTATTGCAGGGTCCTCCCAAAACAATATTAGGAACCTTAAAAATGGCATAATAGGGGCACTTTAGAGGGGTCATTGGATGCAAAATTTACTTGTTGTTTGAACACGTTGTTGTTTGAAAATGTGTGCTGGCATTGTGTGTACACATCTACCCCACCCACCAACTCCACCTTTTTTAATCTCTATAAATAATATCCTCTTTCTCAGATCAGGCCATTCTCAGCTTCTCGGTTGTGTGACATCACACAGACCAAGGCCGCTCCCATGACAGTTGATTGACACAACTGTCTTACCTTAGACCCACCCTGAGTGAGCTGTGAACAGTCCACCATTGTTTCGATGCTGGACCAGATGTAGACAAGAATGACTCCTAAGCGATTGAGGTGTTTTGTTGTTGGATGTAATAATCAACACAACAATCGTCAATTACTCCCACCATCTGAGCCACTGAACACGCAGAGGATTAGCATAAGTTTTGTTTTTGAAGGGAATGCACCCCCCGGTCTATATAAATGCGTCTATGTTCGCGTGAATCATTCGTGATCCAGCTTCACCTACAGAAGAAGTGAGTATAAGGTTATTGTATGAATTTTTGCAACTCGCCTTTCCTAATAATGTGCTAGTTAGCAAGTTCTGCGGCTAAATGCGGCTAAAGTAAACATTATGGCTCGTCACACCATGGAAAAGAGGGACGGGGTGAGCAGAGCTCATTAGCATTTAAAGGGACATGCAGCAAAGCAGGTTGCTATGAACAGAGCTGATTTTGCAAGGTACACTATAAATGAAAAATTTTAACCAAAGCACGTTATAGACTTTTCATTAAGACCTTAAGGAATCATATCATCTTGTGGAAAATGGGCATCCGATGACCCCTTTAAATATTGCACTGTTGTCTGTAATGAAGTTACAGTTGGCTTTCAACCAAGGACAGTAAAGCACCATAAATTTGTCTGTGTGACTCAAATAGGTGAACTGTATTCCACATTTTCTGAAGCTAAATGATGACCCTGCTGACAACCTTCCTTTTCTGTGGGCTGTGACCAAAAATCGCAAACTAAATCAGTCTAATTCCTGAGCAAGTCATTCTGTCCAGTTTCATGAACTGGAATAATAGATTCATTGGAAAGATTTGACTCAAAAAATCTCTTATGAACTCTCATGAGCACACCAAGGAAAGTCATAGCAAATTTCAGGATTTATTCAATAATAAATTCATTTAAATTTCAATGTGTTTCTAGCCAGGTGAATCCAAAAGCCCCAGATTTCATTCACTTTCATTATCCTAAAATGAGAGATATTCTTCAAAAATACACCTGTTGGGTGCCACTGAAGGACACAAGTTAAATAGGTTTTGAACACGTAAAGATGAGTAAGTGAACTTTTTTGGCTGAATTATTCCTTTAACAGTCTCCATGGCCTATAAACCGCACCAGATTCCAATCTCGCACCCCTAAGGCCTGGATCTGTAATTGCTTTCATAATTATCAGTCATTCTAATGATATATGCTGACCACTGATCTACATCGAAAAAAAGCAGCAGAGTTACTGAACTGAACCGCATCAAAAGTGTTTAGGTTCAAGTAGAATCACATCTTCATTACATAAAAATATATTTGTTAAGATTTAATATCATGATTTGAAACAGTTGATCTGTCAGTTTATCTGAAATGAGTGCTCTGTTAATGCCTTGGTGTAATTTTACTTTAATCAGTCCAGGTTCAGTAAAGCTTACAGGATTAGACCATTCCCATAACTGCACATTAAAAGACTAATAGAGTCCCTCATTTGCCATCTACATTCAGTTGATTATTTATTCGGCGTGTTCTCAGCAGCCCTCGGGACGAGCTCGGTAAATCTGACATCCACGTATCGCTCCAGTACAGGTTTAGTCACTAATAACAGATGGATTGTGCTTGACCTTCAATCGACATTATTCTGTAGAGGGTTGTGTGTTCTCCAGCGTGTTTGCCTGATGCTCGACAATAAACCAGTCAGCTGAGACCGTAAACGACCCTGCTTGATGATGTGTGTGTGTGTGTGTGTGCAATGTTCTGGCTACTCACCAGACTAATTAACCAAACAGACATCGCTCAGTGCTGCAACCCAAGACAATTCTAATTTGAGCCGCCCTAATTGAAGTGACAACTTAATTACAGCCTGATAATATCAAGCTTTCCTTGTAGACCCGTCTATCTCTCCTTCTCCTCTTCCCTCTCTCGCTCACCTCTCATCTTCCACTCTCTTTATTCTCGCCAAAGCCCTAATTAAAGGAAGACACCCAACAGGTTCGATGTAAAAGCAGGAAACTCCGCCCCGTAACCTTTTTCTCACATCACCCCGTGTATAATTAAACCCTGATAAGTGAAAAGTCACTTTGTCTCATTTTCGTTGACAATGTACATAAGAGCCTCTTCATTTAGGCAAAATAGTAGCTTCACCCCCGCCTCTTCGTCTCCGCTAGAGCGGCGTAATTAGCATTAGCATCGTCTTTAAAGGTGCTACATAGAGTTTAGCATTGGGGCTAAATCACATCATTACCATAACGTGTGTGTGTGCATGTGTCTGTAAGTGATTCGCCCCAATCTATCTCTCTTTCCGCCACATCAAAGTGAAACAGAGCGTCGCTGTAATTGGGCCATGCCGTCCTGTCAGGATGATTCAAGATGATGTCTGTTCTTCTCCCTCCAGAGCTCAGGGGCTCGCTAATTAACACTCAAAAAGTCTCATAAATGTGAGAAGAAAAAGTAGGGGGGAAAAACAACTTAGGAGACTCTATTAGTATTTCATGATCCTGACTTATTAGAGTTTGTACTATCAGTTTAATGTATTATACTGTGATTAAAATTCTTGCTTCTTTTTCCAGGAATCAAAAGTGGTTATTTAAGCATTTTATTTTTCTGGAAATTATTTGGTAAAGGTTTATGTGTTCTAGTAATACATGTTTTTAGTGCCCAAGCACCGATGGTGCGAGGACCCTATTGGAATTGCTCAGATTCTTCTTCTTCTTCTCCAAAATGAATCACATTTTTGAGGGCCTAAACATGCTCGAAAACTCATGAAACAGCACACATGCTAAAAGTGGTGAAAATTTACATCTGATATGGGTTTCAGAAGTGGGCGTGGCAAAATGACTTGATAGCGGCAGCTATTAAATTTCAACAAAGTGCCCCTCAAGCTGTGTTTCACATACATGTATGAAATTCGGTAGACACGTGTAATACACCACAAGTCTGAAACCCAACAGGAAGTCTGTTATTTTGAATTTTCTCAGACCGTTTTGTGCCATTTTTGCCATTTTCAGGCGAACTCCTCCTAGAGATTTAAACAGATCAATACCAGATTTGATCAGTGTAATCTAAAGCCCTTTGTGATGTGAAATTGCAAAAATCTTGAGTTTTCGTTGGAGGGCGTCTGTGGCGGCCTGACGAACTTTGATGTTTCACCATGAAAAAGGAAGTTGTTATAATTCAGGCATACAATGTCCGATCTGCACCAAAATGTACATGTTTGAGTCTTGTCCTGAACACATGCCCATGCCCATATTCAGTTATAGTTATAGCGCCACCTGCTGGCAACAGGAAGTGGCATGTTTTACACTCTAACAAACTCTTAATAGAGATTTAATGATATCAACATTATGGCTACGTTCACACAGAAGCAGAATGCGGTTGTCAAAAGCGTATTTGAGTCCTTAATACGTCTGTGTTCACACACAGTACGGTTATTTACGGGTGTGACAACCGTATTCTATAATTGAACTCACACCCGTAAATTTTCAGGACTCACAACCGCATTCTTGGAACACACGTGTCGTGTGAACGGAACAGGACTGGACAACTAGTTGTCTGTCATGTTATTCAGTGTGAGAGAGCTGCTCTGCCATACAAACGTGCATCTACCATGTGCTGCATGCTTTCATTTGTGATTTTTTTTAATATCCAGTTATAGTCATAGCGCCGCCACCTGGTAGCAGGAAGTTTGGCACATATTCATTGGCAGTCAATTGTTGAAGCTATTATGGTGTGCTGACTAAAAAATATTTTAAAAACCTGAGCCAAGTTTAAACCAGTAACCAGGCATCACAGCTGCCAAAGGGGCATGTCTGACTTTGACATGTATATATTGCCATTATTATGTAAACAAAATGAAAATTATTATTGCTGTTCTTCAATGATAATGTCAAGTTACTTTAATGTATTTGCACCAAAAAATGATAAGGATTTATGCTGATATCGTTCAAAACCACACTTTTCCAGGGGTGTTTCCAAACTTTTGGAGGGCAGTGTAAATGACTTAAAAAAAAAAATTCCTTCTATATTTACCACTTTAAATGCATATTGCCCACCATTCACTGTTTTCCTTAAGCCACTGGCTTAAAAAATTATGCTCGAATTTTTTATTTTTTTATTTACTGCCCAGCTAACAGGGAACATTGCTTACGTTACACCTACATCATCCACTGGAATGCCACTCTCTCGTGAACGCGCATATGACAGTTAGCGGAAGCTAAAGATTTAGAGATTACGTTTTACATACAGATACACAAATGCATCAATTTACTTCAGAAGGCCTTTGTTATTGGACTTTAGAATCTCGACCACCATTCACTGCCATTATAAAGCTTGGAAGAGTCAAGACATTTTTTTAATTCAACTCTGATTGTATTCGTCTGAAAGAAAAAATTCATATACACCTAGGATGGCTGGAGGGTGAGTAAATTATCAGCAGCAGGGGTAATTTTCATTTTTGGGTGAACTATCCATTTAATAAGTATGTTAGCAAAGTGTTCTTATAAAATGTTTTTGTTAGATGGGTGGTCACTTTTTATCCAAACAATTACCATGAACAGGGGCTGGACCTTTCACACTTCAAGATGAAGGTAAAAGCACCATAAAAGTATGATAATATGTAGTCCATATGTGATGAACAGAGCTGACTTTTAAATTATTCACTAAAAATGTGCTCTAACTCCCTAGTTGCATTCATAAGAGTTTGTGTGAGCAAATAGTTTATTTGAGCAAATCTCATCTGTGAATCAGTTCACAAAAATGAATTGTTCTTGAATTGTAATTGTCTCTATGATACATTTGCCAAAGAAGAGTGAATTTTTGGTCTGTTTATCACACATATTTTTAGAGAACTATTGCACATGAGTGGCATGAACCAATTTTATGAAAACTACATGATGCTTTTGTATATTTTTTTGAAGGTTGAAAGCTCCAGTCCTTGTTTATTGCAGTTGCATGGAAAATCACAATCAGCACATTCTTCAAAATGTGTTTAATTTGTATTCCACAGATGAAAGCAAGGCACATGGGTTTGGAACGAGATGGCGGTGAGTAAATGATTTAGAATTTTCTTTTTTGAGTGAAATGACCCTTTTCAATTCTCTGCTTCCTTGTGTTTTATCAGTCATGTTTCTTTCGAATTCTTTTTCTTTCATAGTCATTTTTTTCTCTCTCTCTCTCTGTGGCTCTCTCACTGTAGGTCAGTCAGGGTTGTGTGCTAAATCAAGTAACCTTTTCCTTTGCTGTATTTCCTCTGGCTTGTATTTGAATATGAAAAGCTTTCTCTCTCACACTGCCTGTCTTTTTAATGTCATTTGGCAGTCATTTGATTTATTAGATTTTAGAACTGGAAAGAAGAGACGAATCCACTAAATATTTCATATATCATGCTAATCCGTGTAATATTGCTGGCTGGAGCAGTGTACCTGTGTCTTTCTCTCGTGCGCGCGTGTGTGTGTAGAAAGCACAGGTCGGTGGATGTTAAAACACCTGCGAACATCCTGAATAATAAAACAGCCTCATATTGAAATATTTAGACTTTCCCATCAAAGAATCTTTAAAACATGAGATTTAGGTTCGCGCTCTGTTTTGAGAATAAAAAATGGAGTGAATGGAGATAGAGAAGACAGGAATCACAGCTCTGCTAAATCTGTTTCCTGTACTAAAATGCAAAGCTTGAAAGTGCCTTTCTTTGTCTCTTCCCCTCTCTCTGTCTTATTTCCTTCCTCTTCCTCTTCATCTGAGAGTGGATTGCGGCTAAAAAGCGAGCTCTTTAGAAACACGACTTGTTATCCTCACGTAACACATGTCTGAGAAGGGTACAGTCGGGATGATCGCACAGCCTCTGCTTTCCCCTGATATGAGGGACAGAAAAATTAAAGGCGGAGAAATCTGTTCTGTTTCAAAGTGAAAACAACGACAAATATATAAAAGTTTGATTAACATAAGTAGCTTTAGAAACACACGCTTGCCGGCAAACCAGATTCAGCAGTCTATATCCTCCTTTCAACACAGCTCCGCCGTGAACTCCACTGACATTTGACATGGTGACTTTTTCATCACCGCGCTGTAAAACATATCTCGCATGCGGTCCCACCCGCTCCCAGATGCTGAGCGGCTTTAGTTGAGAGCTTGATTCTAAGCTGTTTTTGGGCTGTTTATGCACAAAAATATCACAAACATCATTTGCTTTTGAAACAGAAGGCATCTACATTGTATTTTATGCTGACGTTATACTCATCTGCTCTTGCGTCGTTCAATAAACCATAACCAGGTGAAACCTGAAATGCTGAGCGAATGTCTGGGTATGTATTCCATGGTTGGTAAAACGATTTTACCCACAAATCCTTGGTGAGCTTTCATGTGCAAGACTGACCCTGTGATGACATCATTGTCGTGAAGATCCTTGCATGATGAAAGCTAGACAGGCCACCGTGACTACGCACACAACAAACCACTGAAAAACGTCCAACATTTCTCTTTGTTTTGGGGTTAATGTGAACAGGGATGGCAGAGAAACGGCTCAGTGTGTGGCAAGAGAATGAGAGAAAACACATTTCGAGAGCAGGTCACTAAACGGGCCTGCAGGAATGTGGGTTTGCAAATGAAAACAATTTTCGAACAATAAATGTTACAGTCCCAGCATCAGAATTAAATGGTTTACCATTCAGTTCCATGAAGATCTGACCGCATTTTCAGTGGCTGTGCTAGATGGCGATCATTCAGCTGCTAAAAACAAAACACCAAAAATCAAAACAAGGTAGTCTCATGCAAACGGGTCAGACATGTGCTACATAAGGTTATGAACTCCTCAATATTTAAAAAAAAATTACATTAATAAAAAATAATAGTGACCAAAAAATTTAAAAATTCTGTCATTAATTACCCTCAAGTTGATTCAAACCTGACTTCTTTTAAAAGAACATTCAGACCACTATTCAGTGTAATAAAAGACTGACTAAGGGTTTCGAATGCGCCCCAAAAATCCCATTAAAGTATAGAATTCAGGTTTTGGAACAACATGAGAGTGATTAAAGGAAATCATTAATAATTAAATGAAATTATTTTGTATGTTCACTTAATTTAGACAACACAGATTCATGAAAATACGTGCCTCTATATACATTTCTGCAACACCGTAATTACATATCTTACTGCACGTTTTGCGTCAGTTTCAAAGTGAAATGTCTAGAGAGTGGTGCTAAAGCACACGTTCAATACGTGACCATGGCACATTTTTTATTACGTTAGTATAGGCACGTATTGCTGCGTTTTTATTACGCTGCTTGAGGTATGTATTGCGGCTGTGCAGAATTCAAATATCCAGGGAATGTCGCTAAAGGTTAATTCGTGTTGGAAATATTCCCTACACCAAGCCCAACCCTAAACCTACCCGACAGTGTTAACAAATGCAAAAGTGATATAAAAATGCATTTGTTGATGCAGCCATGCTATTTTACGTTGCTTATGTGGATTTGAGCTAGGGTTCGTACCGGAGCTCTTTAACACTCAAGTGCAATGTCGTATCGCCTGAGCCACCAAGCAAACCTACTGAATTAGAACATTCATGCATTCAGGATGTTAAAATTGTTTTGAAGTCATAATATTCTGCAAGTAATTGTGTGAAAATTAGGCTTCATTAATCAAAACTCTGTACCTGTAAATCATACTTTGTGTGAAACAGAATAAAAGATGTTCATTTCAACTGGGAACTGCAGTGATTTGTACATATAGGTACCTTTTTTTTCAGTTTTGAAGAATGAGCCTATACTGCAACTAGAACAGTTCTATGAATTGGATCAGTTGATTCATTTAAAAGTCAATATGGCTACTTCTTTAAAAGATTAGATGACTTCCAGTATACTCACCCCTGTCATCCAGGAGATGAACGTCCAAACTGCAGTTTCAGTGCAGCTTCAAGGGGCTCTACAAGATCCCAACGAGAAATAAGGGTCTTGTCTATCAAAACGATTAGTCATTTTCTAAAAAAATTACATTTTATATATTTTTTAACCACAAATGCTTGTCCTGCAATGCCCGTCTACAACGTGACACATTACATAATCACATTGGAAAGGTTATGCGTTGTTACAAAGGTAGTGTAGGCTGAAAAACTCATTTTCTCCTCCAACTTCAAAATTGTCTGACATCGTTTTTTTTGTACCTTTCTTTGTAAAGGGCGTTTGACTTTCTTTGCACATTTGCTTTCTAAGCACAGGGTTGGTACAAAGGTGATGCATGACCTATTCAACGTGCCTATGTAATGCGTCAAGCTAGTGCAAGACGAGTATTTGTGGTTAAAAAGTATATCATTATTTATTATTTTAGAAAATTACAGATCTTTTTTTAAGATAAGACCCATATTCTTTGGCTGGAATTGTGTAGAGCCCTTTGAAGCTGCATTGAAACTGCAATTTGGACCTTCAACCCACTGATCCCCATTAAAGTCCACTATATGGAGAATAATGCCGGAATGTTTTCCTCAAAAACCTTAATTTCTTTTCGACTGAAGAAAGAAACATTGGGGTAAATAAATTATCAGGAAATTTTTATCCTGGAAGTGAACTAAAATAAATGCTCATTTCATGGTGACAGCCTTGTGTGTTTATCTCTGAAAACTTTAGGTTGGAGTGAATACATGGTCTCAGAATGGTTCTTCTGGTTGCAGCATGGTGATGCACATCTTACCAGTCCACAGCTGCCTTAAACTTGGGTGAGTCTTAATCACAGGCAATTGTCATTCATTAATCTGTCACTTTTACTAAGGGCGACGCTGATAGGTGCACAACGTCCTTGGCCCTCATAACACAGGGTGGGCTTCTGAGTTTATAGTAGATGCATGTTCCTATTGGCACTAACTCGGCAGACAGGAGTGACGGCTCGCGCTAAAGGAAAGGGAATGGATGTTGCACGCTCTGAATCAGGAGACAGACCAATAATCTACTCAGATAGTGACACAAAGTGTGTGCGTGCCCAAGAGTCTGTATGTGTAGTTACAGTGCTCGTCGCAGCGCTCCAGACTTTAATTGGACATAGCAGGCGTCAGTTCATGCAGCAGCATGCGCGCGCTCCGGATCCTTGAAGGCCCGGCCGGGTGATTTTCACACGCCTGACAACTGCAGGCTCACAGACGAGGTGACGGGAGGCCGGGTAGTCGGCAGCGTACCGCCTGATTCGCCACCGGGGCTCACGGCCACGGCAACAGCCTCAGTCTTGGTTAAATTGTGAAGAGGAAAGGAAGTGACATGCATAAGCTGGGCGTCACGGTAATCGGTGCTAAATGAAGGACTCACACCTGAGATGCGAGCAGGATGTGACCAGACCACGCTGTCAGCGCTGCTAGTCTCACTTATCCACACTGCCTTCAGGAATATTCACACACATCATTAGAATATCCGTCCCCATTATGAATATGGAGATTAGCGCAAGGGTAGCGAGAGGAGAGAAATCTAGTTTGTATAGTGGCAGAAATGACAGGGATAATGATTATGGTAATGATGATGAAGACAATGATGATGATTAGCGTTGATTTGGAATGTGGATCAGTGACAAGAGCCGGGCCTTATTTACCTGTGTCTGTCTGCGAGCAAGAGATGGCTCGTGGGTAATGTGAAATGATGAAAGAAAAGCCGATATCGCCCGAGCCATGCATTAAAATACAAACACGCACTCATATACACACAGCAAGTCACATTAGTACTGTGTGCTAGAATAACTATGAGATTGGTACATCTCTGTGAGCATCTCTGCCAAGCCCGTGTTGATTGTTTAAACTTTACATAAAGTAATATTTTAAGGTCTACGCATATTAGCAAAAATGGACTTTAAAATTTAACCTTAAAATTCAACATTCATTTGTTTATTGAGAATTTAAAACTGGCAAAACATTATTTTGCGATAACGTTCGAATGTATGTTAACCCTTTACTTATTTAGATCTTCTCTCTTTTTTGTTCTTGAATGCACTGTTTTCAATTTTGCCATCTCTGCTGTTTTCTATATTACTGTTGGCATTATAAACTGATTTTATTCCTTCAAACAGCATCTCTCCTCCAGAGAGACATGGGATTATTGGAGGAGAGTTATTTCAAAATTGGATTCCACTTAACTTTATGTCCTTGCAGCTTTAAATGATTCCTATCAGTTTGTTCAAAGCAATTGAGCTTTATCGTCGCTAAAGGCCCGTATTCGCTGCCAAGCCATGTCAAGAGACGATCTCCCCACTATGAATTTTATCCTTTGGTCTGTCCAACTACATTGGCCAATGCTCAAGCCACTAATGCGCATCAGACAGAGAAGATAACCATAATTATGCACATACATACACAACAACTTAAAAATCTGGGAAAAGAAAAATAGCTTTTGGATGTTGTTTCAAATACGAAACCATTGCTCAGCCCCTGGGTGAAATTGTTCCTTTATCTGTATTTCTCTTTTCGCAAATTCGGAGCAGATTTAGATCTTAGTAGTTTTTTGACACACGGTGCGGAGAATAAGAGATTTGGGAGAGGCTGAATATCTAAGTTATGGACTGAGGAGTGATGTTATCTTTGCTGAGACTTTTGTTAAGAAGGTTAACCGTGTTCTTTGCATGTTTGAATGAAGGGTGAAGGTGCTTCTGGGGTGTGGTGATGCATACCATTGCTTATGTCAGTCCCATTAATTAAAAACATTTAAGCTCCTTAAGCCTGGGAAACAACGGCCGTTCACCAGTGTCGGGCCATCGGGCAGCGCCTGTTGGGCTAGTTTGTTTGGTTTGTTCCACACGTTGGCTCTCGTCAGCGGGAGTTTTCCCGATTCTACATGTTGAACCGGCCTTGGCGCCGTCGGGACCGTCGGCGCGAGTGAGAACTAAAGCGAAAGTTATGAAAACGAGTAAGTACATGAAGACGGTACAAACAGAAGGTTGTTCTGATGTTATGTGATCTTACCCAAGCATTCCAATATGCGAATATTTTCATAACAACATGAGCCGCTTAAAATTAAGAAAGTTATCAACGTAACTCATATTCAAAATACTAATCAAGTGCTACATTGTTTACGTTTCGCATATCTGCGTACTATATCAAGTATATTTCGGTGTCTCCTTTTGAATGACGAATATATACTACTATTAAAAGCTGCTGATAAAAACAGCTAAATCTTCTCACGCATGCGCAGAATGGCTGTAGTTTGAGCGGTGTGTTCAAGTGAAGCTTTTTGGTCCAGACGCTGCCGACACAAGGCGACAACACCGTCGGCTTTTTTCATCACCAGTTCTTTGAAGTTGGCTTGGCATGTCCCAGCCTTTACAAGAGAAGTCCACTTCCAAAACAACAATTTACAAATAATGTACTCACCCCCTTGTCATCCAAGATGTTCATGTCTTTCTGTCTTCAGTTGTAAAGAAATTATGTTTTTTGAGGAAAGCATTTCAGGATTTTTCTTCATATAATGGACTGATATGGTGCCCCGATTTGAACTTCCAAAATGTAGTTTGAATGCAGCTTCAAAGGGCTCTAAACGATCCCAGCCGAGGAAGAAGGGTCTTATCTAGCAAAACGATCTGTCATTTTTTTTCAAAAATAAAAATGTGTATACTTTTAAACACAAAAGCTTGCATAGCACAGGCTCTCAGATGCGCGTCCATGTGTCGCTCTTGTCGCTCTTGAATCTGTAAAGTGACTCGCGAAGAACGAGTCATCTTGGGGAGTGATTCGTTCATTCGCGCATGGGCAACATCCTATTAGGTTCTGTAGTGGAATTAGTTCACCTGTTTTGAGTCTTCGGGTTTTTCGAGTCATTCGTTCATCTTATGGGGCTGTCATGTGACACAGATTTTGCTAAAATTAACGGAATGACTCCAAAAAAGATTTGTTCATTTTGCTGAACGAGACTCAGGTCCGAGACGGTAAAATGATCCGAACTTCCCATCACTACTACGAATCACGTCTAAGTTCATCTGTGTACTCCAGCTAAAAAAGGTAGAGTATGGCAAAAAACTCCATCTTATTTTCTCCCACAACTTCAGAATCGTCTGACACGTTGTACCTTTTTGTTTGTAAGCAGTGTTTGACTTACTTGCACTTTCTTAGTCTTTGCAATGTAGGTTCCACCTACATTCCGCATGACCTTTCGACATGATTCAATAGTATGTGAACACGCTTGCCAGAAGCTGTGCTACACAAGCTTTTGTGCTTAGAAGGTATACAAATTTTTATTTTTCGAACAAAATGACAGATCGTTTCGCTAGATAAGACCCTTCTTCTTTGGCTGGGATCATTTAGAGCCCTTTGAAGCTGCATTTAAACTACATTTCAGAAGTTCAAAATCGGGGGCACAATTGAAGTCCATTATATGGAGAAAAATCCTGAAATGCTTTCCTCAAAAACCATAATTTCTTTACGACTGAAGACAGAAAGACATGAACATCTTGGATGACAAGGGGGTGAGTAAATTATTTGTAAATTGTTGTTTTGGAAGTGGACTTCTCCTTTAAAGCATTAGTTCACTTCCAGAATTTCCTGATAATTTACTCACCCCTATGTAATCCAAAATGGTCATGTATTTCCTTCTTCAGCTGAGAAGAAATTAAGATTTTTGTGGAAAACAATCCAGTATTTTTCTCATTATAGTGGACTTCATTGGTGGCCAATGTGTTGAAGGTCCAAATTGCAGTTTCAATGCAGCCTCAAAGGCTCTACACAATCCCAGTCAAGGAATAAGGGTCTTATCTATATTTATATACTTTTTTTAACCACAGATGCTCAACTTGCACTAGTTCGGCCTCTCGCATTACATAATCACACACACATGATGTAGGCGGATGTACCAACCCAGTGTTTACAAAGCGAACATGCAAAGAAAATAGTATACCCTTTACAAAAAAAGGTAAAACAACAATGTCAGGTGATTTTGAAGTTGGAGGAGAAAATGAGATGGGGGTTTTCTTCCTACCCTACCTTTTTGAACGTAGTCAACTACGTTGGTTAAAAAGTATATATGTTTTTTTTTTTTTTAGAAAGTGACCAATCGTTTCACTAGCCAAGACCCTTATTCTTCTGCTGGAATCGTGTAGAGCCCTTTTGGCATTGAAAGTGCAAGTTGAACCTACAACCCAATAAAGTTTGCTATATGGAGAAAGATCCTGGAATATTTTCCTCAAAAACCTTAATTTCTTTTTGACTGAAGAAAGGAAGTCATGAACATCTTGGATGACATGGGGGTGATTAAATGATCAAGAAAGTTTTATTCTGGAAGTGAACTAATCCTTTAATTAAAACAACAATGCTATATTGAAGAAAAAAAACATACAATCTACATTTCATTTCAATAAATTCATATTTAAGTAAAGACATCCCATTCAATATATAAATCTTTACCAGGCCACTAAAGGGTGCTTAAGATGTGTTATTCTGTTCTAATGATATAATTTGAAAAAACAAAATGCTTTTCATTAGAAGGAGTAAACTTTTGGACCCTGCAATCTTGTGACAGACAGAATGAAATAACCAAACTCCTCTTGAACTTTCATTTAAAGCTTTATTTTTGTGTATCTTATTGCTTTTCTTGCGTTTTTTCTTTTCCTTTTAGAGAGTATGTGGGTTGTCAAATGTTTCAGTGTTTTTTTTTTGTTTTTTTTTTCTCCTGTAAATATTTTTGGATAGCAATCCTAGCTTTTAATCTGTTAATAATGAAAAAGAAAGAAATAAAAAAAAAAACAGCAGCTCTACTGTGGTGAATGTGAAGATTATTATCCTCGACTTGATCGTATAGCCTGCCCATTAAAAAAAAAAAACAACAAAAAAACAATTTAAATGAAAGTGGGTGCAAATCCCTTACATTAAATAATGTGAGTATAACTGAGCACTGAGCACTGATCTCAGTAGACCCTTTTTGTGCTCAAATGTGTGTGTGCACATGTCAGTATAGGTTGACGTGTGTGCACAGATGTTTTTGGTACCAGTCAAAAACATCAAGTTAAAACTTTGTTTCTTGAGAGCTGTGCGATTCTGATAATGGCGAACGGACAGGAGAAACCTCTCTGTCTAATGGATCTTTACTTTAAAATACCTCACCAGAACAATCTCACTAAAATAATCATGATCCTCCAATAACACCAGCTAATAAAAAAATAAGAGGATTTCTCCCTTTTAGAGCAATACAGTCTGTTGTTTATTAATTCTGAACAGTGTTCTGATTTTAACAATCCGTGTAATAAAATATTCCTACACTGAGTTGAGTGCAAACCCTTGTCTGATGAGTGATGTACAGAGAGATGAGAGGACAGGATATTAATATTAACACACAGGTGAGGAGTGGATTGACTTTCTAATGCGTTTGATTTCCAACCAACCTAACAGCGCCTACACGCCTTTGTTTTAACAGGTTGTAAATGGAGTTGTTTATTCTTGTACTTTTTTCTCAATATTGCCATTTTCCATTAGATAGATTACATCAACCTGTCAAAAGGTTATGACCTGTCACTTGTGGTTATGAAAGGTTATGACCTGTCACTTGTTTTTGAAGAGATGGGTTTTACATGAAGTTTAGGAGTGTGTTGTGTGATGGTGACGTACCACCCGATATGTTGACGTGAAAACCAACATGCCTTAGATGTTCAGCATGTCAGTTGGACATCCTTTACACATAATCTTTCTTTTCAAAATACAGATTAAGGAATTTAAGTACGGGCTTTCATTTTTGGAAAAACTTCTTTTTATCCCTGAGTGTCTTTCAGCGTGCCAGCCAGTAATTCTCCATTAGGGGCATTTAACCAGAGACCATCTCTTCGCAAGAAGAGCTGTCTGTAAATTTGCTCGGATTAAGGATTTAATCCATCTTTTAAAAATGCTAATGTATGTTTTATGCCAATTAAATCTCACTGTGTTTTCTTTCATGTAAGCAACAGCTATCAATTAAACTCTGTGGTCTGAAATAGGCGTGAGGGGAGATTAGCCCGTTTTTCTTAGAGCTTGAATTCATTCCTAATCAGTTTCTTAAATTCTTTTATTTAAATTGTGAAGAGTGTTTCGGAAATAACAATAACCTCCTCGTGCATTAGACAGATCATTTATTGATTTAATAGACCAGTGTTGATAGTTTTGGATGAAGAATAGCATATCAGATGTATAAAATAACTCTTGATTTAGTTTAACAGATTCAATGAAAACAGTTACGTGCAGTATAAAACTATAGACCAATTTGGAGTAGACGTCACAGTTACCTGCAGCTGCGCGTGCATCGTGGTGGCAGAAAAACACTGGTAAGTGGAGGGAAATGGGTAAAATCCATAAAATACAAGAAAAAATGTATTGTTGTGCCTTTGGATGTCAGAATCGGAATGCAAATCATTTTTATAGAATACTATCAATAAAGACGCCATTTGAAGATAAATGCGGACGTTTAAAAGGACAGGCCTGCTATGATTACCCTACTTTTAAAGCATAAATTTAAACAATAGATCTACATAATATTCACATTTGTAGTTAATAGTGGACATATTGTATCATCTGGTTGCAGAAAATGACAGTTTTCAAGTAGCAGTCTGTGAAGCCATGGAATGAAAGAATGATAAAAGGTCAAAATTCTGACTATATTCTCCCAATTCCAAGATTACATTTCACAATTCTAATAAGAAAAAACAACTCATCGTCTTTTCCCCCTCGGCTCTGGCTTTTTTCCCCTGAGAATTGACAAACTCACTATTGTTGAGTGAAATTGAGTTATAATGTCCCAACTAGGAGCCACAAACTTGCATTTGCGAGAAAAAAGTCTGCGTCTGCGTTTAACTTCAAATGGCATCTTTGATGAGAGTATTCTATAAAAATTATTTGCATTCCGATTCTGGCATCAAAAGGCACGATTTTTTTTCTCTCTCTCTCTTATTCCATGGATTTTACCCATTTCTCTCAACTTTTTACCAGTGTTTTTCTGCCACCACAATGTGCGCACAGCTGCAAGTGACGTAACTGTGATGCCTACTACGAACTGGTCTGTAAACTCATGATTCTGAGCTGAGGGAGCATATGACGAGTTGATTTTTCTTAGCAGAATTGAGATAATAAAGCCAGAATTTTTAAATACAAACTCAAATTTACCTTTTTTATTCTTTTGTTCCATGGCTTCCATAGACTGCTACTTGAAAACTGTCATTTTCTACACCAGATAGGCTCTGTCCACAAAAAACATCATCAAACTCACAACTGACCCTTTGCAAAGACCGGCCTTCCTTAGTTACTGTTGCTATGTTCGAAAAATACATTGCAAAGCAAAGAGGAAACTGACATCGTGCTGACAGACAAGACAGAGCAGGTTACTTCTGGTATGAAACAGGTCTCAGCTTTCAAATTTTGTCATTTTAAGAAATTCAAACAATAAATACCATATTGTGGCTCTTTAATTTGTAATGACAGATCACTGTATTGCTCCAGTTCAAACAGCATGATCGTCCTTCATATTCACTCAAAGTGAAATAAACATGAATGAACACCAGAACTTACGGAAAGACATCAATACATACAATTCTTCAGAATTATGATTGGTCAGATCGCCTGTCAATCAAGCTTTTTGCGAAGGGTCAGTTGGTCTAGGCTAAAACCGATTTTGTGCAAACAGAAATCTCCACATAAAACAAAATACATACACACATGGATAGAAAATAGTCTGCAATGTACATATTGAGAAAAAAAAAATGAAGAGTTCAGATGCAAAAGCCTCTAAATCCATCTGACGTATTTCTTTCAAATGAGCATTTCTTTCTGGCTACTTTGTATAGGTTTCTATGTAAGTACTGGTACTTCTGATTGGGCTGAGGCTGGAATTTAGCGAGTTTGAAGAAAAAGTATTTGATGGATGTATACTATGTGTCAGGAGCATTCACTCAGTATCATTATCTCATTTTTGACTGAGATGGCTTTTAGCTGGTTTTGCATCTGAACTCTTTAAATACTGTTTGACTGTAGACGACTTAAATATATTGACTGCTGTAATAAATTGTACAGAGATTTAATCATTTAATTTATACTTAAAGTAAACCATTGGTCTATTTAATGTAAAAAGCTTTAGAAGACTTATTCATTTTATAATGGTTTTGTAATTTTTCAAGCAAGGAAGTATAAATCAGTCATCTTTAAAGAAAGTAAAAAGTTCACTTTCATTTTATGGAAAAGAGCATCTCAGACATTGGTGGGAAAACTTCTGAATTAGCTGTACAGGTTTAGCCTTGGTTAAAGTAATGGAAACCTATGAAATGTGGCGAAAGCTGAATCACAGTGGAGTCATACAGCACAAGAATGATAAGTCTCTAGAGTGATGTTTCCTTACGAGAGTGTGTTGACAAGATCGTCATCCTGAAGCACTTTGAATTTATGATCATGCGAGCGGCTTTCAAAGGACAGTTGTCCAGGCTAAGACAAAAGAAAAGCTGGATGCAAAGTGCTTCCAGACCTGCCACACAAACACACTCCCACTCAAACACACTGCTGCATTGTTCACAGTCAGAGTTATTCCCGTAAACTCGCATTTTTCATGTGCGGACTGGTTTGAGGTAAAATGTCATGATTTATGAAGGATTTTCAACTCTCTATCTATCCTTCCCTTTTTTTCCCTTCTCTCTTTCGTTTCTCTCCCATCACTCTGTTGCTAAAAACAGCCTTCGTTTTCCAGTTCAGAAGACGCACACCTTCCCTCTATTAAAACCTCCATCCTTACAGCATATGTGGGGCATTCATTTGGATCTGTGCTTTATTAATATTGACCTAATTTTGCATGATATATTAAAGCCACGGCTCGTGGCACATCTGACTCGGAGCGTTAAGTGAGAGGCGTGCAATGTGAGCGCAGATCTGGAAAATGAGGCTATACTGCTCATATTAGCTTATGCTTTTAGACAACTAATGTCCAGGGGATGGGATAGATTAGCTGACAATTCATTATAGCCAGTGTGAGGGGTGGAGAGTCAGGCCGTTCGCACTAATTGGGCTTATTGGAAAACTTCTTCTTTGTAGACTGGCTGAAATTGGCACATTATGGCTTTATTTAAATGTGTGTAATTCTGTTTTTCTGCTGGAGAGCGACTGCAGAAGAGACGTACGTGCACACATAAACTGCAGCTCTTAGCCACAGAAATGTAGTGCTTATGTTGCGTTTAGGCAAAAATTTGTTGTACTGCAAAAGAATCTCAGGGACAGTAATACAATAAGTGATTTGCATTGGCTTAGTGTAATTATGTCATTTGTAGTTGCTGTTCGCAGCAAGCAGGATGTCCCTAGTTTGAAGTTCTCTTGCGGTGAGAACCAGTCAAGTCTGCCTGCCACACTGGTGAGCTCTGATAGAGAGAGACACGTCCAACATAGTGCGGTTATCTGATGACTGGTCTCTTTTCTGCTTTTTGTCTCGCTCTTCCCTTTTCATAATTGTCTGTTGGGAATTTTCAGTGGTAATTGGATGATCATTCCGCCAGTGGTTCGCCAGAGCTGTTGTGAGGTCCTTCTCTGTGTACCGAAAAATACAAACTAGAAAAACTTGTGCTTGTAAAGCAGCAGTAAATTGCATTAGGGTTTTAAGTAAGCTTAGGTTTTAGGATTTGAGTGTGTGTTATGTTTTCAATTGGCTGTGATGACAATCAACAGATTTTTAACAGTGTAACACAGCTATAAAACTCAATTTAGCATCCACATCAATAGACGGTAAAGTCTTGTGTCATTATAGTTATCACTATTCTCATAAAATTAGAACTATTATTAAAACTTTATAGATATAGTTGTCATCCGTGATGTGAATGGGCATTGTATGTTTACATAGATGTTTAAAAAAATCACATTTCACAGTTACTGTTGGTTAGATTGTAAATGAGGATTCTGTAGGTCAGTGTGAGATTTTCCCACTTTGTTGTTTCTAATTTTTATACTTTTAATTTTAAAAATGACAATAATGTACTCACCCCCTTGTCATCCAAAATGTTAATGTCTTTCTTTAGCCGTAAAGAAATTATGTTTTTTGAGGAAAACATTTCAGGAATTATCTCCATATAGTGGACTTCAATGGTGCCCTCGAGTTTGAACGGCCAAAATGCAGTTTAAATGCAGCTTCAAAGGGCTCTAAACAATCCCAGCCAAGGAGTAAGGGTCTTATCTAGCTAAATGATCTGTCATTTTCTAAAAAAAAAATAAAAATGTATATAATTTTTAACCTTAAATGTTCGTCTTGTCTAGCTCTGCGATGCACATGCGTACTCTGTGTAATCCGGGTCAATACAGTTAGGGTATGTTGAAAAACTCCCATCTCATTTTCTCCTCCAACTTCAAAAGCGCCCTACATCGCTGTTTTACCTTTTTTTGTAAAGGCCGTTTGATCTTCTTTGCATGTTCACTTTGAAAACACTGGGTCGGTACTTCTGCAGAGATGTAGGATGAAATGTAAAGTTGGAGGAGAAAATGAGATGAGAGTTTTTTGACATACCCTAACTGTCATGAGCCAGAATACACAGAGTTTCCGCAGAGATATACAAGACGAGCGTTTGAGGTTAAAAAGAATATGGAGATAATTCCTGAAATGTTTTTCTCAAAAAACATAATTTCTTTACAACTGAAGAAAGTAAGGCATGAACATTTTGGATGACAACAGGGTGAACCACTCTTTTAATTGCTCACCTTCATGTCGTCCCAACCCCCTTTGTTCATCTTCGGAACACAAATAAAGATATTTTTGATGAATTCCGAAAGCTTTCTGACCCTGACAGCAATGCAACTGACACGTTTAAGGCTCAGAAACAACCTGATCTCATGATGAAAACGTTTTTTCACAAGATGCAAAATACATAGCACCATGTATGTTTCTTGTATGAACTGTATATGTATGAACTTACATGTGGTACGTTTTATGTGACGTTTGGTTTTGTATGTGTCACTGCAGTTGAGTGGCGCTATAAATCTAATGCTCCGTAATGTTTTTAAATAACGTTCCATCTGCACTACCCGATAGCATGAATAAAAGTGAACGTGACGTGAAAAATCAATCGCAAGCATGCCGTTTTTAGCTTGTGTTTCGATCTCTTGTTTTCGACCCCCCCTCTCGTTGAAATCACTACATGATTGTCTGATCCTAACCCCTCCCCCGCACCAAACTCTAAACCTATAAATACTAGCGGGGTAGTAATCTAGCGGGGGTCAGAATTCAGCACAACACCAAAAAGCAAAACATATAGAGCTGTAATCATAACCATGTATGAAAACGACTACAAGTGCTCACTGTTTTACCACCTCTAGTGTTCATTTCTGCTGGAAACTGCAGTGATATGTACTTATTGCTATGTATTTCACATCTTGCACAGGTATGTTTTCGTCAAGGACATTGTTAAAATAGTTCATGTGACATCAGTGATTCAATCTTCATTTCATGAAGCTACAAGAATACTTTTTGTGCACAAAGAAAACAAAAATAACAGTTAAATTTAACAAATTCTTCTCTTCTGTGTCAGACTGGGTTCTACGTTAGAATGCCGGATCTTGCGTTAGCAGCCCCACACGCATGTGTTGTGGTACTCTCGTAAACACGTGTTGAACACTGGCAGTTAAGAGAAAAAAATTGTTGAATACAGTCGTTATTTTTGTTTTCTTTGCGCACAAAAAGTATTGTCATTTTTGTCTATGCAGGGTCAGAAAGCTCTCGGATTTCATCGAAAATATCTTAATTTGCGTTTCAAAGATGAACGAAGGTCTTACAGGTTTGAAACGACATAAAGGTGAGTAATTAATGACAAAGTTTTAATTTTTGGGTGAACTATCCTTTGTTGTAAATGTAGTGATATTGTGATTCATCTCAGATCCGTCTTGTTGAAGAACATTCATGTTCCTGTAGGGAAAATGAATGGGAAAACACTTCAAGCACTGCAAGCAACCCAGGCCAGCGAGAAAGTGGCCGCCCACTGTTGCGCTCAGTTCCAGGAGCCGAAAAAGCTTGATTCCTTGACAAAAAGCTCTACAGGAGGTTCATCTGCTCTGTGTTCAGTATTCAGGTGTGTGACGTCCAGGTGTGCATTTCTTTCTGTCCAAGTGTCTGATCTCACTGTAACGAAGGATGCTCTCATTAATATTCTGCGGGAGGCACGACAAGCCATCAGGTGCGATTCGCTATTTGTTTCAGCACATCTGAGACACAGCCACATCAATACAGTACATTTCAACCCTAACAAGAACAACTGTACTCCTTTCATCCCTCTCCTCAGGTTCCCATTGTCTGCTCAATAATGAAAAGCAATTAGGTAGGTATACAAAGCCCATCGGCCATGCTGCCTTTTGTCTCATTTCAGTCCACATAATCCACAGGCAAATTTTTCTGTGTTTATGGAAGACGATGAGATTCTTACAGATCCTCTGGGTCACAATCAGGACAAAGTCCGCCGGCCCTGTATTTTCCATTTTGTCGGTGCTTATTTCCATCTAAATGAACGTGTTAGCGGTAACAGGTTTGTGTGCGAGCCTGCGCGCAGCCGGCCGTCTGAAAGCTGAAGGATATGAGAGAGGGCAGCTCAGATTGTATCTGCGGATAAATTATTCAGAGTTCAGCTTCTCTATCCAATGACCCCACTAACAGAGCACAAATTATTTAGCAAGCTGCCAGAGCGACAGCGATGCTACAAACGTGAAGCGTGGACTCCCTGAGCAAAACCATGGGTGTGCGAGGCCACCGGGGGGGAAGGAGACGGAGAGAGAGAGAGAGAGAGAGCCTTATACATATTCATTCGTTGCATCAGCTCACAGATGCTCTGATTTCCCATTGTCACTAATGTCCTCGTCTCCCCAAGCAGCAGGTTAGAGTAAGGCCTTCATGAACATGCTGATCTAAGAACACTTTCTTTGTTTTTCTTTCGTCGACTGTCTCTCTGTCTTTGAAAGATGAGATGTACGGAGAGGTTCCTGTAGCAGCTGATGAGATGATAGCAGGAGGACCTGAACTTGTTCAGGGTTGTTTAGGGACACTTGCACACCGCCAACGTCTCGGGTGTCTCTTCTGTACCCAGCATTCAACACCAGCACCTGAAAGCTGACACATGCTGGGGATGGGTTCGGTGGCAGACTGTCTTATCGTTGCCACTTTAGTCTAATTATATCCTTGATATAATAAAGTCTGCATTTAATGGACTCAGCAGTGATTAAGTAGTGCTCTGAGACTCTAAAGAAAATGATGAACAATGCATACATATATTTAAAGATAATTTTAATAATAAAAGTACAATAAAAAAGTGGTATCTCTTTAATTTCTTCATTTTTGTAAATGCCACCGATAAAAACTCATAATGTTTATTTTTATATTAACAATATCAGTTCTTGGTTCATGGAATTGGACATTTCAAAATTACTGAGTTCAGTGAAGTTGTTCAGCTTTATTGAAAAACTTCTCCAACTGAAATTTGTATGTGTTTTTAATTCGCTAAAGAGAACTGGCTCATAAGAGTCTTGCATGTTGTTTGTAAAATTCATTTACTAGGGATTCAGACTTTACTTGTCTGACTTTACTGGTCGCACTTTATGTTTTTTGATTCACTATAAAGAACTGCAAGAGTCAAGCTCAGGAGTGGGACTTTCATGGTCACACTGTGGACTTCACTTTTCATGCTGTATGATGTTGATTCACTATTCATAACCAGCAGAATCAAATTTGGAAATCAGATTAACACTGTTAAGAACCACAAGGATCAGGCTTGGGAATCGGACTTCAAAGGTTGCTTTGTATGATGTTGATTCACAATTAAGGACAGGAAGAATGAAACTTGGGGCTTGAACTTCAAGGGTCATGCTGTATGATGTTGATTCACTATTAAGAACCGGAAGAAGATTGGGAATCTGACTTCAAGGGTCGCACTATTAAGAACCGCAAGGATCAAGTTTGGGAATCGACTATAAGGGTCATGCTTTATGATGTTTATTCACTATCAAGAACCGAAGCATTCAAGATTGGGAATCGGACTCAAGGATCTCACGGTATGATGTGCGTTGATTCCCGCTATTAAGGACAGGGAAGAATGAAACTCGGGACTTGAACTTCAAGGGTCGCTAGCCAGGGCGATGGTGGTTCACTATCAAGAACTGGAAGAATTCAAGATTGGAATCTGACTTCAAGGGTCACGCTTGTGTGATGTTGATTCACTATTAAGAACCGAGGAATCAAGCTTCGGAATCGAGAAATCAGACTTTAAGGGTCGCACTGTATGATGTTGATTCACTATTAAGAATCAAAGAAATCAAGCTTGGGAATCAGACTTAAAGGGTTGCGCTTTATGTTGTTGATTCACTATTAAGAACCGAAGGAATCAAGGTTGAGAATTGGAATTAAAGGACTTCGCTGTATTATGTTGATTCACTATTGAGAACTGGAGGAATCAAGCTTGGAAATCAGACTAGGGTCATTAACTGTATGATGCTGGATTCACTATTAAAAATCGAGGAAGGTCCGCTTAAAATCGGGCTTTAAGAGTCACGCTGGGGTCATGCTGATTCACTATTAAGAACCGGAGGAATTAAGCTTGGAAATCAGAGTTCAAGGGTCACGCTGCGTGATGTTGATTGACTTTTAAGAACCAGAAGAATCAAGCTTGGAAATCAGATCAAATCAAGGGTTGTGCTGTATGATGTTGATTTACTATTAAGAGCCAAAGGAATCAAGCTTGAGAATTGGAATTCAAGGGCTTCGATATATGAATTTGATTCACTATTAAGAATCGGAAGAATCAGGCTTGGAAATCAGACTTTAAGGTTCACGCTGTATGATGTTGGTTCACTATTAAAAATCGGAGGAATCATTCTTGGAAATCTGGCTTTAAGGGTCACGCTGTGTGATGTTGATTCACTATTAAGAACCTGAAGAATCAAGCTTGGAAATCAGACTTCAGGGATCGCACTATGATGTTGATTCGTTACCAAGAACTGGAAAAATCAAGCTTGGGAATCAGACTTCAAGGATGTTGATTCACTATTAAGAACCAGAAGAATCAAACTTGGGCATCAGACTTCAAGAGCTGTGCTGTATGATGTTGATTCACTAAAATAAAAAGCTTACAGAAGTCATTACATCAGGAATCAGACTTCACTGGTCCTGTTTTGCTGTATGGTAATACAGGGAACAACAGACCACATGTCTAAAATCTGTCTTAAAGCATTTTGTAACCGGAATCATAATAAAAAATGAACCCATTGAACTCTGCATGACCCAGGATGTAAAAAAAAATCCAAGCTAGCATGTTGAATGCAAAACCATAAGCTTTGGTCCACTGATAGCATGAACATAAACATAACCCTTAAATATCTAGTGTAAAACTAAAGTAAAAATAGCAGTTTCTATCCCTCAAGTGTGTGAAATACCAACATGCTGTTGTCTCAAGCTCAGGCGTGACCAACACACCAGAGGACTAAAGAAAGAAATGTGGGAGAGAGAGAGGTGTTGGAGGGTGGTATGGCATTAGGTCTTGATCTTATTAGCAGTGATTGGTTCTCTCAGACCTCACACTTGGTTAGGGCTGTAATTGCCTCTGGCAGGACTGGGGCTGTAACCGTGGCGATCGGGGAGGAAAGTGCCATGCCTTTGTTTGCGGCAGCCGCCACATGCTGTTGTGTGTGGCACCAGCTTTTGGGAGATGATGGTTACAACCGTGGTGCTGCCTTTTAAAATCATTTTAATAGGGAGTGCATTTCACAGGCATGAGCTCCGAGGCTTGGGAAAGCAACATCACAGCGATGGGGTTTAGAAGTTTAGCCCAGGAGAGAAACACGGAGGCAACGATAGAGAAAGGCTGCCACCTGCTGTTTATGTACTGAATTACCTCAGGCCGGGAAAAGTGTGCATCTGCACGTTATTATTAAACACGAAACAGCTTTTAAATCATTAAGAACTTGATTTTGGTTTACAATTTTGGAATCAGGTTCGGCAGCTCAGAGAAAGGGGCTCAAAATCATTTCAATAGCTCACGTTGTCTTCGAGTGTCTGTGAATGCAAAAAGCGAATATTTTTCTGATTAATTTAACTTTCACCAATCATGTCTCAATTCATTTTCCTTATTTTTCATATTATTAAAAAAAGTGTAAATAGGTACTAGTGACCGACCGTGTAACAAAAATAATACCGCGACTATCTGACGCATGCTGCGTTCACTTCAGCTCGCTGCTTTTCTAATGAACATCGTTAAGTTTGATTTAGACAAAGCGGTTGAATTCAGATTCCTCTCGAATGGAAGTCGACTGCCTTTGCCTAAATCACACTTAAGTGTATCTTTAAGTAGACGGGCTCGCCGTGCCCCTACTGCGTTAAGTGTCTAGTTTAATTTAATTCAATAATCCCGATAAATGAAATAAATCCCTTTTGGGACACCCATCTTTGGTTAGCGAGATAATGCGAAATGAGGTTCGGAGAGAAAAATTAGGACATTATGGTTGATTGAGCTTTAACAAAAAAGGAAATATTAATACCGAGATATCCTTTATGTTTATAATTTTAGTTTAATGAATGGGCGCATCCGTGTGGAAAAAATAATCAGAGGGGGGAAAAATGGAAGAGAGTAGATTGTTAGGGGCTTAGTTTGGGAACGAATTAACATTTAATCCAATCCCAATGCAAATTGTTTCACTTAAACTTTTCATTTCATTTTGTGTTATGACTTATGCTTTTGCTTGTGTTTTAACAGTCTGCGGATGAAGCTAATAGAAGTAAGTGTAAAATGTACTTGTTGGGAGTACCTAACTTTAACTACAAGTGTTTGGTTTAAAAATAAAGACATCATGGATTTAAAAAAATATTAGGAGCTATAATTTAATATATAAAATATAATTTAGAGGTAACAATAAGACTATTATATATTCACATCACATAACTTTGATTTTATTCCTAATAAACCTATCTTTCGCTATAGAATATTGTAGGTAACTTTTATTTCTCTGTTGTTTCATCCTTTACAAATGCACATTATCCCATTTACAGAGCAATTTACCTTGCATATTATAAGCTAAAAGTATAATATATATATATATATATATTGCTGGGTTATGTCATACTGGTAAATCCATAATAAAAAAAAATTAAAGAAAATCTGTGAAAACGTGCTTGAAACCAAGCTAAGTCATAAGGAACTATTTGATAACTTGAAGAAAACTGGTGATAAAATTTTATCTACTTATTTTAGCTTATATAATATAGTCTATATAAATGAAAAACAATGTAGGTGTAATAAACAGGAAAGTACCATTTGACGTATACCATTCATGATAATAGTAATTACCTCAGTAGCCTATTCCCTTACGAAAATTAACCATGGTTTTACTACAAATAAAACCAAAAAACATGGCTACTGTACTTAAACCATGGTAACTACAAATTAACCATGGTTTTGGTATTCTAACCATAGTCTAACCATGGTATTTGTAGTAAAACTGAGGTTTTACAAATGTTAAACAATACGCCAAAAAACATGGTTACTACACTTGTACTATAATAAAACCATGGTTATTTTCCGTAAGGGTTAGCCTAGTACGCATAATTATCTACATATAGATTATGGTATAATACCATTAAGGCACATGGTTTTAAACTGGTTTTCACAATAGAAATGCTCATAATGTATCCGACACAAGCAAAATCGTTGCTGTACAGACGTCTGTGGAGCTTGAGATAAATGTTGTATGAGCGCCCTCTTGTGTCCAGAAGCCTTTCCATCAAGTCATACTTACGTTCAATATTCGGTTTATAAGCAATATTTCCCCCGACTAATTCTTTTCCCCGAGTAGGTTACTTACGGCATTTAGTTATTGATTAAGACTGGCAAATATTAACGACGAATAAATTGAAGTGCTTTGTTGTTTAGGCATCTCATCTCTTGCTCCGCTCACAGTGGACAGGTGCTCTCACTAAGTAATATTGAATGAGCTGTCCTTGAGCAGCTGTTGTTCCACCAATTCTCAAAGGTAATCACAGTAATGGACGTCTAAGTTATCTACATACACACATAAATAAATATGTTTCCGAAGAGACTCGCTCGCTAATCAATCGCGCGGCTGCTGCATCTGTTGATGGAGGTTTCGGAAGTGCAGCGGAAGATGGACGCGCTGATCGATGCCTGCAGCCAATCAGCGGCGGCGACACTCACTGTCGCCGCGGGACACGCTCATTAGGTGCCCGGATCCTCTGCTCTGGAGGAAAACTCGCACCAGTGTACGTAATGAAAACGATTGATTGAAGTTAGTGATAGATAGATAGATAGATAGATAGATAGATAGATAGACTGTGGATTGAGGCCTATAATTCAGTCAGTCAGTAGGCTAAAAGTCAGTATCTGTTCATGCATAAAGTCAGTTACAATGAGTTGTAGTCCTGTGGCAGTATAGGCACAAAATATGGATCAGCCTACAGCTGAATTTACATAGTAATAATAATAAAGCTAAAAATGATGGTTATTTGTATCATTCTACATTATCTTTTTTATTTTTGTAATAGTAAAACGCTTTCTGCTGAAGAAATATGCCACAGAGTATGTCATATACAGGCATAAATAGAGCTTAACATGACATACGAAGTGATCTATCCTCTAGCATACATAGACTTTTGTGAATTTACACAAGGAGCATGTGTTCGGATGTCTAATTCACTCCTGTTTAATATGGTGACTCGGAGACCTCGGATAAGTCACAGTGCTTTCTCTGTTCTTGCTTTTGAAGGTTGAGCGTCTCCCTGTTTTTCCAGAAGCCTGTCTGAACCTCATAAGAAGTCATCTGCTTGAAGACTGACAGCTCAAGCCTGCCTTTTTGGGCTAACCCCTGCTGCTGAGCAATATTCATAAATTTAATTTCCAATCTTCTCTGCCTTTTATTAGTTTGGGTGTTATTAAATGAGATTGCTTCATCTTAATATATATCCAGCGCCAGTGAACGTGTCTGGGAGTCGGTACTCAAATCCAATAACATGGCCTGTACTTAGTGCACGGCTCTAATAAATGGTGGCGTGTGTGATGCATATGCGGACATAGAGCCCACATCACTTACTCGCTCATTCACATACAGCAGACAATAATGTGCGCACTGTCTTTCAAAGCAACTCTGCCCGAGTCTAAAAAAAGAAGGACCAGAGCATCCAGCCTAAAGAGAATTCTTCATTACATCTGTGCACCGGTTATTAAAAGTGAGTTTGCATATGTTTTTGATTAAAATTGTTGTGTGGACAGTAGTTGCTTAGTTATAGTGTTATTCTGCACAGATCTGTTGATATTAGCATAACATACCCAACCAACACAAGGGAATTATGACACCTATCAGTCATGCTGACTGCAAACAATTTGATTGTATTTCATTGGATTATCAATTAGATTGCTGTGCAGTTCTTGAAAAAAGATGTTCTCGAATATTTTCTTAAGAACTTAAGAGTCTTATTTTTTCTTTTAAGAAGAAAATGGCAGGATTAAGATGTTATCTGATTGCAACTGTCTTTTTATTGAATCATCTACATAGTTGAGTTTCCATAACTGATTCTGTTATTTATGCGTTTATCACTGTGCAAAGTTTTAGGCACAAAACCTTAAAGGTCACCTTTTTGCACCACATGTCCGAAATGAAAAATGCTGCATTGGAAGATGCATTTCAACACAGGAAAGCATCAAGGCACATCTGAATCAATGTTATCTTCACTTCCTGTCTCATAAGATGCCTTCATCTGATTAATTTTTGAAGCATGTATCCTTCGCTGGCCTATTTACGAACATCCCACAATCCTAGGTGTTCAATTCAATGTCGGTTTAAAAATCTAAAAGTTGTGATTGGTTGTACATTTTGTATAAATGTAGGTTTTTGACCAACCTTTTCCATATTAGCGTAAGTATAACCAGAGCTCTCTACATTTCGAAGATTGTTAAATTGTTGTGCTGCCTCAGAAGTCCGAAATCAGTTTCGTAAGGTGGTTTCATACGCAAATGCTGCAAGTCAATTGCCTAAACTTTCAGACACAACCAACAAAGCAGGCACACTATCCACCTTATTTTTCTCATAAGAGTAGGCATGGCTATTTGTAAATTTATTGTGTCTGGCCTTTGGTGTCATCTGCTTCCAGCTATTTTTAGCTGTACAAAACAGCTTGTTTTGCTGCTTGATATTGCAAACGTCTCGGTTACGTATGGTAACCCTCGTTCCCTGATGGAGGGAACGGAGACGTTGTGTCGAGTAGTGTACGACACTAGGGGTCGCTCTTGGGAGCCCAAACACCTCTGACAGTTTTGAAAAATGCCAATGAAATTGGGTGTGCAGAATTTGCATAGCTGGCCACGCCCCGGATATCCGGGTATAAATAGGGCAGCATGTGCATCTGCTCACTCGTTCTGATCTGAGGAGCCGAGCGTCTCAGCTCACTCAGAGGCGGACCAGAGTTGTGGCACGGACGACACAACGTCTCCGTTCCCTCCATCAGGGAACGAGGGTTACCATACGTAACCGAGAAGTTCCCTGTCTGTCGTACACTCCGAGTTGTGTCGAGTAGTGTACGACACTAGGGGTCCCTATATAAAACCGCCACAAGTCTGGTCACGTCACGAGTGGTCAGCGCAGATAGTAACAAGTCAACGTGTTAACATAAGTGCAGCTCACCTCTTGCGACCATCCAACGTCCAAGGACTGACCTGTTATAGCAGAGTCCTGCAGCCGGGCCTTTCCTCAGTGGAGCGGCTGAGTGTCTTGAGAACGTTGGGAGAGTATCTGTTTCCTGTAGGAAAAAGGCACTGCGGAGATCACAACCTGCCCAGAGGGGGGTATAACGTGAAAACATTAGATATGGGACCTGAGGTGGGTCTCACGCTAGGGGAGACAACCAAACTCAGACCTTAGAGACAAACCTGCCTTCAGGGGAAACACCGCACCACAGAGAGTTATAGGTGGAAATACACATATGGGGCCACATAAGGAGAAACTGCATATGGGGCACAAATCCAACCAAGAGTTAGAAAAGTAACCATACCTTGTGTTGAGATTTCGCAGCGAGTTCCTCCGCTGAACTCTGCCACGTCCAGAAGTGCCAAGTGATGGAGAAGGTGTTCAGGGTTCGCGTCAGGAAACCTACTGAAACTTGAAAGCGTAATCACCATTTAGGGGAAGCGCTTAAGCAAGCTCTACACCCAACCAGAGTGCTGCGCCAAGAGCTTGCGATTAAAACTCTAGCTGACACCGGTTCCATGCGCAAACTGGCAAGTGTATAGGTGTAGCCCAACCTGCAGCTCTGAAGATGTCTGTTAACGAGGCTGCATTGCGAGAGCCGCCAAGGCAGCGATGCCCCTGGTCGAGTGGGTTCTCACTCCCTGTGGGCAAGGCAAGCCTCTGGCCTGGTAGGCCATACAGACCGCATCCACAAGCCAGTGGGAGATCCTTAGTTTGGAGACAGCCTTCCCCTTCCATTGTCCTCCATAACAGACAAAGAGCTGACCTGAACGTCTGAGAACGTTCCAGGTAATGTGTGGGACACGGACCGGACATGATAGGGTCAGGTTGGGGTCATCTTCCTGGTAAGGAATTGCTTGCAGGGTCACCACCTGCTCTGAGGGAGTGGTGGTTACCATGGGCACGTATCTAGGCCGGGTTCCCAGGACAACGTGAGAGTTCACCAGCCCGAATTCCAGGCATGAACGTTGACGGAAAGGGCTTGAAGGTTTCCCACTCTTAACAGGGGTGAGCGCCACCAGGGAGGCCGTCTCCATGGAGAGGGCACCGAATGGACCGACTGAGGACTCAACGGATCTTACTGTAGGCCCGAGGACCATAACAGATCAAGAGGGGATGTGGGGCTACCAGGGAGGGTTCACCTTCCGGGCACCTCTTAACAAATCGTGCCCCACCGATCTGCCTTCTACCAAGTCGTGGTGGCTGTACATAGATCTTGATGTAGAAGCCGAAAGGTGCCTATCCAGGCCTCCTTGGAGGAGGGATAGCACAGATTTGATGCCGCAATTCCGTGGGTTCTACCCTTAGGAAGAACGCTATTCCCAGGACATACCACCGTCTGGCTCAGTCGTGCAAAGGGTGCCTCCCATTGTGGGTGGAAGGTTTCTGGAGTCCTTCCTGGTCGCGTTCAGGGACCATAGAAGGAAGTTCCAAAAATCTGGGCGCGGGTGCCAGATTGTGCCCCTTCCCTGAGGAAGGAGGTTCCTTCTCAGGGGGGTGTGTCAGGAAGGCAACGATGGTAGGAGCGCGAGCTCCAAGAATCAAGTTCCGTTGGGCCAACAGAGCTACCAAGAGAAACTGTTTCGAAACCTTCCTGACATTGCACCATGTCTGTGCAATAAGGCTCACTGGGGAATAAGCCGTATGGTCCACTGAGTGTCAACAGATCTGAACCGAGGGAGTCCTTGGTCAGACTGTATTACCTACTGCAATGAGTGGATTCCGGTAAGGCAACAGATCTACCTGTGCCTGGCTGAATTGATTCCAAAACAGCTGGACCGTCTGAGGGTGGAGCCTCCACTCACCTCAGGGCGAACCCGTCACCCGGAAAGTGAGTGGCGCACAGAAGCCTGAGTCTGTGCTGGCTCCAGGGCAAGAGATGGCGGGTGAGTTGCGATATGTGAAACTAGCGTACACCATCCTGGTGGTTGGTGTATGCCACAGTCGCTGTGTTGTCAGCGCCGACCAACACATGCTTGTCGCGACAGAGGCCAAAACCCCTTCAGGGCCCAAGCATTGTGAACAACTCAAGGCAATTGAATGCCTAAGCAGCCGAAGGCCTAATTGAACCCCGAGGCTGCATACCCGTTGCACATGGCACCCCAGCTTGACTTGGAAGCAACTGTAGAGACACAGTGCGTAGGGGGAACAGGGGGAGCCTTGTACTGACGAAGACAAAGTCTTGGAAGGATCAAGACATGACAGTACGCGTCCTTCAGGTTCAACGCCACCGACCAATCTTAAGCCCTGACCCACAAGGGCTGTATGTTCCAGGGCTAACATTTGAATGGGAGCTTGAAAAGGGCCCGATTCAAAATATCCCTGTTTTAAGATTGGCATGAGTCGATCACCCATCCTAGTACAATGAAGTAGGGGCTGAAAAACCCCTTCCCTCATTTTGGCTGCCGGGGTAGGCTCTATCGCACCCTTCCCAGGGGGGCTGCGATTTCCGCTTTAGGAACCACAGCATTCTCGCCCTGAGTCGACTGCAGGAGAATGCCATAGACTTCAGCGGATGCCTCGCAACCTGAGTCGTGTAGCCAAGTCAAGTAATTCTCGAGAAGCTAATGGGAGATTGCGCCCACGTAGGGACTCTTCTAGCATTCTCAGTGAATTATACCCGACGTACCTGGAATGGGGATGTCGCTGAATAAAGCAAAGAGCGCCGTGCTTGGAGATGAAGCCCCAAGAACACGGTGTGACTTTGCCAACATGCAGAGAACCAGGTAAGTGCCCAACCACCCTGGCCTGCAGGCTCAGTATCTAGCTGTCACATGGAGGGCTATTGCTGCAAGATAACCGAGACTGACCAGGCAGTGACTGTCTGCGGAAGACAGACAGTCAGAAATGGTTGTGCCGAATCCACCTCTCATCCCCGGGTCGAGAGTGGATCTGGGTGGGTCAGTTAGGCCGCCTGCTCTGGATTGCTCGTCTGAGGAAAAACTAGAAGCCTAACGAGGGTTCTAGCAAGCCTGCTGACAAGCTGGTGTTGCCACCTTCCTACAAGAACTTTGACCGCTGGGCGGGTCTGGCCAGAGGTCCGGCTGTCGCAGGGCCTCAGGAGTTCTATAGGGGGCCGTCCGTAGCGACGAACAGACAGGAGTAGTCGGGGGAGAGGGCTGAAGCCAGACCCACGGCTGAGGCTGCTCCTTAACCACCGTGAAGGACTTGCGTACAAATTCTATCACGGTGTTGCCAGAAGGACTGACCTGGGAAAAAGTGGACATCGCCCTTGCCAGAGCATGCGCCACGACCTCATAGCTCAGCGAGCGTAATCGGTCATTATACGCAGTTCCCGTAGCTCTAGGTTGGAACCACCCTCATATCGAACTCACAACGCCACGGCCCGAATGCCCAGAGGATGGCCGTGGCATGTAAGGCGGACGCAGCTCGTCCAGAAGACGTGTAAGCCTTGCCCGGAAAGTACTTACTGGCTCTGGACGGGGGTCATGGGAGGAATTCAACAAGCGGCAGCGTTTTGCGGGGAGTACCCCGCAAATGCCCCCTCCGCCTGGGGAACCCCTGAACCCCCTCGCTGGACCCCCATCGAGGGTGGTGAAGGAGGAGAAGTTGGTCTATCACGATCCACCCGTTTTTTGTTTTTTTTTTTAAACGGGCTTTCTGCGATCCCATTGACTTCTCGTGCACTTCCAGGAAACAGGCACTGGAAACGAGCATACAGGTCGTTACCCAGATGTCTATTAATCAGCCCTTCCTTGGCTGCCCGTTTCAGGCACGGCCGCCATTTTAGCATCCGCCTCAAACTGAGAATCAACCCCCCAGAGGTTTGCTCAGCTGAAACTTCAGCTTAAAACAGTTTACGCCCTCCTAGTGATGCTGCCGCTAACCATTTTCGCCCAATTAGGAGCTCCAAATAAGAAAGTCAGCTGTACTAAGACAGACTAACAAACTTGTCCAGAAGCTCGATCGAGGGACGCGAGGAGCGAGGGGTTTGCGGGGTTTTGACCCGGCAAAACCTTCCTTGCTTTCTAATGCTCGTCACCAACGCACATCGCAACGGCCTCGTACCCGGAAATAGAAGGACCGGAGCGGGAAGCAGTCGGGGTGAGCTGCAGCTTGACGTAAAGCACACGGCTTGTGAGCAGAATGCGCCCGGGTCATGTTTTCGCCGGCAAAACATGAATCAACAACAAGCGCTGCATCAGCGTGAGAATCTCAACACTGAATACAACGGTCGTGTCGATCGTTTGGAACGAGGAACGCGAGGAGCGAGAGGTTTGCGGGGTTTCCACCCGACAGAGCCTTCCCTGCTTCCTAATGCTCGCCACCAACGCACATCGCAACAGCCTCGTACCCGAAAGTAGAAGGACCGAAGCGGAAAGCAGTCGGAGTGAGCCGCGGCTTCACGTAAAGCACGCGGCTCACGAGCAAAGCGTGCCCATGATCGAGTTCTAGCAAGCAAAACATGAATCAACAACAAACGCTGCATCAGCGTGAGCATAACTCAACACTGAACACAACGGTCGTGTCGCAACCAGGATGACACGGAGGGAAAGATATGTTAACCAACACACAATCCTACCGTGTCAGCTCTTTCAGAGAAATCACTCTTTTAGAAGGAAGATTGCTCTTCAAGATCGCCGTCGATGCACCCAGGGGACTCTCACAACACTAGCTGTGTTAGAGAGGGAGAGACCGTTGTCTGTGCCGCAGATCCAACAACGAGAGAGGTGAATGTTGCTGCTTCTCACGCAGAGACGCTGCATTCGGCTCCGAAAAACAGAACGAGTGAGCAGATGCACATGCTGCCCTATTTATACCCGGATATCCGGGGCGTGGCCAGCTATGCAAATTCTGCACACCCAATTTCATTGGCCTTTTTTAAAACTGTCAGAGGTGTTTGGGCTCCCAAGAGCGACCCCTAGTGTCGTACACTACTCGACACAACTCGGAGTGTACGACAGATAGGGAACAGCAGGATTCATCTGTTGTGCAGGTATCAGATCATTAAAAAAACAAATAACATAAGAAAAACATCTGTGAGCATGTTAATAACAGGAGCATCTGTAAAATATATATATAGTGTATATATAGTGTATGAATTTGTAGCCATAGACTTGCGCATTTGTACTAACATAAAAAGGACATTTTATTTCTAAGAAACTAATAATTATTGTTTTTCACGTTAAACATCTATTCGAGAACAGAGTATTGATAAACATGGTCTAAACATACACAGTGTAAACACTCATATTACATCCTATTGTTATACGATAAATAAGTAACTAAATAATATGATATTAAATCATAAACATAAGCATGCTTTGTATGTATTATACAATACAAAAACATTTTATATCGGGGAAACTATATTATTATTGTTAAGCGTAAGTGTAAACACTATTACCTTTTATATCGCATGTTTTCTATTGTATAGAACGTTAAAAAAACATCTTGGTGTCGTGAGACATTTTGATGCAATGAAATGAAACGTACTTCATAATGTTTCACTTGCTGTAGCCATGAATTATAGTTTGAAAAAAAGTCTTAACTAGTAAAATGTGTACAAGTCACAGTAACACAGTAACAACTAACGCAAGCAGGCTAATAAAAGAAAGACTTACTCACGTAAATATCTCTGATGGATCGCGCCATGTGTCACATCATGTTCTTCCTCTGAATTCTTATTCCTCACAGCGCATCTTCTTACAGAAACGACAAGTAGCCCAGATGAACTTGGAAAAGAAAAAGTCTCGGCGCTTTGTTTACAGTGATGTGGGCGTTACGTTTGGCGCGCGCCCTCACGTGGCGATTACACTATGAAAAGCGAAAGCATCTTGTGGGCGTGATCTAATTAAAAATAATGAAGCAGACGGGAGAGATTGAACATGGAGTTGGTTTCATACGGATTACTTCATCAGAGAATATTTGTTTTCGGCAAGAGGGGCTTCATCTAAAAGTAAAAACATCAAGCTTTCTATAGATATATCTCTCATGTGTGTGTGTCACGTATTCGCTGAGTTTTAGTTCATTTTACTGATGCATTTCAAAATGATACGTGTGGAGACTGCTGAATGCGCACCCTGTTTATTTTCTTTTGCAAAAGCATAATATTTTGTTGATATTGTGAGTGTACACAAATAAAAGTAGACTCTCTACAGATTTAAATGATGTATTACTCTTATATGTACGATCAAAAATGAGCGAGCATTTTAGGTTCTTTTTGCTCGTGTCATGAACAGATGCAATTGGCGTCGCCGGCGCCACCGTCGACCCCAGGAGGTTAACCCTCTGGGGTCTGAGGGTGTTTTGGGGCCCTGGAGAAGTTTTGACATGCCCTGACATTTGTGCTTTTTTCAGTATCTTAAAAACACATTAATGGCTAAAGTCTGGTTACACTGTAATCAGCACAAACTGGGCTACAATAATATGTAAGCAACATGAATGTACATGTTTGTGTTTTTGAGAAAACAATGTTTATGCGTGGTTAGTGAAAATCTATTTTTTTTTAGTCACTCAAATAAGACCAAGAAACACATTCAGAACATTCGTGCACAAGACTTTTGAGATCTGGATGTGTTAGGCTAGAGTTTTTTCTACAAAATGATGTGAAAATCATCTCATTCAGTCATTCACAAAAAACAATATACTTATTTAAATTTTCTAAGACGTGTTTTGTGATCGAAAGGGAATATGCGAGGGAGTGACAATGGGCACTGAATATTTAGTGATTCACACCTGAGAGACAAAAGGCCCTCCCCTAATGGCCCATCAATGAGACTGTGACTGTCAGGTAAGAAACAATGTGAGAAGATTCCGAGATTGAGGTTTTAGATTATCTGTATTTTATTTACAACACAGTATAATATAAACATACATTATGAAGGTCAAAGACACATTATTAAGCACACTGATCTAACCACAGAGATGTGAACAGATGGTGTGTAATTCCTGAAAATTGTTTTCTGAATTCTGTTCAACAAGTAACACAAGTAAATCATACCTGATATTTAAGTGCTTGCAAAACTCATCATCAGTAGTCAAGGAACTTGTTTTACCAATAGAAAATCAGTGTAATTGAAGATCTGATGTTGGTACAGTGCTCTCAGAGGAAAAGTTTGCAGGATTCATCTGTTGTGCAGGTATCAGATCACAAACAACTAAAGCAAAACAAAAAACATATGTGAGCATGTTAATATCAGGAGCAGTTTAAATGATCCTTGCTAAATAAAAGCATTAGTTCTATAATTTCTATCCCAAAAAATATTCATATAGGTATCTAGTCACTAACATAAATAAATGAATAAATCAGTGCACATGTTGATAGGCCTGGAGCAATATTGTTACATTAGCGATCACTAATATTGCCCATGTGATTTTATAGCTATCATATGCACACATGCTTTGTATTTATTATTATACAGTATAAAAACAACATCTGAGAAACTAAATTACTATTAAGCACATACAGGCTTGATTAGATAATTGCAGAGTATTCAACAGTAAAGACTAGTCTAAGTATTCTTATACATTACTTTTATATCGTCTAAACATTAGCCCTACTTTAATGTTAATTTGTTTATGAAATATAAAACATTCCTGAGGCCTTACAGATGCATTGAAAAGTTGCCTATGATATTTCAAAATGTTGCACTCGATTTCACATATTTTAGTCAGGAATTATAGTTTTGAAAAAGTCCAACTAGTAAATGCGTTCAAGTTTATGTCTCAACAACACATTATCTAATGTTAATAAGAAACATTACTTACGTTCTGTTTGTGAGATAAACAAGCTCAGTCTGTTCCTCTCAGCGCGTCCTCATCCGGAGTAAATACAAGGCTTTTTCCTCTTAGCGCTTTCTTCCAAAAACGAAAGTATCCGACACAAGCACGTTGCCGCTTTGTTTACGAGTTGATGTGGGCGTTCATTTCGCGCGTCTTTCACGTGGATGTTTGTAATAACAATAGCGCCACCGCGCGTGGGCGTGAACTAATTAGCGGTAATGAGCTCAGATGGGGAAAACAGGACATGGTATTGGTTTCATACGGATTACTTACACACAGAATATGTGTTTTCGATTAAACTTACTTCATTTAAAAGTAGACATTCCAAGCTTTCTATAGACATATCTCTGGTGTTTGTGTGTCATATATTCGCTGAGTTTTAGTTCATTTTAGTGACGCGTTTCAACTGGATATTCACGGAGACTGAGAAGACTGAAATGACACGCTGTATATTTACTTTATTTACAAAAACCACGAACATTTGTTAATATGTTGACCGTACACAAATAAAAGTAAACTTTCTACAGATTCAGGTGATGTATTACTTTTATGTGTCCAGTCAAAATTGAGGGAGCAATTCAAGTTCTTTTTGCTCACATCTGGAAAAAGTGCGTGTGCTCCCGCCTGCGGGTTAGCCGACCCCAGGGTGTTAACAAGAAACGAAACAGGAAAGACCAAATAAGGGCACAGAAGGGCGAAACCAACAAAACAGTCCACAGGGGTGTGACATTACTCCCCCCTCCCGGATAACATATACACCAGGGAGGGGGGGTGGGTGGATCAGGGAGCTCAGGAAGCCATGGCGGGTCAGGGAGCTCGGGGAGCCACGGCGGAGCATACAGTCCAGGAGGCCATGGTGGGTCAAGGAGCTCAGGGAGCCACGGCAGAGTATACAGTCCGGGAGGCCATGGCAGATCAGGGAGCTCAGGGAGCCATGGCGGAGTATACAGTCCGGGAGGCCATGGCAGATCAGGGAGCTCAGGGAGCCATGGCAGAGCACACAGTCCGGTAGGCCATGACGGAGCAGACAGTTAATGCGGGCTCAGGAGGAGCGGGCTCTGGACGCCGCTCAGGACGAGCAGGCTCTGGACGGTGCTCAGGAGGGCTGGACGGGACCAGCTGAGACGTAGGAGGGCTGAACGGGACCAGCAGAGACGTAAGAGAAGGAGAGAGGATAGGGGCATCAAACTCTTAACCCTTAACCCATGTCCTTAATATATATTTGGCTTGCCACATGAGAGGCCGGCGGCTTAGAGCACGGGGCGGCGGCCAGAGTCCTTGAGCGGCTGGCGGTTCCGGGCTGAGGAAGTGGATGGAGCCTTGGATGACGTGGGGTCGTTTGGGGAGGGGTAGGCGGTCCAACGCAGACAGATCAGCCGCGCAACCCTCTCGCAGATTGGCGGTAACGCCGGATCACGACGCCACAAACAGGTTTTCTGCCTGGGTCGCTCGTGAAATGGCGGCCGTAACAGAGCGTGCTCGAGCGATGGCGGCGTCAGCACAGCCCGCGCACAAAATGGCGGCCGCGACGGAGCGCGTTAACGCGATAGCGGCGACAGCGGTGCCCGTTCACAAAATGGCGGCCGCGTCGGAGCGCGTCCACACAAGGGCGGCGACGGCGGAGCCCGTACACAAGATGGCGGCGAGAACAGAGCTCTGTCACGTCACAGCCGCCATACAAGAGCCATTTAAAGTTGCAGTTACCTTTCCTGAGTCAAGTCAAGTTTCCAATTTAAGTCAATTTACAGCTGCATTTCCCGAGTTAAGTCAAGTCTCCAAGTCAAGCAAGATTACAGCTCCTGTTTCTACATCTAGTCAAGTCAGAGCTGCTCCTCCTAAGGCAAGTCAAGTTACAGCCATCTTTCCTGAGCCACTGCACAAGATGGCTGCCCCGCCAGAGCCACTGCACAAGATGGCTGCCACGCCAGAGTCTGTCGCAAGGATGGCCGCTAAGCCAGCGCCCGCTAACGCCACGTCTGTCAAGCCAGCGCCCGCTAACGCCACGTCAGCCAAACCACAGCCTGCTCAGGACATCTCCGTCAAGCCACAGCCTGTTCACGTCATGTTTTCTGCTCCTGGTTCTACACCCCTCATGGCCGCACTTCCTGAAGTGGTTCCTGAGTCAAGCAAAGTCACAGTCCTGGTCCCTGAGTCGAGTTACGTCCTGCCTGAAGGCCCCGAGCCTCGCCAGGTCTCATTCGACATTTCAAGATCACAGCCTATCATGATGGCCCACGTGCTGGACACTCCTCTAGTGACTGTAAGGGCGGCTAAAATGGTGCTCCTTAATGCCACGGCGGCTACCCCCGAATCAAGTCAAGACACAGAGTCAAGCCAGGTCACGGCTGTGCCCCTCGAGTCAAGCCAGGTCACGGCTGTGCCCCTCGAGTCAAGCCAGGTCACAGCTGTTCCCCACGAGTCAAGTCACGTTACAGCTGTTGTTCCTGAGTCAAGCCATGTTGTTCAGGAGCCAAGTCCCGTTACAACGGATCTCCATGAACCAGGCCAAGCTGCTGCTGTCGTTCCAGAGCCAAGTCAAGCTTCAGCCGCTGCTCCAGAGTCAAGTGAGGCTACGGCTGTAGCTTCCAAGTCCAGTCAAGTTTCCAAGTCCAGTCAAGCTTCCAAATCCAGCAACGTCAAGGCGATCGTTCCTGCGTCAGGCAACGTCAGGGCCGTGGTTACTGAGTCAAGTAAAGTCATTGCTCTTCACAAGCCAGTTCAAGACACCGCTGATCTCCATGAGCCAAGTCAAGTCACCGCTGATCTCCAAGAGTCAAGTCAGCTGACTACTGAGCTTCACGAATCAAGTGAAGTCACGGCCAATCTCCACAAACTAAGTCAAACCACAGCTGATATTCATGTGCCAAATGAAGTTATTGCTGCTGTTCCAGACTCAAGTCACGTCTCGTCCGACCGCCCAGACTCAAGTCACGTCTCGTCCGACCGCCCAGACTCAAGTCACGTCTCGTCCGACCGCCCAGACTCAAGTCACGCCTCGTCCGACCGCTCAGAGTCAAGTCACACCTCGTCCGACCGCTCAGAGTCAAGTCACGCCTCGTCTGACCCTCCAGAGCCCCGTCACATCTCGTCTATCTGTCTAGAACCTCGCCATGTCTCGTCTGACCGCTCTGAGTCAAGTCACGTCCCGCCTGACGGTCCAGAGCCTCTCCATGTTTCATCAGACCTCCCAGTAGCTCGTCAGGTCTCGTCTATTCGTCCGGAGCCAAGTCACGTCTCGTCTGACCTTCCAGAGCAGTGCCATGCCTCGTCTGATATCCCAAGTTCACAGCCTTCTATGATGGTCAGTATGCTGGATCCACCACAGGGGTCAGTGAGGGCAGTGAACATCTCAGCGGCACCAACATCGCCAAGATCCATCATCAAAGAGGTCCTTTCACCCGCCACTGCTCTTCCCTTTATGGCGGTTGCCATTTGGTGTGTGTGGGCTGCACACTGTGCTCCTGAGGTCACGCCTGATCTCAAGTCTGCTCCAGAGCCCCCGTCTGGGCTCGAGTCTGCTCCAGAGGTCCCGTCTGGGCTCGAGTCTGCTCCAGAGGTCCCGTCTGGTCTCAAGTCAGCTCCTGAGGCCACGTCAGCTCACAAGCCTGCTCTAGAGCTTCCGTCTGGTCTCAAGTCTGCTCCAGAGGTCACGTCTGGTCACAAGCCTGCTCCAGAACTCCCGTCTGGTTACAAGCCTGCTCCAGAGCTCCCGTCTGGTCACTGGCCTGTTCCAGAGCTCCCCTCGGTCGGAGAAGCCGCGCCAATACCTCCTGAGGTGTCAGCTTCGGCTGTGGATCCTCCCTTGGAGGTGGCGTCCCCTTACAAGCTCTCTGCTTCTCCCCCTATTCTGTCTACCTCCTCTGTCCCTGTTCTCCCCAGGTTCGAGACCATGACGCAGGTTCCAGTTCCGCCCCGGAGGGCTGCTGCGCCTCCTGTTCCGCCCCGGAGGGCTGCTGCGCCTCCTGTTCCGCCCCGGAGGGCTGCGGCACCTGCTCCGCCTCCTGTTCCGCCCAGGAGGGCTGCTGCACCTTCTCCCCCTATTCTGTCTGCCTCCACTGTCCCTGCTTTCCCCAGGTCCCAGACCGTGACCCAGATTCCTGTTTCACCCGAGAGGGCTGCTCCGCCTCCTGCTCCACCTCCTGTTCCGCCCCGGAGGGCCGCTCCGCCTCCTGTTTCGCCCTGGAGGGCTCCTGCGCCTCCTGCTCCACCCTGGAGAGCGCCCGCGCCTCACGCTCTGCCTCCGGCTCCGCCCTGGAGGGCTCTTGTGTCGCTTGTCCCGCCTCCGGCTCCACCCTGGAGGGCTCCTGCGCCTCCTGATCCGCCTCCGGCTCCGTCCTGGAGGACTCCGGCGCCTCCTGCTCCACCCTGGAGGGCCCCGGCGTCTCCGGCTCTGCCCTGGAGGGCTCCTGCTCCGCCTCCGGCTCCGCCCTGGAGGGTACCTGCTCTGTCGGCCCTGCCTCAATCACTGGGCCCTCCACATGGACCTGGCCCTCCAACCCTCACCCTGTCTCGCTCCCACCCCACCGCACCCCTGGACTGTTGTTCCCTTAGAGCGTCTGGAAGCCGCTCCTTGGGGGGGGGCTATGTCACGAATCTGGTCTGTGTCCCGCTGTCCACCAACCACCAGATGTCACTCTCGCATCACTTACGCACTCTGACTGTCACTATACATCTCGGACTGCATCTCCCATCCTCCACCGCTCTTATTGCGGCAGTCCCCGTGACCAATCAGGCGCCCTATAAAAACCCCGCTCCTTTTTGTGCCCTTCACGGTTGGTTGTATTTTCCTGTTGTTGTTATTATTAGCGTTTCCTAGTTTCCTCGTTCCTGGTTTTTGTTCTCTCGCCTGGTTTCTCGTTTGGACTGTCTAGCCGCCTGCCTTTTGGACTATTGCTCACGTTTATTGGATTACTCTCTCCCACTGCCTTTGATATTCCTGTCTGCTCCCGTCTCGACCCAGCCTGTACGACCATGTCTTTGTCTCGCGTTTTAAATAAAAGCTTGCATATGGATCCGCTCGCCTCTCGTCTCGTTCACTTCGTTACACATGGGAAGATCGCAACGGATAGTCTCATCGTCCAGCCCCAGCTGAAAACACGCACCTAGAGCAGTGTCGTGCCAGCTCAGCTGGTTAGCTAGCTCGAGGAAATCCTCCACATACCGCTCCAACCTCCGACCGCCTTGCCGCAAACCCCACAGAGCTTCCTCAGCCGTCATCTTGTATTTGGCCCGATCTTCTGTCAGGATGTGTGTATGAAGGAGCCGAGGATGAGGAAATAAAACAAACGGGTTTTAATAATAAATCCAACAAGGGTACAGACAGGAACAGCAGGGGAACACACTCCAACATAACATTAAGATCGGACAGGGACAACGGAACTGAATCAAACTTATAAAGGGAAGCTAACGAGACACAGACAGGTGTGGGTAATTAACCAATGATGACTTAACAAGAAACGGAACAGGAAAGACCAAATAAGGGCACAGAAGGACAAAACCAACAAAACAGTCCACAGGGGTGTGACACTGACAAGAAGACTGAATCCAACATCTGGTGACAACATAGCATAACAAGAAATTTCTAAACTATTTTTCGAAAGCCGGTTCTTCGTTTTTAATGTGTGATATTCAAATTGGCATCTTAAATGAGTTCACCTTCATTATTAACTCTGGTGAAAAAAAACAGCATATGCTGGTAGGTATGTTTTGATGCTGGGATGCTGGTTAGGTAGGTTTTGATGCTCACCAGGGAAATCATGACATGAAATTTACATTTTAATAAAGTCAATCACTGTTATAACAGTACCACTTTGAGGAAGTTTCCTGGTATCTCAGAAAGTCAACCCAGGTGGAATAAGGGGCTACTTTAATAATACTTTTTTGGCCCATGGGCTGTGCCATGTCACAAAAAGATCTTAGTAATTATAATTAAGGAAAGAAGCTGGATTAAACAGCTGCTCACAGCTTCTGTAACAACCACAGGAGGATTAGACAGGCCTTTATTCTTGAACACAGGTGTTAAATACACAAAGTTAAGCACAGGACTGCCATCTGGATGTCAGAATAAAGACTGTCATGACAATTTTCAAATGCAGATTTACCAATCAATTAGTTAGTATAAAAACATTCAGAAATGAATCACTGAGAAATGTAGATGCATTGAAAAAATATTTGTGTGTATATATATATATATATATATATATATATTTTAATGCTTTTGAATATGAGCTTGGTTGTGTATTTGTTAATCATAGTTCAGTACAGCATTTGTATAAGGGTGGCCTTGGGATTAGTTAAATAGTAATGATTATTTTTACCATAAATTTAAAATCATTTAAATTTATTAATATATTGTCAATACTCTGTTTTATAACAATTGTCATATTTGGTGAGGGGCCCCAAAATAGCACAAATGACATCTTCATTTCAGTAGCACCGCCTGCTTAAAAAAAGTGTCACACACAATCTTTATGATAAAACAGTGAGCTGGGTGAAGAGTAAAGATAAAAGAGAGGGATGTGGTTAATTCTGTATCTTTGTTTGTTCCTGTCTTGCAACTGTATCTCTGTAGCTTTAATGAACAGTTCAGGTACCTGTAAGCTACAGGGACACTTTACACTGAATGGGATGTACCAGGATGGAGACTTTCTCATTGGTGGTTTGTTTGAGGTTCAGTACCTCAAAACATTCCCAGTGTTGAGTTTCAGAATGGAGCCAAAGCTACCACACTGTGAGCTGTGAGTCTTGACCACACCAGCAGATGAAAACAAAATATTTATAATTATTTGGAAATGTACAGCTATTGTTATGACTGAATACACACTATAACTTGTCAATGATGATTTAATCTAAGCAGCCCATATTGTACATGATTAAATGGTTACAGGACTGGAATCATTGACTGCATATATTAATTTAGTATAAAAATATTATACATTTGGAACAAAGTCCAAAACCGTGATCTCACATTGATTTGATATTGTGTTATGAAATTCAATTAATCTTTGATTATTATTATTATTATTATTATTATCTTGCTGTTACTGTTATATTTATTATTACTGGAGTTAAGGTTGTCATTTAATTTGTATTGGCATCTGCAGCTTCTATATGACAAGCTTCCAGCAGGCACGAACAATGGTTTTTGCCATCAGTGAGATTAATAACAATCCCAGTCTGCTGCCTAACATCACGCTTGGTTACCAGATCTTTGACAACTGTTTAAGGCTTGGAGTGGCATTCCGTGGTGCTATAGCTCTGGCTAGTGGAACAGAGGAGACCATCTCTGACCTCAACTGCAAAGGCCCACCACCGGTGATTGGAATCATAGGTGATCCAGGTTCTACTCATTCTATTGCAATTTCCAGTGTCCTGGGGCTGTTTCGAGTACCTATGGTATGACAAAAAAAATTATTTTCAAAAGATTAATGTGGAAACTATGAATTATCTCTCAACATTTTTCCCTTGTCACTGTTTACCCCTTTACTATTTATTTACTTAGATATAATCATTTTTGAACACTGTGGCTTTGGAACTGATAACATTTTCCATCTTCCTCACATCTTTCTTTCTGTCTCTGCTCTCCATCCTTCCTAATTAGATTAGCTTCTATGCCACCTGCTCCTGTTTGAGTAACAGGAAAAAGTACCCCTCTTTCTTCAGAACAATCCCCAGTGATGCCTTCCAGGTGCGGGCTATGGTTCAGATCTTGAGGCATTTTGGATGGACCTGGGTTGGTCTCATCTACAGTAATAATGACTATGGCGTCTACGCTGCTCAGTCCTTCCATCAGGAAATGCAGCTTTTTGGACATTGTGTTGCTTTTTCTGAAATCCTGCCCAATAATAACAACCCCAGAGATATTCAGCGCATAATGGGAGTGATTCAGGCCTCTACAGCTAGAGTTGTGGTAGTTTTTTCCCCTTCATCCTTATTGATACCTTTGATGAATGAGGTGGTGTTGCAGAACATGACAGGCAGGCAGTGGATTGCAAGTGAAGCTTGGGCCACTTCACCTATGTTTCACACTTCACGTTTCCACCCATTCCTGGGGGGTACACTGGGCATTGCTATCAGACGTGGAGAGATACAGGGCCTAAGGGACTTTCTGTTACGTCTTCATCCCAACACTGATCAAAGAAATAATATGTTGAGAATCTTCTGGGAGAACATTTTTGGGTGCAGTTTTGAAACTGAGAGTAAAGAGACAGATGGAGAGCAAGTGAAAAGAGTCTGTACAGGACTGGAGGATCTGAACACCACACACACACCATACACTGATGTTTCAGGGTTGAGGGCATCTTACAATGTGTACAAGGCAGTTTATGCCCTGGCATATGCACTTCATGACCTGATACAGTGTGAGAAAGGGAGAGGACCATTCAGTGGGAACAGCTGTGCCGACATGTCAAATCTAAATCCCTGGCAGGTAAAACCCACAAGTATACTGTAGAGCCTCTTCAGGCACATATAAGAGCTGAATGTGGAACAGCCAAATGTGTGCTCTATATTAATTCATATTTCAGATAAACATGTAACATCTGTCCTGTCTATTAAATATACAGCTGGTTCACTACCTACAGAAAGTGAACTTCACCACAGGCTTTGGAGATCATGTGTCATTTGACAAGAATGGTGATGCTGTGGCCATCTATGATGTGTTAAACTGGCAGCCAAACTCTGATGGTGCAATAAGGTTCCACAAGGTCGGTGTAGTAAGTGAAGAGCCAGCAACAGGGATGATTCTCATGCTGGATGAGGATGCAGTATACTGGAACTTTGAGAATAAAAAAGTAATGAACCTTGTGTGTTAAATGTCACCCTTTTTGTAGATATAGTTAAAATACTGTTCAAATCTGTGATATGAAAAATGAGAATTAATTTAAACGCCAATCTTGTCATTATGTAAAAAAGATGAAAAACAAATGACTGATAGCAGTGGATGTCACTTTCAGCCTCCACACTCTGTGTGCAGTGAGAATTGTCCCCCAGGAACCAGACGAGCCACAAAGAAGGGCCTTCCTGTCTGCTGTTTTGACTGCCTTCAATGCGGAGATGGAGAAATTTCCAATACAACAGGTCAGCAGATTATTGTTGGCAAAATTTGAATATAATTTGATATAATTTCACAAAATTCTAATCAAAATGTTATCTTCTGTCTTCTTACTCATAGATGCTACTGAGTGCATAATTTGTCCAGATGAGTTCTGGTCCAGTCCAAATAAGGATCAATGTGTCCCCAAAGAAGTAGAGTTTCTATCCTATGAGGATCCTCTGGGCATCTCTCTGACCACTGCATCTCTACTTGGCACCTGCTTCTGCGCTCTTGTGTTAGCTGTCTTTGCTTATCACCGTCACACTCCTATAGTACGTGCCAACAATTCGGAGCTCAGCTTCATGCTGCTGTTGTCACTCAAACTGTGTTTCCTGTGTGTGCTGCTGTTTATTGGCCAACCGCAATTGTGGACGTGTCAGTTAAGACATGCTGTGTTTGGCATAAGCTTTGTCCTGTGCATCTCCAGCATCCTTGTCAAGACTATGGTGGTAATAGCTGTGTTCAAGTCATCTCAGCCAGAGGGCAAAGGAACAATGAAATGGTTTGAAGCAGCTCAACAAAGATGCACTGTTCTGGTTCTAACAGCACTCCAGATTGTGATATGTGCAGTATGGCTATCAACTGCCTCTCCAGCACCTCATAAAAACAAGCAGTATATCCGCTCTAAGATAGTATATGAATGTGCTGTTGGCTCAGTGGCTGGTTTTTCTATGCTTTTGGGATATATTGGATTTTTGGCAGCAGTAAGCTTCCTGATAGCCTTTCTGGCAAGAAAGCTTCCAGATAATTTTAATGAAGCTAAGTTCATCACTTTTAGCATGTTGATTTTCTGTGCTGTGTGGATTACATTTGTTCCAGCATATGTGAGCTCACCAGGGAAATATGCAGTTGCTATGGAGACATTTGCCATTCTGGCTTCCAGTTTTGGATTACTAATAGCCATATTTGCCCCAAAGTGCTACATCATCCTTTTACATCCAGAGAGAAACACAAAAAAAGCCATCATGGGGAGACAAACACAAAATAAATAGTTTTACTGTGTAATATATTAAGATATGTAATTTAAAATAGTGTGAATATATATGGGAATATTCCTACTACTATTCCCATTTATATGTTTGCACGGTAACACTTTAGTATAGGGAACAATTCTCACTTTTAGCTAGTTACTTATTTGCATGACTATTATTAAAAATATTGGTTGTTTATTAGTACTTATAAAGCACTTACTGTGCATGACCATATTCTACATCTCTAATCCTACCCAATACCTGAACCTAACAACTATCTTACTAACTATTAATAAGCAGCAAATTAGAAGTTTATTGAGGCAAAACCTGTAGTTAATGGTTTGTTAATAGCGTGAAATGGACCTTAAAATAAAGTGTGACCATTTGCAGTACTATTTTTAATTTGCATATCTTAATTAATCTGATGTTTTTGTGGTTATATTAAGACTTCACAGTAATACAATTAAGTGGGGTTGAAATAATATGAGAAATGTGTGTGTGTGGTTGGGGCATGTTCCAAATCTCATAATCCACCTTACAAAACAACATGCCTTTAAAGAATATTAATTTATATGTGATATCATTTACAAGCATAACAGATAACCTTTTAAGAAACATCAGTCAATCAAACATTTTTTAAAGACATAATATTAATAATTAGATGTAAAACATGGCAAATAATTAGACAATGCTGAGAATACATAGATAATGTAAAAGAAATTGTGTGCTGTTACAATAAAGAGGAAAAACACTGGTCCAAATTTCCTGTTTTCCTGCTTTTTTTTTTTAACTCTGTATGAAATCAGTTTATATCTATTTCGTTCTATTCACTAAATCCAAGTTTTTGGTCTTTACTGTAAACAATTCATCCATGCATGTGTTTTTTTGTACCTCATTATACATAATTAAAATGCCATAACACTACATTCCATACTACATAACATAATAAGAATTTTATAATAATGATGAGACAGGAAAACATTGCACTATGTACACAATGTCTATCTTCACAGCATCAGAAGTGACTTGTGTTCCTTACTCACATAGAACTGTCAAAAATGACCAGCCTATAAAAAGTAGCTTTCTAAATATCATGTTATGCTATATTACCACCAAGTATTGGATTCAACATTTTTGTCACATTGTTAATTTTTATGTACTGAAGGCCTCTCTGTGAAAAAGAAAGCCTGTAATACTCAAAATAGATATTTTGTGTATATAAATATGTGTGTTTGTGCAGTAGCATGAGTGTGCATGTATCCATGCATGCACAGGTTCAAGGCCTTTATGTTTGCAAGCACACATGTACATATGTAAACATGAACATGATGAACATGCTCCTGAAGTCCAGATTCACTAAACAAGGCAAATTAGCGCAAAGAAACATGGGTTGGAAAGTACTGACAATGTGCAAGGATTTCGCAAATTTGTTCCGTGAATTATGCAATCCAAATGTCTGATTTTGTGGTGGTAATTTTACTTTTGGGAGTTATGCCGGTGAAACTCTTTATCTCAGTCAGTTCACTAGAACGTGAAAATAAAAACTGACGGTGCTTTCGGCATCTGATGCTGCATTAATGGCGCATGTTCTATCAGAGACCATGAGAGATGAATCTGCTTCATATGCTGATAACGGTAGCTAAATATTTTAATTTATTCCCTTAATATTCCTCTTGTGGCCTGAACGTAGTGGAAAAATAAATAAATAAAGAAACATATTTCCTGTTAACAGGTTGGTGTTTTTTTTTTTTTTTTAATAAAGTCAGTGCTTGAAGCAAGATTTTTCATTGACAACTGCAGTGTTAAAGCGTTACTCCACTCCAAAATGAAAATTTTGTCATTGATCACTTACCCCCATGTCGTTCCAAACCCGTAAAAGCTTCGTCTTTGGAACACAATTTAAGATATTTTCGATGAAAACCAGGAGGCTTTTAACTGTCCCACTGACTGTCATGTAAATACCAATGTCAAGGCCCAGAAAAGTATGTAAGACATTGTCAAAATAGTCCATCTGCCATCAGTGGTTCAATCTGAATTTTATAAAGTGACAAGAATACTACCCAAAGAAACAAAATAACGATTTTATTCAACAATTCGTCTCATCAGCGTAGCGCCATTTTGGAGAATATCTGCTGAACGCAAACTATGTACCTAATGTATCTACAAAGATACATTTTCTTCATATACTTACACTTTGATTTGAACAAAAAGAGTGTATCCGGCATACACAATTTGCGTCCAGCAGATACTCCCCAAAATGGTGCTATGCTGATGTGGAGGACACGAACCGTTGAATAAAATCTGTTTTTTTTTCTTGACATTCAAAAAGTATTCTCGTTGCTTCATACAATTCAGATTGAACCACTGATGGCAGATGGACTATTTTGATGATGTCTTTCATACTTTTCTGGGTCTAGACAGCGGTATTTACTTGGCAGTCAATGGAACAGTCATGAGCCTCCCGGTTTTCATCCAAAATATCTTAAACTTAACTTTCATTTTGGGGTGGAGTAACCCTTTAATGATTTTAGTTATAGGTCTATAATACACTGTATAATAAACCTGTTTTAAAAGACATTTTCAATGAGAAGTAAGCTAGCCTAATTTTTGTTTTCCTCACAGCACATCAGTTATGCAGTCATGTGCTATGAAATGTTTGGGGGGTCAAATTAATTGTAATTTTAATTTTATAATAAAACACAAAGCCGCAGTCAGTCCGACTCATCCCGCGGGATGCAGGAAAATAAATCTAAGCATAAAATAGGCCTATTTAAAAACAAATAAATTATTACTCCCGCCCAGGGGTGCGTTTCCCAAAAGCATCGTTAGCCAACTATGGTCGCAAGTTCCGTCGTTACCAGTAGAGTTCAATGGACCTAACCACCATAGTTAGCTAACGATGCTTTTGGGAAACGCACCCCAGGTCTCTAAACGAAATCTCTTTCAAATTGACAGTTATCATCATATCACTGTGCCATATAAAACAATAGGCCTAATCACTTTTGCTTACTTCATATCACTCAGGTCCAGCGTCCTCTATCTCAGACATCGTTATCTGCATGCATTTGATTCCACAGACAAGTCCATAGCCTATCACGTTGCAGATGTTTAAACAAATTTTAAATTGCTTCCGCTGAGATAGCAACAGCACAATTTCTTTTGTCATCTGTTGTCATTTGGATTTCATTTATTATAAGGACTACAAAACAATTTACCCTGACTCTGTAATGCTTTATGGAAATTGCTTTGCCAGTCCAATGGCAGACTCCAGTGAAAGTTTTGTGTTCACTGTTTCACACACACCGATCACATGTGCATATCTGTATCTTGAAAAGAATACATTACAGCTTCAGTAAAATTTGGTATATTTCAGTTAATAATTATAATTTAGTGTTTTTTTTGTTTGTTTGTTTGTTTTTTGTGAGACCTTTCATTTTTGCGATTATTTTGTGGTAAAATGGCAAATTATGCAGGATCACAACAAAATGCGACATGTTGCTGATTTTGCATTGGATTCAGCGATTGGAGAATCGAGAAAAACTGGAGTGTCTGGCAAAGACCCCCACCTCATTGTTTCTGTGAGTACTGTTGTCTGTTGTGGCAAGCTGTTAACTCCACGGCTGCATCAGGTATTCCTGGATGAAGCCACGGTATCATAATGCAGCCGCTCTAATGACTCTGTTCTCTTCCAACTGAACCCTCAGCTCATCCATTTTGTTCACAACAGACCTGGTGTTTGTGAGGAAAAGGCTGGGGAGCAGAGGCTTGTTTGGTGATTTCCTCAGCCTCTCCCACACGCCCACCCTGCAGCCCTGTTTAAGCTTTTTGTCCCACCGCTGCTGCCTCCACCTTTTTTTTCAGCATTATGAACCACGGAGAGCCCAGTGTTCTGGCTATGTCTGCTAGTATATTGTGGGAGTAAAGAAACTCTGTTAACTCTGTAAAGAAACTCTCTTGTAACAGTCACTTCTCTCTGTAATCCAAATAACAGGAGGTCACGTGGCTGTAAATAATTTTTGGTCAACAGACCAGAGTTGAAATAACTGAATCCACTCTCTCTTGTCGCCCCAGCAGCTTCTTTTAAATTGTTGATCAATTAGCAGCATTAGCAGTGGCTCGGATGTCTTCAGTTGACACTTGGTTGCTCACCCTTGGATCCATCACTCTCTGTACGTCCCGCGGTGCTGGCCAATGGCCAAATCCGCACTCGCCACAAGTGCCTCTTGGATACTCATCCAATGTTGCTCAATGTCCGTCAAATCGTAGTAGGTCATTTTGTAGACTGATCTGAAACTGGGCAATTGTGTTCGAATCCTTAAATTTCACATTGCGAAATGGATGCAGCTGACGAGGTTGGGCTGTCACTTTCTGGCAATTGAACTGCCTCGTTTTTAAGGGACTGATCTAAATTAGCTAGGGCCCCCAGCCCACTGCCAGTCGAGGACCCTAAACGCCCTGGGTCAACAGGTACCCCAAAGTCAACAGCCGGAGAGGTATTTGAAACCAAAACCCAAAAATGGCTCTTACCCCTTGGAAACCTGCTCACCTAAAGGTGGTACCAATTCTACTGTTGTGCTATGAGTGGGTACATGGACAGAAAAGTCCTTCTGTGTTCAAACCTTCAACATCGAATGATGCACCTGCCTCACATTATCCAAATCATCTACAGAGGCAATGGAATAAACCAAACCTACTTTCTTTAGGTGCCTTCACCACCTGGTACACCACTGGGCTCCACAGGTCCTGGATCTTTGACTGACCTCTCATGACAACATCATGGAGATATACCAGATGACCCTCCCCCAGTGATGTATCTTGCACAGGTGAGTCGTGCCGTACCTTATGCTGTTCAGCAGCGACTCTCAGGTGCTCCCTTCAAAAGCCCCCTGCTGTCGAGTTTGATGCTCTATAACCCACATGTACATTTCCTGCAGATATCTCCTGCACCCTACCTAACAGAAAGTCAACTGGTAAATGGGGCTCTTGCCCAAACATCGAATAGCATGGTGACTCACCTGTTCAGTGGTGGGGGGTTGTATTATAACTGAACAAGATCTGTGAAAGACATAAAGCCCAATCCTTGCTTGTAGAGGCCAAAGTGTACAAAAGCTTGTGCAGAGTCCTTTAAACCTATCGCACTGGCCATTCCCTGCAGGATGATTAAGGTGTAGTTTGAGACTTCTCCACTTTATACAGACTACATGTATAAATGCATACATACTGCTGTATAAATGCAGATTTAAATTTGCAGCCCTGGTCAGAATGTATACAACCAGGAACCCCAAACTTACAGAACCATTCCACCACAAGCACTTGAGCCACCGTTTCTGCCCTCTTATCCAATGTAGGAAGCATCAGGTTTTACTTTGTGAAGACATCTGTCATCACCAGCACTTTCTCCAAACCCGAACTGGACAGCTCCAACACAGTGAAATCAAGGCTTAAGATCTCGTTTGGTCAAGAGGCCAGCAAATGCCCCATTAAACTGGAGGTAACCGGCTGTTGATTTTTAGCAGACTGGCATTGTTTGCATTCCCTATACCAACGAGCCACCTCTCCAGACATACCAGGCCAATAACAGTGCCGATGAACCAAATCAGTCGTGTGTTCAATGCCCTGGTGTCCGTGCTCCTGATGCAACCATTTCAAAATGTTCTCTTCTTAACACAGAGGGCAGAAGTACTTGATTTCTTTTTTTCTTTTCCCATCAGGGCAGAAGTGCAGAAACCTCTCATGTTCTACCAGGTGGTCCCACTGACGGAGTACCGTCAAGCTACTTTTAGATAATGATCGATAGTCATCTAAGCTGGGATGATTCATCACCAAATACACAAGACCCTGCCAATATCTGGGTCAGAATCTTGTAATATCCTTAAATCTGCAGTAAAATGGCTTGGAAAAACCTTAAATGCAGCTTGGGTAAACTGATACACCAGCTCCAGTCCTGCTGTCTGTTGTACAGATGTAGGAACCACAGTGGATGGTAAATGCTGTCCCACCCCATCGCTATCAGCTGGAGGCTGTCTTGAAAGGGCATCAATGTCACTATTACTCTTACCTGGCCTATACCAAATTTCAAATTCAAAAACAGCAAGCTGAGCAGCCCAGCGCTGTTCTGTGGACCCCAGTTTTGTTGACACCAAATAACTCAGGGGATTGTTGCATTAAAAACAATACATTTATGCCACAACAAATACTCTCAGAATTTTTCAGACATTGCCCACTTCAGCACCAAAAATTCTACTTTCATTGAGTTGTAATTAACTGGATTGCACTCAGTGGGCCACAAACTACAACTGGCAAAAGCGATAGGTCGAACTTTTCCCTCTGGTTCCTGACAGAGGACTGCCCCCTGCCCCCAACTCTCTTGACAATGCTCCGTTCACACATTGGCAAAGCTTGGTCCTACTGATTTTTTTTGCCTGCCCCAACAAACTCAACCCTAAACATTCTAAAATGGCAAACCCTAAAAATGAGTGAAGCTCTGTAACATTACCCGGACGGCCCTACTTTGCCTCTACCTCCACTTTACTTGGACCTGAGGCAACCGCCTTGTAAGACACCACGTGACCCAAATACTTAACCTGTTGTTTGAAGAATGCACACTTTTCCAGCTTTTTTTTTTTAGACCTTCCCGCTTCAGTTCACCCAAGATCACTTCTAACCTTTCTAGATGCTGAGTCACTGGAGAAGAAAAATAACAACAATGTCATCCAGACACAAAAGATGCAAACAATGACTGAACATCAAACGCTGGAAAGTGCTGGAAGCATTACAAAGCCCAAAGGGCATCCTGTTCCTTTCTAATAACCCGAATGGAGTACAGAATGCAGCTTTTGGGCCAATCCCCCTCAGTGACTGGAACTTGGTTGTATCCGCTGGCCAAATCTAAAGTGGAGAACCAGCAGGCCCCTGTCAGTGCATATAATGTTTCCTCTATGTGAGGCAGCGGTAATGCATTCTTTCTGGTTTTAGAATTCAACTGACAGTAGTCTATGCATCTTTCTTTTTCACTAGAATAATAAAATACACGTAAGGACTACAACCCTCTTGAATGATTTGGGCCTCCAGCAGCTGGTTGATGTGCATCTTCACCACATCATACTCCGAAGGGGGCAAGTGCCTATATCGCTGCTGAACTGGAACATTGTCTGTAAGGGGAATGTCATGAGACATCAGGTTAGTACACCCTTAAATCACTATCATGAACTGAGAACACAAACTGATAGCTCCATAGCTCCATAACAGGGTCTTAACCTTATCTTGTTTCTCTATCTCCAGAGCACATAAGTCGATAGCTTTGATCTGCTCCTGCAACAAGGGTTCTATCCACACAGCCTTGGGAACCCACTGTAGCAACCATCTCATTCGGTCAACCCTGCAGGTAAGCTCTTAACATACACACCATGCAGGGTGCCCAGCAATGCATTTGGGTAAAGTACTGCATCTATCATTTATACATTCACAACTGGGATGTAGACTGTACCTCAAATCACTGGCACTAGGGCAGGTGAGGCCAAAAGGCCAGCTAGAAGTCCAGACTCAAGAAGTCCAACAAAAACCTGTACCCCCTGAATGTTCAGAGCAGGTAGCAGTGATTATCTTCATTGTACCACCTGGAACACAGCACTGATGATGTCCTTTCACTCTTGCCCTACCTACCTGTCTAAATACTGGCTGGGATTTAATTTTGTGACAGTGCTGCAATGCTTGCATCACAAAACTGGGAAACTCTATTACTGTTGGAGAGTCAAACAAGGTCTGGCCATGCTGGCCAAAGAGTTTCTGGTAGCACTGGCTCAGCACATTCATCCCCAGTACCCCAGGGACCTGAGCACACATGCCACCAGGAGGATCCCTGACCTCCAATATCCCACACTCTGACATTATTTTACCACACAACTGCACATCCAACTTCATGTAACCAATATATGGAATTGCAAGCTCATTATCAGCATGTAACTGGAGCCACTGGCATAGTTTTAAATACTCTTGGCCCCATGGTTTGAGATTTTTCAAAAAGCAGCTCTTAGTCATGGTGGATACCATAGAGCCTGTAACAATTAAACAAGCAATGGAAACTCCACCAATACTAGACACCAACTAGGGGCAGCCAGACATTAAGCAAGACACTGAGTTACTACTAATTAACACATCCGAGCTGTGGCTCAACAGCCCGGTGTGTATTAGTTCCCCGACATCTGGCTTGACTGACGCTGCCCTCTACCAGCAGTGACGCAGTAGAGATAAAAGATGAAGGGCCAGGCAGTGGAGCATTACATTCCCTGGCAAAGTGGCCAGGTTGGTGGCACCACCTACAAGTCATCGGCCCATAATGTGGAGAAGGACTTTGCGGACATGCACCCTGAAAATGAGCATAATTTTGAGTAAGCTGTTTCAACTGATTTTGTTGCACCTTCAACATCTTTCTTAATTCACTCAGCTATGAAGGCAAGGACCCACCTGTATCTGAACGCTTTCCCCCCTGAACACCATACTGAATTCCATATGATAACGTGACTGACTATGACACCCCCAGGCATACCCTCCCTCTGCCACCTAATTGCCTCACTGCGCACTTTTAGTAGTGTGGCATGTGTTGCCACCGGACTAATTGTTTAAGCTCATGTCAGGGTGCATTATCTGCCACATGTTGAATGAACTGGTAACGCAATAATACAGGACCATTTGGCACAGCCCCAGAAAACCACTGTTTAACTTTATGAGGCCCATCAAAGCAAGGGAGAACTCTAATAAGCTCTCCCCTTTCAACCGCCAAAAGGCTTACGTAATGCTATGTGGGATTGAAAGCAACTCAAAACTTTACATAACACAAGACAAATTACACACACAACCACTCTAGCCAGCACTTGTGAAAGAAATACCAAAACCAGGAATCCACCCCTGCCTTGGCACTATATATATAATTGCTACTAAGAAGCAGAGACATCAACAGACTCGCAACAATACAAACACTCAATATAGCAATACAACAGTAAAGAAACGACATTTATAAAAATAAACTATAACAAACACAATACAACAAACAAAAGGAACTGAGCGCAGTGGAACCAAACTCATGTTAGGTACCCCTTACAACAGTCAAACACACATTTCAAGAACTAACAACACTAACTAGCTTTTTTATTTATTTATTTATTCAAAAAATTGGAACTCGCAAATTGGAGGATCACTGAAGAGACAATTCTGAAGTTGTTGCAGAAGATGGGGGGTAATAAGGTTTTGTTCATTGTTGCTGTGGCAACTCTCCAAACTCACTTCTTTGCGGAACTTCCTTGTCTCTCCTTAGAATACACATATACATTGAATATAGCATATGCATTGTGCCAAAAGTATGAAATATACAGTATACACCTTAATAGGTAATATTACATACATTGTTGTATTACACACAGCACTCATAAAGTATATACATTTCTGTAAATTGATATGAGGAAGGTTTAGTCAATCTTGTGTCCATTTTGTGTGAATGCAGGTGAAAATGTGTTTTTCCTTTGTGGTTTTGGCCACATTGGCAAAACTGTGAGGGGGATTTATGATCATTCACACTTTGATAAGAGTAAGGGAGAACAAAGAAGTTCCTCTTCAGGAACTCAAGCTGCGTCCGAAAATCCTATGGGAACGTCTACAGTGAGACCATGCTCTGAACACGTGTAATCTGACCAATCGAAGGGCGAGACGTCACGGGCGGGTGACATAAGCGACCAGGAAGCTTAAAAGCACATGCGGCGGACTTTCAGTGAAGTGTTGTGTGTTTGTGTCTGTCACCCTTTTTTTTCGTGCTTGTTCACACAACTTTTATTTGAGGTTGATGTCTGTCAGCAAGGCCAAGAGTGGAAAGGGCAGATCACGTTACAGGCTGTGTGTTCCTCCCTGCAATATACCTCAGGAGAGGCTATCAGTCATTACCTCTAGCTCTCAGAGATTCATTATGGCAGATGGAACGATCCACCAGTCCAGAGACCTGCAGAAGTTACAGTATCACTGGCACGACCAAGAGTGCATTGTGGACACTTATATACTGAAAAACACTCACCTTGCCTTTTCCCTTATAGCTGGGCTGGACTTCCTGAGCGCCACTGGAGCCATTTTGGAAGTAGTACAAGGCAGGTGTGGCTTAAGATCTGGAAAAGGATACACATATTACACTTTCCTGCCAACACAGGTTCCAGCAAGTCTGGTTACTCCTTCTGCTCAAGCTCATTCTCTTACAGCAGTTAAGGTGAATTTATACTACGCCTTACCACCAACAAGCAGATTTCCCGAACTTATGTCCTTAACCCCAGAGATTCCAAAATGGGACTCTGACAATCAGGACGAGTTGCTAAAGTTGATCTCCGCCTGGCCCCACACCACTTCAAACATCCTGGGTAAAACATCAGTTGTACAGCACAAGATCACACTGACTAATGACATACCTTTGAAATCCCAGGCATACAGAGTTTCTTCCATCAAAAAACAGATCATTGAGCAACATGTTGACCAGATGCTCCAAGACAACATCACTGAGCCATCTTTCCCGCCTTGGTCTTCACCTGTGGTCCTGGTCCCCAAACCTAATGGCTCATATTGGTTCTGTGTGGATTACAAAAAGTTAAACAGCAAGACCGTACCGACGCTTACCCAATGCCTGATTCATGATATCCTGGAATCCATGGAAGGCGCCTCCTGGTTTAGTGCATTGGATCTGCAGTCCGGGTATTGGCAGGTGGACATGGAGGAAACGAGAAGAGAGAAGACTGCTTTTATTACAACCAAGGGGCTATTTCAATTCAAGTCTATGCCCTATGGACTCAGAAACTCTGCAGTCACCTTCCAGCATTTAATGGAGAGAGTTCTGGCTGATTTGAGGGGGAAGATCTGTTTCGTCTACATTGATGATATCATCTATTCAGAAACATTAGAGTAGCACATTCAACATCTTAACACTGTCTTCCATAAACTTACCCAGGCCAATCTGACCCTGAATATGAAGAAATGCCACTTCTTCAAACGTCTTCTCAAGTTCCTCGGCCATGTAGTCTCTGAGAGGGGTGTGGAGATTGACCAAGAAAAAAACAGGGCTGTCGCAAAGTTTCCACCACCACAAGTTCTTAAAGCTCTGCAAAGATTTCTGGGCTTGGCAGGGTGGTATCATAAGTTCATACCCCACTTTGCTGACATAACTGCTCCATTGAACCACCTTAAAAAGAAAGGAGTTAAGTGGGAGTGGACTCCAGAATGTCAAGACAGCATGGATGCACTTAAACAATTCAACTTTCAGGTCCATCACAGGAAAGGCTGCCTCAACATGGGTCCAGATGCCTTATCCCAAGTATATGAGCCACCTTCTAATAATGCTGCCCCTTGCCTCTCAATTTCTTCTCATCACTCAATGACCTTACCACACTCCCTGGAGGAAATTGCTAAAGCTCAACGTGTGGACAATACCATCACTCACCTGCAGGCTGGCATTTAACCTCGCTCAGTCAAAGAACAACCCATCACCTTTGAGGAGCACCAAGGGGTAAGGTACCGCAAAATCCTACTGAAAAGCAAGGGAGAAAAATATCAACTGGTAGTACTACACTCTCGAAAAAACGACTTCCTGCTTTACTACCATGACAATCCTCTAGGAGGCCATCTTGGGCAGTTAAAAACCCTGCTGAAGATCTTGGAGGTGGCATGGTGGCCGTCTGTCAGGAAGGCCATCTGGGGGTTAGTCAAAGGCTGTGAGGTATGCCAGAAATACAAAGCCAGAAATACAAAGCCATCTGGATTTTTACAAAGTTCACAGATCACTAAACCTGGACATACTCTAGGGATGCATCTAATGGGTCCGTTCCTCCCCAGTAAAAAACAGAACACTTACCGCGTTGTCATTGTTGATTATTACACTAAGTGGGTAGAAATGTTCCCACTTAGAGACGCCCAGACCCAGAAAATAGTGAAAAATTGTCTGGGAGGAGATTTTTACACATTGGGGCGGTCCCAAAGTACCTGGTATCTGACAGAGGTCCTCAGTTTACCTCCAGCATTCTAAATTATCTGTGCAAGACATGTGTCACACCCCTGTGGACTGTTTCTTTGGTTTTCCCCATGTATGCCCTTATTTGGTCTTTCCTGTTCCGTCTTCAATTATTACGTCATTGTTTAATTATTGTGTCATTGTTTTAAGTTTGGTTGAGTTCCCCGTTTGGTTGTCAGTTCTTGTATTGTCTCTCCATGTCATTTAACGTCTTTTCATTGTGTTTTGCGTGTGGATTCTCTGCTGTTCCTGTTCATTTCTGTTCCTATTGTGGATTATCTAATAAATGTGTATGTTCCGGATCTCCTCGTTCCTACTCCTCATTCCCCGCACACGACGACCGTGACAACATGGGGTTGTGTCCAGAGATTAACAACTAGCTACCACCCCCAGGCAAACTTAACCGAAAGAATTAACCGGACTGTAGGCTGAGGCCTCCAGTACGATCCCGTGTCCCTACATGGGACCTCACTGTGGTGCTTGAAGCTCTCTGTAGACCTCTGTTCAAGCGTATAGAGGAAATTTCTGATCAGTTGCTTACCATCAAGATTACTCTGCTTCTAGTGCTAACTTACCTTAAGCAGGTTGGGGACCTGCAGGCACTTTTGGTGGCCCCTTCCTACCTTGACTTTGCCCCTGGACTGGCCAAAGCATTCCTTTACCCCCGAGCAGGGTATGTTCCTAAGGTCCCTTCCGCTGCACCCCCTCCGTCATACTCCAGGCATTCTGTCCTCCTCCCTTCAGGGAGCCTGACCAGCAGAAGCTTAACTGTATGTGTCCAGTGGAAGCAAGCAGTGGCGAAGGGCAGACCAACTGTTAGTTTGCTATGGTCCCCCCCAAATGGGGTCTCCCTGCCTCTAAGCAGACCCTCAACAGGTGGATTGTTGATGCCATTTCTCTAGCCTACGAATCCTCTGATCTCTCCTCGCCTCTGGGGGTCAAGGCTCATTCCACTCGAGGTATGCCGGCCTCCAATGCCCTTCTGGCAGATGTCCCTACGCAGGACATAGTGTTTCCATAGCATTTTTGCATGCAGCGTCTCATTCCCTCTGGGAACCAGGGTTACATACGTAACCTGGGACGTTTCTGGGACGGGGTTACTGAATGTTAATGTTAATCCCCCTGTTAACCATCCTTGTCTTCACATTGTGTGAAAAGGGGTTTTGCCATCTTGACCGCTGTTCACTACACTTAAGTCACTGGTCAGTTTGGTCAAGGTAAGCCATCAAAGATGGACAAAGCTTGTGCAATTTCTCAAAAGGACAACAGCACCGAAGTCATGAAAACCATTGACTGGATCCAAGAACCACACCTTGGATGGCCAAAGCAGAACTACCAACAACAGTCTTTGATGCACACTGTTTTCCCTCACACTTAAAAGAACCCCTGAAAGCAGTTGAATTGGTGGGAAAGCATACAGGCTAGCAGCATCTACTCCCAGACACAATGGTGAAGACAGAGAAAACATCCCAGGTTACGTATGTAACCCTGGTTCCCCAAGGGAACGAGACGCTGCGTCCGTAAACGCTAGGGAAACGCCTTTGGCGGAACCACGCTTTGAACACATGTGTAATCTGGCCAATCGAAAGGCGGAACGTCACGGGCGGATGACATCATTGACCAGGAAGCATAAAAGCACGTGCGACAGAGCTGGCATCAGCTTCGGGAAATGAAGCGAGCACTCGGCAGGGATGCCGGAAGGATGGATCGAGACGCAGCATCTCGTTCCCTCGGGGAACCAGGGTTACATACGTAACCTGGGATGTTCCCCTTCAGGAACTCGAGCTGCGTCCGAAAACGCTAGGGGAACGAGATGCCCACGCCACCAGACTTCCAAGTCCTCGGCCACGTCTGTACCATGGCATCCAGCCCCAGGGGAGCTGGATGAGCCAGAGAGTACCAGAGGGGACATTGAGCATTCTCCCTCGTGGCAGAGAGATCCACTTGAGCTGGACCGAACACTTTCCAAATCTGCTTCACCACCTCAGGGTGAAGCATCCATTCCCCGGGCCTCGGCCCCTGCCTCGACAGGACGTCTGCTCCCACATTCAGATGCCCAGGAACGTGAACTGCTCGCAGTGAGAGGAGTTTGTCCTGAGACCACACAAGGATCTGGTGTGCCAGCTTGTATAAGGGGCGCGAACGCAGACCTCCCTGGTGGTTGATGTAGTAGACCACCACTGTGTTGTCGGTGGCGATCACATGGCGATCTCTCAGGTCTGGGAGGAAGTACTTCAGAGCTCGAAATACGGCCAGCATCTCGAGACAGTTGATGTGCCAGCTGAGATGGCGACCACTCCACAGATCTTGGGCAGGGCGACCATTCATGACCGCCCCCCAGCCGGTGAGGGATGCATTCGGCGACAAGGAGCTCCCAGCACCGGGCCCTGATTTAGGAACCAAGGTTTCCTCCACATGTCTAAGGCACGTAGGCACCTCCGCATGACCTTGGTCATGCGAAGCGGGTTTCCCCTCGGGGAGAACCCTTTGGTTTTGAACCACCACTGTAGAGGTCTCATGTACAGCAGGCCAAAAGGTATCACGTTGGACGCAGCTGCCATCAGACCCAGCAGTTGTTAAAACTGTTTTACAGTGAGTGACCGGCCTTCTTTGACTCTCGCGACTGCGGCGAGGATCGACTCGATCCGAGCAGGGGACAGACGTGCCTGCATCGTGGAAAGGACACTTTTCTTGGCGTTTAGTCTTAACCCCAACGCTTTCATGTGAGCGAGAATGACATCTCGATGTCGAGCCGCTAAACTCTCGGACTCTGCTAGGATCAGCCAGTCGTCTATGTAGTTGAGTATGCGGATGCCCTGGAGACGAAGAGGGACCAGAGCAGCATCCACACATTTCGTAAACGTACGGGATGAGAGTGCTAGGCCGAAGGGAAGAACCCGATACTGGTATGCTTCACCCCTGAAAGCAAACCTCAGGAATTTCCTGTGCTGAGGAAGGATGGAGACATGGAAATACACGTCTTTCAGATCTATCATCACAAACCAGTCCTCGGACCTGATTTGTGACACTACTTGCTTGACAGTAAGCATCTTGAACTTCAACCTCATGACTGAGCGATTGAGTCGACGAAGATCTATAATGGGACGCAGCCCTCCATCCTTCTTTGGAACTATAAAGTACCGGCTGTAGAGCCCGGACTCCCTGTCGTGAGGAGGGACCACCTCGATGGCCTCCTTCCTCAGAAGGGTCTCTACTTCCTGTTCCATAACCAGAGCCTGCTCGGGGCCCACCAAAGTGGGAAAGACCCCGTCGAAAGGCGGCGGCGGGGTGCCGAACTGAATGGAGTAACCTTTTTCTACAGTGCGCAGGACCCATGCAGACACGTTTGGCAGTAGCTTCCACGCTGCTAAATAGTCTAGTAAGGGAACCAGCCGCTCGAGGCTGGCCTCTGGTGTTGACTGAACTGCTAGCTAGGAGACCTGTAACGGCTGACCGGCAGGAGACTGCCGAACTAACTGTTTTAGAGACCCCCGAAGGGGTGACAAGCGTCCCGGTTCCGCTACGTCCTCGGGCGGAGAGATCCAGGACGTGAGCTCACCGGAGGCCGCTGCGCCCTGTAGCTCTGGCAGGGGTAGTAGACTGACCTCCCGAGGGCCCCGAGGAGAGACGGACACCATGTAATGCAGTGCAACCCGCTCTTCCCCGGTGGGGGCTGCCCTCGGCGGTCCTGTGATGGCGTCAGGAACGCTTTGCCGGGGGCTTCCACGACTGAAGCACGACAACGCAGGTCGGGCCTCGCCTTGGAAGACCCCGGCCTAGAGTGCCGCTGATCTCGGTCCTGGGACGGGGGAGCTCGAGTAGCGACACTCAGCTTCTGGACCTCGCGGTATGAGGAGCTGGTACACGGCTGTGGCTGCTCACGCCCAGCAGCCGCAGGAACTAGAGAGCGGTGAGGCAGAAACTGCTGGAACGTCGCCACTTGTTTGCGTGCCTCCTGGTACCTGCTGACGACAGAATCTACTGCGTCGCCAAACAGGCCAGAAGGCTCAAGCGGGGTGTCCAGGAGGAAGACCCTGTCCTTTTCTTTCATATCAGACAGGGTCAACCACAGATGCCTCTCCGCCGCCACCATGGCTGCCATAGACCGCCCAACTGCCCGGGCGGTCTCCTTGGTGGCATGGAGAGCTAAATCAGCGGTCCTGCGAAGCTCTGCCAGATCTACTTTCTCGCCCTCATCTAGATGCTTAAGCAAGTCGGCTTGATAGGCCTGGAGCACAGACATGGTGTGTAGACATGCTCCAGCCTGACCTCCTGCAGTGTACCCCTTACCCACAAGCGCTGATGTAGTGCGAAGCGGCTTTGAGGGTAAGGTAGGAGCCTTCAAAGACGACGCCGTGCCGGGGGACAGATAGCTGGCTAACGTCTGTTCCACTCGGGGCATCGCCTTGTAGGCTCAATGAGACGTTTCCATAATAGTCTGAGGCGGGGACGAACAAGCGAGCTGAAAATGGTCTTACCCACAACCTCGAGATCTCAGAATGGAGGTCGGGGAAGAACGGAAGGCTCGTGCGTGGAGATGGGGGCTTACTCCGCAGAAAGCGTTCGTCCAACTTACTTTTCTGCGGAGCAGCTTTTTCCTCGGCGGGCCAATCGATGTTTAACTTGGACACCGCACGAGTAACCACCTCCAACAGCTCCTCATACTGCACCGATTGAGGGAGTGGCTCCTCAACCGCGCTCTCCAGGTTGACCTCCTCGGAGGACGACAGATGGAGAGAAGAGCCTGTCCCATGAGGGGAAGTAGCTGCAGAGCGGGCTTCCGATCCCGCAGAATGGGCTACGGACCTGTCGGGTGAGGAAGGAGATAGGGGGTCACCCGTTTCCATTCCCTCCAACAGATCCAGTTGCGAACCTCAAGAGTGTAGCAACCACTCCGCCTCAGCAGCAGCAGGGCCAGCACCCTCAGGAACGCTGGTGAAGGCTCCCTCCTCAAAGAGAGCCTTCCGGGAGCGGAGCGTCCGCAAAGGAAGGAGCTCACAATGTGGACAGTCAGCCCCCGCAAGGGCTGACGCAGCGTGCTCCGCTCCCAAGCAGACCACGCACATGCTGTGTGTATCCCCGCTAGTGATGTAGCGTTTGCAGGGAGGAACACACAGCTTGTAGCGTGATCCGCTTTAACTTCTTTACCAGACATCACCCTCAAATAAAAGTTGTGCTAAAACTTGCACTAAAAAGCAGGGTGATAAAGACAAACACAGAACGCTCCGCTGAAAGACAGAAGCTGACGCCGGCTCCATCGCACGTGCTTTTATGCTTCCTGGTCGATGACATCATCCGCCCGTGACGTTCCGTCTTTCGATTGGCCAGATTACACATGTGTTCAGAGCGTGGTTCTGCCAAAGGCGTTCCCCTAGCGTTTTTGGACGCAGCTTGAGTTCCTGAAGGGGAACCAAAGAGTCCATTCTGTTGTTTTGCTGGACACAAACAGATTTGAATCTCTATCCAAGTGCTTAATGGTTAACTTCTCCACTCGCTCCCAGGACTGAGTGGGAAAATGAAGGTTCTGTCACATCCAGCCTGTAGAACCTCACAAAGGTGTGTGGGGAAGACCAGCTAGCCGCAGCACAGGTCTCCTGAGTAGAAATGCCCCTAAAAAGGGCCCAGTACATAGCTATGCCATTAGCTGAATGGGCCTGTGGCTGCCTTTGGAGCTTCACATTCACATTATTGTAACATAACACGATTGCCTCTACAACCCAGTGCAAGAGACGTTGACAGGAGGCCAGCTTTCCGTTGAATGAGTCCGCCCACGACACAAAAAGCTGATTGCTTTTGCGAAGTGCCCTAGTCCTTTGCACAAATATATGTCAAGTCCACACTGGACATAAACAGTGTAGCAGCTCCTCCTCAGAACATGAGAAAGGTGGCAAATGGAAACCTATCAGATCCACTGACTGACCTGAACCAGAGTGATCGAATACTTTAGGCATAAATGTTGGATTAATCCTAAAAGTTACCTTTTGACCACCCGGAGTGAACATCTTACATGAGAAGTGGACTGATAATGCATGCAGTTCACTCACTCTCTTTGCTGTAGTAAGAGCGAGTATCAGAGCAGTCTTTAAAGAAAGCAGCTTTAAGGGGATGCTCTCAACGGGCTCAAATAGGGCTTTAGAGAGCGCGTTCAGGACCATGGACAAATCCCAGGGTGGGACCAGCGGCTTTGATACTGAGTGTAACCATCGCGCTCTTCTCATAAATCGGTAAACGAGAGGATGCTGGCCTATAGTACCCGAGTTGAGTCCTATATGACATGCCAATATAGCGGCCAAAATAGACCTTAACGTCCTGGGGTCGGCTAAGGTGCTGGCGGGAGCGCTCGCATTTTTTCCAGATGGCAGCAAAAAGTTGTTTTTTTGTAACTTGAATTGCTCCCTCAATTGTGATTGGACACATAAAAGTAATACATTACCTGAATCTGTAGAAAGTTTACTTTTATTTGTGTACGCTCAACATATCAACAAATGTTCGTGGATTTTTAAAATAAATAAAATATACAGGGTGTCCTTTCAGTCTTCTCAGTCTCCGTGAATATCCAGTTGAAATGCGTCACTAAAATGAAATAAAACTCAGCGAATACATGATACACAAACATGAGAGATATATCTATACAAAGCTTGAAATGTCTAGTTTAAATGAATAAAGTTGAATCGAAAACACATATCCTGTGTTTAAATAATCCGTATGAAACCAATGCCATGTCCTGTTTTTCCCCTCTGAGCTCATTACCGCTAATTAGGTCATGCCCACGTGCTGTTTGCCGCTATTGTTATTACAAACATCCACGTGAGAGACGCGCGACATGACTGCCCACATTGGCATTAGATAATGTGTTGTTGTGACATTGTCACAGTGGGAACGAGACGAGAGACGAGCGGATCCATCTGCATACTTTTATTGAAGGGACGTGACATAGACATGGTCAGGCGGGCAGGGTCAAACAATGGCAAACAGGTATTTGGACAGCAAGGCGAAGAATAGTCCATAGAGCAGGCGAGGGTCGATACAGCGGCGAACGTTATCCGTAAGGGGCTAGGCAAAGAGTGGTCGGACAGGCGAGAGTTCCGATAGACCAAAACAAGGAAACTAGACACAGACTAACAAGGAATAAGCTTTGTATGAACGATGAACACAATTCAATACTCGGCGAAGAGTCACAGGAAGATTGGGGTATTTATACAGTCTCTGATTGGACCCGGGAGATGTGCAGTGGCTGATGGGGAATGGAGTCCGGGGTGTAGTGCAACAGTCAGAGTGTGTAAACAGAGGGAGAGCGACATCTGGTGGTGAGCGGTCCGCAGCTCACCGACCAGATTCGTAACAGACATAAACTTGAATCAATGGACATTGTCACTCCCTCGCATATTCCCTTTTGATCACAAAACACGTCTTAGAAAATTTAAATAAGTATATTGTTTTTTGTGAATGACGGAACGAGATGATTTTCACATCATTTTGTAGAAAAAACTCTAGCCTACCACACTTTTTAAGTCACATTTTAAGTGACTTAAAAAATTTTGATTTTCACTAACCACGCACAAATGTTGTTTTCTCAAAAACACAAACATGTACATTCATGTTGCTTACATATTATTGTAGCCCAATTTGTGCTGATTACAGTGTAATTAGACTTTAGCCATTAATATGTTTTTAACATATTAATGACTACTGACTACTTTTTAACATATTAATAACATCTGATCGGAGCTTCAGTAGAACAGCAGTGAACTGCGGTCAGGTGAAATGTTGTCAGGTCATATGTCAGTAAAAACGAATCTTCCTGTCCTGTCAGCTGTTATACTGCACTCGTAGCGTGTGCTCTTCAAGTGCACACACAAATATGCCAGTGCATGTTGTATTAGGCTATAGCCTATTAAAGCATTGTATCATATTCAAACCCAAATTAAATTGGCAGTATGTATATAGTTAGTCATCCTGCGCATTCAGCGGATGGGACTGATTTGGAGGGAAAATGCCATCCACGTTGTCATCATCCTCGTCTTCAAGGATGGTCGACAGTACCTCGTCGTCATGTCTCCCTCTAAAGGATCTTCAAACAGTGAAGAACAAGTGACACACTGCAGTAAATTTCACTTTCGCCAACCCAGGGACACCAATTAATGTAGTGAATTTGCTTTCGCCAACCTAGGGAGGTGAAATAGGGTAGTGATGGGTGCTCATGTCACAGCTGACGTTATGATTCTTGAATCAGGTGTCAGTTAATGTGTGGTTATGAGTACATCACATAAGAAAGATTGGTGGGATCTCTCACTTGTAGAACCTCTTACTGTATTATCAACACAAGGAAGACACAAGTTGTAATAAAATAGATTTTATTACCAAAAGATAGACAAGAGTAATAAACAACTTCTAAATGAATACCATGAATGGAAAAGGAATAAAGTGCATAAGATGCATAAAATGTAAGTGATTATGTTGGGTGTCGCTATATCAGAGCTATGTTATCTGTAAGGATAAACTGTTGCTACTCTGAAACAAATAAGGTGAAGGACCTTATTATGCATCAAACAACTATGTGTAAGATTTGTTATCAACTGCAGTCAGCTATATAATACCTAATGTAAATTAGAAAATCATATACTGATTATATACAACAATGCCAAGGTCTCTGGCAGAGGTTTGGAAGTGAAGGTCCTTAGCTTGGAACATGCAAGCAAAAGTACCTGAAGTGTACATTTGCTCGCCGGAGCTTAACCTTGTTGCAAATGTGTGTCTTCTGCCTCTGTGGGCTAGAGACTCAGAACTTGGTCAATCCGCTTTGTCTCCCTAGGATGGACACTCAGGACGCTGCATCTGTTGTTGTTTTGCTGGACGAAGACTCTGAACATAGTTCATCTCTTTCCTCGCAGGCTGGAGGCTCAGAACGTGGTCGTATCTGTTGCCGCCTCAAAAGCTGGAGACTTGGTATCTATTATTGTCTCACCTTTGCAGGCCAGAAACTCAGAACGAGGTTGATCTGTTAGTCTTTTCCTTCCCAAGACTCAGACTTAGAACTGGTGTATCTGCTATTGTCTCACTGGATGGGAGACTCAGAACGGGTGTTTCTGTTGCTAGCTTCCCTGTAACAGGCTGGAGACTCAGAAGGTTGTTGTTCTGTTAGAGTCCTTTCCTTAACGGGTGGCAGACTCAGAACAAGGAGTGTCTTTTGGAAGAGTACCTTTATCACTTTCTGATGAGGAGGAGATTGCAATTTAGCGCTTCTCCATTTCCATGCTGTGATTGGCTGGTTCCATCAGAGTGGTGGGACACGTGGTGGCCTTCTTTCCTCCTGTGGAATTTATTTGCATAGTCCAAACACAGGGTTAGAAAAGTGTCACTAAAGTTTTACCGCTGCATTTATCACTTTCCAAACATGATGGGAAAAGATTGAACTGTCATGCATGCATTCATTTGTCCATTAACAGCTGAGTTTGTGTAAGTTGTTGCACTACACGTTGCTGTCACTAGGAATACTTATTTCTCTGAATAAGTATAAAATGTGTGTGTTGTAGTGTACATCAGTTTTAAGGTTTGAAAACCTAGTTATGAATGGATTTGGATAGATCTCCATGATCTCCCTTAGTTTCACCCACTGCTGCTGCATCTGGAGGTTCTAAGGAATTTTTATGGTCGGTCACAGGCCAGACCCTTAGAAATCAGTCTCAAGGTGGGGCACAAACTGCATTTTGACCAATAGGAAGTTCTGTCCTTCCCAGGCTTTGTACCAAAGGTCTTCTTCTTGCACTCTAAGAGATGTCTGGCTGTTGTTCTGGCACCTTTATCTGATGGAGTTGGACAGTTTGCTTATGTTAGTTCACCAAGATCCAATCAAAATGTAGCAAACCTCTGTCCACTACTGTGGTCAGGGAGGGGCCCACCAATAAACTGGGCCCTGGAATGTGCTGTCTAATACAACACTATCCATTATATCTCCCCACAAGCTTGAGGTCTGTGGACACTCCATAGGTTCCACTCTGGGTTGAGCAGAGAGGCATGGGTCCGACTTTCCTGCAGCTGCCACTCGCCAGCATGAAAGTCACGCAATGAGGGCAGCCCTCAAGGTTGGATAGTGCTGCCTAAGCATGTTTAGCGCCCAGGCAGGAGATACAGAGACTCTGTGAATCCTTGGCCGAAATCCACGCTCCACAAGCACAAGGATGGTCTGGTCCCCGGTCTAAATAAATTACATAAGGCAATTGTTAATCATGAATCATCTGACATGAATGTGATGGATAACCTTTGAGCAGCTAATTTAACAGTCCAATGAAGAGCTATATGACTGTTTATGACGTTTATGAGTGTCAAAAAAAAAAAAAAAAAAAAATATATATATATATATATATATATATATAATAGAAAAAGTAAAAAGTAAATAGAAAAACGCACAACTCCAGGCTCTCAGGTGCTTCAGTCTTAGCTATGCTCACCATGATTTCACACTAGACGGGCATTTGTCAGCACGGCGGAGTGGGTATTGCCATTCCCAAAGTGTTCAGACACAGCGCAAGGTCCATTGAAGGTGAACATCTCTAGGTTATTACTGTAACCGTATTTATTGCTTGCTTCAATCTATCAGAAGCTAATGCTGTTTGTTTTGGATCTGTTCTTCAAAACAAAGAAACAAACAAACAGAAAACACACACACAAAAAAGCTGATTAATTTATCAAGGCACCCTGGTATACATTACTAAGCCAACATCTGGTTAGCCTTCTGTAATGTCCACATACAGATAATAGCAAAAACTTTAAAACATTGCTTGCAAAAACACAAAATACTTTCACTGTCATGACGACATCATGAGGTCAATATGTTACTGTGAAGTGTGACTGACTGAGGTTTGAACTCAGATGTTCCCACTTCCAACCTCATCTGGAATGTGGCATAAAGCACGAGTGAAACTATGAGCAAGCGTGTCAGATCTGTGTCACATTCAGCAGCAGCTCTTAAATTAACTGCAGTCAAATAACCTAATAACCTAGCTGCTTTGATATCTGTAAATCAAAAAACAGAAGAAAAAGAGGTGATCAATAACTTTTGTGCCTTTAGAGATTCATTTATATTTAATTTAGAATTTAGTGTTTGATAACTTTGATAACTCAATTTCTGTATATTTCCTATATTTGCCGAAGGGCACAGGTAAGTATGACATTTATTATAATGACATTATGTGATTTAAGTTCCTTTAAATGTATTAAAGTTTTTTTTTTATTTATTTAAGTCTAATAACTGTTAAAATCGATAGATCTCAACTATACTGTAATGTTGATATGGCTATAGGCAAAAATCACTGATCTCGGTGATACTCGCCTTAAGTCATAAAAAAGATGCCATATAACAAATATTAAAAATATGCTGTCTTTATGTTGTTTTTACAGTAATTTGAAGATTGAATGTGAAATTGCTGCAATATAAAAGTATATTTAAAAACTTAATATTACGATTAATCGTGATTAATTTCAGAAAAAAATGTGGTTCATTCATTCATTTTTTTAATCAACTGACAGCACTAATTAAAACATGATTTAAAGTAGCCTATGTAATATTAAAACTAATACTACTTGTCTTCTCTATGTAGTTATGATAGACACTTCCCATGATCTCTGAGACATTCAGAATCTGTTGATGTGTTTAATATACAGTGTCTTGACTTGGAGTCCAGGATACTGACATTTTGCAATTTATTTGTAATTATTTGTAATTTGCAACTGTTTTGAGTTCCCTGGGGTCTTAAGAAGTTCACGCAGGTGGCATAGTTAGCTACTTTAGTAATGCTATTTGGCTCACGGGCTGTGCCACATCACATCTTAGTAATTAGCACTAAGGAAAGAATGGGGAATGCTCACAGCTTCTGTAATAATCACAGGAGGATTAGGCAAATTTTTCAAGTACACAAGTGCCATCTAGATGTCAGATTAAATATTGTCAAGAATTTATGTGAAGTCAGATTTTTCTCAACAAACGCACAAATATAACTGTGATTTATACAATTTCTAAACATTAAACATAAAAAGCACTATTTTTTTTCTTGGATTTAAATTCTAAACAGCCAAACACCTACTCACACACAAATCCAGTTTTGACAATTTTCAAATGCAGATTAAACAATCAACAATGTAACACAGCAATTTAAGTGTAAAAACATCCAGAAATGTTCAATTTTTTCTGAGATTGTAGTATATACTTAATTGTGAAAACTTTTGTTGTTGTTGTTGTTATGTTTTTGTTTTATTGTTTTTTAACTTGTATATTTGGTTTCATAAATGGGGTCTTTGTCCCAAAAAACTCTCAAATCTAATTTTCTACTGTACAATCTCTAAATACATGCAGCACATGTATTAGGTGCAAACTATATACAAACTAATAATAATTGTTAGTAACACAATTTAGTTTTAGATTTAAAAATGTTAAATGTAAAATGTTTTAAATATTCTGTTTTAGAATGATTAATTAACAATGCCATACTTGGTGGGGATGGAGGTCCCCAGAATGACAAAAATGACGTCCTCATTTCCAGAGAGGCCAGGAGCACCACCTGCTTTATAAAAAAAGTGCCACACACAGTCTTCATGATAAATGAGTGAGCTGAGAGAAGAGTGACAAACAGATAAAGAGAGAGGGATGTGGTTAATTCTGCATATTTGTTTGTTCCTGTCTTGTAATTATATCTCTGTAGTTTTGATGGCCATTTCAGGTACTTGTCAGCTACAAGGACACTTCAAGTTGAACGGGATGTACCAGAATGGAGACTTTCTCATTGGTGGTCTGTTTGAGGTTCAGTACCTCAAAGCATTCCCAGGGCTGAGCTTCAGAATGGAGCCAAAACTACCACAATGTGAGCTGTGAGTCAGGACCATACCAACTGAAGCAAACTTGAAGGCAAAAAGATATCAGAAAAAAAGGAGCTGTTATTTTTATTTGTATTTTTTTACAGTAATTTACTGCATATGTAATATATGTGTAATATATAATGTATACATGTGTAATATATATATATATATATATATATATAATATACACTTTTGTTACTGTAATGATCTGATTTCATTCATGCTGTCTTCTCCAGCTTCTATATGACAAGCTTCCAGCAGGCACAAACAATGATTTTTGCTATCAATGAGATTAATAACAATCCCAACTTGCTGCCTAACATCACACTTGGTTACCAAATCTATGACAACTGTTTAAGACTTGGAGTGGCATTCCGTGGTGCTACAGCTCTGGTTAGTGGGACTGAGCAGACGGTGTCTGACCTCAACTGCAAAGGCCCACCACCGGTGATTGGAATCATAGGTGATCCAGGTTCTACTCATTCTATTGCAATTTCCAGTGTACTGGGGCTGTTTCGAGTGCCTATGGTAAGAGATACACTTTTAAACCTATATATATTACATATATATAGTAAATACTTGCATGTATCCCTGTCATTATCAGTCCATCTCACATTTGTTATCTGTTATGCTGTAATCACATTTTCAGTAATAGCTAAACATTGTGTTGAATTATGACAAATGTATTTCTTCCAAAAAATAAAGTAATCAAATAAGTAATGTAACACAATGGCTTTAGCACTGATAACACTTTCTCTCATCTCTCTCTGTCTCTGCTCTCCATCCCTGCTAATTAGATTAGCTACTATGCCACCTGCTCCTGTTTGAGTGACAGGAAAAAGTACCCCTCTTTCTTCAGAACAATCCCCAGTGATGCCTTTCAAGTGCGGGCTATGATTCAGATTTTGAGGCATTTTGGATGGACCTGGGTTGGTCTTCTCTACAGTGATGATGATTATGGAATTAATGCAGCTCAATCCTTCCACCAGGATGTGCAACAGTTTGGAGGGTGTGTGGCCTTTTCTGAGATACTGCCTAATGATAACAACCACAAGGAAATACAACGCATAGTTGGAGTGATTCAGGGCTCCACAGCAAAGGTGGTGGTTGTATTTTCCACTTCGAGCTATTTGTTGCCTGTGATTGATGAGATGCTGTTAAAAAATGTTACAGGCAGGCAATGGATTGCTAGTGAGGCTTGGGCCACCTCACCTGTGCTTCTTGCTCAACGATTTAAGCCTGTCTTGGGGGGTACACTGGGTATTGCCATCCGACGAGGAGAGATTCAGGGTCTTGGTAACTTTCTGCTACGCCTTCGTCCTGACAACAATTCACAAAACAATATGGTGAGAATTTTCTGGAAAAACATGTTTGGGTGCAATTTTGACTCTGAAGGCATAGAAGGGGGAAAAATATGTTCATGGCAGGAGGATCTGAGCAGCACAGACACACCATACACTGATGTATCAGAGCTGAGGGCCTCTTACAATGTTTATAAGGCAGTTTATGCCCTCGCACATGCGCTTCATGGCCTGATGCAGTGTGAGGAGGGGAGAGGACCATTCAGTGGGAACAGCTGTGCTGATAAAACCAACCTGAAACTCTGGCAGGTAAGGCCCACAGGTATAGTGAAAATTCTTTCTAGGCATATAGAAGACCTGAATGTCGAAAAGCAAAAATTCTGTGCTCTACATTAATTCAAATTTCAGATAAACATATAACAACTCTCCTGTCTACAAACTGTACAGCTGGTTCACTACCTACAGAAAGTAAACTTCACCACAAGCTTTGGCGATCATGTGTCATTTGACAAGAATGGAGATGCTCTGGCCATCTATGATGTGCTGAACTGGCAGCAGAGCTCTGATGGATTAGTAATTGTCCGCACAGTTGGTGTTGTAAATGAAGGGGCGGCAACAGGAAAAGTGCTTACACTGGATGAGGAAGCAATATACTGGAACTTTGAAACAAACAAAGTACTTATCATTTCATCTTAAATGCTGTCATTTATGCAAATGACTATTTAAATGTTGAAAATAAAACAATAATATCAAAATAAAGTGTAAATAAATAATAGTGTAGTGTATTCCCAAGACCATCAGAGTATACAAACATAATAGAGACATATCAGTGCTTGTCTCTTTCAGCCCCAACGGTCTGTGTGCAGTGAGAGCTGCCCCCCAGGAACCAGACGAGCCACAAGGAAGGGCCTTCCTGTCTGCTGTTTTGACTGCTTGCCTTGTGCAGATGGAGAGATTTCTAATACAACAGGTGAAAAATATTAAGTGGTATCCTTGAAAATTGTACTCTGAAATTAAGGCAATAACATTTATGTATAAATATTAACCTATATAAATATTATTATTATTATTATTTTTTTTTTCTTCTTCTTCTTCTTCTTTTTCACATGCAAAGATGCCACTGAGTGCATAGCATGTCCAAGTGATTTCTGGTCCAACCCAGAAAATGATCATTGCATCCCCAAAGAAGTGGAATTTCTGTCCTATGAGGATCCTCTGGGCATCTCTCTGACCACTGTGGCCCTGCTTGGCACCTGCTTCTGTGCTCTTGTGATGGTCATCTTTGCTCATTACCGCAAAACTCCTGTAGTACGTTCAAACAATTCAGAACTCAGCTTTCTGCTGCTGATGTCACTTAAACTGTGTTTTTTGTGTGTGCTGCTTTTCATTGGCCGACCACAGCTGTGGACATGTCAGTTAAGACATGCTGTGTTTGGCATAAGCTTTGTCCTGTGCGTCTCCAGCATCCTTGTCAAGACTATGGTGGTAATAGCTGTGTTCAAGTCATCTCGACCAGAAGGTAAAGGAGCAATGAAATGGTTTGGAGCAGCTCAACAAAGAGGCACAGTCCTGGTCCTAACGGCCCTCCAAGTTGTCATATGTGCAATCTGGCTATCAACTGCCTCTCCAACGCCCCATAAAAACAGCCAGTATATCAGGTCTATAATAGTCTATGAATGTGCTGTTGGCTCAGTGGCTGGTTTTTCTATGCTGCTGGGATACATTGGACTGTTGGCAGCAGTAAGCTTCCTGTTAGCCTTTCTGGCAAGAAACCTTCCAGATAATTTTAATGAAGCAAAGTTCATCACTTTTAGCATGTTGATCTTCTGTGCTGTGTGGATTGCATTTGTTCCAGCATATGTGAGCTCACCAGGGAAATATGCAGTGGCTGTAGAGATATTTGCCATTCTGGCTTCCAGTTTTGGATTACTTGTGGCCATATTTGCCCCAAAGTGCTACATTATTATATTACACCCAGAAAGAAACACTAAAAAAGCCATTATGGGAAGAGGTATACAAAATAAATAGATTTACATGCTGTGAAAACCTCTTACTGATATGTCTATTTGATAGTGTCTTTGTTTCATTTGAATAAACAAAATAAACAATACACATTACAAACAAGCACATTTATGGCATTTATTTTTTTAAAAATATACATATTAATAATATTTTGATTGATTGTATATTATTTCTTAAGTTTACTGATTTCATGTATTCTATTTTCATGGACATTATTAAACACAAATAAATAAATAAATAAACAAATAAATAAGTAATACATGCAATCAAATAATTAAATGCAGCAGGAATATATTATATGTAACTTTCAGTGCCCCTTCATATGTAGCATGTCAGCATGTTTATTGTTGCCCAGGCTAACACAAGGTCAGAATGTTGCTGATGAAGGCATATAAGGTATCACATAGCTGGATTCAGCTGAAACTACAGCACTACAGTAGGCCAAAGAAACACTGACACCATACACAGTGGCAGCTCTGTATTCAAATAGAGAAGACTATGAATCAAAACATTACTCTTTCAAGCTAATGTGTACATGATAACAGGCTTTCCAGGAAATCACAATTGAATCAAATGTCGGCTAATTCGTATGAATTCATACGACCTCACTCGTACAAATTCGTACGATTTTAGCGAAAAAGGTACATATTTTATGAGTTGCACAGTACGTATAAATTTGTGCGAATGCCCTACACCTAACCCCACCCCTAAATCTATCCATCACTGAAATCGTACGAATTCGTACGAGTGAGGTCATACGAATTCGTACGATTTTAGTGAGGGATAGGTTTAGCCACCTCGTAAAATACGTACAAATTGGTAGTGTTGGGTTCGAGTCCACCTAAGTCGAGTCCGAGTCGAGTCCGAGTCTTTAACCAATCGAGTCCGAGACAAGTCCGAGTCCAAAATGGGCGGAGTCGGACTCAAGTCCGAGTCCCAAAGGGTCGAGTCTGAGTCCAAGAAAACACTACTGTTTGTCAGTATTTTAACATTGTTTTAACCCAGGGGTGCCCAAACTTGGTCCTGGAGGGAGGTGTCCTACAGATTTTAGCTCCAGCCCCAATTAAACACACCTGAACCAGCTAATCAAGCTCTTACTAGGCATACTAGAAACCCCCTGGCAGATGTGTTGAGGCAAGCTGGAGCTAAACCAAGGAGTTTGGTCACCCCTGTTTTTAACCTTTACAACTAGAAAAACGCAATGTCAGTTGAAATGTAAGAAAAGCAAACCTCACTGTAAAAAACTATTTGTTGAGCCAACTTAAAATAATTTGTAACCTGGCTGCCTTAAAATTTTAAGTTCAATCAACTCAAAAAAGTTTATTCAACTTGAAATGTTAAATTATACTGAGTGACAACTTAGATATTTGAGTTGATTCAACTTAAAATTTTAAGGCAGCTGGGTTACTTACCCATCTGTTAAGTTTAGCAAACACAAATATCTAAGCTGTTACTTAGTACAACTTAACATTTCAAGTTGACTGAACTTATTTTAGTTGACTGAACTTAAAATTTTAAGGCAGCAGGGTAACAAATTATTTTAAGCTGACTCAACAAATTGTGTTTTTTATTTTTTACAGTGATAGTGGATCTTGCCATTTTGATTTTTGATTTCACAACATCTCATAATTAGTGTCCATGCTCTGCTTAGTAAACTTAAAGTCATGTAACAGAAGTTATGGCTGATCTATGTAATGTGACATATTTTAGAGTGAAACAGGTTTTAGAATGTGAAAAATTATAGGGCATGACTTGACTTAATTCATCAATGCAGTAAATGTATAAATTCAGGGGTGGGGGTAAAGGAGTAGGTATCTTGGTGAATGGGACCTTAAGAGCAGAAAATGCACCTCTTTTATTTCTGATTGTGGCTGTGTGTGTTTTGGGTTTTATGACTTTTTTTTTTCTTGAGTGAAAATGAGGCTGTGAGGGATAAACCTAGTCTTTACAATGACACACACTGTGTATAAAGCCCTACGTATACTTTCCATAAGTCACAGCCAACCCACACCTGTTTTATTTTTGAATGCATTTATAGTTACATTAATTACAATAAATTACATTATATAAGGAATAATTGATGATGGGCCATTTAATTATTAGAAAATCATGCACACCCAAGGTGGTTTTGGACCCATAAAAACTCTTGCTGCAAAGATGTTAGAAAAATTATTTTTCTTTCAAGCTAGAAACTGCCACCATGTTTAAATAATAATAATTTCAATACAGAAAAAAAACTAATCAACTAATGTAAGTAAAACATTCTCAAGCTCAAGGCCAGTAAACACTCCAAGTATTACTTAAAAGCAAAAGTATTAATAAATATATGAATCAAAAATACAAATGAAATAATATTTTTTAAAATAGAATCTTCTTAAAAACAGAATTTTAGGGGTGGGGTGGGGTGGGGGGGTAAAGTTTTTAGGTAGGTCTATATAAAGGCTAGTAGAGAATAGACTACAGACATTTCATGAAGTAATAAATGTTAAAATAAAACATTGCAAAATCTTCACTGTATACATTTAAGACGATTCTTATTACAGTTAATAAGTGATTCAGTCAAGAACAGTGAGTGATTTTCTCTATTTTTGTTGTTGTCTGATTAATATTTATGACGCGGTGGCGGCTGCAGGTTTAGCTGCTGTCGCTTTAAGATCTGACATTTCAAATATTTTGGAAGGGGAAGGAGCCAATCATGATTTTGTCTGAGCTATGAAAAATCAAAGAATTAATATTTTTTCATTTTATTTATATTATCTTATTATTTTAGTGGACAGAATAAGTACGTTTTGGTTAAATTAATTTCAATTTAAGCCCCATATCCTCGCGAGTCGCGACTCATGATTCTCAACTTGTCTTGACAGAGAGGGCTCTCTTTTCGCTATTTTCCCGCTTTTGCAAGTTAACTGTTTGGCTACATCAAAAACACGTTTCTCAGTTATGAGGAAAGTAGGAAACTGGCTCCGAACTTAAATGGCACAGATCTTCAATTTCCCTCTTTTCACTCGCTTTCCTTCGTGTTTAAATAGCTTGTAAATGTACAGTGCACATTTTACTTTCACTTTTAAATTAGCGGCAATTCGGCGTCAATTGCTTAAAATCCCATTCAAGCAACAACAAAATACAAAGTTAAACTCACTTAGCCTATAAATTCAAATTAGGTATAGAACTTTTATTAACAAAACGAATAAAAATAGCTTACACCATGCTATATGCTTAATATAAAATAACAAATAACTTAGGCTAGACCTACATACATTTTAAATAGCCTAGTATATATAACTGAAAATTGGTAAACACCGTGGAACCAAATAAATAGCTATAAGAAACGTAGAACGTTTATTAGCAAAACGAATAAGAAAGAAATTACACAAAGTAAAAATCACCAAACACTGTACAACCAAATAAATAAGAAACGAATGTTCAAAAAACTTGGAAAACCACCATAGATAAACGGCAAAAGTCGACAGGCTTTTCAAAATAAAAACATTGCCAAACTTCCACCATCGTCTTGTCTGTCTGGCCTGACCTCACTCTTCTTGTCGATCAGCTTGTCACTCTGCTGGCTGTAAAATAAAATCTGATCTGTGATGCGATGCGATGCGACTGTCGGACTGTTCAGTTTTATTTGTAGTGTCTGTTCTCCACTGAACTAAATAATATTTTATTACTATAAAAAAAATAAAATAAAATCAAAACGTTGGTGGTGGTCGGCGACGCGGTGGGCAACTGAACACTGACTATGGCAGCAAGCCTATTCTCTGCGTTAGGTAACGTTATGTGTTTTTTTTTTTTTGTTTGTTTGTTTTTTTGTTTTTTTAACTCTTTGTACCGCAGTCATTGTTAACTCTAAATGTATTTTAATGTAGAATATGTTACAATATATAAAATATGTGAATATCGAACATAGGCCTATAAAAAAATAAATTAAAAAAAAAAAATCTGCTGCTGGCTCGTCTGCCAGTGGGTGCCCCCCCCACGCATAAAAGTCAAACTCCGCCTATGGTCATGAGATCATCATTACATTATACAATGATGGTAAGCACCTCGGATCCATAATTAATCCATAATAATCAAATAATTGTGTAAACTATACACCTACTATTTAATGGCCATGTGTCCCCATTGATTTTATTGTACATTTTATACAGTTTTTATGCAGTAAAATCAAGTGCACAGACAAGGCATACACTGGGGGAGGATGATGGGGGTAGTGCTACCTACTTGAAATGTAATATTACAAGCTGGTCTGGTACTGTACCAAATTTGTGTTATAACTATAATGCTAGTTATAATTTGCTTGTTATTTTTTACTGTATAATTGTTTTAGAGGAGGAGAAAAAAAAACATGATGAAAGAAATTTTGATTGCAGATTAGCAGATCATTATAGAATTCAGTTTTAAAAATAGTTGTAAAAAGTTATTAGTTAAACTGGCTTAATATTATGTTTAGAAGGTTATGTGTCTGCCTGTTGAAGAACTGATCAAATGAAAGATTCAACAGGCTCTGTATGCAAAACCGCAAAAGTACACTCAAATGCCTAGAAGAATGTCTAGGAATATACTGCCATCTAGAGGAAAAATTAGATAGGTAGGAATACATCTGCCCATTTGTGTCTCATATATACAGTATAATACGTGCTAAATGACTGTATTTTAGAAAAAAAAGCAGGCTAATTTTACCATTAATGAACTGTTGTATGACCTCATCAGTAATGCAGTGACAGTAAAGACAAAAAACAAGTGGCATATACAGGCTGCCACTCATCAAACTAAAATTTAATAAATACATAAATTTCCTGATTTCCTGGGAGGTCAACTTAGCACCACCTTTTTTTTTTAAGCAACACCCACACAGTCTTTATTATAAATGTCTAGCTCACCCTCATGTGGGTAGAAGGAGATAGAGATGTGGATCACTCTTAAAATCTGCCTATATCTGTCCTTTAACTGTATCTCAGCTTCAGTCCTCAGTTCAGGCAACTGTCAGCTCCAGGGACGCTTCAAGTTGAACGGGATGTTCCAGGATGGAGATCTTATAATTGGAGGCCTGTTTGAAGTTCATTTCCTCACAGTTTTTCCAGAGCTGAGCTTCAGAAAAGAGCCGGAACCACCATACTGTGAGCAGTGAGTCTGGGCGAGACTGGACAATGAAACTTATAAAGGATAAAATAAAATAAAAAAACAATTTTTAGAGCAGCTTTTTGGCTGCTTTTTTTGACATCTGCATCAAAATCAGATTCTGTTAATTAAATAAAATAACATCAGATATTTTCTTGCTTTTTTTATAGGTTTGATATGGCAAGTTTCCAGCAGGCACAGACTATGGTCTTTGCAATAGAGGAGATCAATAAGAATCCAAACTTGCTTCCTAACATCACTCTTGGTTACTATCTTTATGACAACTGTGTAAAGTTGGGAGTGGCATTCAGAGCTGCCACAGCTCTGGTTAGTGGGACAGAGGAGTCCTTCTCCAACTTAAACTGTGCTGGCCCTCCACCAGTGATTGCTGTAGTGGGGGATCCTGGATCTACTCACTCAATTGCAATCTCCAGTGTACTGGGGCTGTTTAGAGTGCCTATGGTAAGTGTGAATGTAAAAATTTTAAGCTAAAAAAAATACTGTTACAGTTTTGTTATTGTTCGATTTTACATTTAATTTTATTAGGTAGAATTTCAAAGACTGCATATATTTCTTTCTCAAGTGCTTGTGTGCGAAATTTCATAATGCACAGAAGAGTTAATCGGCTCATCTGCATCTCTTCCATAAGGTTAGCTACTTTGCAACCTGCTCCTGTTTGAGTGACAGAAAAAAGTACCCCTCTTTCTTCAGAACAATCCCCAGTGATGCCTTCCAGGTGCGGGCTATGGCTCAGATCTTGAGGCATTTTGGATGGACCTGGGTTGGTCTCCTCTACAGTGATGATGACTATGGCATCCATGCCTCTCAGTCCTTCCACGAAGATGTGCAGCTATTTGGAGGGTGTGTTGACTTTTCTGAAATGCTACCTCGTGATAATAACCGTAGAGATATTCAGAATATATTGGCAGTTATTCAGGCCTCTACAGCCAGAGTGGTGGTGGTGTTCTCCACGGAAGCCTACTTGTTACCATTGATGGATGAGGTAGCATTGCAAAATGTAACAGGCAAACAGTGGATTGCAAGTGAAGCTTGGGCCACCTCACCAGTGTTTCACACTCAGCGTCTCCTACCCTTTCTGGGGGGCACACTGGGCATTGCTATCAGGCGTGGAGAGATCCAGGGACTGCATGAATTCTTGTATTACCTTCATCCCGACAACAATCCAAAAAACAATATGATAAGAATCTTCTGGGAGAACATGTTTGGTTGCAATTTTGAGACTGGAGGCAGAAAGACAGAGGCAGAGTGGAAAAGAAAGGTGTGTACAGGGCAAGAAGATCTGAGAAGCACAGACACACCATACACTGATGTATCAGAGCTGAGGGCCTCTTATAATGCGTATAAAGCAGTTTATGCCCTGGCATATGCGCTTCATGACCTGATGCAGTGTGAGAAGGGGAGAGGACCATTCAGTGGGAACAGCTGTGCTGACATAATTAACCTGCAGCCCTGGCAGGTATAGCAAAAAAGTGCGTACATGTTTATACATAATATAGAAATACATATTACACCTGTCCTGTCTGTAACCTGTACAGGTAGTCCATTACCTACAGAAAGTGAACTTCACCACAGGTTTTGGGGACCATGTCTCATTTGATAAGAATGGAGATGCTTTGGCCATCTATGATGTGATGAACTGGCAGCCAAATTCAGATGGTGCAATAAGGGTCAGCACAGTTGGTGTGGTGAATGAAGGGGCTACAGAAGGAAGGGTGCTTACACTGGATGAGGATGCAATATTCTGGAACTTTGAAAACAAAAAAGTAAATAATGTCATGTTAATTTAATCCTCTCAAAACTACAAGTATATTTTAGCATATATTCATACCTGAGCTGGTTATTATGAAGTCTTGTATGCACTGAATCAACATACACACACACACACACACACACACACACACCACTGGTTTCCATGGGGACATTCCATAGATGTAGTTATTTTTATAATGTACAAATAGTACTTTCTAACCCTAACACTACCCCTAAACCTGCCTCTCACACAAAACTTTCTGCATTTTTACATTTTCAAAATAATTTTCTGTATGAATTACAATCTGTTTTCCTCATGGGAACCAAAGAGACAGAGAGAGACACACACACACTACTAACAAGAATGACAACAGATGTTGTATCCCTTAGCCACCACGTTCTGTGTGCAGTGAGAGCTGCCCCCCAGGCACCAGAAGAGCCAGGAAAAAAGGCCTTCCAATCTGCTGTTTTGACTGCTTGCCATGTGGAGATGGAGAGATTTCTAATACAACAGGTAGAAATCAATTCCAAAATTTTAATATAACTTGAAAGAGAATTGTCTCTCAAACTTTGTTTTATTCACAGATGCTATTGAGTGCACACCATGTCAAGATGAGTTCTGGTCCAATCAAAATAAAAATCAGTGTGTCCCTAAGGAAGTAGAGTTTTTATCCTACGAGGAACCACTGGGCATCTCTTTGACCACTGCCTCCCTTCTTGGCACCTGCATCTGTGCTCTTGTGATGGTCATCTTCTCTCATCATCGTAACACTCCTGTAGTACGCGCCAACAATTCAGAGCTCAGCTTCCTGCTGCTGTTGTCACTCAAACTGTGTTTCCTGTGTGTGCTACTGTTTATTGGCCGGCCGCAGTTGTGGACGTGTCAGTTAAGACATGCTGCATTTGGCATAAGCTTTGTACTGTGCGTCTCCAGCATTCTGGTCAAGACTATGGTGGTAATAGCTGTATTTAAGTCATCCCGACCTGAAGGTAAAAATGCAATGAAATGGTTTGGAGCAGCTCAACAAAGAGGGACAGTCATGACCCTAACTGCGCTCCAGATTGTGATTTGCACAGTCTGGTTAACTACTGCATCCCCAACACCCTATAAAAACAGTCAGTATATCACCTCTAAAATAGTCTATGAATGTGCTATTGGTTCAATGGCTGGTTTTTCTATGCTGTTGGGATACATTGGCCTCCTGGCAGCAGTAAGCTTCCTCTTAGCCTTTCTGGCAAGAAACCTTCCAGATAATTTTAATGAAGCCAAATTCATTACCTTCAGTATGTTGATCTTCTGTGCTGTGTGGATTGCCTTTGTTCCAGCATATGTGAGCTCACCAGGGAAATATGCAGTGGCTGTGGAAATTTTTGCCATATTGGCTTCCAGTTTTGGATTACTTGTGGCCATATTTGCCCCAAAGTGCTATATCATCATTTTACATCCAGAAAGAAACACTAAAAAAGCCATCATGGGAAGAGCCACTCAAAAGAAATAGCCTGACATGACATTTTCACATTGAAAAATCAATACACCTGTAAACTCTGTTAATTATGATATGTTAGTCTTCAATATGTTTATTCTGCTTGTATAAATATTATTTATTATTTATTACCAATTTTGTTTGGTTTGTAGATATACAAGCAATATCAAACAATATCACAGTGTGCTGATATACAGTCAAATTGCATGTTTATGTGATATTGCATTGATACATGGCATAAGTGTGTAAATACAAAAAAAGACACAACAATGGAATGTCTTAAAAATTGTCTTTTGTGCTGAACTATTTGCTTCCACCATGGATTCAAATCTCAGTTTGACAGTTTAACGGATAAACCCAAGCTTCCATTGGTAATTATAAAATGTCTCTTTAGAATTGCGAAAGAAGGAACATCTGAGCTGCTTCATTGAAGCTCATTGTATTATGTAGAGTATAATGAGAGAGATGGCTTGAGTGAGTCTATTACCTGTATCTAATACCAGTGTTATTAGATACATCTAATACCAGTGTGGGGCTGGGGGGGGTCCCGGACCTCCCATAAGCATTAAGGGACCCCCCATAACACCCCAAAAAATAAACTTGGGGGGTCCCCTGGTTTTTCAATAAAAATATAATACTTCAAACATAAAACTAGTGAAAATGGAAATGAAATGAAAATATTTGATTGCTGTATTAAATTTAGACCTGCTCACGTTAAATCATATTTTATTTTTACGCATTTTTACAGCGTTGCGCATTATAACCAATCACACACGACTCTGCTGAGTTTAGAATGCAGTGGCCAATCAGAGGCGTTCAGAATAGTCATTGCTGAAACCTGGAGTTTTGTTCAGATTCCCTTATTATAAGCAACGAAGTGCAGATGTACGAACTATGTAAGTAAGAGATTAATTTATCATATAGTGTATGGACAGCTTCACTGATTATAAGAGGAGTTATGAGTGCTTAAACACTAGCTAGACTGACTGTGCTCATTTAGAGTGTCTTCTTTCACTGCATGATTCAGTCTAATAAAATGCATTTTTCCAAAATTCAGGATATGGGGGCAGAGTTCTTTTCTTTTTTGCAGAATGTTTCGCCAACAAAAATCATTCCAAACACAGCCACTGCACTGTTTTGCGTCTCTAAACAACATAACGGTGTTTCGTTCCTGAATGAATCAACCGTTTAAATGAGCCGGTTCAATCGCAATGACTCACTTATTAACTGTGACTTACTGACACCTACTGGCAGTTGTAATTCCACATTTAAATTACCTTTTCATTTTTTAAAATAATTTGAAATATCAGCATTCATTGTTTTAGGATTAAAGTATTAAAACATTTTTCATGCATTTGTAACTGCAGGTTAAATGCATTCATGTTCTGCATTAAACAGTGGGTAAATACATTTAAATGCCAATTCAGATGCAGTGTTTGTGTTTCCTCTATATTGAAAGGATGAATTTTGTTGATAATGATTTTATTTGTGTGATAACAGCCTAAAATGTCTTATTATTCTAAGTGATTTTATTGATTAAATATAAGAACTTAACACAAAAGATAATAAAAGCTAATGCACACTTTCAGAAAAAAGTAAAAAAAAAATGCCCCCAAAATGTAAAAATCACTTCAAACTTGTTTGCGTAGTGATTGTTTGGTACACCTAATTCACTGATCATCGTAAAATAAGCTTTTATCTTAGAATTGGGTTGTCTTAATAATAACAAGGACAAGACAAAAATATGAATCATATTTGTATAAGGTTTTTGAGGTCTGGTTAGGGGGACCCCCCAAGAACTTTGACACAATTCGAACACTGTCTAATTCCAACATTCATTCTTCAGGTCGATCTTATATCCATAAATCATGAAAAAATAATTTGAATGTCAACTGAGGAAAGCAATATCTTTGATCTTTTAACATCCTTGTTTCATATCCCTTTCATTAAAAAAAAAAAAGTCCTTGCGGCTCACTCATAAAGAATTAACGAAACTTTTCGAAGTAACAAATACGGCATATTAGTTACATTAAATATTATTTATTGAACACTAATATTGAAATGAACAACAATATAAAGCATGATAAGTTTGCACAATAGGGGAAAAAAAAACACACACAAGCAAACAATTCAGCCAGAAGCAGAAAAGCAGCGCTCTTTTTAGTACAGGACTTAATAACATAAAAATAAAAGGATATGAAACTTAACTTTCCCCTGAAGCCAAATTAATTTGCTCTAGAACAAGTAACAAGACTGTCTGTTTAATATAATCAAAATTAATTCTATAGAAAATGTTCTAACAAATTATATATATTTATTTATTTATAATAAATTTGCTCCGGAACAAGTAATAGATTAATAAGACTGCCTGTTTAATATAACCAAAATTAATTATATCTGACGTGAACGACACCGCCTCAGGAGGTTCTGCAATCTCAGCCATCACCTCTGGAGGATCTGGAGCAGGTACCATCATCTCTGGAGGTTCTGCAGCCTCAGCTGTGTAGGGTATCAGAGCGAATCAGACAAATTGAAGATTCAATCAGAACATTGTTGAAACCAAAGAGCCAAATTCCACAAAGAGGCCCAGGCTAACCAGACCACGTCATAAATCGGTCCATGATACCCTGGCGCCAGCCAGCCTGAAGTAAGCCTAACCAACCAACTTGCAACATTAATACAAAAAAAAACACAATTATTGATAATCCCAACTCGGGAAGAAGATTGTCAATTTTGGGGCAAGAAACCCAAGATTAATAGTCAAAGATACAGTGCATCCTGACCATCACATGAGGAAATTCTAAAATTCCTTCAAAATTCTGTTGTTCCTCAGAACATGCCCTTAGTTCACAGAATGACACAGAGTCTTTTTTACATAAATATGAACCAAAATGATGCTTAAAAGGACTTATTAATGAACATCAGTCCATTTAATAACTATTGAATTGCTTAAGGAATTATATTTGTGTTTGTATGTATGAGTTTGAAAATTCATGCTTTAAATGTTTCTATCATTCAGTTCTTTGTAAAATGTATTGTATTCTTGTTATAGAAGTCGTGTCCAAATTATACTCTGCAAGAACGGGAAAATTCAGACCATGTGACTAATAAGATAACATGTTGATTTATGTTTTGGGAGGAGAAACATAGCAATATCTCGTGTTAAGACAACATCTAATTGGTCAAGACACCATTTTGGTGTCCAAAGCTGAGTTTAAAACCACAGGACACCATAAAATTTTGGTTTTAGCTATTGGTCTTATCCATCGCTCCTAGCCATGCTTTTTAGTTTTAGCTTTTAGCTATTGCTTTTTAGCCATTGCCTTTAGCCATTTCTTCTAGTAAGGGCTTTTAGCTATTGCTCTTAGTCATTGGTTCTAGCCACGCTTTTTGAACTCCATCACTTTGGCCACTGCTTTTTGCATTCTTTCAGCGCTCCCTGGCTTGCACGCCAGCCGCTTCTCTAAAACTATGAGATCCACCATCTAGTCTCGTCAGCTTATTTATTTCTTTCTTTTACTTTAATCTTTTTCTTTCCATTGAGAGTTCTGTGTTCTAAGTTAAGTTTTGCCACTAGCTGTGTCTCAGACTTCGTGCCCGCCTCCAAACTTCAACCAGCGTACACGACTCCATCCTCCAGCCAACGCCCAAGACATCACTTCGAACGGCCACAAACTTCCAGCCAATCAGCAACCTTGGGAAACCCCCCTTCTGCAACGACATCATCGTAGGGAATCCTTTAACACAAAGGCATCGCAAGTACAACCTCCAGATTCTAGCTGAACTGGTGCATTTAATATAAAATTTAATAGCCTCATTGAGAAATTAAGGTTAATTAAGTGATTGATGGTTGTTCAGGTCTAAACAATTGCATATACCTATGCTATAAACTTGGGATTTCATATTTTCACTTTTCTAAACTCATTCTTTCCTCATTTTCTCTCTTTCTGCAACCTGTATGAATGTGTGAATGCGCGTCTATGTGTTAGAATAGTTCTTACTTCTGGGGCAGAAGGGTTGGTGAGTGCTGGTTTAGGGATACCAGCAGCACGTGAAAACATCAGCGGAGGATCCCTCACACTGGATACCATGCTGGGATTACGAAGGACTGACCTTGACGATCTGGTTGCAGCAGACGTGACGTGGCGTGACTCTGGACGATCAGACGTGGCGTGACTTGACTCTAGATGAACAGCTGAGACGTGACTTGACTCTGGAAGAACAGCTGAGACGGGGTTTGACTCTGAACAACCAGCTGAGAAGTGGCGAGATCCTGGATGACCAGCTGAGACATGACTTGACCCTGGATGAACAGCTGAGACGGGGCTTGACCCTGATCAGCTGAGATGTGACTTGGCTCATGAAAAACAGCTGTGACTTTACTTGACTCAGGAATAACAGTTGTAACTTGACTTGACTCAGGAACAACAACTGTAACTTGACTTTACTCAGGAACATCAACAGTAACTTGACTTGACTTAGGAAGAGCAGCTCTGACTTGACTCAGGAAACACAGCTGTGATGTTACATGATTTAGGTATGGCAGCAGCGACATGACACGGAGCGTGCTTCGGTGCGGCTGCCATTTCACAAGCGGGTTTAATCACCGGACTAGAGATCATTATACTAGAGTGTCCCAGAGCTTGCAGCTGACTAAACTTTGCGGCCGCCATTACCGTGATGTCATATTCCTCCTCCGCGACACCCACAGTCAATAATGAGCCCAAACTTAGCAAGGCATAATCCATGAAAAGAGCGAGTGTTAAACGCGGACCCTCGCGTCTGAGTTTAAACGATCAGAGGTTGATTAACGCCGTCAGAAAAAAGCTCTATCAACAAGCAGTCCGGTATATCAGAGTAATTAGCAATGACTAGATACTCTTGAATGTAGTCCTTGAGCGATCGCGTGCCCTGCTCTAGGGCTAAAAACTGTCTTGCATTGTCCATACCTTTCCAATGTCTGTGCGAAACTAGGCAAGGGCTCTTTAATTGTGACTAACACTAGGTGAGTGCCAAATACTCAACAATACTCAGCCATAGTAGAAGGAAGACTTAGGAAGGCTTATTTAGTGTGTATGATTGGATGCAGCTGTGTGTGTGTAATCAGCGCAATTAATGATGGGAAACGTAGTCCGGGGTGTGGTGCAACAGTCTATGTAATGTGAATGTCAGTGGAATAAGAGAGCGACATCTGGTGGTGAGCAGACCAAAGGCCAGATTCGTGACACATATATAAGTGATGCCTGATTATTTAGCATTATGCATTTGTCATAAATAAATAAGAAGATTCGAATTGAGGGGGGGCTGGGAGGGGGCCATAACATCCAAAAAATATACTTGGGGGGTCCCCTGATTTTTCAACAAAATATAATTCTTCAAAAATGTAAATTAAATAAAAAAGATTCGACTGCCATATTAAATTTAGACTTGTTCACGTTACATCATATTTTATTTTTGCACGTTTTTACAACGTTTATAACAGTGACTTGCTGCCACCTACTGGGGGTTTTAATTTCACATTTAAAGTACCTTTTCTTTTTCTTTTTTTAATAATTTCAAATATCAGTAGTTTTCAATGTTTTAGGTTTAAAATATCAAAACATTATATGCATTTGTAACTGCATGTTAAATGCATTCCTGCATTAAACAGTGGGTAAACACATCTAAATTCCAATTCAGATGCAGAAAATATTGAGATATCATCTTTTGTCAATATCACACACTCCTTGGCTAGATATTTAATTGTTCTTTGCTTAGTGATTGTTTGGTACACCTAATTCACTGAACATCGTAAAATAAGCTTTAGAATTAGGTTTTCTTAATGATAACAAGGACAAGACAAAAATATGAATCATATTTCTGTAAGTTTTTATTTATTTTCTATTTATTTATGTATGTATTTATTTATTTATTTATTTGGGGGTGGGGTGGGTTAGGGAGAGCCCCCAAGAGCTTTGAACACTGATTAAACTTTGCAGTTTCTTCACAGACAGCATCACTTGGGAACTTACTGTTGCAATTGATTATGCATGTACAGCTCCTTTTTGTCTTTAAAAAGTGCTCTATGAATAAACATTGACTTTGAAAACACTGTGATGAACTTAACCGTTATCTAACAAAGTCTAAATTTAAAAAGGTCACATAGTTTAGTGCAGATTAGCTTAATGTATTACATTTCAAGATGTGACTGTACATCCTTTTAACATGAATTCTGCATTTGACTCCTCCTCAAGAATCAAACTCATTGCAATAAAAACACGATAAAATAGAAAGAGAAAACAAAACAGTCTTGTATTAAATAATCTACTCGCCTATCACTGCCTTGAGCAGTGGAATGGTTTCATAAGTACATATTTAAATGATTTATATTTGTTTACTGTTGTACAATAAATTTCTTACTGTTAAATCTGGGACCTGAAGCCTTACTGCATTACAGCATCCTTCTGGTAGAATGTGTTAGAGTAGAAATATAAAACAAAGCGTTAAAGTTTAAGCAACAAAGGTGTATGACTGTCATCTAGAGGACATTTTGAGAAAGACACTGAAAAGCAGAAGATGCGGTCTCAGTAAGTCAGTCCTTTAGAGAATGTCTGTGAGGGAGTACAACAGTGTATTCATGAGCTTTTATTCATTTTTATTTTTGTTGAGGTAGAACTCATTTTACGTTTAATGAAGTTCACAAGTTAATTTTATGTCACCCTATAGTAAATATAATGTTATTATACAACATTATATGGCATCAATATGTAAAACAAGCAGACACCATCCAAGTGAGCATAAAGTATATGGAGCAAACACTGTGAACACCATGTATATCAAATGTACTCACCTTGAATGTCTTCACGTGCAGCTAGCTGAGATTTAGCAGATTGGCTGGTAATTTTTAATGCCAAAACAAGTTGCAACTTTCAAACAGACCTGTCCGATTTCTGTACTACTATCATCACCAAATTGATTCACAGAAATAAGTGTTCAAACTTTTTGGTAAACTCAACCTATAATTGTTTATATATATTTGACTATACATAGATACAGAGAAACTAAGTCAAGTATTCTAACATTAAAGAATACACATTTGAGATGAAACTTAAATGCAAATAATTTAAAATGGATTACACTCATTTAATAAGAGGATAATTAAGGGAATCAAACATAGACCAAGTATGGGCACTTGGCACCGCCTGCTCTGTAAAAGTAACACCCCCACGACCTTCATCATAAATTAGTGAGAAGAACGAGTGGGTCAGAAAATGAGAGAGATGTGGACCACTCCAATCATCTTCCTGTATCTTTCCTTCAACCTTATTTCTGGAGCTTCGATCCTCAGATCAGGTACCTGTCAACTCCAGGGACGCTTCAGGTTGAATGGAATGTACCAGGCTGGAGATGTCATACTCGGAGGCCTTTTTGAGGTTCACTTCCTCACAGTGTTTCCAGAGCTGAGTTTCAGAACAGAGCCGGAGCCACCATACTGTGAGCAGTGAGTCTGGAGTAGATAAGTGCAGCTATACAAGGATATACAAGCTATACATTGCTTATTTTTTGTATTACCTTTTCAGAACTGTTAATTATCAACATTTCTTCTACGTTTTCTTAGATTTGACATGGCAAGTTTCCAGCAGGCACAAACCATGGTTTTTGCTATAGATGAGATTAATAAGAATCCAAACCTGCTACCTAACATCACTCTTGGTTACCATCTTTATGACAACTGTGTGATGCTAGGAATGGCATTCCGGGCTGCCTTATCTCTGGTTGGTGGAACAGAGGAGTCCTTCTCTAACCTCAGTTGCACTGGCCCTCCTCCAGTGATTGGGATTGTGGGGGACTCAAATTCGACACCTTCTATTGCGATTTCCAGTGTTCTGGGGCTATTTCGAGTACCTATAGTAAGATGAAATAAAATTACTAATACATTGTATTCCCATGTTCTGTACTTTTCACTAGTTGTTTCTGTATACTAATTTTTATTAGGAGCAGAATCTTTCTAGTCCTTAAAATGATATGTTTGTATGTAAACAATATTCCTGCAGCCCTGTCTTTCTTTTTCTTGCCCTTTGTCTGTCATCTTGCTTTTGCCTAGGTTAGCTACTTTGCCACCTGTTCCTGTCTGAGTAACAGAAAAAAATACCCCTCTTTCTTCAGAACTATCCCCAGTGATGCTTTCCAAGTGAGGGCAATGATTAAGATTTTAAGACATTTTGGATGGACCTGGGTTGGTCTTGTCTACAGTGATGATGACTATGGCAACCATGCTGCTTACTCCTTCCTCCAGGATGTGCAGGTGTTTGGAGGGTGCGTTGCTTTTTCTGAAATCTTGCCTCTAGATAACAACCGCAAAGATATTCAGCGTACAGTGGAAGTGATACAAGCCTCTACAGCAAGAGTGGTAGTGGTGTTCTCCACTTCAACATATGTGTTGCCTTTGATGGATGAAGTAGTGTTGCAGAATGTAACAGACAGACAGTGGATTGCAAGTGAAGCCTGGGCTACTTCACCAGTATTTCACACTCAGCGTCTTTTGCCCTTCCTGGGGGGCACACTGGGCATTGCCATTAGGCGTGGAGAGATCCAAGGGCTTCATGAATTTCTGCTACATCTCCGTCCTAGCAATGATCAAAGAAATAATATGGTGAGAATCTTCTGGGAGAACATGTTTACCTGCAGGTTCAACATTGGAGGAAGAGGGGAAAAAATGTGTTCAGGGCAAGAGGATCTGAGCACCACAGATACAGCATACACTGATGTGTCAGAGCTAAGGGCCTCATATAATGTGTATAAAACAGTTTATGCCCTGGCACATGCACTTCATGACCTGATGCAGTGTGAGGAGGGGAGTGGACCATTCAGTGGGAACAGCTGTGCAGATATAACCAACCTACAGCCCTGGCAAGTAAGGCTCAAATATATAGTGCAGATTTAAGTCACATTAAAAAAAAAGAACTAGACACAAAATTAAAATAAAATGAATAACACCTGTCCTGTCTACAAACTGTACAGCTGGTTCACTACCTACAGAAAGTGAACTTCACCACAGGCTTTGGGGATCATGTGTCATTTGATGAGAATGGAGATGCTCTGGCCATCTATGATGTGATGAACTGGCAGCCGAGCTCTGATGGGTCGATCATTGTCCGAACAGTTGGTGTGGTAAATGAAGGGGCGGCAACAGAAAAGGTGCTTACACTGGATGAGGATGCATTATACTGGAACTTTGAGACAAAAAAAGTAAATAACATTACATGCTAATCATCTTTTTTCCATATACATAGTCTAAATACTAGTCAAAGCTAAGAATAAATGAATGGAATCATGTTAATCAAATTAATTATCATGTAAAAAAGATGACAAAAACATGACAGATGATGTCTCTTTCAGCCCCCACGGTCTGTGTGCAGTGAGAGCTGCCCCCTAGGAACCAGACGTGCCAGGAGGAAGGGCCTTCCTGTCTGTTGCTTTGATTGCCTGCCATGTGCAGATGGAGAAATTTCTAATACAACCGGTGATGACATTATAGAGATTATAGAGATTTTTCTATTATTTTTCTTTTCGTATTATTCAAAAATTTGAATATCATTTGAATTTTTCCTTCTCTGACTCTTTTTTTTTTTTTTTTTGTCACAGATGCTAATGAGTGTACAATATGTCCAGACGATTTCTGGTCCAATCCAGATAAGGATCGATGTGTTCCTAAAGAAGAAGAGTTTCTATCCTATAAGGATCCTCTGGGCATCTCTCTGACCTCTGCTTCCCTGCTTGGCACCTGCATCTGTGCTCTTGTGATGATCATCTTTGCTCATCACCGTAACACTCCCATAGTACGCGCCAACAATTCGGAGCTGAGCTTCCTATTGCTGTTGTCACTCAAACTGTGTTTTTTGTGTGTGCTGCTGTTCATTGGCCGGCCGCAACTGTGGACGTGTCAGTTAAGACATGCTGTGTTTGGTATAAGCTTTGTCCTGTGCGTTTCCAGCATCCTGGTCAAGACTATGGTGGTAATAGCTGTGTTCAAGTCATCTCGACCAGAGGGTAAAGGTGCAATGAAATGGTTTGGGACAGCCCAGCAAAGAGGCACAGTTTTGGTCCTAACAGCCCTCCAGGTGGCAATATGCATAGTATGGCTATCCAATGCTTCTCCAACACCCCATAAAAATAACCAGTATGCCAGCTCCAAAATAGTCTATGAATGTGCTGTTGGCTCAGTGGCTGGATTCGCAGTGCTTCTGGGCTATATTGGCTTTCTGGCAGCAGTAAGTTTTCTGTTAGCTTTCTTGGCAAGGAATCTTCCAGATCATTTTAACGAAGCAAAGTTCATTACCTTTAGCATGTTGATCTTCTGCGCTGTGTGGATTGCATTTGTTCCAGCATATGTGAGCTCACCAGGGAAGTATGCAGTAGCTGTGGAGATATTTGCCATCCTAGCTTCCAGCTTTGGACTACTGGTAGCCATATTTGCCCCAAAGTGCTATATAATCCTTTTACATCCAGAGAAAAACACTAAAAAAGCCATCATGGGAAGAGAAACACAAAAGAAATAGTTTTCCTAGTTTGCTGTTGTATTATTATTCTGTTAATAAACTCACAGTACATGGGTTTAGTTGTACTCACTGAGTGGAGAAGTCTGGCATTAGTGACCAGAAAGAGGTCTGTTATTTTATAGAAAGATTGGAACAAATAAAATGGCAAAAATTAAAAATAAATTGATATAGGGTTTTTAAATGCAAACCAATTGATAACTTATATTTAAATAATTTTTAGGTCTACAACAAAACAGCAAGCATTGCAAAAAGCTTATATATAAGGATGAAACTCCAAATGATGAGAGGAAGTCAAATCAGAATTCACTATTTTACATCACAGTAATGTAAAACAACAGAATACCAATAAACAGAACTGAGGACATTGACATTTACAACCATTCATGTACAAGACTTGACAAATAAACAGGAAACACTGGAGTTTAATATACAAAAGGTAACTGGCAAAGAAAACACACCTGTGAACAATCAGAGAAGTAATCAGCAAGAAAACTACTGTTAACTGACTACGAAATGGGGCACCAGATAAAAAGACAGGTAACATAACAGTAATGATCTATGAAGCACTGTTTACACAGAAGACACTTTTAGGCCAAGCAGCTGTCTGTTGGTCGACACAATGAATCCTTGTGACCAACCTAAACCCCTTGTGAAATCTGCATACATGCATTCAGAGAGAAAGAGGGGGAGTCAGGATCAAATAATCTTATTAATAACAATATAAATTATGAAGTGTTAGTAAATGTCTTTTTAAATGAAAATTATGCTTGATTTAATGTGTAATTTTTTGTAATGTAAAAAATGTGTAATTTCCAAAGCTTGTAAAAAAAAAAAAAAAAAGTTACAAAAAAATGACCACTGTCATTTTGCACTTATGATATCAAGCCAGAGTCTGCACAGTAGTGATTGAGAGGTGAAGCAGCAGTATTAACGTTTCCCTCTGACTCCCACAGATTCAGCTGCAATGCACAATCATGACACCTCACCCTGTTTTTATAGCATTAAATAAATAAAACCATTAGACAACAGCTCCAAGCAGCAATTATCGAGGTTCACGCGCTTTAAGGCCTTTAAGCACATGTATAAAAAGCAGTTGTGTTTTATTTAGCAAGCATGTAAGCACTCAGATCATAAATGGACAAGATTATTTACAGTCAGTACAGGTAGTTGACTGGAAAATCCATGGTATTTAAAGCTTTTCAAGAAAAATTTGCTTGCTTATGCATGTGCTCACCTATTTTCGTGAAGTTCTGAGTTTTCGTTTTGGAGTTATATGCTTGACAACGCCCCTTTTCTAAATGACACTATTCTAGCTACCCAAAGTTTTGTTTTGACACAGTCACAGCACCAATCTCCAATTTTCAAGGTAAATGGAACACAGGACATATAGTAGTCAAAATCAAAACAATATTCATTCTTGTCTTAGGACAACTTTGGATGCATTTTTTTGATCCACTTCAAATGTTGACTACTGTATACCCACAAGGGGTCCTTAATGTACAGGGAAAAGACAAGAAACAAATTGCTTGAAAGATTTGGCACAGCTAAATCTAGAAATAAAATGCATTCTCTGAAGAATTTGAGGTGATAAAAGGTATGAAGGAAGAGCTGAAAACTCGTCCATTCTGTGGTTGAACTGCAGTGAACTACAGTGTGGGGAACCGTGACCTGCTGGCCATTAAGGATTCGAGAAGTGGTGACTGAACGCATGTTCCCCAAGCTCTTTGGAATGGTATGGAACCATTTCTGGTGTCCCTCTCTAGCCTAGTAGTCTCCTGTTGTCGTTTTAGTGAACTGGATGAATTGAGAGGGGGGAAAAATTTAGAATGGTGAACTGGATGAACCAGTTGACCAAACTAAACTGTGTTGATTAAAACTAGTTTATTCACTTTATATGCATTAGACATGTAAAACACTTGCATTTCACATTGTTATTGGGTGCTTTATTTGTGTTTGATACGTCATTGCATGATTACGTAGAACAAACTAGTGAATTAGTTATTTGAACTACAGTAGTTAATTTAAACGAACTGTCTGAAAGAATTAATCAGACATTCCCATTTGTCTGAAGCTATGGATTACAGGTAATAGTGAGATAAATAATGCTCTTGCACAGACCATTCATTTTGCTTCATAATACCTCAATATATCTTCAGGAACCACGGTAAATGCTGCAGAAGAAAAAAATCACCTACATCTTTGATAGCCTGAGGGTGAGTAAATTAGCACTATCACTTTAACAACATAACCAACATAATGATAAAGGGATGGGAAGGTGACGTTCTGATTTCAAGGGATGCCTATTTGGCAGCACCTGTTCTTTGAAAGCAACACCACGCCTACGCCCCACCCCTCCCCTCCCCACCCGTCCCCACCCCTCCCCACCTTCATCATAAAGCAGTGAGTAAAGTGGGTGAGTGAGTCAGGAACAGAGAGATGTGGATCTCCATAAATATCTGCTTGTATCTGTCCCTTAACTATATCTCTGCAGCTTCAATTCTCAGACCAGATACTTGTCAGCCTCAGGGACACTTCAGACTGAACGGAGTGTACCAGGATGGAGATATTATACTTGGAGGCCTGTTTGAGGTTCACTTATTCACGGTGTTCCCAGAGCTGAGCTTCAGAACAGAGCCAGATCCACCATACTGTGAAAAGTAGGTATTTATAAAAAAAAAAAAAAGTATTTATAGACATCTGTATATTTCGCCAAGTGTGCACCATAGGAATATGAGGGCTTTAGAGTGGCATGTAATCTCAAATGTATTTGCAATGTAATAATGCTTTCTGTCTTTTAGTTATTATTGCTTTTGTATCTCTTAATATCAACATTTATCTTGTTTTTCCTTAGATTTAACATGGAAAGCTTCCAGCATGCACAGACCATGGCTTTTGCTATAGATGAGATCAATAAGAATCCAAACTTGCTGCCTAACATCACTCTTGGTTACCATCTTTATGACAACTGTGTGATGCTAGGAATGGCCTTCCGGGCTGCCATATCCTTGGCTAGCGGAACAGAGCAGTCCTTCTCCAATCTAAACTGCACTGGTCCTCCTCCAGTCATTGGGATTGTGGGGGATCCAAGTTCAACTCCATCCATTGCAATTTCCAGTGTTCTGGGGTTGTTTCGTGTGCCTATAGTAAGACTAGATGAAAAAAATATGAATACCCTATAAGGATTTTTTTTTTTCAAATTTTTCAATTTCCCTTTTCTTCTCTCTCCTCTTTTTTCCCCTAATTAGATAAGTCACTACGCCACCTGCTCCTGTTTAAGTGACAAAACAAAGTACCCCTCTTTTTTCAGAACAATCCCCAGTGATGCCTTCCAAGTGCAGGCTATGATTCAGATTTTGAGGCATTTTGGATGGACATGGGTTGGTCTCCTCTACAGTGATGACGACTATGGAATCTATGCTTCTTTGTCCTTCAAGCAGGAAATCCAGTTGTTTGGAGGTTGTGTTGCTTTTTCTGAAATCCTGCCCAATGATAACAATCCCAGAAATATTCAACATATAATGGGAGTAATTCAGTCCTCTACAGCTAGAGTGGTGGTTGTTTTTTCAACTATACCCTACCTGCTGCCTTTGATGGATGAGGTGGTTTTGCAAAACCTGACAGGCAGACAGTGGATTGCCAGTGAAGCTTGGGCCACTGCACCCGTATTTCAGACTCCACATTTCCTGCCTTTGCTAAGGGGCACACTGGGCATCGCCATCAGGCGTGGGGAGATCCAGGGACTTCATGAGTTTCTGTTACATCTCCATCCCAGCAATGATTCGAAAAATAATATGTTGAGGATCTTCTGGGAGAACATGTTTGTGTGCAGTTTTCAAACCGAGATAGATGGAGAACAAATTAAAAAGGTGTGTACAGGAAATGAGGATCTGAGCACCACAGACACACCATACACTGATGTTTCAGGGTTGAGAGCAGCTTATAATGTGTATAAGGCAGTTTATGCCCTGGCACATGCACTTCATGACCTGATGCAGTGTGAGGAGGGGAGAGGACCATTTAGTGAGAACAGCTGTGCCGACATAATCAACCTGAAACCCTGGCAGGTAAGACTCACAGGTATAATGCATATTCTCTTCAGGCATATAGAAGAGCTAAATGTGGGAAAACAAAATGTGCGTTCTATAATAGTTATAATTTCAGATACAAATGTAACACATGATCCATCTACAAACTCTACAGCTGGTCCACTATCTAAAGAAAGTGAAATTCACCACAGGCTTTGGGGATCAAGTGTCTTTTGATAAGAATGGAGATGCTTTGGCCATCTATGATGTGTTGAACTGGCACCCTAGCTCTGATGGATTAGTAAAGGTCCAAGAGGTCGGTGTAGTTAATGAAGGCTCGGCAGGGATGGTGCTCACACTGGATGAGGATGCAATATACTGGAACTTTGAGCCTAAAAAAGTAACATTGCATTTTAATGTAATCCTTTTTGCAGATATAAAGTCTAACTATTAATTAAAGACTTAAATTAATGGAAAGGCGAAACTTGTCATTAAGCAAAGATTAAAACAAATGACTGATAACAGATGGTGTTTCTTTCAGCCCCCACGATCTGTGTGCAGTCAGAGCTGTCCCCCAGGCACCAGACAAGCCACAAGAAAGGGCCTTCCTGTCTGCTGTTTTGACTGCCTGCCATGTGGAGATGGAGAGATTTCTAATACAACAGGTGAGATGATTATTGTTGGCAAAATATGACTGAAACTGAATATAATAATTTGAATATAATTTGAAAGTAATTTCCTCTTAAATTCTCACATATTCACAGATGCCATTGAGTGCACAATGTGTCCAGATGACTTCTGGTCCAATCCAAATAAGGATCAGTGTGTCCCCAAAGTTGTTGAGTTTCTGTCCTATGAGGAACCTCTGGGCATTTCTCTGACCACTGCTTCCCTGCTTGGCACCTGCTTCTGTGGTGTTGTAATGGTCATCTTCTGTTATCACCACAACACTCCAATTGTACGTGCAAACAATTCAGAGCTTAGTTTCCTACTGCTGTTGTCACTCAAAATGTGTTTCCTGTGTGTTTTGCTGTTCATTGGCCAGCCACAGTTGTGGACATGTCAGTTAAGACATGCTGTATTTGGCATAAGCTTTGTCCTGTGTGTGTCCAGCATCCTGGTCAAGACTATGGTGGTAATAGCTGTGTTCAAGTCATCTCGACCAGAGGGCAAAGGAGCAATGAAATGGTTTGGAGCAGCTCAACAAAGATGCACAGTTCTCATCCTAACAGCACTTCAAGTTGTGATATGTGCAATCTGGCTATCAACTGCCTCTCCAACACCACATAAAAACAACCAGTATATCCGCTCTAAAATAGTATATGAATGTGCTGTTGGCTCAGTGGCTGGTTTTTCTATGTTGCTGGGATATATTGGCATATTGGCAGCAGTGAGCTTCCTGTTAGCCTTTCTAGTGAGAAACCTTCCAGATAATTTTAACGAAGCAAAGTTTATCACTTTCAGCATGTTGATCTTCTGTGCTGTGTGGATCACCTTTGTTCCAGCATATGTGAGCTCTCCAGGGAAATATGCAGTGGCTGTGGAGATTTTTGCTATTCTAGCCTCTAGTTTTGGATTATTGATGGCCATATTTGCCCCGAAGTGCTACATCATCCTTTTTCACCCAGAGAGAAACACTAAAAAAGCCATCATGGGAAGAGAAACACAAAATAAATAGATTTACATCACTGTGGTGCAAAAACTGTAAAGTCCAATATTGTTGAGCCAATGTGGTCCAAATGGAGACTCAACCATGTTCAGGAAACATTCATGACTAGCTAGCTAGTTCTACAATGATGTATCATACTATGGTGGTTAAGCAGCGAGTTGCATTTGTGGTGTTCCAAGTCAAAAATGAATTGCCTACAAAAAGAAATTGCATATAAATCTCCTGTCATGATATATTATTACCAAATCTTGGGTTCTATCTTTTTGTCAACTTGTTTTCTTTCAATTAGCACAAGTTTTTGTTTAGTTTTTGAACTGATTGATCATAGACCCCACTGATTTGAGCTTATGCACCTCAGGTATTTTTTGTTTTTGTTTTTGTTTTTTTGTTTTTTTAACTTCCCACTCAAAAACAGAGGTGCATAAGACCACTCAGTTCCAAAACTTCAACATCAGTTTTGTACCTGCAATTTATTTTGGAACAAGGTTGATATTTCAACAGAAAATAAATGACAGTGTCATTGAAATTACATGTTGTGGGGCCCTAAGCAAGATCATGAATATTGGCTCCACTGGTGTAAAAACTGTCATAGCAATTTGACAGTGAAAACAAAGTGAAAACAAAGTACATAGAATAACAAATTCAACATTTAAGCATATAAATATGTATTAAGTGTAACACATTCACCATACACATGTAAAAATATTTAAACAAATTAACAAAAAAAGGAAGTACCATAAATAAATATACATAAAATAAAAATAATTTATACATAAAAACTATCTAAAATAAACAAGCATAAACAAAAGATCCATACAAATATGCATAAATGCATTTAACACTTGAAATGCTTGTTTTTAAGGCACAAAAATTATTGCATTAGATTTTGGATGGTGGGTTGAATCAACTGAAGTTGTAATAATAGCATTTCACTGCAGTGTGTGTTTGGGTTTAAGCTTTGGATAGAGTGTTTTTGCTGCATTGAGCAATGTAGCCATTGATTCCAGAGAATCCACTCACTGCTTTTGTACAGTGCTGTGTTCTGCACACTCGCAAATTATGGAAAGAAAAGGAAAGGAAAGGAAAGGAAAGGAAAGGAAAGGAAAGGAAAGGAAAGGAAAGGTTGTGTGGCCAAGTATGGTGACCCGATACTCATTTGTGGTATTGAAGGTGGAAGACAGCACTGATCATCCCCCCACCGACAATCCCTGCCAGACCTGAGGCTCAAACCCACAACCTTCGGGTTACAAGTGCATTAGGCCATAACTGCTTATCTCATTATAACATAATATAAACATGATGTAAATAAGAGATTCATTGAGCAGTGTAGTGAAATTCATTGATTATAATGTAACTTTGTGAAATTGCAAGTGACAACTTTATAGTGATTATAAAGAAACGCTCTTTGCACCACAGCAATGAAAGGCACAAAACATTATAGTTAGACTTATATATGATATTAAGGTTAGAACACCCACACTAATTTCAGAAGCAACCTCAGTGATTTGATTCTGAAGCCGGTCTTGTAATTATCTAATGTAACATGCTGAATGTTGCTCAGTTGTCCCTCATATGTGACACAAGGCTGTCTGTGATCATGTCATGCATCACTGCATTCATTAAAACAAATACTACAGCTGTAAATATGTACAGCAGTCAGAACATACCTTCCATTTTTGGCTCCAGAAAAATAACATTTGGATGTTCCTACCACAACTTCACTTTAATCTCTCTATCATTCTTTCATTTTAAATTAATTTAAAATTGCATTGATGTGTCACAAGACTTCATGCTGTTATGAGAGACTATTCTGAGAGGCAATATCCAGCGAATTACATATTACCATTAAAATATAGATCAGATTAGATTAGATTAGATTAGAATATTGGGAACTTTATTTTAGACAGCAACTTGTCTGATATGCAAAATGCTTAATAAGCAAGGGAACAGTAAAGAGTTAGTTCACCTAAAAATTTAAATTTCGTCATTAATTACTCACCCTCATGTCGTTCCAAATCCGTAAGACCTTTGTTTATCTTCGGAACACAAATGAACACATTTTTTTTGAAATAGGAGCTTTACCTGCATAGAGAGCAATGCAACTACCACATTCAAGGCCCAGAAAGGTAGTAAGGACATTGTTAAAATAGTCCATGTGACATCAGTGGTTCAACCTTAATTTTATGAAGTTACGAAGTATTTTTTGTGCGCAAAGAAAACAAAAATAACAACTTTATTTAACAAGTTCTTTTCTTCTGTGTCAGTCTTTGACACTCGTTCATGAGAGTATTTAAGTCATTTGAAAGTTAATTAACATGTTAGCTGAATAAAACTATTTGCTATTAATTAAAAATGCAACAAATGGCAAACAATGTTTAGCCCATTATTTTGATACTAGTAGACATCATTAACAATGCACATGGTAATCATTTAGTTTGATTTGTTTATTTTGGCAGTATATTTTTGCATTAGGGTAGGTTTCTATTATTATTGTTCTGCAAAAGTCAAATGCAAGACTGACATCTAGAGGACATTCTGAAAGTGTGGGGGGGGGCACTTTAAAGACATTGACAAGTAGATATAATGACTGTTTTGTTTAAATCCTTTAGCCTGTTAATCTAAATGTCTAACTATTAAAACCAGTCTCTTAGCTCCAAGATTCTTAGCTCAGAATCCCTTTCTCTCTTTTTTTTTTAAACACCTAAAAAATTAACATTTTGTTAATATAGATTAGAAAAGGAAATGATCAAGAGATGGAAAGGTGACATCATGACTTCCAGAGATACCCACTTAGCACCTCCTGCTCTTTTAAGCAACACCCCAAACAAATGTCATCATAAATTAGTCTGCAGAATGGGTGAGTTGGTCAGAAAGAGAGAGATGTGGATCACTCTAAACATCTGCCTGTATCTGTCTTTTAACTGCATCTCTGCAGCTTCAATCCTCAGATCAGGTACATGTCAGCTGCAGGGACACTTCAAGTTAAATGGAATGTACCAGGATGGAGATGTTATTCTTGGAGGCCTGTTTGAGGTTCATTTTTTCACAGTGTTCCCAGAGCTGAGCTTCAGAACTGCGCCAGAACCACCATACTGTGAAAAGTGAGTCTGCAGCCAGAATGACTTCATTGCTACAAAAGAAGAAAGGGAAAAAAAATATTATCAAGTGTCTACCATAGGAGGGCTTCATGATTGTTGATCTCAGACATATTTGGAATGTTTTAATGCTTATTTTGTATTTACTTATCACATGTTATAAACACTGCTTTATAAAAACATGTTATTTCCCTTAGATTTGATATGGAAAGCTTCCAGCAGGCACAGACCATGGTCTTTGCTATAGATGAGATCAATAAGAATCCAAAACTGCTGCCTAACATCACTCTTGGTTACCATCTTTATGACAACTGTGTGATGCTAGGAATGGCATTCCGTGCTGCCATATCCCTAGTTAGTGGAACAGAAGAGCACTTCTCCAACCTCAACTGCACTGGCCCTTCTCCAGTGATTGGGATTGTTGGGGATCCTGGTTCAACTCCATCCATTGCGATTTCTAGTGTTCTGGGGCTGTTTCGAGTACCTATAGTAAGATGGGATGAAAAAAGTAAAAATGCGCTACATGCATATTTTTTGTACTTTTTAAATTACTTTTATGTTCTTTTTTGTTATATATATTCCAAATCAGTTACTTCCAGAATTTTCTTTCTCATCAGCACGAGTATGTAGATTATAATTCTCTGTCTCATGCCTTTCTTCTCTACATCTTTCCTAATTAGGTTAGTCACTACGCCACCTGCTCCTGCTTGAGTGACAGGAAAAAGTACCCCTCTTTCTTCAGAACTATCCCCAGTGATGCCTTCCAGGTACGGGCTATGGTTCAGATCTTGAGGCATTTTGGATGGACCTGGGTTGGTCTCCTATACAGTGATGATGACTACGGCATCTATGCTTCTTTGTCCTTCAAGCAGGAAATGCAGTTGTTTGAAGGCTGTGTTGCTTTTTCTGAAATCCTGCCCCATGATAACAACCCAAAAGACATTCAGCGTATAATAGGAGTGATTCAGGCCTCAACAGCTAGAGTGGTAGTTGTTTTTTCTACTTCATCCTATTTGATGACTTTGATGGATGAGGTGGTGTTGCAAAACCTGACAGGTAGACAGTGGATTGCAAGTGAAGCTTGGGCCACTTCACCTGTGTTTCACACTCCACATTTCCTGCCCTTCTTGGGGGGTACACTGGGCATTGCTATCAGACGCGGAGAGATCCAGGGACTTAAAGAATTTCTGCTACGTCTTTGTCCCAGCAATGATCCAAAAAATAATATGTTGAGTATTTTTTGGGAAAATATGTTCAGGTGCAGTTTTAAAACTGGGGGTACAGCGATCAATGGAGAGCCAATGAAAAAGATTTGTACAGGAAAGGAGGATCTGAGTACCACAAACACACCATACACTGATGTTTCAGGGTTGAGAGCAGCTTATAATGTGTATAAGGCAGTTTATACCCTGGCACATGCACTTCATGACCTGATGCAGTGTGAAGAAGGGAGAGGACCATTTAATAAGAACAGCTGTGCTGACATAATCAACCTGAAACCCTGGCAGGTAAGACCCACAGGTATAGTGCAGATTCTCTCCAGGCATATAAAAGAGCTGAATGTGGAAAAGCAAAATATGTGCTCTAAGTCGATTCATAGATATCTTAAGATATCTGGTAACACTTTATAATAACGTTCAGTAGTAAGTCATTTATAAGTGATTAGTTAATGATGAAATAATCATTTACAAAACATTGACAAATGATTAATAAGTGATATGCTAACAATTTGTGTATGTTTTGTTAATTCATTTACAAGTCAATTACAAGTTCATTTACAAGTAATTAGTTGATGATGAACTAATCGTTTACAAAACATGACTGTGTTTATAAATGATTAATAAGTGATATGTTGAAAAGCACACAAATGCAATTATTCTAAAACTATTTTTTTTTTAAATAATAATAAATTATTTGCTGTCAAGTGAATAAACGTGTAAACCCTTTCTCTCATCAGCACAGACTTGTGTTCTGTGGGATCTAGTGATAATGTGAACCAGTTTTACCCTCCAATGAAGATCACATCAGGTGCACAGCGCTAAAATACTCCATGTATCCACCATCTTTACCCTCACCAGTCAGCCATTTACATTGCGGTACACAGAACAAATATTCAAAACCTGTTGTGTAAACACAAGATGAATAAATCATTTACAAATCTTTCTGCATCCCCTAATCTAAAGTGTAAACTATTCATCAGTTGTAAATGTTTTACAAACCTGCCGACTACAGGTTGTGTGGGTATACACACTGGGGTGAAAGATCTACGAATGCTGAGTAAAACATTTACAACTGATGAATTGTTTACATTTTAGATTAGGGGATGCAGAAAGATTTGTAAATGATTTATTCATGATGTGATCTTCAATGGAGGATAAACATTTAAATGATTGACATTTCAATTATTTATAATTGATTAATAATATATATATATATATATTGATTAATATATTAATAATATATAACTAGTAACTTATTAACCATTGACTAAGGATCTGTTTGATTATTTCATGATATGTTATTTTTTTAAAGATAACCTACGACGAATTTGTAAATTGTTAGCATATTACTCAATCATTTGTAAACGTATAGTGATGTTCTGTACATTTTTAGTTCATCATTATCTAATCACTTGTAAATGATTTCTAACTTCATCTACAAAGCATAGATAAAAATACTAACATATCACTTATTAATCGTTTATGAATGCAGTCATGTTTTGTAAATGATTAGTTAATTATTAACTAATTACTTGTAAATTACTTGTAAATGAATTAACAAAAAATACACAAATCGTTAGCCTATCACTTAGTAATCTTTTATAAATGTTTTGTAAATTATTATTTCATCATTAACTAATTGCTTATAAATGACTTACAACTGAACGTTATTATAAAGTGTTACCAGATATCTTAATTAAATTGGTATTTTCACAATTACATTATTGCTATTTTAGTCATTGGACAAGATATAGTTATATGTAATAACATTTGAAAGCATAACTTTTACACTTTTCAACAGTTACTCACAAATTCTTTTTTGTCTAAAAACTGTACAGCTGGTTCACTACCTACAGAAAGTGAACTTCACCACAGGTTTTGGGGATCATGTGTCATTTGATAGGAATGGAGATGCTCTGGCCATCTATGATGTGTTGAACTGGCAGCCAAACTCTGACGGATCAATACGGATCTATTCAGTTGGTGTAGTAAATGAAGGGGCAGGAAATGGGAAGGTGCTTACACTGAATGAGGATGCATTATACTGGAACTTTCCACTGAAAAAAGTAATTATTTTCAGTAATTTATGATTTATATATATTATTAAAGACATTACATTCATTCTTATATATTTTACACACTATAAAACAATGCCTTATTAACCTTCCAAATGCCCGAGTAAACTAATATTAACTATAATATTAGAAATAACAACATATACTGTCTCTCTGACAGCCCCCACAGTCTGTGTGCAGTAAGAGCTGCCCCCCAGGCACCAGGCAAGCCATGAGGAAGGGTCTTCCTGTCTGCTGTTTTGACTGCCTGCCATGCAGAGATGGAGAGATTTCTAATACAACAGGTGAAGAGATTGTTGTTGGCAAAATTAGACTGAAGCTTAATATAATTTAAAAGTAATTTCATAACTTTTTGCTTTCACTTTTGACTTTCTTTATACCTTTTTTCTTTTTACTCACAGATGCAATTGAGTGTATGGTATGTCCAGATGAATTCTGGTCTAATCCAGATAAGAATCAGTGTGTCCCCAAAGAAGTTGAGTTTCTTTCCTACGAGGATCCTCTGGGCATCTCTCTCACCACTGCATCTCTGCTTGGCACCTGCATCTGCGCTCTTGTGATGGTCATCTTTGCTCATCACCGTAACACTCCCATAGTACGAGCAAACAATTCAGAGCTCAGCTTCCTGCTGCTGTTGTCACTCAAACTGTGTTTCCTGTGTGTGCTACTATTCATTGGCAGGCCACAGCTGTGGACGTGTCAGTTAAGACATGCTGTGTTTGGCATAAGCTTTGTCCTGTGCGTCTCCAGCATCCTGGTCAAGACTATGGTCGTAATAGCTGTGTTCAAGTCATCTCGACCAGAGGGCAAAGGAGCAATGAAATGGTTTGGAGCAGCTCAACAAAGATGCACAGTCCTGGTCTTAACAGCACTTCAAGTTGTGATATGTGCAGTCTGGCTATCAACTGCCTCTCCAACACCACATAAAAACAACCAGTATACTCGCTCTAAAATAGTATATGAATGTGCTATTGGCTCAGTGGCTGGTTTTTCTATGCTACTGGGTTACATTGGCCTGTTGGCAGCAGTAAGCTTCCTGTTAGCCTTCCTGGCAAGAAATCTTCCAGATAATTTTAATGAAGCAAAATTTATCACTTTTAGCATGTTGATCTTCTGTGCTGTGTGGATTGCATTTGTTCCAGCATATGTGAGCTCACCGGGGAAATATGCAGTGGCTGTGGAGATATTTGCCATTTTAGCTTCTAGTTTTGGATTACTGGTGGCCATATTTGCCCCAAAGTGCTACATCATCCTTTTTCATCCAGAGAGGAACACTAAAAAAGCCATCATGGGAAGAGAAACACAAAAGAAATAGGTTTACATTATTGTGATGTAAAATTTTAAACTCATCACTTTGGGGTTTACTGTTGTAAACAAAGTAAAATGTAAATGCTTGCTGTTTTGTAATATTACCATTGCTGTTAAAATACAAGTTCCTTTTAAATTTACACTATATATGTATATTTTACAATTGCATTATTTACACTTGTATCATTGTAAAATTGTAACATTTAAAGCTATAGTCCATAACTTTTTTTGGTTAAAATTGATCCAGAATTAATTTTTGCGCAAGTACATAACCAGCCAATGTTCAAAACTATCTCCTTACCCTAGCCCGATTCACAACAGTAAGCTTGTAATAATGTTTTCTAATTTGAGTGGTAATTTTACAGGAAACATAAGCATGTCACCATTCGTCTTTCTGTCATTACGTCACATTTGTAAACAAAAAGCGTCCCAGCTAGTGGTATATATCGCATGTGAAGATGCTGCAGGTGGCGGATTATTAATAGCCTTTTCTCACAGCGTCTGAAATAATTAAATGTATCATTTTCATGGTGGATTGTAATTCAGAAAGGACAATACGACAATAATTTGTGACAAGTTGTAATATCAGATAATGCTAATACACACTAAATACACATAGTCATGCAGTGCTGATGTTATCATTAACATTTTGAGAACAAAGTATAACAATGATAAAAATTTGCATGGTTTGATGTGATATGAGCTAAGTGATTGTTAGATTTATTCATCATTGGTAGCACGATGCATTGTAATGCTTTGTTTTCCTAAGTTGGTCAGAACAAAAGTGGCAGACATGTTACTTACTTGTTGAGATGACATTTTCCTGTGAAAATTGTTTATTTGGGTCATAATTCCAAGACACAGAATCTGTGATTCCAGTGAACATCCACACCCATGCGGTGACTGACAGTCACACATACTCCTCAACACATTAGATTAATCCGCATTGAGGAGCCATGTCGATCCACAACCCACGCAAAGAAGATAATTCCGCAAATAACTGCAATTGCAGGTTTTAAACAGAGATGGCGACCAAGAGGCTAAACTTGCAGACTGCAGCTTTAAGTTTACAATTTGAACTGTTCATAATTTGAGACTTTTTTATTAAAATATATACAATGTATACATATACAATTCCAGGATTATAAAAATCAACTTGATTTCACTTTATTTAATAAATGATTGATCAGAAAAGACCCTGTCAAAACAGCATGATTGACTTTTTTTTTCTCAACATTTAAAAATTCAGCATTCTTCCTATGAGAAATGCTTTGAACTATCATAGTCATGTCAACATTAAATACATTTATTCATTCATTTATTCTGGCCAAAATGACATCATAATCAGCTCTCAACAATTTAACAGGTATTGAGACATTTACTATTTCATGTGGTCATGGGACAGAAACCATTGCAATAGAGTAGGGGTGTGAAACTCTGGCCTGTTGAGGCCCACCGTCCTCCCAAGACCGGTGGTACCAAGTCCCATGGTCTCAGCACTTCCAAGTCCAGTGGTTCCAGAGGTTTTTCCTCTGTCTTTGGTGCTTCCAAACATGCCAACCAAGGGCTGTGTTTTAGACTCCTTCGAGTTCCCTGTCATGACCAGGAGGATCATCCCTGATTTTCCAGAACTTTCTGTCATGTCCAAAAGGGCCATCCCAGACTTCCTAAGAGCTGTCTCAGACTCCTTTGAGTTCCTTATCATGGCCAGGAGGGTCATCCCTGATTTCCCAAAGCTTCCTGTCATGTCCAGGTGGGCCGTCCCAGACTTCCTCAACCTCCTAAGAGCTGTCCCTGATTTCCCTCGTATTCCTTGTCATAGTCAGGAGGGCAGTCCTCTTCCACCCTATGGGCCTGGCCCTCCATCTCTTCTCCTAGTCCACCTCTGCTCTAATGAATGAATGCATGAATGAATGAATAAACGGATGACTGGGGAGTTAATTTAACATGATAGCTGACCAACACACTAATTCCTTCTGATTCTTCATGCCTCTGTACTTGAAAGCATCACTTTACCATGGTACATGCTATGCTGTATCACTGCCACCACAGTATGTTTTATTGCTCAGAAAAAGTCACATGCATGACTGACATCTAGAGGACATTCTGAAAATAAAAGTAAATATATAAATAAATATATTAATTACCTGAATATTAAAAAAAAACACAAAAAAGTAGATGTAATTGATCACTGGTACAAGCACTTTTTTTTCTGCTCAGCATTTTTAAAGTCTTTAGACATTCAACAGCAGTTCACTGTGCATGCATAAAATGTCCTTTATTTCATCGATACTGTTGTCTGTGTTGGGAAGGATGGGAGAGTGACGTCCTGCTTTCCAGGGATGCCCACTTGGCATCACCTGCTCTTTTAAAGCAACACCCCACACAAATTTCATCATAAATTAGTTAGAGTGGCTAAGTGGATCAATGGAAAGAGAAAGAGAGATGTGGATCACTCTGTATATTTTTCTATACCTGTCATTTAATGGTATCTCTGCAGATTCAATCCTCAAATCAGGTACATGCCAGCTCCAGGGACGCTTCAAGTTGAATGGAATGTACCAGGATGGAGATTTTATACTTGGAGGCCTATTTCATGTTCACTTTTTCACAGTGTTTCCAGAACCGAGCTTCAGAACGGAGCCAGAACCACCATACTGTGAAAAGTGAGTCTGATTTGGGACCACAATAATTTAAAATAATAGTAATAATAATAATAATAACAATAATAATAATAAATACTAAAAATGTATATATATATATCACTGTACATTTAACTCTACAATAGGAGGGAGTAATCTCGAATATATTGTCTGTGTACTAATGCTTGTATTTATTAATCGTTTAATTATTAATATCTTATTACCACACGCCAGCATTTATATTGTTTTTAATGTATTTATTTATTTTTTTTTTTTTTTTTTCTAGATTTAATATAGAAATCTTCCAGCAGGCACAGACCATGGCTTTTGCAGTAAATGAGATCAATAATAATCCAAACCTGCTCCCTAACATGACTCTTGGATACCATCTTTATGACAACTGTGTGAGACTAGGAATAGCATTCCGGGCTGCCATATCCCTGGCTAGTGGGACAGAGGAGTCCTTCTCCAACCTAAACTGCACTGGCCCTCCTCCAGTCATTGGGATTGTAGGGGACCCAAGTTCAACTCCTTCCATTGCAATTTCCAATATTCTGGGGCTGTTTCGAGTACCTATAGTAAGACTGGATGAAAACAAGAAAAAAGAAAAGAAAAAGAAAATGCACTATGTGCATATTTTTGCACTTACATGTTATTGTGTGTGTGTGTGTGTGTGTGTGTGTGTGTGTGTATAGTAGTACTTTTTTTTCTTTCAAATTTGAAAAAAGTACTGGTAATTATCACTCTATTTCTCTGTCTCATGTCTTTATTTTTCTCTCTATCTTCCCTAATTAATTAGGTTAGTCACTATGCCACCTGCTCCTGTTTGAGTGACAGGAAAAAGTACCCCTCTTTCTTCAGAACAATCCCCAGTGATGCCTTCCAAGTGCGGGCTATGGTTCAGATCTTGAGGCATTTTGGATGGACCTGGGTTGGTCTCATCTACAGTGATGATGATTATGGCATCTATGCTGCTCAGTTATTTCAGCAGGAAATGCAACTGTTTGGGCATTGTGTTGCTTTTTCCGAAATCCTTCCCCATGATAACAACCACAGAGACATTCAACATATAACACGAGTGATTCAGGCCTCAACAGCTAGAGTGGTGGTTGTTTTTTCTACTTCATCATTTCTGATACCTTTGATGGAGGAGGTGGTGTTGCAGAACATGACAGGCAGACAGTGGATTGCAAGTGAAGCTTGGACCACCTCTCCTGTATACCACACTCCACGTTTCCTACCCATCCTGGGGGGCACACTGGGCATTGCTATCAGACGTGGGGAGATTGAGGGTCTTCGTGAGTTTCTTCTACGTCTTCGTCCCAGTAGTGATAAAAAAAACAATATAGTGAGAATTTTCTGGGAAAACATGTTCGAGTGTAGTTTTGAAAATGGGAGTAGAGCGATAGATGGAGAGCAAGTGAAAAAGGTGTGTACAGGACAGGAGGATCTAAGCAACACTGAAACACCATACACTGATGTTTCAGGGTTGAGAGCAGCTTATAATGTCTATAAGGCAGTTTATGCCCTAGCACATGCACTTCATGACCTGATGCAGTGTGAAGAGGGGAGAGGACCATTCAATGGGAACAGCTGTGCTGATAAAACCAACCTGAAACCCTGGCAGGTAAGACACAGCAGTTTAGTGCAAATTCTCTCCAGGCATATAGAAGAGCTGAAGGTGTAAAAGCAAAATATGTACTCTATATTATTTCAAATTTCAGATAAACATTTAACACTTCTCCTGTCTACCAACTGTACAGCTGGTTCATTACCTCCAAAAAATGAACTTCACTACAGGCTTTGGGGATCAGGTGTCATTTGATAAGAATGGAGATGCTCTTGCAATTTATGATGTGCTGAACTGGCAGCCAAGCTCTGATGGATCGATAACGATTCACCCGGTTGGTGTAGTAAATAAAGGGGCACCAACGGAGATGGTGCTCACACTGGATGAGGATGCAATATACTGGAACTTTGAGACCAAAAATGTAAAAAACAGTAAATATTAATGTCAACGTTTTTGCAGATATATAGTGTATATAGTAGTCAAAGTTATATTAAGACAAATAAGGATAAATTAATGAAAAGTTTGTTGTTTTGTAAAAGAGATGAAAAATATAATACATGAAAAAGAAAAGAAAAAAAAAAAAAACAGATGATGTCTCTTTCAGCCCCCAAGGTCTGTGTGCAGTGAGAGCTGCCCCCCAGGCACCAGACAAGCCAGGAGGAAGGGCCTTCCTGCCTGCTGTTTTGACTGTCTGCCATGTGGAGATGGAGAAATTTCTAATACTACAAGTGAGGAAATTATTGTTGGCAAAAATACAACATAATTTGAAAGTAATTTCACCTTCAGTTTGCACCTTCTTTTTATTACTCACAGATGCTATTGAGTGTACAGTCTGTCCAGATGAGTTCTGGTCTAATTCAGATAAGGATCAGTGTGTCCCCAAAGAAGTTGAGTTTCTGTCCTATGAAGATCCTTTAGGCATTTCCTTGACCACTGCCTCTCTGCTTGGCGCCTGCATCTGTGCTCTTGTTTTGGTCATCTTCGCTTATCACCGTAACACTCCCATAGTTCGTGCCAACAATTCAGAGCTCAGCTTCCTGCTGCTGTTGTCACTCAAACTGTGTTTCCTGTGTGTGCTGCTGTTCATTGGCCAGCCACAGTTATGGACATGTCAATTAAGACATGCTGTGTTTGGCATAAGCTTTGTCCTGTGCATCTCCAGCATCCTGGTCAAGACTATGGTGGTAATAGCTGTGTTCAAGTCATCTCGACCAGAGGGCAAAGGAGCGATGAAATGGTTTGGAGCAGCTCAACAAAGATGCACAGTTTTGGTCCTAACAGCCCTCCAAGTTGTTATATGTGCAGTCTGGCTATCAACTGCCTCTCCAATACCCCATAAAAACCACCAGTATACTCGCTCTAAAATAGTATATGAATGTGCTATAGGCTCAGTGGCTGGTTTTTCTATGCTGCTGGGATACATTGGATTATTGGCGGCAGTAAGCTTTCTGTTAGCCTTCCTGGCAAGAAATCTTCCAGATAATTTTAATGAAGCAAAGTTCATCACTTTTAGTATGTTGATCTTCTGTGCTGTGTGGATTGCCTTTGTCCCAGCATATGTGAGCTCACCAGGGAAATATGCAGTGGCTGTAGAGATATTTGCTATTTTAGCTTCTAGTTTTGGATTACTGGTGGCCATATTTGCCCCAAAGTGCTACATCATCCTTTTACATCCAGAGAGAAACACTAAAAATGCCATTATGGGAAGGGAAACACAAAAGAAATAGTTTTACATTATTACACTGTAAAATTGTGAACTTTTGACTAATCATCAATTACTTCACTGGTTAATCAGTGGACTTTGTTCAATTATTCAGCATTTGCAGTCTTTTAAAATATTGAATTATACTGTACATATTCTACATGAATTGCATAAAGTGTTGTATAAATCAATATGACTTGATGTGACTTTACTGGAGTGCCGATAACAGAGTTGGTGCAAACATATCCACATCGCTATAATCAGATACTTTCTTAACTGCTGTTTTCTCATCGTGGTCATGTTTGTTGGGTTTTTATTTTCTTATTGAGAAGAAAGCACATATACAGAGCTGGGCAGATTACTTACAACATCTGTTACTGACAATTGTAGTTAATAATGTAATCCATTACATTACACATTTCAGGTAATATAATCCGACTACTTTTTGATTACTTTTAGACTTATTTTGACCTAACTTGTTTTCATATTGTTTTAAATAGGATAATTTTGTCGCATATTGAAAATACAAAGAGTAAGAAAATATATTCCATTCGTTGTAGTAACAACAAGGTTTTCCAGACTGGGGTTCGTGAAAAGTACTGCAGGGGGTTCGTGAGTTTAAAAAAAAAAAAAAAAAAGCTAAAAATAAATGAAATCATAAAACTGTAAACTCTTAAACAAAATAAAACACTTGACTAACTGCCATGGTGCGGGAAGGAGCAAGGCACAAGAGTATCCAAAAGAAGAAGTCTTTATTATAATCCACAAAACAAGTAAATTTTCTTGGGGAAATTTAAAGGTCCATAGGCCAAGAATAGTTCAGGAGGAGCGGGCTCTGGAGGGCGCTCTGGAGGGGTGGGCTCTGGAGGGCTGGGCTCTGGAGGGCTGGACGGGACCAGCGGAGACGTAAGAGACGTAGGCTTGGGGTGGGTTGGAGTGCTCAGTAGTTTATGAGATGGGACAGGATGAGGGACCTCCTCAACAATAAAATCAGAACCATTGAGCCAGAGAATTAGATTAATGGATTCAGCGAAGGGCAAACTATGATCAGATGACAGGAACTGAATAACTCCCTCATCCAGTCCCATCTGGAAACAAACACTGAGCACACGATCACTCCAACCCACCAGATGAGAGAATTCAACAACTTCTCCACATACCGCTCCAGAGGCCGGCCATCTTGACGGATGGTGGAAAGATATTCCTCAGCCCAGCTCATCTTCTTACGGTCTGCTACCCTGTCACGGTGCGGGAATGAGCAAGGCGCAAGAGTATCGAAAAGAAGTCTTTATTATAATCAGAACTGAATCAAGAGACAGGAACACAAGGAGAAACAAAACCAAAACCCAAAGAACACGTGACAATAACATAAATCAAAATAAAACACTTAAAATTAATTAATTAATTCATTCATTCATTCATCCATTCATGTATCTCGTGTTTCCGAGTCAAGTCAAGTTGTAGCTGTATTTCCTGAGTCAAGTCAAATTTCCAAGTCAAGTCAAGATGCAGCTGTGTTTCCCGAGTCAAGTCAAGTTTCCGGGTTAAGTCAAGCTACGGTCGTCGTTCCTGTGTCAAGTCAGGTTAAAGCTGTGTTTCCTGTGTCAAGTCAAGTCAGAGCTATCGCTCCTGTCTCAAGTCAAGTTACAGTCATCTTTCCTGAGCCAAGCACTGACAGGATGGCCGTCACGCCAGAGCCACTGCACAAGATGGCCGTCACGCCAGAGCCATTGCACAAGATGGCCGCCATCCCCAAGCCTGTTCCCAAGATGGCCGCTGTCTCCAAGCCATGCCACAAGATGGCCGCCATCCCAGAACTCTCGGCCAGCACTCGGACGCGGCCTGTGGTCATGATGGCCCACGTGCTGGATTCACCCCTAATGGCTGTATGGGCAGCTAAAATGGCACTTCTTTACGTCGCGGCTGCTACCCCAGGGTCAAGTCAAGCTTCCAGGTCCGGTCAAGCTTCCAAGTCCGGTCAAGCAACAGAGTCAAGTCAAGCCAAAGCTGTCGTTCTCCATGAGTTAAGTCACGTTGCAGCTGTGCCCCACGAGTCAAGCCAAGTTACAGCTGGTCATCACAAACCAAGTCAAGTTACTACTGATCTTCACAAGCCAGGTCAAGTCACCGCTGGTCTTCACGTGTCAGATCAAGTCACTGCTGATCTCCAAGAGTCAAGTCAGTTCATTACTAGTCTTCACAAGCCAGGCCAAGCCACAACCGATCTTCACGAATCAAGTCAAGTCACAGCCAATCTCCACGAACCAAGTCAAACCACAGCTGATCTTCATGAGCCAAGTGAAGTTATTGCTGCTGTTCCAGAGCCAGTCACGTCTCGTCGACCGCCCAGAGTCCAAGTCACATCTCGTCTGACCGCCCAGGGTCAGGTCACGAACGTCTCGTCCTGAGCAGAGTCAGGTCACGTCCCGCCAGACGGCCCAGAGTGAAGTCACGTCCCGCCTGGCGGCCCAGAGTCAAGTCACAACCCGCCTGACGGCCCAGAGTCAAGTCACATCCCGCCTGACGGCCCAGAGTCTCGCCATGTTTCGTCTGACCACCCAGAGCCACGCCATGTCTCGTCTGACATCCCAAGGTCACGGCCTATCATGACGGCCAGCGTGCTGGACCTACCACTTGTGTCAGTGAGGGCAGCAAACATCCCAGTGGCATCAACACCTTCTAAAACCACCATTAAAGAGGTCCTGCCACCCGCCGCTGCTCTTCCCTTAATGGCGGTTGCCATTTGGTGTGTGTGGGCTGCACACTGTGCTTCTGAGGTCACGTCTGTTCCCAAGCCTGCTCCAGAGCTCACGTCTGTTCACAAGTCAGCTCCTGAGGCCACATCTGATCACAAGCCTGCTCCAGAGCTCCCGTCTGGTCTCAAGTCTGCCCCAGAGGTCCCGTCTGGTTTCAAGTCTGCTCCAGAGGCCTTCCCTGCCGGAGAAGCTGCGCCCATGCCTCCTGAGGTGTCGGCTTTCGCCGTGGAACCTCCCAGGGAGGCGGCGTTAACCTGTACACTCTCTGCTTCTCCCCTTATTCTGTCTGCCTCCTCTGTCCCTGTTCTCCCCAGGTCCCAGTATATGACACAGGTTCCTGCTCTGCCCTGGAGGGCCCCTGCGCCTCCTGCTCTGCCCTGGAGGGCCCCTGCGCCTCCTGCCCCGCCCTGGAGGGCCCTTGCGCCTCCTGCTCAGCCTCTGGCTCCGCCCTGGAGGGCTCCGGCGCCTCCTGCTCCGCCCTGGAGGGTTCCAGCACCTCCTGCTCCGCCTCCGGCTCCGCCCTGGAGGGCTACTGTGCCTCCTGCTCCGCCATGGAGGGCTCCTGCTCCGCCCTGGAAGGCTTCCGCCCTGCCGGTTCGGCCTCAGTCTCCGGGCCCTCCCACCGCTCCCCAGGACTGTTTTGCTGTTGGAGCGTCTGGAAGCCGCTCCTTGGGGGGGGGCTATGTTACGAATCTGGTCGGTGTTCTGCGGACCGCTCACCACCAGATGTCACTCTCACCTTACCCACACACTCTGACTGTTGCACCACACTCCGGACTACATCTCCCGTCATGCATCACGCTCATTGCGTCAACTCATGTGACCAATCAGCGGCACTATAAAAGCCCCGGTCTTTCCCCATGCAGGTCACGGATTGTTGTTGTTGTTATTTCTATTGTTAGCGTTCCCTAGTTTCCTCGTTCCCTAGTTCCTAGTTCCCTCGCCTGGCTCCCCCGTTTTCGTCTGTTTGCCGCCTGCCCATTGGACTCTAGCTCTTGTTTATTGGTTTTTTCTCCTAGCCCAGCCCCTTACGGATTACGTTCGCAACGGATCGACCCTCGCCTGTTTCACGGACTTCTATTGTGCATCGCCTTCGTTATACCTGTCTGCCATTGTTGTTTGACCCTGCCTGTTCGACCATGTATCTGTCTCGTCCCCTGAATAAAAGCTCGCAGATGGATCCGCTCGCCTCTCGACCCTCACTCCCCGTTACACCGATGCAAATTCTTTGACTTTTAGGCAGTTTATAGCACAAACCATGTGAAAGGGATAGTTCAAAATGAAAATTAGCCCATTATTTATTCACCCTCCAGGCATCCCAGGTGTATATGACTTCCTTCTTTCAGATGAATCCAATCTGAGTTAAAAAAATTATTTTGCCACTTCCAAGCTTTAGAATGGCATAGATGGGTGTTTCTCTTTATCAGTCCAAAAAAAGTCCAATAAAATGCATCCATCCATAATAAAAAGTGCCTCACATGGCCACAGATTCATTTAGTCATTTAGTTATTTAGTCCTTTAATTTTGGGTTGGTACAGAGTGATATGCACCCTTTATTTAGGTGTGACAGGGGTCCAGTATATTACAGTCTAGTAGGACATGCTGTCCATGCTGTCTGTATTTTAGCAGTTTATGGGAGAGATTTGCCTTATTAAAGCCACCAAGAGTGATTATAACAGAGTCCAGGTGTTGTTGCTCTATGTACATGTGCATATATGCACATCTTTTTTTGCTGTTACATCTGTACACCACCTTTAATTGATGTAGAAGCATGTCCCGCCGCCACATGATTTCTCTGCTGATTTTGCATCGCGATTCGCTCTGAACAAGAGTGAACTGAAACAAAGTGCAGCAGAGTTTAAAAAGTAATTATATATGCGGGAGAGCAGAAGAAGTTTTTTTTTTGGGTTCAGAGATTTGCTGATGGATACTAGACAGTGCCATTCTAAAGCCGCACTGTCTGAGCTTGACGAGCGCATGTTTCCCATGTTTGCGTGTCTTAAAACACTTGAACAGCGCCACCAACTACAATGTCCAGCAAAACATCAAAGTTAAAAACCAATCATTTGTAGTCTAAAACCATAATGGCGTTCTCGGGTGCATTCTTTCAATCGCACAGTGCACTGCAAAAACTAGTGTACAACAGAAAGGTGGCTGGAAAGGATGCAGCTGCGGCCAGAAAGTAACAATAAATTAATTTAAATAAAACAAATTAGATTGTTTTATTAACATCTACACCTACCCCAACCCTAAACCTATCCTTTACAATAATGCAAATACAGTCATTATTGTTGTTCAGCATAAAAAAAGAGACAATATTGATGTGTGCATGCCCATTTGCCACAGCTGTATCCCATCTAGCACACTCAACAGCTAGAGAATACCCATAATGCACTGTGAGAGTCACACAGCGAATAAAATTCTGCATCTTGCCAGAAGATGGTGCCCACAGCTGAAAATCGAATTTGATGAAAACCTAAACACAAAGATGACTTCACACCTGTCTAATCATTACTGGAATCAGAAACATGGCAATTATTAAACAATTAATTAATTAATGGGGAGTTAATTTAACATGATAGCTGAACAACGCACTAATTCTTTCTGGCTAAAACAGCCTTTTAGGACATTTATGGCAGAAACCGTGTTCATGTTTTTATTACTTTTCTTTTAAAATTGACTGTATCACTGCCACCACAGTATATTTTATTGCTCAGCAAAAGTCAAATCCATTACTGACATCTAGAGGACATTCAGAATGAATGAATATATCAATAAATCACTTTCAAGTAGAAAACATAAATAAGTAGATATAAGTGATTACTGGTATAAGCAAATTCTTTCCCTGCTCAGCATTTTTTAAAAGTCTTTAGACAATCAACAGCAGTTCACTGTGCATGCATAAAATTTCCTTTATTCTGTTAATACTGTTGTCTATGATGGGAGGGATGGTAGAGTGACGTCTTGCTTTCCAGGGATGCCAGCTTGGCATTGCCTGCTCGTTTAAAGCAACACCCCACACAAGTTTCATCATAAATTAGCTAGCTAAGTGGCTGAGTGGGTCAGAAAGAGAAAGAGAGATGTGGATCACTCTGTATATTTTTCTACACCTGTCATTTAACTATATCTCTCCAGATTCAATCCTCAAATCAGGTACATGTCAGGTCCAAGGACGTTTTAAGTTGAATGGAATGTACCAGGATGGAGAATTTATACTTGGAGGCCTCTTTCATGTTCACCTTTTCTCAGTATTTCCAGAACTGAGCTTCAGAACGGAACCAAAACCACCATACTGTGAAAAGTGAGTCTGGTCTAAGGCCAGAATGACTACAGAACTGAAAGAAAAGAAAAAAAATGTGAAGAAAGAGAGAGGTTTTAATAATAACAATAATAATAATAACAATAATAATAATAATAATAATGTTAACTTCTACTTGCCTTTTTTTACTTACGCTAACTTCAGATGATGTGCTGACAGCAGTAAAAAATAAATAAATAAATAAATCCACTAAAATCACTGTACATTTAACTAGGTACGGAGGGGGGTTCCCTGAGAAATGCTTGTATCATTGAATCTATTAATTATTAATATCTTATTACTACATGTCATATATATATATATATATATATATATATGTGTGTGTGTGTGTGTGTGCATTTATTTATTTACTTCTTTTTCCTTCTAGATTTAATATAGAAATATTCCAGCAGGCACAGACCATGGCTTTTGCAGTAAATGAGATCAATAAGAATCCAAACCTGCTGCCTAACATCACTCTTGGATACCAACTTTATGACAACTGTGTGAGACTAGGAATAGCATTCCGGGCTGCCATATCTCTGGCTAGTGGAACAGAGGAATCCTTCTCCAACCTAAACTGCACTGGCCCTCCTCCAGTCATTGGGATTGTAGGGGATCCAATTTCAACAACTTCCATTGCAATTTCCAATGTTCTGGGGCTGTTTCGAGTACCTATAGTAAGATAGAATTCAAAAAAAAAAAGGGGGGGAATATATCTTATGTGCATATTTGTGCATATTTTTCACCATGTATACCCTCAACTTGTTTTTTAATCTCTCTCTCTCTTTTTTAAATAAAAAAAGCACTGATGATTATTTCTTTCTCATGTCTTCAATTCTCTCTCCATCTTCCCTAACTAATTAGGTTAGTCACTACGCCACCTGCTCCTGTTTGAGTGACAGGAAAAAGTACCCCTCTTTCTTCAGAACAATCCCCAGTGATGCCTTCCAGGTGCAAGCTATGGTTCGGATTTTGAGGCATTTTGGATGGACCTGGGCTGGTCTCATCTACAGTGATGATGATTATGGCATCTATGCTGCTCAGTTATTTCAGCAGGAAATGCAACTGTTTGGGCATTGTGTTGCTTTTTCAGAAATCCTTCCCCATGATAACAACCACAGAGACATTCAACATATAACACAAGTGATTCAGGCCTCAACAGCTAGAGTGGTGGTTGTTTTTGCCGTTTCAACCTTTCTGATACCTTTGATGGAGGAGGTGGTGTTGCAGAACATGACAGGTAGGCAGTGGATTGCAAGTGAAGCTTGGGCCACCTCTCCTGTATACAACACTTCACGTTTTTTACCCATCCTGGGGGGTACACTGGGCATTGCTATCAGACGTGGGGAGATTGAGGGTCTTCGTGAGTTTCTTCTACGTCTCCATCCCAGTAATGATCAAAAAAACAATATAGTGAGGATTTTCTGGGAGAACATGTTCGAATGTAGTTTTGAAAATGTGGGTAAACTGACAGATGGAGAGCAAGTGAAAAAGGTATGTACAGGACAAGAGGATCTGAGCAACACCGAAACACCATACTCTGATGTATCAGGGTTGAGAGCAGCTTATAATGTCTATAAGGCAGTTTATGCCCTAGCACATGCACTTCATGACCTGATGCAGTGTGAAGAGGGGAGAGGACCATTCAATGGGAACAGCTGTGCTGATAAAACCAACCTGAAACCCTGGCAGGTAAGACCCACAGGTATGGTGCAAATTCTCTCCTGGAATAAAGAAGAGCTAAAGATGTAAAAGCAAAATGTGTACTCTATATTATTTCAAATTGCACATAAACATTTAACATTGTCCTGTTTACAAACTGTACAGCTGGTTCACTATCTACAGAAAGTGAACTTTACTACAGGATTTGGGGATCAGGTGTCATTTGATAAGAATGGAGATGCTCTCGCAATCTATGATGTGCTGAACTGGCAGCCAGGCTCTGATGGATCGATAAGAATTCACTCGGTTGGTGTTGTAAATAAAGGGGCAGCAACAGAGACAGTGCTCACACTGGATGAGGATGCAATATACTGGAACTTTGAGACCAAAAATGTAAATAAACACTACATGTTAATGTCATCCTTTTTGCAGATATATTGTCTATATCCTAGTCAAAGCTATGAAATGACAAATGAGGATAAATGAATGGGAAGCCTGTTATTATGTAAAAGAAATGAGAAACACAATACAGTACATGATAGCAGAAAAAAGCAGATGATGTCTGTTTTAGCCCCCAAGGTCTGTGTGCAGTGAGAGCTGCCCACCCGGGACTAGACAAGCCAGGAAAAAGGGCCTTCCTGTCTGCTGTTTTGACTGCCTGCCATGTGGAGATGGAGAAATTTCTAATACAACAAGTGAGGAAACTATAGTCTGCAAAATTTGAACATAAGTTGAAAGTAATTTCCTCTTTAGTTCACACGTTCTCTCTTTTTATTACTCACAGATGCTATTGAGTGCACAGTCTGTCCAGATGAGTTCTGGTCTAATTCAGATAAGGATCAGTGTGTCCCCAAAGAAGTTGAGTTTCTGTCCTATGTGGATCCTTTAGGCATTTCCTTGACCACTGCCTCTCTGCTTGGCGCCTGCATCTGTGCTCTTGTTTTGGCCATTTTTGCTCGCCATCGTAACACTCCCATAGTTCGTGCCAACAATTCAGAGCTCAGCTTCCTGCTGCTGCTGTCACTCAAACTGTGTTTCCTGTGTGTGCTGCTGTTTATTGGTCAACCAGAGTTGTGGACATGTCAATTAAGACATGCTGTGTTTGGCATAAGCTTTGTTCTGAGCATCTCCAGCATCCTGGTCAAGACTATGGTGGTCATAGCTGTGTTCAAGTCATCTCGACCAGAGGGCAAAGGAGCTATGAAATGGTTTGGAGCAGCTCAACAAAGATGCACAGTTTTGGTCCTAACAGCCCTCCAGGTTGTGATATGTGCAGTATGGCTATCAACTGCCTCTCCAACACCATACAAAAACAACCAATATATTCGCTCTAAAATAGTATATGAATGTGCTGTTGGCTCAGTGGCTGGTTTTTCTATGCTGCTGGGATACATTGGACTGTTGGCAGCAATAAGCTTTCTTCTAGCCTTCCTGGCAAGAAATCTTCCAGATAATTTTAATGAAGCAAAGTTCATCACTTTCAGCATGTTGATCTTCTGTGCTGTGTGGATTGCATTTGTTCCAGCATATGTGAGCTCACCAGGGAAATATGCAGTGGCTGTAGAGATATTTGCCATTTTAGCTTCTAGTTTTGGATTACTGGTGGCCATATTTGCCCCAAAGTGCTACATCATCCTTTTACATCCAGAGAGAAACACTAAAAATGCCATCATGGGAAGAGAAACACAAAATAAATAGTTAATAAATAATAAATAAATAATTGTGAACTTTTCAATTACTTCACTGATTAATCAGTTGGCTTTGATCGAATATCCAGCATTTGCAATTCGTTAAATATTGAGTTATACATATTCTACACATATTGCATAAAGTGTTATATAAATAAATATCATGTGACATGACTTAACTGGAGTGCTGATTACAGAGTTGGTGCAAAAATATCCACATCACTAGATTACAGTCTTGCCCCACAGTGCCACACTGGTCAACCTTCATTATTGTAGGCCCTTACATTAGGTCATATAAGGTCAAACGAGTAGTTTAACGACTAGTCATCAAAAAAATTATTGACAATTTTTATTGTCCACATTGATAATAATATCCATAACCATCAAATGATGGTTAAAAGGGTTTTAATTATTAAAAGGGTTATATGATGTGATTTTATGTTTCCCTTTGTCTTTGGAGTGTTACAAGCTGTTTGTGTATATGTAAGATTTGTGAAGTTGCAAAGATTAAAGTCTCAAACCCAAAGTGATATTCTTTCTAAAAGTTACGGCTAAGCCCTCATTCAACACCTCATTCAAACACGCCCCCACAAATCTACATCACTGTGTGGGAAGATTTGCATAACACTGCCCAAATGTATATGCAAAGAAAGAACGCGTAATTTTTATTCTCGCTATTGTTGTAGCATCGCCATGTCATGGAGGCGTGTGTTTTGTTGCAAAAGCAAAAGTACTTTATTTGGTTTTCCAAATGAGTACACAACTAGAAATCAGTGGTTAGGTTATTTTTACAACACTCTTCCAGAACAGTACAACGCAAATGTGCAGTGCATTTTACGGAGGACTGTTTTCTGAACCTGGGAGAGTAGCCTACAATGCCGGCTGTGCACAAAGGTTGTTTCTATAAAGTGGGGCAGTTCCAACTTTGCAAGGACAGTCTGGCGCATCTGACTCACAGCCTGTAAGTACGTGTTCATATTTAAAGAATTTGCTACTGACTATTCAAATGTGAGTTTTGAGCAGTGTAGAGTAGTACTTGTTGTTTGTTGTTTCTATGATCACAAATGTAGACATGGATTTATGTTTACGCAGTGTGACGCGATGCAACACAGCACGTAAAAAGACAGTATAAGTCATTATAATCAGTAATTATGTTCCCACTGGATGCAACAAATACCTAATTTATAATGGGTTTTTATTTTTTTTGTCTTGTCACGCTGGTAAGAGGCGTAACATTTCTGTTATGTGCTTGAGGTATTCAGCCAGTCACAATGCACTAGATAGCTGGCTAATCAGAACACATGACGCTTTTTAGAACGATGAGCTTTGTAAAAATTGACGCGTTTCAGAAGGGCAGGGCAGAGAGGAGCAACAATAACATACTGTACAGTATGTGGAAAATAATGTTTTTTTTTTGTTTGTTTTTTTTTACCTACATATTCCATTAAACCAAATACGCAAAATATATTTTATATATATATGACTGTGATTGGGTACATTGTTCAGCTCTTCACACTCTTCACTGAGCTCTCACAAGCACAACAGGAGCATCTGAAAAGCCGCATCTGTCAGCGGATCCCTAATACATCTGCACATAGAAGGATTAGCTGACAGACGAGACTTTCAAACACTCCCATTGTGTTTCTATGTTTTAGCAGGAAATTGACATTTTTAAAATTTCAGTACCGACTGGTACCGAAGTCGGTACTTTTGACAACACTACTCTACATAATACAATAAGCTTTTAACTCCAATGAAGCAACTCAGCAGTCCACTACTAGTTCTAAAGTGACTTTTTCAAGTTAGTAACAGTGGCTTGGGCTCATCTGTTAAACTGTCAACTTGAAGTTGAATCCATGGAGGAAGGAAGTAGTTCCACACACAAAAGGTTTTTATTAAATGGGTAGTTACCGTCCTTGTTTCTGATTGGTTGAGCCATGTTCAAAATTATTGTAAATTACTCTACAATCTTACACCTGTGACCTCATTACATTACTGTGCCACTAAATCTGTACATTGCCACAGTTATGTATTATGTATGTATTTCAGCACACTGTTTTATTTATTTCATGAAGTATGACTGACCCCTGCTGGCTATGTGTTTGTGTCATCCACTTCAATTTTAAGACACCCTTTGCCCATCAAAGAAACTTCTTATGCAGGAGAGATGTTGATGTGTGCTCTTGTGTGTGGAAATTCAGTATCCAAAGTGCAAAAGGAAAATTATTTAAATGTTTTCCGTATGAGGTATGGTACCATATCTTCATGGAGTTACACTTTTTACACTCAATTTGGATTTTTTGCTCAGATGCAGTTTGAGCCGTCACTGCAATACCTATTCAAAAAAGTTCAAAACCTCACTGTTTCTACTGACTACCTGAAACTGTCTGTCATACTCACCGAGTTATCAAAGAAATACCCTGTTATGTACAATCATGTGCAGTGACTCCTGTCAACTTGGAATAATGATGAATGTTAATCTAGGCTTCACTTTTAGAACTCACAAGCTTACAAGTACTTCCCCTACCAGCTGCCATTTTGAAGTGCGTTTCACTTTGTATGATCAGATCCTTAAGTCTACTTCATATGGAAAAAGGAAAGGAAAGGAAAGGACATGACATGTGGCCAAGTATGGTGACCCATACTTGGAATTTGTGCTCTGGATTTAACCCATCCAAGTGCACACACACAGTAGTGAGAAGTGATCAAACACAAAGAGCACACCCAGAGCAGTGGGCAGCCATATTGCTATTGCTGCAGCACCCAGGGAGCAGTTGGGGGATCGGTGCCTTGCTCAAGGGACTCACCTTTGAGTATTGTGGTATTGAGGGTGGAGAGAGTGCTGGTTATTCACTCTCACCACCTTCAATCGCTGCCAGACCTGGGACTCAAACCCACAACCTTTCGGTTACAAGCCTGACTCCCTAACCATTAGGCCACGGCTGCCCCCATATGTACACTGTATGGCCGCTATGATTATAAACTATGATGTATAATTTTAATTTTATACATCAAACTATGATGTATAATTGTATACTTTATAATATTATTAAAATATATTTTTATATTTAAAATGGCCCAAACATACCTGTAGACATATAGAGTGCTACATCAACCTAATTTGTAAGGAAAAATAATTGAAATAACAAAACAACTCCATAGTTTACAATATTTACAAGTGATCAAGGGCTTAGGACGTTCTAATTCAGGCAATTGCAATGGTTTCGCCAGTAGTAGAAGTGCATCCAAGCAAGAAAGACAGAGGGAACTTAAGTGAAATAAAGGTATAAAAAACAAACAGGAACGCAGCCCTAGTGTGACGTAAGAGTCACGTGAATTCTGTGGATTAAGGCCCAAATCAGAATCGAAAAGATCAGATTTGCATTGTCATGAAGTCACATATGAGCAGAAAAACTGGGCCACATTTTTCTACAGTGTGAACGTAGCCAAAGTCACAACCTAAAATCATTACCCTCTGCTCCTTTCTGGTAGAATAATCTCTCAACCAATTCACCTGTCAAGTGGAACTGGTAACTAAACAGAATGTGGCCCCCCAGGAAGAGGTTTGGACACCCTTTACAGTACAAACCATATCCTCTCAAGGTTTTACCAAGATACCATGAAATATGCATACAATATGCATTATGATAATCGTTCAATGATAAATAACATTCTTAATACTTTGTTATTACTATTTCATAGCATCACTCTACCATGTTAGTGTCACAATATATTTTTGTTAAAGCAGATTTATTTTCTTTATTCTGCTACTTAACATTGGTAAAAGCAGCAAAGTTAAGTGCATGACTGACATCTAGAGGATATTCTGAGGAAAAACACTGTTAAGAATCAGTGGACAAGTAGATATAGTTTATCTTTATCCTTTAGTTTACAAAACCAAAGCTTAGCATGTTTAAAAACAGCCTTCACACAATTTCCCTGAGCAACAGTTGTGCATGTGTCCTTTATTTCATCAGTACTGTTTCCTCGTCTTTGTCGGGAGGGACAGGAGAGTGACGTCCTGCTTTCTAGGGATAACCACTTGGCACCTGCTAATTTAAAGCAACACCACACGCAGTGTTCATCATAATTTAGTTAGCTGAGTGGGTGAGTGGATCAGAAAGAAAGAGAGATGTGGCTCACTCTGTATATTTTTTTATACCTGTCATTTAATTGTATTTCTGCAGATTCAGACCTCAGATCAGGTACTTGTTTGCAACAGGGACGCTTTAAGTTGAATGGAATGTTCAAGGATGGAGATTTCATACTTGGAGGCCTGTTTCATGTTCACTTTTTTACAGTGTTCCCAGATCTGAGCTTTAGAATGGAACCAGAACGACCATACTGTGAAAAGTGAGTCAGACTGAATGCATAACTATAAAAGTAGAAAGATAATAATAATAATAATTATAATAATAAGTATAAGAATAAGAATAATAAATGAGAATGCTATGTTACTTTTGCCCTCTTTTACCTTTGCTTTTTGTTTGTTGACAACAGTAATGCTTTATTTACCAAAAATCAGTATTAAAAGCATTGTAAATCTATCCAAGTGTTTAGAATAGTAAATGTCCCAATGTGATATGTGAAATCGTATGTATTAATGCTTGTATTAGTTTGTCTGTTAGTTATTAACAGCTTTAATATTACTACTTTTTTTTTGTCTGTAGATTTAATATGGAAGGTTTCCAGCATGCACAGACCATGGCTTTTGCAATAGATGAGATCAATAAGAATCCCAACCTACTGCCTAACATCACTCTTGGTTACCATCTTTATGACAACTGTGTAATGTTAGGAATGGCGTTCCGAGCTGCTATGTCCTTGGGTAGTGGAACAGAGGAGTCCTTCTCTAACCTCAACTGCACCGGCCCTCCTCCGGTGGTTGGAATCGTGGGGGATGCCAGTTCAACTCCTTCCATTGCGATTTCCAGTGTTCTGGGGCTGTTTCGAGTACCTATAGTAAGATGGGATGAAAAAAAGTAAAAATATACTTTATGCTTATTTCAGCACTTTTTTGTTGTTGATGTTGTTTGTTTTTTTGGTCCTTTGTAGTCCTTTCTAGCCACATTTATATCCTCACTTAGTTTCTTTCAGAATTTTTTTTCTTGCTTGTGTATGAAAAACATTACAAAAGCACTGATTTTAAAAACATTTATTTTATTTTATTTTTTATTTATTTAATTGCTAATTGTGACTCTCCATCTCCCCTAATTAGGTCAGTCACTATGCCACGTGTTCCTGTTTGAGTAACAGGAAAAAGTACCCATCTTTCTTCAGAACGATTCCCAGTGATGCCTTCCAGGTGCGGGCTATGGTTCAGATCTTGAGGCATTTTGAATGGACCTGGGTTGGTCTGCTCTACAGTGAAGATGACTACGGCATCTACGCTGCTCAGTTGTTCCAGCAGGAAATGCAGCTGTTTGGACATTGTGTTGCTTTTTCTGAATTCCTGCCCAGTGATCACAACCCTAGAGATATTCGGCGTATAACAGGAGTGATTCAGGCCTCTACAGCTAGAGTGGTGGTTGTTTTTGCCCTTTCATCATATCTACTACCTTTGATGGATGAGGTGGTGTTGCAGAACATGACAGGCAGGCAGTGGATTGCGAGTGAAGCTTGGGCCACTTCTCTTGAATACCACACTCCACGTTTCCTGCCCTTCCTGGGGGGCACACTGGGTATTGCTATCAGACGTGGAGAAATTCAAGGGCTTCATGACTTCCTGCTACGTCTCCATCCCAGCAATGATCCAAAAAATAATATGTTAAGGATCTTCTGGGAGAACATGTTTGACTGCAGTTTTGAAAATGGGGGTAAAGAGTCAGATGGAGAGCAAGTAAAAAAGGTGTGTACAGGACAGGAGGATCTGAGCACCACAAACACACCATACACTGATGTTTCAGGATTGAGGGCATCTTATAATGTCTATAAGGCAGTTTATGCCCTGGCACATGCACTTCATGACCTGATACAGTGTGAGGAGGGGAGAGGACCATTTAGCGGGAACGAATGTGCTGACATAATCAACATGAAACCCTGGCAGGTGAGACCCACAAATATAGTGCAGATTCTCTCTAGGCATACAGAGGAGCTGAACATGGAAATGCAAAACATGTGCTCTATATTAATTCCAATTTCACATAAACATGTAACACCTGTCTTGTCTACAAACTGTACAGCTGGTTCACTACCTACAGAATGTGAACTTCACCACAGGCTTTGGGGATCATGTGTCATTTGATAAGAATGGAGATGCTCTGGCCATCTATGATTTGTTGAACTGGCAGCCAAGCTCTGTTGGATCGATAATGGTCCACAGGGTTGGTGTAGTAAATGAAGGGGTGGCAACAGGGATGGTGCTCACACTGGATGAGGATGCAATATACTGGAACTTTGAGACAAAAAAAGTAACTAACATTGCATGTTAAAGTCATCCTTTTTGCAGATAGTTTTAATACTAGTCAATGCTATAAAACCAAACAATCAAAAATAAAGGCTAATCTATCCATTATGTAAAAGAGGTCACAACCCCATGACTAAATGAGATAACAGATGGTTTCTCTCTAAGCCCCCACGGTCTGTGTGCAGTGAGAGCTGCCCCCCAGGAACCAGACGAGCCAGAAAGAAGGGCCTTCCTGTCTGCTGTTTTGACTGCCTGCCATGTGGAGATGGAGAAATTTCTAATTCAACAGGTAGAAATCATATTCCAAAATGTTAATATAATTTGAAAGGGTATTTTCTCTTCAACTTTTTTTCCTTCTTCTTTTTTATTGTGTTTTTTATGACAGATGCTATTGAGTGCACAGTGTGTCCAGAAGACTTCTGGTCAAATCCACATAAGGATCAGTGTGTCCCCAAAGAAGTAGAGTTTTTATCCTATGAGGAACCTCTGGGAATCTCTCTGACCACTGCCTCCCTGCTTGGCACTTGCATCTGTTTTCTTGTGATGGTTATTTTCGCTTTTCATCGTAACACTCCCATAGTGCGTGCCAACAATTCAGAGCTCAGCTTCCTACTGCTGTTCTCTCTCAAACTGTGTTTCCTGTGTGTGCTACTGTTCATTGGCCGGCCAGAGTTGTGGACGTGTCAGTTAAGACATGCTGCATTTGGCATAAGCTTTGTCCTGTGTGTCTCCAGCATCCTTGTAAAGACAATGGTGGTAATAGCTGTGTTCAAGTCATCTCGACCAGAGGGTAAAGGTGCAATGAAATGGTTTGGAGCAGTTCAACAAAGATGTACAGTTTTGGTCCTAACAGCCCTTCAGGTTGTGATATGTGCAGTCTGGCTCTCAATTGCCTCCCCAACACCCTATAAAAACAACCAGTATATCCGCTCTAAAATAGTATATGAATGTGCTGTTGGCTCAGTGGCTGGTTTTTCTATGCTGCTGGGATACATTGGATTATTGGCAGCAGTGAGCTTCCTATTAGCCTTCCTGGCAAGAAATCTTCCAGATAATTTTAATGAAGCTAAATTCATCACTTTTAGCATGTTGATCTTCTGTGCTGTGTGGATTGCATTTGTTCCAGCATATGTGAGCTCACCAGGGAAATATGCAGTGGCTGTGGAGATATTTGCCATTTTAGCTTCTAGTTTTGGATTACTGGTGGCCATATTTGCCCCAAAGTGCTACATCATCCTTTTGCATCCCGAGAGAAATACTAAAAATGCCATAATGGGAAGAGAGACACAAAAGAAATAGGCTTGCATTAGCGTGATGTTAAAATTTAAAAGCCGAGACATAGCTTCACATTCTCTATTAGTGTTATCTTAAAAGAGGCATGCATTGTTCAAATAATAACTCATTTGTTTTTGATTATTATAGATTTTTTTGATTATTAATACACCTGTGGTGGTGAAGACGGCAGCAACCGTTGGACATGCGGAATGAACTTCCAAAGAATCTTTAAAATGTAATATTTTCATTATCATTATCAATATATTTTTTTTTTAATAAAAGAAGGGAATTGTGTTTCGAGAATTATGACAACAAATAACATGGATATTGTCTATGTTGGATTTATCACACATCTTTAATCTGGAGGAACTACACAGTCTTAATAAAAAATAAATCAATCAATAAATAAACAAATAAATAAAAAGGCTGTGTAAGCAGACTAGTGAGTAGAGATTGTTTGTTCTGTAGATTATGTTTAATGTTCCTGACAACCTCTGTAGTTCCATTTAGCCACTTGATAGCAATTTTTAAGGACAAGTAAAATCTTTAAATGATCAGGGTCTATTACTGATGTATTTTATGTCATAGAATGCTGATGTGTTGACTCAGATTTAACCTTCTCAGCTTGGCCTGGACCTGGACTAAATGAGCTGGTCTCCACTACAACGCTGTTACTATCTGATACTATTACTATATCTTTGTACTGTCACATGTTTTGCTAGGACAGCCTTCTATTTTAAATGCTTAAAGACATGACTGACATCTAGAGGACATAAATACAATTTATTGCATAAATGTTAATTAGTGCCATACAATTCTCTGAGAGTACAAAATAAAACTAGAAAATATTACTGAACAAAAATATATTACATTTCATTTCATTATATAAATATTTCAGGTGTTCAGACACATTTGACTGCAAAAGACCACAAGTGTGACTCCCAAATGAGGAGCACCAGAGGGTTAATGTACTGGTGGAGTGCATACCTTACTGTTTAGGGCTCTTCTCTCCCTGCTGTACTCTTTGAGGAAAATAACCCTATTAGATAAATCAGAAAACATAACCCTGTTGTTGAAAACTCACTTAAGTTCTGGCATCAGTTTAGAAAGGTTTTTAAACTTACGCATATATTCACACCAACAGCCTACATTTTTCTCCCTTGCAGACAGAAAAAGCATTTGTGAAAAGAAAAGGCCTATCATGCTAAGAAAAAAAAATGAATTAACCTATATCCAAAAGGATACAATGTACATTGATAATGTATTTGTTTCCTCTACTCAACTCAGACAAAAATTTGGACTACCTTCTTTTTTTTGTAAATAGATATTTACATGTATGAGTTTATATTAAAAGTAATATCTCCAAATTGAAAGTCTACAAACCCCCTGAACATGTTTATTTTTATGTAACCTATGACCTTGCCATAGGCATTTCAGAAGACACTTTGACTGAAGCCCCTTAGGATATTAGATCCTGTTCCATTAGCTGCACTATTCACAAACGTCTCAGGTTACGTATGTAACCCTGGTTCCCTGAAGGGAACGAGACGCCGCGTCGAAACGCTAGGGGGAACGCCTTCAGCATGAGCACGCTCTGAATCATGTGTGCAATCAAACCAGTGGAAGAACCGAACGTCAAAGGCGGGTGACGTCACTAACCAGGAAGCATAAAAGCACGTGCGCCAGAACGAGCGTCAGCTTCCAGGAGAGAAGCAGCGCTCGCAGGGACGTAGGAGGATGGCTACGAGACGCGGCGTCTCGTTCCCTTCGGGGAACCAGGGTTACATACGTAACCTGAGACATTCCCCTTCAGGAACTCGAGCCGCGTCGAAACGCTAGGGGAACGAGATGCCCACGCCGCCAGACCCCAGTCCCTGCCTAGGAGGTGCTAGGACGAAGGACCAAGGAACCCGGGGAGACCCGAAGGTCAAGGTCATAAAACCTTACAAAAGTAAGGGGCGTGGATCAAGCCGCCGCGTTACAGATATCTTGCATGGAGACCCCAGCAAGAAAGGCCTTATAGGCAGCCATGCTCCGGGTCGAATGAGCTCTGACCCCTAAAGGAGGAGGGAGGTCAGAGGCCTCATACGCCATACAAATTGCGTCCACGATCCAGCGACTTAGTGACTGCTTAGAAGCGGGAAGACCCCTCTTAGGGGGGCCAAAACAGACAAATAGTTGGTCTGACTTCCTCCACCTGGCAGACCGGTGGACATATGTGTCCAGCGCCCGCACCGGACACATACAATTAAGCTTCTGCTGGTCAGGATCCCGGAAAGGGGGAGGACAGAAGGCCTGAAGTGCAACGAGCCGTGGTGTAGAGGAGGGGACCTTAGGAACATAACCCGAGCGAGGGTAGAGAAAGGCCTTAGAAAGGCCTGGCGCAAAGTCCAGGAAAGAAGGGGCCACCGAAAGGGCCTGAAGATCCCCAACTCTCTTTAGAGAAGAAAGAGCAAGCAACAAGACAGTTTTTAGAGAGAGAAGCTTGTCAGAGATCTCCTCAATAGGCTCGAAGGGAGGCCTGCAGAGAGCCTCTAACACCACTGACAGGTCCCAAGTGGGGACACGAGGTCGTACCGGAGGCCTTAGCCTCAATGCACCGCGGAGGAAACGTGTAACAAGGGGGTCCTTACCCACGGAAAGACCACCCAGAGGGGCGTGGTAGGCCGCAATGGCCGCCACGTAGACCTTCAAGGTGGAGTGGGATAACCCTGCGGATAGCCGATCCTGCAGGAACTCCAGCACTGAGCCAACTGGGCAGTTAACTGGGTCTTGCTGGTGGTGTCCGCACCAAGAAGTGAAAAGTTTTCACTTCAAGGCGTACAGTTTCCTCGTAGAGGGAGCTTCAGATCGGGCTTAGCCTGGGAGGTCCTCGACCTAGAGCGTTTGGCCGCTCGCTCTCGATGGGGAGGAGTGCGAGTGGCCACGCTCTGCTTTTGAGCTTCCCGGTGCGAGGAGCTGGTAGACGGCCGGGGCTGCTCCGTCGCAGCAGCCCCATGAGCTGGATGGCGGCGGGGGAGAAACCGCTGGAACACCGCCGCTTGCTTACGCGCCTCCTGGTATCTGTCGACGACGGCATTGACGGCGTCACCGAACAGACCAGCAGGCGAAAGCGGGGCATCCAGGAGGAAGACCTTGTCCTTCTCTTTCATGTCGGACAGGGTCAACCAGAGATGTCTCTCTACGGCCACAAGGGCTGCCATAGACCGCCCAATGGCACGGGCGGTCTCCTTGGTGGCACGGAGAGACAAATCAGCGGTCCTCCTAAGCTCGGAGATATCACTATCCTTAATCTCCTCGCCTTCATCCAGCTCTTTGAGCAGGTCAGCCTGGTACGCCTGTAACACCGACATGGTGTGCAGACACGCACCAGCCTGACCCGCAGCCGTGTACCCCTTGCCCACCAGCGCTGAGGTGACACGCAGCGGCTTGGAGGGCAAGACTGGAGCCTTCAGAAACGATGCAGACTTGGGGGACAGATAGCTTGCGAGCGTCTGTTCCACCCGAGGCATCGCTCTATACCCTCGCTCATCCAACCCCGCCACATACCCGTAGTTATACGAGGCGGGGATGAACAAGCGGGACGAGAAGGGTGAATTCCATGATCTCGACACCTCAGTGTGGAGATCAGGAAAAAAGGGAAGGCTCCGGCGTGCTGGAGGTAGTCGAGACTGCAGAAACCTCTCGTCCAGTTTGCTTTTCTGCGGCTCGACTAATGGCTCGGCGGGCCAATCGATGCTTAACTTGGCCACCGCCCGAGTCACCACCTCCAACAGCTCCTCGTACTGGGGAAACTGTGGTGCTGCAGCCTCATCAACACTCACCACATCAACCTCCTCAGAGGAAGATATGGGGAGTGTGGAGGCCGACCCCCGGGGGGAAGAAACCGCAGCGCGGGCTTCCGATCCCGAGGGCCTGGCAGCGGATCTGGTGGGTGAGGCAGGAGATAGGGGGTCACCCGTCTCCATACCCTCCACCAGATCCAGTTGCGAACCCCACGAGTGCAGCCGCTGCTCCGCCTCGGCGGAAGCGGGACCAGACCCGCGGGGAACGCTGGTGAAGGCTCCCTCCGCAGAAAAAAGAGCCTTCCGGGAGCGGAGCAAACGCATTGGGAGCGCGTCACAATGCGGGCAATCGCCCCCCTCGAGGGCCGATGCCGCATGCTCCGCTCCCAGGCAAGCCACGCATAGAGCGTGTGTATCTCCGCTCGAGATGTAACGAGTGTGTTACGCTCTATAGCCTGACTTGCCAACATTCTTGGTTTTAGAAGTACACTTAGACATACTGCCTCAAAAAGAAAGTGGCGCAAACTAGCAGCCAAACGAGACAGCACAGACAAACACAGAGCGCTGCTGAAAGACAGAAGCTGACGCTCGTTCTGGCGCACGTGCTTTTATGCTTCCTGGTCAGTGACGTCACCCGCCTTTGACGTTCCGTTCTTCCATTGGTTTGATTGCACACGTGATTCAGAGTGTGCTCACAAGGGGAACTAGGTTAAATTCTATATACCCTTTTTTGTCAACCCTGTAAATTAAATATATAATAATGTATTAAATAAATCCTATGAAGAAACATTGATTCGTATGTTTTGATTTTGTGGTTTAGGGCAGAAAATGCTCTCTTCAAGTTTTCTCCTTGTTTAAGAAAAAAAAAACAGCATATGCTGATGTATGTTTTGATGCAAGGCTACTGGTTTGAGCTGGTTTAAACTGGTCCTTAGCTGGTTTAAGCTGATCCTTAGCTGGTCATGAGCTGGTTTAAGATGGTTCTTAGCTGGTCATGTTCTGGTCCTAAGCTGGTCCTAAGCAACTAGCTCCTTCTCAGGACCAACTTAAGACCAGCTCATGTCCAGCACATCCCTGGTGAAAGAAAAACAGCATATTCGGGTCTGTAGCGACCCGGACCTATAGTACGGATGGATCTCTAACTGCTGCAAAAGCAAAAAAAAAACTCTCTTAATATTTTGAGAACAATTACAGAAGAAAAAAGTAAAGCATATTTAGTTACCTTTTGCAACTTAGAAGAATTCAAATTGAGCAGATGATTTTACCATCGCCATCAGAGCGCACTTCCACGGTACATTCAGCATTTGGCTCATATTCGCGATCTCAATCATATTTGCAAAACTATAGTTTTCAAAGACTTTAAAACCATTATTTTGATCGCTGGCAGCTTATTTACCACATTCACCATCAAATGATAGTGACATTTATATTTTATTGCATACAGTAATTGCTCTGCAGTAAAGCCATTCAAACCAATTCAAATTTTACTGATGATATTCTTTTGTTTTTATGTTTGTGACAATTACGAGTAATACATTACGTCATTATAGTCTATAGTCTATTAAAAAATGAAGGAGGGAGAGGGTAGTAAATGCCATCCCGGATCGCTAAAGACCCGAGGTATGCATTTAAGGGTTAAACCAGCTCATGACCAGCTAAGGACCAGCTTAAACCAGCTCAAACCAGCAGCAATGCTTCAAAACATACCTAACCAGCATTTGTTTGATTTTTCAATAGGGCTTTTTCTTACCATTCTGAAGAAGAAGAGAAAAAAAAAAAAAAACATGGTCTGTATGTACTGCTTATGATACTACTATAATGTCCCATTTGTGTTTGAGTTAGGCCCTCTACAAAAAAACACAGGTACTTTTTAACACGGGTATTTTAGTTTTTCCACACACAAATGCAGTATCAGCTCACTGAAACCGAACCTTTTTGAAAACTCCTGCCAGGATGAAGATTTTCAGTTGTAGTGTTGCTGTGTGTAGCCAGTGAAACTGGAGATTTTGGATTGTGACATAAGAGTGCATACTTTTTTCAGGTTTCTGATTTGCCAACATGGCTTTATGGTTCGGGTTATATCACCACCTGTTGGTTTGGCATGCTCTTGACAGTGCTTCATAATGTGTTTTTGCATTTTCATGTGAATGAGATTTTTTAATTCATTTATTTTTTAAACAAAGGAGGAAAAACTATTTGTAAAAATACCCATATACGTGTTGACTAGGCCAGAGATTGTCTTATTATTGGGAGATGAGAGGGTCTGTATTACTTACTATTGGGAAAAGCGCAACGGTCAGTTTAGATCACGTGTGCCATAATAACCAATCACAATACAGCGTTGACGTCATTGAATTTCAGTCAGAGTTGCGCGACACTCAATTACCATACCATAGGAATGAATGAGAATTGCTGTAAGCTGAATCCCACCTGTCACAAAATGTCAGTGACTTCTCTTGTAAAACAGCATTTTTTAAATGTAAAATCTAAAAATAAATTACTTCAAAAGTATTGTTTAGTGTAAAACATGTTGAAGATTAGCCGACAGGCTGTCGATTCATTCAATTATAAGCTGTTTCCTCTAAAAAGCTGTTTATTCCACCTAGTGAAGCCTCTCTTCCATTGACATCCATTAAAAAAAAACAGCCTCTGATCTCCTTTCCGTTATCATTAGCCGTTATGCTTTTTTGGCTAAAAGTTGCATGCTTGCCTTCAAGTGGCTTTGACTAGGCGTTAGTTTTGCACTCCCAGATATTACACATACGTCTGCAAGATGTCTGTTAAAGATCACTTGATCTGGAAATCATCTGCTGTGTACAAACCTCTGACAGACATCTTTAAGATGTCAGTTTTACATACATTCTAAAACATAAACATCTTCAGGTTTCTATTTTTATTGCTTTCCAAAAGTCAAACACATAACTGATTAATAGAGAACATTAGTGAAAAAAAAACAGTTAAGTAGAAGATGTGGATATGTAATTGATAATTTAGCTGCAAAACCAATTGTTTCTCAACATATTTAATTAAGCATTTAAACAATTTCCATGAGCAGCAATTTACTGTGTAAGCATACATGCATACCATTATTCTATTAGTAATGTTTTCTTGCCTATGTTGGGAGGGATGGGAGAGTGACGTCCTGATTTCTAGGGATACCCACTTGGTGCCTGCTCGCTTAAAGCAACACCCCACACAACCTTCATGAGAAATTAGTCGGCTGAGTGGGTGAGTGGATCAGAAAGAGAGAAAGATGTGGCTCACTCTGTATATTTCTCTATATCTGTCCTTTAACTGTGTATCTGCAGCTTCAGAACTCAGATCAGGTACCTGTTTGCTACAGGGACGCTTCAAGTTGAATGGAATATACCAGGATGGTGATTTTATACTTGGAGGCCTGTTTGAGGTTCACTTCTTCACAGTGTTCCCAGATCTAAGCTTCAAAACAGAGCCAGAACCACCATACTGTGAAATGTGAGTCAGATTGACAATAACTATAAAGAGAGGGGAACAAAATTAATAAGAAGAATGGTAATAATAATTAATATTATTAATACTAAGGATTACTAATGTTATGTTTTTGTTTTGTTTTGTTTTGCTTTTTTTTAGCCTAACCCTTACCTCAGTTAATTTGCATGGGTCCTCAAGTGATGTGTGCACTCTGATGCATTTGCAGTGTATTAATGCTTGTATTTTTTTTTTCTTATTAGTATCTTTAATATCACTACATGTCAACATCTTTTTTTTGTCTGTAGATTTAATATGGAAGGTTTCCAGCATGCACAGACCATGGCTTTTGCAATAGATGAAATCAATAAGAATCCCAACCTACTGCCTAACATCACTCTTGGTTACCATCTTTATGACAACTGTGTGATGCTAGGAATGGCATTCCGGGCTGCCATATCCCTGGGTAGTGGAACAGAGGAGTCCTTCTCTAATCTCAACTGCACCGGCCCTCCTCCAGTTGTTGGAATCGTGGGGGATGCAAGTTCAACTCCTTCCATTGCGATTTCCAGTGTTCTGGGGCTGTTTCGAGTACCTATAGTAAGATGGGATGAAAAAGTAAAAATACACTGTATGCATATTTTTGCATATTTCAGTTTGTATGTATTTATTTTTGTCTTTTTCAGCCATATGTAAATACTCAATCAGTTTCTTCCAAAAAGTTTTCAATTGCTTGTGTATATAAAAAAAGACAAAAGTACTGATTTTTTTTGTTGATCTTCAGTCTATTTCTCATTCTCATTCTGTCTTTTCCCTGTCCATCTCCCCTAATTAGGTCAGTCACTACGCCACATGCTCCTGTTTGAGTAACAGAAAAAAGTACCCATCTTTTTTCAGAACAATCCCCAGTGACGCTTTCCAGGTGCGGGCTATGATTCAGATCTTGAGACATTTTGGATGGACTTGGGTTGGTCTGCTCTACAGTGATGATGACTATGGTGTCTACGCTGCTCAGGCCTTTCAGCAGGAAATGCAGCTATTTGGACTTTGTGTTGCTTTTTCTGAATTCCTGCCCCATGATAACAACCTAAGAGATATTCAGCATATAATGGGAGTGATTCAGGCCTCTACAGCTAGAGTGGTGGTTGTTTTTGCTCCTTCATCCTTTTTCATACCTTTGATGGAGGAGGTGGTGTTACAAAACATGACAGGCAGGCAGTGGATTGCGAGTGAAGCTTGGGCCACCTCTCTTGAATCCCAAATTCCACGTTTCCTGCCCTTTCTGAGGGGCACACTGGGCATTGCTATAAGGCGTGGAGAGATCCAGAGGCTTCATGACTTTCTGTTACGTATTCGCCCTAGCAGTGACCCAAGGAATAATATGTTGAGGATCTTCTGGGAAAACATGTTTGGGTGCAGTTTTGAAAATGGGGGTAAAGAGACAGATGGAGAGCAAGTGAAAAAGGTGTGTACAGGACAGGAGGATCTGATCACTACAAACACACCATACACTGATGTTTCTGGGTTGAGGGCATCGTATAATGTCTACAAGGCAGTTTATGCCCTAGCACATGCACTTCATGATCTGATGCAGTGTGAGGAGGGGAGAGGACCATTCAGTGGGAACAAATGTGCTGATATAGCAAACATGAAATCCTGGCAGGTAAGACCCACAGGTGTTGTGGTGATTCTCTTTAGGCACATAGAGGAGCTGAATGTGGAAAAGCATATTATGTGTTTTATAGTAATTAAAATTTCAGATAAATGTATAACACCTATTCTGTCTACAAACTGTAAAGCTGGTTCACTACCTACAGAAAGTGAACTTTACCACAGGCTTTGGGGATCATGTGTCATTTGATAAGAATGGAGATGCTCTGGCCATCTACGATGTGCTGAACTGGCAGCCAAGCTCAGATGAATCAATAAGGATTTACACAGTCGGTGTCGTAAATGAAGTGACTGAAACAGGGATGGTGCTCACATTAGATGAGGATGCAATATACTGGAACTTTGAGACCAAAAAAGTAATTAACATTGCATGCCAATATGATATGAGTCAAATCTATGATACAACAAATGATAATTAAATAATGGAAAGGTCTATTTTATCATTACATGATTGTTTATCATTATGAAACACATGACTAAAAACAGCTGATGTCTCTTTCAGGCCCCACGGTCTGTGTGCAGTGAGAGCTGCCCCCCAGGCACCAGACGAGCCACACGGAAAGGCTTTCCTGTCTGCTGTTTTGACTGCCTGCCATGTGGAGATGGAGAGATTTCTAATACAACAGGTGCGGAGATTATTGTTGCCAATTTTACATCTTTAAAGTTATATCATTTGAAAGTAATTTCATCATATTTTTTTTTTCTCACACACAGATGCTATTGAATGTTTGGTGTGTCCAGATGAGTTCTGGTCCAATATAGATAAAGATCAGTGTGTCCCAAAAGATGTAGAGTTTCTATCCTATGAGGATCCTCTGGGCATCTCTCTCACCACTGCTTCTCTGCTTGGCACCTGCTTCTGTGCTCTTGTGATGATTATCTTCGCTCTTCACCATAACACTCCCATAGTACGTGCCAACAATTCAGAGCTCAGCTTCCTGCTGCTGGTGTCACTTAAACTATGTTTCCTTTGTGTGCTGCTGTTCATTGGCCGGCCACAGTTGTGGACGTGTCAATTAAGACATGCTGTGCTCGGCATAAGCTTTGTCCTGTGCATTTCTAGCATCCTGGTCAAGACTATGGTGGTAATAGCTGTGTTCAAGTCATCTCGACCAGAGGGCAAAGGAGCTATGAAATGGTTTGGAGCAGCTCAACAAAGATGTACAGTTCTGGTCCTAACAGCCCTTCAGGTTGTGATATGTACAGTCTGGCTATCAACTGCCTCTCCAACACCACATAAAAATAATCAGTATATCCGCTCTAAAATAGTATATGAGTGTGCTATAGGTTCAGTGGCAGGTTTTTCCATGTTACTCGGCTATATTGGTCTTTTAGCAGCAATAAGTTTCCTGTTAGCCTTCCTGGCAAGAAACCTTCCAGATAATTTTAATGAAGCAAAGTTTATAACTTTTAGCATGCTAATCTTCTGTGCTGTGTGGATTGCATTTGTTCCAGCATATGTGAGCTCACCAGGGAAATATGCAGTGGCTGTGGAAATATTTGCCATCTTGGCTTCCAGTTTTGGTTTACTGGTTGCCATATTTGCCCCAAAGTGCTACATCATCCTTTTACATCCAGAGAGAAACACTAAAAATGCCATCATGGGAAGAGAAACACATAAGAAATAGTTTTTGCAATGGCTGCTTTGTGTTGCATTTATTAACACCCATTCAATTGCTTTAAAATGACACTGTTTATTAAACTTCCTTTACTTCTGTTATATTCTCATCCATGTAAAACTGATTAATTGTCTTAATAAATGAAATAGTAGTATAGATCAGCTCTATCAGCTTCATTCTATAGACAAATCAAAAACTTTCAAACATGATTTATTGAAAACATGTCCTTCCTATCAGACATGCATTTGAATTATTCACATTAGTGATGTTTTAACATTGAATATTTCAGTGCCTTTGGCAGTATATACTGTAGTTGCCAGCAGCACACAGAGCTAAGGTGCCTATAGGTTCATTTTAAGGAGACCATCTATGTTCGGTACTGTCCACCATTTTGCCTTTACGACATTTGACAGGTAATGTCTTAGTAGACATTTTTAGTGTTTTGGGCCTATACTCAACATGAAAGCATAGAACTACTGAGCATATGGTATGTTTAGAAATATATTTTCATAAACAAAACGTGTTTTAGTTAAATTGTCTGGTTTGCAACAATAATTGGTAAACAACAATAATACTTGGGAAACACTGTTGACTGTTAATTAATCCACTGTTGACACAGGTTTGCTAGTTTAACCAATATTAGGGGATAGAGAGAGAACAACTTCTAGTGTTTCATCCATGTGCTTCTAGAGGAAATATCATCATACTGATCATACATCAACTGAAAACTATGAAGTTAATTTATATTTGAGGTAATTTTCATGCTTAAATGCAGAGTGGAATGATCAGCTTTACAAAATCAGACAGCTGAATACCAGTGTTGTATGTGATATGAACATCATTTTTGAACAAAAGATGTGGCTTTTTCAACATAGTAGTCTGGTGTCTTTTGTCTGATTTTGGTTCTGTGTTTCACTGTCAGTGTCAGGATCTAGACTGCCATGCTCTGTACACTCTATCATCTTGAGTGTTTCTGTTTCAGAACAAACACACAAGACAGAATAACACTTGGCAGACAAACACATTCATCACATGGTTTCAGCACATGGCTTCTGTTATGTGTGTTCACCAGTGTGCTTTACATAGATGGCTTTTGTTTGTTTTTGTGTGCCAAGTGCTATCAGTCAGTCTCTTGTCGATCTTGGAACTCCACGGCTAGTTTCCTGATGAGTTTAGCTCTAACAAGCTACTGTGTTCAGACATACTTGCTAATTACAGACAAGTTTATGTAATTTGGGTTGTAACTAAAGTCTGCTGTAAAATGGCCCTCCAGAACTGGAGTTGAAGAATTCTGAACTACTTTTTGTCAAAGTAGCTTGTTCTCAACTTTTTTTATTAACATAAACTTGATTTCAGTTAGATTATTTTAATATACTGTATTAATTATAGTTTAATTCAAATGTAAAATCTGTATATTCTGGTTCAATAACATCCTCGCCGACAAAATCTTCAGACATCATTATGAAGACTGTTTAATGTAGGGCAGACCGGATATAGTTGGTGCACTTTTGCTTTTTACATTGCCACACCAAAACTAGGGACTTAAAAGAAGTTATTTTTCTTATGACATTTCCTTTACTTGTCTACTAAAATATTAATACTTTTTAACATCCATAAGTAAGTCATATTTGCCACAATTAGCTCTTAAACACAAGAAGCTTTTTTGTTCGCTTTCACCGTTCCTGGCTGGTGGAATGATCTTCCCACCGCTATCCAGAATGCAGACACCCTAACAAATTTCAAGTGACTGCTGAAAACGCATCTCTTTCGATACTACTTGACTTGAAAAAAAATTCTTCCCTTTCTAGCTTGTACTTATCTGAACAATGCCTGTTATGTGGTATTATGAACACTACCCAAGTCGTTTTGCCTCTTTAGGATAAATCACTTGATGTATTCCCCACTTGTAAGTCGCTTTGGATAAAAGCATCTGCTAAATGAATAAATGTAAATGTAAATGTAAATGTTTTGTACCAGAGTACGGTTGAGACACCCATCCGTAATGCTGTAAGGCTGATTCTAATTCTAAAACTAATTCATTGCAAATGTAAAATACCTTTAAAAATGAATATTCAGTAGTTTTTGTTTCCATTCAGTATTTTATTTGATTATTTGTTTAGTTAAAAGTAGTTAATTTGTAAAACACTGTACAGTAATGGCAAGCAGCGATACAATTTTTAATCTTAGTTGATCATTTTAATAGCAACAGCTGAAAAGTTGAGTAACAGTAAAAAACATTGAACAACTGCAAACAGCAATAATAAAACAGATTAAATGCAAACAATAACCTAATAAACATAATAAATAAACCATAAAAACAAAACAAATATCATTCTCAAAACAAAGTTATATTGTCTGAATGCGAATATACCTTATGTCATGCAACTAAACTGCATGTGGCGCAATAGGATTCTAGTGCGGGTACATTTGATACATTGTGTCTCAACGGCAACACCTCAAACATTTCTCTAGATTTTACAATGACCTTTCAAGACACAAGTCAATATATCAGTTTTTAGAGCACAAATTAAAGGGGTCATCGGATGCAAAGTTCACTTTTTCATGTTGTTTGAACATTAATGTGTGTTGGCAGTGTATGTACAAATCTACCCTATTATGATAAAAATCCATGCAGTGGTGTTTTAATTAATCTGTAAAAATAATATCCCCTTTTTCAAATTGAGCCATTCTCAGATTCTGTGGCATCACACCGACAGAGGCTGCTCCCACGATAGTTGATTGACATGAGCGTCTTACCTCAGACCAGCTGTCACAGTCCAATAACCTCTATAGTTTCGATGCCGGAGCAGGAATATAAGTTAGATTAAGCGACTGAGGTGTTGTGTTGCTGGATGTAATAATGAATATAGTGGTCATGATTTACTCCTGACATCTGAGCCGCTGAAGATGCAGTGGATTATGTTTGTTTGTGAAGAGAATGAGGCTCTCGATCTACATATATCCGTCTATGTTTACGCAAATCATTCGTGATCCAGCTTCACTTACGGCAGAAGTGAGTATAAGGTTTTTTTTTTTATGAATCTTTGCGATCGCCTTTCCTTATGACGTGGTAGTTAGGAAATTTAGCAGCCAAACGTGGCTAAATTCGGCTAAAGTAAACAGGCTCATCACTCCACAGTGAGAAGAGAGGGGCGGGGCGAGCGAGCAGAGCACATTTATTTTAAAGGGACACCCCTTAAAATGAGATAATTTTTGCAGAGCTCATTTTGACAAGGTGAAAAGGGTGTTGTTTTACACAACCATTGAGAATTTTTGACCAAAGTACATTACAGACTTTTCATTAAGACCCTAAAGAATCATATCAACTTCTTGTAAATGGGCATCTGATGGTCCTTTTAAGGTTTACGAAAATGCAAGTTAATTTTAACAGTCACGTAAGGATGAGAAGCTATTCAGTGTGGAAGGGACGTGGTAAAGTGAAAAACTTACCTTAGAAAAAAAACTTTCATCGATATCTTCGGACTGGAAAAGCACATGTTCTTCATATTTCCCACGATTGAAGAGGCCGCTAAGGAGCTATTGTCAGACCTTACATTATCTTGTGTGGCCAGAGTGTGTAGGCGGTTTCTGGATGACAAAGGCATTGATGCCATTGACTGGCCTTCACATTCCCCAGACCTGAATCCAACTGAAAACCTCTGGGATGTTATGTATCGGAGCATCCCAAGCCACCAAATAGCACCACAGACTGTCCAGGAGCTCAATGATGCCCTGATTCACATCTGCATAGTTTAGAAGAGTGTTAGAAGATATTAAGCAGACAGTCTACTAATACTCTAATGACTAGTTGACATGCAGTTGCAAAGTTACTTACTGTTAGTAGAATGTCTAAAGTGGACTATCAAAATAAAGTGTTACTGGTGGATTTTGATCCATGTGCTAGCTAAGTCGATATCTGCCTCCATCCTGGCAGATAACACTACTTGGTTGCGTTACTTGGAACAATTGTGTTAAAATGTATCACATTATCAAATGTGATAAAACAGATGTTGCTTATTTGCTATTGATTTCTCTTTTGATCTAAAAATAAGAGGGGTGAAAGTCGATTACCCCTTTTGAAACCAATGTCTTGCTAAAACCTGTTTCATCAAACCCTAACTATCAGCGAAGATTCAAAATGGACTTTGATAATAAGATATATGTGGATTGGACTGTCAATCATTCACAAGCGCTATTGGTGCTTGGGCCCTGATGATTGCCATTTACGACTGTCATTGTTGCCAACCAGTGGTCAACATCATTTAAAGCTTTACATATCTTTGATAAGTCTATGATTAAATGGTTTATTTCTGTAAATTACTGCTGTTATAAATAAATAAATAAATAAATAAAATTTGTGATGGCAAGTGACGTGTGTGTATGTGAGATTTCAAAATGATAAAAAGCCATACTAGCACCATCAGTCTAACTAGAAATAAAAAATGATAGAGACATGATCAAATTTCTTTCATTTGTTGTGACGAGAAACTATTCCTTAGCATACACACACCACAGAATCCAGAGCTACTTTTCTCTGTGCACAGATATGACACAACATACAGGGGCAAATTACATTTGTATGCAATTTCCTGTGAAATCAAATACAAGACTGACATCTAGAGGACATTCTGAGGAAAACCACTTTCAAATAGAAAACATGGAGAAGTTTATACAATTTATAAATTATCCCAAATGCATTTTTGTCAGTTCAGCATCTCTAGATACACCCCTGCCCCCATCGCCATTTAAGAAATAGTTCTATCCTAAACAACTCCCATAGCTGTCATTAACATCGATTAGAATATAGTGATGGGCTGATGACACACTGATTTCCAGGGATGCTCACTTAGCACCACCTGCTCTTTTAAAGCAACACCCCACACAACATTCATCATAAATTAAGCACACTGAGAAATAGAGAAATAGAGATGGGGGTCGCTCTGAAGGTCTGCCTGTGTCTGTTTTTTAACTTTATTTCAGCAGATTCAGAGCTCAGATCAGGAACCTGTCAGCTACAGGGACACTTCAGGTTAAATGGAATGTATCAGGATGGTGATGTTATATTTGGAGGCCTGTTTGAGGTTGATTTCCTTACAGTGTTCCCAGAGCTGAGCTTCAGAACAGAGCCGGAACCACCATACTGTGAGCAGTGAGTTTAGACTGGAAACAAATAGTTACACAAGGCTTAAACAAAAAGAGAACAGTTGGAGGAGAGAGACATTCTAAAACTATGGAAATATACTTAAAAAAAAATATATATATATATATATATATATATATATATTCCTTACAAAATATGTTCTTGAATTCAGCCCTTCTGAATTTGCTCAAATGATGTTTTACTCCTTTGCTGATTGACATTTTCTCTTTTTGTACTGCTTATATCATTCCAGAACAGTTAAATCAATATTTGTTTGACTTTTTCTTAGATTTGATATGGAAAGCTTTCAGCAGGCACAGACCATGGCTTTCGTAATAGATGAGATTAATAAGAATCCAAACCTACTGCCTAACATCACTCTTGGTTACCATCTTTATGACAATTGTGTGATGCTAGGAATGGCGTTCCGGGCTGCCATATCCTTGGCTAGTGGAACTGAGGAGTCCTTCCCTAACCTCAACTGCACTGGCCCACCACCAGTGATTGGAATTGTGGGGGATTCAAGTTCAACTGTTTCCATTGCAATTTCAAGTATTCTGGGGCTGTTTCGGGTACCTATAGTAAGAGAAAAAAGTTCTAAAAAATTTTTGTTGTTGTTGATCATCTCTCCATGTCTGTTTCATGCCTTCCCCTCTCTCTCCATATCATCTAGGTTAGTCACTACGCCACCTGCTCCTGTTTGAGTAACAGGAAAAAGTACCCCTCTTTCTTCAGAACGATCCCCAGTGATGCCTTCCAGGTGCGCGCTATGGTTCAGATCTTAAAATATTTTGGATGGACCTGGGTTGGTCTCATCTATAGCGATGATGACTACGGTATCAATGCTGCTCAGTCCTTCCTGCAGGAAATGCAGCTGTTTGGAGGTTGTGTTGCTTTTTCTGAAATCCTGCCCAATGATAACAATCCCAAAGATATTCAGCATATAACAAGAGTGATTCAGGCCTCTACAGCTAGAGTGGTGGTTGTTTTTTCCACTCCTTCCTTTTTGATACCATTGATAGATGAAGTGGTGTTGCAGAACATGACAGGTAGGCAGTGGATTGCGAGTGAAGCTTGGGCCACATCTTTTGTACACCACACTCCACGTTTACTGCCCTTCATGAAGGGCACAATAGGCATCGCTATCAGGCGTGGAGAGATTCAGGGGCTTTATGATTTTTTACTTCGTCTCCGTCCAAAAAATGATCCAAAAAATAATATGCTGAGGATGTTTTGGGAGAAAATGTTCAGGTGCCGGTTCAAAGCTTGGGGTCAGGAGACAGGTGTAGAGCAAGTGAAAAAAGTGTGTACAGGACAGGAGGATCTGAACACCACAAACACACCATACACAGATGTTTCAGAGCTGAGAGCCTCTTATAACGTCTATAAGGCAGTTTATGCCCTGGCACATGCACTTCATGACCTGATGCAGTGTGAGGAGGGAGGAGGACCATTTAGTGGGAATAGCTGTGCCGACATGACAAACCTGAAACCTTGGCAGGTAAGACCCACAGGTATAGTTAGATTCTCTCCAGGCTTATAAAACAGCTGATGTGGAAGTCCAAATTTCATGTAACATCTGTCCTTTCTACAAACTGTACAGCTGGTTCACTACCTACAGAATGTGAACTTCACCACAGGCTTTGGGGATCATGTGTCATTTGACAAGAATGGAGATGCTCTGGCCATCTATGATGTGCAGAACTGGCAGCCAAGCTCTGATGGATCAATAAGAGCCCAAACGGTTGGTGTAGTATATGAAGAGGAGACAACAGGGATGGTGCTTACACTGAATGATGATGCATTATATTGGAACTTTGAGCCTAAAAAAGTAACTAGCATTGCTTGTTAAATGTCATTGTTTTTGGAGATACAGTCTAAAAATAATCAATAGCTATGAAAAGACAATTAAGAATAAAGTAGTGGAAAGGCCAAGCTTGTCATTATGTAAAACAAAAGATAGACAAACACATGACTAATAACAGATGATGTCTCTATCAGCCCCCAAGGTCTGTGTGCAGTGAGAGCTGTCCCCTGGGCACAAGGCGAGCCACAAGGAAAGGCTTTCCTGTCTGCTGTTTTGACTGCCTGCCATGTGGAGATGGAGAGATTTCTAATACAACAGGTGAGGTGATTATTTTTAGCCTAATTAGAAAAAAATTTGAAAGTGATATCCTCTTAAAATTCTCACCTCCTTGTCTTTTTCTTACTCATAGATGCTATAAAGTGCATAGTGTGTCCAGATGAGTTTTGGTCGAATTCATATAAAGATCAGTGTGTACCCAAAGAAGTAGAGTTTCTGTCCTATGAAGATCCTCTGGGCATATCTCTGACCACTGCTTCCCTACTAGGTGCCTGCTTTTGTGCTCTTGTGATGATCATCTTCGCTCTTCACCGTAATACTCCCATAGTACGTGCCAATAATTCAGAGCTCAGTTTCCTACTGCTGCTGTCACTCAAACTGTGTTTCCTGTGTGTGCTGCTTTTCATTGGCCGGCCACAGTTGTGGACGTGTCAGTTAAGACATGCTGTGTTCGGCATAAGCTTTGTCCTGTGCATCTCCAGCATCCTGGTCAAGACTATGGTGGTAATAGCTGTGTTCAAGTCATCTCGACCAGAGGGCAAAGGAGCAATGAAATGGTTTGGAGCAGCTCAACAAAGGTGCACAGTTCTAGTCCTAACAGCCATCCAGGTTGTAATATGTGCAGTCTGGTTATCGACTGCCTCTCCAACGCCCCATAAAAACAACCAGTATATCCGCTCTAAAATAGTATATGAATGTGCTGTTGGCTCAGTGGCTGGTTTTTCTATGCTGCTGGCATACATTGGACTGTTGGCAGCAGTAAGCTTCCTGTTAGCCTTCCTGGCGAGAAACCTTCCAGATAATTTTAATGAAGCAAAGTTCATCACTTTTAGCATGTTGATCTTCTGTGCTGTGTGGATTGCATTTGTTCCAGCATATGTGAGCTCACCAGGGAAATATGCAGTAGCTGTAGAGATATTTGCTATTTTAGCTTCTAGTTTTGGATTACTGGTGGCCATATTTGCCCCTAAATGCTACATCATCCTCTTACATCCAGAGAGGAACACTAAAAAAGCCATCATGGGAAGAGAAACGCAAAAGAAATAGTTTTACATTATTGTGGTGTAAAACTGTAAACTCTGATTTGACTCTGATTTATGATTTTGGGTTTCACCTCTGTAAACAAATTAATTATCTTTCATTTATTATTAATATTAGGAGTGTATTAGGGGTATTTTATTTTATTTTATTTCATTTATTTCAGTATGCATATGAGCTAAATGAATGCAGCATTGTTTTAACTACACTTTGAGTTTTATATCTATTTTAATACATTTAACATCCAATATCAATATTCCAATGTTTTTTGTTTTTCAGTTGATGCATGAGTAAATAAAGCTTTGTTTTGTTTTTGTTTATTTTTTATTATTTATTTGTTTATTTATTTATTTATTTTATAAAAAGGAAAGACTCAAATTTTCAAATTCTATCAATTTTATTATGAAATCTACACAATAAATGCCTTTTAATGCACTTTAATGTGGCATGAGAGATCACTGCAGCAGTGACAGAGCGGAGCACACGTGAACACTTTAATGAAGCCCTATTAAAAACTGCCGCTCTAAGGTGGTCAAACTGTGCATGTTGACATGGTCCAATTTCACACATTCCATTTAAAAACAACGGGAAGGGCATGGGGAGGTGAATGATGCAGCAAAACGCTAATAGGGGTCATTTATAATTGATTACATAAATAATAAAGATTTAATTTTGCTGTAATACATAATACATGGAACAGTTTTGATGCTACATTGATTGATTCTAAGGGTTATTACAGTAACACAAAGAACTTGCTGGGTGAAGCTGTCATAGCCATGCTTTATCGTGAATAAAACACAGCTGCTGACCAATGAAAATAACCATTTTATAATAAGTTAATAATTAACACATTTACATATTCATGGTTCAAAAGTAATCTTAAAGTAATCAAAAAGCAGTCCAATTTTATTACCTTTAATATGTAATGTAATGGATTGCATTGCTAACTAAATTTTTTCCCATATAATTTGGAATCAGTAACAGAGTACAAGTTTGTAAATTTTAATGTAGTTTTAGGAACATGAGGAATATTTTGATTCGAAGATCTCATATTTCTTGTATTTTGATAAGGAATCAAAAGGTCAACAATATATTTTGGGGCAATACCATGCAATGCTTTAAAAATCATCAACAGGATCTTAAACTAAATTCTAAATTTTACAGGCAACCAGTGTAAAGAAACCAAAACTGGGGTAATTCTCTCTCTCTTCTTTGTGCAAGGCAAAAGTCTGGCAGCAGAATTTTGCACTAACTGAAGATGAGATAATTGACCCTGTGAAATACCTATATATACATAAAGAATTACAGTAATTAATGCGTGATGATACAAAAATTGCTTGCTAACCAGGCTCTAATCTCACCTAAACATTGAACAAGTCCATCAAAGGATTGAGAGCCAATCGGATCTATTGAAATATTCAGTATAACTGGATGTTGTCTGTATATAGATAATACGTAATTGTATATTTATGAAAAATTGAGCCCAAAGGGCCCATATATAGTGAAAATAAAATACTTCCAAGTATAGACCCCTGTGGCACACCGACAGGTAATTACGTAGCTGATGTAGAACACAAATCTGAGGCAACCAAAGGCAAAAAGAACATTATATATCCTGTAAAGGGCTAATCATATGCCCATATTCCACAAGTTGATATGATTCATTAGGGTCTTAATGAGAAGACTGTAACATACTTTGGTTAAAATCTTTAAGTGGTAGTGTAAAAAAAATATCCTTTTTACCGAGCCGTTTTGTTGTATTTGCCTTTAAATGCTAACGAGATCTGCTCACCCCGCCCCTCTCTTCTGTGGGCTGACGAGCCCTCCGTTTACTTTAGCTGCATTTAGCTACAAAACTTGCTAACTAGCACATTATTAGGAAAAGCGATTCGCAAAGATGCAAAACCCTTATATTCACTTCTGCTGTAGGTGAAGCTGCATCAGGAATGATTCGCGTGAACATAGACACATTTAGGCAGATCTGGGATGGCCGCATTTCCTTTCTAAAACGAAAGTAACATTAATCCTCTACGTCTTCAATGGCTCAGATGTCAGGAGTAAATGACAACTGCTATGTTCATTATCAATTGTTCAATCGGAGATGTTCTTGTCTTCCCCTGTACCAGAGTCGAAACAATGGAGATCGGACAATTCACAGCTCACTCAGCTCAGTCAGCATGGCTCTAAGGTAAGATGGCCATGTCAATCCACTATCGTGGGAGCGGCCTTGGTCGGCTTGACGTCACATAGACAAGATGCTGAGAATGGCCTGATTTGAATAAGGGGATATTACTTATAAAGATTTAAAAAATACCACTGGGTGGATTTTTATCATTACAAAATGATCTCATGGTCACGTCATTTTATAATTTCCTACCAGTTAATATGACATTTCTGCTAATTAATTAATCTTGTGGTCACTTCCTGTTCACCATTGCATTCGTGTGTTGCTATACCGGGGGAAAAGGGGGATAGAGTGCATAGGGCCCAGAGGTTGAGTGGGGCCCAGAATGATGTCCACTAGGGGGGCCCGAAAACCCCACCACCACCACCACCTTACCTGACTAAAAAACAGTTTCCCTGCTTTAATGACTTACAACCACCAACCAGACAAAACATTATTGCTTTTAATACTACCTAGTAGACTTTATAAAAATATGCATAGTTTGATACAGAGCATTTTTCTGTGTATTACAATTTGATAGTATCCCTTTCCCCTGGTACTGCCACAGGTTTCTGTTTCAATTTCTCAGCAGATGGTCAATGCATGCCTGACATCTAGAGGACATTCTGAGTAAAATTACTGTCCAGTAATCTCTAAATAAACTCACTGGAAAAATGTTTATTATTTCTCTCCTGTTTTTCTTCCCCAGTTAAGGACTGATTTAGTAAAATAACATACACATCAGTACTACCCTGGCAGCAAAGTAAACACAAAAACAAATCCCAGAGTTGCAATTTTTATTTACAAAAATATATAATAAAGAGATTGGAAGGAGACATCCAGGTATGTAAATTTGGCACCACCCACTATTTTAAAATAACACCCCACATAATCTTCATTATAAATTAGTGAGCTGAGAAGGTGGGTGGCTCAGAAAAAGCAAGACATGTGGATCACTCTGTATATTTCTCTATACCTGTCCTTTAACTATATTTTTGCATCTTCAGTCCTCAGATCAGACACATGTCAGCTCCAGGGGCGCTTTCGGTTGAACGGCGTGTACCAGGATGGAGATGTTATACTCGGAGGCCTGTTTCAGGTTCATTTCTTCACAGTTTTCCCAGATCTGAGCTTCAAAACAGAACCAGAACCACCATACTGCGAAAAGTGAGTCTGGTGCCAGAAATATGGTTATTCTTCTTGCCCTTTTTTACTTGTTAATTTGCTCAAATGCTGCCTTGACAAAACCATTGTTAATGTCAAACTTTTTTTTTTAGATTTGATATGGAAAGCTTCCAGCAGGCACAGACTATGGCTTTCGCAATAGATGAGATCAATAAGAACTCAAACTTACTGCCTAACATCACTCTTGGTTACCATCTTTATGACAACTGTGTGAGACTAGGAATGGCATTCCGGGCCGCAATATCTCTAGTTAGTGGAACTGAGAAGTCCTTCTCCAACCTTAACTGCACTGGCCCTCCGCCAGTGGTTGGTATTGTGGGGGATCCAAGTTCAACTCCTTCCATTGCGATTTCCAGTGTTCTAGGACTATTTCGAGTACCTATAGTAAGATGGGATGAAAAAAGTACAAATACACTGTATGCATATTTTTGCACTTTTCAGTTAAATGTTGTGTCCTTTTTAACCATATGTAACCTTGATCTGTTTCTTCCAGAACTCCTTTTATCATCTGCTCATGCACAAAAAAAAGACAAAAGCACTGATCATTTAAACTGATCATCACTCTATTTTTTTTTTTCTGTCTCATGTCTTTCTCTCTCTATTTATCTTATTAGGTTAGTTACTACGCCACCTGCTCCTGTTTGAGTGACAGGAAAAAGTACCCCTCTTTCTTCAGAACAATCCCCAGTGATGCCTTCCAGGTGCGGGCTATGGTTCAGATCTTGAGGCATTTTGGATGGACCTGGGTTGGTCTCATCTACAGTGATGATGATTATGGCATCTATGCTGCTCAGTTATTTCAGCAGGAAATGCAACTGTTTGGGCATTGTGTTGCTTTTTCCGAAATCCTTCCCCATGATAACAACCACAGAGACATTCAACATATAACACGAGTGATTCAGGCCTCAACAGCTAGAGTGGTGGTTGTTTTTTCCACTTCATCCTTTTTGTTACCTTTGATGGATGAGGTGGTGTCGCAAAACATGACAGGCAGACAGTGGATTGCGAGTGAAGCTTGGGCCACCTCACCTGTATACCACACTCCACGTTTACTGCCCTTCCTGGGGGGCACACTAGGCATTGCCGTTAGACGTGGAGAGATCCAGGGACTTCGTGACTTTTTGCTACGTATTCGTCCCAGCAATGAACCAAGAAATAATATGCTGAGGATCCTCTGGGAGAACATGTTTAGGTGTAGTTATGAAACTGGGGGTACAGTGAAAGATGGAGAGCAAGTGAAAAAGATGTGTACAGGTCAGGAGGATCTGAGCACCACAAATACACCATACACTGATGTTTCTGGGTTGAGAGCAGCTTATAATGTCTATAAGGCAGTTTATGCCCTGGCGCATGCACTTCATGACCTGATGCAGTGTGAGAAGGGGAGAGGACCATTCAGTGGGAATGGCTGTGCCGACATAACCAACCTGAAACCCTGGCAGGTAAGACCCACAGGTACAGTGACTGTATGTAGAAAACAAAATATTTGCTTTATATTAATTCAAATTTCAGATAAACAGATAACACCTGTCTTGTCTACAAACTGTACAGCTGGTTCAATACCTACAGAAAGTGAACTTCACCACAGGCTTTGGGGATCAGGTGTCATTTGATAAGAATGGAGATGCTCTGGCCATCTATGATGTGCTGAACTGGCAGCCAAGCTCAGATGGATCAATAAGGATCTACACAGTTGGTGTAGTAAATGAAGCTGCAACAACAGGAATGGTGCTCACACTGGATGAGGAGGCAATATACTGGAACTTTAAGACCAAAAAAGTAACCAACATTGCTTGTTAATGTCATCCTTTTTGCAGATATAAATAATAAATAATACAATTTTCAGTAAATAATATTCAATAATATGATAATATAGACAAATGAGAATAAATAATAGAGTCCAAAATATTTTAATTTTGTAAAAGAGATGAGAAACACATAGCTGATAACAGATGATATCTCTTTCAGCCCCCAAGGTCGGTGTGCAGTATGAGCTGCCCCCCAGGAACCAGACGAGCCACACACAAGGGCCTTCCTGTCTGCTGTTTTGACTGCCTGCAATGCAGAGATGGAGAGATTTCAAACACAACAGGTGCATATTTTAGTGAGGAGATTATTGTTTAAAAATTTAAAAGTAACTCAGTTGCCTCTTACATTTTTACCTTCTCTCTCTCACTTAATCACAGATGCTATTGAGTGCATAATGTGTCCAGATGATTTCTGGTCCAATGCAGATAAGAATCAATGTGTCCCAAAAGAAGTAGAATTTCTGTCCTATGAGGATCCTCTGGGCATCTCTTTGACCACTGCATCTCTGCTTGGCACTTGCATATGTGGTCTCGTCATGATTGTCTTTGCTCTCCACCGTAACACTCCCATAGTACGTGCCAACAATTCAGAGCTCAGCTTCCTGCTATTGGTGTCACTCAAACTGTGTTTTCTGTGTGTGCTGCTTTTCATTGGCCAGCCACAGTTGTGGACGTGTCAGTTAAGACATGCTGTGTTCGGCATAAGCTTTGTCCTGTGCATCTCCAGTATCCTGGTCAAGACTATGGTGGTAATAGCTGTGTTCAAGTCATCTCGACCAGAGGGCAAAGGAGCAATGAAATGGTTTGGAGCAGTGCAACAAAGATGCACAGTTCTGGTCCTAACAGCCCTTCAGGTTGTGATATGTGCAGTCTGGCTATCAACTGCCTCACCAACACCCCATAAAAACATTCAGTATATCCGCTCTAAAATAGTATATGAATGTGCTATAGGCTCAGTGGCTGGTTTTTCTATGCTGCTGGGATACATTGGACTGTTAGCAGCAATAAGCTTCCTGTTAGCCTTCCTAGCGAGAAACCTTCCAGATAATTTTAATGAAGCAAAGTTCATCACTTTTAGCATGTTGATCTTCTGTGCTGTGTGGATTGCATTTGTTCCAGCATATGTGAGCTCACCAGGGAAATATGCAGTTGCTGTGGAGATATTTGCCATTTTAGCTTCTAGTTTTGGATTACTGGTAGCCATATTTGCCCCTAAGTGCTACATCATCCTTTTACATCCGGAGAGAAACACTAAAAATGCCATCATGGGAAGAGAAACACAAAAGAAATAGTTTAACATCCTGCTTGGATATCTCTGGTGTATGAACCTTTAAATCAATCAATGCCTTGCTTGTAGACACAAGTATAACTGATCCTAGTGTATGTAATTAAAACACATGACTTACAATACATGCAGATGACTCAGTGTCTGTTTTGCATACTGTATTGAAACATAATAAACTTACTAAAATAACAGTAAATTGTAATAAAATAAAAAATAAATACATAAATGCTTTTTATTTGTCTCTCATGGTGTGTGCATATAGACGAACTGGTGCCTAGGGTTGCAAAAAGGAAAGATATTTAATTTTATTTTATTAGTCATTAATTTGGAATGTTTGCATTCATATCAATAGGATATCATTTACCATTAGCTAAATTTAAATTAACTTTCCTTCAAAGTACCTAAATCCAATCAAAAAACCCTGTTGAATGACTTAAAGGGGACATCGGATGCCCATTTTCCACAAGTTGGTGTAATTCCTTAAGGTCTTCATGAAACGTCTGAAATATACTTAAAATTTCTCAGTGGTCATATAAAACAACACTATTTTACATAGTCAAAAACAGCTCTGTTCAGAGCAGCCCATTTCAGTACATGCCTCTTTAAATGCTAATGAGCTATGCTCACCCCGCCCCTTTCTTCCATGGAAGAGGAAAAGCGATTTGCAAAACCTACCTTGACTTGCCTCTTAATCAGGAAGCAGTCCGTAGTAAAATGATTTGCACAGACATAAACCAATTTAGTACTGATGGGTCGTTCTTGAACGATTCGTTCATTTTGAACAAATCTGTAATGTGACTCGGGATGAACGAGTCGTCTCGGGGAGTGATTCGTTCTGTTGCGCATGCGCAACATCCTATTAGGTTCTGTACTGGAATTAGTTCACCTGTTTCGAGTCTTCGGGTTTTTCCAAGTCATTTGTTCATCTTATGGGGCTGTCACGTGATGAACGAACGACTCAAACACGAGGACTCGAGAGATGAACTAATCAAATCTTTTTCCGGCTCAGACTGCATTGGTTAAGCTTATGGGGCTGTCACATGATGAATGAACGACTCAAACCCAAAAACTTGTCAGATAAGAGGTGAGGTGAGTTAATCATAGACTAAAGACCCAGGTAAACAATTAATTAATCTTTTCTGTTTGTTATAGCATTATAGTTTTGTCTTGTTTGTAGTGTGATCAGCGTTTGCGTAAGCAGTAGATGTGTTAGGGACGTAATATGTAACATTTTAATTATATTTTGCTAAAATGCACGAAATGACTCGAAAAATGATTTGTTCATTTTGCTGAACGAGACTCAAAGGTCTGAGTCGGTAAAATGATTCGAACTTCCCATCACTATAATTTAGGTGTATTCAGTGGAGCATTAACATCAAAAAAACTCCTGTATTACTTACAAGATATTGTTGTCACTACAGCTGCTTGAGTGCAGAGAAAATGTCGGACAGCATATAACCGGCTGAGGGCCAAAATATGCTAATCCACCTTATTTTTCCCAATAAGAGTGGGTGTGTCCATTTATAAATTTAATGAGTCTGGCTTCAGAGTCTCATCCGAGTCCAGCTATTTTTAGCTGTACAAAACAGCTTGTTTTGCTGCTTGATATTTCACATTGTTGTGTCTTGCCATATTATTTTAATGCATTTTCTTAATTATAAAGACACTGGTTTGTAGTGCAAACAGTTTTATTGTTTACTGCATGTTGTTCTTCTCATTACTTCCCTGTAGCAGCTAATAAACAGGAAGTCTTGCCCATAGGCTTACTTCCACATTGAAGAATAAGGTGGATATAGGACCATTTATATAACACTATGTTAAAGTGAATTTTGCATCTGAGGTGTTTTTTTTTTTATATATCATTATCTCCATTGACTTCCTATGATGTTCAAACCCAGATAGGAGGGTGACATTAATACAGTTTTCAGTTTTCATCATTTTGGTTGAGACTGACATTTCAATATTTAAAGCTGATAGCTCCCATGGGTGGAGACAGGGATATTAAACTAACATTGATTTGTTGTTGACAACCACAAAATTATGAAAGTATATCTCTGAATAATCACCTGACCTGGGATCTGATGCTATCCTGTGCCTTATTTCTTGTTCCCAGATTACTGCTTTACCATTTTAAAATTGTCCTTGTATTCATTTTTACATTTCAAAAAGCTTCAGTTTTTACAGTGGTTTGTAGATTTTATCCCACTCTACATTATATTTTGAAATAGAAGATGTGTGAAGAAAACAATGCTAGATTTTAGGACATATTCATAGCAGGTTTTGTTGTATTATCATTGTAAGTGTGTAATCACTTTTGTCAGTTCTGAAAATTTACTTGGACAAAATCTTCAAGACAGATTTGAGAAGCACTTGCACTAAATGAATAACAGAAACAAACATGGCTCTGATTCAGAACAGCTTTATTATAGGGAAACAGAATCACAAGAAAGTTTCTCACATGTACAATTATGCTTTTCCCATAAGAAACTTTTTTGTGTTGTTTTCTGGCTTGAGTAAAATAATGTAACATTTTGGGACAAAGATACAAAACAAAAGTCCAAAACTAGAAGCCAATATGGCAAAAATTTCCACAGCTACGCTGTACTTCCCTGGCGAGCTGACATATGCTGGAACAAATGCAATCCACACAGCACAGAAGATCAGCATGCTGAAAGTGATAAATTTTGCCTCATTAAAATTATCTGGAAGTTTACGAGCAAAGAAGGCCAGCAGGAAGCAGACAGCAGCCAGAAAGCCAACGTAGCCCAGTACACACGAAAATCCCACAACTGACCCAACTGTGCACTCAAGGATGACCTTTGACCCATGTATTCCAAAGTTACGGCGAGGTGAAGGCGGACTGACATTGAGCCAAATGGCACAGATGACCACCTGAACACTGGTGAAGACCAAAACACTTCCTCTCTGCTGGCCCGGTCCAAACCATTTAATAAGAGCTGAGGATCCAGGTCTAGTGGAGTGGAATGCAACTAGAACCACAATTGTTTTAACCAGAATACAGGATATGCACAGGACAAAGCTTATCCCAAATGCAGCCTGTTGTAACCTACATGACCAGAGCGATGGCTGGCCTACAAACACCAGCGAGCACAAAAAGCAGAGTTTGAGAGACAGCAGGAGCAGGAAGCTAAGCTCTGAGTTGTTGGCCTTAACTATCGGAGTGCTCTTATGGTACAGGAAAATCACAGCAACTGTAGCTGTTATGATAGTACCCGAAACAGCAATACTTATCAGCGTGATGCCCATCGTTTCTCTAACGGAGAGAAACTCAGTCTCACGGGGCACACATTCATTTCTGAAACTATTAGACCAGAACTCTTGGGGACAGCGATAGCATTTTATTGAGCCTAGGGAAAAACAAAAAGAGCAACATCAAAGCTTTATGGCATTTAGTGACTTAAGAAATTAGTGTTAGAGAATGTGTTAATGACCTGTACTGTTACTGATTTCCCCCTCCGTACAGGGCAGACAGTCAAAACAGCACACTGGCAGACCCTTCTTTATGGCTTTACGTGTCCCAGGGGGACACTCGGAAGTGCACACGGACACAGGAATCTGGGAACACATATCACACAGTATATTACACATTTTATTGCATAATTGTTTAGATTTATATTAGAAGTCCATCTCACCTTCCCAAGGTCTCCAGGCCATGAAATAGCCGACTCATTAATAATGAGCTGGTTCCCATTTACTCGTCCGATGGAAACATACTGGAGAGAACCATCAGGAGTTCTCTGCCAATTCACCAGGTTATAGACAGGTGGGATGCTGCCATTCTGGAAATAAAACTTCTCTCCTATCTGAGTGGTGAAACGAACTTGTCCAATGTGCTGTAAAAGCTGAACATGGCAGGAAAAGACAGAATATTCGGTAACACTTTACAATAAGGTTCATTAGTTAACATCAGTTAACTACGTTAGAACTAAGAATGAACAATACTTCTACAGCAATTATTAATCTTAGTTATTGTTAATTTCAGCATTTACTAATGCATTAGTAAAATCACAAGTTGTGTTTGTTAACATTAGTTAATGTGCTGTGAGCTAACATGAGCAAACAATGAACAACTATTTTTATTAACTAACATTAACAAAGATTAATAAATAGTGTAATAAATGTATTGTTCATTGTTTATTCATGTTAGTTAATACATTAACTAATGTTAACAAACATTAAACATTATATATGTTGTTTATAAATGTGATTAAATGTGAGTAAATATGCCTTGCTTAAAAAGCCGCACATAAAGCTAACATTCAAATTATGTTCGTTTGATTAAGTGCATAATTATGTTCTGAATTAATATGCTCTGTACTGGCATTTTTTTAATGCGCATTCAGAACACTTTATTTTAAGGTGTCCATGTTAGAGTGTAACTATACATTTAAGTACTGCGTAATATTAATTAACTACTTACTATATGGTTAAGATTAGGGTTTCGCTTAGGGTTACTTGCATGTAATTGTACATAATTTATTGTTATTATAATAGGAAGTATATGTAACGTTTAACAAGGACACCTTATTTATACAAAAAAAAAAAAATACATCAAACATTATATTTCATGTAAAAATACTTTTTATGAAATATCTTGTTTGAAAAGTGTGCTTTCTTTAAAATAAATGCTAGTTGGGTTGTTGTGTAAGTATTTTTTTATCCGATACAATAAAATTCATACATTTTTAAATATGCCTTTTTTTGGACCACTAAATAACTAAACATATATACAGTTGAGGTCAAAAGTTTACATACACCTTGCAAAATCTACAATATGTTAATTATTTTACCAAAATAAAAGGGATCATACAATTTTTTTTTTTTAATTTACTGCTGACCTGAGTAAGATATTTCACATAAAAGACATGTACATTGAGTCCAAAAGAAAAAAATAATAGTTGTAAAAATGGCCCTGTTTAAAAGTTTACATGCACTTGATTCTTAATACTGTGTTGTTACCTGAATGATCCACAGCTGGATTTTTTAATGGTTTTCTTTAGTGATAGTTGTTCATGAGTCCCTTGTTTGTCCTGAACAGTTAAACTGCCTGCTGTTCTTCAGAAAAATCCTTCAGGTCCTACAAATTCTTTCGTATTTAAGCATTTTTGCACAATGACTGTACGATTTTAAGATGCATTAAGAGCCAGGGGTGTAAACTTTTGAACAGACTGAAGATGTGTACATTTTTCTTATTTTGCCAAAATATCGTTTTTCTTTTTTTTCATTTAGGACTGTCCTTCAGAAGCTACAGAAAATACTTGCATGTTTCCCAGCAGACCAAATCAGTTAAATTTACCTTGATCTTTAAATTCAAAAACTTTTCACCCCCTGGCTCTTAGTACATCGTATTTCTTTCTGAAGCATCACTGAGTGTTTGAACCTTATGTGATAGCTGTCCCTCAGTTGTCCTCAGTGTGAAAAGATGGATCTCAAAATCATATAGTCATTGTTGGAAAGGGTTCAAATACACAAAAGATGCTGGAAAACCAAAGAATTTGTGAGAACTGAAGGAATTAAAAAAATAAAACAACCGTGGAACACTCAGGTTACAGTGTATGTAAACTTTTTAACAGGGTCATTTTTATAAATTCTCTTGTGGACTATATTTTCTCTTGTTGACTATATGTAAACGTCTTTTATGTAAAATATCTTATTCATGTCAGTACTAAATAAAAAAATTAACTTCCATTTTGTATGATCCCACTTATTTTGGTGAAAGAATTAACATTTGCAGAATCTGCGAGATGTATGTAAACTTTTGACTTCAGCTGTTTATATGTGACATGAGATGCATACCTGTGCTGGAGTGATGTTGTCTGGAGAGGAGCACTTTGATTTTATTGTAGGATCCGAGTTATTTTGCGGGGTGCATGCCAGCAAAGAATGAAGTGCATAAGCCACAGCATATACAGCTAAATAAATATTATATGTCACTGTCAGATAAGAAGTATCAGTAAATCGACTCTGAACACCCTCCAGACTCTCCCTGCCACTGCATGGAGGAAGAGCTTTCTGAAAAGCCATGGAAGAGCTTTTCGTAAGGCTACAGCCAAATGTTTTTTCCCAGAAGGTCCTCAAAAATTCATCATCGGGGTAACGGGCAGGATGTAGCTGCCGGAGATGCACATCAAAACCAGGTATGGGTGCGCTTCTTAAAGCTACACCCACTATTCCCTTAGCGATGGTGTAGAGCTGGGAATTGGCCAAGAGATAGGTGCTAGTGCTCCAGCTCTCACTGGCCAGGAACAGCCTGTCAGTCACATTCCTACGGACCAATTCCAAAAGAAACACCTCTACATCCACATACCAGGCAAACACCAGGATCACACGGGCAGAAGAGGCTTGAACTGTTGTGGCGGCACGGGCCACATCCTTTGCTAATTGCTCCCTGTAGAGTGTGTGAAAAAAAGCCAAGCAGATTTCCGTGCCTTTGATTTCCTCCTCAAACACCTGCACAGCCCCGCGTCCATAGTCGTTATCGGCAACCACGGCTCCAATCCAGGTCCAGCCAAAGCGTTTAGCCATCTGTGCCATGGTGCGCGCCTGATAGGCATCACTGGGGATAGTGCGGAAAAAATTAGGGTATATTTGCTTGTTACTTAGACACGGGCAGCTGGCCAGGTAGCTGATCTGAAAGCATATTTCAAACAATATTTGACAGAGCATGCAATTAAACATCTTATTGCATATTTACTAATGGACAAACATCAATTCTATCAACATTTTTGGTGGGTAATATAATCTCACCACTGCGATCTGCAGGGGACTTAGGGTCCTGGAAAGAAGAATGCTTTGAGTAGAAGAAGAATCTCCAATGAGGACCTTGGCGGGTCTAGTGATGACACAAGTTTTATTTCCTCCACTGATCATAGACATAGCTGCCATAAGGCTGTGGGGATAACGGGAACAGCTATCCATTATGTTATAACCCAGTCTGACCCCTGGCAACAGAGAGGGGTTCCGGTTAATTTCTTCAACTGCAAACACGACCCCTTGAGTCCAGCGCACAGAATGTTCCTGAAAACTGAAAGCAGACAAACTATTTTCAATATAATTACTATTATTATTATTATTATTATTATTATATTTTTGCTGTCTGGGGTGCCACAAAGCATAAATTGGAGCAAACCTTTTTATATAATAATAATAATAACAATAACAATAACAACAATAATAATAATAATAATAATAACAAACAAATAATAATGGAATAATGCAAACACAAGAAATACATACAAAATAATAAACTATATAATCAGAAAGAAGTGTGCATGTGTGTTCTTTCTGATTATATAAACTACCAGTCAAAAGTATTTGAACAGTAAGAATTTAAAAAATAATAATAATTATAATAATGTTTTTGTTTTTTTTAAGAAGTCTCTTCTGCTTACCAAGCCTGCATTTATTTGATGCAAAGTACAGCAAAACAGTAACATTTTACAATGTTTAAAAATAAGTATAGTGTATAATGTTACAAAAACGTTTCATTATTTTAGATAAATGCTGATCTTTGGATCTTTCTATTTATCAGAGAGTCCTGAAAAAAATCAAAACTGCTTTGAACATTGATAAAAATAAAAATAATACATGTTTCTTCGACAGCAAATTAGCATATTTAAATGATTTCTGAAGGATAATGTGGCACTGAAGACCGGAGTAATGATGCTGAAAATTTAGCTTTGATCACAGGAATAAATTCAATTTTTAAAATATATTCAAATAGAAAACAGTTATTTAAAATAGTAAATAGTTCAAAATAGTGCTGTTTTTGTACTTTACTGTACTTTGGATCAAATAAATGCACGCTTGGTGAGCAGAAGAGACTTATATATATATATTTTATATATATATATATATATATAATGTTATTAATAATGTTATATAATTTTATATAATTTTTATATAATGTTTTTATATAATGTTATAAAAACAATGACTGCAGACAAATGTGAATTTAATTTGAGATCAAGATATTTTCAAATGATGTTAACTTGATAAAGTACATGGGTAAAACTTTACAAATAACCTTCCTTAGTTAATGCATTGACTATTAATAATTAACATTGAGTGATACATTGGTTACAGTATGTATGAATCTTTGTTAATGTTTTTTAATAAAAATACACCATCATTGTTAGGTTTTTTAATGTTTATCAAATGTTATCTTAATAATAATAATACTTTTATGATTAAAAAAAACAATAAAAACTTGTATAAAACAAAGCTGTAAACACATACTTTGTACATTGTGTTTAAATATGTTTGTACATGTACATTTGTACATATACATAAAGTCACTTTTACACAGAATATACATTAACAATCCTGTTCATCTTGAACATAAGCTACTGTTATACATCACCCAAATGAAAATAAAATTTCCTTTGTATTGAAAATCCTACACCTGCAGGGAAAATCTCAGAGAAAAAATTGCAGTAACAGTTTACTATGAGGTGTCATTTGTTAACATTAGTCAATGTATTAACTAACTTGAACAAACAATGATAAATACATTTATTACACTATATATTCATCTTTGTTAATGTTAGTTAATAAAAATACAGTTGTTCATTGTTTGCTCATGTTAGTTCACAGTGCATTAACTAATGTTAACAAACACAACTTAAGATTTTAATAATGCATCAGCAAAAGCTGAAATTAACATTAACTAAGATGAATAAATGCTGTAGAAGTATTGTTTATTCTTAGTTCATGTTGACTAAAGTAGTTAACTAATTGTAAATAACTAATTGTTATTGTAAAGTGTTACCAAATTTGCTATACATTTCTAACATATTATTCTGCCAAACACATCAATACACAGACTCCATGTACTAGACAGCTGTAGAGAGAGCTAGGAAAGGGAATAATGCTTACCTTAGGCATTGCGCTAAATTAGCTTTTCCGGTGAAGCTCAGGTCAGGGGTCGCAGCCATGTTATGTACATTAATGAGAGCACCGATAATCACATCACCATCCTGGTAGAAACCATCACTGTATAAGTTCTGTGGAGCATCCAAGTTCACACACTTTTCCTCCAGAGTCTCTTCTTCCACAGAAAAACCCATCCCAGACCCACATACTGCACACAGTAGAAGCACCAGCACAGAAAGTGGGAGCAACGATAGGACTTGTACAGACATTGACAAAGTTTGGCGTTACCAGCTCGTTGTGCACCCTTGTGCGTCAGTTTAGGGCAAGAAGAGATATTTATTTTGACCACAGTCCCAAAAGAGCTGTAGAATAACAAGGGCCAGAGAAAACAACACGAGGTGAAATTGCACCTCCTCTGAGTTTCAGAATTAAAGACAATTACACAATCATTTTTGATGAGTTCACGGTTAGATAGAGCTGCACAGGGACATACAGTATTCTTGTAATCATGGGGCAGTGAAACACAGTTATCTTCAGACTTAAAACAACAAAGCCCCATCTGCGAGAAAGCCTCCGACAAACTGTTTTTAATTACAAACTCTCACCTGAGTTTTCCTGACAAAACAGTTCTGTCTAACATCATCATGAGACTGTTTTTGTGTTTGCTGTTATTCAGAAACTAACACTATCATGGAATACAGCAATCTACTTTGCTCTTTCTTTTTTGGTCAAGACTAAAAACTGAGAGAATTAAAGTTGCAAGCAGTTTTGAAAGTGTCCTTGCAATCGGGATCACTGCCACTCAGCGGTTTTAGGAAAACAGCGAATGGTAACAATATGGATTAAAAATGATAAATATAGGAGGAATATGTCAAAGTAATTTACAGTACTGTGCAAACATTTTAGGCCACTAGTATTTTCATAAGGTAAAAAATGGTTTAAAGTAAGTTCTTTCTATTTTTTGCTGTAGTGTGTCAGTAAAAAATATCGGCTTACATTTCCAAACATTCTGTTTGCCATTAATTGTAATAATCTAGTGAGATTTTTGTCTGACAACAGCCAGTTCTCCACACTGAGATCTGATCTCACCATCATCCAGTCTGTCTCTGGAATGACATGAAGAAAGGCAGCCATGGCACGGGTAGAGTGAGCCTTGACCCCCAGCGGCGAGGGGAGGTCAGAGGACTCATAAGCAGAGGAAATGGCATCCATGATCCATCTACTCAGGGTCTGTTTCGTAGCTTGATGACCCTTCTTAGGGGGACCATAACACACAAACAGCTGGTCTGACTTACGCCACAGGGCAGCTCTGTGGACATAGGCATCTAATGCACGTACTGGACACATACAATTATGCTTCTGCTGGTCAGGCTCCCGCAAGGGAGGAGGACAGAAAGGCTGGAGCACAACCGGCTGTGGTGTAGTGGTAGGGACCTTAGGGACATACCCCGCTCTGGGGTAAAAAAAGGCTTTGGACATGCCAGAAGCAAACTCTAAATGAGAAGGGGCCACCGAAAGGGCCTGCAGGTCCCCAACCCACTTGAGGGAGGTTAAGGCTAGCAACAGCGCAGTTTTAATGGTGAGAAACCGAACTGAAATCTCCTCTATAGGCTCGAATGGTGGCCTACAGAGGGCCTCAAGCACCACAGCCAGGTCCCACGTAGGGACATGAGGTCGTACCGGAGGCCTCAGCCTCAGCACACCGCGGAGGAAACGTACAACCAAGGGGTCTTTACCCACTGACATACCACCAAGAGGGGCATGGTAGGCCGAGATCGCCGCCACGTAGACCTTCAGGGTGGAGTGGGATAACCCTGTGGAGAAGCGGGCCTGCAAGAACTCCAGTACTGTACCAAATGGGCAGTTAACTGGGTCTTGCTGGCGTTCTCCACACCATGAAGTGAAAAGCTTCCACTTCAGGGCATACAGTTTCCTCGTAGAGGGAGCTCTGGACTGGAGGATGGTCTCAACAACCTCGGTTGAGAGACCGGAAGCTATGAGCTGTGCCCCCTCAGGGGCCACACCCACAGCTTCCACAGCTCCGGGCGGGGGTGCAGGATGGTACCCCCCGCCTGTGAGAGGAGATCCCTCCTGACGGGAATCTCCCATGGAGAGCCGTCGAGGAGAGAAATCAGGTCCGAGAACCATACTCGGCCTGGCCAGTACGGGGCTACTAACAGTAAACTGACCCCGTCCCGGCAGACTCTCTCCAGAACTCCCGGGAGCAGAGCGATCAGGGGAAAGGTGTACAGATGTAGCCTCGGCCACGTCTGTACCATGGCATCCAGCCCCAGGGGAGCTGGATGAACTAGAGAGTACCAGAGGGGACATTGAGCATTCTCCCTCGTGGCAAAGAGATCCACTTGAGCTGGACCGAACACTTTCCAAATCTGCTTCACCACCTCGGGGTGAAGCATCCATTCCCCGGGCCTCGGCCCCTGCCTCGACAGGACGTCTGCTCCTACATTTAGATGCCCAGGAACGTGAACTGCTCGCAATGAGAGGAGTTTGTCCTGGGACCACACAAGGATCTGGTGCGCCAGCTTGTATAAGGGGCGCGAACGCAGACCTCCCTGGTGGTTGATGTAGTAGACCACCGCTGTTTTTGTCGGTGCGCACCAACACATGGCGATCTCTCAGGTCTGGGAGAAAGTACTTCAGAGCTCGAAATACGGCCAGCATCTCGAGGCAGTTGATGTGCCAGCTGAGATGGCGACCACTCCACAGACCTTGGGCGGGACGACCACTCATGACCGCCCCCCAGCCGGTGAGGGATGCATCTGTCGCTAGCGTGATGCGGCGAGAAGGAGCTCCCAGCTGGCCCTGATTTAGGAACCAAGGTTTCCTCCACATGTCTAAGGCACGTAGGCACCTCCGCGTGACCTTGATCATGCGAAGCAGGGAAAGCCCCTTGGTTTTGAGCCACCACTGTAGGGGTCTTATGTACAGCAGGCCAAAAGGTATCACATTGGACGCAGCTGCCATCAGACCCAGCAGTTGTTGAAACTGTTTCACAGTGAGTGACCGACCTTCTTTGACTCTCGCGACTGCGGCGAGGATCGACTCGATCCGAGCAGGGGACAGACGGGCCTGTATCGTGGTCGAATCCCACACCACGCCTAGATAAGTGGTTCTCTGAAGTGGAGAAAGGACACTCTTCTTGGCATTTAGTCTTAACCCCAACATTTTCATGTGCGCGAGAACGACATCTCGATGTCGAGCCGCTAAACTCTCTGACTCTTCTAGGATCAGCCAGTCGTCGATGTAGTTTAGTATGCGAATGCCCTGGAGACGAAGAGGGACCAGGGCAGCATCCACACACTTCGTAAACGTACGGGGTGAGAGTGCTAGGCCGAAGGGAAGAACCCGATACTGGTAAGCTTCGCCCCTGAAAGCGAACCTCAGGAACTTCCAGTGCTGAGGAAGGATGGAGACATGGAAGTACGCGTCTTTCAGATCTATCGTCACAAACCAGTCCTCGGACCTGATTTGTGACACTACTTGCTTGACAGTAAGCATCTTGAACTTCAACCTCATCACTGAGCGATTGAGTCGACGAAGATCTATAATGGGACGCAGCCCTCCATCCTTCTTTGGAACTATGAAGTACTGCCTGTAGAGGGACCACCTCGATGGCCTCCTTCCTCAGAAGGGTCTCTACTTCTTGTTCCATGACCAGAGCCTGCTCGGGGCCCACCAGAGTGGGAAAGACCCCGTCGAAGGGCAGTGGCGGGGCGCCAAACTGAATGGAGTAAACTTTTTCTACAGTGCGCAGGACCCATGCAGACACATTTGGCAGTAGCTTCCACGCTGCTAAATAGTCTACTAAGGGAACCAGCATCTCGAGGCTGGCCTCTGGTGTTGACTGAACTGCTAGCTCGGAGACCTGTAACGGCGGACCGGCAGGAGACTGCCGAACTAACTGTTCTAGAGACCCCCGAGGGGGTTACGAGCGTCCCGGTTCCGGGCGGAGAGATCCGGGACGTGCGCTCACCGGAGGCCGCTGCGCCCTGTAACTCTGGCAGGAGTGGCAGACTGACCTCCCGAGGGCACCGAGGAGAGACGGACACCAGTAGGGGCTGCCCTCGGCGGTCCTAAGATGGCATCAGGACCGCTTTGGCGGGGGCCTCTGAGACTGAAGCACGACCCGCAGGTCGGGCCTCGCCTTAGAGGACCCCGGCCTAGAGTGCCGCTGGTCTCGGTCCCGGGACGGGGGAGCGCGAGTAGCGACACTCAATTTTTGTACCACGCGGTACGAGGAGCTGGTACACGGTGGCGGCTGCTCACGCCCAGCAGCCGCAGAAGCTAGAGAGCAGCGAGGCAGGAACCGCTGGAACGTCGCTGCCTGCTTGCGAGCCTCCTGGTACCTGCTGACGACAGAGTCTACTGCGTCACCAAACAGGCCAGAAGGCTCAAGCAGGGCGTCCAAAAGGAAGACCCTGTCCTTTTCTTTCATATCGGACAGGGTCAACCACAAGTGCCTCTCCGTCGCCACCATGGCTGCCATAGACTGCCCTACTGCCCGGGTGGTCTCTTTGGTGGTGCGGAGAGCTAAATCAGGGTAACACACACATGCTGTGTGTGTCCCCGCTAGTGATGTAGCGTTTGCAGGGAGGTACACACAGCCTGTAACGCGGTCCGCTTTGACCACTCTTTTTGGCTAGTTCTTTTCCCTTTCCAGACATCACCCTGAAAAAAAAGTTGTGGTAACTTGCACTAAAAACAGGGTGAACAGACAAACACAGAGTGCTCCGCTGAAAGACAGAAGCTGACGCCGGCCCCGTTGCACGTGCTTTTATGCTTCCTGGTCGATGACGTCATCCGCCCGTGACGTATTGCCCTTTGATTGGCCAGATTACACGTGTTCAGAGTGTGGTTCCGCCAAAGGCGTTCCCCTAGCGTTTTCAGACGCAGCTCGAGTTCCTGAAGGGGAACTATGCACAAGTGCACATAGGGCAAAAGCTGCTTTAAACGCAAAGGATGGTCACATCAAATGCTTATTTATTTTAGTTAATAGAAGTTCTTTGATAAAGAAAATCTATTTGTACTGTATGGTGTTTGTTTCGTTTTGTAAGCTGTGCTTTTGATTTATTTAAAAGGTGACATCTAGTGGCGAAACATTTTATTGCACTATTCTTTAGAACGTAACTGGATGTTTAAATAGTAACAGAAGAAGAGACTGTGATCGGCATCCAGAGACGCGTTGTTGTTTGCTTGTGCCTTGTGATAGAAACGACCGTAAGTTATTCATTTTATTTTGAAAACATCTGCAATACTTCTTTTGTGTTAGATTGATTAAAGAGGGTCAGTATTTACATGTTTAAAGCTTGACGTTCGGTTCTGAAATCCGCTAACGAGCTGTGTAATCGTTTTCATATAGATGCACGTCATTAATGTGCTTCGATTGTTTATTTAGCTGATTGAATATGTCAGTTGATGTTTACAAATGTGGAAGATGTATATTATTTGTGATATTTTGTAATCATTTTGTAATTTCTACCTTTGCATTTTCCTTTTAGTTTTACAAGTGAATCAAGTAAAGTGTGCATCACATGCATCAAGAAGAAAGTGTGATGGTGCTTTATTTCCGTTAACTATCTGTCAAAGCTTTGGTTCGGAACACCACTGCCAGGGCAGAATACTATTTATGACATTGTTTTTGACAGCATCCTCATTTTATGTGCCTAACTGCTTAAAAAATTTAACAGTACTGTAGCTTTGTAGGTATAGGTCTCTTAAAGCATCTTGGAGATGTTGCCACAGTTCTTCTGGATTTAGTCTGTCTCAGTTTTTTCTGTTTCTTAAGACAGACTGGATTGAATGATGGAGAGATCAGATCTCTGTTTGCACAAGGAGTCTGACAACAGCCTGTGCTCCACACAAAAATCTCACTGGATTATTATAATTAATGGCAAAATGAATGTTTAGAAATGTAAACTGATATTTCCTACTGACACACTACAGCAAAAGACCGACTTTAACTGACTTTAAACCATTGTTTAGCTGATGAAAATACTAGTGGCCTAAGACTTTTGCACAGTACTGTATATGTACCAAACTTCCTGCTGCCAGCTGGTGGGGCTATGACTATAACTTAATATTGGCCTTTAGATGTCTTCGGGCCAGGACTCTTACCGAATATGTTAAGTCTAGTGCAGATTGGACATTACATGTTTAAGTTAACGTAAAACATGTCATTTCCTGTTGCCAGCAGGTGGTGCTATGATTATAACAGAATACTGGCCTTTGGATGTTTTCAGGTCAGGACTCTTATCAAACAGGTGACGTTTGGGGCATATTGGACATTGTACGCCTGTTTTTTACCAGCTTCCTTTCACATGGTAAAACATCAAACTTTGACCGACCAAATGTAATGTCGGTGTCATTAAATCTCTAGGATGAGTTGGTTTGAGCATAAAACATGCCACTTCCTGTTGCTAGCAGATTGTGCTATGGTTATAACTGAATACGGGCATGGGTTCAGGACAGGACTCAAACCTGTGAATTTTGGGGCAGATCGGACATTGTATGCCTGAATTATAACAACTTCCTGTTTCATGGCGAAACATCGAAGTTTGTAAGGCTGCCACGGACACGCCCTTCAAGATCTTTGCACTTTAACGTCACCAAGGACTTTAGATTACACTGACCAAATTTGGTGTTGATCTGTTCAAATCTCTAGGATGCCTGAAAATGGCAAAAACAGCAAAAAAAACTTGCCAAAAACGATGCTAAAAATAACAGACTTCCTGTTGGATTTCAAACTTGGCACCGGGGGACTTTTTTGTAGGTACTGGTCTGTTACATGTGTCTACCGAAATTCATGTGTGTAAAATGTAGCTCAAGGGGCACTTCATTGAAATTTTATAAGTGGTACTATTAAGCCATTTTACCACAACCACTTCTGAAACCTATATTACATGTAAATTTTCACCACTTTTGGAGTGTGTGCAAAGTTCATGAGTTTTCAAGCATGTTTAGGCCCTCAAAAATGTGATTCACTTTGGAGAAGAAGAAGAAGAAACTGAGCTATTCCAAAACCATCGGTGGTCAGGTCCTAATTAAAGAATATAGAATAAAAATCAAAATTCAATATACAGTTATAAAAGAAACCACACAAAAAGATATGTTTCCTCATAGCAAACATTTCATAATTTTATTGCATTGGTAGGAAAATGCTTACACTCATCTTGGATGAGCAACAATAAAAAGAACAACGGACTGGATGCCTTTAAGCACAGAGGAGTTGAAAAAAAAGCTTTTTTTTTGTCTCTTTAAAAAGAAAACTAAATATTAAGTCTAACAAATGTTATTTTTGCTCTCTGTATCAAAGCAATTATAAAAATAAAACTTTAACCATACAGATTTAGAATATGAAGAAGAGTTTCAAACTTCTTTAAATTCATGACTAATAGAAAGCAAGCAAGTCAGAGCAAGCAGGTAAATGTGCTGTATTGCATTCAATACAACAGAATCATTCTGTGCAAAATCAGAGCACAGCATCTACAGGTCTGTGCATAGTCATGCTGAAAATGTTCAAGGTTCACATGCTAAAGAAAAAACATCACAGTAGTTAAAATTCAAATGGTAACCAATAGTGCTTTGACTGAGGATCAATTTACCAACATGTACAAACTACACAGACATACAAATAACAGAATATGTAGGAAGACTGAATAAAAAGAGAAGCCCCTTCATGACTTTGTTGTACTACATAGTTTAAAAAAGAACAGATAGCTGACAACAACAAAAATGTCTGCAAGAAATATCCAATTCAATTATTTACTGTTATTATTATTATTTTTTCTTGAGACAACACACATTTTGAACAATATTTTTTCAAGCATGACAGGGACCACATTTATATAAAATAATTAGTTTAATACAGCAGGAGTAGCACATGTAGGAGACCGTGTTCTATGCTATACTGTATGTACACAGTTCTGGAAGTGTCCTGCTACATGTAGTTGCAACTGTTACTAGGAAATACATGCACAGTCAAAAACAGCAGGTGAGATGCAAGGTCAGAGCCTAAGTAGGAAGAAGACCTCAGGTTCCGATGAGTCCGGAGGGAGTACAGAATCGTCATTATAGTAGCGATCTCCGTATCCATTTCGAAGTGAGGTGCAGGCTCCTTCAGGCAAGCCTCGGGCCTCAGGACTCAGCTGGTCCAGGTAACCAGCAATATAAGACCCTGTAGAATGCCTGTTCGGTGGAGGATTTTGGGAGGAGACTGGCTTATTGCGGAGTACTACTTCCATGGCACCCTCAACTGGCCGGTGTTTGAAGGCCTCCTGCTGTCTCTCACGTGCACGATTGGCTATATGACGTACGCGACTTTGACTGCGAGATGATAGTCGGCGCGAAAGAAATGGCGGAGGATCTTCGGGATCCTCGGCAGAGCTCTGAGAAACCATAGGGAGCACTGAAAGAGGTTTTGGGATGGGTTGAGAACAAGAGGGGAGGGGACATGTATAGTCTTCATGTTCCAATGTTACAAGCTTGCGGAGCTGCTCAGTTAAGGGATCAGTGGACTTCGGACGACCGGACAACCCACACATCCGTCTTTGGTCTTTCATTGCAGGAGTGACAAAACTTCGGCTGATTGACTTGTACTTGCTCTGAAAGTTACATGAAATGTCCTCAGAGGTTAGGTCTCCCAGACTCTTGGACTTGGAAGAAGCTGGAGAGAGTCCATTGTACATCTGAGGTACAGGAAAGGCCTGATTGTGCTGAGATGGCTGGGAATAAGAGTCTTGCGATTCAACTGAAATCATGTTGTAGTCTGATACAGGTGTGTATAAGTCCCTCTTTAACAAATTACGACAGCCTTGAATCTTTGCAAGACATTCTGAGGACAAAGCACTTTTGTGTAAAGGCTCTGCCTTGTTGACCAAGCCATTCTGCTGTCTCGTTTCCTGGTGCCTTCCCTCTGTGGAATCTATTCTGTTGTCACTAAGTGTAAATCTCCCAGAGTCATTGTAACAGAAATCCCTTGGCTGGGATTTGTCAGTAATGTAGGTGCTAGAGTTCAGACTTTGGTGTGGAGATTGGTAGTGTCTGTGAAAGGGTGATGTGTCTGTGGAGTATGAGTGAACAGGAGAGGGACTGTATGAGGATTTGTGGAGATGGGTTGGTTCAAGTCTTTGTACATGAAAGGGGGAGGTCTGGTTTAAGCTGTGAACATTTTGGAAATCATGAAAAGGATTCAAAGGGGTTAGCGTGTTGTCTAAGGAATCCCCATCTACATTGATCTCCACCTCCATCAGACTGCTGCTTGCAGAGTCTTGGCACATCAAGAAGCGGTCTGAAGCTGTGCTATTGATTGAGGTTTCTCTATATCCTCCGAAGTTTCTGAAAGAACCAGTGGAACGGCATTGGCTGCTGTAGCTTTGCTTTAGACTTCCATGTGCTGACCATTCTAAAGGCATCTTGATGGGTGAGGATCCCTGGCTGACCTCCAGAGAACCAACCAAGTTGTTTTGACTAAGGCTGTTTGTAGATACAGGGGAAAGCACCTCCTCATCCAAGATGGTAAAGACTGCAGGTTCAGTCGTTTCAGGACTAGAAGGTCTCTCAATTAGCTCTGAGGATGCGCATACAGATTTTTGAATAACTTTTAGTGGAGTGCTGGAAAGCTCATTGTCGAGACGAGGAAGGTCAGATGGAGGAAGATAATATTTCAGAGGTTGTGAGTTGGATGGAATTAGGGTGCTCTGCTCAGCAGTGAGGTCAAATTGGCCAATCAGAGCAGATATGGACCCACAGGTGTCATACTCGTTCTCTAGCGAGACACCGTCAATAAGGCGAGAGAGAGCACTGTCCTGGAGGGACACCTGACTCTTCTGGTCCGGCAGAGTCATTCTAGGATGGTGCGATTTGGTTCCTGAAGATGAGGAAGAAGAGGAAGTCGAGGAATACGTGGCTGCCTTGGGTGTTAAAATGTTCTTTTTAGGGGCTTCCAACTGGCTTAATTCTGTATAACTTCCTTCACTCCGTAAGCTACTGCCACCATTACACTGATCTGCTGGCCCTTTGGAAGAACATAATTTATTAGCTTCAGTCTGCGTGAGACCACCTCTTGAGAGTTCTTGTTGAGGATCACTCAGACTTTCCCTACTGCCTTCAATCACCAGGTAAGGAGTTTCTTTAGTATCTTTGGGCTCAGTGTTACAGTCTTGAATGCGGTCAGCTGAAAGGGCACGGACATCACATTCTTTGAAAGCAGAAGTTTCAAAGAGGAGATCCACTGAGATAGATCTGGGTTTCTCATTGAGGAAGGAATCTGTGGAAGACATTTTACAAGAGATGAATGTCAGTTAAAAAAAAACACCCTCACTGACCTTCAAACACCAAAATCCAACACACGCCACTCTAAACACAGGACAAATGGGATGAACCACCAAGTACGACTGTGAGAAGGAAGTTTGATAATGGCACTGTGTAGGTGCATGGGGAACATCCAGATATTTGTTTTTCTTTTTCAATATTTTTTTTTTGAAAAGATGAATTACTTTTTTTTCTTAATGAAACGAAACAAAAGTTGTTCAAAAACATTGGTGCAATGGCTTAAAACTGGAATGTTTTAGGTGAGTCAACCCGAGTATGGCTTGTGGATTACCTTCAGGGGGTTTCCTAGTCAGTTTTCTACTATAGAGAAGCACAACAGTAAAGACAGAACAAGACAAAGGCAAGTTAAGGTATTAAAGAAAGAAAAGCCTGCATGTCTGAATACTTTAAAGGGACCAGTAGAGGAACTACATACAATACTTAAAGGGATAGTTCACCCAAAAGTCTTATTTCTTTATCAAAATATATATGTATTTTTATGTACCGCACAGGCATGAAAGTCATACAGGGTTGGAACAAGGCTGAGTAAATGATGACAGAATTAAAATTTTGGTGAACTATCCCTCTAAAAGGACTGTGAAACAATAGAGAATGTGAAACTGTTAAATAAACAATGAAATTATTAGTAGAAGTGAAATAATAGAGAAATAAGTATTGCAGAAATAGAGGATTGCAGAAGCTATGAAAAAAGACTGTTTCTTATCATAAAACTGCTGTGTTAATTTTATTTGGATTTGACTAAAACTGAAGAAGAGGCCTTGGAATTATAAGGTTCTATCTGCACTCTGAGAAGTTTTGAGATATTGAGCTTCAAAGTTTTTGGGTTCCATAGACTTCTTTAGACAGAACCCTTTTTGTTTTCTAAAAAAAAAGGCCCAAAATATACACAGCTTACAAAAGAAACATCACATAATGTAAATAAGTTGTCACAGAATAAGAATATGTGAATAACTCAATTTTGACAAAAACGTCAGACAGAACCTTATAATTCCAAGGCGACGAAATGTCAACATCCACTCTAATTATGCCTTATAGTTAAAATGCTAAGAATAATACTATAAATTATTCCATAGTGTAATAGCTTTCATTCTGATTCCTTATTACACAGCCCCAAAGGGGATGTCAAGAGAATTATTTAAGGAACTAACCAATGATTGTGTCAGCTCCAGGATCAGGGCCCTCCCGATCTGGGGTGGACAGGCTGAGGTGACTATGTAGGAGCTTATCCAGGGGCATTGATACTGGACGGTGTTGGAGGGCTTTTCTGTTCCCCGCTCTCCTCTCTACATAGGCGGTTTGAGAGTCCCCAGTGCTGTGCTTTCTGTCACTTGTAGCTTCAGCCAGTGGCATCTTGGTCTTTTTGCGGCCCTTAGCTGGGGCACTGGCAGTCCTCCGAAGGAGGTGATCAGTTATGGATCGTTTACGAGGTGGAACTCCAATATGTGTGTCCACTGAAGACTTGGAACTTTTGTTAAATAAGCCTCTGAATCCTCGTAGCTGACGACCCTGAGAAACAGACAGGGATAGAGAGAAAATTCAGCATATGATATTTAAGCTAACTTTCTTTAACTTTCTGGGACCAAAAAAAGTCATGTTATGAGAATGATTAATGCTGCATAATTTCCTAATGTTATCTATGAAAATGTGTGTTCCCAGCCTACATCTATCAATTTTTTTTTTTTTTTGCAGATAACAAGACATATGTTTTTGTTTTGTTTTTTCTTGCGGAACAAAATAATATTTCTTTAAATAACCACAATTACTCTTTCATGTTTATTTACTTTTTAAAAATCGGCTTCTTTGTCTAAATAAAAAATGCAAATCATATACAGTTGAGGTCAAAAGTTTACAAACACCGTGCAGAATCTGCAAAATGTTGATTATTTTACCAAAATAGGAGTGTACTATGTTATTTTTTTATGTAGTACTTACCTGAATAAGATATTTCACATAAAAGACGATAGCCCACAGGAGAAAATAATAGTTGAATTTATAAAAATGACCCCGTTCAAAGTTTATATACTGTACGCTTGATTCTTAATACTGTATTGTTACCTGAATGATCCACAGCTGTTTTTTTTTTTGATGTTTTTTTTTTTTGTTTAGTGATAGCTGTTCATGAGTCCCTTGTTTATCCTGAACAGTTAAATTGCCCACTGTTCTTCAGAAAAAATCCTTCAGGCCCCACAAATTATTTGGTTTTTCAGCATTTCTGTGTATTTGAAACCCTTTCCAACAATGACTGTATGATTTTGAGATACACCTTTTCACACTAAAGACAACTGAGGGACTCATATGCAACTATTACAGAAGGTTCAAACACTCACTGATGCTTCAGAAGGAAAAACAATGCATTAAACGCTTGGAATTTGAAGATCAGGGTAATTTTAACTTATTTTTTGTCTTCTAGGAAACATGTAAGTGTAAGTCTTAATGCATCGTTTTTCTCTCTGCATCAGTGAGCGTTCTGAAGCTTCTGTAACAGTTGGATATGAGTTCCTCAGTTGTCCTCAGTGTGAGAAGATGGATCTCATAATCATACGGTCACTGGTTGGAAAGGGTTCCAATACACAAAAATGCTGAAAAACCAAAGAATTTGTGGGACCTGAAGGAGTTTTCTGAAGAACAGCGGGCAGTTTAACTGTTTAGGACAAACAAGGGACTCATAAACAACTGTCACGAAACAAAAGAAAACAACAACAACAAAAACAGCTATGGATCATTTAGGTAACAACAGTTTTAAGAATCAAGCGTATGTAAACTTTTGGAAGGGGCCATTTTTATAAATTCAACTATTATTTTCTCTTGTGGACTATATGTAAGCATCTTTTATGTGAAATATCTTATTCAGGTCAGTACTAAATAAAAAATAACATGCATTTTGAATGATTCCCTCTTATTTTGTTAAAATAATTGACATTTTGCAGATTCTGCAAGGTGTATGTAAACTTTTGACCTCAACTGTATTTGCATTTCCTATTTCTATAAAATCAAGATGAGTAAAGCATATTCTAAAAATTCTGGGATGTCTCCTATATGATGAACCAGATTTACATATGTGGTCTCATAGAAATTCACCAAAAACATAAAAAATAAAATAAAAATAAAATAAATAAATAAATAAAACATCGCTGGGTCCCATGTTAAATCAAACAGTTCTTACAGACAAAAACACATACATGCAATGTCACATTTCAGACAGTCAGCTTCAACAATCTCACAAGGACAATCTTTGTGTAGACTACAGCAACACGACTGACAGTATTTCTGCTTCTGTACAAACCATTGCATTACTGACTAAATCCAACAGATGGCAGCATATTCCTTTGTAACCATTAATGATTTATTCGACCATCTCTCAACCTTCTTCTCATCCAAATTCAGCATTTTTTACAAGTAGAAACATATCCAGCTTTAAAACCAAGGACAGAACTGACTAAAACATAATTACATACGAAACAAAAACAGATGGACAAAATGAACTTTAAAAGGCATGTCCATACAACCGCACATTTACAACAGCTTAGTGTTCACTGAGCAAGAACAGGATGTCACATTGACACATTAAAAGACGCTCATGCACTTTCATGCAACACTACATAGCCAGGGTACCTTATTAGCTCCTAGCAAGTGCATTATGGTATAGCTTGGGTTGAGGACTAAAGGACTCCACTGGAAAGTAAAAAGGTTGGAGGAACTTCAATAAAATGTCAATGGGGGTGAATATCAATAAAGGTATTCTGTTTTGAGATGGAAATGAGAAACAAATGTCACGGTCACATGTGTTTAGTCACACTGCAGTAGAAATGGACAGAATCAACAGTTTGCATAACAGATTGCTATGCTAACCAGCTGAGCTTTTTAACACCTTTTTATTCAATCAAATCGCTACAGTTCCTGGAAAATGTCACTTTGGTAATGAATAAGAACTGATCTAATTACTGAATATATGAAGAAATTAGAGCGTAACATGTTAATTGGTAACAATTGGTAACATGGATCTTTATCAGACTGATTAGGTACAGCTGTCTGTGTAGTTATAAGCTCACCTTCCCATAGATCTCATGCACTGTGATATGGACAAAAATGGATGCCTCTATCATTCCTTCCAAATAAACGTGTCTATATCCTGCAGGAGTGGGAAAGAGGAGGAATGATTGAAAATGGGATGGAAGAAAGGCATTTGCATTTGTGAGAACGTTCAGAAAGTGAATGCAACTGAAAAAAACAGGAAAAAAGACATGGTGTCATCAGCAGCTTTAGCACAGAAGCATGTCTTCCACACTGTCTGTGTGATGGCAAAGAGAGTTCAGCCTGTCATAAGTCACTCTTGTGTTGTTTCAAACCTGTAAGACGTTCGTTCATCTTCAGAATAAATTAATATATTTTTGATGCATAGACAACAACGCAACTGACACGTTCAAGGCCCAGAAAGGTAATGTTGTGAAGCTATGAGAAAACTTTTTGTGCGCAAAGAAGACAGAAATAACGACTTCAACAATTTATTCTCTACTGTGTCAGTCTTTGACGCGGGTCCTGCGTCAGCAGCACCACACACATGCAACATTTTTATAAATTCAACTATTACTTTCTTTTGTGGACTATATGTAAGCATCTTTTATGTGAAATATCTTATTCAGGTCAGTACTAAATAAAAAATAACATGCATTTTGAATGATTCCCTCTTATTTTGTTAAAATAATTGAAATTAATTTTGCAGATTCTGCAAGGTGTATGTAAACTTTTGACCTCAACTGTATTTGCATTTCCTATTTCTATAAAATCAAGATGAGAAAGAGGAAAGCATATTCTAAAAACCAGATTTACATATGTGGTCTCATAGAAATTCACCAAAAAATACAAAAAAATAAAATAAATAAATAAATAACTCGGTCGAATACTGCCAGGGAAGAGAAGTTGTTGTTGAATAAAGTCGTTATTTTTGTTTTCTTTGCGCACAAAAAGTATTCTCGTAGCATCATTAACATTACGGTTGTTCCACTGATGTCACATGGACTATTTTAACAATGTCCTTACTACCTTGCTGGGCTGTTTGAATGTTCCAGTTGCGTTGTTATCTATGCAGTGTCTGAAAGCTCTCGGATTTCTCGGAAAGCTCTCGGATCTTAATTTGTGTTCTGAAAATGAACAAAGGTCTTACAGGTTTGGAACGACATGAGGCTGAGTAAATAATGACAGGATTTTTCATTTTTGGGTGAACTATCCCTTTAACATACATGGTTGTTTCTTAAACTACAGGCACTTTTATGTCCGAGGGCTGAGTTTATTACACCAGTCTTGGACTTGTTACATGAAGGTTACAATATATGGTCACACTTTATATAAGGTGGCCTAAACTACTATGTACTTACATCAAAATAAAAGTACAATGTACTTATTGTTGTCATATTGTATTGCAAAACACTTTTGCTTCTATTAAGGTGGGATACGGTAAGGTTAGGTGGTAAGAGTGGGTTAAGGTGTAAGGAATGGGTCAACAGTGTAATTATAAATGTATTTACAGAAATTAATTACAGATGTAATTACATTTAGGTATTTTTACACTTAGGTATTTAAGAACAATGTAAAAACAAGTATGTACACAATAAGTGCATTGTACCAAATGATTCATTTAAACGTACGTACATAGTAGTTAAGGCCACCTAATATAAAGTGGGACCCAATATACATATACATGTATACATATATGTTCAAATATGCCGTTTGTTAATAAAGATAATGTCTATTTGAAAATTTGCGTCAACGTTTTCGGATGTGTGAGCTCCAGATCATCAGCGGCGGTTCAGCGCTCATGAACCTGCCCAAGAGTGCCTCACCTCGGCCAGATCTTTTGGAATTTACTGCTGGCTCTGATGTCTCTATAGTGGTTAAACATGAGATATTACTCATTTTGGGTTAATCTAAATTTACCCAAAGGCTGTCTTTGGTCTCATTAATCTATTATTTGTACCAGAGAAGATTGTTTGGGGAAAACCTCATGTCTATGTAAATTCAATGCTGTATGTCAGAGCGCCTTTGTGCTTTTGACTGAATTGCCTAGCAACATTTACGATGACTATCGTTGTTGTTTATTAAATATTATTACTCAAAAAATATTTTATATAAATAATAGTATTTAATAATAGTGTTTAGTATTGAGAAATGGTGCGTGTTTGTGATGGTGATTTTATTTACGTTGTTTCGCCATTACATGGCGACAAGAGACTGTTTTTATGAGTCAGCAGTAAAGACTTTTACATTGAAAAATAAACGCTATAAACAGAAGTTATTTTTAGTTTTTAAGCAGCAAACAAATGCAATGAGCAGCAAAATCACCCTCAACAGATAAAAGGATATTAATGTTACAACAAAGATAACGCTTACCTCAGCAGATATTCAAACTAGTGTTTATTGTGAAATGAGACTGAAGAATGAATGCTGTATCAGATGCAGGTAATCACACTCGCCTAGTCCATTTCTCTCTCATAATATCTACTACACATATTACACTGCTTTTAATACAGTAATACAATAAGCTTTCAATGATGCAACTTAACGTTCCTTCGTTACTAGTTTTAAAGTGACTTTTGGAATTCGTAACAGAGACTTGTGCTCAGCTATTCAACTGTCAAACTACTGTCTGCGGCGGAAGGATGTAGTTCTGCACAAAAGAGGATTTTTAAAGACACTCCGTTGTTATTTTATGTATTTACACACGTGTGCCGTCGAACTGTTGTATAAATGCAATATCACACTTGTAGATGTGAGATATGGCTGTATATCAGCACGCTGTGATTACCTATGGCCGAATCACAGCCATGCTGATATACAGCCATATCTCATGTCTACTTGTGGTAAAATGTATATAATTGAATTATATAATATACAATAATTCATATAAAGAACAAACTAATAATTAATAAACCCATTATTTTATTTATTTTATTCTATTTTATTTTAAGGTCCAAATGTGCCTATAGTTGAAGAGACACCCACGCATAGGATTTTTCTTACCTGGCATGAGGCTGCTGAAGGCTACCGTTCTCTGGCCCACAAAGTCTCGTCCAATGGGGTCATGATCCCAAACCAGGAAGCGCACTAGAGCCACCTCGGGCATGTGAAGTGTGAAAGACAGAGTCTCTTCCCACACAGGGTTAAATCCTGCATTAATAATTGCACCAAAAGTTAACAAAGTTTAATGCCCCAAAACCCAAAACATGATTTCTATTCAAATAGGCTCAACAAATCCCAGGACACATAGGCAAAAACAATGAATGTGTACCATTATCATCCACAACCCTGGTTTGTTCTTTACAGCAATCCACCGGAAGACCAATAATCTCCACCTCAACGAAGGGATCAATGATCTAAGAATGAAGTCCACAAACATCAAATGTATTGACAGCACTTCAACTCTTAACCCGATAGGAAATGTACTTTTAGACGACATCTGCTTACTTCACCACGGTCGCCCAGCATTGAATCGGGAGGTTTAGGCAGCTGCTGCCCACTAATGATTTTTATCACCAACTGTTTCTTCGGATTTGCAGGGAGCGGATCATCATTAAGTGGGTTGAAGGAGCCTGGAATAGATTTACAGAGACCAACACAATTCATAACGTAATTGAAAAATATCTTTATACTTACGTGTCAAGTGAAGACTACAGTTAAATCTTCAGTGACAAAAACAGAGTGGTCATTTATTGTGATTTAACAGCATTTTAAATGCATAAGTGTACCTTTACTCATTGTCCCAGGTTTGAGCACATAGCCACTGCCTCCATTCACCATGAACTTGGCTCTGTTCAGCTGCATCATACGGCCATCAGTCTGGTAGTTTAAAGCCACTGTGGGTTAAAACAAAATAACAACTTTCATTCTATTTTACCAAATTATTCCATTACATATATTCCATGAGACTATTTCTCTGTCTTTCCTTTCCATCCATCTTTCCATCCTTCCTTCATTTATTCAGGATTTTGTTTTTTAACTAAATAATTCCATGGATTTATTCAGCTGTGTACAGCTAAATAAACTGGATGGCTAACAGACTATGAGGTTTTGTCATGGCCTGGTAAACATTTTATTCAATAAACAATCAGGGGGCAGAACTCAGCTGTGGCTCCACAAGTTCCAATTTACTCTTGTTTATTGGACCCTTATGATGGTGCACACACACATCTGCTTTTGTGATGCTTCTGCATTCCCTTTTTGCATCTTTTTCTGGTCCTGGTTTATTTCTGATTTACTTTCTGTCTTCACCCTTTTCATTTCTGTTAGCTGCCTCATCATTCACACTCTTCAGCCATGGAGGTAAATGTTTAAAATTGTAAAACAAAGAAATTGTATTATGTAAATTCATACTTTTATTCAGCAAGGATTAAATTTAGTAAATTTAGCATCAAAAGCGAGAGTAACAGTAGTAACAGTAGTAACACTTTAGTATAGGGACCAGTTCTCACTTTTAACTAGTTGCTTATTAGCATGCTTATTATTAGCATACTGGCTACATCTACATCCCAAATTCTTTCCAATACCTAAACCTAACAACTCCCTTACTAACTATTAATAAGCAGCAAATCAGGAGTTTACTGAGGCAAAAGTCATACTTAATGGTTTGTTAATAGCAAGAATTGGACCATAAATTAAAGTGTGACCATAAAAGCATTTATAAAATTACAAAATATTTCTATTTTAAATAAATACTACACTTTGATGAATCTATTCATCAAAGAATTCTGAAAATAAAATGTATCACAGTTTCCACATAACTACTAAGCACAGCTTTACTGAGCAGCAAATCTGGATATTACAATTATTTTTGAAGGATTAGGTAACACCTAAGGCATATTAACTGGAATAATAATTAAACATGATAATTACATGGTAAGTACATAGTAATTACATTTTAATATATATTACAATAGAAAACCGTCACTTTTAATTTTTCATTATGCTTCACAATATTACTTTTATTACTGCATTTTTCATCACATAAAATTTGCCATTTTAGCTTGTTTTTCAGTTTTCAATTCTCATCTTTCAGCTCTTTCATCGTGAGTCTTTCCCAAGATTCGTACCAAAGGATTCCACATCCAAAGTCCAATTCTGTGTTGGCTAAGCTACGAAAACGAAACATATGGAGCTGTAATCACAACTGTGTACGAAAACAAATACTTGACAAGTAAAAAACAAGTGCTTACTGTTTTACCACTTCTAGTGTTCATTTATCTTGGAAACTGCAGTGATATGTACTTACTGGCATGTATTTTGCATCTTGCGAAAAGTTCCCACACGTATGTTTTCATCATGAGATTAAGTCTAAATTATTATGCTGGTAATATAATTTGTATATTTTTTTAAAATAAATAAATTATAGAAATGCAAAACTATTGTACTTTCACTAGTAGGTTCTGACTTTTGCACCCTACTGTATGTGTGTTTGTGCATGTAAAAGCTTTATCAATCTCTCATGGATAGTGTTTGTGTGTGCATGTAAAAAGTGCACATGCATTTTCTTACATGACTTTGCATATGCAAAATTGCACAAGTGGGCCAACTTGTCAATTTGTCTGCGCAACCAAGACCCAGATGGTATGCACAGCAGGGAACATATGGCATTACAGAGGGGACTACTAAAACACACAGCATGTGGACATACACTCACAAAGGGGGTTCAGTAGGTCAGCTGGATCCTAAGTGCATTTGATAATTTTGGTATTATGGATCTAAATCTTTAGAGACCATATCAGTGAGTGAGCTTACAAAAATCACTGAAGCTATAGAGAAATTGGACTGGATAAGTTTCTGGATGGATTCTGAATATGCATAACAGAATGCATGTTGCATGGACAAGTCTACCCACTGTCCTGTAACATATATAATAAATTGAAATGTTTATTACATTATTATTACATGTTTATTACATTAAACTATTACATGTGTATTACAATATTGCTTTTTTTTTTTGTAAGCATACTCTGAGATACTATACAGTAATGACTGTTTGTCAATATATAAAGTTAATGAATGAGGGAGACCATTCTCTTTCTTTGGGAAATATGTGTAGGCAACAACAGAGATTTGTATGTATGCATGTTTGTGAGGTTTTTGTACTCGGATGTCTTTGTGTCTTTCCTCACCTAGTTGACAACCCACATTCCAGTACGTCTGTGGGTTAAAGTTACTGGAGTCGATCCGGTAGGCAGAAGGATAGATCCGAGAGAGCTGTTGCTGGTTGAAAGTCAAGAAGCGCTCAGATCGATGGTGCACCAGGTGCTGAGCTCGTGTCTCACTAAACGACAGAACATTATAGGGCGATCCTGAGAAAGAAGGTGAAAGAAAGCTTGGGTTAGATGCATGTTCTTAAAACAGCCTTTGCTGGAAAGTGGAAATGGGTGGGCTGACATTATTTACAGCATATCTTCATAGTGAAAGTTATTTATTTATTTATTTATTTATTTTTTCAAAAACATCTATATTCCAAAACCTTGACAACAGGGATCAAAAACTTCCGACAGCGTTTTAGTGCCATGTAAAAAATAATAATAATAAAAAAATCTAAGATTATGAGATTAAAGTTGAAATTTTATGATAATAAAGTTGAAATATAACAAGAATAAAGTGAAAAATTACGAGAATAAAGTAGAAATACTATGAGAATAAAGTCGAAATTACGAGAATAAAGTTGAAATATGAGAATAAATCTAAAATATTACAAGAATAAAGTTGAAATATTACGAGAATAAAGTTGAAATACTACGAGAATAAAGTTGAAATATTTTGAGAATAAAGTCAAAATATTACAAGAATAAAGTCGAATTACTATGAGAATAAAGTCAAAATCATACGTCATACTCGTATGCACAATAGGCTAGAATATACTCTCAAAATATTATAACTGTAATCTCGTAATTGCTACGAATTATTGTAATTTTGACTATCTTCAAAATATTTTTACTTTATTCTCAAAACATTTTGACTTTATTCTCGTAATATTTTGACTTTATTCTCGTAATATTTCAACTTTATTCTCGTAATTTCGAATTTATTCTCTGAATACTGTGACTTTAATCTCATAATCGTAGATTTTTTTATTTTATAACATGGTACTAAAATGCTGTCATAAATAATCAGATAGGTAAAAAAGAAAAAAAAAATCTTACCCTCATCTAAACACTCCTGAGAAACCACAGAGTTGGTGAGAACCACCAGATCTGATAGATCTCTACTCAGCTTTATCGTTTTTCTTCTCCTTCCACCTCTACAAACAGACACAGAAAAATATAGGCAGTTTGTGAAACGTCTGACTTTTAGATGTAATGACATGCTCCAGGTCAGTTACACAATACAAAGAGGGAACAGTGACTAAAGAAATAGCTTATTTTCAGAAAATTACATCAAAGACCAACACAACAGAGATACAACCTTATGGATAAAAACACAAACATAAATAAACTACAAGCACATGAAAAACAATGCTCTGCAAAAAAAAAAAAAATCTTTTCTTAACCAGTAGCTATAGAACTCAAACTATAGAACACTGATAATGGTAAAAAGTGTTTTTTGAGCACCCAATCAGCATATTACAGTGATTTCTGATGTGACACTGAAAACATACTACAGGTATGTTAAGTTGTAATATTATTTTACAATACTCACTGCATTTTAATCAAATAAATGCAGATTTCGTGAGCAAAACAGGCTTCTTTCAAAAACATAAAAAAAAATGTACCAACCCAAAACTATTCTCAAACATGTGACACTATGAGGCTACATTCACACTCAGTGTGACTCAGATCTGTTTTTCTCATGACAGTGTGAACAGCACAAACCACATGGAATCTGATCTTTTCAATTCCGATTTGTGCCACTTCCATATGTGGTACTAAATCCAATACAGGTCAGGGCCCGTATTCACAAAACATCTTAAGGCTAAAAGTAGCTCATAACTTGCTGATTTAGGAGAAAATCTTAAAAATAATGGGCGTATCACTCCTAAATTTTTGCTCTAAGAGTATTTCACAAAGCATTTTAGGGCAAAAACTAGCTCCTAAATCTGTGAAATGTTAGGAGTAGTGAAGAGGACTCCTAAGTCACTAAGACTAAATCCCAAACTATCCTAAAATGGCTGTTGCCAGCAATCTGCCTCAGAACGTAAACATTTTAAAAACATTTGACGATAATGACCTTTTAAAAGGGTATCACCCTAAACGTTGGGGATATTATGACTGTTGTAGAACTTGTCAGGGACAATTGTCCTTTGATTATATAGAATGTGACCAATTAGCAGCAGAGACCAACAGGCAACATTACAGCTAAACCAGTATGATTCCCATTATAACCAGTAAAAACATTAAATAAAATTGTGATGGTTTCTTTTTTTTTTTCCAGCAGGGCTAAAATGGCTGTTGCTGGCAATCTGCCTCGGAACATAAACATTTTAGAAATTTTATTGGCACACATATGTTTTCCCATGCAACTTTTTTGGTTTTGGAGGTTATCCCAACTCTAAATTTTCCTCTGAATATATCCTTGTTTTCATTAACAAGTTAATATTCATTAACAAGTTCATTAACAAGGCAAGAAATAACAGCTGTTCTTGTGTCCAGTTTGGTTTTCTTTTACATTTACATGTCTTACTATCAGCTATGATTATTCTATTCTGTTAATTAAAAGGGTGTTTATATGCATAACTGCTAATTGTTTATGAGAAGCACACATGTAAGAGACTGACAATTAGCTGCACATATACTTGTTTAATTAGTGACAATTAGCCTGCATTTTAACATTTTTATTTCAATGTGGTTAAAGCGACCCCACCAATGCAATATTTACCCCCCGAAATGTGATTGGGATAGTTTTAGACTAGTTTTGAGAAGCAATTAGGTGGATTTTGTTGTGAAGACCTGGCAACCCTGTTCGTATTGTTTTCAGTTCAGAACCATGATCTGTTCACACTAGAAATCTGATTTTGGCACAGATTTAAAACAACAATGTAAACATCTACACGAAAAAATCAGACCTAAGCAAAAATATGAATTAAGCGGCAAGAATTGCAGTGTGAACGTAACCTAAATGACTGAAAATGTTCTCAGAGCTGATTATTCAGTGCAATTTCAAACACTTGACATGCAATTTAAAATGTTTGAAATGCAGATGTAAGCTCAAACACTAACAGCATCCTGTTTAATCAATCACTGCATCCTTACTGCACATGTCTAGACTAGGAAATCAGGGTGAAATTAAAGATAAAAAAGCCCCTTGCAGAGTGATAGCTTCATTACAAATGACTTTCCTCATGGTGTTAATGTAGCCCATTAAGCATACAAATGATGGCAAATTCTCATTAACATAAGACACTAACAATCTCTTCATGACTGCCACATTATGGGGTGAAGTTGTTCCACGTGCTTGCAATTATTTTAGTGCCTTTCAATGTAAATCTTTTCAGCACAAACACGCCCGCTATGTAAATTAGGTTCATTATACATCATAGCGACATATTCACTAAACTTAGGTCAATTTTCCAATTAATGCGGGTGGTAAATTGAATTTTATGTAATTTTAGGAGATGTTTTTACACTTTTTCTAACAATCATGGAAGCATTAGTTCATTAAATGATGATGAAATTAAGAAAAACTGATTCAGATGTCTGAATAGCAGTGCTGGAGTGATGCCTTTATTTTAACCTAGTGCTGGTCTCTCTTCAGAGACTGATGAAAAATTTGACTTGAAAAATATACAAAATCAAATTAAATGTAAATAAATAAATACAAATGTAATGAAAACAGAAAATTTGCAATATCTGTCAAAAAGTAGGATATACACACCTGTTAAACTGTCCACATGTTGGCTCTTGCTGGCCATCATCGTCTGTTTCAACACTCTGACATTTCAGCCTTGATTTCGAATGCCTCTGTGGAAACACACACATACACACACACACAAACACACAGCAAGCTAAATAAGTACATGGAGTGAATGTTTACTCCTTTGCTTTGGATAGGAGGTAATGAAATTCCTCCTACACAAAACTGAGAGGAACAGAATAGCTCTGGCCTGTTTTAAAGGGCATACTTAACATAACCACATGAGTGTGTGTGTAAGCAAGGATTAATACTTGCCAGACGTGACTAGTGTCCAAATCATGTCACTTTTTAGGGCTATGAGGAGCTATGTGTAACACTTAAAATAATTACAGGCTTTAGGCTCATTACTAACAAAAAAAGAACCTTTGAGACCTCATAAACACACGCAAAGACAAATGTCGAGAGTGGGAGGAAATATCACGCGCACACGAGAGGCGTGCCTGCCCACTTCCTGCAGGAATGACGGAGAAGATGGATGCGATCTACGGGAGACGAGAAACCGCAACATAAGCTGACAACCCTGATTGCTTTTTAATAAAGAATCAATAAAGTGTAGACAATAGACCATGATCAAACTTACAGGGATGCGGCCACAAGCTTTGTTTACTCGCTACATTGATTTGCTATTGAGGTGTTGAATTACACACCAACACGATTCAATATACGAGATGGAGATGAATAATGCGTTCAGCAAGTTTTTACGCAGAGGACGAAATATGAGAATGCCTCTAGAGCTCAGAGCTGTCATTATCCGTGTATACAATCATATGTGATCTTGAGGGATAAAATGACTATCAGATATCAAATCAACAGGTGTGCTTAATCAATGTATGAATTCTGTTATATAAACGGTTACAATAAAGAGGCTCAAAAGCATATTTGTCTGCCGACACTGTTCTGAGAGCAGTGATAGCAAAAATTATATATTTATTTAACATTTGAGACTGCAGACACACACAAAGAGGACAGAAAATAGGATAGTCCTGATTCTGCAGCAGAGAAAATGGAAAAAGAGAAAGAAAGAATGAACAAGAGAGAGGGAGAAAGACAGAAAAAGATGGTCTTTATTCTGACCTTGTGCTTGAGGTTGCTAATGAAGGAGCGGCTGTGGGATTTCTTCATGCCATCTTTGGAATTCTGGAACACACACACACACACACACACAATTCATTATAATAATTTCACAGACAATTTAAAAATACATAATACACAAAATGAGATGTTTAACAAAATGTCCAAGCTGCTACTCATATGTGGTGGTATACTCATAACTGCTACTCAAAAATCATCATAAGTGGCATAAACATGGTCTATATGACTCATGGACCAGGGCTATATCTGACCATTTTAGTGCCCTACTACAGTATTCCTTGGTCCATATTGGTATTTTTAAATAATGTAATAATCACAACACCGTGATTACGTAGCTTACTGCATGTTTCACGGCAGTTTCAAAGTGAAATGTCCAGAGAGTGGCGCTAAAACACACGTCCAATACGTGATTGTGGCACGTTCTTATTACGTCGGTACAGGCACGTATTGCTGCATTTTTATTATGCTACTTGAGGTGCTATTTTATCTTCCTTATGCAGATTTGAGCTGTTTTGTCAAACCGTAGTTTCACAGGGTTCGTACCGTATCTTCATCATTTAAGTGCAAAGCCGTATCACGTGAGCTACCGAGCAAACCTACTGATTTAGAAAACTCATGCATATGAAGCTGTATATGTGACATAACTTTCAGAAGTATCAGTTTTCAAATCGTGCAGGATGTTAAAATTGTTTTGAAGACATAATGTAATATTCTTCAAGTAAGAGTCTGAAAATTTGGCTTTATTAATCAAAACTTTGTGTAAATCATACTTTGTGTGAAAAGAAATAAAAGTTGTCAGAGTTTTACTGCCTCTAGTGTTAATTTCAACTGGAAACGGCAGTGATCTGTACACATAGGTACGTTGGTAACACTTTAGTACAGGGAACAATTCTCACTCTTAACTAGATGCTTATTAGCATGCATATTCATAATATATTGGCTATTTATTAGTACTTATAAAGCATATATTTTGTATGACCATATTCTACATCCCTAATCCTACCCAATACCTAAACTTAACAACTGCCTTACTAACTACTAATAAGCAGCAAATTAGTAGTTTATTGAGGCAAAAGTCATAGTTAATGTTTTGTTAATAGCAAGAATTGGACCTTAAAATAAAGTGTGACCGGTACTTTTTTTTTTTTCCAGTTTTGCAGAAATGTGTAGCGGCACGTATTTCCAATGAGCCTATGTTGATAAAAGATGTACTGAATGAAAAATAAGTTTACTTTTGCAACATTTTGTGGATCAAATAAAATTAAGTAAATTAAATTAATAAATTAAAAAAAAAAAACAAACTTTGGTTGTGGAAATCATCACTAGTTTACTAAATCATGCATTTTTTGATGACGTCATCAGATGACCATCATTCATTTAAAAATGATAAAATTTCAAAATTTCAGCACACTGTAAAATCAAATTAGTTGGGCTTACTTAAAAAAAAATCATGCAAACCGATAGCCTTAAAAAACGAAGTAAAGTGAAATAGGAATAGTATGTTGTACTGAGAAATGCTTAGCTAGTATACTTACACGAGAGTTCTAGTAACTAAAAAAGAACTATAGGGGGTACTTTAGGTTTACTCTCGACTTAGTATAGCTGCTCACTCACTCCCAGAGTGCATTGCGGCATGAATAAATTATGCAACTGCTTTGTTGTACTGTTGTTTTTATTTGATAATTTTATTTACTGTCTTGTGTCAGTAGTAGCACAACAAAGAGAAAATAAAATAATAAAATGGATATTGTCACAATTAATAAAAATAAATAAAATTTAATTGTTACCATTGTTGTGATTCGCATGCTGAATGTTGAAGCCTGTCTGTGACTTGATCACATTACCACAATTAAAGGATTGCCTCAACCCAATTAAGTTTCTCAAGGTGTTTATGAAGAACAATAAAATTGTAAAAGATCATAAATAAATATAAAAATACATTAGCTAATGAACTAGAATTAGAATTAGTTAATTAGAAGATCAGAAGGTTACCTTCTAAAAGCAACCTACTTATTACTTTTCTTCCTTTGAAATCAAAAATTATGATTTCATGTTGCATTGCTGCATCAATAGGAAGAAAATTATAATAAGATAAATAAAGTTCCAAGTGCCCAACCAAAGAGAACATTAATCACTATAATGGTAAGTAAAAAAAATAAAAATAAAAAAAACACACACACACACACACACACACACACAAACGACATTTTACGAAAATCAACATCAATTTGTGAAGTCAGCTTATGTGATGTTTTCTCAAATATTTCAGTTGTGTTGAAACAACTTTCAAGATGACTTTGGGAAATGAGTGAATGTAACTAGTGAAAAATAGCTGCAGATTAAGAATTGCCCTACCTCAAAAACTTTTCTTTTCTTCTTCTTCTGTTGTTATTTTGCAAATTAGCAACATATGAGTGCACTGCTTCCTCTCACTGGTTTATTCATGCCATCGGTTCCTTTGTGGCTGCTTGAATATTTTAAGTAAGCGTCACTCAAAGCAGTAAGTAAATTGTTTTACTTGCCTTGAAAGTAGCTGTAACTTAATAAAACATAGTAAGTATAGCAACTAAGTAAAGATAACTAATTATATCTAAGTAAGGTAAACTATTGGATTTTACAGTGTAGTCTGCTATGCCTAAAAACACCCTTGCCATGAACTATATTACAAGTCCTTCAAAAAAATATAACACCACAGTATTAAGAATCAAGTATATGTAAACTTCTGAACTGAGTCATTTTTATAAATTCAGCTATTATTTTCTCTTGTGGACTATATGTAAATGTCTTTTATGTGAAATATCTTATTCAGGTCAGTACTAATTAATAAATAACATGCATTTTGTATGACCCCTCTTATTTTGGTAAAATAATTAACATTTAGCAGATTCTGCAAGGTGTATGTAAACTTTTGACTTTAATATCCTTGTGTGAGGAACAGGATAATATCCAGTGATGACTGTCTATTTTTACTGCATGAAACAGAACAGCGTGATCATTCTACTAAAAAAAAAAAAAATGTGATCCACACGGTTTGTAAATGATGTCTTATTTCTCAGTTTTGATTGAACTCAAACAGTTGAGTGTCAAAATCTGTCCAAATGAGTATTTGTGGACACGCATGGTCAGAGAGACGTTTTTACATGCAGTGATGCATAAAATGAACACAACATTGACTTAAAATCATCTCCAGACAGACTCTTAATTTCAGCGCTCACTCAACAGTTCTCTCTTTTTATTTTTTTTTCTCATAAATATTATGCAGGAACACTGGAGGGGAGAGAAAATCCCTCTGTGCATTATAAACGGCACATCAAAATGAATGTTTAGAGAGTGCAAGTCTAATAATAGGGCAAGAAAAGAGGCAGAACGAATGCTAATTAAAGGATGCTCCATGTCTTTTTCTGGATTTCAAGACTAATGTGTGCGTGCTGATTAGGTATTCTAATTTTTTTCTTTCTGTTTTTCTTTCTTTCTTTCTTTAGAGCTACCTACTTTAGTAGTGGCCGCAATTGGTTTGTGTTTTATTGTTTTATTTAAGTACAGCTTCATGCATTATTATATCTTTCCACATAATTTGGAGGGCACACAGACTTGAAAATGAATCACAGTTAGAGTTACGTTACCTTGCGCAGGTTTCTTTGGAGGCCCTCATGGGTGGCACGGAGCAGCGCTCGGATAGAGAAACTGTCCGTGTCCTCTTTGTCCCCGATCTGTGACTCTTTCATCAGTGAGTCTAGTTTCTTCCTGATGTGGGACTCCACCTGGTGCTGACTGGGCCCATTGGACTAAAATGCAAAAAAAGGAGGGTGTCAAAAATGTCAAACAAGTGTTTTCAGATGACTACAACAAAATAGGCTCAACATTGAAACTCCACTGAATCACAACCTGTAAATATGATAAACAATAGATGTTTATATTTTCTATCGAGCGTTCAAAATACGGAATTAGGACAATGGGCCTATCCTTTCTGACACGCGTTGTACATGGTAGACCAATTGCATAGACGGGGTCATCTGACCAATCAGAGCAGAGTAGGCTCACAGAAAGGAGGGGCTTTGAGAGACTGAAACTTTGACATTAAATGCATATTTTGAGAAAAAGAAAGCATTGTTTGACCTTGCTTGTATGTAAACCTATTGTAGGAGACAATATTAGGAACCTTAAAAATGGCATAATGGGGCCATTTATAAGTATATAATTTCCATAATAAGTTCTCTTTTTAAAAGTATTCTAAAATGATATGGAATTATATGATTTGTTTTTACAGGGGTACACATGCAGTGTGAATTCTGTAACGTTTTATTATAAGTACTAAAATAAATATCCACTGCTTGTGAAGTGTGACAGAGGCCTAAGCGATGTGTGTTCTCCCTCTCTTCATTTCAACGGCTATTCATGAGTCATTTTATTAAAAATCAAAGCCTGGCATACTGATCTGAGAGAGCAATTAAGGAATGAGTCCTACGTATTACAAAAGCCAATTATGCACAAAAAAGGTTCAGTTTTGTTTTTGTTTAAAACCTTTTTTTTTTTTTTTGTACAGGTAAACTGATTTAAAATCTCTCCTCAGAAAAAGCAGCCGTAATGGCCTTCAACTTACAGCGGGGGCAGCATGTTTCTTGCATTCCCTGACACGTTTAAGTAGGCATGAAATGAGATGAAGCATAGAAACCTTTAATTGGCTCCCAGCAATGACTAGTCTGAGTGGATCATTAAACATTAATTACTCTTAACAAAACAACATGAATATTTTGCAAGGGTACATTAAAATGCTATTAAAGCATTCTTTATTCAAGAAGACAAAAAGTACTTAACTAGGAAACCAATTTGTTGTTAATATATGGGTCTGGGGGGAAAAATGAACGTGTTAAATATCCATTTCACCATCAAAATATGGACAGAATTGTCATCTGACTGATGAAAGAGTTTCTGATAATGGCAGCACTGCTGGATGGATCTCTTGGCAAATGGCCATGTTGTCAAACAAAGACTTTCCGCTGCCTATATAGAGGTGTTTCCACACAAACAGAAGCTCGCCAGGGGTTCGGGCTGTGATTGATCGGCTTTTAGAGACTGACACCAACAGCTCACTGTGAGTCAGAATGGTGTGAGGAAGCAGCCAGACAAAAAACTGGCTCCATCAAAACTGAGCGATTTTCATAGAAGGTGGAGAGGCAGAGAGAGACGCAGAGAAGGTGATAAAGTGTGAAAAGAAGGTGGCATAGCAGCACATGGAGAAAGTGAAACAACAGCTTGAGTAGTGGCAAAAGTGAAAAACGTAACATTTGACAGTGCAACATGATCTTATTGGTAATTCTAGGGCGGTATTTGTGTAGTAGCATTTTGTACATTTGGATTGACAGTGAAACAGACTATATCAATGGATGGATTAGAGGCATTTAGCACTTGCCTGGAGGCAAAATGAATTTATAAAAATGACCCTTTTCAAAAGTTTACTTAATACTGTATTGTTACCTGAATGATCCACAGCTGTTTTTTTTTTTTATTTTTTATTTTTTTTAGTGCTAGCTGTTCACGAGTCCCTTGTTTGTCCTGAACAGTTAAACTGCCTGCTATTCTTCAGAAAAACCCTTCAGGTCCCACAAATTCTTTGTTTTTTGTGTGTGTGTGTGTGTGTATTTGAACCCTTTAAAACAATGGGCCTCATTCATGAAACTTGCATAAATATATGAGAAAATGAGTAATTTGTGCGTAAAATAGACCTTCCCGAAAACTCTCCTACGGATTCACAAACGCTTTGTAAACGTCTGATTTGATAGTTAAATGTGTATGTTAATGAATTCCAATCTTTGGTAAATAGGGCGCCCGTGCACGCTCATTCCCACCTATGAATTACAGCTACGTGTGAGTCCAGGAAAGCAGTGGAATATTCCGGTCTACTTCCTCAGGTTTGGCTCCAGTATAATGCATAAATGCAAAAAAAGACTAATAGGCCACATGCCTAACAATAAATAAGTCAATAGCATGCATCCACCAAGTTTTCAGCTAGCTGAAAAAAATGTGAAGCGCTCTTCTGAAAATGACCAGCTGGTAGCGCTTGAGAACACTTTGGTGGCACAGCATTTTTCCAGCTGAGATGCTTTAGTTGCTATGATTTGGAATATCCACGGCAACAATGTTTTATTAGTATCTTATTTTTAAGAATTTTACTGAATATAAAAAAACAGTAACCAGCCATAATGACTTCTCCATTGTTGTAGGCAGTAGTTGTACAAGTAGGGTTGATCGGTTTTTGTCCCGCCCCTCCTCTATTTACGGCTGGGTGAATAGTGACAGTGACGAGCGCTGCGTTTTACAGTTAAAAACCAAAAAAAAATTCAAAAAGAGGGCAAGGTCAAATGAACTTGTCATTTTTATAGCAGTGCATTTAGTGTCATCAGTTGCCAAAAAGAACACAGAACATTTTAAGCACTATTTACATGTAGTAGGGAGCAAGTGTACATTTCTTTCGTACCAACTAACATTTTGAAAATACAAACATATTCATGAATTCAAAAGATTACGGCAGAACGGCTTTATGAACGATTTACACACAAATTTGTTCTGCTTGTGTTTTATGAATAAGACTGTAGTGTTGGGCGATATGCTCAATTTTCATATCGTCCTATCGTCAGCCTGTGAGATCGATGATACACAATATTATCGTGATAATTTATTTAATTATTTATTTAGTTTCATTGCCGGCGTTGTGCCCATTTTCGACCCCTGCCATATTATTACCCCCTCTCGTTGAAATCGCTACCTGATTGTCTAATCCTAACCCCACCCCTAACCCTAAACCCACCAATACTACTTGGGGTAGTAATCTAGTGGGGTCAGGGGTCAGAATTCGACACAACGCCGGAGAGTGAACCAACTCCAGTATAAGGCTAAAAGCAGTCTAATGTTTTAAATATGACTCAATTTGTGTTTAACATCATAACAATTTAATAAAAATACAATATAGTTACATCACTGTATGATGAATAAATCTCTTAACCCTTATTCACTACACACATCTATGGTGTGAACGTGGGGGGGTTGGGTGTGCTACTACTGTGCCCCCCCTTTTTCATTCTCTCCCCTCCTTGCTGAAGGTGATCGATTTTGAAAGTGAAAGTGAAACCGAAAAAACTACGTGCATAAGAAAGTGACTGCACGCAATCACAGATTGCATGCTTCCCACCCAAAACACCCCCTCCCGCTCAACATGACTTGTGCCACTGATGGAGGTGCCCTGGCACCAGCGCTGCAACGCGGCTGGAGCTGATCGTGGCCGTTCTAATCAATGCTTGTGTTTATACCAGCCACCTCGTGGCAAGTTTCTGAAGCATCCCAGAAGTGGCTCTAGCCACTGCATCACTAAAGTTAGGTGCCTAGTCTATTTTTGATGGATAACAATAATAATAATCATCTTGCTATGGTCAAAGGCATCAGCGATAGGCGATATCTTTGACTATCATCGATAGTCAAAGGTTCAAACAAAGGTTCAAACACTTACTGATGCTTCAGAAGGAAACACGAGCCAGGGGTGTAAACTTTTGAACAGAATGAAGATATGTACATTTTTCTTTCATTTTGCATAAAAAGTAACATTTACAATGCTCAGTACGATGATTACGATGATCAATATCTTTCAGTGCCTATCCAAACAGACAAAACATGTAAACGTACATCTAAAGTATAAATATGAATGAAATCACTCTGCTGAGTATGTATATGAGTGTGTGTTAGCGATTAGTCACTATGCTCAATCCTGATCAGTGTGTGTTACAGTCTTACCATGCTATTCTTCAGCTTGAAATCATCTTCAATCTCATCAGCACTGTCGTCGTCTGACACCTCACCCTCTTCCGCATCTGCAGACAGGTACGGAGGAAGACGCTTCCCCTATAGACAACAACAGGAGGAATGAATGCTTTCATAACCTTTTTTTACAGTGTTTGTCAGCAAACACCACCATTATTGACTGTTAGATAGTGTTTCACCTCTCTTTAAACAATCGACAGCACCTTAGAGCCTGTGTGTGTTGACACAGCACCTCAGATATTGATACTAGAATTAAATCCATACTAATGACTGCTGGCCACAGATGAAAGTGTAGTATGCAGTCTTAAGGATAAGCGAAGTAACATTTTCTTTCTAGGAAGCCTGAAATGTAATGTTTTGCTTTAGTTTGAGTCACCGTTTTGTTTTATTCCTGATAAGATACACAACTTACTTTTAGCTGTTATTTACAGCAGTGGGCTGTAAAATCTTAGCCTGAGGATAAACAGTGTCTTAGACACTTCAGAGCATTGAAACCCGTTTAAGGGTCATTAAACCTAAACCTCGAAACACAGACCCTTGACTCGTCCTTGTCTGTCGGTCTCTCTCACAAACACATTTGTGTGAGGGCTAGTGGGAAATAAGAGTTGCTGGTGGAGGGACAAGATGGAGGGAAAATCAATCCCGTGCTTTTGACCTCTAGAGTTTGCTGAAGCACAGGATGAGTGCTTTCGTCTGGCGGAGGGAGCTGACACTGTGACATGTTTAAGTGTGTGTGTGTAATCAAAGGAGACCCGTGTTTGAGTGTGGGGAGATTTACTCAAGTGTGCTCCAATCACAAAGAGCCCCTGCTGGGTTTAAGAGTCTGCCGTCATTGTTTGCTCAACTGGGAGGGTCCTGTAGGGTAGCAGGCTGGCAGTGCCATCTGTCTTGACCTGTTTTACTAATGCCAAGCTCCTTGCTGGTACAGTGACGTCCGTATTTACAGAAAGCAATACCCTCTTCTCATCTGACTGACCACCTGTCATCCCATTATTACCTTAAAGAAATAGTTTAGCTAAAATTAAAATTCTGTCATCATTTACTTATAAAATGTCTCTGCTCAGGTGATTTCAAGGACTAAAAAGAACAAAAACAGCTTAAGGATGTCTACACATTCTTTGTTTCCTGAAGCCAAATAATATCTTTGTGTGAGTTTGTAGTAAGTTCTTGATTAAATTAGTTCACATGTAAAGAGTTAATCAATGCTTTGTTAACAACTTATTAACCATAAACAGTTTTTTCTTTAGATTAGGTAACAGAAAATGGGAAAATGTCATTAATTAGATGCTTTAAACCAACTATTACTTTTACTTTTATATTTTTACAGTTTGTACAGTATACAAACCATTACACCTATTAAGATTCCCTATAAACCACAATTAATGTTCAACAAAGGTTTTCAATAAAAATAAAACAAAAAAATTCTGTGACCTAATCTAAAGTGAGAACTATTCGCTCATTACCAATTAACAATTCTTTTACTAAGAGCTAATTAAACAATTATAATTGTGTTAATTACAGTGATAATGAATGAAGAACTCATTATTTGTATGGAGTCTATTACTTTATTAACTAAACTATGAATCAACTATAAGGGCCAGTTTTACTAAACAGGGCAAATTAGCACGAGAACGGAATTCTAAAACAACACAGATGGGAGAGGAAATTTCTGCGGGTGATTTACTAACAATGCGCAAATTAAAGAACACAGACTCAACATCTTATTTACATATTGACCAACACAATATACTAAGTGCAGCGCAAATTAGGGTAGTCCCAAAAAAAAAAAAAAAATGAAGAAGCCACAGTACGTTGAAAAGATACGGAGGCCAAAAAATGAAGGTTTGCTTGAAGGAAGTTTTGATAGACCTGGTATTGCATGACTCCTAGTTGAGGGTTCCAAGTTGTCTTTTATTTCCTGAAGCGAATTAAATTAACTTGGCAAACGATATGTTTGGATAATGTGTTCTTCTGGCATTTCAAATAAATAAGCACATGTGGAAAAAATCATCTCCCTTCTACCATGTGCTCTCTGTTCTCTACAGTGCCTCCTCCTAGCAACAATAACTGCAGCCATTTCAAGCGCGAAATAGTTTAAAACGTTTTTTGAGCGTTAAATAATGCCGCAAATGCCAGTAATTTAACAAGCGCAAACGTTAGTAAAATGCATTGTGTGAATCATTTGAAGTTCCCACCCGTCCCTCCCCATGTTGTTCCTGCAGCACGTGGACGTACCTTCTGAAAGGGGGGGGCGAAATTTCACACCCATGGACTCTCTGTGTGTGTTTTCTCCCCATGTGCTTCATGACCAATTTTCCCTTGTGTCTAATTAGTCACTTGTTTCACCTGTGTCTCGCTAATTACCCCTCGTTTAGCTGTGTATTTGAAGTGTGGTCTGCCCCATGTTCCCTTTTCTGGTGTTGAACATCTTGAAGTGCTACATGTGTCTCCTGCCTGCCTTGTATTACCCATGCAGTGGATTAATAAAGACTGTTGTTTGTGACAGTAGCAAACCCTGACAATTCTGATGCACGTAAGAGACACATTATAAAGGATTGTATAAATATATCACTGGAACTTTGCATTCATTACATTTATTTTGTGTTTCTATTTTGTGTTCTTTATGTATGTATTTATTTCTTTATGCATGTTTTTATTCTAGGGCTGTCAATTTAACACATTAATTATGTGCCAATAATTATGGGAAAAAATTGTTTAAAATTATTAACTAATTTACGCACCCCGCTGACAAACATGATGCAGGACGATGACTGCCTGTGTGATGTAGCTTATTAGAATTCAGTTAGTTATGTGCCTCTAAAATTCAAGATACAAGGACAAAAAATGTCCCTGAATGAGTTTTTGTCGTTCAGTTTAGCAATATCACAAGCAAACATGCATTTTTGTTTTCACACAAAATATCTGCACAACTGCAAATGTGATATTGTTGTTTTTTTTTTTATTCAATTAATTAAAAAAAAAATGTAATTCAAATTATGTCATTAATTACTTATCCACATGTCATTCCAAACCCATAAGACCTTCATTCATCTTCAGAACACAACTTAAGATATTTTTTATGAAATCTGAGAGCTGCATAGAAAACTACCACGTTTAAGGCCCAGAAAAGTAGTAAGGACAAAGTTAAAATTTTATGAAGCTACGAGAACTTTTTGTGCGCAAAGAAAAAAATAATAGCAACTTGTAATAGTTTTGTGGTGCTCTCGTGAATGTGTTTTGAAGACTGACGTGGGAGAGATTAAATTCTTGTAAAGTCATTATTTTTGTTTTCTTTGCATGCATAAAATATCATAAAATATCTTAATTTGTGTTCCGTAGATAAATGAAGGTCTTATGCGTTTGGAACAACATGAGGGTGAGTAATTAATGACAGAACTTAAATTTTTTTGCATGAACTAACCCTTTAAGGTTTCAAAGGACTTTCAAAGCATGATTCTTTATGGAACCTTACCAAAAGAGCTTTAACACACACACAAACACATTTTTGCTATTGTTACAAAGTGAAGAACCCATTTGTGGTACTGTTTACATCCGTTTTTGGAAGAGTGAGGTGTTGGTTGCACAGATCAGTGTAAGTGTGTGTGTGTAATTGAATACATGGTTCAAGAGGACATAAATGTGTATAGTAACGTGTATTACAACATAAACTTAGGTATTACACCGTAAAAACTTGCTGTGTCCATGTAAACCAAATGGCTTAAAAATTTTGTTTTTGAAATTAAAAAATGTCAGAACTTTGCTGTAGCGGTTGTGTTAGGTTTAGGACAAGGAAATATGAAAATATGAAAAAAAAAAAATACATCTATGGAGAGTACCCATAAAAGTATCTTTCTGAGTATCTTTCCCAGCTTGCTAGACTATGAGAGTTAACCCCACTCCTTCACTTCTGTATTACTCAACTTTCAATCCTCTAGCACATCTTGTTCTAACTAACACTCATTCTCCCTTCACATGTTCTGACAGCTCCTGTTCATCTCTATTTTTATCACCAGAAAAAGAATTTCATCATTGGCTAGAAATTCTGTGCCAACCATTTAAGGGCTCAACCACCATAACAATTTACATTTGCAAAACCTGTCTGACCAACTAGATAACTAAATCTCACTATACAGTACAAATGGCACTAAAACTTATAAAATTGTAGTCCACTTCCAGTTCCTCATATGTAACCCTGGATCATAAGTAGCATGGGTATATCTGTAGTAATAGCCAAAAATACATTGTATGTGTTAAAATTATATTTTTTTCTTTTATGCCAAGAATCATTAGGATTACAGATCATGCTCCATTAAGATATTTTGGAAATTTTCAACTGTAAATATATCAAAACCTAATGTTTGATTATTAATATGCACTTCATTTGGACAACTTTAAAGGCGATTTTCTTCCAGATTCCAGATTTTCAAATAGTTGTATCTCAGCTAGATATTGTCCTATCATAACAAACCATACATCAATAGAAAGCTATTTTATTCAAATGACGTATATATCTCACTTTTACAAATTGACCCTTATGACTGGTTTTGTATTCCAGGGTCACATATTCGTAATGGCATTTAATTAATAAATTTGATCTACTGCTATATTGTTGTTTTAAAAGTGACATTCAAATCAGTATGTAAATGATCTGTTTTATTTATCTGAAAACTGGACGGCCTGCATACTGGTCATTTTTTTGGTGTGCAGTCAAGACTGTGCTGGTTCACCAGTTAGACCAGCACCAAACCAGAACTAACTAGTCTATACCCGTGTGTAAATTTAAGCTGGGTTTAATAAAAGATATAAAGAAAGAACAGTGGACAAAAGCAGGAAAAGGAAAAGAATACTTGAGGATTTGAGGTTTTGGTAGTTCATGCCAAACCTTTATAAGTATCTTGCCCTTCAGGGAGTTCGGACTGGGAAGCTGCTTGTGGTCTTTGTTCAGGGCCTCCCCCACATCCAGCTTGTCTCCGAAGATCTCTTTCAGGTGCTGAGCTATCTTCTTCTGCTGCTGAATGCTGCAGTGATTCTCTATGGACAGGATCACTGGGAACCTGACGCAGCAGGAGACAGAAAAGAGAAAGGATGAGGGTGACAGTAATCACAAACCAGGGAACAGCTAGAACAGTCAGCAGCTGCTCCCTGCCTCCAGAGCCTTACCCCGACATTAACCTTTTATCCGTATTTCTTTCATTTTGACTCATCTTCACTGTCATGTGCTCTCTCTCTCTTTTGCTGTCTCACTTTTCCCTTTTTCCTGTCTGTCTGTCTTTGGTTTGACTGTGTCTCTTTTTACTTTTCCTTGTCGTTCCTTGTTGTCTTGCTGATCCGTTTACTTCATAGTCTGACATCTCAACATTGCATAGTCTAACAGTTGCTCTAACAAGGTGTTTCCAAAAGCATGTGAGAAAACACATTTTACAATGCAAAAATCTTTCTCATAATCAGTGTTTGTGCCTTGTTTACCGATAAACCTATCGAAAAATCTTTAAATCAAGATTAATATGCTTGAATTGATAGCTGCATGTGCTAAATATCAAAAGGGTGTACACATAAATTTCAGAATAGAAAAAAATTAATACTGTGCTCTATGAAAATTATAGAATTAGATTTAGACAAGCTATACCTGAATGTCAGGTACCTAGAAATGAGGGAAACCCTCTGGATTTAACAAGCGCTACATTATGAATGACATTCCTCTCGCACACAAATATGCACACGTACCGTGAAAAAACAAGATAATCTGAAAGAGGAAAATGGGAAGATAAAAAGATGCCCTGTAGGGCTACAGTGATAGCACTGCTGTCTCAGCAGGTGTCATGGGATTTGGTGAGTGTAATTTGCATGTGATGTGCATGTGCTAAAAGGCTCATTTGCTCCATTATGTTGAGCCATTAGCTGAAACAGGTGGCTGTTTAATGATAAAACACTATTAAAGAAACAGACAGGTAGCTTTCCAGGAACTGGTACGGAAAGTTCCCCTCAATTATTATATTGTACTTCTCCTCATGGTGAAAAACAAAACAATTTTCCACAACAAATCAAATATAATTTGAAGTCATGCACCTCATTGAGGTGCCTTATCTGGTAATAGTAAGTATAAGAAGACAAAGCGAAAATAGGGTCTGGAAGCCCATCTGAATTGTTTTTGAGATAACAGGCTATTACACATAAAAACAGACAGCAGTCTGACACAAATGAACACATATGAGTATTTTTAGGAGGCAGTAAGCAATTTTGTATTATGAAGCTGTATAGTAATGTTTATTGGAATTAGGGTTGGGTATCGAGAACCGGTTCCATATTTCTAAGAAGCGAGTATTCGATAAGACACGTATATTTCGGTTCCACTTAACGATTCCAGCAGTCGCATTTTAATGTAATTTTAAAGTTTATAATCAAACGTTTTAAGCGCAGGAAGGGAAAGAACTTGTGCAATGTTTGTGTGCAGCGCACACATCTGAATCGCGAGCACTGTGAACAGCGGCAGTCCCAGTGCGGGTTTCTAGCCTGTGTCCAATCTCGAACCGTTCCGTGCATTTCCACTGCAGAAAGATAGTTCTCTTTCACATTTACCGCCCAATATGCACAAAAATATGTCAGTATATCATCATAAACATGTTTTGTGTCAAAAAGTGAAGGTAAACAGATGAGAAAGAGAATGAATGTGTAACAGTATTTTTAGATTTGCGTGTGTTTGCTGTTAAAGTGACAGCAGCTAATAAATGTGCTGCCTGTCATTAATGTTAATCCAAGAACAAAAAAATCATTCACTGATCTTGACTGAATATCTTTCGTAACTTTAATGAGGATTAATCTATATTTTATTTCTGAAAAGAAAACTATGCAGTGCTTTTAAACTTTTGATTTAAATTGTACCTGTAATTTATTCAGTTGCATTTATTTATGCTATTGCTCATTTATTTGCTTGTTCCTGTTTTATTACTGACTGTTTACTTGTCTTTAAGAAGTTAAAGGAGATGTCCACTTCCAAAACAAAGATTCACATATAATGTACTCACCCCCTTGTCATCCAAGATGTTCATGTCTTTCTTTCTTCAGTCATAAAGAAATTATGTTTTTTGAGGAAAACATTTCAGGATTTTTCTCCATATAATGGACTGGTATGGTGCCCTGATTCTGAGCTTCCAAAATGCAGTTTCAAACGATCCCAAATGCAGCTGTAAACGATCCCAGCCGAGGAAGAAGGGTCTTATCTAGCGAAACAATCGGTTATTTTCATTTAAAAAAATGCATTTTAAATACTTTTAATCTCATACGCTCGTCTTGCCCTGCTCTCCCTGAACTCTGTGTATTCTGGCTCAAGACAGTTAGGGTATGTCGGAAAACTCAGACACAGTCTATGCAAAGTGAACATGCAAAGAAGATCAAACACCCAAGGTAAAACAGCGATATAGGACATTTTTTAAGGTGAGGGAGAATATGGGATGGGAGTTTTTCAACATACCCTAACTGTCATGAACTGGAAAAAAACAGTCCAGGCAGAGTAAGTCAGGACGAGCGTTTGACATTAAAAAGTATATAAATTGTATTGTTTTATGAAAATAACCGATCGTTACGCTAGATAAGACCCTTCTTTCTCGGCTGGGATCATTTACTACCACATCTGGGATCGTTTGAAGCTGCGTTTAAACTGCATTTTGGAAGTTCAAAATGGGGGCACGATAGCAGTCCATTATATGGAGACAAATGCTGAAATATTTTCCTCAAAAAACATAATTTCTTTACGACTGAAGAAAGAAAGACATGAACATCTTGGATGACAAGGGGGTGAGCAGATTACATGTGAATCTTTGTTTTGGAAGTGGACTTCTCCTTTAAAGTTTGAAATTATATTATTCCAGTTGTTTTTTTTTCTGTGGTATTTTTTGTTAAAACCATAGGCAAAAGTTCCTTTGAGGCTGAGTGCTCTGTAGGCTGCTGATTTTTACTCATGTTTTTCAGCTGCAACAGAAAGCTTTGTAAAAATACAGAAAAAAATAGTTTGACCTCATTTTTTATTGACTTTTTATGTTATTGAAATCAAAACTAGGAATCGTTAGGAATCGGAATCTATAAACAGAATCAGAATCGGAATCGATAAAATTCAAACGATACCCAACCCTAATTGAAATACTAGCTTACTGTATATTATGTATATTATAGTACAGTTTTTCTAAGTATTATGTAAGATGGTATGTAATATGTGATGATAAATGCTTAATGGAATGGAATTAAATGGAATTATGCTACATTGTTGTCACATGATTCCACCAAGCTGTATGTGTTAGTCAGTGAAACATTTATCTTTTAGGGCCAGATTTACTAAACAGGACAAATTAGGGTTAGAAAAGCACCGATGGGAGGGGAAAATTCTGCAGGTGATTTACTGACATTCCACACATTAAAGAAAACAAAAGCAACATCTCCTTTCCATAATGACCAGCGCAATCTACCAAGAGCAGCACAAAATTACCGCCTGCTTTAAGACATGCTAAAAAATAGCGCAAAAACCAGTAAATTGACGAGCGCAAACGTTAGTAAATCACGTTTCATTATTATTTTTAAAACCGCCCACAAATTTGGCATCTAAAAGGGAAACTCCTACAAATGCATATTCAGTAAGGTCAGGTACAAAAATAACTGTATCCAAACCTTTTCAGCGCTATTTTTTTACTGCATGACTTCAGTAAATCCTGCCAACAATATTTTAATGCCAAAAGACGGTTTGCACTGTGATACATCAAAGTACCGTTCCTTTCTTTAAATGTAAAATTACTTAAGGAACTTTCAAAAAAAGAGAACATATGGCTCTTTTAAATGAGCATTAAATGGCTTTGCTGTGCCCACCAGGGATAGTTTTGAAAAGCTACAATGAAAATGATGACTGATTTCCTGACATCAGCTAATGACTGATCATAAACGACTTTTATAACCAAAAGAAGAAAAACTCAAGAGAGAAGGAAGTACGCACTCATTGTTTACAAAGGCATATTTGTTGATGGTCTCAATGACGGACTTAAAGGTGATCTTGGAGGTCAGGGTGTAACCATGTTGAACCATAGGCTCCCCATCTGGACCATCCCAACAGTCCACTGTAACACAAAGCATAGTCACAAACAGGGTTCAAAAATAACTTTTTTCACATCCACTGGACAAGATATATTTGGTATATATCCACAAGTTTTATCTTACCCTCCACACAGCGGCAGCCGGCCTGCAGGACCCAAGCATACATGTCTGTCTTGGAGTGGGACAGCAGCTGATCTCCAGTCAGGTAGGTGTTGTGGGAAGAGGCAATAAAATAGTTACACAGAGGTTGATCCATGTCTTGATTGACTTCGTTGTGCTGAGGGTTGAACACATCACAGACTGGACTCCGCATGTAGTTGGTGAACCCTACATAGCGAAAGCAGACACAAAACAGCTGTACATTTTTTTTTCATTTCTTTAAGCTATATATTATATACACTACCAGTCAAAAGTTTTTGAACAGTAAGATTAATGTTTTTTAAAGAAGTCTCTTCTGCTCACCAAGTCTGCATTTGTTTGATCCGAAGTACAGCAAAAACAGTAAATTTTTCAAATATTTTTACTATTTAAAAAAACTGCTTTCTATTTGAATATATTTTAAAATGTAATTTATTCCTGTGATTTCAAAGCTGAATTTTTAGAATCATTACTCCAGTGTGGTAAAGGGAATAATGAGAAATTACAATAAAATACAAGAAAAATACATAAAAATAAAATCAATGGAATTCGGATGGCACCCAGTGAATGTTTGTGGTATAACGCCCTAAATAAAATCTCACAGGAACCTCAATTTTTATGTCAACTTCAAATTTGGAACCTAAATTATTTAGACATAAGGCTTTGATTGATATTTTTTAATGCAAAAATATTTTGTAAAATATACATTTTATATGAAATAAAAATTTTAATTTAAATTTAGTAAAAATATTTCAAAATTGTACTGTTTTTGCTGTACTTTGGATCAAATAAATGCAGGCTTGGTAAGCAGAAAAAAAAAGCATTAAAATCATACTGTTCAAAAACTTTTGACTGGTAGTGTAGTGCTACAAAATCAAACCAAACCAAAAACAAACCGTGCAACATGTCTTTCAAAAGATCACATTGTAGTCAAATGATTAATGATGCACTGCTAAAATATCAGTTGTTACAACCATAAACAATCAACTCTGCCAAGAAAATACGAGAACATCAGACAAAAGGGGTCATAGCAAAATTGCAGAGTCCAACAGTGGCATCATTCCAGTGACTTTTTAAAAGCCTAAATGTCTTGCTCTCTTTCAAAAATGCAGTTTTAGACAAAAAGACAGCTGTGTGCAAGTGGAATGCAGCAGATGTGTGCTGAATGAATTAGTTTCAGCTTGACAAGCCACAAATGGAAAACAAGTCACTAAGAAACACATCATACATTCAATTATGGAAGCGGGACACACACACATAAAACAAAAAACTATTGCAAATTTGCAACAAATACCATGTATAAAAAAAGACAGAAAGATAGGCCCTGTTTACATATGAAGAGTTCAGATGCAAAACCAGCTAAAGGCCACCTTGGTCAAAAATGAGATGATGCTGAGTGAATGCTTTTGACACATAGTATATGACCATCAAATACTTTTACTTCAAACTCACTAAATCCCAGCCTCACCTCAATTAGAAGTGCGGGAACTTACATAGAAACCTATTCACAGGAGCCTGATAAAAATGCTTATTTTAAAGAAAAATGTCAGATGGATTTTGAGGATTTTACATCTGAACTCTTCATATGGTATTAAGATGTGGTTTTGACAATCCAATCACAAGTATACAATGCTCAATACAGGTATAAATAGCATCTGAAATGTTTTGTATTTGTCCTCTTCTGGCCACTCCAGTCAAATGCGAAAACACATTTGACTTGATTGCTTTTGCAGTGAAGACGCTCATGTGGTCGAATGTGTACAGTATGAACAGCAACTAAAGACCACCTCCTCTCTGCCTACTGACCTAATTCTTAAATGAATGGGATTTAAACTGCCAGCTGAAATCGTAAGTTTGGTTTGAAGACGAAAAAATGTAAAAAGCACTTACCAGTCCTGACTCTAACACAAACTTACAGCATTCAGCATAGTTCAGAGCGGCTATAACAAAAGCTGATGTCCTCTGTATCATATTCCATTGTCTCCTTTCACATTCATATGTAGACTGCACAAGCTTATTTCACAATATTAAACTGAAAGATCATACATACACCTGCCCACAAACCCTCTCTTTAAAGAAATTAGGGAAGTGGTCAAAAATGAACAAAAGCCATATATTAAAACACACAAAAATGTGTCTCCCTTGTCTGCTTGTGATCTGGTCGACCAAAACGCACCTTACTGTGTGTAGACAGATAGATAGACAGACAGACAGACAGACAGACAGATAGATAGATAGATAGATAGATATAGTCTTTTCTATCTTACACTGATGTTGGAGATCCAGAGGATTATTAAGGGCTCACACACAGCAGGCAGAGTCAATCAGTTCCACCAGCTTTGCTCTAACAGGAAGCCAAGCTGAACTGAGCCCCTGTGTCTTATTTAGCTTAAGGGAAAAAAGGGTGGCCAGTGCTTCACTGTCAGTGGACAGTGCTCATGGACCCAATCAATAAAGCTCCAAAAAGATCAGATGAAGTTTCACGGCATACACGCGCACACAAACAGAAACTTAAAGATCAGAACAGCCTGTTCTGCTGTCACCACCTTGCCATGTAAACAGTAAAGGCATCTCTAATATAGTGGATGTGGCAGCAACCAAAACGAAGTACCAACATACAGCTTTAGTAGATGGTTTCACAAACATACTTCCTGCCACAGCTAAGCTATATATTCTATAGGTTCTGCAGTAGGTTGGCATTTATTGGAGATGCAGACACAAATGCTAAACGAATAAACATGACACTGTTTCATGACAGCTCACAGCTGTTTAACTGGTGCTGTTTAAAGCAGTAGTCCACCCAAAAAATGAAAATTCTGTCATTAATTACTCACCCTCATGTCATTCCAAACCTGTAAGACCTTTGTTTATCTTCAGAACACAAATTAAGGTATTTGTGATGAAATCCAAGAACTTTCTGACCCCGCATAGACAGCAACACAACTAAAATGTTTCTTGGCCCAGAAAGTCAGTAAGGACATTATTAAAATAGTCAATGTGACATCAGTGGTTCAACTGTAATCCTATGAAGCCACAAGAATACTTTTTGTGGACGAACAAAACAATAATAATGACTTCATTCAACAATTTCTACTCTTCCGCATCAGTCTCTGTCAGCATTCATGAGAGTATCACAACACGTGTGTTGTGCTGCTGACACAGGAAACGGTGTTCTGACGTAGAACCTGGATGTGCTGCACTTTGTTTACAAGCAGACATAGACACGTGCTGTACACAAAACACGTCTGAAGATTTTGACAGAAGGGATGACAGAAGGCAATTTTTTATCCAGCCTTACTTATTTGAACCAGAATCAGGGTTGCCAGGTTTTCACAACAAAACCTGCCCAAATGCTACTTAAAACTAGCATTGCATTTCGAGGGAGGTCCCACCAGTAAAAAAATTGCATTCCGGAGGGTAAAATACATGTTTTTGGCGGGGTTCAGTACAGTCAAAGATTGTCTTACTATTGGGAGATGAGAGGGTCTGTATTGCTTACTACTGGGGAAAGCGTAACGGCTAACTTGGATCACATGTGCCTTGATAACCAATCACATTACAGCCTTAATGTCACTGAAATTCAGTTCAGAATTGTGCGATACTCAATCACCGTTTATGGATACCATAGGAATGAATGGGAAGTGCTGTAAGCTGAATCCCACCTGTCGAAAAAAGTCAGTGACTTTTCTTATAAAACAGCATTTTTTCAGTGTAAACAGTTTAATCCAAAAATATTGTTTAGTGTAAAACTCATTGAAAATTAGCCGATAGGCAGTTGATTCATTAAATCCTTCCTCTAAAAAGCTGTTAAAATGGCCTCTTTCCCAAACCCGAAGCGTTAGCTTCAGCCGTTACGTTTTTTCATTCAAACGCACCCCCTGAGATTTCAACCTAAGACAGGGTCTGCAGCATTTTTGAAAGTCTCCATTTTCGTGGGTCAAAAATGCTGGAGTAGTGTAAATGTCAGGTATAACAGTAGTAAAAGTTATGCGTTTTAAAACTAAAAGGCACTAGTGTAAACATCGCCTCAGAGAGAGATGGAAGTTGTACATCAGAACGCTGGTTCCTGTTGTGGTACTCTAGTACTTGTAATGCAGCAGAGACTGACGCGGAAGAGAAGAAATTGTTGAATAAAGTCATTATTTTTGTTTTCTTTGCCTACAAAAAGTATTCTCGTAGCTTTATAAAATTAAGGTTGAACCACTGATGTCACATGGACTATTGTCCTTCCAACTTTTCTGGGCCTTGTACGTGGTAGTTGCGTTTCTATCTATGGATGGTCAGAAAGCTTTTGGATTTCTTTAAAAATACCTTAGTTTGTTTTCTGAAGACGAACAAAGGTCTTACGGGTTTGGAACAACATGAGGGTGAGTGTTCATAGTTTTCATTTTTTGGTGGAATAATTCTTTAACAATGCTTTCCATAACCTCTACTGATTGACCTTAAAATAACATAATTAAATGATTTGTTCTATTACACACATGATCAAGAATAGCTTGAGTCTAGTTATTCAGACACTCTGTCTGGAGTTTTCTGGAATAAATCTAGGAAAATAGGGAGGGAAAGAAAAACTGAGTGTGGCCAAACATAGTCCTCACCTTCGATTCCAAGAACTCCATTCTGCTTGTTCTCCTCAGAGACTTCAAACTTATTGATTATGTCCATACAGTACTCAGGGGTCACATTGGACATCTGTGAAGAAGCAGAGAAAGAATGAAAAGAGAGGGTCAACCTCATGTCACTCTTCCAGATAGGATCCATAACATGTCAATCATTTGGTCTCTAAGGGTCACCTCCTTTTAAAGTAAGATCACAAAAACCCTCCAAACTGCCATTCTGTCACTAAATGGCTTTATCCTTCTGTTTTGTCTGCACCCTTTCCCTCTTTTCACAACTTCCCCCAGGGCTTCATGGCCCATGCGTGGGCAGAGAGAGGGAGCAGAGGCACAGAGAGGCTTTTTTAGCATCACACTGGGGCTGTTCATAGCCTCAGCTGGAAAGCCATTACAATGGCTGATAGAGAGGCAGAGCCTTTCACTTTCTGATTCCTAAAGCATGCCCAAGATATTGAGCTGGAATAGGAAAAGAAGTACAATAAAGGGTGTCACAGAAAAGAAATGCATAAAACACAAACGCTCCAAATGAATGTAAAATGTGAGGTTTACTATATATACAAAATGATGATGAATCACAACTTAAAAAAAACAGAGTACTACTCTAATATTGGCACCATTGGTAAGTATGAGCAAAGATGGTTGTGAAAATAAAGCTGCACAATTTATCCTTTTGATCTTTCATTCAAAAATTTACAAAATACTCACCTTTCACTGAAGTAAAACAATGGAAAGTGGGGGGAAGTCTCATTATTAAATAAATGTTTTTCTCTACACAATTATTGCAATATCCTTTTCCCAATGTCTGATGATTTTGTAGAACACCTGACAAGAAATCAGAGACCATTTCTTCATACAGAACCCCTCCAGATCCTTCAGATTACCAGCTCCATGTTGGTGCTTCTTCTCTTAATTTTCTATAGGGTTCAGGTCAGGGACCTGGGACAGTCATGGCAGAAGCTTCATTTTGTGCTCAGTGACACATTTTTGTGTTGATTTTTATGTTTTTTTTTTTTTGGATCATTGTCCTGATGAAAGGTCCAACCACGATCATAATAAGATTTCTAACAGATTCAGTCAGGTATTTGATATTTTTTATGATATTTTTCTTTATCTGTTGGTATTTGATAGAATCAATGATGCCATGTATCTGAACAAGACATTCAAGACCTCTGGCAGAAAAATGGCCCACAACATGTAAGATCCACCAGTATATTTAACCATGGGCATGGGGTTCTTTGTACCCCTGTTTGCACCAAACCCATCTGGTGGGTTTGCTGCCAAAAAGCTCTTTTTTTTAGTTTCATCTGACCATAGAAGCCAGTCCTGTTTGAAGTTCAAGTTGTGTCTGACAACTGAATAAGCTGGAGTTTGTTTTTGAATGAGCAAGAAGGATTTTTCTTGAAACCCTCCCAAACAACATGTGGTGATGTAGGGGCTGTTTGATATTTTTTTAAGGCTTTCGGACCCCAAGATTCAACTAATCTCTGCAGTACTCCAGCTGTGATCTTTGGAGAGTCTTTTGTAACATCTTCAATTGATTGGAACTTCCTAATTATTGCCCTGATCATGGAAATGAGGATTTGTAATCCTTTAGCTATTTTCTTACAGCCACTTTCTATTTTCTGAAGCACAACAATCTCGTTCTGTACATCAGAACTAAATTTACTCCTTATGATGGATGATTAAAGAAGTTTGCCCTTTGTGTTCCTCATATTTATAATCCTGTGGAACAAGTCGTCATGTCTGGACAGTTTCATGCTCCTATGTAAATATAAATGGAAATATATATGAAGAGTTCAGATGCAAAACCAGCTAAATCCATCTGACGTTTTTCTTTAAAATGAGCATTTCTTTCTGGCTACTTTGTATAGGTTTCTATGTAAGTACTGGCACTTCTGATTGGGCTGAGGCTGGAATTTAGTGAGTTTGAAGTAAAGTATTTGATGGATGTATAATATGTGTCAGGAGCAATCACTCAGTATCATTATCTCATTTTTGACCGAGATGGCTTTTAGCTGGTTTTGCATCTGAACTGTTCATATATACTCATAAGAATTTCCTGGTGCCAATTTTCCAGTGTGAATTTTGTGAATTTTTTGAATGAAAGATCAAGAAGATAGAGGAAGTAGATTTATTTTCATAGCTGCCGTTGCTCATATATATCAAGGGTGCCAATATTATTGGAGGGAACTGTAGAATAAAAAGAATCAAACAGTCATAGTGAATAAAAATGAAATCAGAAACATTAATGAAGAACTAATTAATGTATCTTACAATTCATATAATTTATATTATTTCTGGGTTATTAATATGAAACAATATGTGAAATTATGCTTTGGTGTATATATGTTATATAAATGTTTTGTTTTTTTTTTCAAAGATGTTTCTTATCCATACCAAGGCTGTATTTATTTGATCAAAACATTTTGCAAATTTATACAAATTTACAGTCATCAGTGTCACATAAACTCTCCAATATGCTGATATGACACTTAACATTTCTTATAATTAACAGTGTTGAAAACACTTATGTTGCTTAATAGTTTTGTGGAAACAGTGCTAATTTTGTGCTAATTTCAGATTTCTTTGATGTATAGAAAGTTACATTTTTTGAAATAGACAACTTTTGTAACAAGTCTTTACTGTCACTTTTGATCAATTTAAAGGTGGGGTATGTATTTTTTTTTTCAAAAACGCTTTAGAAAACTGAGTGGGGCTGAGTACCAAAACAAACGTAGCCAATCAGCAGTAAGGGGCGTGCCTACTCATGATGTGGAGGAGAGAGCGCTCAGTGCACGGACATTAGCCAAGCCGAGCGACAACAGAAAGATAGATATGTTGGATAAAAAACAAAAGAGGGAAACGTCCTGCTGAACAAAAGGCGGCTTACGATAAGGCAGCAGTTCCCAATCAAAATAGGGGCAAGACTCTTTTGGTGTAGGGGCATGTTTGTTTTGGTGATTTCAAATATCAACATTGGCTACAAGAAATCACTTACCCTACCTTTAATGCATTCTTGATAAAAGTATTAATTTCTCGACCCCAAACATAAATAATAATATATATGTTGTATACAGCAGTTCTATACTACTTGTGTGTGTTTCCAATTTAAGAACCAATAAGTTATCTGTGTTCAGAAACATAGGCTTGGATGTCTTAAGGAGATTCTTGTATTCTTTCTATTAAATTTAAAATAAAAGTTTAACTTGATAAATAATGAGCTTCAACTTACGTCTAATAGTGACACGGCAACTGTGTGGACTATACAGACAGTATATAGTAGGATGCCAGAGCTTAAGGAGGAGCTAAGAGCCTGACATCTGAGGCGGTTGCAGAACATCAGTCAGAACAGTGCTTATGGGATTTACATTTAAAATACTATGCAAAGCTGGGGGAGAGAGCTTCTGCAACAATCATGTATGTTCATAAAAGCATGAAAATATCATAAACAGATGTGGCTACTGGAACATTTGCACTGGCCCTTGACATGGTCCCAAGCTTCAATCCCAGATGAGAATGACAGAGTGACACAATATCAAATCTGAGAGGTCACGGGTTTTGATCAGGAGGAGATATTACACTAACCTTTTGCTCCACACGCAGAAAGTTGCCAAGCTCCTCTGCCGTCAGGTGATCTTTCTTCTCACTGAAGCACATGAGCAGTAGATAGAGGTCTCGCCTTAACGACATCATCTTATAGAAGACAGTGAACTCCTCAAACGTCAGTGTGCCCTGCTGGTCATCAGTGTCTGCTTCCTGTGAACACATGCAGAAAAAGAGCAAAGTTACATAATGGGTTTCAAAGTTTTCAAGAGAAAATCTCCTTAAATATCTTTACTTTACTAACTTGTCTTATTATTCCTGTTATATGACAATAGTATACACTGACCTTTTTGAACAACAAATTTAACAAGTCATCCATATTATACTTCCTTTCTACACAATTCTCCCTCTCTTTTACTGACAAAACAGCTACTGCTCAGCATTAGCTCAAATTCAATATCTTTCCCAGAAATTAAGCAAGTTAACTGAAGCAAAAACTGCGATACAACTTTTGAGACTTTAATCATAATGTGCTATATAGTACACAACGGTGTTAGCACGGCTCTACTGAACAAATTGTACAAAGAAAACAAGGTGATATTTAAAATTACAATTTGTACCTCGCCTTGAGGGAACAGTGTGAGCCCAATTAAATCACACTTTCTACAAAGCAATGGAAATACTGACTGAATTTTAAGAGACCATTTACATTACAGTTTACCACCCAAAAATTCTCGTCATCTATTCACCCTCATGTCTTTCTTTTCTTAGATGAACATAAACAAAGACATTTAGAAAAAATTATTTAATCCATATGAATAGGTTCCCAAATAGTGCAAAAGTACATACAAAGCTGCAAAAAGTACATACAGCCATCATGATAGTAATCCATACAGCTTATTCCATGAATCAATGTCTTTTGAAGTGAAATGATTGGTGTACACAAGAAAAATACAAATATTTCCTTTAACTGTTTTTTTTTTTTTTTTTGGACTATAAACCATCACTTCCGGTCAACTGTCGTACATGGTTTTACTAAATGTTCGAGTTTATGTTATGATGTACAGTTGAGGTCAAAAGTTCAAATATACCTTGCAGAATGTTAATTATTTTACCAAAAATAAGAGGTGTAAGAAGAATAAGAGGATCACACAAAATGTGTTTTTATTTAGTACTGACCTGAATAAGATATTTCAAATAAAAGACATTTACATATAGTCCACAAAAGAAAATAATAGCTGAATTTGAATTGTCTTATGGGAAACATGTAAATATCTTCTGTAGCTTCTGAAGGGCAGTGCTAAATGAAAATATATGGCATTTAGGCAAAATAAGAAAAATGTACACATCTTAATTTTGTTCAAGTTTACACCCCTGGCTTTTAATGCATTGTTTTTCCTTCTGGAACATCAGTGAGTGTTTAAACCTTCTGTAATAGTTGCATATAAGTCCCTCAGTTGTCCCCAGTGTGAAAAGATGAATCTCAAAATCATACAGTCATTAATTGATAGGGTTCAAATATACAAAATGCTGAAAAACCAAGGAATTTGTGGGACCTGACATATTTTTTTATGAAGAACAGTGGGCAGTTTAACTGTTCTGGACAAACAAGGTACTCATGAACAACTATTACTATAAAAAAAAAAAACAGCTGAGGATCATTCAGGGAACACCACAGTATCAAGAATCAAGCGTATATAAACTTTTGAATAGGGTCATTTTTTATAAATTCAACTATTATTTTCTCTTGTGGACTATATGTAAACGTCTTTAATGTGAAATATCTTCTTCAGGTCAGTACTAAATAAAACATAACATGCATTTTGTATGATCCCTGTTAGGTTTTTTGGTAAAATTTACATTTTGCAGATTCTGCAAGGTGTATGTAAACTTATGACCACAACTGTAAATGTAGCTTCACTTCTCACGTGAGCTTCAGATTGCATTTATATGAACTCACAGAGATGGATCATATTACTAAAAATCTTGATTTGCATTTATTTGAAGAAATAAAGTCATATACATCTCATTTTTGGGTGTACTGTCCCTTTAAGTCTTCCACTTTTCCAATTTTCCCCACATACCTGGAACATCTGTTTGACTTTCCTGCGAGGCAAGTTGACATTCAACTTGTGTAAAAGCTGATAGATCTCTTCAATGTTCAGAAGACCATCTCCATTCTTATCAGCCTCCTCGAAGGTCTGCTTCATCCACTTACAGCAAGGTTAAGAAAAAAGACCTCCAAGGAAAAAAGCTAGACAATGAGAATAAAATTACACAATGACATTTATCTTAATCAGATGAATTTCGGGATCGCAACACAGTTTAAATTAAAGTTCTGTATACTTTTCATTTCTGGGTGGTCTGTCTCTTTAAAAGAAACCTAATTAGGAACATTAGTATCTATATTGCTTTTCTGCCTGTGCACATCAGGAGTGGATGAGCTCATCATTCGCTCTTCTCAGAGCTGTAACATAATTAGCTCTAATGCTCAGCTGAGAAAATCCCATAGCTGACAAACACAGAGTAAAGATATGCAAGGTTTACTGCCAGTGTGAGTGTGCATTTTCATAGATTTTTCATGATTTTTCATCTGTTGACTGCTTTATTAAAACAAAAACAAAAAGCTGGATCTTAATCCGCTTGGAGCGCAAATGCTTGATATGGAAGATATTTCTGCAATGTCTATAAATTTAATTTTCTTCTTGTATTCTGAGAAGCTTACTATGATATTTGCATATGGATGCAGAGGATTTTTTTTTCTGTATGTATGGTCAGTAGTGGAAAGCTGTCATGAAACAGATCATCTATACTGTGGAAGAAGAGATGTCTGGTTTTATGAAGTATGACAGTTGGCAAAGAGCCTGTAATGGATGTATTACAGGCAGGAGAGAGGCAGCACTGATGTGACTGAAAGGAAAACCGTGAGAGGCTACTTGGAAGGGTCTGCAGACAAGGGACAGACTTTGAAAGTCATCCAAATATAGCAGTCGATTCAGGTAACAGCGGTGCGATTAGGAGTCTAATCAGAGGGGCATTAACATTTAACCAGAGCTGTACGAAACAGAATATCTGTTTTCTATTACATGTCATTTAATGTTAATCCATTTTCTTTGATCTATTAAGCATGTTTTGTACAGCGGGTGTGAGTGGGTTAAATTTCCATGTCTGTGTTGCTGACTGTGTGATAGAAATATCCATCTGTTTTTTAGGGCACGCTAAAAATATTGATTTTCATCATTTGAACAGTCTCGATATTGATTCTAACAATTTCAAGATCAATCTTTTACCAGTGTTTCCTGCTTTTTTCAGTCATATTTTACAGGTTTGCAGCCAGTAGAAGAAAACATGTCTTTCTACCATGTTGACCTCGTGGGCTGTACAAAGTAACATACAAAGTCTGAATCACAAAAAAATTAGTCTTATGAACTGCATGAGTTTCATTTCATAATGAATCAAAAGCATGCAGAGCAATCAGTGTTGTCTGTTTCATAAACAAATTACTTATCATTCAAAAAAGACAATTACGCTTACTGTCTATACTTAAAGGGGACATTGGATGCCCATTTTCCAAAGTTGGTATGATTCTTTAGGGTCTTCATGAACTGTCTGCATCATACTTTGGTTATAATTCCTCAATGGTTGTGTAAAACAACACCCTTTTTACCTCATTAAAAACAGGTCTGTTCACAGCAAACTGTTTCGGTGCATGTCTCTTTAAATGATAATGAGCTACTACTCCATGTTCTTCCATTTTTTGTGTATTTGGTGGCGTGTTAACATCAAAAACAAAATGAATCCACTGTGTCCTCAATGGCTCTGATGTCAGGAGAAAGTGAAGACTCTTATGTTCACTTTTACATCCAACTACAAAACACCTGATTGCTTACAAGACCCTGCTGTCGCTACAGCTGCTCAAGTGTGGAGAAAATGGCGGACAGTGTACAACTGGCTAAAGGGTGGAAAAATGGTAATATGGTACAGTCCATCAGTGATCAAGGGCGGGGCCTAATAAGTATGATGTCATACTGCTCAGAAAATCAAAACGGCTTGAAAATTTAGACTGTTTAGGTTTTTGGGGATTAAAAAAGGGGTATATGGATTTTTAACACTGTAGGGTGGTTGTGTCCATAGACTGCTAAAACACATTTAAATATATTTTGCTGCAAAAGTTGCAGTTTGCAGTTTGCAGAATCTGCAAAATGGTAAAAATTTGGAACCAAAATAAGAGGGATCCTACGAAACGCATGTTGTTTTTTTATTTAGTACTGACCTGAATAAGATATTTCACATAAAAGAGGTTTAAATAAAGTCCATAAGAGAAAATAATATTTAATGTATAAAATTAACCCCGTTCAAAAGTTTACTTACGCTTGACTCTGACCTGACACAGCTGTTTTTTTTTTTTCATTTGTTTGTTTGTTTTTTGTAGTGATAGTTGTTCATGAGTCCCTTGTTTGTCCTGAACAGATTCTGTTCTTCAGAAAAGTCCTTTAGGTCCCACAGATTCTTCGGTTTTTCAGCATTTTTGTGTATTTGAACACTTTCCAACAATGACTGTATGAGTTTGAGATCCATCTTTTTATACTGAGGACAACTGAGGGACTCATATGTAACTATTACAGAAGGTTCAAACACTCACTGATGCTCCGGAAGGGAAAACAATGCATTAAGAGCCGGGGGGTGAAAACCTTTGAACGGAATGTGGATGTGTACATTTTTCTTATTTTCCCTAAATATGACTTTTTTTTTCCATTTAGTACTGCTTTTCAGAAGCTACAAAAGATACTTACATGTTCCCCAGAAGACAAAATAAGTTAAATTTACCCTGATCTTCAAATTCTAAAAGTTTTCACCCCTTGGCTCTTAATGCATAGTGTTTCCTTTTGAAGCATCAGTGAGCGTTTGAACCTTCTGTAATAGTTGCATATGAGTCTCTCAGTTGTCCTCAGTGCGAAAAGATGGATCTCAAAATCATACAGTCATTGTTGAAAAAGGTTCTAATACACACAGTTGCTGAAAAACCAAAGAATCTGTGGGAACTGAAGGACTTTTCTGAAGAATAGCAGGCAGTTTAGCTGTTTAGGACAAACAAGGGACTCATGAACAACAATCATTAAACAAAAAGGGAAAAAAAGTAGCTGTGAATCATTCAGGTAACAACACAGTGTTAAGAAGAATGAAGTGTATGTGAACTTTAAATCAGGGTCATTTTTACAAATTCAACTATTCTCTTGTGGACTACATGTAAATGCTTTTATGTGAATATCTTATTCAGGTCAGTACTAAAAAAAAAATAACATGCATTTTGTATGATCACTCTTATTTTGGTAAAATAATTAACATTTTGCAGATTCTGCAAGGTGTGTGTAAACTTTTGACTTCAACCGTATAAACGCCATGTAAAAGTTAATTTTGTATCCGATGTCCCCTTCCGCATGACCAGCTTGATCCCACTGTAAAATGTGCATGGGGAAACCTTTCACCCAATTCCAGATTAAGTGTATTCTTATTGAATTTGGATTATGTCCATGAAAATTAGCAGGACAACTTGTGTTTGTGCAAGTGTTGGCCATTATAGTTTGCCAAATCTTGCACCATTCTCAGTCTAAAGACACTGAAGACACAGTCTAAAAAGACTTCAAGGCTCCTCTCTTCTGTTCGTCTGGCTCCTCCAAGATTGTGTTTTTAAAACAAAGGGCACTGGAAACCCTATCTCGTTATGCACAACAATAAAACCGGTCACAGTTGAACTGGCGTCTAGATTGAAAGCATAAGTGAAATTACCAGCGGCCATATGCTGTGTTTCTACTGTTATGGCAGATTATAATGACTGCCTCCTGATGACTCACGCCTCTTTAATGAGAATAACAGACATAAACATAAGGGAGGAGAGAATGAGCAGCTCAGGCTTTTTATCTCCCCTTCCTCTAAGGCCAGTCCTTTCATGTGAGGAAGTGCTTCTGTAAGAACTCCCTGCAGAGGAAGACTCCCTGAAGCAGCGAACTGCTCACAGGCAGACTGACTCAAAGAGCTCCCGCTATCTCCCTCTTTGTACACCTCTCTCTTTTGTAAATCTGTCTAAATCAATCAGTCAATCGATCACAAATCCTTCCTTCCCTCTCTGCCCCCATCTGTTTATCCAATAATGTATTCAACTTCTCTTCAATCCCTCCATTAAATGATTAATTCACTCAAAAATGAAAATGATGTTCTGTTCTACTGAATTCTGAATGTTAAAGCTGCTCTTTTACATACAACGAAGGTAGTGGCAAAACCAAATCACCATAAAAGTAGGCTATACAAATTGTGTGTCATTTTACAGTTTTTCTCAGTCACTTTGGTGCATTTCTCAAATCTGAAATGAAATTCTCAAAACTGCTTTTGCAACCTCCACATTATCTAGTCACTTGTCCACATCATAATAGCAGTTTCTCATTGTTTTGAACAAGTTGCGATTGCTTTGGTTCATGCAATTGATTATGTACATTTGTCTGCGTTTTCCTACATTATCAGTTGCTAATGTCATGTTGCTCAAAATGTATTATATAGTTCTCTGTGCAATAGTCTTACCTCTCAAAACATCTAGTCATTAGTTCATTGTATAAGTCATTAAATGCAAAATGGTTGATATAGTTGTCATAAACTGTCAAGTATATTTTCTACACATTTCTGTTAGTCTATTTGTAAATTTGCCATGCATTTTGACTTTCACTAATAAGGGAATGCACATTAACCAATAACAAACCAGTAGTAAGTAACCAGTAGTTTATATAATTGCAAATATGCATTTGTTGCATGGAAAAGAGCAGAGTGAACATTTCTCAAAGCATCTTCTTTTGAGTTCCCCAGAAGAAACAACATGAATGACGAGTAAATGATGACTATTGCTGTAATAAATTTATCCATCCGTCCATTTTGCAGTAAAGGATATTGGTCATGTGTGCGCTGTCTCTTGGCTAGCGAATCTTCATCACTGATACCGGCCATCAGGTATCGCAGTCCGGTCACCCATGTCCGTGCTTCCTCTGCGTTTGTGGTAACCAAGTCCAGAGATTCCATGTGATTGCCATGGTAAATAGTGAAACAACAACTCGGATCAAAGTTTCCGTCTGCATGGCGATGGAAAATGTCAGACTGACGACCTTCTGTGACCTTGTAGAGTGAGTCGATGGTGACTGGGAGGGAGAGAGAGAAAAGAACATGATCTTTGAACCCCTGAAACAATGAGCCACAAGCTATGGATGACCAACACGCAGAGATACATTCATTAGCAAAAGCCTTGCCAGCAGCGATCTGACCCACATTACTCCACTACAATAAAAGATTTGCTCAGGCGAACAGTTCAGTTTAAAATGAAATGAATAGAAGCTGAAGTGGAAATTCTGTGTTAATGATACTTATCTGATTCTGTAATCGAATAAACAATTATATGGAGTGGCAAAATCTGACAGTTATCACCCCCTACTTGCCCATCTTCCTTGTCTCACTTTTCACTTTTAAAGCATTGGCCCATCACAATATGTAATTAGACTTCCACTGTCTTTTGCTCTGTGTTGCTCTCATTATTCGTCACTATTTCTTTGGTTTCCCATTAAGGGAATCCAGGCTTTAGCGTTGGCGGTCGAGTGTTTGTTGTGTTGCTTTACATGAAAGCACAATTTTTGACAGCCTCTGCAGGCACTGTGTGTTTTCTGTCCACTTCAGTCTTATCAACATCTAAACCCAAACCAGCCTCTGAATCTTTCAGAAATCCCCAATATCAAAGGGATATTTCACACCAACATAAAAATTCTAAAAGTCTTTTTTACACAACCACATGTCATTTAAAACTCACTGTTATTATTTTGGTGAAACACAAAAGTGTTTTTTTTTTGCAGAAATTTCAAGTAACCCTTGCCATACAATCACAGAATAGTGACCACAGCTGTCAGGCTCCTAAAGGTACAAAAATAAAACATAGCGAAAAGCACCATAAAAGTTTTATAAAACCACCTTATTACAAGTCTTCTGAATCTATTTGATAGCTTTGTGTGAGGAACCGGATCAAATAATAAACAATTATTTATGGAAGTTCGTTTCCGTCATTGAATAAAAAATAAAAAAGGTAATTGCGACTTTTTTCTCACAATTCCAACTTTTTTTCTCACATTTGCGAGTTTACATGTTGCAATACTTACTTTTTTTTTTTTTTTTTTCTCAGAACTGTGTAATACAAACTTGCAATTCTGACTTTTTTTGAGATATAAACTCACAATTGCATATAATAAAATCAGAATTGCGAGATATACACTCAATTCTGAGGGGAAAAAATTGAGTCATTTCTAGCAATTCTGACTTTAGAACACACAATTGCAAGTTATTAAGTTAGCATTGTGTGATATAAATTTGTAGTTGTGAGTTATTAAATCAGTATTGGGTGATATAAACTTGTAACTGTGACTTTTTTTCAGAAGTTTATATCTTGCAATTTACATCTCACAATTGCGAGATATAAAGTCAGAATTGCGAGATATAAACTTTTCTCAGAATTGCGTGACAAACTTCTAATATCTAATTGTGAGAAAAAAGTTGCAGTTTGAAAAAAAAAGAAGTTTACATCTTGCAATTCTGATTTTTTTTCCTCAGAATTGTGAGATATAAACTCGCAATTGCAAATAATAAAGTCAGAATTGCGAGATATACACTCAAAAATTCTGAAAAGAATGTGTGTCTTGTAATTGTGACTTTTTTCTTAGAATTAACCATATGCATGGATTACTTCCTTGTTTTAGACAAGCCAGCTCTGTCATTTCTGGTCAACTGTACTGTGTCATAATAGCAGTGTCCTTTGCTCGTTTTCTCTACATAATCTATTCACAGTTTGAAGAAAAGTTTTGCTTGTCTAAACGTCCATGTATAACGTTTCTAGAATGACCAAAACTATAGGAGTTGAAATGGAAGCTTCAGCCAATGAGTGATCCTCTACTGCCATCATTCATCTTTATGAATGAAAATTGAATCTTACTGCACAGCTGTAGAGTTAAAAAAATAATACAGGCTTTAAATGTACAACTACGCGTCTATGTACTCTCTTGGGATTACCAGGCTCAGAATTTAAATTATATGTTGTTAAATAATATGAAACTGAATGTTCATGCCGCTATCATTATTTACTTATCATTATGCGGAAGTTCTAAAGAACGCTCCGTACATATGGTCAAGTGCGAGAATTGTGAGAACTGTGTTTACATCTCGCAATTCTGATATAAACGTGCAATTGTGAGTTATAAAGTCAGTATTGGGTGATATAATTTTGCAATTTTGACTATTTCTCGCAGTTGTGAGTTTATATCCTGCAATTCTGACTTTACATCTCGCAATTTTGACTTTATAATTTGCAATTGCAAGATTATATCATGCAATTCTGAGGAAAAAAAGTCAGAATTGCCTGTTTACATCTCGCAATTATGACTTATAACTATGAGGCGCCACGTAGGATTTAAATCAAACTTCGCTTATCAATACATACATAAAACACGTGCATATACACCTAGAAATTACTTGCATATACATGTATACTGGTGGATGTTCAAAATATACATATGAAATACACGTGCACACTAATATGAAATCCATACCAATACATCTTTTAATAGTAATGAATACATATACACTTGTGAATAACTTGTATATACATATAAACTTAACGCATGCATACGCTAAAAAACACTCGCTTATACATATAAACTTGATCCATGCATATACACCTACAACAACACGCACATATACATATAAACTCGCTGCATGCAGACACACCTGTACATACTCGCACATACATATAAACTTGACCCATGCATATACACCTAAAAACACTCGCACATACATATAAACTCGTTGCGCGCATATACACCCATTAAACACTCACGCAAACATACAAAATACATTTCAGGTAAGACGCATGCTTGAGTTGTGTATATACATATATGCAAGTGATTTCATAGGTGGATGTGCGTGAACTTTTCAGTGCAAACGGAAGGCATCTCAGTGTAAACGGAAGGCATCTCAGTGCAAACGGAAGGCATTTCAGTGTAAACGGAAGGCATTTCAGTGTAAAAGGAAGCAGCGGCACTTCCGGCGGAATCTCCATATGCCGGGGCATTTTAAAACGCTTAATGTGATTAATGCATTAAAATAGTGTTTTAAAAAGACCTTTAATATAGCATACGATGTACCAGGGGCGAATTTCCACTGGGCACTTTTCAAAATCCCGTTCAGCACGCCGAGAGTTCGCGCGATCGTTCAAACAAAACCGAAAGTAAAACGCGCACGCGCCTTCAAAAGCAATTTTAATACCTCGCGTTTAGAGCGCGACTCGCCAATGCGTACAAATTAGGCTACATAACATATTTAGTATGTTATTAGTATGCAGGCTATTGTGAAGTTTTTTTTTAATATTAATTGTATTCTATTTTTGCATGTTTCTGTCAAGGACTTTAATTTTGGTGTTGCGTCCTCTGAGAAGGAGGGTCTTATAATGTGAAGGAGGAGAGCAGAGTAGATTGTGCGGGCACAGAGATTAGTGTTGATCTCTTCCCGAGTTCTAGGCCTTTGCTCAATAAAAATTACTAGTCGTCGGTATTTTCAAGTCTATCGTCTTTATTTACATCCACCCACGGGCAGCTAAAACTCCACGCCTTACACTATTATAGGTTGTGTAGTTGTCTATAGCTCTCTATCATGTTTGAAAAATTTTGGTCTCTATTTAAATTGTTTTAACTATGTTATGCTCTACTTTCTGAGTATGAATTATTACAATGCAGTAAAAGCATGGGCGTCGGAAGCAAAATAAATGTGGGTGGGGAGTATATGCCACTTTCTGTAGTGTGGTGCCTTACTATGTATATTACCTCTGCGCACTAACGTGACAACACTACAAAACAGGGCAATTGAAGTGTGTTTCTAGTGGCGTAAGCGATCAAGCGAATATCCAGTGTCTTTTGACGCAAACGACCCGAGTTCGCGTCCACCTATTGCCGAAATCGTTCTTCTGCCTTTTCACATCTCATTTTACATCGGAAAGGCATTTGTTTTCAATAAACATAAAAATGAAGGAACTAATCTAAATGTTAGAATAAAGTTTCGAGCAGGATTAGGTGTATCTGAGCAGCAGATACACTCAGATGCTTTATTTACTTTGCTGTGTTACAGAAGTGCATTCGTCAAGTGGAATGGATTTGACTGATGGCGCTCTAAAAAGTGCGCAGACATATTCGCCGAATTAGAGACGGTAAAAGTGGGTGGGTCCGATATCGTTGGTCTTTAAAAGTGGGTGGGTCCTGTCCCACCCACATTCAATGGTTCGACGCCCATGAGTAAAAGACAACAACACTCAAGCACCATAAAAAGTTTTGCTACAAACTCAACTGACTGGCTTTATTCTCTCCTGTATGATTTCATAAGTCTATATAAGTATATATATCCATAAGTATATAAATATATAAACATTCCTTTCTTAATCGTATTAAGTGCGAACAATAAATGCAGCCATGGTAGGCTGCTCTCTCAGTATTCAAAGTGCAAACAGAGACTACACTTTTCAAACATGATAGAGAGCTATAGACAACTACACAACCTATTATAGCCTACATACTAATAACATCCTAAATATGTTATGTAGCCTAATTTGTACGCATTGGCGAGTCGCGCTCTAAACGCGAGGTATTAAAATTGCTTTTGAAGGCGCGTGCGCGTTTCACTTTCGGTTTTGTTTGAACGATCGCGCGAACTCTCGGCGGTGCTGAAGGGGATTTTAAAAAGTGCCCAGTGGAAATTCGCCCCTGGTACATCGTATGCTATATTAAAGGTCTTTTTAAAACACTATTTTAATGCATTAAGTCACGTTAAGCGTTTTAAAATGCCCCGGCATCTGGAGATTCCGCCGGAAGTGCCGCTGCTTCCATTTGCACTGAAATGCCTTCCGTTTGCACTGAAAAGTTCACGCACATCCACATATGAAATCACTTGCATATATGTATATACACAACTCAAGCATGCGTCTTACCTGAAATGTATTTTGTATGTTTGCGTGAGTGTTTAATGGGTGTATATGCGCGCAACGAGTTTATATGTATGTGCGAGTGTTTTTAGGTGTATATGCATGGGTCAAGTTTATATGTATGTGCGAGTATGTACAGGTGTGTCTGCATGCAGCGAGTTTATATGTATATGTGCGTGTTGTTGTAGGTGTATATGCATGGATCAAGTTTATATGTATAAGCGAGGGTTTTTTAGCGTATGCATGCGTTAAGTTTATATGTATATACAAGTTATTCACAAGTGTATATGTATTCATTACTAATAAAAGATGTATTGGTATGGATTTCATAAGCGAAGTTTGATTTAAATCCTACGTGGCGCCTCATATATATCTCTCACAACTGCGAGTTATTGTCACAATTGCGTTGTGTGCGTGGAATGAGGAGGAGGAGCGAGGAGATCCAAAACGTAGAGTTTATTAAAGTAATCCACAGGGAACAGGAACGGACAGGAAACAGCAGTCCATGTGGCCATGGTGGGTCAGGGAGTTCGGGGAGCCATGGCCGAGTCCACAGTCCATATGGCCATGGCGGGTCAGGGAGTTCGGGAAGCCATGGCCGAGTCCACAGTCCAGCCGGCCATGGCTGATCGAGGGAGTAGTATGAAGCTGCAGACTCGGAGCCTGCTGCATCTACAGTCCCGCACCCAGAGTCCCGCATTCTCAGACCCCTCGTTTTTCGAGACAGCGCCACCTTTCAAATTGGATCGGATAAACACATGGATAAACACGTGAAGAACCGAAACACGGTGAGTATCGTCAATTTTATTCAATGATTTCTTTTTTAATCAAACTACGTTATAGCTCATCGATACACCAACATATGAACAGTCTATTTAATATTTGTAATGATAGTTTGTAACAAAATTTGAGCCGTTAATGTATGTTTTTTCGCCTTTTTTCCCCGAAAATATTTTGATAGCTAACGTTAGCCTTTAACCTTGGACTTTTTGTAGACAAGCCATTGTAAAAAAATTGATTAAATGTAGTTGACATTAAAGTAGACCAATTAAATACATTAAGTGTGTTAATATCAAAGAATGTCATCATTAATTATTTAATCAGATTTACCTTTTTTTTAATTATCGGAACTTTTCTCCTAAAACTATAAATTGAATTAATTAATGCCAGAGTAATTATTTTACTTTATATAATTTATATAGACTACTTAAATTAGTTCTTAAAACGTAAGTATTAAAATGGATCAATATTAATTTTACTGTGATATAAAGTTGTTGCCAGCCATTTACAACTCATAGGCTGCAGTTGCCTAATAATCAAATTTGCTATGTCTTCACTATGTATTAACCAGTCTATGGTATTAACATGTGAGTTAGAATGTGTCATTTGGCCTTTTTTGGGGGTTCCTTGTTTTAATTTGTTTTGACTGACATTTGACTGTATGGGCTCTGTGGGGTGGTCTTAAATTTTGAATTTAAGTTTGACTCTCTCTTTTTTTTTGAAGATGGATATAACAATTCAAACGGGGAATTCACTTCCAGAAATACAGAAATGTAATAAATGCTGCAGTGATTTTCACTGCCCATTCTGTGCCCCGATATATTTCCAACCGACAAAGTTGTCCAAAGTTCAGAGACATGTTAATAAAGTCACTAACACAATTCTTTCTTCCTTTTTTCTTTGCTTTGTCCTGTTTACAGCAAGATGACAGTGATTAAGGTGATCGTTAAATAAAGTACAGAATTGTTCATTATTGGTGTTTTGTCTATTATTTGAGTTTTGCTTCACATTTAAAATATCAAAAAACAGGTTTTGTAATGTTAGCATGGTATAATGTTAATTAGACCATTATATGTTGAGCTGAAAGAAAAAAATGGAATTTGAAACATTGTACAAAAACAAACTAAAACATTGTAGCAATATAATGTCACATAATATTTTTCAGATGATAGTTCAATTTGTATTTGTATCGGTTGCATCAGTAATTTCCTTTCAATTACACCCACGCTCAAAAAATAAATACTGGGTAATTAGTTAGTTTGAGAACACAATGATTTTTTTTTTTTTTTTGGCACATGCATTAAGCAGGGAACGCAAATATTTATTTGGATAACTTTAAACAAAAAGAGACCGTAATATTGCATTCTAATGTTTTCAATGGCATTTGGATAAGGGTGTTATACGATCTTCCGAACAGCAGGAGGCGCTGTCTCGAAAAACGAGGGGTCTGAGAATGCGGGACTCTGGGTGCGGGACTGTCGATGCAGCAGGCTCCGAGTCTGCAGCTTGATAATGTTGGATCGAGGGGGTAGCCCTCCCCCAAATGTGTAGTGTGAGAGAGGCATTCTTTGTCGGACATAGCAACGGTAAGTAAAGAGGGCGGGTTTTTGCGAACGATTGTAAGAAAAAAATCTGAATTGTGAGATAAAAAGCCGCAATCACATTTTTTTATGTTGTATTCAGTGGCGAAAACGGGTTTCCATGATTATTTCACCCCTAATAAAGCAAATTCAAAAATGGCTTTTCAATGACATAGACACCAAAAACATAATTTTCATGTAAAGTAAGTAATATTAACAATTAATAATAAATTCAGTAGTAGTTCTGGTATCATTTACTCACTTTTTAAAGATTTTTTTTTTTTCTTGCCATTTTTGCCTTTATTATGATAGGACAGATCAGAATTGATAGGAAGCGAAATGGGAGAGAGAGATGGGGGCAGGATCGGGAAAGGTCCTCGAGCAGGGATTCGAACATGGGATGCCCGTATGTCGGCACACTGCCCACGAGGCTATCTGCACCGACATCATTTACTCACTTTTGTGTCATTTCAAATATTGGTGTGCTTCCCAAAAGCAGCGTTAGCTAACTATGATCACAGGTTCCATTACACTCTAATGGTAACACTCAAAAGACTGTAGTTGCTTTTTGGGAAACACATCCCAATGTCACTTTCTTTCTTCTAAAAAAGATATCCTCTTTTATGTTCGACAGAAAAAAAGAATTCTTTTCAGGGTGAGCAAATGAATATAATTGTCATTTTTGGCTGAAATATTCTTTTAGATTTCAGTATGAAGACTTTGCGTATAATTCACCAGTCACATGGACCGCAATTTTGATGCATTTATAGAGTGTTTTGTCGTCATTATGTTGTTTTATGGCAAGAGCTGAGTAGATTCTAAAGAAATTTTTCCTTTTGTGTTCCACTGAAAAACAAATAACAGCATGCAGGTTTGGAATGACATGAGCAGAATATGAAATGACAGAATTTTTAATTTCTGAATGAGCTACTCGTTTAACACCGATCTTTAACGCTTCCTGTTAGGATAATAATCTTATCAAACAGCTCTGCATGTGTTCTGGAAAGCCAAGCCGGTGCTGATCCCTTAACCTGACAATGAGTTGGGCACAATCTGTCTTTTTTTTTTTAATTATGCAAATGGACTAACAAAGAGGCTTATCTTATGAGAGCAGTTCACAAACATGACAGCCGCAAAATAGAGAGAAGGTGGGGAGAAAGGGGGTGAGACGGAGGGGACAATAGCACTTGAGCTTTTTTTAACCATACTGTGTAATAATCCACCCATCTGGGCTAGGTCAGATCAGCTCCGTTAACAAAAGCCTAAAGTGAATATGGAGAGGAGTGAAAAGGATTTATTTCCAGCAACACTCATCCAGGGAAAAAAGGGAGTGCTTATGCGGAATTCACTTCACCCAAACAAGCAGAGTGGTGCGCAGACACAGATGGTGAGAGAGCGGTGTGTTTCTGGAAGCCCCTGGCCTGTGATTCATACACAGCCATTATGTAAGAGAGAAGAGCTGCGCTCAGACACTCAACATATCAAAATCTACATGGGCTGCTTTGATGGGGAAGCAAAAGGGAGCAAGTATTACACAGAGAGCAAAAGAGGGGGAGGAAAAGAGAAAGAGAGAGAAAGGGAGAGCCAGCGAACAAGAAAGAGACATCAGGAAAGTGACAGACAGAAAAAGATCAGTAAACCACAGATGTGGAACATTGAAAGCAGATTGTTTCTGACTTTCCATCAACAGGGAATTTAATGCACGTAAAGATAAAGAAAAATTGGAATATTGCAAAAACAAAAAACAAATGAAGCAGAGCTTTTATTCCATGTTTCAGGAGAACCAAATTCTGGAGGAAACTGGAGCAAAATAGGACAGAAAAACTTCTGACTCACATGACTGATGCACAGCTATGAAAATTATTTAGTAAATGTGTTTGGACATTTTATTAGCATTTTGTTCCATACAGAATTTTTACTGGATATCCAAAACATATATAAAGACCCTTTTTATTGCTAATGATTGCTATTTAAATTGTATAATTGGCATTTGTTTTTAAATAATGTGCTAGCTTCTGCTTTCTCACTCCATTGTTCCACTCCACTTCTCCTCAAATAAGAACATTTTATATTTCAGAATATGTTAGTTTATTTATTTAGCAAGTAGTATGCTGGCAAATAAAATTCCTGATCACTCTATCAAGGTTTACTTTCAGATGACTGCACATCCCAGTGCAATTTTAGTTTTTGTATACTATTAATTATTGTACAAATATATATAAGTGCTGTCAATCACTTGCACTATTAAAAAAAACTATTAATCACATATTTTTTAAATTAATAGCGATTAACCCTACCTAGCATTAAAGTTTTTAAATATACTTTTATAATGCAATAATTTCACATTCAATCTTCAAATTAATGTAGAAACAAGAAGACAGTACATTTTTAATATTTGCTTAATGGCATCTTTTTTTCAACAAAGGCTTAGTGGAAATGCGTGCCTGTATATACATTTCTGCAAAACTGAAAAAAACGTAACTATATGTACGAAGCACTGCAGGCAACTTTTATTCCTTTTCACACAAAGTATGATTTACAAGTACAGAGTTTTGATTAATAAAGCTTGATTTTCACACAATTACTTGCAGAATATTATGTCATGACTTCAAAACAATTTGAAGTTATTGTTAAAAGTTATTGGTTTTCTCTTTTGTTCTTTGAGACATCACAGCAGCTGGGTTATAAGGTTATTTGACCACTATCACTTTAAGAGCTGGCAGTTGCTAGCTTAATTTCAATTAAACAGTTAACACATTTTTTTTAAAAGGAGAAGTCCACATCCAGAACAAAAATTTACAGGCAATGTACTCACCCCCTCATCCAAGATGTTCATGTCTTTCTTTCTTCAGCCGTAAAGAAATTCTGTTTTTTTTTTTGTTTGTTTTTTTGAGGGAAACATTTCAGGATTGTTTTCCATATAATGGACTGATATGGTGCCCCAATTTTTAACTTCCAAAATGCAGTTTAAATGCGGCTTCAAACAATCCCAAATGCGGTTGTAAACGATCCCAGCCAAGGAAGAAGGGTCCTTCAAGGAAGAAGGTTATTTTCATTAAAAAATACAATTAAAATACCTTTTAATCTCAAATGCTCATCTTGTCTTGTTCTCCTTGAACTCTGTGTATTATGGTTCAAGAAAGTCAGGGTATGCTGAAAAACTCCAATAGTATTTTCTCCCTCATCTTGAAAAATCATTTAAAAATCATCTTACATCACTGCAGAAGTACCAACCCAGTCTTTGCAAAGTGAACATGCAAAGAAGATCAAATACCCTTAACGAAAAAGGTAAAACAGCGATATAAGACTATTTTGAAGTTGAGAGAGAACATGAGATGGGAATTTTTGACATACCATAACTATCATAAACTGGGAAAAAAAACGAAAAAAAAAACACAACAGTTCAGACAGAGTAAGACAAGACGATCGTTTGACATTAAAAAGTATGTAAGTATTATTTTTTATGAAAATAACCAATCGTTTAGCTAGATAACCTTCTTCCTCTGCGTTTACAACTGCATTTGGGATCGTTTGAAGCCGCATTTAAACTTTTGGAAGTTCAAACTCGAGGCACCATACCAGTCCATTATATGGAGAAAAATCCTGAAATGTTTTCCTCAAAAAACATAATTTCTTTACGACTGAAGAAAGAAAGACATGAACATCTTGGATGACAAGGGGTGAGTACATTATCTGTCAATTTTTGTTCTGGAAGTGGACTTAATAATAACAAAACTGCATCATCATTTTACATATATTTAACAAAATGTTTCCATACATCTGTGTTTGTTTGACTTACTCTTGGCTTTCTCACTCTTGCGAGATGGTCTCCAACGAATGCAGGAACGGTGTTCATCCAAATAGAAAAGCCGGACCAGACCTTTAGAACCGTTCTTCAGCTTCACCATCTGAGTTCCCGACTGCATCACACTCATGCATCGCTCAACTGCGAGTAGAAAATAAACACACACATACACAATGAGTGGGCTGATGCACTTAAACAGTGAGGTGAAAATGTAAAACGGCATAAAAATGGATTCTGTCACTACAAGTAACAGTTGATGGATGGAGGTTATAAATTGGCTGAGAACAGCACTATGGATATTTTTAGATAGTGTGACGATGGGTGTCATTTTAATTGTGACACATGTAGCGCAGTTATGGAGCACATTGAGTGGAGGGATATGACAAAATTAGATAACTGGTGGGGTTTGCACAATTAGAAAAAAGGCAAAGAATAGAAGGTTGAAGAAGGTACAGGAACCCTGCTGAAAACTCTGAGAGGCCTGTGAGAAGACCAAAATGATGCAACACAGCAGAGGCTGCCTGCAACCCAGCGCATCTTCTTGACTGAGTGAGATGGCAACTCCCTGTCCTAAAGGGCCACTGGGACCAATCGGCTTTACATCAGCTGACAGATCTGAAGGTCTCTAAATAAAACTTCGGCTGAGGCTTGCTCGCCACAAAACAGAGCTGCAAAGACAAGCTCGAGAGGAGAACATGTACATGTGTGTATGCGGCATGCTTGCTTCTCCTTCAAAATCACTTTGCACCATAACACCCGTGTGCTTCGCTTCATCTCCTCCATCAGAGGGCTGACGAGAAGGGCATACAAAACCTAAAAATCTCCCTCCAAACCTGCATTTACAATACTCGTAAGCACTTCATGCTGTCAGTGTGACTTTAGGATGAAGTCACCAAGGAGAATGGAAAATGTGAATTTGAACATTTGATAGTTTTGTATGTGAAGCATACGTTTGTTCTCCATCTGACACGATCGATGCGGGGTGGCCTGAGGGGGTGGTAGAAGGAACAAGCTCTCGAATGATATAAAGCGAGAGTGGGATGTGATGTTGACAAGTGATTTATACAAATGAAATTAATATGCTATTTCCAAACAAAGAGCATCTTAATTGTTCGGTTTTCACCAAAAGCAAAACATGACATACTGCAAAACACAACATGATGCAATATAATTTTAGCCAATCAGAGCAAATATACAGTTGAGGTCAAAAGTTTACATACACCTTGCAGAATCTGCAAATTGTTCGTTATTTCACCAAAATAAGAGGGGTCATACAAAATAATGACCCATAACACATAAAACACATAAAAATGACCCCGTTCAAAAGTTTACATACGCTTGATTCTTAATACTGTGCTGTTACCTGAATGATCCACAGCTGTTTGTTTTTTGTTTTTTTTTTAAGTGATAGCTGTTCATGAGTCCCTTATTTGTCCTGAACAGTTGAACTGTCCGCTGTTCTTCAGAGAAATCCTTCAGGTCCCACAAATTCTTTAATTTTTCAGAATTTTTGTGTATTTGAAACCTTTCCAACAATGACTCAGTGATTTTAGATGATTTTGAGATCCATCTTTTCACACTGAGGACAACTGAGCGACTCATATGCAACTATTACAGAAGGTTCAAATGCTCACTGATGCTTCAGAAGGAAAAACGATGCATTAAGAGTCAGGGGTGTAAACTTTTGAACAAAATGCAGATGTGTACATTTTTCTTTTTTTGCCTAAATATCATACTTTTTTTCATTTAGTGCCCTTCAGAAGCTACAGGAGATACTTACATGTTTCCCAGAGGACAAAATAAGTTAAATTTAGCCTGATCTTCAAATTCTAAAAGTTTTGACCCCCCGGCATTAATACATTGTGTTTTCTTTTGTTTGGGTAGGGTGACCAACTGTCCCGCTTTTCACCCCCTGTCCCGCATGTCGCATATTAAGAAAATGTCCCACATTTTCATCAGTCTGTTGGTTTTTAATGATCATATTAAGAAAATGTCCATGCGTTCTTTTGCCTTTTTAAGAAAGTTTTTTATTTATTCTTTTTGCGGCATAGTTTCTGCACAAAGGATGTGTGGACCTCATCAAGTGATCTAGAACCACCAACGAAAAATGGTCGAGCGCACATGGAAAAACAAGATATTCTCCATTCATTTTAACCAATTAAAAAGCGTAAATAATTAATTAAAATAAATCGATGCAGCTTTTAGACAACTTCACAACTTTCCTCTTATTTTAATAGTTTGTTTGAGGCGGTTTCTGTGGCGTTATTTTAATGACAAATGGCTGCAGCGCATTATTGTAATGCATCAAAATGCGCAAGCACAAATCTCTTCTCTCACATGTGGATTCTCTTCACTCTCATAAAAAAGACGCGCTTTATCTCGTTTGCATGTGCACACTCAGAAACACAAATCAGAGCATACGACAACGGATGTAATCTGTATTTACATAGCTTAACAGTAGAAAATGTATTAGTCTCACAAGTGTCCCACAAAATCACAACTATGTCCCGCAACAGCCCTATTGCCAGGTGGTCACCCTAGGGGGGGAAAGAGGCAGCTCTGCATTTTTACACAATATCTTAAGTGTCTCTGCACATACACAACATCTTGATGCTAAGAAAATATCTTCTAAACATCAGAGATCATTTTAACGCCATATAGTTGCGTAATACAGCATTACTTATGTAACATCAATCTACTTGTCGAACGTGCTTGTAGACAGCAGTACTGGGAAGGATATAGATCAACTGGAGCAGGGTTTAACATAATGGACAGGACAACTGAAAAGGATTTAAAATCTAATCTCACTCTTAAAAAGCAATGTCAACAGGATGTAAATGCACACACACATTAACAGCTGAGACACACTTCTCTGCTAGATGATTAGTAGAACATAATGGACACAGGATCAGACGCTGTGTGCCAATTCACGGCCTGTGATGATGAAGCGGAATTAACAGTTCTGAAATTAATTGAAGGATAAAAAGGCCAAAAATAGAGTACAGTAGAGAACAGAGAAGAAAAAAACTCCTTATGCTCCAATTCACACAGGACGGGCAGCAGACCGCTGAGCTAAGATGCTTATGGAGAATCCATGTTAGATATGGGTCTCTGGGTAAAAACAATGATTCTGACCCAGATTATAGAGGCTAGACATTGAAAGATCATGTTGCACATTGATCTAAATCTATATTATCCCTCTCTACCTTCTATCCCTTCCACCAACTCATCTGTTCATCCAATATGAGAGCATAAGAGTGGCAGCATCCTCTTCCTATCCCGACCAAACCCCCGGCCCACTTTCACTATCAGCACTTCACAGATTGGGACACAATCCGCAATCCAATTAGATTTGACATGACCATGAAAGACAATGCTTTCTATTCCCCCTTTGAAACACCCTCTAACCTCTTTCTTTTCCTTTCTTGCCGTCTCCAAACACTGACATTCACTTTGTACCCAGATTGAAGATCGAAAGTAGACGTAGTGTGGTGTGGTGGACTGGTTTATATTGCCCAAAACATCACAAATTATTACTACTATTGCTCAAGTGTTAGAGATTTGAACAAACCCCTAACCTTAAGCAATAAACGTTGGGATGTAATATGTCCTGCACTGACTGTGCTATGGACATGAGAGAGATGTTGATGCTGCAGAAAATTGCCCTGTGAAGAGACAATAAAGAGGACTACTACTATACTGATACCTTACACTGTTTACTGTTATTACTTTTACTTGGCAGAAAAATCCCACAGATTTACACTGAAAGAAAGACTCAATCCATATTGAGGGACCACACTAACACTAAAACTTATTGGGCTATAGTGAACATCCGCACTTCATCTAAAGTGCTTTATCTAAATTAAGCCAAAAATATAATTTAAAAGGATAGTTCACTCAAAAATGAAAATTCTGTCCAAACCCGCAAGACCTTTGTTCATCTTTGGAATACAAATGAAGAAATTTTTGGATGAAATACAAGACCTTTCTGCCCCTGCATAGACAGCAACGCAACTATCACGTTCAAGGCCCAGACAGGTAGTAAAGATATGGTTAAAATATTCAATGTGACATCAGTGATTCAACCGTAATTTTATGAAGGTACGAGAATTCTTTTTGCGCGCAAAGAAAACAGAAATAACGACTTTATTTAATAATTTCTTTCTCTCGGATTTCAACAAAAATATCCTAATTTGTGCTCTGAAGATGAACCAAGGTTTTATGGGTTTGGAACGACATGAGGGTGAGTAATTAATGACAGATTTTTCATTTTTGGGTGAACTATCCCTTTAACATCAATGAACCAACCTAAATACTCTACCATTTAAAAGCTTGGAGCTGATACGCTCTTTGTTTTTGAAAGAGGTCAGGATTCTTTGATGAACAGAAAGTTAAAAAAAAATCTTACTGACCCTAAACTTTTGAATAGTACTGCACATTACCAACAAAATTAAACTGGCAAAAGTACACTCCCAGTCAAAAGTTTTTGAACAAAAAAAAAACAAAGAAAATAATTCTCTTCTGCTCTGCTTGTTTTACTATTTATAATAGCTGTTTCCTATTTGAATATATTTTAAAATGCAGTTTATTCCTGTGATCAAAGCTACATTTTCAGCATCATTACTCAGGACTTCAGGGTCACACGATCTTTCAGAATTCATTCTAATATGCTGATTTGCTGTTCAAGAAACGTTTATAATTATTATTATTATCAATATTTAAAACAGTTGAGTACAATTGTTCAAGATTATTTGATGAACAGAATGATCCAAAGATCATCATTTATCTGGAATAAAAAGCTTTTATAACATTATACACTATACAAAAAGTTTGAAGTCTAATTGGAGAGGTATAGAAATTAATACTTTTATTTAGTGAGGATGATAAAGACATTTATAATGGGGTAGCAAATCAGAATATTAGAATGATTTCTAAAATGACTGGAGCAGTGATGCTAAAAATTCAGCTTTGACATCACAGGAATAAATGAGATTTTAAATACATATTCAAATAGAAAGCAGTTATTTTAATAGTAAAAATAGTAAAAACATTTCAATTTACTGTTTTTGTTGCATTTTTGGATCAAATAAATGCAGGCTTGGTGAGCAGAAGACACTTTAAAAAAACAAAAAATCTTACTGTTCACAAACTTTTGGCTGATAATCTCATTAGGGTAACAATTGCAGGTTACACTTTTAAAGTGCAGAAAACCTTTTTATTCTAACCTTTTTAGTCTCTCAACATGATGTGTCATAACTAGTTGTCATGAAGCAATAAGCTATATATCTTCCATGTTAATCTTAAAAAAAAAAAAAAAACAAGAGGCAGAGATAGAAAAAAGGAGAGAGATTCTTAAGTGCACACCGTCTTTAAACAAACCCTTCTTATTTTGAAAGATTTAGGTCACTCTCCAAAGCATATTAACATACTGTGACATAATAACACGCTCTCTGGTCTTAATAAGTGCCTGGCCTAGTCTGGCTTCCAAATGTTTGTTTTTTTTATTCATCCTCTTCTGTTTAATCTAGATACTTTTTATCCACTCTTTTGCCTTTGTGGCATCTTGTCCAGATATTTGGATCTTATTTTCCCACTAAATCCTCTGTTGTTCCAGAGTTCTAGAACTAGGAAAGTAAAAACAGAGAAACTTCTTAGGAAAAAGTGTCAAAACACATCTAGTAAAAGTAGAATATATATTCACAGAAAATAAAATAATACTCCATTTTCTGTCCAGGAAGTGTCTGCACACAGAGAAAACTTCCCCAGTACTTTTCTCTCCTGCTCTCTCTCTCTTATAAACTTACAGCACTCATAAAGTCACTGTCAGTGAGCATCACTGTGGAAGAAAACTATTGATTTTCATTCTTATGAAAGTAGTGGCTCCACCTTTTGCCTGCAACACACTGTTTGTTCTTAAATAAACCCTCTCTCAGGTTCTCGCTCTCCCTCGGGGTCACACTGCATGTCTTCGCCTCCAGCTGGGTTTCAACATAAGTTTGCAGCACATGTTGCAATACAGACGTGAGCAGCAATAAGCTACACCATAATCTCTAAGGGAATTTAGACGCTTGCTGTGTTGCACAACCTAGTCAGTTGCCTGCCTAGACAGGATGCTGAAGGGATTGCTCACCCAAAAATAATTTACTTACTCTCATATTGTTACAAACTTTTATGGCTTTCTTTTTTCTGCAGAACTGTTCTGTTTTTGTGCATAAAATTAAAGTCAATGAAGGCAAACTCACTGAGGGGAAAAAAAAAAATATATATATATCCAAAATGGAGAATAAGGAGAGAAACATTTTAATTTGATACTGAAAAGTATAGCTAAAATTATGGAAGCTCGTTTCCGGCTCTGAATATATATATATTTTTTTTTTTACATCTTACAGTTCTGACCTTTTTTTCTCAAAATTGTGTGATATAAACTCACAACTGTGAGAAAAAAAAAAAATCACAATTATCTTTTTCTGTTTTAATTCAGTGGTGGTAACAGGCTTCCATAAAGAAATAAACTCACAATTGCGTGTTATAAAGTTCAGTTCTGAGGGGGAAAAAAGTGATATGTTCTCAGAATTTCGAGTTTATATCCCACAATTCTGCCTTTATAACGCGCCGCCTTGGAATTATTAGGTTATATGTGACATTTTGGTCAAAACTGAGTTATTCACATATTGTGTGACAACTTATTTACATTAAGTGATGTTTCTTTTGCAAGAAATGTACATTTCGGGCCTTATTTTAGAAAACAAAAAGGGTTCTATCTATAGAAGTCTATGGAACGCAAAAAACTTTGAAGCTCAATATCTCAAAAGTGCTCAGAATGCAGACTGAACCTTATAATTCCAAGGTGGTGAACTTGCAACTGCGTGTTATAAAGTGAGAGAAAAAGTCACAATTGCAAGTTTATGTCTTACAATTTGGAGGAAAAAAAGTCAGAACTGTGAGCAAAAATTCAGAACTGAAAAATACAAACTTGCACTTGCAAGAAAAATAGTCAGAATTGTAAGTTTTTATCTCATAATTCTCTCTTTATATTATGTAGTTCTGGAAAAAAGTCATAATTGTGAGTTTATATCTCATAATTCTGACTTTCTAACTCAAAAATGCAAGTTTATATCTGACAATTTTGAGAAAAAAAGTCAGAATTGCAAGATACAAACTTGCATTTGCGAGAAAAAAGTCAGAATTGCGAGTTTATAAATTTTCCAATTCTGACTTTCTAACTCGCAATTGCAGGTTTATATCTCAAAGTTTTGAGAAAAAAAGTCAGAATTGTGAAGAAAAATTCAGTATTGCAAGTTTATATCTCGCAATTCTGATTTTCTAAATTGAAAATGCAAGTTTATATCTCTTAATTTTGAGAAAAAAAAGTTAGAATTGTTTTGTTTTTTAGATGTATTTCTGGCATTTTTGCCTATTGTAATAGGACAGATCAGACATGAAAGGAAGCGAAGTGGGAGAGAGAGGGGGGATCGGGAAAGGTCCCTGAGTTGGTATTCAAACGCGGGTCACCCGAAGCGCAATGGTGCTGCATGTCAGCACGCTGCCCACAAGGCTATCGACGGGGACAAAAAGTCTGAATCGTGAGGAAAAAGTCAGAATTGCAAAGTATATGCATTTCTGAGAAAAAAAAAAAAGTCAGAATTGCACGTTTGTATTACACAATTCTGAGAAAGTAAAAGCAAACTTGCAACTGCGAGAAAAAAAAGTCATAATTGTGAGATAAAAACTTGCAATTACCTTTTTTATTTATTTATTTATTTTTTAATTCAGTGGCACAAACAGGCTTCCATATAAAATTTGGCCCAATATTTGTGCGTGCTTTGTATTATATGCTTATTAGAGTGTCACATGTTAACATGTTAACATCAAACCCAATGTTATGTATAAAAAAAAAAATTTTTTTATCTTAAAAAATGTTTACTAAAATAAAATAAACTATAGCAGCTATAGTTTCATAGTAACATTTCTTCATTTTTTAATTTAGTTTAACTTGATGTACTAAAACAACTAATAAAATGACAGAAACACACAAAATTATTACATTTTTAAAGGGATAATTCATTCAAAAATCAAAATTCTTTCATTTAATCACCCTCCTCTTGTTACAAACCTGTATAAGTTTCTTTCGTCTGCCAAACACAAATTATTGACAGTTGCCATTGGCTTCCATAATAATGTTTCCATACTATGGAAGTCAATGGCTACTGTCATCTGTTTGGTTACTAACATGCTTCAAAATATCTTTTGTGCTCAACAGTTGAAAGATATTCATACATGTTTGAGAGTGTGTAAATAAACACAAAACTATGCCTTGAAGTAAAATTTAAATGCACAAAAACACACAAAAATAGAAACTAATTAAACATATTAACAAAACCTCAAAGATACTAAAACAGAACTGCATCAAAATATTCTGAAATAAATTGCAGAGCTGTTGCCTAAACAGAGCATCCCAAATCAGCCACACTTAAAGTTCAATCCCGGGAAGGATCCTGACTTAGGGCTAATTAACACTGCACCAACAAACACTAACCAATGCCGTCAATCACTAGATTAGGCTACGTCAGTTCTCCGACATTACAAGACCCGACAAACGCCGACTGAACATGTTCAGTCTATTAAAAAACAGTGCTGACTAATGGTGACAGGGCTAACACTGGTCCAACATAACCCACCAAATGTGTCTATTGCCGTTGGACAGCGTCTGTATGTCCTTTTTGAATTAGCTTTTAGAAGACAGCTCGCCTAGGAAGCAGACAGCAAAGGCAGCTCACCAGCTTGAGATTTCTTTTAAAACAAGAAGCTTTTTGTACCTCATAGCAAATGTTTATGCAACATATAAACAAAGTGTTTATCTTTCTTTAATTTTCCGTTTAGCCTCTAACTCCCGAGTGAGCGTTTTTGTGAAATGTTGACACTACGGATCAGAACATCTCCAGGCTGCTCTTCCCTCTTGCAAGTAAAGCTGTACTTTAGATAAATAGTTGGTGACTTTCTGCAATCCACTTTAAATACCACTCACATTTTTTATCTCTCATATAAAGACCAACTCAACCACAAAATAAAAACATTGTGTGCTTCTTACAGGTTGCCAGACAGACTTATTTTGAAGGACCTGAAGGACTGTGTGCTCTTGTTACGGACTCATGGGATTCTGTGGACCCAAACATTTGTGATTGGAATTTTAAAAACATGGAAACAACACGACCAAGGGTATATCAACTTCCACAAGGACACTCGGAATTTGTGTACACAAGCGGACACACGCTCTCCACTTGACTTAGTATGCCATCTTAATTAGGAAATGCAAGGAGGGTGTAAAGCAATGCCCAGGAGGGTCAAAGATCACAGACAAGTGCATGTTCCCGCTCTTTTCGTTACATCTAAGGGTTATCAATTAAATCTCTAAATTAGGAAATCCATTTTAATGAGTGGTCATGACTAATAAACAGTTAATGAGGGTCTATCTGCCTCGCTCATTCCTCTCATTTTGCTTCTCTCTTTCTAAGTCTCTTGTCCTCCTCTTTGGACTCCTATTATTGTTATTACCATGAGCCTCTCCAGCTCATTTGAAACAAATTAGTCTCGTGTTGAGTAAACCTTCACGGCCGATTACTGCGCTCTGCACAGCGGGGACTCGGCACAGATCTCGAGGGAAGGAAACGTGTTCATTAGGCTGCAGAGAGAGGTGCGAACACTTGAGAGAAAGATTGACAGGAGCCCCTCACTTCCAGGATGCCAGCCTCCCCTGCCACTTCATGACATGATAATAATGAGTTAAAGAGACAATTCAGCTGCACTCTGGGGCAGAACTTATTTGAAATAAATAAATGAGTTTATTGAAAATTGGGCCTTTAGTATGAGTATGTTAGCCTTAAAAGAGAAGTTCACTGCCAGAAAAAAAAATACAGATAATTTACTCACCCCCTTGTCATCCAAGATGTTCATGTCTTTTTTTTTTCACTCGTAAATAAATTATGTTTCCCAATCCCAGCCAAAGAAGAAGGGTCTTATCTAGAGAAACAATCTGTCATTTTCAATTTATATAACAATTTAAATTACAATTTATATACATTTTAACCTCAAATGCTCGTCTTGTCTAGCTCTGTGCGACAAGACAGTTAGGGTAGGTCAAAAAACTCCCATCTTATTTTCTTCTCCAAATTCAAAATCGTCTTACATTGCTGTTTTATCTTTTTTTTTGTAAAGGCCATTTGATCTTCTTTGCATGTTCACTTTGTAAACTCTGGGTCATTACTTCTGCAGTGATGAAGGATGATTTTGAAGTTGGAGGAGAAAATGAGATGGGAGTTTTTCGACATGCCCTAACTGTATTGACCCGGAATACACAGAGTTCACACAGAGCTAGACAAGACAAGCATTTGAGGTTAAAAAGTATATAAATTGTCAATTTGTTTAGAAAATGACTGATTGTTTTGATCCTTCTTCCTTGGATGGAATCATTTAGAGCCCTTTGAAGATGCTTTTAAACTGCATTTTGGAAGTTCAAACTTACAGGCACCATAGAAGTCCACTATATGGAGAGAAATCCTGAAATGTTTTCCTCAAAAAACATAATTTCTTGAAAGAAAGACATGAACAACTGGAATGACAAGGGGGTAAATTGTCTGCAATTTTTTGTTCTGGAAGTGAACTTCTCCTTTACAGTTATCTATGAGCTAGTGTGCTCCAAAACAATGACAAAATTCGCATTTACAAGATATAAGCATTCAAAATTTACAGTTTCTAACTTCCGCCAATATGGGTCAACAATTTGACTACTCATAAAACTTTCTGTCCAATTAAATGCTCTCTAGAATCCAAAGCATCCCGCCCCATACACTATAAATAACTGCTAAATCTCCGGATGAAAATATGAATGAAAATATGCTAAAACGGGACAGTCCGTTAGCCATTGTGGATGGGGCCTGAGCAGTATGACATAATACTAGCTCAGTATGACATCATACTGCTTAGAAAATCAAAGTGTTTTGATAACTGAGACACAGTGAATGGATTTTTAACATTGTACAGTGGTTGCGTCCACACACTGTTAAGACACATTTATGTGCAAACACCTGGTAAAACTGAGTTTTGCATCCAATGTCCCCTTTAAAAGGAAGATTTGAGTGGTTTCAGATTTAATATGAAAATGTTAATAATCAATCAAGGCAAATGACCATTACAAAAATAGGAACAGATTTATCTCTAGGTCAATTATTTATGCCCCATTTCTTGATGCAGTCCACCTGACTGTTTAATCAAAGCTTTTGGTTAAGAACATACTTATAGTCCTATATTTGTTCTGTGGGACAGATGGATTTGGGCAGGACGGTAGCTTAGCAGAGCATCCAAAAGCAGCCAGGGAGGAAAACAGAAGTTCAATTCAGAGGCCAGCTGAGAAAAATGAAAAAGCAGCACAAAATTTTATTTATACGACTATAGCGTCACTGCTTTTACCTGCTTTTGACCCAGGAAAGTTAAAGGTAGCAGAAGGGAGAAGAAAAATAAAGTGTAAATAAGAGAGAGTGTGTGTCCTTATATGTATTGGAGGCATAGGAGAACTAAATGTGTTCACCAGATCGGCGGTTGAAGACGAGAGAGCAGATCAAAGCAGCCTGGTGAGAAGTACGGGGAGATATCAAACACTGAATAATTGGGTCGTAGAGGCTCAGGCTCTGTGATGCCGAAATCACAAAGCACTGTGCGTTCAGAACCATCAGAGCAGAAACACAAAACAGAGGATGACACATGCATTATGCAGTCAGACACCTGCGCAGAGGTTCAACAAACCGATCTGTCCTGCAGCGCTGGCTATGGATATTTACAGTTCTTAAAAACAATTATGGGCCTAAATAAGAGTCAGATAAGATTGTCCATAGATTCAATGATTCAATCAGTTAATAGTCTACAATTCGTATAATTATTTTTTAATGATATTACATTTTAGTAATAATAATTAGTAGTAGTAGTAGTAGTAGCAGCAGTATGTTAACAAACATACTTGTGGGATCCTCAATTTGCACGCATTTAGCGTATAAAAACACAATAAATGCACTGAATTACACTACCGTTCAAAAGTTTGGGGTCAGTAAGACTTGTAATAGTCTTTAAAGAAGTCTCTTATGCTCATCAAGGCTGCATTTATTTGATTAAAAATATAGAAAAAAAACCAGTAATATTGCAAAATGTTTTTACAATATAAAATAATGTTTTTTATTTTAACATACTTTAAAATAGAATTTATTCCTGTGATGAAAAGCTGAATTTTTATCAGCTGTTACTCCAGTCTTAAGTGTCACATGATCCTTCAGAAATCATTCTAATATGTGGATTTATTATTAGAATGATCAATGTTGGATAATATCAACAGCTGTGCTGCCAAATATTTTTTGGAACCTGTGATTTTTTTTTTTCAGGATTCTTTCATGAATAACAAGTTTAAAAAGTACAGTGTTTATTTAAAATATAAATATTTTATAACAATGTAAATTATTTATTATCAACTTTTAATAAACTTTTAATTATTAACTTAATACATCCTTGGTGAATAAAAGTATTAATTTCTTAAAAAAAAAAAAAGAAACAATAAAAATGTACTGACCCCAAACTTTTGAACGGCAGTGTAAATGCCTCTTCAATAATAAATTATTAAATAATAAATAAATCAATCCTCACACTTATGTAAAAAGACGTTTTTGCTGCTGTAGTATGATGGTCTGGAAAATGCAGTATTTTATATTTGTTCAGCTACAATGATAGTTATAATTCAACATACAAAGTGCTTAAATGACTGATTTTTATTATATGTCACTTCTGTGTTGATAAATAGATAAATTACAAAATGAAACCGTTCTAATGTCAACATATTTAATGAATCACATGCATCAATGCATTAACTTTTGCGCTCCAAATCACACTGGCTAAACTGCTGAACTGTGCTGAAAGAGCAGCACATTGTCAGCTGGGTATGGTTCTGAAATTTGCTAAATGATGATTTTCTAAATGATGTTACATATTGTTTATTAAAACTTTTTCATTTGCACATTTTTAGATCATTTAAAGCAATTAAAATATGTTTTCATTTTATGTATTTCTCATTTAAAGTGATAGTTCACCCAAAAATGTATATTCTGTCATTAATTAGGCTACTCACCCTTGTGTCGTTCCAAACTAGTAAGATCTTCGTTCGTCTTTGAAACACAAATTAAGATATTTTTGATGAAATCCATGAGCTTTCTGACTCTGCATAGACAGCAACTGCCACGTTCAAGGCTCAGAACAGTAGTAAGGACATCTATAAAATGGTCCATGTGGTTCAACCGTAATGTTATGAAGCTATGGGAATATTTTTTGTGTGCAAAGATAACAAAATAACAGCTTAATTCAACAATTTCTCCTCTTCCCTGTTAGTTTTTAACACGTTCACCACAGTACAACGCACACCAAAGACTGACACGGAAGAGAAGAAACTGTTGAATAAAGTCATTAGGAACCCTATTGTAATTGTTAGAATGGCCAAGGATCAGCAATCTCCATGTAAAACTGATTGTGCAGACCAAACCGTAAGTCACAGAGACTTAAAACTTGCATGGTAATACTCACACCGTCTACAACGTCATCAAGGCTCGCCTCAATTGGCCTGACAGGGGTGCTACAGCGGTCAAAGGTATGAAATCGCTCATACCTTCTCAAATATTTGAGACTCTTATGTCATTGGAATCCTTTATCATTGGACAAAATGCATGACGCGGATTCATCCGTCACCCTGGCGAAATTTTCAGGTATTTTGCATTTTTTGAAAAACCTATTTTTGCAAACTAGTCCTTGGTTTCTCGCCTGATTGGAACCAAACCAGTGCAGCAAGATTCTCTGGATAGTGAATATCAATAATTATCAAAAAAAAAAGAACTTTCGACTCTCCATCGCAAAAGGACGGGAAAACGTTTAAAAGGCGGAGAGACGCTTTTACTAAAATGGCTATAGCTTTTGAACGGAATGAGATATCTTCGCCAAACTCACCGAGTGTTTGTAAGAGCTGAATCTGTGGTCACATGGAAAAAGTCAAGGAGCTTGGCCACTTGGTGGCGCTATAAGAAGAGGAAAAATACATAAAAATGGCCATAACTACACACCTGTTTGCATTTTCGTATCTCAAAAAAACATGGTGGCTATAGGCCAATGAATTTTGAGCACCTATTACACAAGTTTAACAGAGGTCGATTGGAATGAAATTCTGTGGGCCTGTTCGCCGCATGGCCCTAAAGGTCTGTAAGAAATTTGAAAGAAATCGGCCACTGGGGTGGGGGCAATATCGCATTTTTTAAGGGTGTAAACCAGGGGTCACCAGACCCGGTCCTGGAGAGCCAGTGTCCCTGCAGAGTTTAGCTCCAACCCTAATCAAACACACCTGAACCAGCTAATTAAGGTCTTACTAGGTATACTTGAAACTTCCAGGCAGGTGTGTTGAGGAAAGTTGGAGGTAAACTCTGAAGGACACCAGCCCTCCAGGAACAAGTTTGGTGACCCCTGGTGTAAACAATTATATATTACACAGTTTTTTACACATACATGCAATGTATGTATCATCTGACAGATCTTCTCGTTCCGAACAACTTTGCCTAGAACCACTGCTGTCAATCAAACTGTTTGTTAAATAACTAAGAAAACGTAAAAAAGTTGCAAAGCTTGCAAAGTTTTAGGGAGATCGGACCACAGCTGGCGCTATAACAGTCATAAGCATTAAAAAGCATCATATTTCTATTGTAAATTACCTGGATTTGCCAAAAAATGCTTTTTTAATAACTGATTTAGGTGGTTCCAGGCTTGCTAAATAATATGTAATCTCTCTTTCCTTATGTGCTTAAATGAAACCCCAGTAATCGTAGCTTGCAGCTATATTTATTTTTAACACACAAAAAGTATTCTCATACATTCATAACATTACGGGTTGAACCACTGATGTCTCATGGACTATTTCAATGATGTCCTTACTAACTTTCTTGACCTTGAATGTGGTAGTTTCATTGCTGCCTATGCAGGGTTAGAAAGCTCTAGGAGTTCATCAAAAATATCTTAATTTGTGTTCCTTACAGCTGAGAAACAACATGAGGGTGAGCAGAATTTTCATTTTTGAGTCAACTATACCTTTAAAACCATGAAACTGTAGTATATACACAAGCATTACATCAGCCATCAGTCAACCATCTGTCTAAATACCAGCATCAATATCATTTAAAAAAAAAAAAAAAAAATCACAACAGTCAACCTCTAATCATAAGCACTGTGATCTTGATCACCACCAAGATTATCATGAGAGATCGGGTTAGATTATAGCCAAAGCAATAACCACATATCGCCCCATGCTCTTTCCACCAGAAGAGGATAAAAGACTCCCTCCACAAGGCAGATCTGAGCCACAGCCAAGTCAGGCGAGATGGTTTAGCAGCACTGTCATAGCGTTCACAGTGCCTCAGAGCACTGTGAGGAAGAGGATCTGGATGGGGAACGTGTCACACACACCAATAAAGCAGATTAAACTGTGTATGTGCACAGTCTGTGCTATAAATACCCAACAATATATCTGTGCAAGCGCTGTGCTCTCATTGTTCAGTGTAGAATATCTGATAATAGATTTGCTCCCGTTTTTACCAGCACTTTAATTTCATCTCATCTTATGCATCAAAATCTGACTCATTTTGCTCTTGCTTAATTAACCCAACCTCAAACAGGACATACAGGAATAGGCACTCAACAAATGCAAGATATAAGAATGCAGTATTTAAAGAGGATGTCATTGAAATACTTTGGTGTTTCTAAAAAAGCTGTGCACCTTTTCATTGCACAGAGCTTTCTTGAGCTTAAAATAGCTGAGATGCTGGTTTATGTTTACATTTGTAGGAGAACGCTGCATTCCAAGCCATCTGTTCCATAAAACAGCCACTTTCACACCGAACATATTCAGCCAGGTAGAACAGCAGGCATTCTCACACCCTCTCCTGGTCTCTGAATCCCTGAGTAGATGTCTTCCACTATTTCTGAGAGGTGATAATAGGCAGAGCATCTTTTTTGCTCTTTTCCAATTGACTATCATTTCTGATGCAATGTAGCGGTAAAAACACAAGCGCACAAATGTCAGTCTAATGAACATATAAGCTAATTTTAGGACTCAGAGAGTAGGAGGTTAGTGCTTTCACCCAACTGACAGCTGGAAAGCATGAAACAATAAAGAGCAATAAGACAAACTGACTTTGAGCTCTGCATCATGTTTGTCTGGCTGAGCAGTACACACATAAACACAAATACAGATAAAGCTGCTAATGAGGTGATTACTATATGTAATGATAGTATTTATCTATCTATCTATCTATCTATCTATCTTTCTATTTATTTATTTATGTATGTATGTATGTATTAAAAAGTCCAATTATTATTAATTAATATTATTAATTATTAAAAAATCCAGAAAAATATTAATACAACTTTTTTTAACATTGACAATAAGAGCTGCACAATTAATTGAATTTCTAATCGTGATTACAATTACAGATGCCACAATTATGTAATCGTTCAAAGGCACAATTACAAAAAAAAACAAACTAAAAAAAAAAAAAAAACAATTTGTTACTTTTTTATATTTTAGGAGAAACTGTATATAAAATGTGGCATGCAGTTGCTTCAAACAATGGTATAAAGCTATTCAAAACATCATTAAATGTAAATTGTGATAATCGTAATTAATAATCACAATTTACAATTTCAAGGGAACAATCAACAATTATGATTTTTGACATAATCGTGCAGCCCTAAATAACAGTAACTTTTACTTGAACACTAAATTCAGCATATTATTCAGCATATTAGAAAGTTTTCAGGATCACGTGACACACACATACTCACTCACAAATTATAAACCTATTTAAAAATACTACTGATACTGTATTTTTTTTTTTATTAAATAAATGCTTGAATGAGCACAAGAGATTTCTTTCCAAAAAAATAAAAAAATAAATACATAAAAACTTACCGACCCTAATGATTTGAATGGTATTGTGTATATATTGAATATATCATTGGAGATTCACTTTAACAGTGATAATAATTAGGTTATTGATTGATTGATTGATTGATTGATTGATTGATTGAATAAATGATTAATTGGTTGATTGAAAAAAAGAGTATCAGTTTCCAGAAAAAAATAAATAAATAAATAAGCAACAGAACTGTTCTCAACATTGATAATAACAAGGACTTTAAATTGAACACTAAATCAACATATTAGATTGATTTCAGGATCATGTGAAACAAAAATAAATTATAATCATGTTTAACAATATTACTATCGTTTTTTTAATAAAAATTAAATTAAATTAAATTAAATTAACACATAGCCACCCCAATCATTTGCACAGTATTGTGTATATATTGAATTCATTTAAATTATGTCTAAATAAAATCAGTCAATATTATAATGTAAGTATATAAAGTTAATAATGTAATGATATTCACTTTAACAGTGATAATAATTAGGTTATTTATTTATTCATTAATTAATTCATTCATTAATTTATTCATTCAAAGAAAAAAGTATATTTTTTTTTACAAAAATATTAAGCAACACAACTGTTTTCAACATTAACAATAACAAGAACAAAATTTGACACTAAATGAACATATCAGATTGATTTCAAGATCATGTGAAAACTAAAATAAATTCTAATCATGTTTAACAATATTACCGTTGTTTTTTTATATAAACACTTGCTCTATTTTATATTACATAAATGAAGCTCTAAAATAAAAATAACTTCAATAATATCAGCTGATATCCAATACTTTGCATTTCCCCACAAGCATTTACTCTAACAAGAAACATCTCACCTATATATGCCAAACGACACTTTTGTGGCACCGCCACGCTGCCTCCAACATGGTAGAACCTACGGGCCAAAAGAGACGCCACGTTGGCCACGGCCGAGCGCTCTGATGTCAGGAAGAAGGGTCCCATGCCATCAAAACACAAAAGTGACTGCTCGAAACTGAGTGTCATCCCTGAAAAACTCCTTCTTGCTTCCTTCCCTTGAGACTGCAAGCCGCAATCTCTCTCTAAGTGTCCACATCTAACGCCCACTTCTTTATCCAGAACCCCTCACTCCACCCTCTCTTTGGTCATCTATCTTCTATCCCGCCAGCTATTCACACAGAGCCTTTGAACCTTTGTGAAAGTAGAAAGCAGTACCGAGCAGGGATTTACACAGAATAGCTAATGTACTGTTGTGGGGAAAATGTGCATGATGGTGGGGCTTTGAACAGATGTGTTTTTGTCCTGGAGGGTCAAAATGAGCAGCATAAGTAATGGAGATGGAAGAGAAAGCAGATAATATTAATGGTATGACATAACATGAGTACAAGTGAGAGTCTTTTTGACACGTGGCGCATAGAACGGATAAAAACCATTGCAGGGTGTATAAAGAAGCCATTGTGGGTTGAGAAAGATGTCACTTTAAAAAGACAGATCTAAAGTGAGCCCTTTGAAAAACCTAAGAGGGGGGATTTAGCTTCCAAGTGGGTGGATGTCTGAGGTCCAATGCTGTGAATTTTGTGCTTTTGGAGCACGAAAAAACGAACTTGAGGGAAGGCCACTAATTTATTGAAAACTCCTCCACTCCTCATGATATCAGCTGAACATCTAGTATAAATCATTTAGTGTCACAATTTGCAATATGAATGCATTTTTCTGACGTCTTCACATCTTCCAAGTTCTCGGTGTCCTCGTTTTCTCTCGCTCTTCTGTGCTGCACATGAGTGAAGATGAATTCATCCACATATGAAATTGTATTAGTCCGTGGCACTGGTTTTTGACCTATGTGTCCTGACCGCTGGTCAGATGCAGGAAGATGTCCATCTCAGACGCAGCAGGCAGAAGGCCCGTAATGTGGCATTTAAACTCTCTTGACTCCAAAGACTCTTTAGAAGTTAGAAAAGGGGAAAGATTAACTGGACAATATTTTGGCAGGAGAATCTGGATACTCCACTCCACATATTATGACATCTGCTGTGAATAAACAGACTGTCAGATTTCTTTACATTAATTTAAAAAAATTATTATGTGACACGAGAAACATTATAAACAATGGAGCTGCATGATAAAGAAACTGATAATCACAACTATTTTGCTTCAAAATTATAACTGTGATAATTAATCATAACTGTTTTCCTTTGTAAAAGTGGTTTTACATTTAATCAGAATTATTGCACTGTCATGCAGGGATTATTTTCCCTCAGTTAGTTTCCTGATTTATTGTATTTATTATATAAATGAATACACTCTTCACATTATGAAAAACAAGAAACTTTTCTCAAAACCTAAAACATGAAATTTCTACTAATTCCAAATAATGTTTTTTTTATTAAAACAATAAAAAAAAGTATTTATTCTATATTTATTTTATATCTAGCGAAACGATCGGCCATTTTTTACGAAAAATAAAAATTTGTATACTTTTTAAGCACAAAAGCTCATGTAGCACAGGCTCTGGGATGTGCGTCCACGATGCTACGAATCACGTCTAAGTTCATCATCTGTGTACTCCAGCTCAAAAAGGTAGAGTATGGTGAAAAACTCCATCTTATTTTCTCCTACAGCTTCAGAATCGTCCGACATCGCTGTACCTTTTTGTTTGTAAACAGAGTTTGACTTACTTGCACTTCCTTAGTCTTTGCATTTTCCCTTTTGTAATCACTGGGTCTGTAGTTCCGCATGACCTTTCGACGTGATTCAATAGTACGTAGCATCGTGGATGCACATCCCAGAGCTAGTGCTACACAAGCTTTTGTGCTTAAAAAGTATGCTTTTCTTCTTCGGCTGGGATCATTTAGAGCCCTTTGAAGCTGCATTTAAACTACATTTTGGAAGTTCAAAATCGGGGCACCAATGAAGTCAATTATATGGAGAAAAATCCTGAAATGCTTTCCTCAAATCCATAATTTCTACATGACAGAAGACAGAAAGACATGAACATCTTGGATGACAAGGGGGTGAGTAAATTATTTGTAAATTGTTGTTCTGGAAGTGGTCTTCTCCTTTAAATAAAACTCCATTTAAGGGAAAAGCACTAAATTAAACTCTTGACATCTAGCAACCCAAGCATGACAGCTTGTGTAGGCTTGTTACAAATGCAAAATAATGGTCAAATGAGATTTTTTTTCCAGGATAAATAAATAGCAGGCCAGTATCACAGATCATTAAAGGATTAGTTCACTTCCAGAATACAAATTTCAGTGACACTTTAGTATAGGGCCCGATTCACACTGTTAAAGGAATAGTTCACCCAAAAATGAAAATTCTGTCATTAATTACTCACCCTCATGTTGTTTCAAACCCGTAAGACCTTCGTTCATCTTCGGAACACAAATTGAGATATATTTGATGAAATCCGAGAGGTCTCTGACTCTCCTATAGACAGCAAGGTTACTACCACGTTCAAGGCTCAGAAAAGTACGAAGATGATTGACAATGTAGTCCATGCGACATCAGTGGTACAAATGTAATTTTACGAAGCTACAAGAATACTTTTGTGCGCAAAAAAAACAAAAACAATGACTTGATTCCATATTTTCATCTCTACTGTGTCAGTTGTGTATGCACATTTGTTAGAGTACGTTACCATGGATGTGGGGGCGCCAACGCTGACCTAGATATGGCGTTATGACATTGAAAACATGCGTTGTGCCTTGTTTACATTTGGAGAATGTAACACACTGCATAAAAGCATCGCCACACATCAGGATACTCTCATGAACGTGCATCCACAACTGACACAGTAGAGACGAAAATGTGGAATAAAGTTGTTATTTTACAGTTGAATCACTGATAAAATTACAGTTGAGCCACTGATGTCGCATGAACCACTTTGTCGATCATCTTGGTACTTTTCTGAGCCTTGAATGTGGTAGTACCCTTGCTGTCTATGGGAGTGTCAGAGACCTCTCGGATTTAATCAAAAATATCTTAATTTGTGTTCCGAAGATGAACAAAGGCCTTTGAACAGGTTTGAAACAACATGAGGGTGAATAATTAATGACAGAATTTTTATTTTCGAGTGAACTAACCCTTTAACTAGTTAAAGTAAACTATCAAGGCAAACGGTTTGTTAATAGCGAGAATTGGACCTTAAAATAAAGTGTGACCCAAATTTCTTGATAATTCACTCACCCCCATGTCATTCAAATGTTCATGTCTTTCTTTCTTCAGTCGAAAAGAAATTAAGGCTTTTGAGAAAAACAATCCGTTTTTTTTTCCCATATAGTAGACTTAAAAGGAGAAATTCACTTCGAGAACAAAAATGTACAGATAATTTACTCACCTCCTTGTCATCCAAGATGTTCATGTCTTTCTTTCTTCAGTTGATAAGAAATTATGTTTCTTGAGGAAAACATTTCAGGAATTATCTCCATATAGTGGACTTCAGTGGTGCCCCAAAGTTTGAACTTTCTAAATGCAGCTTCAATTGACTTTAAACATTCCAGCCGAGGAAGAGGGGTCTTATCTAGTGAAATGATCAGCTGTTTTCGAAACAATTTGACAATTTATATACTTATAAATTTATATACATCTTGTCACGTTTCTGCGATGTGTATGCATAGTCTGTGTAATCTGGGTTAATACAGTTAGGATATGTCGAAAAACTCCCATCTCATTTTCTTCTTCAACTTCAAAATCGTCCTACGTCGCTGTTTTACCTTAAAGGCCGTTTGATCTTCTTTGCATGTTCACTTTGTAAATACTGGATCGGTACTTCTGCAGCGATGTAGGACAATCGTGAAGTTGGGAAAACGAGTTTTTCGACATACCCTAACTTTTGAACCGGACAAAAACAGAGTTCACACAGACCTAGACAAGATGAGCGTTTGAGGTTAAAAAGTATATAAATTGTCAATTTGTTTAAAAAAAATGACAGATCGTTTCGCTAGATAAGACCCTTCTTCCTCGGCTGGGATCATTTAGAGCCATTTAAAGCTGCATTTAAACTCCATTTTGGAAGTTTAAACTTGGGGGCACCATAGAAGTCCACTATATGGAACTAATTCCTGATTTTTTTTTTCTCAAGAAACAATTTCTTATCGACTGAAGAAAGAAAGACATGAACATCTTGGATGACAATGGGGTGAGTAAATTATCTGTAAATTTTTGTTCAGGACGTGAACTTCTCCTGTAATGGGAGCCAATGGATTAAAGGTCCAAATTCCAGTTTCAATACAGCTTCAAAGGGCTCTGCATGATCCCAGCCGAGGAATAAGGGTCTTATCTACCAAAACAATATACTTTTTAGCCACAAATGCTCAACTTGCAGTAGCTCAACCGCGCATTACAATGTCATGTTGGAAAGGTCACGTGACATACAGTAGACAGAAGTACCAATCCAGTAGACTTGGGGTACTTGGACTCGTACTCGGACTCGAGTCCGGTCTCGAGTACAATTTTTAGGCGACTCGGACTTGTCACGGACTCGGATGCATTTTTACTCGGACTTGACTCGGCCTCGAGCCTTTCGGACTCGGAAAATATCCCGAGTCCGTCCGAGTCCAGAGACAGTTGACGGAAATGTCACTGACTCGATGCATTATCATGAAAGTCTTGTCCAGTAGGCTACTTGAAAGCCGACGGGTTTATGTGCGGGTCAAAGCGCGATCACAGAACGCGCCTCTCAGTCAGTGTGCGAATGCCGAGTTGTCTTTCGCTTTAATAGGTTCTGTTATTGCTACACACATGCTCGTCTTGGAGATTATTCATGTAAATGAAGTCGGTTTTGTCTTAAGTAAACCTGAACAGTTGGGAGAAATGCTGATGCATCAAAATATTTGAAATGTGCGTCAGATCTTAAAGCGACAGCAGCGTAAATCTGCAGCCGCCGACTGCGCCATAAATATTAATCAAACAACAAATGAAAAAGAGAATCACTCACTTTTCTTGACTGAATCACTTATTAACTCTAATAAGATTAGAATTATCTTTAATGTATACAGATTTTGCAGTGTTTTATTTTAACATTTATTACTTCATGAAATGTCTGTAGTCTATTTCTGTAGTAGCCTTTAGATAGACCTATCTAAAAAACAAACAAAAAAAAAAAAACAAAAAAAAACTAAAATTCTATTTTTAAAAAGATACTTGGAGTGTTTACTTGCCTTGAGCTTGAGAATGTTTTACTTACATTAGTTGATTAGTTTTTTTCTGTATTGAAATTATTATTATTTAAACATAATGGCAGTTTCTAGCTTGAAAGAAAAATAATTTTTCTAACATCTTTGCAACAAGAGTTTTTATGGGTCCAAAACCACCTTGATTTTCTAATAATTAAATGGCCCATCATCAATTATTCCTTATATAATGTAATTTATTGTAATTAATGTAACTATAAATGCATTCAAAAATAAAACAGGTGTGAGTTTGCTGTGACTTATGGAAAGTATATGTAGGGCTTTATACACAGTGTGTACCATTGTAAAGACTAGGTTTATCCCTCACAACCTCATTTTCATTCAAGAAAAAGTCATATACATCCCAAAACACACATAGCCACAATCAGAAATAAAAGAGGTACATTTTCTGCTCATAAGGTCCCATTCACCAAGATACCTTCTCCTTTACCCCCACCCTTGAATTTATACATTTACTACATTGATGAATAAAGTCAAGTCCCGCCCTATAATTTTTCACATTCTAAAATCTGTTTCACTCTAAAATATGTCACATTACATAGATCAGCCATAACTTCTGTTACATGACTTTAAGTTTGCTAAGCAGAGCATGGACACTAATTACGAGATGTTGTGAAATCAAAAATCAAAATGGCAAGATCCACTAGAGGTTTGCTTTTCTTACATTTTAACTGACATTGCATTTTTCTAGTTGTAAAGGTTAAAAACAGGGGCACCCAAACTCAGTCCTGGTCCTTGGTTTAGCTCCAACTTGCCTCAACACACCCGCCAGGGGGTTTCTAATATGCCTAGTAAGAGCTTGATTAGCTGGTTCAGGTGTGTTTAATTGGGGCTGGAGCTAACATTTGTAGGACACCTCCCTCCAGGACCGAGTATGGGCACCCCTGGGTTAAAACAATGTTAAGATACTGACAAACAGTAGTATTTCCTTGGACTCTGACTCGACTCGAACTCAGCCCTTTGGGACTCGGACTTGAGTCCGACTCTGCCCATTTTGGACTCGGACTCATCTCGGACTCGATTGTTTAAAGACTCGGACTCGACTTAGGTGGACTCGAACCCAACACTACAATCCAGTGTTTACAAAACAAACGTGGAAAAAAAGGTTTGCCTTCTACAAAAAAAGGTAAAACAATGATGTCAGATGATTCTGAAGTTGGAAGAACTAACCACACATGGCCTTTCCAGAAAATGACCAATTGTTTCACTAGATAAAACCCTCATTTCTCAGCTGGGATCGTGTAGAGCCCTTTGAAGCTGCATTGAAACACCAGTTTGGACCTTCAACCCACTGGCTCTCTTTGAAGTCCACTATATGGACAAAAAATTATTTTTGACTGAAGAAAGAAAGCTTGATAAATGATAACATGGGGTTGTGTAAATTATCAAGGAATTTTTATTTTTAAGTAAACTAATCCTTTATGCTTAATTAATCGAGAGAAATAGAAATTGTGAACATGATTAATACTCAACTAATTGTGTAGTCCTAGTACAGGACACTCTTAAACTAATCATAATTCTATGACTGTTTGATGTTAATTTAATATTCTGTCATCATTTACTCACCCTCATGCCATTTCAAACCTACATGACTTTATTTCTTCTGTGAAACACAAATGTGTTGGTCACTTAGTCAATGCAATTGACCCTTCGCCAGGAGTTTGACTGACAGGTGATCTGACTAATCATAACGCAGAATCTGCCAATTTTGTCCGACAAACAAACCATAAAGGAGACTAGATTAATGTTGGACTTGAACTTGAAAAATAGTGTGTATTGACGTCTTTACGCACTTGAAACAAGATACCTTCTGATGTTCATTCATGTTTATTTTGTGCTATAGTAAAGAGGAAGAGAGAGTGCATTATTGTAGCGCAAAAGCACATTAATAGAATTATGTGAGCACAAAATCTTGTGTGGATTTCCTTTGCTCTCGCACAAAACCAGACGCATGCTCTCAGATTCACGTTGCTCTCGCCCAGAGAGAGTGCGTGCACTTAAAACATCTTTCCTCTATCTCAAACGGTGTCCTGTGCACTCGCAAATCTCTCCGTGCTCATGTGCTAGATATTAATTCTTTTCACACATGGATTAAACGTTGTCAAAAGTTATCAACCAATCAGATTTTTCTACGACTGACAGATGAAAATACTATATGAAATCTTATTGGCTAGGATATGAACCTGTAATTCTTTTGACAATCAAAGATGGATCTGTAATAAATGGCATCTGAACCTGATCTAAAAAGTTCTGGCTTAAATCATAAGATATTATATAATATCTTATGATTTAAGCCAGAACTTTTTAGATCAGGGTCAGATGCACTATTCCCTAAATACTTAAGACGTGGAGACCAAATATAACACTAATGAATTTCTCATATTTGTCATAACACCACTACATTATATTCTACGGGTTTAATGCATTTGCCGACAATGCAATTACCTGTAACTGTCACATAATATATCTGACATAATATGACATAACACATGTATACTTTTTAAGCACAAAAGTTTGTGTAGCACAGGTTCTGGCATGCGCGTTCACGACGCTACGTACTATTGAATCATGTCGAAAGCTCACGCCAAATGTAGGCAGAACCACAGACCCAGTGTTTACAAAGCAAATGCACAAAGACTAAGAAAGTGCAAGTCAAACGCTGTTTACAAACAAAAAGGTACAACGTGTCGGACAATTCTTTCAATTCATTAAAGGTTCGTTCAAAATGAACAAATCGTTCAAGAACGACATGTGGACGCGCATCCAAGAGCCTGTGCTATGCGAGCTTTTGTGCTTAAAAAGTATACAAATTTTTATTTTTAGAAAAAAATGGCCGATCGTTTCGCTAGATAAGACCCTTCTTCCTCGGCTGGGATCACTTAGAACCCTTTGAAGCTGCATTTAAACTACATTGTGGAAGTTCAAAATCGGGGCACCAATGAAGTCCGTTATATGAAGAAAAATGCTAAAATGTTTTCCTCAAAAACCATAATTTCTTTACGACTGAAGACAGAAAGACATAATCTTGGATGACAAGGGGGTGAGTAAATTATTTGTAAATTGTTGTTCTGGAAGTGGACTTTTCCTTTAAGTGTCCAGTGTAAGCATCCGGTTTTTTGCGAGAGCAAAGGAAATTAACGTGCGAGCCGAGAGATTCGTGCTCACGCATTCTATTAATCTACTTTTGCGCTACAATAATGCGCTCACGACATTTGTCATTAAAATAACACCATAGATGATCGGTTATTCCATTTTCTGAAGTCATATAATAGCTTTGTGTGAGAAACAGGCCAACATTAAAAGCTGTTGTTCAGCGATAATCTCGATGATCAGATCAGACTGATCCATAAACATAAAATTCAGATCAGTTTTGTGAAGTTAATCAACCAATTAATTGAAAAAAATATGACTTGAAATGACTCATGAGCAAAGTTTTTTTTAGTGACTAAAGACATACATTTTGTCCTGGTTGTCACACAGAGCTGTCCTATGGTTTCACAAGACTAAGAATGCGGTTTCATTTTGATGTATGGACAACTTTATGGTACTTTGTAGTGCTTTTAATAATTTTGGAGCCTGGAGCAATTCCGGTCCTCATTCTCTTCATTATACTGAAAATAGTGAAAAGTATATTCTTCAAAAAGTCACTTTTTCTGTTCCATGGATGAAGGAAGCTAAATGGGTTTAGAAGGTTAAGTAAGTGATGACAACTTTTTTTGGCTGAATTATCCATTTAACAGCAGTGTCCTCTATGCAAGTCTGCACTGCCAAATATCACATCACCAGACAGATTATTTTTCATCTGCTTCTATTATTAATTCGAAAACCTTCTGTCAGGGTATTCAGAAAAGCTGGAAGGATGTCTTGTGGGAGAATATAGGAACTAATTAAAGACCAATAATAGCGCCCTGGTGGACACTATTGGAAACTGGTTCCTTGCAGAGCTCTCTTGAGAGAACAGTAGATCCTCAACATCCACACACCAAATGGTGGATCCAAACAGAGGAAAACACCACTTATCACATCTTTTCTGTCTTAATTAGAAACGATGATATTACTGCCTTCACTCAAACTTCACAACCATGCTTTCAACAGGAACCCCCACTGAGCCCGCACAATCCATCAGAGCACAAATAACTGTGCGGAATCTTAATATATTCATGACTGCTGCTCTGACAGCGTTCCCTCCTTGCATTCTTAGTATTGACATCAAAGAAGCACTGTTAGGCAGTGTGGCGTTTGGGGAGATGCTCAGTAAGGTATTGGGCCAATTGGGGAAGCCCCTCCCCTTTGCCATTTCCCTTTACCCCGCACAAGGATGGTGTAGAGCTGATACAGATATCTCACAGAACAGAAACAAGCACCACTGTGAACTGTCTAATCTTCTCCACTTCAGAAAGAATGGCCATGGAGATGCATTGAATGGAAATTTGCCTCCAGTTTTGCTCTAATGGGGCTTGTTGTGCAGCTGAAGCCTATTAGCTTATACAAAATGGGTGATCGTAAAGGCCTATGGCTACATTCAACATTAAAATGAAAGCCATGTCCATTCTCTTGAGCTTTCTACACTAGAGGGATCACTACATCCCCAAAACAACCTCTTAAGTTTACCTCATTACATGAGTTAATGGATAATTAGGCTTGTCTCTTATAATTTACAAAATTCAACTGACAGACACTCAGACAAAACGCCTACACAGGCGGAATGGAGTAATGACAGTCAGTGCAATAGGAAAGGAAAGGAAAGGAAAGGAAAGGAGGTAACGCTTTAGTATAGGGACCAAATCTCACTATTAACTAGGTGCTTATTAGCATGCTTATTATTAATATAATGGCTATATTCTATATTCCTAATCTACCCAATACCTAAACTTAACAACTATCTTACTAACTATTAATAAGCAGCAAATTCTGTTTATTGAGGCAAAAGTCATAGTTAATGGTTTATTAATAGCAAGAAATGAACTTTAAAACAAAGTGTGACTGGAAAGGAAAGGAAAGGAAAGGAAAGGAAAGGAAAGGAAAGGAAAGGAAAGGAAATAGGAAATGACGAAAAGGGAAATGGAAAGGAAATAGGAAATAATGGAAAAGGAGAAAGGAAAGGAAAGGAAAGGAAAGGAAAGAAAAGGAAAGGAAAGGAAAGGAAAGGAAAGGAAAGGAAAGGAAAGGAAAGGATGAAAAATGTAGAGAAAATAGGGAAAGGAAAGGAAAGGAAAGGATGGAAAAGGCAGAGGAAATAGTAAATGAAAGGAAAGGAAAGGAAAGGAACATGGAAAAGAGAAAGGGATGGGTGTACGTAGGTGAGGTCTGAAAATAAAGGGAATACTGCAGTGAATCATCATTATCTGAGAGGGAAAGCACTTTTTTTTTTTACATGAAAGACCTATTTTCTCTTTGCGTGGGAGTACCAAACAGTCACTGCAGTCAAAAACAAACATAAACTTACAAACGAGAGCAACCTGTTGACATGACATATACATGAGAACAGCAAGGTCATTCCATTGTGATGCAGGGACCAAACAGCTTTTATTATTGCCGTGTATTTTACATTACGAGCAAGTACAGATACATTTGGCCAATAATAATATACTGATATTTACACTTTTCAGTTTTTCAATATTAAACGTCACTTTTCATAAATGGCACCATTATAAAGAACAGCACCCAAAATCTCTAGTGACAATTAAAATCCTTTAGCAAACTCTCTACAAATATGTCAGAAATAACATAGTGCTATAAAAGAATGCACAAAGCACCAAAGGAATGACCCTAGGAGACCCTGGTTATCATCACAGCTCACACACTCATAAACACCTTTATAGTTCATTACATTAAGCATTATGTATCCCTGTAGTCAGAGGCAGAGGTGATACATTCGCCTAGAGCAGCACTAAAGCACTGCACCCCTCTCTCAGACACATGTTTGATCTCGTTTCGCAACGAAATCACAGAATGAAATGCAACCACGCATGACCATGTTTCTATAAATACACTATATGCAACCAAAATGTGCTTAATTTTGAACCCACTGCTGGTGTCAAAAGCAAGAAGCAACACATTTTTAATATATGTTCCACTTTTGATTAATAAATTATTTCATAGTGTTTGCTTTGGTTACTAGCAAATATGTGTAACATGAGTACCATCAAAAGGATTTCAACATGTATACATTTATATTTATGCATTTAATAGATGCTTTTATCCACTGCATTAAACGTATGCAATTTTAACAGTAAATGCATTTCCTGGGAATCGAACCCATGACTTATTATTAATACCAGAATCATTGTCAGATTTTTAGGTTCCTCACCCCGAAATCCCAATCTAACTCCAGATCACGACACAGATGGCACCAAAAACAATAACTAACTCTATCCTAATAAAGCAGAGCTTTAAGGCTGGGGTAAAAATCCCATTTATTTTATAGCTCCAAAATACCAATAGGCTCTTCAGAATGAACCGTAATGGTTTTAATATAATTGGTATCACAAATCAGATCCTCAGTTATAAAATCAAAATATTAAGTTTCACAGCTTGAGAACTAAATAGATGGCAAACATTCAATTAGCCACAGCCTGTAGATTTGTATTTTGGAGCGGAATCTCTTCCCCCCTCCCACTGAGTACAACAGCATTCCGATGTAGAACCCTGGATAGCTCCTTTCAGCACAGCACTTAAAGTCATGCCTGTACAAACCCAAGCACATCCATAATATTAAAATGCTCAATAGGAGACTTAGTCTAGTATTGGTTAGTCTAAATTAAGTGCCTAATCAAAAGAAAAACAAAACACCCGTCAGAAAATAAACAAAACCAGTGCACAACTGCATCGTAACGTCCACACACATGCTAGAAAATGAATCAGTTATGCGATTGATATTATAGCGGCGTAATGTATGACTCACCCTTCTCCAAAGTGATATTTTTCAAAACTTCCAGCTCTGCCATTATAGTTGATAACAGGTAAACACCGCATTAAGACCGAATCCCTTTCGGTACGACGAACGGAAAACAAAACGTGCGCTTCGGAATGCAGGTGTCATTACACTATTCCATTAAATATATCTGTAATAGGACACCCTTCCGCAGGAATTTATATGCGATTACATTTTAATAAATAGATGCTGGCTATAAATTTTACATGAATCGTTTTAAAAAATCCATTTGATTCGTGTAATCAATGCGCGCGGAAAGGAGCTCTCCAATCTCCGCTCAGTAAGGCACGCGCGCTCCTCTTCTCTCACTCGCGCTCGTTTCGCCTCATTCTCAGTGACTCTGATCTCTGCATGAGGCATATCTGCGCTTCTTTTCTGCACATATTCGCGAGCAGAGGGGAGGAGGGGAGACGAGGGGATGTGGGTGTTATGAAAGCGATTAAGGGGTCAACGGAACTCGTAGTCTAACTCTCAGACTCCTTAGTGAGTCTTTCTTATAAATCAAACTAAAAGCAAATTACTTGAGGAGTCGGAGTGCACCTGAGGCGCATGTCATTTTGTCTGGTAGTTAGAGGAATACTTAATGCAAAAATCCTGTAATTCCCTCATGCCGTTCCAAACCTTTATAACTTTCTTTTCGTTGTGGAGATGTCGGGCAGAATGACTCCGTTCACTTCCATCGCGTCTTTTTCCAAACAATGAAAATGAATGTCTTATCTCTGATACTCACTGTCTTACTGTCTTATCTCACTTACATCACGGAGACGTCTATTTGATGTCTGTATTTACATTTGGAAGATGTATTTTTTAGAGTGTTTGCTCATTTGCAATATGTCTATAGGATCTATTAGATCTATTAGATGTCTTTAAGATGTTTATCAAGTGATCTTTAACAGACATCTTGCTGACATGCGTGTGCTATCTGGGATACTACCTTATATAGTATGTGTATGTCTGCAAGATGTCTGTTAAAGATCACTTGATCTGGAAAGCATCTGCTGTGTGCAAACATCTGACAGACATCTGTCAGTTTTACATACATTCTAAATCATTAACATCTTAAAGACATCTAATAGATGTCTATTTGACATCTGAAACGTCCTATAGACATATTGCAGATGAGCAAACACTCTAAAAAATATGTCTTGCAGATGTAAATGCAGACATCAAATAGACATCTCCGAGATGTACGTATACTATCAGGGTATCATTCTTCCCACAGAAGAAATAAAGTCCTCCCTGATAGCAAACATACATCTCAGAGACGTCTATTTGACGTGATCTACAGGACGTTTCCTATCAGATGTTAAATAGACATCGATTTAGAATGTATGTAAAACTAACATCATATAGACATTTGTCAGATGTTTGTAGCAGATGCTTTCCATATCAAACGATCTTTAACAGACATCTTGCAGACATACATATGCTATCTGGGCTACAAGCTTGTAACAAAATGAGGGTGAATATGACATACTTTCATTTTGGGTTGAACTTTGGTTATTTGATGTTCCAGCAAAATCTAACAGCAACTATTATTTAGTTAGGGAGAATTCTGGTAAACTAGGTCACTTTTTGACCATGATTTTTAAAACATGTTCCAGTTTACTTGTAATCAACCTATTTCACTGGTATTTGAGGATAAATTGATTAAAACACCATTTGATATTAGTTTAAACTCACATTTCTGGGATGATAAATGAACTTTCTCATCACATCATGAATGCACACTGATGCATAGTTCAGAGCTATTAGAATTAAGTGGAAGGTTTCTAAAAGATTAATATGTCCTAATGTACAGTATTGCTCATTGATTTATGTGCTGGAATGTTGGACTGCTGACAGTGAAAGGGAATACCCTGATAGCACACGTACATCTCAGAGAGGTCTATTTGACGTCTGCATTTACGTCTGCAAGACGTATTTTTTAGATTGTTTGTTCATCTGCAATATGTCTATAGAACTATAGAATTTCCTATGAGATGTCACATAGACATCTATTAGATGTCTTTAAGATGTTTATGATTTAAAGTGTATGTAAAACTGACATCCTGCAGACATCTGTCAGATGTTTGTACACAGTAGATGCTTTCCAGATCAAGTGATCTTTAACAGAAATCTTGCAGACGTCCGTGTACTATCTGAGTAATAACTGAAAAAAAAAAAATGTTAAAACTTGTCTTTCACATCATATCTAGATAGCACACAATAGTGCGTCTGCAAGACGTCTGTTAAAGATCACTTGATCTGCAAAGCATCTGCTGCGTACAAACATCTGACAGACATCTGCAAGATGCCAGTTTCACATACGTTCTAAATCATAAACATCTTAAAGACTAATCTAATACCCTGAAAGCACATGTACATCACAGAGATGACTATTTGATGTCTGCTTTTACATCTGCAAGATGTATTTTTAGAGTGTTTGTGCATCTGCAATACGTCTATAAGACGATTCCTATCAGATGTCAAATAGACGTCTATTAGATGTCTTTAAGATGTTTAGAATGTCTGTAAAACTTACATTTTTGTACACAGCAGATGCTTTCTACATCAAGTGATCATCTTGCAGACATATGTGTGCTATATGGGTAGACATCTATTTGACATCTTATAGGAAACGTCCTATAGACATATTGCAGATGAGCAAACATAAAAAATATGTCTTGCAGATGTAAATGCAGACGTCAAATAGATTTCTCTGAGATGTACGTGTGCTACCAGGGTACTTTATTCCCCAGGCACATAATGGCCTACATTATACACTTACCACAAACTTCAGCCAAAATGTTGTGTCATTATTCACTCAGGTCGTTCCAAATCTGTTTTTTCTACATTTACATTTATGCATCTGGCAGACAAATTAATCCCAAGTGATTTACATTGCTTTCAACCTATACATTTACATTTGATCAGTTGTTGCTTTCCCTCAGAATCAAACCCCTGACCTTAGCATTGCTACAGCAATGTTCGAAGTAAAACAGCGAGCACTTGTAATCGCTTCTAGTTATGATTACAGCTCCATATTTTACTTTCCAGATGTAACAAGCGGTAGCTCAGCTGGCATGAAATTGGACTTAGGATGCAGAATCCATGGGTACAAATCCTGTTAAAACATCACTCATGAGAGCTGAAAGATGAGAGATCGAAAAACAAGCTAAAGTGGCATGCTGTCATTGCGTTTTGAAGTCACATATGCTTTTGTTCATACTATTGGGTAGGGTTAGGTGTAGTGCAGATGGTACATTATTTTAAAACGTCAGTTAGCACCACTCAAAGTAAATTTCAAGAACTGCAACACATACAAAACCAACGTCACATAAAATGTCTCATATGCATGTTCATCTGTTCTGGGGGAAAAAAACAAACATTCTTTTAGCGCCACCCAGTGGACATTTCACATCAAATATGACGTACATGGCGGTACGTATTTCGCATCTTGTAAAAAAGTTCCCAGAGGTACGTTTTCGTCATGAGACCAGGTTGCGTTTCTTATACAGAACACAAAAAATGTTTTGTAGAATGTTCATACTACTCATTTCCATACAACTAAAGAATACAGTGTCTGTCAAGCTTCAAAACTGAAAAAAAAACACCCCAAAAGCATAATAAAAGTAGTCCATATGACTTATTTGCTACATTCCAAGTCTTAAAAACACGTAAAATTGTGAAATATTTTTACATTTTAAAATAACTGTTTCCATTTTAAAGGGGTCATGAACTGAGAAATCAAAATTCCCTTGATCTTCAGAGGTCATTGTACTATAAAAACATCCTGTAAGTTTCAGAACTCAAAACGTTCTTGTTAGTCTAAAAACAGAATATACTGAAGCCAATCTGCCAAAACGATAAGTTGTGGAATGCACTACTTTATGACAAAATAGAACTTCTGAATGTTATATGAGTTTGGTATTACTGATGTCAAAACTAGTGCAATGTGTTTGACTGCACAAAAGTGTGACAGCCATAACCACAACATTTGTTAAATGGAAACAAGCAGCCTGAACATTCTGCAAAATCTCTCATTTTATGTTCCACCAAAGAAAGTCAAAAAAGTTTGGAACAATATGAATAAATCTGTAACGTATACATGCAAATATAAAAAATGTATAAATGATGACAGAATGTTTTGGATTTAAGTACTGTATTGCTTTAATTGCTCCTTTTCACAGTCATTAATTTTGCCGTAATATCTGACAAATGTTAAAATCACCACTATATAGACTAAAAATGACTGTTAAAAATACTCATTGTGATTTACCAAGTAAAATACGCTCATTCAGTGTTTCAACTGGCGAGCACTTCACTGTGAAGCCTCTGTCACACTCATCCATCAGCATTAGTGATGGACAAAAATAAAGCCTTATAAAATATAAGCAAGCCTGGATCTTGTTGTCTACTACTTTGAGGGTGTAATATTCACAGTATATAAATAAGCCAAATTTTTTTCAGACTGTGTATGTGTGCCCTTAAAGTGCTAAATGTCAAACTTGACATTGCTGCTGACTGAAAAGCAGTCTAAATTAACCAATCAAACTCCCAAGAATAGATCCCGATAAATGGAATGTAGATGTTTCCAAAGCTGTAAAGTGGTTTGGAATGAAGCTGACTCAATCAATATTGTCTGAGGAATCTGTTAGGTCAGGATAATGTTAGATTTCCCTGCTCTATTCATGTATGTATTGTGTGGCAAGAAAATGTGTCTGAGCCGCTATCAAATTGGGCTGGTCAGGCATTACAGTGAGAAATCAAAGCTGTAGTCTATCGTATAATCAATTTACACACCAACACACACATACACAGCTCTTGGTTTTATTTTACATGTGATTCATATCATATAAAACCTCTAAGATTTTCTACTAACACATTTAAACTAGATTTCCACTTCATCCTTACTCCTTATTTTTTCTCTTTCATTTCTATCTCCTCCTTCATCGTTATTGCACTAGCCATGTGAGACAAACAAGCAAGCAAATGGCACAATCTGAGAGGGAAAAACTGGAAACCAGTGCAATATAAAAAAAGACCTGTGGAATTGGGAAGCAAATACAGGTTTCATAAACTTAAATCACTCACTTTTGTCATTTTCCCAGGCAGGCTGGCTACGGCAGGAGTGAAAACGTTTAAAGAATGAAAGAGGGTAAATTACTGCAGCAGCGCAGCCCAGCATGCCACGCAAGGAGAGCCAGACAAAACACCTCCCTTTAGACAGACAGGCGGACTGCAGCCCACAGGGCTGATGGACATCATGCATCAACTGCCCAGCCACTAGGCAACAATCCCGCCTCTCTCAGAGGAACAAACACACCGCCATACCACCACACAACTGCATCTTGTTCATGTCACTGATGGCACTAGAATATGGGAATGGTAGGTCTACTTAAGCATTAATGCAGATTATAATGATCTTGAAAGGGGTCATTGGAGAGTAAATGCTGATTGTAAATAAATAGTGTATGGTGATTGTATGTAGAGAGATTATAGAGCAAAGCAAAAAGCAAACCCGACCTATATACAAACGCAATCATCAGTTAAATCAATCAGTTTAACAGGGCTGCAACATAAAACGTGGAAAAAAAAAAAAGGAAGGGGTATGAATACTTTTGCTCAATCACTGTATGATCAACCTGACTGCACTGGGTCACACACACAACGTCTAAGGCTTATCAGGAAGAAAAAACTTGTTAAAGCAACAACTGCATGCTTCTGAGAAAGACATTCTGACTAATACATTTCCACATTTTTCCAGTTGTTTGTGACTGTATTTTTAGAAGGAGTAGTGTTTTTAAGAACAATTTTATAGAGTTTGCACTTACAAATGTAGTCAATTATATGTGAAGAGAACTGGCCACAAACAGTTTGGGGTCAGTCATTTTTAAAGAAAATAATATTTTTTATTATTTTAACATTTAGAATTTTATTTTATTCAGCAAGAATTGATCAAAAGACAGTTAGAATGTTTCTAGTTTTAAGATTTATAAGATTTCTATTTCAAATAAATTCTGTTCTTTCAAACGTTTTATTCATCAAATAATTCTAAAAGAAAAAGACGTTTTTTACAAAAACATTAAATAGTTTTAAACATTGATAAAAAATGTTACTTAAACATCAGATCAGCATATTAAAATGATTTCTGAAGGATCACGTGACACTGAAGACTGAAGCAATGACAACTGAATATTAACCTTCGCCATCATAAATTGCCAAATCATAAAATAACACATCACGAATTAAATTTGTATCAAATTTTTGGTAACACTTTACAATAAGGTTCATTAGTTACCATTAGTTAACTAAATTAGTTAAAGTGAACTAAGAATAAACAATACTTCTAAAGCACTTATTAATCTTAATGTTAATTTCAGCATTTACTAATGCATTAATAAAATCACAAGTTGTGTTTATTAACATTAGGTAATGAACTGTGAACTAACATGAACAGTGAATAACGTTTTATAAACTAACATTAAAAAAGATAAATAAATGGTGTAATAAATGTATTGTTCATTGTTTGTTCATGTTAGTTATTACATTAACTAATGTTAACAAATGACACCTTATTGTAAAGCGTTACCAAATTTTTAAACTTCTTTTTACATTTTAATAATATTTCACATTTATTTATTTATTTATTTACTTACTCACTTATTTACTTATTTGATCAAATAAATCCAGCCTCAAATAAATCCAAAAAACATGTTTTTAATTCCTTGATATTTCTAGGTTTTTGAGCACTGTGGAAGCATAATTTATAAATATTATAATCAATACAAAAATTTACATTAAATTCCATTACATTCCAGGCCTTGATATCATAATGTGATTTATAAAAAATGAAATGACTGGAAATGTCACAGGAAAATGTGGTTAATATTTCATTTAAAGCATCTGATGAACATATTAAGATCTGCAGTCTAGTATTTCGTAGGCTATAACCTTTAGCATTTAATAATGAGAGTTTATTGCCTGGCTCTTTGCACATCTGTCATTCTCTCCTCTACTCCTGTCTCTCCAATTTGCACGTAAGCATGCTGGACAAACTCTTTCATTTTTCAAACCATGTGTAGCCATTTGTAGTAGGGACTGTAGGAATATTTCTGTCAAGCTGTCAGTTTTGTGCTCAGAGCAATGTGGCCTTGGGGACTCAGTCCCATTTAAACAAACGGCATCAAGTCAAGAAGGACTGATTTCCTTTCCTTTCAGTACCAAACAATTCAGCACAAGCGCTTTATTATTCTCATGATGTGAGATACAGCACCACCTTGTGTATACCAGTCCCAAATGCATTCGATAGTCAAGCAATCACTCTTTGCATTTCCTGAGATTTGGAGAAGAGCAAGATTCCCAGTTCTCATATTGTTATGTATAACAATGCCGCATTACAGTATATCCATCATACGGACATAAACCTACCATGGAAGATGCTGTTGTCAGCTAGAAAATGGCGGCAATATTGTGGGCTTCCATGCTTGTCCATCTTCCTGTAGCTCATGATGGGATCCAGGAAGGATAGAGAGTGGAATATCTGTAATGGAGAAAAAAAAAAAATGATGTTGTTAAATATACAGTACAGCTTCTCAAACAGAATACAGCATTACATTTAAATATGCATTTTACATACATAAAGACATCAATTGGTAAATGTCTAGACCTCTGCTATAAGAGCTAGAGGTTGATGTTCAGTGTGAAGACTGAGCACACACGAGTCTCACATCTCGTCAGGCACAAAGCAGTCTGATTGGAAATGACAGGTGCAGTCCTACAGTTACAACACTGATTGTACTGATGGGATTACAAAAGAGATTTTGGAGAACGAGATGAGAGCGACAAATAAGATGAGGGAATGAAAAGGAGTGTGTATGTGTGTAGGGTAGAAAGGGACTGAGGGTTGAAGGTGCCCTGAGAGAGTTTATTACACATCTATGTCAATTATAAATGCAGAATAGAATACATAGTTGTGAAATGTGTAAAGTGGAAATCTTCTCAAATGTGTAAATTATGAAGTGCACTATCACCTCTGTAATCTACACATTTTTACAATTAATTGAAATGGAAGATTTTTAATTTTCAGAAGATTTGGAAGATTTCTGAGGAACTTCTCACCTGAAAAATCTAATTATTTTGTTCTTATAAATAACGTTCTTATTATAGTGGTATTCATAAAGTGGAGAAAATCACTTGTAAAATAAAAAAATAAATAAATAAAAGACTAATTTAAAATTAAATTAAAAAATAATAAAAAATGAGAGAAACTGTAATGCTCAGTATGACCACTATAGGAATAAAAGTTCTAGCTTCCCATAAAAACAACAACAAAGAAGAAAGAAGGAAAAATAAATAAAGAAACAAGTTTTCGATTAAATAAGATCCGGAAATAAGGATCCGGGTTCCCCTATCTCTCGTCATACTTTTCTATCAGTTCTCAACTATCCTATACAATAAAGATTTCATTAAGATTTTAAAATTAATTACACTACCAGTCAAAAGTTCTTGAACAGTAAGATTGCTAATGTTTTTTTTTTTTATTTACATTTATAGTGTTACAAAAAAAATTCTATTTCAGATAAATGCTGTTCAGAAATCACCAAAGAAATCAGCAAATCAGAATATTAGAATGATTTCTGAAGGATCATGCGACTAGAGTAATGATGCTAAAAAATCAGCTTTGATCACAAGAATAAATTGCAAATAAATATATATATATATATATATATAGATAGATATAGAAAATAGTTACTGTTTTGTTGTACTTTGGATCAAGTAAATACAGGCTTGGTGAGCAGAGGAGAATTTCGACTCTTGAAAAACTGCCACTTTTGATCAATTTAATGCAATAATGAATAATCAATAGAAACATTTCTTTAGTTTAAAACAAATAAAATAAAATAATATAAAATAAAAACAAAACAAAATAAAATTAAAAAAAATCTTACCACTCTAAAACTTTTGACAAAAATAGTTATGATCAGACTCTTAAAACTGGCAGTGTAAACCCCAAGAATGAATTACCACTTTCATAGATAAAAAATGAATACAGTAACACTTTAGTATACAATTCTCACTATTAATTAGTTGCTTATTAGCATACCTATTATTAACATATCGATGTTTATTAGTGCTTATAATGCACTTTTTGTGCATGACCATATTCTACATCGCTAATCCTACACAATACCTGAACATAACAACTACCTTACTAGGAGTTTATTGAGGCAAAAGTCATAGTTAATGGATTGTTAATAGTGAGAATTGGACTTTACAATATATCCAGTTTGCTACCCATAATTTGTGAAATGAAGAGCATGTAGAGCCAGATCGTAACAGAAACTAATCACTCTAACAAGAGCCCCCCACGACGTCTATGCGTTTGACCCTTTGCCCTCAGTCTGCACTAATTTCCTGAAACAAGCTGAAATCAGACACTAAAGTAGGAGCCGACAGGGGTCTCACTTTTTTCAGAACTTTCTCCCTCAGGATGTTCCCATAAATCACCAGCAGACAAACACGCAACAGGTGCTGCTGAAGAAGAAACTTAACAGAACTAATGGATGATGATCAGTAACAGAGATATAAATGAAAAATGGTTACTTTAAAACATACAATACTGTACAGACAGTTCAGGAAGAGACTCCCGGCGGAGGTATTTTTAAGGGAAAAAGTAGCTTCTGTGTGGCTGAAGGTCAAAATCAAAAACAATGTCATATTCAGAGCATCCCTGATGTGTATGTGTATTCCATTCTGGCGATTAATAGAAATGCTTCTTGAATTGAACCACGCTGCCATGATTCAAGACAAATCGACAAAAATCGGTTTTGAATCTCTAAAACATGCTGTAAGTGCAATTCATATGGCCCAGGAGACCTGTTTCGAAAACTGTCCACCGTTAAAACCCCTCGCTCCATTCAGCTCTCCTGGTTTCTCTCATCTTGTGATTTGTCGCTTACTGTCAGAATAACTGGAATTTAAATGTGAGGGTAATCAAAAGCTGTCACATGTGCTTGAGATATTTATTCCCGTGACTATGAGGCACATTAGCTATGGGATAAGAGGCTAGCAGCCCTTTTCAGCAGGCATTATCCACACAGAGGGAGAAAATTGAGAATGATTATAGTGTCAGAGTGTGGTAATGTGAGCACTTGGCTTTTCAATAAACCATGCTGTTTGTACTGTCATAAGAAAGTCCCATCTGCCCCTGAGGAACACAATCTGGTTTGGTGGCGTCCCATTATTAGAAAGTGGAAATATATAACCTTCCTGGATTATGGAAGGCCTGCGTCTATAGCTGATGGACAGCGGTCACATTTCTGTGTATAAATTAACACAAGGTTTTAAACGCATTCAAACTGACAATTCAGTAGCTGGATGTTTGGATGTTAGTAGGCATTTCTATTCAGTTGCATCAACCATATCTGGTGGTAGATCTCATTGGTAGTCAAATTGATGGTGCAATTTGCATACATTTTGTATGCAAAACTTTGTCGTACTATCAGTCTCTGTCGCTAATGTCACCTCCATTTGCAAGCTCTCATCCAAATCAAATGACTTCCAGTTGTTTTTCAGTGTAAATCAATCAGTGTAAACACCCTATTAGTCATCAATTGAGCGTTTATCTTGTCAAGTAAGAAATTAGGCACAATTAATGATATTTATCTCTCCTAAATTAAATTTATGAAACACTTGGCTGCATGTTATGCTGCCAACACACTACACAGCTTTCAAAGTAATCACATTGCTGTTATTTTCATATCTTTCATACTGACCGTCTGTCATCGCCAACTCTAATTCCTCTCAAACACATTTCAGTCTAGGACCTGGATCGGAGACAGGTCTAGATATTAAACCTGCTTTAAACCTACTTAATTTAAGTATCTCTCGGGCATCTGTGATGCATCAGGACCTTCTCTTAGATTGTGTCTTTGATAATTTAAGCACAGCTATTGCCATTGTTAGTTGTGCAGTGTGAGAGTGATATTAGTCCTTATAAAAGGAAAACCTTCGATTACAAATAGGGTCATTCCGTGTCAAATAGCCAAATTTCAAAAACTTCCCCAGCTTCAATTTTTGATTTTGCTAATATTTTTCAGAAGAAAGATATACATGTATAGTGCTGAAAGACAAAATATTAAATGTCATGGATGAATATTCACTGAGTAATCCACTATTTTGTAAAGGGAGGTCAAAATGGCAATTTTCATCTGTGAGCCAAATTACAATTACAAGATTGGAGGCTCTGTTAGTAAAATCTGTCGACTTCAGCAATCTTTGTTGCATTATATGCCAATGCTGACAGCTCAAAAATAAGGAAACAGCACTTTTCAAGTTTGTTTCTCCAAAGTTTGCATGCCTGTAACTTAAGAAGTATTAAAGATATCTTAAGCATATTTTAGATATTGGGTCTTAACTATCCTTTGGCATTTTCATTTTTAAGGCCCTATATAGTTCAGTTCCAGAGATATTGGAATTTCAATATGGCTTCAGCAGTAAATTGTTAAATTGTACACATTTTCAGAGGTTGCAAACCAAAAGTTGGTCACTTTGCATACAGCTGATACTTATTATATTTAAAACGGAATGAAGTAATGTTGAAACTTGAAATACATCTTGTTTTGTGGCTTGTGTGTGGTATAGTGATGAATGTTTCTTTCACCACTAAACATGACTATCTTTCTTCAGAAAAAAAAATAATAATAATTAGCAAAATCAAAAATTTGAGCCGAGGATCTGTGGTTAAGCTGACACAGAATGACCCAATAGCACTTTGGCATAGACCAAGAAGATGACAAAAAGTCATCTCACTAGCATCTTATTTATCAGTTGACACTTGCCTTTTAACATTTTCAAGGCATTTATTTAATCTTCGAGGATCGTAACTACTTTAAGTGAAGGAGTAGGCAAATTTCAAGTTTATTTAGCAGTGGGCTGATATATGCAATATTATTTCAGCTCTGACAAATGTACTAAACTAAGCAGACAGTAATAATTTGTCTTTTAGCAGATCATTTATCAGCTGATGTGCCTGCCATAAAAATACAGCAGATTCTTAGTACTGACTTCATTTACCATTCATACAACCCTGCATTGCTGAAAATGCTACCATGCATTAGATATGTTGGTTAGCCAGACTGTAACACTAAGTTAATAGTGACAATGGGTGATGAACAACCATTATTAAACTTGGTAATAAGGAATTTATTTGAAACAATTTCTGCCTCATAAAGTAAAACATAATTAGAAATATAAGAGCTAATGATAAAGTTAAAAATAAGATATAAAGTTGAGGAAGAAAACAGAAAGAAAGTTGTAGCTACAATATATAAAGTCACACTGTTACAGTTGAAGTCAAACGTTTACATAGCCTGCACCATGCAGAATCTGCTAAATATTAATTATTTTACCAAAATAAGAGGGATCATACAAAATGCATGTTATTTTTTATTTAGTACTGACCTGAATAAGATATTTCACATAAAACTGTCTGCTGTTCTTCAGAAAAATCCTTCAGGTCCCACAGATTTTTTGGTTTTTCAGCATTTTTGTATATTTGAACCCTTTCTAACAATGACTTTGTGATTTTGAGATCGATGTTTTCATACTGAGGACAACTGAGGCCTCATATGCAACTATTAAAGAAGGATAAAATGCTCACTGATGCTCCAGAAGGAAAAATGATGCATTAAGAGCCAGGGGTATAATCTTTTGAACAGAATGAAGATTGCCTAAATATCATATTTTTTTTTTTTTCCATGTAGTACTGCCCTTCAGAAGCTACAGAAGATACTAATATGTTTCCCAGAAGACAAAAAAAGTTCAAATTACCCTGATCTTCAAATTCAAAAAGTTTTTAATACATTGTGTTTCCTTCTGGAGCATCAGCGAGTGTTTGAACCTGTAATAGTTCCATAAGAGTCCCTTAGTTGTTCTCAGTGTGAAAAGATGGATCTCAAAATCATACAGTCATTGTTGGAAAGGGTTCAAATACACAAAAATGCTGAAAAACCAAAACATTTGTGGGACCTGAATGATTTTTCTGAAGAACAGCAGGCAGTTTTATGTGTTCAGTACAAACAAGGGACTCATGAACAACTATCACTACACAAAAAAAAAGGATCATTCAGGTAACAATACAGTATTAAGAATCAAGCGTATGTAAACTTTTGAACAGGGTCATTTTATAAATTCAACTATTATTTTCTCTTGTGGACTATATATAAAAGTCTTTTATGTGAAATGTCTTATTCAGGTTAGTACTAAATAACATAACATTTATTTTTTATGATCCCACTTCTTTTGGTAAAATAATTAAAATTTTGCAGATTCTGCAAGGTGTATGTAAACTTTTGACTGCAAATGTAGTACTCCAAATGAAATTATATTATTATTTTTACATCAGTACGTCTCAAGCGATATGTCACTTATGTTACGTAATGTAATACGTTATGTTATGTAATATTTCGAATATATTACTTGTTTACTACGGATAACTAAAACATGCTTTCATAAATACAAAAACAGGACTATCAATACAAAGCACACAGACAGAGACAAGGAACAAAGAGTACATTTTAAGCCTGCCACCATTGTGATTCTTGTATGTGAGTAATTATATTAGAGGAAAGAAAGGTCATTAATAAATCAGCAAGTATGAGAGGATTTGAGCACATTTAACTGTGGGGGCAGAGTCTAACCCTGTGACCCCACACCCCCTCTGACTGTAAAGCAAGACACTTTCCCCCTTACAAGCCCCCTCGTCAGAGCCCTCCCTTATCCGGCAGAAAAAGTGGACGGCCTCTTCCGCTCACCCTGTCAAGCAGAATAAAGATCAGTCCAGCTAAAATGCTGACTCATGTTTCTGCATTATCATCTGTATCTGAAAGTCACTTTCACTCACAAACACATAATGCTGCTATTTTATTGCCAGAATCTGTCATCTTTGAGAGCATCACAATATTTGGAACATATCTCTTCAAGCTTTTGTTTTCAGAGCCCACTTGCTTCCCCATCGAACCACTTGCCCTTCCCTCCCACTATCCCATCTATTATGCATTAAATTTCTGTCTCCTAGATGGTTATAATCACTCTAAATCACAATAAAGTTAGACATTTGTTTTTGAAACTTTTGAAACAAGACACTGGCTGCTTATTACATGCATCACTGTTAGAAAATAGGAGTAACATTTTAGTTTCTCACTTTTAATTCTCTTTTAACCAATTGCTTATTAGCATGCATATTACTAGCATATTGGCTGTTTATTAGTACTCATAAAGCATCAAACTTCAGATCCATTAATCTCACCCCATACCTAAACAACTAACTTACTAACCATTAATAAGCAGCAAATTAGGAGTTTATTAAGGCAAAAGTCACAGTTAATAGTGGGAAGCGGTTCCCAAACTAATGTGGCCATCTAGAGACAAATAATTTCCAAAAAATATATTAAACATGACAAAATGAGACAGAAAATATAAAATGGGTACACTGTAAAAAGTTTTCACCAATTTTAACCTTAAGTTCAGCAGCTGCCTTAAAATTTGAAGTTAAATCAACTTAAAACTACAAGTCATTTCAACTCACTACATTAAAATGAGTTAAAATGGCTTGTACTTTTAAGTTGATTTAACTTATGAGTTGACATTACTTGTACTTTTAAAGGAGAACTGCACTTCCAGAACAACGGTTTACAAATAATTTACTCACCCCCTTGTCATCCAAGATGTTCATTTCTTTCTTTCTTCAGTCGTGAAGAAATTATGTTTTTTGAGGAAAACATTTCAGCATTTTTTTCCATATAATGGACTGATATGGTGCCCCGATTGTGAACTTCCAAAAGGCAATTTAAATGTGGCTTCAAACGATCTCAAATGTGGTTGTAAACGATCCCAGCCAAGAAAGAAGCTTCCATCTCATGTTCTCCCTCAACTTCAAAATCGTCTTGTATTGCTGTTTTACCTTTTTTGTTAAGGGTGTTTGATCTTCCTTGCATGTTCACTTTGCAAAGACTGGGTCGGAACTTCTGCAGGATGATTTTGAAATGATTTTTGAAGTTGAAGCAGACAATACAATTGGAGTTTTTCGACATACCCTAACTGTCTTAAGTCAGAATACAGAGAGTTCAGGGAGAGAAAGACAAGACGAGCGTTTGGGATTAAAAAGTATTTAAATTGTATTTTTTTAATGATAACTGATAAGACCCTTCTTCCTCGGCTGGGATCGTTTAGAACCGCATTTGTGATCGTTCAAAGCCGCATTTAAACTGCCTTTTGGAAGTTCAAAATCGGGACACCATACCAGTACATTATATGGAGAATAGTGGACTTAAAATTTTAAAGCAGCTGCTGAACTTAAGTTAAGTTGAAACTGGTGAAAGCAGATAGATATATAGATAGATAGATAGACCTAAAAGTTCTTGGCTTTGACTGATCTATACAGTAGGAGTGGTAGACACATTCACTACGACCCAGAACTATAGTGACAGACACTGGGATCTGTTTCAAGGCCGCCGAGGACTAACTTCACCGAAGCCACATTGAGAACACAAAGAATACAGTTAACATGTCTTGTCTTCTGTTCTCGATGAATAAAGGCTAAATAATTAATCAGGTCTCCGCTTCCACACAGAAGCTTGTTTGCCGCCCCACGCTATACCCGAGCAGGGGAGCAAAATGATACGCTGTGCTTGGAAAACACTGGAGTCATTTTACCCCACACGTTCCAATACACAGAAATATGCATACGCTTTGAATAGAAGCTCTTTGCAGTGACAAACGCGAGACTGTCTTGGTTGCAAAACCTAACCTTTCCAAAGTGTGCGCCTGACATTTATGTCACTATAATGTGATTCTCTAGATGGGGGCATCTTGTAGACACGTAGGTAATATAATTTTAGTGTATCAATATACGCTACCAGTCAAAAGTTTTTTTTTACCGTTTTTGAACTTTTTTTTAAAGAAGTCTATTCTGCTCACCAAGCCTACATTTATTTGATCCAAAGTACAGCAAAAAAACTGTACAATTTTCAAATATTTTTACTATTTAAAATAAATGTTTTCTATTTGAAAATATTTTAAAATGTAATTTATTCCTGTGATTGTAAAGCTGAATTTTTAGCATCATTACTTCAGTCACATGATCCTTCAGAAATCATTCTGATTTGCTGCTCAAAAAAATGTGCTGCTCTTTATGATTACTTTTGATCAATTTAAAGCATCCTTGATAAATAAAAATATTAATTTCTATAATTTCTTTCCCAAAAACTAACTAATAATAAATAATTATACTGACTCCAAGCTTTTAAATGGTATAGTGTATAATGTTACAAAAGCTTTTTATTTTAGATAAATGCTGATCTTCGGATCTTTCTATTCGTCAAAGAATCCTAAAAATACATATATACTCAACTGTTTTAAATATTGATAATAATAAAAATAATTGTTTCTTGAACAGCAAATCACCATATTAGAATGATGTCTGAAGGATCATGTGACACTGAAGACTGGAGTAATGATGGTGAAATTTTAGTTTTAATCACAGTAATAAATTACATTTTAAAATATATTCAAACAGAAAGCAGTTACTTTAAATAGTAAAAATATTTCACAGTATCACTGCGTTTGCTGTATTTTGGATCAAATAAATGCAGGCTTGGTGAGGTGACAAGACTTCTTTGAAAAGCATTAAAAATCTTACTGTTCAAAAACTTTTGACTGGTAGTGTATAATAAAACTCTTTTGATCTTTGAGATTAATTGGTTATGGGTTAAACCTCAAGAGTGTCATCTTGTTCAATCCTTGAGCTTTTTTATTTAAGCTTGTTCATATTTGCCTGGTTAAAGTCTGTAAATAATATACAATTTGGGGAAATTACGAACATGAGCAACAATGATTGTTGAGGCTTCAGGGAACAGCACACACCCAGATAAATTTACCAGCCTGCAAAGTCAGTATGCTGTCAACATGTGTTTGAACATGCTTTGCCTTACTTACCCCCAGAACATTACATTTAACACAGAGCAGTCATCTCTGCACATGAGTGGTGATTTGAACAATTCCCCTCTAGATAGGCTACTGTAAATCCCCTCCACTGGACCTGAAGACCACCTGTGCCTTTGCTTTTTTTTATATAAGCCACCCTCTGAATATATAAAGCATTTTTTTAATGTCATGTCATTTCAACCATCTGCCAAACTGCACACCAAGAAGATTATGCAAGTAAGTAAATAATAAATGTACTATTTACAAAGTAATTCCTACAGGGTTTTTAACATTGCACAACAAAAGTCATACATAGCATAATCATTCACTGACACTTTAAAATATTATATAGACAGTTCATAAGAGTAAAACAGAAAGAAGAAGAAAAGGGAAAAAGTGAAACGTATTCGCTTGATACCGTTCAAACGTGCACCTGCTCTCAACAAAGAACGGAGACAAATCACTTACTTCAGTTTCTCTCACTCAAGAGTTTGCTTGTAATTCCGTTTTGGTTACAAAGTCAGCCTTGACTCTTATCATGGAAACATTGGAAACATTGTGTACTTATTTTCCTCCACACACGCGTCTCCAGGGCTCTCCTTCCCATGTAAAGCAGTGTTTACTGTTTAACTGTACGTCTCCGCTCTCATTCAAAAGCTCCGGACTGGTAACTGACCGGAGCCGAGAGAAGCAGCCGCAAAAACAGGTGCGGACTTTCAGGAACGGACTGACAAATACCCGCTAATATTACCATCCAACAGCTAATAAGGTACTGTCGGTTCAGTTTGCCAGTGATATTTGTTTTTACAAACATTGTTAATGGCATATTTAAACAAACAACTCACTTACACGTGGACTTTATTTTTCTTTCAAAAATCGTTAGAAAGTTATTGTTAAAAATAAAACATAAATTATAAATGAATACTTATATTAGTTATTATAAAAAAAAAAAAAATAGATGGGATAAAATAGTGTACTACTGCAAAACCTAAAATGAGAGTTGTAAATTCAGTTGAGGGGCTCGAAATTCCAAGCTTAGAATTTGATACAATGAGGAGAGAGACGTTCTGTTCCCTCTCCCACACGAAAACAAAGGGCATATTTTCCTGTCACACATCTCTAATCTCTCACTCCTTCCACAGTTTCCACAGGTCTTTCTGTGTAACCGCCCATGTGCTGAATCTAGGTTCAAAGTCTGCTAGGCTCATACCCAATGCACCTTACAATTCAAACCGCCTGTCCAATAAGAGTCCAGTATCTCTGCAATAGTCGCAAGGGACATTTGCACAACAAAGGGCCGAAAGGAGGGGGCAAGACACTTACCCGGTCATTCCCTCCCCTTTGTGCCCATTAGAGTAGATAGACTATTGCCATTGAGAACTGAGGCGAAAACAAAACCCCTACCAGAGAACCTGCGCTCCCACTGGGAAGGCCATTAGATATTAGTTAAGCTTTTTTTTTAAGTCTAACAGGTCTGACACTACATATTTTCCATGCTTTGTTGTTCGCAGAGAAAATGAAACCACCATAAATAATTTTGAAACAAGAATAAACCAGAACGACATGTTCAGACACCAGATTTTTGTAGTTGGTACATGCAACACTAATATATTTGCTTTAAAAATCTTGTTGACATTTCAAATGTTGCAAAGCTCATAATTATGAAACAAGTTAAATTCATCTCAAGGCAGCTCAATGCTGATTCAATTCAGTTCAAAACAATCAATGCTCAATTCAATTCTGAATATTAACTGTCTTAAAACTTTTGCCTTAATTTTTCAGATTCTTTTTTTTTCTCTCTCTTCTAGTCTCTTTTCTCTGTCTCCAAGTACTAAGGCATTTAGGACCCTGAGAAGGTGGCACCCCTGATGCACTTTGTCTTCTGAGTGTGATGTTTCTATAGTAATGGGGATCCCTCCTCCTCATTGTCTCCGTGGGGGCATCGGTAGACCCCCACTGCCGTGTCATCGTGACAAAGCACTCCCCCGCCTCCCCAGGGAAAGAGAAAACCGAGAGGTCTGTGGGATATGGATTTATGGGAGGAGGGAAGAGTACAAAGGCTTTCCGGTTGTCAGGAATATGATGGTGGTGTCCAGCACTACAGGTGCAGGACAGCATGAAAAATGTGATGGATTACACAACACCACGATGTGTTAAGAACGTCTATCTTCATGTTGGGTAAATAAGGACATGTGTGATGAGACACATTCTTTACAGGTCAAAGTAAAAATTAGCAGAAAAACACATGGAAGTTTCAATCATTTAAGTTTAATTGCTGCTTACCTCATCCATGAAGTTTAGGTCTGAGATCAGCAATGTACCACTTTTAGAATAAATACACTTTTTTAGAATAAATATAAAACACAATGAATAACCAACCTTGTTTTTTTTTTCTTTTTTGGAAAAAAAAAAAAAAGAAAAAAAAAGAAGAAGGAATATTTCACTTCTCTTTAGCCCCTGATGTCCATCTGACAAGTTTCTTCACTGAGCTGACCAGCATATTGGTCCTCATGACGTTAGCAGCTCTCTCCCAGCGACTCTCTTCCTTCCACAGGCCTTTCCCTTTCTTCTCTGCTCTGCTCTCGGCCCTTAGAAAGCGCTTGTAGAGATGCCAGTAGATCTGAGAGTGAGGGTCCAGACCCACAAAAGGAGAGGTCCTAGCCAATCCGTACCTCAAAAGTTCCTCATTCACACAGGTGTTGAAAAGTGAGCCCTACGTGATAAAGTGGGTTTAATGGATCTTCTTGTGTTCAGTGCACTAATAACATGAAAATACCATAAAATTTATTATAAATTTAAATATTAATATCTAATATATAACAGAGTGTCTATTTACACTAAGCATTTACAATACCTCCGCCACCAACATGTGGTTGGGCTAGACAACATTACAAAAGATGGTTGTCAAACAACAGCTCCAGTGGTGTAGATAATAAAGCGCATAGCACAGTCTTTTTGACGTGATCAACCCGAGTTTGAATCTGCCTTTTCACATCTCATATCATATCAGAAAGGCATTTATTTTCAATAAAAATTAAGGAAATAATCAAAAAGTTGGAAATAAAGTATCAGCTAGTGTTAGGGGTAGGTGTAGAGAGGGTTTTATTGTCCCAACAAGGCGGGATCCATTTAATAATTTTAATAAAAATAATAAAGTACACTTAATACACTATTATTGCATACTGTTTAATAATGTACTACAATACTGAGGTACAGATATTTGCCACTGTTTGCAATAAGTAGTATAAATAACGGGAAATACTGCTATTACTTTTAGTGCAAATAGCTGCTGCCAATATATAATTTATACAATAATTATTAAATTTTCATCAGTGAATCTACATTAATTTTCCAGTTGCTTGTGATTACTATATTTTTAAAAAAATCATTTTATAGAAGCTGCATATAGAAATACAAAGCACAATTTTTTGCCAATTTTTTTTCTAGAGACAACAGTTGAAATCAGAAGTTTTATATACACCTGCAGAATCTACAAAATGCTCATTGATGCTTCAGAAGAAAAAAACAAAAAAAAAAACAATGCATTAAGAGCAAGGGGTGAAAATTTTTGGAAATTGAAGATCATGGTAAAATTGCATATTTTGTCTTCTGGAGAACATCTTCAAATTACACATCCTTATTCCGTTCGAAGTTTATACCCCTGCTTCTTAATGCATCATTTTTCCTTTTGGAGCATCAGTGAGCATTTGAACCCTCTGTAATAGTTGCATATGAGTCCCTCAGTTGTCATTAGTGTGAAAAGATGGATCTCAGACTCATACAGTCATTGTTGGAAAGGGTTCAAACACACGAAAATACTGAAACACCAAAGAATCTGTGACCTGAAAGACTTTTCTGAAGAACAGCAGGCAGTTTAACTGTTCAGGACAAACAAGGAACTCACTTACAACTATCACTAAACAAAAAAAACTTTTGAACAGGGTCATCTTTTCAACTATTCAACTATTATTTTTCCTTGTGTACTGTAAACGTCTTTTATGTGAAATCTTATTCAGGTCAGTACTACATAAAAAAAAAAAATAATATGCATTTTGTGTGATCCCTTTTATTTTGGTAAAATAATTAACATTTTGTAGATTCTGCATGGCGTATGTAAACTTTTGACTTCAACTGTTTGTCTGGTGTAAAAATTAATTAATATCAAAATTAAGAATAACAAGGGCTCTGACAAAAACTTTCTTTAAATGCTTTTAAATGATTTTATCTGCAAATCAGTTTTGAAAATGACCAATACCGATAATCATAAAAAAATGCTTAATATCACGCCGATAATCAGTCTACCCCAATTTAAACAAACTGGAACCCAACTTTTTTTGTTTTTGAAAAACCCAAGCTCCCACCATCCTTATTAACAATAAATAAATAAATAAATATAAAATAAAGAAGAACTTTAAAAGTGAAAAATTTCTACACTTGGAAAATGCAAATTAATACAATCTCATAATTCTCTGATCATTTGTATGTTAAATATATCTTTTTTTTTTAGTTATGCCATGCTCTAAAATAATTTATAAGGTCAAATGTTTGAGTAATAAATAAATAAAATCCAGTAAATCACAAACAATTGGAAAAGAAATTAAAATCCAGTAAATCACAAACAACTGGAAAAGAAATTGGTCTTTCTTTGAATGTTGTTGTGGAAAACTGGGTCTTGTAGCCAAAAAGGCTATTCCCTAATTCCTATTTCCCTATTAAAGCCTTTCATTTGTCAAGCTAACAACTTTCCTGGTGGCGTTTGACCCTGTGCAAATCTAGTAAATCACACCTACCCTGTTAACTGACACTAGGCAGTGGAGGGTCTCATTCTGTCGAGCGATCAATCGGAGCCACACCGTCTCAGCTGGTTTCAGCTGTTGACCAATCCACTCTTGCCCTTCTGAGGTCAGCTCCACTCCAGCCAGACGCACATCCAGAAGGGTCACAGGCTGACCTGCTGAAGCCAGTGTGAGTTGTCATCTCAAGCCAACGACCCTTTAAAACACTATATCAACAAGACTGTATTTCAAAGTGCTTTTATGATGTGAAAATAGTTTACGGAGCCAGCGTAAAGCAGCGAGACTTCTAAAAGATTTAAAGAATGGATCATTTTCTGTGGTCTGGGAGGACCGTTATGTGAACAAGACCCATAAGGTCACGCTATCCTGATGAGTATTAGTCTCTGTGGTTTACAGGAGAAAGCTAGATACGTCCATATGGCACAAGCACTAAGAGGTCAAGCTTAACAAGGCCATCTGTGAATCACAGTGACATTGATTGATATAATCTCCTTATCTAAACTTCAGGGAGTTGATACGTGACTGGTATAGCACATTTAAATCACATCTAAACTCATTTTAAAGGCATGGCTGGTTCATAATAGAATTACTTTTGACAGCCTCTTTCCATTATCTAGCTTACAGAGATTAATTTGAAAATACTGAAATACAATCTTGTAGATGTGCAAATGTTAACAGTTCGGTGGCAATTTGATTAAGTTCTGAAACAACAGGAGGTTTTACAGGGTTTGGAGTGTAACAGTAGGATGACTGGGCAGGGAAATCATGCTTCAGTGACTTGAGTGAATAGGCCTGAATCCAAGTTCAAAGCCAAAGTCACTTTTTTTGGTAGCAAGAAAAAAAAACGTCTTTACGCTTACTAACACAGCAGGAGATACACAATTATGAAAACCGATAAAATTGTTTCTAAGAAAGATGGGCTTTTAAAGATTGATTTATAATTGAGGCCAGCTGTTCAGATGAACCCAGTGGTCCCTGTGACAGCTGTGAAATAATGTGCAGGCCTACTGAAAGGATATTTAATTAAAGTGTATGAGGGAGTCTTCTGAAGGACTGCAAAAGGGGGTTGTGTGGTTACTTACGCTTACTAAGTAGGCGACTGACCAAAGGGACATAAATTGGGATGTGTTCCACTTCAAGGCCTTTCTCTGTGATATTACTTAGTCTTCCTCTGATGCTGATGTTCCTTTCAATGAATCGGGCTGGAATGTCAGCTGCGGAGCCAAATTTTGTAATCTGCAAAACAAAGACAGGACAATATGACAAGAAAAACATTATAGTTCACGAAAAAAAAAAATAATAATAATTTATTATTTAGACTCATGTCATTCCAAAGCCGTAAGACCTACGTTCCCCTTCAGAACACAAATTAAGCCATTTTTGATAAAATCTGAGAGTTTTCTGACCCTCCATAGACAGCAAGGGTCCTACCACAGTCAAGGCACAGACACACAGTAAGGACATGGTAAAGGAGGGTCAGAAAGCTCTTGGAATTTATCTAAAATATCTTAATTTGTGTTCCGAAGAAGAACGAATGTCTTACGGGTTTCGAACGACATGAGGGTAAGTAATTAATGACAGAATTTTCATTTTTGGGTGAACTATCAGGGCATCAGGAACCTCTGGTGGTTTATGCCATAACTACACCGTCATGCTGGCAGAAACCATGCTCCCATCCCCTTTAACATAAACAAAAGTAGCTTCATAAAACACCAGGCATAAAATATCACTATTACCTGACAGATATCAATAAATTAGTTACCATGATATATATAACTATTGTTTGTGAAAGCCCAATGCTCTGCAACAGTAAGAAAATACAATAATCTGCCGCGGCCAGCGTGTGTTAGCCAATCAGTAAAACAGTATAGACAGCATTCTGCCAAACTCAACCAATGGTGTGCGTTTGGGGCGTGGCTACCCGTTTGTTTTACAATGTTTTTGTTTGGAGGCTGAGCTATTACCGCCCGTTCAAATGCAAAATACAAAAACTAAAGTATTCGCATAAACACATTACTTAAACTTGAAAACACCGTTAACATATCGACTGACAGGAGCTGCGTGAAATAAAAGCGTCATTGAGTGTGTGTGTGTGCGCATTTACCAATCTGATGCTTCTTGCTATGATGAGAAGACCAGCGAGACCAAGACACGTGCTTATGTTCTGTTGGGAAGCATATTAAAATATGCAAATAATAAGATAACACAATGAAACATGAATTGCGTCTTGCATGGACAGCTGGCATATCTAGTTTGTAGTTTATAAACGCAGAATCTCAATACATTTCTACACCATTAAAATGAAATGACACGCATTGTTCAAATCTGTTACTTACCCGGACAAACGTTAAGTTATCGTCAGCAAATTGTGATATATGTGCAATAACGTTTTTGGAGGGCTTGTCCTCCTCGTTTACATCTGAAGGATCCGAACCTGGCGGCATGTTGTCTACAGAAGAACTACAAAATGAAGCCACGCCCACTGTTCAAGGGTAGCAACGTAGGACAAAATAGTTAAAAAAGTTTTCCGTTGTACATGCACACGTTTTAAATGGAACCAATTTCCTTTCATTTATTTGTATATAAGATATGCATTTATGTATTTTTTTTTTTTTTTTTTAACATAGAGTTTCGGAATGTTGATAAAAACGTTCCTTGGAACAAGTATTTACAAAGATCCAAAGTCACCGCAGCTGTACCCTCTCCTCAAACCCCTCTTCCCACTATAAAACAACATACAACAAATTAAGGTGAACACTTAATGAAAATTACAAATATAAAAAAAAATTGCATGAGGAAAATTTTACAGCAGGTAAAATATTTAGCCATACAGTACAGTATTTTACAGGGATAGTTTACAAAAAGGAAAATTCTGCTATTCAGTCAAACTCATTTGGCTTTTTTCCCTCTATGGAACACATATCTGTCAGAATGGCAGCCTCAATCACTGTTCACTTTTATTGAAAAAGATGATGTAAAAGTGAATGGAGACTGAGGCTGCCAGTCCTTAAAGTGATAGTGCACCCCAAAATTAAAACTGTTATCATTTACTGAACCTGAATTTGTTCAAACCTCTATGGATTTCTTTCTTCTATTGAACACAAAAGATGATGTCTTACAGAATGTTAGGAAACAAACAATTGCCGGTAAACACTGACTTCCATAGTATGAAAAAAAAATGATGATAAAATGATAAAAGATGAATAACTAATGAAAGAATTGTCAGTTTTGGGTGCACAATCTCTTTAAATTTCACCTCGGCATCACCGAAAACCAACTTTAGTAAAAGTGCTGGTGATTGTTTAAATATCCCAGTCAACCAATAACAAACGTTACAGTTGTAAATTCTAGGCTTTCCTTTTCACTGCTGAAAAGTCTAAATCATTTACAGAAATTCTAATGATTAATTTGCTGACATGGGTTTTAGTTGTGCTAACGGAATTTGTTGTCTTATAAGACAAAGCTGGTTTCATGAATAATAAGTTCAGTCACACACATTCAAACTTCATGCCAGAAAAACAAAGAAAATATACAAAAAAAAAAAATTAAATATAGTCTGCTGTCAATATTTTTTTTCCTGGCCTTGCTGAAGTTATAGTTAACTCTCTTCACTATATATTATATCAATAGCTAGGTCATTTAAGGTAACAGTGATTTATATACACAACAGAAACCAACACTGAACATAATAGAAATCAACATAATAAAACCATTTCCACCTCTAAAACCAATTTCAATAGTATTACAACCAGTTTCATTCACAATTATGTTATTGATGAGGCAATTTGGGTCTATAATGTATTAATATTTACATTCCACCTGAAGAGTTCAATTAGAATCAAGTCTTTCTGGAGATAAAGCATAAAAGCTGAAATGTGAATTTTGCAGCAACTACGTCATGCATACACTTGAGGTCAAAAGTTTACATAGAGAATGCAGAATCTGCAAAATGTTAATTATTTTACCAAAATAAGAGGGACCATACAATAAGATTCTAAGATATTTCACATAAAAGAAATTTACATATACGTCCACAAGAGAAAATAATAGTTGAAGGGCAGTCCTAAATGAAAAAAATATTACATTTAGGCAAAATATGAAAAATGTACGCATCTTCATTCTGTTCAGAAGTTTACACCCCTGGCTCTTAAAGCATAATTTTTCTTTTTGAAATATCAACAGCTGTGGATCATCCAGGTAACAACAGTATTAAGAATCAAGTGTATGTAAACTTTTAAACAGGGTAATTTTTATAAATTCAACTATTATTTTCCCTTGTGGACATATATGTACATGTCTTTTATGTGAAATATTTTAAACAGGTCACTACTAAATAAAAAAATAACATGCATTTTGTATGATCCCTTTTTGGTGTATGTAAACTTTTGACCTTAACTGTATATCATGTATGATCATGTACAGTCTTGCTGGAAGAAATGTGTATGATATTAGAAACACAAAACCACAAGGCACAGGAACTCAAGTATTTCTAAGACAAATGCTTGATTAAATAGAGCAGTGAATGGCATGCCGCTATTTTGTATCGTGTACTTCACACATACACTAGTGCCATTTCTAGATGTACATATTCAAATTTGGCCTTAAAGCTCTGATTCTTGGGGATAATGGAACAGTTATGCTAAAAATTTGATAGTACAGTATATTCTAGTATTTCAGTCCTCAAAGTGTTTAAAGCCTGTCTACAGGCCTGCTGTAGCATGACAAAAATAAGTTGTCACCCAGAGAAGGAAAAGAGAGGGCAAGGCATGGAGTAACTTTAAAACAAGAGACAGAGTCCAGTTGAGATTATGCTATTTGGCAACCCTGCAATGCCACGCAGAGGGGCTTTCATCTTGTAACCGCTTAATTCTTTTCCCGAAGAAGATCCACCAGCAGAGACCGATCAGAACACACACCACAGACTCAACGTAGTAACCGTCCAGTGTTGTCACACATGTACCACCCTCTCTGACACAGAGCTGAAGACAATATAAGAACAGGTTAAAATAGGTTAAGCTAGGTTAAGCATAACCAATTAGCAAATGCCTCAAAGAATGATTCAATTTAACGCTTACCCCTGCTTCTTCAACCGAGCCGCATGTCTGGCCTGGGGCTCCCTGACACTCTTTAAAGGTGAGAGGGTCTACCAGCCATAGAGCTAGAGTAGAGGGCCAGTTCCCGCCTAGATTAGTCACAGTGTTCAGAAGGGTCATGTAGGTGCCCCCTATTACAGGGTCACTGACCTTGGCATGAAAAGCCATGCAGGCAACATACATGCTGTATAGTGCCACCTAGTAGAGAAACACATTTCACAATAAATGCTAACACTTTACAATACAGTGACATTTGTTAGCATTAGTTAATATTAACTAACATGAACGAACAATGATCAATACATTTATTACACTATTTATTCATCTTTGTTAACGTTAGTTAATAAAAATACAGTCATTCATTGTTCAGGTTAGTTCACAGTGTATCAACTAATGTTAACAAACACAACTTGTGATTTTTTATGAAGCATTAGTAAATGAACTAAGATTAATAAATGCTGTAGAGGTACTGTTCATTCTTAATTCGTGTTAACTAATGTAGTTAACTAATGTTAACTGATGAACCTTATTGTAAAATGTGTTACCCAACAAGTGTGTTGATTTTAATGAACAATTAATAATTTAAACAACAATAATATATTATTATATGGGTATATATTAGTGCTGTCAAACTGATTAATCGCGATTAATCATATCCAAAGTAAAAGTTTGTTTTTACACAATATGTGTATGTGTGTGTGTGTGTAGTGTAGTGTGCACACACATAAACACAATTTTAATCACTTTAATTGCTTGTAATTATAATAATATTATTATGGCTGGTCTGTGTGTGCGATTCCAAAAATTGGAAGATTTTCCGAACGTATGTAAGAAACAGACTCTTTTAAAAAGAAAAAAAAAAAAAATAGGTATTTTTATATTAGGCAATCATATAATCAGAAAAAGTAACTAATCTTAATTTGAGTATTTTCAAACATAATGTAATATAGCACTGTAACACTGTATGTATGTATACATAAGTACAAATAAATAAATCATTTTAATACATTTAATCTATTTAATAAATAGATTCTATAATTGCAGGTACATTTGGTGTCCAAAGTCATTATTTTTTCAGCTTTTTCTATTATAATTTGCTGCTTATATTTTTAATTATGCTTTTTTTCAGTTAATTATTGTTTTTTATTACATTGATTATTTTAATAATTTGTATACATATTATGTTGTTATGGCCTGTAACATCTTGTGATCCATGACAATAAGTGACAATTTATTAAAATAATACAAAAAAATAAAAGTTCAAATGTCCAAAGTCACTTTTTTCCTCCAGCTTTTTTCAATAGTTATATTTTAATTATTTTAATAAGTTATGGATCACAAGATGTTACAGCCCATAACAATATAATATTTATACAAGTTATTACAATAATAAAAAAATATATAAATGTCCAAAGTCACTTTTTTCCTCCAGCTTTTTTCAAATAGTTATATTTTCAATTATTTTAATAAATTATGGATCACAAGATGTTAAAGGCCATAAATTATTAAAATAATGAATATAATTAAAATAATACTTATTAAAATATAAGCAGCAAATTAGTACGTAAAAAGAAAGTATATAATATTACTATACTTTTTGTTATGTGTATATGTTTGTATTTATATATATATATATATATATATATAAAACACAAACATATACACATAACAAAAAGTCATTGATCAAAGTGCTGACAAAGTTAATATATAAATTAATAAATTAATATAAACTAACCTGATGTACTGCATAGCTCAGCAGCACAACATATATATTATATTGATAGCTAGGTCATTTAAGGTAACTTAAATGTGTAATTAATATGCATAATAAAAACCAACACTGAACATAATAGAAAAACAACATAATAAAACCATTTATATGTCTATAACCAATTTCAACAGTAGTACAACCAGTTTCATTCACAGTTATGTGATTGATGAGGCAATTTAAGTCTATAACATATTCATATTATAGTATAATACTATTTATAGTATAATAGTAAATGCTGAAATTAACATTAACTAAGATTAATAAATACTGTAGAAGTACTGTTCATTCTTAATTTCTGTTAATTCATGTACTTAACTAATGTTAACTAATGAACCTTATTATGAACCTTAACAAAAAGTCACTGATCAAACTGCTGACAAAGTTAATATAAACTAACCTGATGTACTGCATAGCTCAGCAGCACAACAGCATAGTAATACATTGGAAAGCCCTCCTCCTGCCGAACACCTGGGGTCCACCAGACCAGCAGGGCATACTCCAGACCAATCAGCAGCCTTTGAGGAACACAAGCCACAGGTATCCTATTACTTTAGCCGATGTATGTATTCCTTCTAATGATTACTCATGTGGCTGTATCAACAGCCAAGAATCAGTCAAGAATCAGGGCACGTGTGTTGATTTTGTTTGTACCTGAATGGGAAAGCTTTGTAGAAAACATCAAGTGGACGTGGTCCAGCTGTGTATTTACTAATAACTAGAGGCAGCAGGATCTGCAGAGGCACCATGGGAACTGCCAGTAGAGCCAGCTGTTCTTTAGGAACCCCAGCTTCTACTAGCTTTAGCCCTGTCACGGCATCAGCTGCAGAGAAACCGATCTGAAAGTAGAGAGGAAGAGGAAAAAATTAGACTGATTTGCATATAACTATAAAGTTACAGGAATCAAAACTAGAGTAAAAGTAAGGTAAGGCTTGACTAAATGACATTACCTTAGCAGTCAACAGAAGGGCACAGAATGTAAAGACAGTGGGCATTTTAATTATGGACAACAAAAGTTTGTAAGTCTCCATAACACTCTGCGTCTCCTCTCTAGGCTTCTTCTTATTAAGATGCTGTTTGTTGTTTTCCCTTTTCAAGACAGCAACCAGAGTGGTAGATACCATGAACACAATCCCCCAGAAAAACAGGAAATCTGAAAGAGAGCAGAACAGAACAAAGTACAAAGTATCAGTAAACCTGCATCTCTTGTTACAAGATTTCATTTATTTAGGGAAAAAAAAAGGTAAGCCACCCTAAATTTATACACTGCCAGTCAAGAAATATTTTTTAAAGCTTTTTAAAAAAAGTTTCCTATGCTCATCAAGGTTGCATTTTTTTAACAAAAATACAGAAAAAAAAATATATTGTGAAATATTATTGAGACTTAAAATACCGGGTTTCTATTTTAATATACTTTAAAATGGAATCTATTCATGTAATGCAGCGCCAAATATTCATTAGCCATCACTCCTCAGTCTTCAGTGTCACATGCTCCTTCCTTCAGAAATCATTCTGATTAATTATCAATATGCTGATTTATTTTAAGTGTTGGAAACACTTGTGCAGCTTAATATTTTTTTCAGAACCTGTGGTACTTTTTTCAGGATTTTTTGATGAATAAAAAGTTTAAAAGTCTTCAAAATGGAAATATTTTCTAACAATGTAAGTCTTTACCTTCACTTTTTTTAACCATGTTAACACATCTTTGCTGAATAAAAGTATTAATTTCTTGCAAATAAGAAAGAAAACAACTGACTGATCCCAAACCTTTGAACGGTAGTGTGTATTGTTACAAAAGATTTCTATTTTAAATAAACACTGTCCTTTTTTGTTACTTTTTATTAATTTTTTAATTATTATTTTAAAAAAAAATAATAATAATAATAAAAATATTAATTCACAGGTTCCAAAAAATAATATTAGGCAGCACAACCGTTTCATTGATAATAAATCAGCATATTAGAATGATTTCTGAAGGATCATATGATAAGACAGGAGTAATGGCTGATAAAAATTCAGCTTTTCATCACAGGAATAAAGAAAAGTTTGAAGGATATTAAAACAAAAAAAAAAATCTCTATTTTAAATTGCAATAATATTTCACAATGTTACAAATTTTTCTGTATTTTTAATCAAACAAAAGAAGCCTCGATGAGCATAAGAAACTATTTTAAAAAAACATAAAAAATCTTACCAATCCAAAACTTTTGAATGACAGTGTGTGTATATATGAAGAAAGAAGAGGCTTCTTTATATGTATATATATATATATATATATATATATATATATATATATATATATATATGCTTTTAAAAGATGTCCTTATGCTTACCAAAACTGCATTTAAGTAATATTAATAATTTATTAATTAATTTAATTAAAAAGTAAAAACTGTAATATTGTGAAATTAGTTAGAAAAAGAAAGAAAAAAAAAGATTTTATAAAAATATAATTTATTCCTGTTGTGCTGCTTCATATTTTTGTGGAAACCAAAGAAACACTTTTTCTCAGGATCCATTAATGAACAAAAACATCAAAAGAACACTTAAAATAAAAATGTAACAATTTCCAATTTTTTTTACTGTCATGTTTGTTCATTTTAATGTATTTTTGCTGAATAAAAATAATAATTTCTTTAAAAATAATAATAATACTTATATATAACGAATATAAGTTGTTGAGCATACCTGAGAGTGTTACAATGCCCCGCTCCTGAGGCTCAAACCTCAGATACTTGTTGCAGAAATCAGCAGACTCCAGAGCCAGAAACAACACATTTCCTAGAAAGTATCCAGCCGTCTGACCCACAGAGTTACAAGTGGAAGCATAACCTACATTCTCCCTGGACAACATAGTCAAAGCCCAGCCATCAACAGCAATATCTTGCGTGGCTGCAAGGAAAGCCAGCATGAAGAAGACCGCGGTCAGAGTGATTACATCCGGCCCTTTTTGTCCATCTGCCTGAAGCATTCCATCAACCGTGACGGATAGGTAAAGCATAAAAAGACCCAGCAGGTACTGAGTGGGTACCAGCCATGACTTCCTCCTGCCAAACTGCCGCAGGTAAAGCGAGTCCACCAGGGGAGCCCAGAACAGCTTTAGACTGAAGGGCCAAAAGACAAAGCTAAAGTAGGCCTGGTCCTTGTAGCTAACGTTCTTACTCTGCATGATGAGAGGAATGCTTCCGGCCAAGCCTAAGGGAATGCCCTGAAGTACATACAAAAATAATAACAGGGCCACATTGCCCAGTTCTCCTTTAATTCCACGACTCGCTTTTGTTTGTCCATCACCCTTGTCTGAGTTTGGTAGAAGAGCCTCCTCGTCACCCTCCACTTCTAGCTTGGATTCCCTTTCTCCCATGTCTGGGTTGGACACCATGGGCTTCCGCTGCCTCCCGTTCTTGTGTGTGATAGATTCAGACAGTTCCATCTTAACCTGCCGGGCATCAATCCAGATACGCTCTCAAAACACCTGTATAAAAAAATTAGAATAAAAAATAAATAAATAAAAAAATCAATACAGCTGCACCAATGTGTCTGTGAAGAACATGATCATCATTGAGATTCTAATATTATTATTTCTAATACTTTGAATTACTTATTATTGTATTCATTCATTTTTATTTCAGTTTTAGTTTATTATTGTGATACATTAAGCTACTAAACAAAAATGAGAAATTACAAGCCTTGACAACTAGCTGAGGTTTAGATAGATAGATAGATAGATAGACAGATAGATAGATAGATTTAACATCTGTTTCAGCTAGCATTCGTTTTGTTTCAACTATCAAAAATAGTTTTAGTTTACTATAACAACACTGATTGAAAGACTATTGCAAGGCTATTCAAAAACCATAAAGACTAGGGGAAAATGTGCATTCCACTCCAGAGAAGTTCTCTGACATTAAACCACTTAACGAAGCGATAAATGATGAAGAAAAAAATAGCTTGTTTTTCCTGTCACGTTAAGCTGAGTAAACAAAACTAATAAAATCAGCTCAGAGACATTATTATGCGACACATTTTGATTATCGGACATATTCAGAACGAGACAGTCACAAAAGTATGAGATGGTATAGAAGCAGAAGATATACTGATTCATGGTTACCTTGCAATATGAGGACATACCACATGACAAGTCAAGACACCAATGAATCAATGAACAAAATGCTATATGAATGACGGAATAAACAGACCGCTTCTCGACTTCAGATGAGCAGCACTTTACTGACACAAAAGATCCATGTAAATATATAGTATACCTAATGTTTACAAGACGCAGGGAAGCGCAGTTAGTACACCTGACTGCCGAAATGAGTAGGAAGCCGGAGCGGTGCGTCAGTAAAATGTGTCCGAGAGCTTCAGCTGACGTGTCTTACAGCGTTTGTTTTCAGTTCCGGCATCATGTAATTTGCACACCGTTTGTTTAAAGACAATAAATATTCTGTCCACCCATATATTTTACATATTAGTGACACATGACAGGTTTGCTGTTGTTTCTATATATATTCAACCCCCCAGAGACTGCAGTACTTTACAAATACAAGCTTTTCTGCAGATCTTTATAAGATTGCATCTATAACAGATTACTGGCAAGTTCTACGATTTTTTTAATAACACAGCTATGTCGTAATTATTTAACCCATGTTCAGTACTGATGTTTTTGGTCATTTATTTGTATGGTGCGGAACAAAATTCCCTTAAATACAATTACACTTTTAGAAACTTTATTAGAAAACAGAATTAGCTTGAGCTGTTACACATACATACAGTTAGCCCATGCATGTGTTGAAGCTGAGAAGTAAATAAGGCAAAGTCAACGGAGCTCTCACAAAAGCTAGAAAGTCTAAGGCTACCTGAAGATTTCCAAGACATTAAAAGTTCCTAGAGACACAGCTGGCAGCCTTATTCCTTAGTTTAAAATGTGTTGTACCAGAAAAGCTTTGAGGGTGTTCAACAAAAAAAGCACAATATCATAAAATGTTTGATCAGAGCAACTGAGGAAAAACTTGCAATGTACAGCCAAAGACTTGCAAGATCTAATGAATGTTGGAAAAACATTTCAATGCAGTGTATAAGAACAACAATAGATGTTGTTCTTCATGTTGAGGCATCTTGCTAAATACCATTCTTGACCAATAAGAACAAAAAGGCAGACTTGAACATACTAAAATTCATTCGGACAGACCTGTTGTGTTCTGGAAGAATGTTTTATGGATTGATGTGACCAAACTCAAACTTTTTGGACCTATGGATCAGCAGTATGTCTGGTGCAAAAAGGGTAAAGCTTAAAAGCTGAAGATCACCATCTACATGGTCAAACATGGAGGTGGGCTAGTTCTGTCATGGGGGTGTTTTGCTGTTGCATGAAAGTGGAAATCATGACTGTATGAAGGACATCATGGATTCTTTGATGTATCAGGCCATTTTGGCAAGAATTGTGATGCCTTTGGTGCAAAGACTGAAGCTAATGATCAATGGATTTTCCTGCAGCACAATCATCCCAAGGTAAACATCCAAATCTACTTATGCTTGGTTCAAGGATCAGTCAAAGAATGTTCTTGAGTGGCCCGTTCAGTCTTTAGATTTAATTCCCATTAAAAATATTTGGTTGAATTTGTTAGAAAGCAATGACAAAGTGAAAACCAAAGATTATCAGTGATCCGAAAGCTTTTTCAGGCGAGGAATGGGCCAAGATTGCAGTAGAGAGGTGACAGAAACTTCTAAGCACTTCCAAGCTTCATTTATTGGCTATTCATTTATTGAATAAAAGACTCTGCACCAAATTTGACTTTTGGGGGTTGAATCATTTTGAACATGAACATTTAGAGCCTATTTGATTGTTTTTTTTTTTTGTTTGTTTTTTTCATTATTCATCAACTCAGAATTATTCAAATATCCATTAATAAACTTTATCTAAAAGTGTGTTATTTATTTATTTATGTGTCTCTTATTTTGTGTGTTTATATATATATATATATATATATATATATATATATATAAATATTTATTTAGAGAGATGCTGCATTTATTTTGAAATATTATGAGCCTATTTGTTTTTTGATTTGTTTTTTCATTATTCATCATCTTAAGATCTCAGAATTACTTAAATGCACTGAAAAAAAAATCTGTTGGATTAACATAAAAAAATATGTACATCGGTTGCGTGTATTTTTATTATGTTCTCTCAACATAATTTATCTCCGTTTATGTTACGTAACTTGTGTTTGTCAAATGAACATGATTTTTTTATGTTGTTTTTATGCCATGTTACCTTGTTGATTTAACATGATTTTTTTTTTTTTTTTTTAAATTAAAGCTTTGTCCACCATATGCAGTAGTGCTTCAATAAATTACATAAAACTATGATGTACAATAAATCCAGATAAAACTAATAACAAACTAATAAAAAAAACTTTGGTAAACTACAAGTATTACATTTTTAAATAAATAATAGCATTTTAGCAACCTCAATATTGTAGATTTTTAAGCAAGGCAATAAGCAAAAATATTTTTTGGAAAAAAACTTTTTTTTTTTAATAGTACACAACAATCCATACAGATTACACATTTACAGAGAAGCATGTGACATAGCTCATTTGCTTGAAATGCATCTGTTAAAATATAATATAACCCCATAAAAAAGCAAAATCCAAAAAATAAAAAATAAAAAAAAAGTACACTTCTTTGCTTAACGTAATACAAAATTTGCTTAACGTAATACAATATTACACAATAAGAACAATAACAGCATAAACAAAGTAATAAAAAATGTCTACATTTTTTTAAGAAGGACTTTGAAAGTGTGCTGATTTTAAAGATTCACCATTATACTCCTCAGCAGAACAAAGAAATTCATACAGGTTTTGAACAACTTGAGGGTATGTAAATGATACCAGAATTTTCATTTTCAGAATTTTCAGTGGTTGAGTGAATGATCCCTTTCAGTTAGATGGGCAACTGAATTTTGCAGTAGCTAATGCCAAGTTATCCAAATCAGTATAAGATTATCTGGCCCTCACTGACGATCCTGATGTCCCCTGGTCTATCATGGGCATTGTCTCCTCAGTGCATCTTGGGATGAGGGCTTCATCTGCAGCCTGGAAAATGCACAGTTAAAAAATGAGATTCAGTACTACTCTGGAAATATCAAACTTAATTTCAATAATTTAGTAACATCAGTATTCTAAGAAATGTAAACTTGAATATAATAAGAACCAGTCGTGGTCAACAAAGACTGATTACAGAACTTTTAGACCTCATTTCTAGGATTGTGAATGGTAAACCAAGAAATACAATAGTGTCTTCCTAAAACAAACTGTAAAATTATATAGCACACTTCGAATACGTACATGGATAATGGCAGAAATGTCCAAAGTGTGGATGTTTCAGTAACTCCAATCTCCAACTGCTACTGTGCACCCTTAATACACTGACACATTCAACGGACAGGGAGAGAGAAAAATAATAGATTAATAATAACATTTGCAACATCGTCAGACAAACAGATTTTAAAAGTAGCAAAAATGTGAGTTTCATACATACCATTAATTAGGGCTGCACGATTAATCGCACGATGTTGTGAGGCGCGTTACATCACAAATTTTTTTGGCGTAGCTTGTCAGTGCTTTACGCCTCTGTGTATTACTTGCCGCTCCAGCTGAACGCACGTGATGGAGCTTTACTACTAATCAACGTACCGGCTTGATTGACTAAACGCGCCTCACAACATCGTGCGATTAATCGTGCAGCCCTACCATTAATGTAAAGGCTTTGGACTGACAGTGAAGTGGATGTCAATAAGTGCACTCGTCTGGTGAAATATCAGGTATCTGTAAAATATCAGAAGTATGCATCAGTTTTAAAACAGTTATTATAATTAGGAGTACTGGATTATGCTTATCAAATAACATGAAGATGCACATCATTCAAAGCAGTCATCAGAGATGTATGCATGTGAAACAAAACAAAAGTAAAAATTTTTAATAATACTCACTACTACTAAACAGCATTCCAAAAAAAAACAGAGAGAGAATAAGAGGTCTTCACAGGACAGGAGAAACCAGACATCTAAACAGAAAGCATATTCAATGTTAATTTTCTTTACAACAACATGCACTGTACTGGCTTTTTGATTGTCTGTAATAGACTGCACTTTTTTTTCCACTCGTCCCCTGACTGCAGCCGCCTAACGTTACTCTCACCTACATTTCAGCTAACGTTAGCATCTCAAACAAGCCCATCGTCTACACTGACCCATACTCAGAATTTGTGCTCTGCATTTAACCGATCCAAGTGCACGCACACACACACACACACACAGCAGTGGGCAGCCATATTGCTATCGCTGCGGCACCTGGGGAGCAGTTGGGGGATCGTTGCCTTGCTCAAGGGACTCACCTCAGTCATGGTATTGAGGGCGCTGGATACTCACTCCCGCCACCTTCAATCCCTGCCGGACCTGGGACTCAAACCCACAACCTTTCGGTTACAAGCCCAACTGCCTAACCATTAGGCCACATAATAGTACATATTAAACTAAAGTATTGACAAGTTGTTTAATGTATTCATGTAACAAGAAGCAAAGTTTTCAATACTAAAAAAATACATCATCAAAGAGGCCTTATATATTTGTATCACTGTGGTGTGCATGGGCAAAAATATATAAATACATCACTGTATTGCTCCTGGTGCTTCTCAAAACATTACTGGCTTATATTAAAATTTAATGACTAAACTAGAGTCATAACTCATAAACTAAAACACATGTGACCATGGCCTGAAATAGCTGTCCCATTCACACAAGGCCACAAATGCAGTGTGTAATTAAAGTCAGCAGCAATAACTAAAAGTGGAAAGAAAAAGAAGAAAACTGGAAGAAAGAAATGTGTTGTATATGCCTAGCATATATTTTGCCTTATTTCTATTATACTCACATTAAGTCACATAATGTAACTATGATATTTGATACTTAGTTGTGCTAATACTAATAAAGCTGATCTTAACCCATGCAACCCTGTACAAAGCAGTGTGTTGTCTGCACTCTTTATGTTTTATACGAGCCATTTTATGCTTTCAATGTGAATGAGGACATCTCCCACTTCCTCTCTACAGAGATAATGAATGACTGTATGTGCAGTGTGTGGAATCAGTAAAAAGGTTTAAATGCATGTGACTGAGAATGTTGAATAAAGACATGTGACCAGACGTGTGAGTGTAAACTAAATCAAACTTTTTCTATTAGCAGCCAGAGTAACTGTTATTTTCTCAGTACTCATTCAAGCTCCTTTTCATTTATTTAACTATCCTAATGGATTGCTTCTGTTTTCTTGCCCAAACAAGACCACATAAATGTACTCTTAAAGCTTGCAAAGACAGCAAAGATTGCAATATCATATTAAAATTGTAATACTTAAATACTGAATTTGGGCAGCACCTTGCAGCTCAGGGCAAACATATAGCCTAAGTGTAATATTATGCAGAGGTGCAAAGTCAATATCATATTTAAACAGAAAGGGTGTAAAATTTAAACTGTCAGTTGATTTCAGAATATGTAACCTTGTAGTAATCTCTCCTGTTTTGCGTTGTCAATGTAAATGAAGCAAACTAGAACTCTTTTCATGACTAAATGCTTTATGTAAACACACATCCCATTAATTCCACTGGAGGACATTTCAAGACGGTTACAGCCCTGTAACAAGTTCATCTATTGCCACTGTGATGAGTCGACTAGGGTTAGAACAGTAATAAGTAACCATTTTTATAGAACTCTTTGGACTTATAACTGACTATTAATATAATCAACATTATACAATATAATGTCAACAATCAACAATATTAATATAATGAATTTACTGTGAAACATAAAGTCTGATTCACAAACAAACTCTGACTATGAGCCAGTCCTACTCAACAAGGTAGTCCAGTTCCCAAACGGATGACTCCAGTGAACCAGATTTTTATGAATCAGAACATTTAAGAATCAGGTTACTGACACTTATAAATGAATGACTGAAGTTATTACTGTACATTTCATTGAATGGTTAAAGGAATTATCCACACACACACACATTTACCTTGTTATTTGTATATATATATATATATATATATAGTTAGATAGATAGATAGATAGATAGATAGATAGATAAATGCTGTTTGAATGTTCTAAACATCAAACATTTCTGAAAAAAATAATCAGTCTGCACAAAAATATTTCTCAAGAAAGATTTCTTATTATTAGCAAATCAGTATATATTAGAATGATTTCTAAAGGATTCTTCACCGGAACAAAAATGTACAGATAATTTACTCACCCCCTTGTCATCCAAGATGTTCATGTCTTTCTTTCTTCAGTCGTAAAGAAATTATGTTTCTTGAGGAAAACATTTCAGGATATTTCTCCATATAGTGGACTTCTATGGTGCCTGTGACTTTGAACTTCCAAAATGCAGTTTAAATGCAGCTTGAAAGGGCTCTAAACAATTATTTGTAAAGGGTGTTTGATCTTCCTTGCACACTCACTTTGTAAACACTGAGTCGGTACTTCTGCAGCGATGTAGGATCATTTTGAAGTTGGCCGAGAAAATGAGATGGAAGTTTTTCGACATACCCTAACACAGAGTTCACACAGAGCTAGACAAGAATAGCATTTGAGGTCAAAAAAGTATACAAATTCTATTTTTTTTATTTTTTTAATAAAATAACCAATCATTTCACTAGATAAGACACTTCTTCCTCTGCTGGGATTGTTTAGAGCCCTTTGAAGATGCATTTGAACTGCACTTTGGAAGTTCAAACTCACGGCCACCACTGAAGCCCACTATATGGAGAAAAATCCTGTACCATATATAAATATATATATATGCTTTTGACAAAACAAACAAAATCCCTAAAACTTCCAAATATCTTTTTTTATGTTCTACAGAAGAAAAGTCGATTTTCAAACAATTTTGATTTTACATACAGCTATTAAAAGTGCCAATTATCTGCTAGCTAGTTGGCTGGTTGGCTAGTTTTGTTGGTCTAAAACCAGCCTGCTGACCAGCTAAGACCAGGCTGGATGACCTTTTTGGATGACCTTTTTTTTTTAGCAGGGGCAGTCCATTAAAAATGAAAATCAAAAATGTGAAAATCATGTACAGAAATCTGTTGCAAACACAACTTGCAATAACCGTAACCTATTTAATATATATTTTTTTCTCCTCTGTTTTGATCGTATATTTTTTGATGGCATATTTTTCACATATTTCTTCTTTAAAAAGTAGCCTACTAAACGAATCGTTATTTGGATTCCCATGCCCACTGACGGGCCCCAGCCAACAGAAACTTTTATGACTCCTAACGTCAAACTCCTCCCTATCAGCGATCGCATACCACGAGCAGGCTGAGATACGGAGCTGTAGTAGTAAGCGGCCAGCAGGCAAGTGGGTGACACCGTCAACGATCACACGGAAGAGAGAGGAGCCGCTGAACACACTTACAACAGAAACACGGCAAGACAGGGCTGTCCGCTCCACATCACACATTCATGGCGCTGTGTAACGGGGATAGCAAGGTCAGTAAACCGGCCTAAGCATGTACAGAACCTAAACTGTTCAACCCGTCCTTCTGCGTATCACCGGTACTCGCCACCGGTACTCCCCGTTCACACGCGGCCCTGTCTGCGCTGGGAAACTTAGAACGCGCGGCGGACACGGGGTTTTTGCCTTGGCTGATTGTTGTACTTTTATCAGGGCATATATGCTATTATAGAGAATTTTTACTGTCGGTCCGTGCCTACAGCACTCCACCTGGATGATGTCGTGGTACGGTTTATGATATAGTGAGATCATCACATGCCCCGGGCGAAGCTCAGAGGCTCTCCCGCGTACAGCCCTAAGAAATAGCAGCTTGTACGTTCAGTTAGCCGGGCTGGCGCGCACAAGCTAATGCTAGTTAGCCACAATCAATGTGACATGCTGGGCTGCCATAGCTAATGAGGTTTCGGAGCTGTGCCCCAAATGAACAGCCAATCGTGAAACACTGTTGCGTTTCATGCAGCTACAAAAGATTTATCCTTTATACATTTAAATAGGACAAACTAAAAACTTGAACTGGTCAGTGTTAACATGCTATTACGAGCTGTAAATGCTGTACAGGCCAGTGCATTTTCACACTGGAGATGGGGTGATGTTTGCTATTTGTTTTAGTTTTGCATATTAAATTACTGTTAATTAATGTTTGCTCTCTTTTAGCTGTTCATTAAGTAAGTTTAATTGCATTTTACCGGCGTTTTCTTTTGTTTTGAGTTCGTACTGCTGTGCTTCACTCAGAAAGTGCTGTTTTCGTGTACTCACAAACCACGTGGGAGCGTTTCGTACTTATAAACTATAGTGAGAGATGCATGTTTTTGTAGTATGCACATTATCTGTCTTTACTGATAAAATGGCTAAGCCATTTTTACCTTAGTCATCTTACTGTAAGTGTTTGGAGTTGCTTCAAATTTTAAAAAGTTATGATTTGATGACCAAAATTGCCCAAGAGGATATAGTGCCAAAATATAGTTTAGTATAAGTATATACTGTCTATCCCTTAAGCATAAATTTGTGATTGTGTAGTGTTTTTGTAAAATAATTTAGAATTTAAAAAGTTTTTTGATCCTTGTGCTTAAATTGCTCATCTAAATCATACTTGATACTATAAGTATATTCTTTCTATTATAATAATAAAATGTAAAATGTGCAATATTATATGTGGCTGCAAAGTGTGTTGGCTTTTATTCTTCTAATTATTAATATTTTATGAAATTTTGATTCTTGTGCATGAATTGCTCATCTTGGTAGGTATATACATCATATTCTGTATACTTACACTACCAGTCAAAAGTTTTTGAACAGTAAGATTTTTAATGTATTTTAAAGAAGTCTCTTCTGGTCACCAAGCCTGCATTTATTTGATCCAAAGTACAGCAAAACAGTAAAATTTTAAAATATTTGTACTATTTAAAATAACTGTTTTCTATTTGAATATATTTTGAAATGTAATTTATTCCTGTGATTTCAAAGCTGAATTTTTAGCATCATTACTCCAGTCACATGATGCTTCAGAAATCATTCTAATATTCTGATTTGCTGCTCAAAAAAACATTTATTATTGTCATTATTATGTTGAAAATAACTGAATAGATTTTTTTTTCAGGTTCCTTAGATAAATAGAAAGTTCAGAAGAGCAGCATATATCTGAAATAGAATTTTTTTTGTAACATTATGAATGTTTTTATCATCAGTTTTGATCAATTTAAAGCGTACTTGCTAAATAAAAGTAATAATAAAATATAATCTATGATTTCTTTAAAAAATATAGTGTATAATGTTACAGAACCCTTTTATTTCAAATAAATGCTGATATTTGGATCTTTGTATTCATCAAATAATTTTGATAAAAATAGTCCTGTTTTAAATATTGATAATAATAATAAAAGCCTAAATGTTTCTTGAACAGCAAATCAGCATATTAGAATGATTTTCGAAGGATCATGTGACACTGAAAACTAACAATGCAAAAAAAAATAGCTTTGATCACAGGATTTAATTCATTTTTAAATGTATTCAAATAGAAAGCAGTTATTTCAAATGGTAAAATGTTTCAGAATATTACTGCTTTTGCTGTATTTTGGATCAAATAAATGCAGGCTTGGTGAGCAGAAGAGAATTCTTCAAAAAAAAACAATGAAAATCTTACTGTTCAAAAACTTTTGACTGGTAATGTATATATGATAATAAAACGAATAATAATATAATAACGTTAAGAAACTTGACCAACCATAGGCAGTTTTGTACTTTGTACTAAAAAACAGTACAAACTTGATATCTAAAGAGCTGGCTGGCTGTCCATTGTAGTATATATATATATATATATATATATATATATATATATATATATATATATATATAATATATAAATTTGTTACTGAAATTGTATTAGATATTTAATAAGATGGACATAATTATATGTAATATAACCAAACTGATTAAAATGACCAAATATTTGCATATTAATCAGCTTTCCTGATATAATTTTTTACAAATTTTGTGTGCGCATTCATTTACAATGTGCAGGATCCGACAGTAACGCTTGCGTGCACTGCACGGGACATCACTTTCCTGGGACTCATGTGACTGATTTATCAGAAGCAGCACATCTTTAGTCTCCAGTCACATGCACACATGCACTTTAAATGCATTACAAATTTAATTAGCAGCATTTTACTTGCTTAGCACAGGGAATTACGTAATGTGTGTTCTTCATTGTGTCTTCTGTGTGTGTGTATCTGCAGCTGGATATCGTCGGCGAGCCTAAAGATGGTTTATGTTCCTATGAGGGTGCTGTGGTGATCCTAGACGCGGGAGCACAGTACGGGAAAGTGATTGACAGGCGGGTACGAGAGCTGTTTGTCCAGTCTGAGATTCTGCCTTTGGAGACGCCAGCCTTCGCCATCAGAGAGCAGGGTTTCAGGTGAGTCCATCAGTGCCAAGATAGATGTAGTAGTAGATGCTGTTTGGCTCTCATGTTCAAAAGTGCTTGGGAAACCTAATTGAATTGCAAAGTAGAAATGTTTGATATGGTAACTGACAGGCTTTAGTATCTGAACTAGCATTTTGTGAATCAAAAGCCTTCTTTGTTTAAAAGCAGAATACGTCATAATGATTAACCTTTATTGCTTGTAGCATATTTTCTTTGAACTTTGTGGTTAATGGGGAACACACTGTTATTGGGTCGTAAAAGTCGAAAGGTTAGGTATTGTATGTTTTCTTCCATTCTATTTCAAGTTTTATTAAACAGCAGTTGCGTGGTGCAGCAAAGAGTAAAGCTTGTAATTGATTGTGATCAAGTTTTATTAGAGTCGTTGTGTACTTTAGGAGTTGTAAATGAAGACTCTGTATTTCTGATTAAAATTTACGAAGTCATTGTATTTTCTATGATTAAATGTTTTGTTGAATGCATGATTGGAGACTTCTAACAGCTTCTCCTTTAAGACCTAAAACTATTCTAGAAAATTGTAAGGCACCAGTTGCTGAAGATAAACAGTCATATTGGTTTATTTTGTTAGTTGGTCTGTCCTTGAGAGAACACAGTGTGAGTGCTGTGCGTTCCACCTGTGAGGACATAAAAGGAAACAAAGCAGTTGTGTTTTCCTGAAGCTGTGAACATTGAGAGTTGGAATGTGGCCGATAGAAGGACAGAATAACCTACACGTTGGAGAGATAAGTGGCTTTGATGAGCAGGCCTTTGCATTAGAACTTTCCTAGTCTCAGTGATCCGACAGACAGACTCTTTCCATCTTTCTCAGCCTCTTGAGATTTTTTGTAATTATATTTTGGTTAATGTAATTTGTTTTAGAATGTGTATATCAAATTATTGTCTCCAATGTTAGGGCCATTATTATATCCGGAGGGCCAAACTCTGTCTATGCTGAAGATGCACCCTGGTTTGATCCAGCCATATTCACCATCGGAAAACCGGTTCTCGGAATCTGCTATGGAATGCAGGTGAGAAACGAAGTAGCAATAATAATAATTGTTATTGCTACTAATAGCCATCATAAACCATCATGAGGTTGGCATAATTTATATATATATATATATATATATATATATATAATATTTTATTTTATTTTATTTTATTTTATTTTATTTTTAAAGCAGTCTCTTATGCTTACCAAGGCTGAATTTATTGGATCAAAAATACAGTAGAACAGTTATATTGGGAATCTTATTACAATTTCAAATAGATTTTGGCTTTATTAATATGTTGAAATTAAATTATTACTGACAAAGCTGAATTTTCAGCAGCAATTGCTCCAGTCTTCAGTGTCAAATGATTGTTTAGAAGTCATTCTAATATACTGATTTGATAATAAGAAATCCTTCTTTAGCACCATTGTTGAAAACAGTTGTGCTTCTTAATATTTTTTCTGGAAACGGTGTACCTTTTTTCGGGATTGTTTAATGGTTAGAACATCTAAATGTTTCACTTCCTGAACACAAAATTACAGATAATTTACTCAGCCCCTGTCATCCAAGATGTTCATGTCTTTCTTTTTTCAGTCGTAAAAAAATTGTTTCTTGAGGAAAACATTTCAGGAATGTTCTCCATATAGTGGACTTCTATGGTGCCTGCGAGTTTTAACTTCCAAAATGCAGTTTAAATGCGAACTTCAAAGGGCTCTAAACGATCCCAGCCGAGGAAGAAGGGTCTTATCTAGAAATGATTGGTTATTTTTTTTAAAAAATGTATAATTTATATACTTTTTAACCTCAAATGCTCGTCTTGTCTAGCTCTGCAGCGTGCGTACTCTGTATATTCCAGTTGAATACAGTTACGGTATGTCGAAAAACCCATCTCATTTTTTCCTCCAACTTCAAAATCTTTTTTTGGGCGTTTGACTTCTGCACGTTCACTTTGTAAACACTGGATTGGTACATCTGCAGAGATGTGGGACGATTTTGAAGTTGGAGAAGAAAAAAGTTTTTCGACCTACACTAACTCTATTGAACAGAGTACGCATGCATGTAGCAGAGCTACAGAAGATGTTTTTAGAAAATAACCAATTGTTTCACTAGATAAGATCCTCCTTCCTCGGCTGGGATCGTTTAGAACCCTTTAAAGCTACATTTTTAAGTGCATTTTGGAAGTTCGAACTCGTGTGCACCGTAGAAGTCCACTATATGGAGAACATTTCTGAAATGCTTTCCTCAAGAAACGTAATTTCTTTACGACCGAAGAAAGAAAGACATGAACATCTTGGATGACAACGAGGTGAGTAAATTATCTGTAAATTTTTGTTGTGGAAGTGAACTTCTCCTTTAATGTCACTTCATTTTATTGTTTTTTTATGAGAGTGTATTCTTTCAAAAACAAAATTCTACCTACTTCAAACTTTTGAACAGTAGTGTATCATTTCTAAAACTCATATACAATAAATAAATACACATAGTATGTCAAAACGCTGAAAGTGTTTATTTTGTGTTCATCAGATGATGAATAAAGTTTTTGGAGGCACAGTACACAGGAAGAGTGTGAGGGAGGATGGTGTTTTCAACATTGCGTTGGACAGTTCCTGCTCACTTTTCAGGTAAAGTCCTTTTATGATGTCAGATAGCACAGTGTTTTTTTTTTTTTTCCCTTTATTACATTTTTTTTCCCCCATTTATAGATGTGTAAAAGTAGTTTCCTTGCAATGAAACCCTTTTGTGTGTTTCAAGGGGGCTGCAAAAGGAGGAGCATGTTCTGCTGACACATGGAGACAGTGTTGACAAAGTAGCAGATGGATTCAAAGTCGTTGCACAGTCTGGAAACATCGTTGCAGGTGTGTAGGAAACCTGAAGAATATTTCCTAGACTTGCTTTGTGTCAAAAAAAAGTGTTACGGATGCTAGATTCTTTGTCGTGGCTGTGGGTGTTTGTGGTTTAAGACATTTCCCGTTTTTATTTCTGTCTTAGCCATTGCCAATGAGCAGAAGAAGCTTTATGGCACTCAGTTTCATCCAGAGGTCGATCTGACTGAGAGGGGGATGGACATGCTACGCAACTTCCTGTTTGAGATTGCTGGCTGTAGCAGTAACTTTACAGTACAGAACCGTCAGATGAACTGCATCAGGGAAATCAAAGAAAAGGTGGACAAATCCAAAGTTCTGGTGAGTAAGAAAATATATATAAAAAATTATATCTGGTGTCTGAATAATTTTTGGTTTGACTGTATATGCATACAAGTATACACAGTACACACATATTATATAAACACAACTTTTATTAAAACTTATAAAAAATTATAAAAACTTTTATTTTGGATGCAGTTAATTGCGAATAATTGATTTGACAGCACTATTAGTGATTCTAGTGAAGTGTTGATATTAACTAAAACTACAAAAAATTTTCAATAATTAAAATAAAGCAGAAATATAAACACTACATGGAAAGTTCAAGTTTTCCTTACGTTTGAGTTGAATTACTAAAATTACTACAACTAAAATGAAAATAAATGCTAAACAATAAATAAAAAATAAAGATGACAAAAGATACAACAAATAGACAAATTAAAATTTAAATGAAAATATAAAACTAAAAGCTAATTCAAAACATGAAATACTATAATGGTGCATAATACTAAAAAAGCGCTGTTCTCCCTAGCAAAAAAATAATAAGAAAATAAGTGCCCTAATTTATTTAAAATACATTTATTTTATACTAAGTAAACGTCAAATCCATTAACATATTTATTGACTTATCACTTAAGACTTAATGATATTAAATTAAAATAACATTTTATTTAGAGTATTTATTTAATTGCCAATGCACATTTCTTAATATCATGCCCTAAAATGTTTTAATATTTCTGTTAATAAGGATTGTATGATCTCTGTATAATATCTGTCTTTAAATGCAAGATATTTAACGTGAACCTGAAGTGTACTTGAAATAGTTCCACTTTAGCTCAATCAAATATAATTAAGTATATATTTAGTTGGACTTAAGCACTGTTTCTGCACAATTAAAGTGCATTAAGCACAAAATTAATTGTTCCAATTTAGCAGTTTAAGTATACCTGTTTAGTATACCAAAAGTACAATTGCAGAGTATTTTTATTAAACACATAAATATGTAAATGTATTTGTAGTGTATTTTGTACACAAAATAAATGTATTTCAAATACATTTTAGTATATATTGTTTTCAGTAGGGCTAGTGGCGCAGAAATAAGGAAGAGAAATCGTTCTGTAATTTTAATAATTAAGAGATTTCTATTTAGTAAAACTTAACAACTAACAACTGGTTAGTGTATACATGTGTGTATGTGTGGTGGATGTTACTATTATTGTGGGCTCAATGAGATGCTGATCTTCCTCCGTCTATGAAGGGCCTTTTGTTTGGTTGAAGGCGCATATGTGATTAGTGCCATAATACTCTAATTTGTCTAATTCCTATTAATTGATGTTGCTTCAGGCAGTGCTTTGGTGGGATGTGTGTGTGTGTGGGCAACTAATTAAAAATTCCAATTAGTTAGTGTTTTTTCCTAAAGCAAGGTGATTTCCTCCCTGAGCTTCTGCGAAGTGGGTCTTTTCTCCAGAGTGTGAACTGAGCATTATATTGAATTTATAATCTATTAATGAGCACAATATTATAGTAATGTTATTTGCACATTTCCCCCAAAGTCATCTCTGGTGTACTGTTTATTAGGTGTATTTGAACATTTGCGTCTATTGGATGTTGTGTACAGTTATAGTCCGAAGTGAGTCAGGATCTGTGTGTGTGTGTGTTTCTATGTGTGCAGGTGTTATTGAGTGGTGGTGTAGATTCCACTGTGTGCACAGCCCTGCTGAATAAAGCCCTAAATCAGGAGCAAGTGATTGCTGTTCACATCGACAACGGCTTCATGAGGAAGAGAGAGAGTCAAAGTGTTGAGGAGGCATTGACTAAACTCGGCATCAAACTCAAAGGTAACATTTAGAAGGTTCCTTTGAGTAGTCTGTACTGTAACTACACATGGAACACTGTGTTTCCCCACTGACCATTATTTCTGACTCACAAAACGGTAAACACTGGACATATTTAAAACCGTAAATTAATGGTGGTTAGTAATGATGTTCTTAAGTTAGCTATGTTTTGTGAAAGACTAAGTGCCATTTATTATGATTGTCTCATTCTCTCTCTGTGACACACAGAAAATTAGAAAGTTAGTCAATATCAAATAAAGAGTGCCTTAGCATGATTACAAAAGTGATACAGATTTTATGCAAAAGTTTATCAGTAAAGAAGTTAATATTTAGAGACTTATATTTTAGACAGAATATTGTCTGTTTTTGCTTTATTTCGCCAACAAATAATCATTCCAAACACATCCACAACACTGTTTTGCGTCTTTGAGCAACATGATGTTATTTAGTTTTTGAATGAATCACCCGTTAAATGATTCAGTTCAATCGCAATGACTCACTTACGTAACAGTGACTTGCTGCCACCTACTGGTGGTACTGATTTCACATTTAAAGTATCTTCATTTTAAAAATACATGTAAATATCAGAATTCAGTGTTTTGTTTAAAATAAAATAAAAAAAATATATATTATATATAGTTAAATGCATTCATGTCCCTCTGAGCTGAATTAAATAGTGAATAAATAGGCCTACATATAAATGCCTCAATTACTTGATTTATGCATTCGTTTTAGGTTTACCTTTTTCTAAAGTAATGTGAAATTGATTTTTGTATATTTATTCATTTACATACATTTATTCATGTATGCAGTTTCACCAATAAAATTATTACTTTTTCTAAAAAAGGAAACAAATTAGTTGTTTATTTTAAGAAGATTATATTATTTTCTCTTGTATATTTAATATTGCTTTTTAATAAAGAAAAATGACTTCTTATCCGATTACTCGATTAATCGATAGAATTAAAATAAAATAATCGATAGCTACAGCCCTAGTCTGGACAATGAAAGTTTAGAAATTCTTTTTTTCTTTCTTTCTTTCTTTGGTTCACACAAATTTTACTATTAATTTACTTACCCTCAGACCTTCCAAGATTTGTGACTTTTTTTTCTTCAGTAGAACAGTAAAGAAGTTTTTTTTATTAACTGAAATAGTGGTCCTATGTGATTCATGAAATGAAAGTCAATTGTTACCATCACTTTAAAAATAGTGTATCAGGCAACACATAATTAATACCCATGGCTCCTGACGATATATTGAGGTCTTATGAAGCGAAACAGTCCATCTGTACAAGAAACTGAACTTTATTTACAACATTATTACTTGTAATCCATAACCTTAGGCAAATGGTGAAGTCGGATTCTTTTCTGCAAACTGGTTCTTTTGGACCATTTATTTTAATGAACAGAATGATGGACAGCAACCAGTCTGGCTTCAGAAGTGGACATTCAGTTGAGACTCCCTTGCTCTCGTTGTTGAAGCCCTAAGACTGTCAAGAGTGGCTTCCAAATCTTCAATTCTTATCTTGCTAGATCCGTCCGCTGCTTTTGACATGGTTAACCACCAGGTCATCCTGTCAACCCTATTGGCAAAGGTCATCTCAGGAACCGCACTCCAAGATAGGTCATTCAAGGTATCTTGGAGGGTTGAGGTGTCCAAGTTGCAACATCTAGCTACTGGGGTGCATCAGGGCTCAGTTCTTGGACCACTTCTCTTCTCTGTCTACATGGCATCACTAGGTTCTGTCATTCAGAAACATGGCTTTTCATATCACTGCTATGCTGATGACACTCAGCTCAACCTCTCATTCCATCCTGATAATCTGACGGTGTATGTTAAATGACTAAATGCAATGACCCAATGATGTATATGCAATTGTTAATAATGCACCCAAAAATTATGTGTAAAATTAAAAAAATGCGGATGTTTTACACTTCAGACCATTTGCCTGAGGCTGTTGATTACAGGTTGTCATGTTTTAAATAATGTTTTGTTTCTTGCACAAATTGCTTGTTTCACTTCATAATATATCTATATGCCGTCAGGTGCCACAGGTATTACTTTTGTGTTTTTTTTTGTTTTTGTTTTTGTTTTGTTTTTTGACTCTCACAATGACGGTAGGCATTGACTTGCATTTTATGAATCACCAAGGACCATGGTTTCAGTTAAAAATCTTTTTGTTGTTCTACTAAAGAAAACTATGCCTGAAGGAGTTAAAGGGATAGTTAACCCGAAAATGAAAATTACCCCATGATTTACTCACCTTCAAGCCATCATAGGTGTATATGACTTACTTTCTTCTTTCAGACAAATACACTTGGGGTTATATTAAAAAACTGTCCTGGCTTTTCCAAGCTTTATAATGGCAGTGAATGGCTGTAAGATTTTTAAGTCCAATAAAGTGTATCCATCTATCCATCCATCATAAAAAAAAACTCCACACGTCTCCGGGGGGGGTTAACCATAATCTTTAGCTTCTGTAACTGTTGTACACAGATGACATAGGATGTAAACAAATGCAGAAGCACAGTGGAGAGAGCAAAACAAAACATACAAATTAGAAAAAAAAAAAAAAAATGTATTTTAATATAAGCCAAGACTTTCCTTTGCTGTAAATAAAACTTGGTTCTCACGCCTACGTCATCTGTTGGAATGCCACTTTCTCATGAACATGTGTACAACAGTTAGCAGAAGCTAGAGATTACGGTTTATAAAGTTTTAAATATGGATATTTTTCTTACACAAATGCATCGATTAACTTCAGAAGGCCTTATTAACTGCCCAGAGCCATGTGGAACACTCTATGATGGATGGATGCACTTTATTCGACTTAAAAATCTCACCAGCCAATCACTGCCATTATAAAACTTAGAAGAGCCAGAACATTTTTGTATATAATTGTAATATAAGTGTATTTGTCTGGAAAAATACAGTCATATACACCTAGGATGGCTTGAAGGTGAGTAATTCATGGGGCAATTTTTATTTTTGGGTGAACTATCACTTTAATGAGTAAAACACACATCAGTGTTGAGACTAAAACGTCACTCTCCCTGCTTTACAGTGGTAAATGCAGCACACACCTTTTACAATGGCACGACAACCCTCCCAATATCTGAAGAGGATCGCACACCTAGGAAACGCATCAGCAAAACCCTCAACATGACCACCAATCCAGAAGAGAAACGGAAAATCATTGGGGATACGTTTGTAAAAGTGAGTAGCTCTGTTGTGTTGTGTTTCAACCAGTAACAGAATTATGTTATTATTTTTAGATGATCCTGTAATGATGTTATTGTGGTGAACAGTCGACTTCAGTATTGATTTGCCTAAAATGTCTTGTGTACAAATCAAAGAAGACTTTGCCTGGAGAATAAACATAGAGCATAAAAGTCTCTTGAGTTACGAGGTGATCTGAGAATGTGTAGCAGATGATTGACTGTAGTATGGAGCAGAACAGTGAGGCTCTAATTTGCTTTCTGTCTTAGGTTGCAAATGAGGTGATTGGAGAGATGAATCTGAAGCCAGAGGATGTGTTCTTGGCTCAAGGCACGCTCAGGCCAGACCTTATTGAGAGCGCGTCTCACCTGGCTAGTGGGAAGGCAGAAGTTATCAAAACACACCATAACGACACAGAGCTCATCCGCAAACTCAGAGACGAGGTACAGATTAATATCAACCAAATTTGTTTTTATATACAGTTGAGGTCAAAAGTTTGCATCCCCCTTTCAGAATCATTAAAAATGTTATTTGACCAAAATAAGAGGGATCATAATGAATGCATGTTATTGTTTATTTAGTACTGACCTGAATAAGATATTTCACATAAAAGATGTTTACATAATAATAGTTGAATTTATAAAAATGACCCGGTTCAAAAGTTTACATCCCCTTGACTCTTAATACTGTGTTGTTGCCTGAATGATCCACAGCTGTGTTTTTTTTTAATGATAGTTGTTCATGAGTCCCGTATTTGTCCTGAACAGTTAAACTGCCTGCTGTTCTTTGGAAAAGTTCTTCACATTCTTTGGTTTTCCAGCATTTTTGTGTATTTGAACCCTTTCCAACAATGACCGTATCGTTTTGAGATCCATCTCCTGACAACAAGGACAAATGAGGGACTCATATGCAACTATTACATGAGGTTCAAATGCTCACTGATGCTCTGGAAGGAAAAACCATGCATTAAGAGCAAGGGGGTGAAATAAACAACAACATGCATTTTGTATGATCCCTCTTATTTTGGTAAAATAATTAATATTTTTAATGATTCAAACTTTTGACCTCAGCTGTATATATTTTTTGTGTGTGTGTTTATGTGTGTGTGTGTGTATATATATATATATATATATATATATATATATATATATATATATATATATATATATACATATATACATGTATGTATATATATATATATATATATATATATATATGTATGTAGTTAGCTCTGAAGTATGTTTAGTAGTTTCCTTTGTCAATATTGTTGAACTCAAGCAGGGAAAGTGGTTTTATAATATATTTGGCTGCAGTATATTCAGAACCCCCTGTAGTGTGCCAGAATTGAGGTGCACAATAGGGAGCCTCTTCAAGTTAGAGGAACACAGTTATAGCTATGATCCTAACTGTTGTTTGCTGGTTCTCTGAATGCCTTGCCCTTTAGGGTAAAGTAATCGAACCGCTGAAGGATTTCCATAAGGATGAAGTGAGAGCACTAGGTAGAGAGCTGGGGCTCCCTGAAGAGATCGTCTCCCGACACCCCTTCCCCGGTAAGACCATTGCAAACCTTCCCTTTTTCTGCCTAATTAAAAAAAATTATTTGATTCAGTTTCACTAATAATTAGATAAAACAAGTTGCACAATTTGTTGGGTGGTCTTTTTTGTATATGCGTTTAAACATTTTAAATGCTGTGATGTCTGGGTAAAAAATATAGATTTCTTGATTTTAATTTATTCTCATTTTTACAAAATGATATTGATTCTTAAATTCCAAGAATTGATTAGTCTAGCCTGTTTTCATTTAATTAACAGAACACTGTAGCTCGTCTCACATCCAATAAATCGCAATAAGGTTTGTGCTTTGGTACATTTGATATGAAACAAATTCTTAAATTTCAAATTCTGTCCATTTTATTACAATATTTAGTCAATACCTTATTCACTGTTCAGTGTGGAATGACAAGATCACTGTAGCGCTTCTGTTCAAAGGAAGCTCACGCGAACTGATAGTCTGCTCTGCTTTAATGCCAGTTACAGCACAAAATAAACATGAATAAACATCCGAAGGTATAAAAGAGAGATTCGTATCCTGCCTCATGTAATCGCCCAATCAGGGTTTCACCCATGGAATAATGTCAGTATAACAGCTTGTAAACAATATCACGTAACGTCATATTTACCTCAGAAAAAAAAAAAAAACAACATATTTGGTGACTATAAACTTGTTAGTCAACTGAAAAAGTGAACTCTAGAGAGGAGCATTTTGCTAAATATCTGCTCCATATAGCATATTCATTTGATTTTGTACTGTTCTTTAATATTTAATTTATATTTGAAGAAATTTGTCAAGTTTTCGTGACAACCACCCTTTAAATATTTATATTTTTAAAAAAAAATCATTGGACTAGAAATATAATTATGTTATAGTAAAGTACTTTGTTATTCTCAAACGTCATTGAATGTAATTTAAGTGTTTGTATACAAATTAGTTAATTTTAACCCCCAATATTATAATGTATTAGCTGATTCTCATTTATATTTTACAGCATAATTTGAGAGATTTTTGGCATGTACTGTACCTGATAAATAGCCAAAATAATCTGATCGAATTTGTAGTTGAAGCAAATTACAAGCTTGTGAATAAAAATTGAATCGTGCAATTCGTGTTAATATCTAGCCTTACTGTAATGTGTTAGAGCTAAGGTCTAGCAGTTATAAAAAATGATTTTGATTTTGACTGCCCACTATTTCCTGTCTATAACCATAAATTAATGTCAGAAAGGTCAAAAACAGTTACATGTAGTTGGTGTTTAGTAGGTAAAAACAGAAAAAGATTTTTTTCCCAATAATACAAGCACACACAATGTTTTATTCAGCAGCACTGCATTCAATAAAGTTACTGACAGTAAACAAAAGATTTCTATTTCAAAATAATGCTGTTCTTTGGAATTTTCTATTTATCAGAAAGTCTTAAAAATGTTTTGTGGTTTCCACAAAAATATTAAGCAGCAGCTATTTTCAACATTAATTAATATTAAAAATGATACTTGAGCACCAAATCATCCTGTTGGAATAATTTAGTTTTGCCATCACAAAAAATGAAGCACATTTGAAAATGGACAGACAGTTATTTTGAATTTATAATAATATTTGACAGTATTACTGTTTCGTTGTTTATATTTAACTACTATGTATATATAAGATGCATGTGTGTGCTTTGCTGAAATGTGTATAATGTGTGTTGCAGGTCCAGGTCTTGCCATTAGAGTGATCTGCGCCGATGAGCCTTACATCTGTAAAGATTTCGCTGAGACCAACAACATCCTGAAAATCATCACAGACTTCTCTGCCAGCGTCAAAAAGGTGTGTGTGTGTGTGTGCGCGAGTTTAAACATTGCTTATTTCTTGCCTGAATTATTGACACTGACCTTAAATAATTGATCTTCCTCAACTTAAAAGTCTGTAAGTTTGCTGATTAAGTTGAAAGTGGATACTTGAAAGCTCACAGTCGTTCCAGAGTTCCCTCTGGATTATATATGGCATGCTATAAAATCTCAAACCTTTTGATGTCAATCCATTCAGCCTCACACCCTTCTTCAGAGAGTGAAGTCATGCATATCAGATGAGGAGGAAGAGAAACTCATGCAGATCACCAGCCTTCATTCACTTAATGCCTTTCTGCTGCCAATTAAAACTGTCGGTGTCCAGGTAAGCATTGTCATCTGCCATTACTTATTTACTTATAATGTGAGCATAAGAATGATTCACTTAGTATTTTTTGTTTGTTGCAGTGGCCGATATGTCGATCGGCTTTGTTTTAATGCTGACACATAGTTTTAAGTTGCAGATGCCGTTGTAGAAATGCACTCAGCAGTCAGCCCTAATTCATTTATTCTACATGCAAGTGTCTAATAACGAAGTTACTGCGATAAAGTGAATAGTATTTGGCAGGTCGTGTGAGCTCAGCATACTGGCTCCCATGAGGCAACCCTTTCATTGTAAAAAAAAAAAAAACCCTGCTTTTCCCTGTTTTCAATCAGCTGCAATTTTAAAGGGATAGTTCTCCAAAAGTCCGAGAGCTTTCTGACCCTGCATAAACAGCAGTGCAACTGAAACGTTAAAGGCCCAGAAAGGTAGTAAAGACATTGTTAAAATAGTCCGGGTGACATCAGTGGTTCAACCGTAATGTTATGAAGCTACAGTGCCTTGCGAAAGTATTCATACCCCTGCATTTTCTTCAATATTATGATGCAGCAGCCTTATGTTAAACTGCTTTAAATTACTTTTTTTCCACATCAATCTACACTCCATACACCATAATGACAAAGCACAAAACAGGTTTGTAACAACTTTGCAAATTTCTTAGAAATAATAACTGAAATGATTCCATTGCATAAGTATTCATACCCTTTTCTGGGATATGCATATTAGAGCACTGTAACACTCCACCAATCTGGTCTTTATTGTGGTGTGGCCAAACTCAGTCCTCTCCTCAGTGAAGACACATGAAAACCCACTTGGAAGTTGCAAAAAAGTATCAAAGGACCCTCTGACTGTGAGAAAAAGATTCTCTGGTCTGATGAACCTCAATTCCAAGCATCATGTTTGAAGTAAACCAAGCATTGTTCATCACCTGCAGAGTACCATCCCTAAAGTAAAGTGTGCTGGTTTTTCAGCAGCAGGGACTGAGGGGTTTGCCAGAGTAGAAGGAAAGCTCAGTGCACCAAAATATTGAGATAATGAAAACCCAGAGCATTCAGAACCTTAGACTGGGCAGAAGGTTCACCTTCCAAAAGGACAGTCACCCTAAGCATAAAGCAAGAGTGGTTTATAGACAACTCTTTGATTGGCCCAGCCAGAGCCTTGGCTTGAACGCAGTCAGATATTTCTGGAGAAACCTGAAAATGTCTGCCAGCCCCCATCCAAGCTGACAGAGCTTGAGAGGTGAAGAGGTGACGTGAAGAATGGCAGATAATTGCCAAATGCAGATGTACAAGAAGATTTGAGGCTGTAAAGGTGCTTTAACTAAGTACTGAGTTAAGTGTATGAATACTTACACAATGTACTTATTTCAATGTTTTATTTATTTATTTTTTTTATAAATTTGTTGTCACAAATCTGTTTTTGCTTTGTCATTATGGTGTATGGAATGTAAATTGATGTGGGGGAAAAAAGTAATTTAAAGCAGTTTAACAAGGCTGCAACATAAAACGTAATTAATAAATAAATAAAGGGGTGTGAATACTTTCACAAGGCACTGTATGAGAATACTTTTTGTGTGCAAAAAAAAAAAAAAAAAAATCTTTATTCAACAATTTCTTTTCTTTTGTGTCAGTTTTCAATGCACATTTATGAGAGAGGGTACCATGATACCATGATATGCGTGTGATGCATGTGTGTATACCAGAGATTGTCTTGCTATTGTTTGAGATGGTCTGTATTACTTACTATTGGAGAAAGCATAATGGTCAACTTGGATCACGTGTGCTTTGACAATCAATCACATTACAGCCTTGACATTATTGAATTTCAGTCAGAGTTGTGCGACATTCAATTGCCCTTTACGGATACCATAACAATGAACAGGAAGTGCCGTAAGCTGAATCCCACTTGTCACAAAAAGTCTGTGACTTCTCTTATAAAACAGCGTTTATAAGCTGTCGATTAAAAAACAAATAATAAGCTATTTCCTCAAAAAACAAGCAGAGGATGATGTGTCTGAAGATTTCAATAGAGGATGACTAGCAATTTTTTTACCCGGCCTTATTTATTTGAACCAGAATATACAGACGATAAACTAAGAGAGATGGACGTTCTATGTCAGAATGCCGGCTCCTGCGTCAGCAGCACTACACGCATGCGTCATGGTACTCTCGTGAATGGAAGTCGAAGACTGACATGGAAGAAATTGTTGAATAAAGTCCTTATGTTTGTTTTCTTTGTGCACAGAAAGTATTCTAGTGGCTTCATAAAATTACGGTTGGACCACTGTCAAATGGACTATTTTAACGATGTCCTTACTACCTTTCTGAGCCTTGAACATGGTATCATAGTATCATAGGATCAAAAAAGCACTCTGATTTCATAAAATAAGTTGTGTTCTTAAGATGAACAAAGATCGTACGGGTTTAGAACGACATGAGGGGGAGTCATTAATGACAGAATTTTCGTTTTTGGGAAAACTATCTTTTTAATATACTTTATACTACAAAAGTATACTTAAATAGCACTGGCTACTGTGACTGCTCACTTATTTGAGCTGAAATTTATACTGTCTCAAATTACAAACTCTTCTGTCTGGAAGACAGAACGACCTGTCTGGCTGCATAGCACCAATCATTGTATAGTGACATTTTCCGGTGTCTAAATTTTTGTGGTTAGCCTTTCAAACACACCGTTCCATTGAAACACACAGAGTTGCTCATTCCCTCACTATTGCTCTGTTTCATTTTAGGTTGTTTGTAGTTATGAAAATGTCAAAGAGCAGTACTGTCAGTGGAGTACAGTCTGTATATCAGCATATAGAGTGAACATTCCTCTGCCACACTGCGTGCGAGTCTCATGATGTTTGTATTTATAGACAGGTTTTCAGTCAGTGCCAGAAGAGGCTGGTTTACTTCTGTGAGATGAAGCCATTAGACAGAACACGTCCAGACAGAGGCAGTCGACGTCTTACCACATTGGTTGATGATGCATGGCTGGGTGTTTCTCTAACAGACGGCCTACTGCTATACCATGCTGTGCTAAAATTACCACGGTCTCTAGACTCTGAGCTGGGACATGCTGACATGCAGGGTGGCAAAAAGTTTTAAATACCGTGCACTGCATTTATGCATGTTGTTAAGATCTGTTGCTGTTAGCGGTTGATAGTTTAACAGTTGGCATCTTTTCCACAGTAAGAATGTACTCATTCATTGCACAAATGTTTAAAACAAATCTTTTTGGATTTCCTTAAATGGAGTTGGAAGGTTGAGTATGTTCTAACTCTGATTCCATATGATCTGTCTGTACAGGGTGATTCCCGGTCATACAGTTATGTTTGTGGGGTAAGCAGTAAAGAGGCCCCTCATTGGGATTCACTGATGTTCCTGGCCAGACTCATCCCTCGGATTTGTCACTCCATCAACAGGTAATGTTGCCACGTTGAACATTTGCTTCAGTCGACTTCCCACCAATGTTTTTGAGCAGCAAAATATTAAAATATTAGAATGATTTCTGAAGGATCATGTGACTGGAGTAATAATGCTAAAAATTAGGCTTTGAAATCACAGGAATAAATTACATTTTAAAATATATTTAAATAGAAAACAGTTATTTTAAATGGTAAACATATTTCAAAATTTAGCTGTTTTTGCTGTACCTTGGATCAAATAAATACAGGCTTATTTGAGTAGAAGAGACTTTATATAAAAAAAAAAAAAAAAAACTTTAAATATCTTACTGTTTTAAATCTTACTGTTCACAAACTTTTGACTGGTAGTGTATTCACTGATAATCCTCCCTATTGATAGTCTCAAACCTCTTGTGGTTTAGTTCAAATGATTTGTTTAGATGTCACATCAAGTTTGATGCCATTGATTGATACTAAATGTCATTGATTAATACTAAATGGCATTGGTTCTCATGTGTCACATGATTAAAAAACACTGTTGCAAAGGGCAAGATGACTCAAATTTCAGAATTTTTTTTGTTAAAGAAATTAATACTTTTATTTAGCAAGAATGCAATAAATTTATAAAAAACTGATGGTTGAGACATATAATGGTACAAAAGATTTCCATGTCAAATGTTCTTTTGAACTTTCTATTCATGAAAGACGTTTGAGAAAAATGTATCATCTTTTCCATAAAACATATATTTGTGGTAATAACAGAAAATGTTTTTTGAGCACCAAATCACCATTTTCTAATAATTTTGAAGACTGGAATAATGGCTGCTGAAAATTCAGCTTTGCATCACAGGAATAAACAAGTTTTAAATACATTACTTTCACAATATTACTGTTTCACTTAGAGAAACTACTTTCATAAACATTTAAAAATTATACCAACCCCAAACTTTTGAACTGCAGTGTGTGCAACAACTCTCATAGTGTCAAGTAAAAATCCTTTAGTATGTGTCTTTTTTGGTCTCTAATGTAAATAAAGGTTGTTTCTTTTTTTCATTCCTTGTTCATCTCCTCCTTTTCAGAGTTGTTTATGTTTTTGGGTCACATGTAAAGGAGCCGCCCACTGACATTACGCCCACCTTCCTGACCACTGGTGTACTCAGCACGCTAAGACAGGCAGACTTTGTAGCACACTCCATTTTAAGAGAGTCCGGTAAGAGCTGGCTGCCTCCACTGTCTGCTTCATTATTGTCATAACCTTTAATTGTGTAAACACTCCCACCACAGCTATGGCTACTGCGAGAGCTACGTAAACACTTTCACCACATTTGCGTCTCTTGAGGGGAAAATCAGCTTGGTTGGACAACGGGTAGTCAAAGGCAGCAGTTGTTACTGCTGTAAGACTTTGATTACTGTTGTTTACACCATTTTAACTGGTCAAATGTTTTGTCCAACAAAACCCTAGAGGCATTAGGGCTGTCTACAAATAAATGAATAATACTCTCCATCAAATTCATCTTTACCTTGATTTTGTGTTTTCTGTTTTCTGTTTTGGCAAATGAATCACACTTTAAATATAAGTGTAATACAAAATAATACATCAACCACCTACCGTTAACTGGCACTTTCTGCAGGCTGGGGTGTCTAAAGACTATTCACACCAAGGACGTTAACCATAAAGACAACAAGATTATCATCCATACCAATGGAAGATAACGGTCTATTCTAAGAGATATTAAATGCTTGAGCTCTTTAAAGCAAAGTCACTCTAAGGCAAGTCATTTCACTCGGCGCCCATCTTAGAAACGCCTCTTGGGCAGACAAGTGCAGCTCCTATCTCTTTGAATGGGGAAACATAAAGTTTTGACTTTCTCCTATACCACTTTAAAGGCATACTTCCCACCGCTCACTGTTTTCTTGAGACCACCAGGTGGAGGTGGCTGTAGGTGGAAGGGCCCTTTCATCGCTGCTTGCAGCTTTAATTGTATTTATCATCAATAGTGATATTGTAACACCCTTAATATCATCATATTGATTAAGTAAATAAAAATGGATATGTTGGCAATACAATATATTAGGGATGTGACAAGATATCGTGGCAAATATGCTCGCAAAACATTTTGCCCTGTTTACATTAGAGCTGCACTTTTAATCCTTAAAATATCGAGGTGTCGATTCAACACCCACGCAATCTTATTCCTGAATGACAACGATTTAGCCATGTCTGTTACAACTGTTTCACATCGTGAGTGTCCGTGGAGCATGAGAAGCACATTTTGCCGCTGCCCATGTTAATGAATCAGAGGGTCGGGGTAAATGTGAGCGCAGAAAGAGTCTTTTCAACCACATTATAATCATTATTTCTGTGTTACAGACATTTAAATAATAAAAGTACTGGTATAAAAGTTTATAGTTTGGGTATAAACACCTGTTGTCTACAGTAGCGATCAAAACTAAAGTATTTTAACACGTGTATGTATTGTAACGCTGATCCTCTTCCGCCAGGAGGTGGCGACAACTGCCCGTTTAAAACATGTCATTGAATCATTCATTCAGGGGATTTCAATAGTCAAACAAGTCTTAATGAAGTGAGACACTGACTCCTTTATTGCATGTTGTTTTTTTTTTTTTTTTTTATTTTGTTTAAATGAATATATGTTTTTAAAAGACTAAAGCAATGAACAGTTTGTCAGAACCACTAGTAAATTATTTTGTTTAGTTTTCGAATCTTTTTTTCTCCAGAATCGTGAGAGAATCGTGATCTCCAATTTATTAAAAACAACTAGGATTCTCAATTTATCCAGAATCATGAAGCTCTTGTTTAAATGTTGTTTATTACTTTAGTTTAAGTTCAAAATGCACCTTAATTTTTTTGCATTTTGTCTTTTTCAGTTGAATAAAAGACTACTTTCCCTATATAGTTCATCATTGAGGATTTCTTAAGAAAAGTTTAAAAATCTCGTCTCGTCTCATTCTCGTGAACCCAGTCTCGTGTCTCGTCACACCCCTACAATATATTGAAGAGGTCCTATTATGCTCTTTTTACAAAGTCTTGATTTTGTTTCAGGGGTGTACTAGAACATGCTCTCGTGTTTGGTGGTTCGAAAAATGCATTATTTTTCACATAATTTACATTATTACAATACCTTTCTCCCCAGCCTGGCACAAATGGCTTGATTAGTTCAGGGTTTGATGAAGGCCCGCCTTCCAAAAAACGAAATGTGTTGTGATTGGTTAGCTGTCCCAGTGCATTGTGATTGGCGAACAGTTTAGACAGTGTTTCAGTACTGCCACGCCCCTTGCCAAAGCAGCAAGTTCCGTCTGCTCCATTATAGTTAAGGATGTATTAAGGTATAGTTGACGCTACAGTAGTGTTGGGTCCTATTGTCAGCCTGCGAGATGGCCAATATTATTGCTAATTATAGTGCTAATTTAATTATTTACATACTATTTCATTGTCCAAAACTAGCTCCAGCATAAAGCTAAAAGCAGCCTAATGTTTTTATTAAGACTTAATTTGTATTTACATAACAATTGAATAAAAACATTGTAAGTTACTAATTATAATGCTTACATTTCCTTAGTTATTCAAAAAGCAGCTACAGAAAACGAGCAACGACCATTAACATTATCAAAGAACATCATCACTGATTAGCCTAGCCTAGTGCAAGTGAAGCTATCTACACTGTATGATTAATAAATCTCTTACCACACACTGCACACGTCTGTGGCGCTTTACAACTCCGACACTCTAGTCGATGCTTGTTTCAACCCCCTATACTGCACACATCTGTGGCACATTACGGCTCTGATGCGGCCACTCTAGTCAACGCTTGTGTTTATACCAGCCGCGAGTGTTTATACCCACCCCCCAACCATTTGAATTTCCGTAGGCGGGATTTATTTGAATGATATTCTAATGGGCCACATTGTGACATCACAGCACCCGGAAAACAACGTTGTAGTCTAAAGGAGCCGTTCGTTGTGGTTCTTGGAAAGGGATTTACCAAATACGTCCCTTTGGCGTGGACTTTGAGATTTGTAACTTTGTAGATCCTTTTTATGCCCAAACATACACACCACACACTGACTAAAATTCAAAAAGTGAAAAAGCATAATCGGACTCCTTTAACATATATTTGAACTGTTTTTTGCTTGATTTCCAGGCTACTCAAGTAAGATCAGCCAGATGCCAGTCATCCTCACCCCGCTGCACTTTGATCGCGACCCGCTGCAGAAGCAGCCATCCTGCAGACGGTCCGTCGTCATCAGAACCTTCATCACCAGCGACTTCATGACCGGCATCGCCGCTACTCCAGACAACCAAATCCCTGAAGAGGTAAGAGATCAGATCCTCCATCCACACATTAACCCTAGAGCATTTCCACTAACTCATGCTCCTCTGGCCACAGGTGGTTCTCAAGATGGTCAATGAGATCAAGAAAATCCCAGGCATTTCAAGAGTGATGTACGACCTGACATCCAAGCCGCCGGGAACCACCGAGTGGGAGTAGAACAGTGGACTTTTGTACCTTTTGATTTCTCCTTGTCGACTCCTCTTCTACCTCCCCCTTTCCCAGTACTGCTACATTCCCCCCGAATCCTTTTTCTCCACTCCCGCCACCCCCTTTAGGCACGCCGCCCTGTCATTGTCCCACTGAGACCGGAACATTCCCTTACAATGGCAGGTTGTACTGTGATTGGCACTAAACTGATGACGTTACTTCAGTTCCGCCTCATTATCTGGGGTCGGTTGTAATATTGGTATTAATTGTTGTTGTTATTATCCTCATCGCTGATGATAATAATGATGATACATTGACTTTGTTTTTTTGTATCAGCTCTCTGTGTTCAATGCATTGTGACAGGTCACTCCTCCATAGTTTCTGTTGTAGCCAATGAAGGTCTAAGATCATTTTAGGGCAGCTGACTGTCCATGTGCAGCATGACACGAGCAAAGCCGTTTTTTTAAGCAAATCCACTCATTCAATGGTTCAGTTCCAAGTGTTGCTGCTTTCTGCCTTTAAGATAAACTTGTTTTCGCAAACTCAGTGTTGATTTCGGTTTGCATTTCTTACCTGAACTCTTCTGTGGAAGTGGCAGGTGAAGACTAGCAGTAGTAGCTCCTTAAACGTGACCAATCGATGTTTATTTGCCAAATACAGATGAGATCAGACAGTTTGCTAAATGCCGCTCTTACGCTGTGGACGAGTTGGGTTATCACAGAGGTTTTGCTGTGAAGGAGACTCTTAAATCTGGAGGCCTCCTGAAATTTGTGCCTGTTTTATCTTATTTTTTTTTCTTTCAGTTACTTTGTTTTTCAGGGATGTGACTTTATTTTATGCTGCATTATTTTGTTCTGTTTTTGCAAGAGAAGGATTATTGACATTTGAATAGTGATAAAAGAGAAAATGTGTATTGATGCATTTTACATCACCATCATAGCTGAGTTTGCCTGGGCTGGTTTTATTAACACGTAAGATCAGCCGTGAACTTATTTCACCAATAAAGGCCTTTGTTTGTTTTTTTTTCGTGTGTGCTAGGTAGAGCAATAGTGTTTCCAAAGGCAAATGAAATGAGATTTACAGAGGGAGGAAGAGTAGGTGATTGACAGGACACAATCTGAGAGGCATCATCCCGCAAAGTACGCCAAGTCGATTTGAGCTAAGTTGGGCTTAAATGAATTTGGACCACGAGTTACTGTCAATATTTGAGTCCTCCTGTGTGTGTGGCCTCATTATTAATATTCCACTCCTTTAACAGAAGCGTGTTCTTGTGTATAGAGAGAGGGGGGGCTTCGATTGGGCTCAAATGGAGATCTGCGTACAGCCCTCTGTCTAATTTATGATGTAGAGAATTGTTGTGATATGAATAACATGCTCGGTATTTATTGTCTTTAAAGATTTCATTTCAACTTTCTGTTGTCACGATGGCAAAAAAACTCAATGCAAGATGAACTTCCTTCTTGTCTTAATTGCAAATCTTGTTCTTAATGTCTTTTTCTCAGTGTCACCTTTATCATGTGTATATTTTACTTGTCTAATAGAATTACAACTAACAAGTTTAAATTCCTAGTGGGTAAACTGCAATATTACATGATATTCAGTTTAATTTATGCAATTCTATGTTGATTTTTCCCTCCTCCCGCCTTTTTTTTTTTAGTTTTTTTTTTTTTTTTGTCTAAACCTGAACAATGCTGTTTTACCTTAGTATTGTGCCTCAGACCAAGCCACCGCATGCAGTTTGAAACTGATATTTGTATAATGCAAACTGAGCTTTAATAAAGAACTCTGTGTTCAGATTTCTCTCATCACAATATCTTTCACTGATTGATTAACTATAATTTGTAGGGATGCACGATATTATCAGATTGTTATTGGAATTGGCCGTTAATGGCTAAAAACTTGAACATAGGCCCTATATGAAAAATGATGCCGATATGCCTTGCTGATAAAGATGAATAACTCACACGTGCTCTGGGTGAATTCGCGATAAGCTCACGTCAGCAGTGTGGTTATTCTTGAAGTGAGCTTTTGAAGCGTTACACTTCTGGAGCCTGATTAGATTCACTCTTTTGGATCGCCGCATTAAATCTGAGAAGGCAAGACACGTGCGGTGTGTGATATACTAGCGTGTGCAGTATCAGCTACAACAACAACCTTCCCTGGGTCCTAATGCCGATTGGTCAGACCTTTATTTAATTAGGGGGTGCTGTAGGCTAACTTGTAATAAAATGACATTTAAAATGCACAAATAACATTAATTTGTAACTAAAGAAAATAAATAAAAATGTTATAAAAGTCAGAAGCTGTAGTAGTTACATAAAACAAACATGAGTTAAAATGGATCAAAAACAATTTTATATATACAGATATATTCATTGATGTGTGTGTGCATGTCAATTGGATTCTGAAAACTTCACTAAAAGGATTTGTCTAGAGGAAGAAAAAAACTGATTATTTTAATAAGTTTTTTTTTTTTTTTTCAAAGCTTTTAGTGTATTCTCATTATAAAAATAACTTAGTTCTAATTAGTTATTAGCTCGAAACTAACCAATTTTCTTCTTAATTTTGTTTATAATGTACGACAGCGTTTTAGTGCCAAAGAAAGAAAAAATCCCAGGCCAGAAAAAGAAAAAGAGATTGAAGTCGTAATATTTTGAGAAAAAGTCAAAATTACAAGAATAAAGTCATAGCAATACGAGAACAAAGTAAAAATATTAAGAATAAAGTCTAAATGTTTTAAGAATCCAGTCAAAGTTATGAGAGAAGTTCAAATATTTTGAGAATAAAGTTGTAATATTTTGAGAAAAAGTCAAAATAAACTCGAAATATTTTAAGAATAAAGTCGAAATTATGAGAATAGTCAAAATAATTTAAGAGTCAAGTCAAAATTCTGAGAATAAAGATAAAATATTTTGAGAATAAAGTCGAAATTACAAGAATAAAGTTGTAATATTTCAAGAAAATGATGAGAATAAAGTCCAAATATTTTAAGAATAAAGTTCTTAGTAAAAATTTAAGAAATTTTAAGAAAATTTTAAGAAATTAAAAGAATTAAGTCTAAATGTTTTAATATTTTAAGAATAAAGTTCTTAGTAAAAATTTAAGAAATTTTAAGAAAATTTTAAGAAATTACAAGAATTAAGTCTAAATGTTTTAAGAGTCAAGTCAAAATTATGAGAATAGTTCAAATATTTTGAGAATAAAGTCGTAATATTTTGAAAAAAAGTAAAAGTATAAAAATGACGAGAATAAATTTAATTACTTAAAGTCAAAATATTTTAAGAAAAAAGTCAAAATTATGAGACTAAAGATAAAATATTTTGAGAGTAAAGTCAAAATTACGAGAATAAAGTCAATATTTTGAGGAAAAGTCAAAATATTTTGAGAAAAAGTAAAAATTACGAGAATAAAGTAAAGTTGAAATATTTTAATAAAATCAAAATATTTTAAGAGTCAAGTTAAAATTATGAGAATAAAGTTAAAATATTTTGAGAATAAAGTCGTAATATTTTAAGAAAAACTCAAAATTACGAGAATAAAGTCAAAGTAACAAGAATAAAGTTTAAATATTTTAAGAAAAAGTCAAAATTACGAGAATTAAGTCGTAGCCATTACAAGATTGAAGTTATAGTCTAGGAGACTGTAGCCTTTAGGCTGTTGCACATGCAAATGGCCAGGACTGGGAGCACAGGGAGAAATTCCGGTGATCTGACAACTGATTTGAATAAACACTGAATTATTAGCAGAAATGAAAACGTGTAATATACTCACAGGGACAGTATACTTGGAAATGATATTTCACGTTTTTGAATGCATTTATTATTTGTAGTGCATCAACCACACAGTAATAGCAATAAGCTTTGTACTGCAGGTACTTTTAATATAAAATCTCAGTTTTCTCAGTTTTGACAAAGTATCAGTTTTCAGATTCTGTCAGTTTTATAGCGAAATACAAACAATATGTCTTACAATAATGTGTTTTTCACATTCTTTAATGTGCGTGACAGATCGCTTTATTTGCCTCCGTTTAATCGGCATGTGTTATCAATCATCTTTTCGATTACAATGAGACATTGTTTCATTAAATTATACTGTTTTCTTTGTGAAAATTACACCATCTACTCCACAAAAACGTCTGTGGTGTCCAACCTTCTATTCCTCACATGTATTTAATTTAAAAAGCAATAATAAAACTTTGCAAAGATTAAAGTGGCTCCAACTCGTTAACTTAAGTTATATTGTCTTTTTTGAGGTAAATAATGCTAAGTGACTGTTCACAAGCTGTTTTTCATTTCACGGTATGCCTCTTACAACTTCCATTCGTATTGCTACCTTATTCTCGTAATTTTGACCTGTTTTTTCCTCAAAATATTACGATTTCAATCTCGTAATTACGGCCTGAGCACTGCAGTGTGAAGACCCTATTGGAATTGCTCCGTTTCTTCTTCTTCTTCTTCTTCTTCTTCTTCTCCAAAGTGAATTGCATTTTTGAGGGCCTAAACATGCTCGAAAACTCACGAAACTTTACACACGCGTCCGACCTGGCGAAAATTTACATCTGATATGGTTTTTAGAAGTGGGTGTGGCAAAATGGCTCGATAGCGCCACCTATAAAATTTCAACGGAGAGTGCCTCGAGCTATGTTTCACGTACATGTACAAAACTCTGTACACACGTGTAATACACCAATACCTACAAAAAAGTCTCCTGGCACAACATCCGAAACCCAACAGGAAGTCTGTTATATTGAATTTCCTGTATGATTTTTGTGCAGTTTTTGCCATTTTCAGGCCTCGTACTTTAACAAACTCTTCCTACAGTTTTACAGGGCGTGTCCCTGGCGGCCTGACAAATTTCGATGTATCGCCATTAAAAAGGAAGTTGCTGTAACTCAGGCAAACAATGTCCAATCTGTCTCAAACTTCACACGTTTGATAAGAGTCATGTCCTGAACACATGTCAGTGCCCAGATTCAGTTAGTTAGTCATAGCGCCACCTGCTGACAACAGGAAGTGACATGTTTAACACTGTTACGGACTCCTAGCAACATATTAAAAAGCGTTAGCAAGTTTTAAATAGGCTAGCAACATGTTAGAAACATGCTAAAACACGCTATTAATACAGAGAAAAAGGAAATTGCTGTAAGTCGTGCATACAATGTCCAATCTGCCCCAAACTTAACATGCAACATGTTACAAACATAGTAAAGGATGCTAACAACACTTAGCTAATTTGCTAAAATGAACACATGCCCATGCCCATATTCAGTCGTAGCACCACCTGCTGGCAACAGGAAGTGACATATTTAATACTGTTATGGATGACTAGCAACATATTAAAAAGTATCAACAAGTATCAACAAGTTCTTAAATAGGATAGGAACATACTAGAAACATGCTAAAACATGTTAGCAACACTTAGCTAAGTGCTAAACCCTGGTGAAAAAAACTGCATATGCTGGTAGGTATGTTTTGATGCTGGGATGCTGGTTAGGTAGGTTTTGATGCTGGTTTAAGCTGGTCCTTTGCTGGTTTTTGCTGGTCATGTTGCTGGTCAAGGACCAGCATGAACCAGCAAAGGACCAGCATAAACCAGCTAAGGACCAGCATAAACCAGCAAAGGACCAGCTTAAACCAGCATCAAAACCTACCTAACCAGCATCCCAGCATCAAAACACACCTACCAGCATATGCTGTTTTTTTTTCACCAGGGAAGCACGCTATTAATGCAATGAAACAGGAAGTTACTGTATCTCAGGCATGCAATGTCCAATCTGCCGCAAACTTAACATGTTTGATAAGAGTTCTGGCCTGAACACATTTACGTGCCAATATTCAGTTATAGTCATAGCGCCACCTACTGTCAACGGGAAGTGACATGTTTAACACTGTGATACTATTAGCAACGCACTAACAAAGCCATTGAGTGCTAAACATGCTAAAAAACATGCTCAAACATGCTAGCAACACTTACTAAGTGCTAAAGCATGTTGTTAAAGCCATGAAACAGGAAGTTGTTGTAATTCATGCAAACAATGTCCAATCTGCCCCAAACTTCACATGTTTGATAAGAGTCCTGGCCTGAAGATATCTACATGCCCATATTCGGTTCTAGTCATAGGAAGTGACATGTTTTACACTGTGATGGACTAGAAAAAGCACAGCAAAATATGCCATTTTGTGCTAAACATGCTAGAAACATGCTAGCAGCATTTACTAAGTGCAAATGCATGCTATTAATGCCATGAAAGAGGAATTTGTTGTAACTCATGCATGCAGTGTCCAATCTGCCCCAAACTTCACTTGTTCGAGTCCTGAACTGAACACATGTAATGGCCAATATTCTGTTAAAATCATAACGCCACCTGCTGGCAACAGGAAATTACTTGTTTTACACTAACTTAAACATGCAATGTCCGATCTGCCCCAAAATTCACATTTGATAAGAGTACTGGCCTGAACAAGTCTTAAGGCTAATATTCAGTTTCAATCATAGTGCCGACTGCTGGCAAAAGGATGTAACTTGTACTACATTTAACATGTTTACATGTTTTACATTTACATTAATGACCGACATGTTCTTCCTATATTTACTATATTAAAAGCATACTGCCCACCGCTCTCTGTTTTCCTAAAGCCACCGGTCGCGGTGAGCCCGGGTGCAAGGGCCCTTTCATCGCTGCTTGCAGCTTTAATCTTTTTTTGTAATCTAAAACATTTTTAACATGGCACTACAACGCTGTCGTAATAATCGCTGTTGTTTCCAAATAAAAGGAAATCCAATATCATCCCTAATAATTTGCTTTGGTTCACACTTCTGGTGTAGTCAATTAATGATTTGTTTCAAATAATGAACACTATTTTGAATAGTTTTAGGTAACAATAACAAAACTGTCACAGATGACCTGATCATACACTTTCACGTGGGATTTTTTCAGGACTCTCTGACATTAAGAAAATCTGGTAAACTACTGTCTGTTTATGTGTGGCAAATTAGGTGTTTATCAAAATAAAATAACAAGGCAAATGCACCCACTAGTGGACCAAGTTACTATTGCAGCCCACAATATACTTCAATAGTTCTTAATCCAAAGACATTTTACTTGCATTTTTTCAGCTGTTTTCCACACATTTGTATTACAACTGGCTTAAAAACAATCCTACAGCATCACTTTTTATCTGTGTCTTTTTATATTAGCATTTCATACAGCAAATAAATGTCTTTAAATATCTGTTCATCTACTCATGTCCCTTAGAGCAATCTCAGAGAAGGAAGTAATCTAATCTAAATGTAATGCATTGTTGTTTTGTCAGTTTCTCAGCTCTGCTCAAAAATTTGTTATAATGCCCTAACACGCACTGAGGTAAGTGAGGTGCTCTTGACGTGTGAAGCCTGAATAAAATAAGCCACTTTTTTAGAAAATCCTCCTCTCTGTGTCAACACCATATGTTCAGCTAAAACGGACAGTTAAAACATGTTAGTAGTTAAACTAATGGCTTGTGATGTTTCATTGAAGCGTTAAGAGCAGATATTGTGTAATGTGACAGGCTTGTTTGTGAACTCAGTGTGCTTGTGTGTGTTTCTCGCTTTCACTTGGGAAGAGGGTTCAGGTGTGTGTTGCTGTGCTGATTGAAGGACATGTAGTGACAAGCACATCCACAAACAGCAAGATCCCAAAGGAAAGGAAAAATACAGTATCAAGTCTATTATAGAGCTAAACAACAGGCGAGGTTCAAGCACCAGTGCTGTCACCGAACAAGCTGAAGCTTGCCGATCACAATTAAATCAATCCCCATGGTAAAGCTGCGCTCTTCACCCCATCACCTTCATCTGTCTCTACAGTAAATGTCCCAGTCTGTAGACTGATCTTTAATTAAAATGTTTTCAATGTATGAAAAAAAGAGGGTTTTTTTTTCACTGTCTCAATTCTTGGAGAGATCTTTAGAGACAAACTAAGTCTAGAGAGAGAGAGATGTTGTCTATATTTTTTTATATATTTGTCCATGGGTGTCCATTTGAATCTTCACAGACAAACATAATGAAACATAATGTGTGTGTGTGTGTGCGCGTACATATATATATATATATATATATATATATATATAATAATAGAATTATTTGCTCGTAAAAATACCAAAATAATATATAAAGGCATTTTCCCCAAAACATTGTATTTAAATTGTCCTTTTCTACTAATAAAGCATTATTAATTAATTACTTTAATATTAATTTACTACAAAATTGATTTGATTTTTTGTAAATGTCTTTACTATCAATTTAATTGCTTAATAAAGGTATTAATTTCTTCAAAAAAGCTTTTGAACAGTATTGTATGTCAAAAATATTTCATTATTCATTTAAATAAAAATGAATTTGCAATCAAAACAATTCCCCTTATAATTCCCCAAAAGTAGCTGTAAATAATTCAGTTCAGTTATATACAGCTTTCTATATTCTGTCTGATTTTGGTTTTTAGTGACTTTTTTTTTCTTCATCAAAACCATTTTAATAGTTACATGATTCATCATAATGTACCTCTAACTAAATACATACATTGCCGTTCAAAAGTTTCGTATTAGTAAGAAGTTTAATGTTTTTTAAAGAATACTCTAATGGTTATCAAAGTTCTGTTTATTTGATTAAAAAATCTTTACTACCACTTTTTTTAATCAATTTAACACACCGTTGCTGAATAAAAGTATTAATTTCAAACAACAAAAAAACAAAACCTTTGAACAGTGCTGTATATTGTTACAAAAGATTTCTTTTTTAAATAAATGCTGTTCTTTTTAACATTTTATTCATCAAAGCATCCTGAAAAAAAGAACCAAAACCAAACTGAACTTAAAAATATTACGCAGCACAACTCTTTTTTTAACATTAATAATAAATCAGCATATTGATTTCTAAAGGATCATTTGATCATTTGAAAACTGGAGTAATGATGCTGAAAATTTACTTTTGATCACAGGAAAAAAAATCTATTTTAAAGTATATTAAATAAGAAAACCAGTATTTTATATTTAATAATATTTCACAATATTACTGCTTTTTTCTGTATTTTTATGTGAATAAATGTAGCCTTGATGAGCAGAAAAGACTTCTTTAAACAACATAAAAAATGTATATATGATATCTACTGGATCTACACTACTTCAACGGTGGTACAAAACCCATTAATAAATCAGACATAAAAATCAATATGATGAAAAAAAAAGTCACTTTGTAATACATTATCATGAGCCCTGGTTATTTGATGTGAATCACACTGAAAGCAGCTTTGATCACTTGTCTTATGCAATCTTCAGAGATCCCAGGAGAGATCATGGGAACTCAGGTGTTAGTCTGTCGTACCTCTCCCAACACATGCACATCAAAGCAGCTTGTCTTTTACATGTCCCTACTCTAAAAATGGAATTAACTGGATTTACCTCTAAAGGACGCTTTTTGATGGTTTTATGTATACTTTCTTACCTTTACAAATCCACCGCTGCTGAGGGGAGCTGCAAACTCAAGGCCAAATTCAACCTGAGGGGTTATAAGGAAGTGGAGAAGAAGACGGTGGTTATTGGCGGTATGTTTCCCGTTCATCAACGCCTAGTTGACACTGACAGCAACACCACAATCGCTCCAGAATCCTCTGATTGTGAGGGGTAAGATGCTATATTTGATATTTATTTTGCAAGCGAAAACTCGCTACGAACTGCGTGGTATTTTTTTTAATGAGCAACAAAGTTGTTCTGACTATATTATGATGTGTAGCCTATTGTCGCAGTAGTGTACTCAAATAAAACGTGCATACTAAGTACATACTTGCTTGTCGTTATTATACAAATGAATGTTTCTAAACGTGTAAAGAAGTTTAATTTTAAACGCTTAATTTGTCTTAATTACTTTTATTGATGATGTGATTTATTACGTCTTTCCTTTGTAATAGCAAAGATTACTACAAAATCACTGGTCATGCACAATTAATCAAACTGTTGTCCAAGGAATAATTACAGCTTGTCCTCCCTAGGGACCACTTTTATGTTCCATAAACTCATTAATGAAAAAAAAAAAAACATCAATCTGTTTGGAGACATCTAGTGGTGACAGCTGGTAGTTACATGCAGCATCAACAAGATCATAAATACAGTTTGACAAGAAATATAAAAGCAAATTCATTAAATTGTAAGAACATGGAAGACTTCAATTAAACATAAACATTTCAGTCATGCAGCCTGAGTGAACAAACTGAAGTAAACACAGACTGTAATTCAGTCTAGCACTACTTGTGAATTTTGTTTGGGGAACCCCATTAAATTCTAACATGTGAATTCTCCCTCAGCTTTAACTTCCGTACTTTCCGCTGGGCTCAGACCATGCTGTTTGCCTTGAATGAGATCAACAACAGAAATGACATCTTACCCTATACTGAGCTGGGTTATGTCATCTATGACTCCTGCTTCACTATTTCCAAAGCCGTAGAGGGAACACTCACCTTCTTGACAGGCCAGGACGAAGCTGTGCCCAACTACCGTTGTGGGGATGGACCCCCTCTCTCTGCTTTGGTGGGGGCTGGAAGCTCTGATCTGTCCATAGCCACAGCCAGGATACTCGGCCTCTACTATTTCCCACAAGTACCTTTCAATTACCACTGTATTTTGGGGCAAATGACATGATACTCATTTACTGGTCCAGATCTATTACTAATCTATTACTAGAAAGAATGCCCTGACCTGAATATATTTTTGAATTATTTTTTGGGGTATAAATGACAAAAATTTCAAGGTGATACAGTTGTCCTGATAGCATAACAAAGAGAAAACCCTCATTAAACTTAGGAAATTCTTGAGAAAAAAAACACACCGAACTCATTAAGTATTTTTTTTTTTTTAAATATTATACTATTATTATTGTTTTTAATTTAATTGTTTTAAATAAATTTACCTATCTAACACTAATACCATTCAAAAGTTTGGTGTCAGTAAGAGTTGTAGATTTTCTTTAAGATTACGAAATTTTATTTATCAAGGATGCCATGAATCAGTCAAAAGTCAAAGACTTTTACACTGTTGCAAATTTCAAATAAATGCTTTTTTGATCATTCGCTTGATTAAAGCATAATAAAAAAGTATCAATTTCCACAAAAATATTAAGCAGCACAACTGTTTATATCATTGATAATAATAAGAAATGTTTCTTGAGCTCCAAATCAGCATATTAGAATGATCAACCCGATCGTACATATTTTGCGAGGTGGTTAATTCATACCAATTCATACAACCTGTGAAAAATTGTGCATATTTTACGAGGTGGCAAATTCGTACGAATGGCCATCCCTAAACCTGCCCCTCACAGAAAACGTACAAAATTGTATAAGTGAGGCCATATAAATTCGTATGAATTAGCCACCTCGTAAAATGTGTACGAATTGGTCGTGAGATAGCGTTGGAATGATGTCTAAAGGATCATGTGACACTGAAAGCTTGAGTACTTGATAATTATATTCTAGCATTTAATAAAATTGAAAACAGTTACTCTATTAATATTTAACAGCATTGCAGTTTTCAACATATTATTGATTGATAGATTGATTGATAGCATGAATGCATTATTAAAATTTTTAATCAATATTATTTTAATCATTTTAATCATTATTAATCATTAAGGACCCCAGGTTTTAAGACTTGTATTGCTTAATATAACGTAAACGATGTCTCTTGCTGAAATATGCAGTAGAAAACACGTGAAAGATTTACTTTATTTAAAAAATCCACATCCTTTTATACATATTTTGGACTATGGGGGGCGCCATTATTTCGATGACGTGAAATGGTTGCACTTGGTGAGCTAATGGTGCTTCCTGTTGCTATTTTTACACAACTCAGATTACACAATTCTGAAAATAAAATACTGACACAATGCCACAATGCTTTTGGTTGTAATTTTCAGTCAAAAGGCAACGAGAAGCGATGGCACATTTGGTCCTGGTCTGCTTAGTGTTCACACTGGGATTTTTGACAGCGAACCTAAAGGCATAGTGATACGTGTTGTAGAATGTTTCCCGTGTAGAATAAAAAACACAGTCAGAGACAGATTCTTTTGAGATTTTATTCCTGCCGATTGTTATTATTATTATTATTTGCTACTTTAACTAACTAACTACTTTTAACTAACTATTTTAAAATGGCTTTTTGGTTGCTTTTAATCATAAAACGTAAAGAAAACGACACACATGCAGCAAGATAATATAATTTCACTTACCTGGTTTATCACTTGAAGCAAACATCTAACCCTTCTTAAAAGTCTGTGTTAAAAGATAGCTGCCTGTTGTGCCATTTAATTAAGCCGACTGCTGTAGCCTATATCCAGCTTATATCTGTCTTTATTATATCTGCCTTTATTTTTAATTGTATACATATATATGAATGACAGCTTGGTAAATCCGTCAATCAAATATTCAATATTGCTACTCATTATAAGTACTTGATACATTATTAGCACAGCGGGAGATGTTCAAACTAATATCACGTAATTTACGTCTCTATGATGATTGGTTGAAATACCAGAAGGTTTCTTTTGTCGACACTCCTCAGCGCTGAAAGTGAACACTCGATGGTGGTTGGCTAAATACGTCACTGCGCATTGCATTCTGGGTAGTCGCCGCCATGTTTTAGGACACGCTGTTTTAGGACACGTGGCCAGAACACGACACATACACACTCACAGAAATCATACGACCACCTTCTATTGTACCACACACAGGACCGAATTAATTTCTCTTTTGCAGTTTAACTAGGTGACCAACTAGGTGACCAACTTCAACAAAATGATCAACTGGCTGAGATCAAGCTATGGTGTGTTTATTTTATCTGGCAGATATATCAGTGCCACCTAGTTATGAAAAACTGCAAACGAGAAACTAATTCGGTCCTGTGTGTGGTACAGTAGAAGGCGGCCGCATGATTTCTGTGAGTGTGTATGTGTCGTGTTTGGCCACACCACTGAGTGCTCGAATGAACGCAATCCATTCCAATATTAGTACATTTATTCTAATCAAGTGCAAGCAGCTCTTAAAAATATTAACGCAAATACAGTCGTTTTTTCCTCTAGTGATTTGTATTTATTGTCATTGTACGCTATTAAGCGTGTCCTAAAACATGGCCGCGACTACCCAGAATGCAGTGCGCAGTGACGTAGATTCCCATGCTCTATTCTATATTTCGTTATGAAACTCACCAAACATCCCAAACAAAAGGTGTGTTTGACTGAAAGCGGCACTGCGCAGACCGATTGGTGTATGACATCTAAGTACTCATTCACCGTTCTGCTCAGCACCGCTTTAAGTCGAATACACCTAATGTCGCCTGCTGAAATAAGTGTGCTTTTTTTAGCGTGTACATATGATTTTATTTTCACCACCTGCAAAATCACAAAGAGCTCATAAAAGGCACTTTACCTCCTCATTGCTCCACGTGTACCCTCTGATAATTTTGTTCTGGATACACCGCTTGTTCCCTTAGTGAAATCATCTTGCATAGTGCCTTATCATTACTTCTTGTTTTTGGTCCGTGTTGCGTTCATATTTCATTCGAACCACACCAGAGTTCATTTGGAAGTGGACCACGAAGCTTGTTTGGCGTTAATTTTTTGGCATTAAAATTATACTGTCAGGTTTTACTAAAAACACGCAGTGAAGAATTAGCACTGAAAAGGTGTGGACACAGCTATTTTTGCACCTGACCTTATTAATTATACATTTGTAGGAGTTTCCCTTTCAGACGCAAAATTTTATGGGAGGTGAGTATTCAAATAATCACGCAACGTGTTTTACTAATGTTTGTGCTCGTCAAATTACCGCCATTATTTAACGCCCTGTCTTAAACTATTTTGCGGTTGAAATGGCTGCAATTATTGTTACTAGGAGAAGGGACTGCAGAGAACAGAGAGCATGTGGTAGAATGGAGAGGATTTTTTTCCACATGTATGAATTTATTTATGAATTTATTTATTAATGCCAGAAGAACGCATCATATTATTTGCCAAGCCATGTTATTTTTAATTTGCTTCTGGAAATAAAAGACGACTTGGAACCCTCAACTAAGAGTCACACAAAACCAGGTCTATCAAAACTTTTAGCAAACCTTCATTTTTTGACCTCCGGTTCTTTTCAACGTACTGTGGCTTCTTTATTTTTTATTTGCGACTACGCTCATTTGAGTTGCAATTGGTATATTCTATTGGTCGATATGTAAATTAGATGTTGCGTCGGTGTTCTTTAATTTGTGCATTGTTAGTAAATCACCTGCAGAAATTTCTTCTCCCATTGGCGTTGTTTTGGAATTGCGCTCTTAGTCCCTTAGTCTTCACTGCTTTCATAGTGATAAGAAGAGGAGAAAAGAATGGAAAGATGCCTGTGGACGAATAAAACTTCCTAAAGATCCACGTCTTTGTTCTCTCCACTTTATCCCTGATGCCTTTAAGGCTTTTAGCAGTCCACAGCTACTGAAAGAGCTTACAAATTGCAGAAACAAGAAACGCTAGATGCCGTCCTGGCAGAATGTAAACATTCACTCAATATCCAGGGGTGTTTAGACTCCTTGTGGGGAAAAATCGATGGTACTGAATTTGGTTTAGGGCTACGCTTATATCCATTGCCACCTCTAAGCTCTTTCAGTAGCTGTGATCATTGTATCAGTATTTTATTTTCCGAGTTGTGTTGCGGTAAAAATAGCAACAGGTAGCACCAGTAGCTCACAGACTGCAACCATTTCACGTCATTGAAAAATGGCACCCCCTCAGTAAAAGACATAATTTACGTTATATTAAGCCATACAAGTCTTAATACCCGGGGTTCCCTTTAGTAATATCAGAAGTCTATCAACAAAAAAGTTAACAACAAATGCATCCTTGAGCATTTAAACTAAGCTTAATTTGTCTTTCCACTTCCCTAGATGAGTTACGCATCCTCGTGCTCAGTTCTTGAAAGCAGGTTTCAGTACCCCACCTTCCTCCGCACCATCCCTAGCGATGAGCACCAGTCTGTCGCCATGGCAAAACTAGTGCTTCATTTTGGCTGGACCTGGGTGGGTACCATTGCGGCTGAGGACGATTACGGGAAATATGGCATCAAGAGGTTCAAAGAGGTGGTGGAGGAGGCAGGAGTTTGCATATCCTTTTCCGAAACCCTCCCCAAGATCAGGAACCCAGAGGCCATCGAGCGCATTGTGCAGACAGTGCTGGATTCCACGGCTAAGATTATCGTGGTGTTCTCCTCTGATGTGGATCTGAGCCCTCTAGTGGGGGAACTCTTGCGTAACAACGTCACTAACCGCACCTGGATCGCCAGCGAGGCCTGGGTGACGTCAGCCGCCATCTCCCGTCACCCCAACATACTGCCTGTCCTGGGAGGTACAATAGGGTTTGCGGTCAAGCGTGCAGAAATACCTGGCCTGCAAGAGCATCTGCTGAGCATTAGTCCATATAATGACACTCTGACAGAAGAGTTTTGGGGGATAGTCTTCAACTGTACAATGAATTATAAGCAGATAATGAGAGGCATGAGGAGATGCACCGGAGAAGAGATGCTACAGAAGTTAAATAATACTTTCACGGACGTGTCTCAGTTAAGGATTACATATAATGTGTATAAGGCTGTATATGCTGTGGCATATGCCCTGCATAACCTAGAGGACTGTAAAGACGGCAGTGGCCCATTTGAAAATGGCACATGCGCTGACATTACCAAATTTGAGCCTTGGCAGGTACAACACACAATGACAGTGATGTTTTGTTTCGTTTTCAATTTTGTCCTCTCATTTTTAACTACTACATGCTTTCGTTTTAGCTGATGTACTACTTGAAAAATCTCAGATTCACTGTTCCTCACACCGGAGAGGAGATATACTTCAATAATGGCGATGTAGATGGCTTTTATGAAATCTTAAATTGGCAGAGTGATTCAGAAGGAGAAATTACATATAACCATATTGGTTACTACAACAGCACAGCACCCCCTGATGAGAAGCTGATCATCAATAATGGATCCATCATATGGAACAATGATATTCTGGAGGTGAGGAATGTGATGTGTATAATTTAGTATGATCATAAAATAGAGCATGCTGTATAATAGCAATAAGGCTGTCAGTCAATTAAAATATATACAGTACTGTGCACAGTTTTAGGCCACTAGTATTTTCACCAGCTAAAAAAATGGTTTAAAGGTAAGTTATTTCTATCTTTTGCTGTAGTGTGTCAGTAAAAAATATTGGTTTACATTTCCAAACATTCTTTAGAGCAGACTTGAAGGCAGAGATAGAGGGGGCTAATCTAACATGGAGTGGTAGACTGTTCCAGAGTTTCGGACCAGCAGTTGCAAACGCTCAATCTCCTCGTTTTTTAAGTCTAGATCTAGGCACAACAAGTAGACCAAGATCACTGGATCTCAATGTTCTAGAAGGGGTGTATGGACGGAGCAGATCAGTAAGGAACAACATCCTTTTCTCGTAATAAGACGTAATGTCATTAAATAATATGAAATGTGATGTGATGTCATTAAAACAACATCTTTGCCTCATAATAACAAGATGTGATGTCATTTAAACATCTTGTTCTTGTTAAAACTACATATTTTCTTGAAATAAGATGTTGTCATTAAAACAACATCTTTTTCTTGTTAAATCAACTTTTTTTTTTTTTTTCGAAAAAAAACAAGATGTTAAGTCAGTTGAAACAACATCTTTTTGTCATTAAAACAACATCTCTTGAAATAACAAGATGGTATGTCGTTAAAATGACATCTTTTTCTCATTAAAATGACATCTTTTCTCGTAATAATGAGATGTCATTAAAACATTTTTCTCATAATGATATATTATGTCATAAAACAATGTTTTTCTGTTATAGAAGATAGTTACATTATGTGAACAAGCTAAAGATATAATTTCTGCTGAGTAAATAATTAATTCTTATAATCGGACTAATCAAGACTGCCCACACATGTGAAACAAATATTAAAGCATTTGCTTTTTGGTTTTTTAACCCATGAACAAAAAAGAAAAAGAAAAATCTATCTTAATTTTCACTTTTCCGCTTCTCAAACAAAACAAAATATTAATTTAGAATTTGTCTTTATTTGTTTTTGTTTTTATTTTGATTTGGTGTTAAATCTTAGTTTGGTGGTGGGGGGTTAATTGAGAATGAATGGGGGAAAGTCACATGGGAGGATATCCATCGTGACGTGATATGATTGTGCATGACTGGTTATGTTCGGCTGTGATTGGTTCATGTGAAAAATTCCCACCTCTTGTGTTCGTGTGGGTTCCGTGTTCGCGAATCATTCTGAATGAACAATATAATGGCTTGGTGAAATTTAAAGTAAATCTTAATGTCTGTGACCAATATCTGTCAAAACATTTAATTTTTCATTTTTAATATATTTAAGTTATATTTGATTAATATTTAATATCTATCAGTGACTGTATATATTAGATTTAGCAAAAGATTTATATTTAATAAAATAAGACCATTAAAATGTGTTGATATAATCTACCAAATGCCATTATTGCATGTGGAATCATATAGAGTATAAACTGAACATTTCTGCATTTCACTGTTGTTCTGCTTGTCACAGATACCACGATCTGTGTGCAGTGAGCGATGCCAGCCCGGCACCAGGATGGGTATCCGACAGGGAGAACCAGTTTGCTGCTTTGACTGCATCCCCTGCGCAGATGGCGAGATATCTAACACAACAGGTTATGAGAAAAATGGCATTTTTTAGTTGGTTACTTTTAACAGGCCATTATCATAATCAATTTTAACACCTCATACACTTTCAACAGATGCACGAGGCTGTATCCAATGCGATGAAGACTACTGGTCCAATGCTAATCACGATGAGTGTGTGCCAAAGACCATTGAATTCCTAGACTTTGCTGAACCACTTGGGATCACGTTGATCGCCATTTCTGCTTTTGGGGCTTTGGCTACTATTGTAGTTGCGATTATCTTATTGATGCACCTTAACACACCTTTGGTGAATGCCAACGATCCACTGCTTAGCTTCTCCCTGCTACTGGGTTTAGTGATAACCTTTCTCTGCTCCATTGTATTCCTTGGTGAGCCTCAGATGTGGTCTTGCATGACCAGCCAGGTGGCTTTGGCCGTAGGCTTTGCTCTGATCCTCTCCTCACTAATGGGCAAATCTGCTCTGCTCATGCTGAGAGCCAGAGCTGTAAAAGCTGTCAAATCTGCTGTCAAAGCAGCCAAAGCGGCAGCAGCGGCATCTGAGCAGAGTCCCGACACTGCCGTTATTGCCCCAGCTATTCCTCAGAAGAATGACATAGATCCCATACATCCCAGACACCAGAGAGCGATAATGATAGTTTGCACTCTGATCCAAGCAGTGGGCTGCACCGTGTGGCTGATTCTGATGCCGCCACATCCTGTAAAGAACACAGCCGCCCAGAACATCAAGATTATTCTGGAGTGCGACCCTGGAAACATCATCTTCATCTGCTCCATCTTTGCCTATGACATTCTTTTGGCCGTGCTGACTTTCGCTTTTGCTTTTGTGGCACGAAAGTTGGAAGACCACTTCAACGAGGGCAAGAGCGTGACCTTCGGCATGCTGGTGTTTTTCATTGTTTGGATCTCCTTCGTGCCTGCCTACCTGAGCACACGGGGGAAATTCATGGTGGCGGTGCAAATCTTCGCCATTTTGGCTTCCAGCTTCGGCCTGCTGGCGTGCGTCTTCATCCCCAAGTGCTATGTGCTGCTTATCAAACCAGAGAGGAACAAAGAGGAAATGTTGATACCCCGAGCCAAATCACGTGACACAGCCGCTGCAAGCTCTACGTCGCTCGCCACCACCAGCAGCTCTGCTAACGCTAATGGAACCACTGTATCCACTGTGTCTCTAGATGACTGAAGCCAGTCCCAAAAAAACTATCTACTGTGTCACTGTGAAAGTAGAAATCTTATACTGGACTTTGCCATATTTCCAGGATGGTTAATATAAATTTATTTAGAATAACAGTAAAGGGCTTAAGACTTGCGTGTAAACTCTTTGCATGTGAAATGAGGTACATCTTTTAATATCTAACTGTGGGTCCAAACCATTTTTAACTTTTGCATTCCAATGTGTTCATCTAACATCAGAATACTTCCTGATAGCACAGGTACATCACAGAGATGTCTATTTGACGTCTCCATTTACATCTGCAAGACGTATTTTTTGGAGTGTTTGCTCATCTGCAATACGTCTATAGGATGTCTCCTATCAGATGTCAAATAGACATCTATTAAATGTCTTTAAGATGTTTATGGTTTAGAATGTATGTAAAACTGACATCTTACAGACGTCTGTCAGATGTTTGTACAGCAGATGCTTTCCAGATCAAGTGATCTTTAACAGACATATTGCAGATGTACATGTGCTATCTGGGCTGGGAAGGCTCATTTTTGAAGCTTAGTTTCAATAAATTAAACCATTTAGAAAAAAGATGCAACACTTTTAATGAACCCAATAAATAAATAAATTTATTTTAATAAATTACACCTTTTTTTTCATGAGGTTTGTACAATACAGTTACGGTATGTTTTTTATACTAACATTAAATTTCAAATGGTCAAGGAACAACTGATTCCTATTTTTTGCTATTTTATTTTTGGTAGTTTAAACAACAAATACACTATAAAAGTGAAAAAAAGTAACAAATGAAGAGAATGGGAAAAGAAAATGATGCAAACCCTTTAAATGAGCAGGAATTTGTGCTCAGGAATTTGTGATTTTTTTTATGACTGTAGCTTAGTTGTTCAATTTACAGCAAAAACCCAGCACTGCCTACATCATAAAATAAATAAATAAATATTTTCAGAGGCAAATTTTGATCTTAAATCAGGGGTGTCCAAACTCATCCTGGAGGGCCGGTGTCCTGCAAAGTTTAGTTCCAACCCCAATTAGACACACTTGAACCAGCTAATCACGCTCTTAATAGGCATACTAAAAACTTCCAGGTAGGTGTGTTGAGGCAAGCTGGAGCTAAACTCTGCAGGACACCGGCCCTCCAGGACCGGGTTTGTGCACCCCTGCCTTAAATGGATGAAAAATGAAAGAGGTACATGTAATACTGATGTCTGACAGCAGATGGAAGCACTGAAGGGCCATAAACTGAGATCTCTTCCACTGGAGATGACACAATAAAATAAACTGTTCTGTTTGTTCTCAGTTGTTATATAAAAAAAATGATTTTAATAGTTTTGCTAACATACAATGAAGTATATTTTTGTGAAAACTCTGTAAACTATATTGGTAATTGATGTGTGATTTTGAAAATTAATTTTCAAATTTAGATTAGACTTTGTGTGTTTTTAGATATATAAGGGAGGCATCATTGATTCATACACAAACTGCATCTAATGTGAACTGTTTAGAGGTACAGTTAATTCTAAACAGGACTCTAGGCCTTCGTTGTGTTGCTTGTAAACACTAATAATGAAAACATATGTATTGCTTTGTCTCTTTGCTTTATCTTGTTAATAAAATAAAGTACAATAAACTACCAATGTCCTGTTTCAATATGCTGTTTTTATTAATTTTTTTAGTTACCAGACACTATGTGACAGTGTGACTTTTTAGTAATTTGGTGATTAAAATCCCCACAGACTCTTAACAGTTCCTGCTCTAAAGAACATGTTCATTTTTAAAAGAGCATCAGATCACACAATTCCTGAAAGAAGACAAAGAGAATCCAGTCAAAGGAGACAAAAATACATACATTGTCATTTATTCATTGAGAAAAATGATCCAGTTACATATCTGTGAGTGGTAAAATTATGTGAATCTTTGCTTTCAGTATCCACTCTGATCCCCTTTTGTAGCAACAAATGCAGATAAACATTTCGTGTAACTTCTGATCAGTCCTGCACAAGGGCTTGTAGGAATTTTAGCCCATTTCTCAGTACAGAACTTTGTTCTTCCCTGATGGAACGAAATGTGTGCTTGGGGTTGTTGTCTTGCTGCATGACCCACTTTCTCTTGAGATTCAGTTCTTGGACAGATGTCCTGACGTTCTCTATAGAATTTGCTGGTATAATTCAGAATTCATTGTTCCATCAATGATGGTAAGCCATCCTGGCCTAGATGCAGCAAAAAAGGACCAACTCATGATACCACCACGTTTCACAGATGGGATAAGTTTCTTATACTGGACTATCAAAACATAACGCTTCTCATTTAAACCAAAAAGTTATATTTTGGTCTCATTGTTCACAGAACATTTGTTCAATAGCCTCTGGCTTGTCCATATGGTCTTTAGCAAACTTCAGATGGGCAGCAATGTTCTTTTTGGAGAGCAGATGCTTTCTCCTTGCAACTCTATAAAAGTGAAAAAAGTAACAAATGAAGAGAATGGGAAAAGAAAATGATGCAAACCCTTTAAATGAGCAGGAATTTGTGCTCAGGAATTTGTGATTTTTTTTATGACTGTAGCTTAGTTGTTCAATTTACAGCAAAAACCCAGCACTGCCTACATCATAAAATAAATAAATAAATATTTTCAGAGGCAAATTTTGATCTTAAATCAGGGGTGTCCAAACTCATCCTGGAGGGCCGGTGTCCTGCAAAGTTTAGTTCCAACCCCAATTAGACACACTTGAACCAGCTAATCACGCTCTTAATAGGCATACTAAAAACTTCCAGGTAGGTGTGTTGAGGCAAGCTGGAGCTAAACTCTGCAGGACACCGGCCCTCCAGGACCGGGTTTGTGCACCCCTGCCTTAAATGGATGAAAAATGAAAGAGGTACATGTAATACTGATGTCTGACAGCAGATGGAAGCATTGAAGGGCCATAAACTGAGATCTCTTCCACTGGAGATGACACAATAAAATAAACTGTTCTGTTTGTTCTCAGTTGTTATATAAAAAAAATGATTTTAATAGTTTTGCTAACATACAATGAAGTATATTTTTGTGAAAACTCTGTAAACTATATTGGTAATTGATGTGTGATTTTGAAAATTAATTTTCAAATTTAGATTAGACTTTGTGTGTTTTTAGATATATAAGGGAGGCATCATTGATTCATACACAAACTGCATCTAATGTGAACTGTTTAGAGGTACAGTTAATTCTAAACAGGACTCTAGGCCTTCGTTGTGTTGCTTGTAAACACTAATAATGAAAACATATGTATTGCTTTGTCTCTTTGCTTTATCTTGTTAATAAAATAAAGTACAATAAACTACCAATGTCCTGTTTCAATATGCTGTTTTTATTAAATTTTTTAGTTACCAGACACTATGTGACAGTGTGACTTTTTAGTAATTTGGTGATTAAAATCCCCACAGACTCTTAACAGTTCCTGCTCTAAAGAACATGTTCATTTTTAAAAGAGCATCAGATCACACAATTCCTGAAAGAAGACAAAGAGAATCCAGTCAAAGGAGACAAAAATACATACATTGTCATTTATTCATTGAGAAAAATGATCTAGTTACATATCTGTGAGTGGTAAAATTATGTGAATCTTTGCTTTCAGTATCCACTCTGATCCCCTTTTGTAGCAACAAATGCAGATAAACATTTCGTGTAACTTCTGATCAGTCCTGCACAAGGGCTTGTAGGAATTTTAGCCCATTTCTCAGTACAGAACTTTGTTCTTCCCTGATGGAACGAAATGTGTGCTTGGGGTTGTTGTCTTGCTGCATGACCCACTTTCTCTTGAGATTCAGTTCTTGGACAGATGTCCTGACGTTCTCTATAGAATTTGCTGGTATAATTCAGAATTCATTGTTCCATCAATGATGGTAAGCCATCCTGGCCTAGATGCAGCAAAAAAGGACCAACTCATGATACCACCACGTTTCACAGATGGGATAAGTTTCTTATACTGGACTATCAAAACATAACGCTTCTCATTTAAACCAAAAAGTTATATTTTGGTCTCATTGTTCACAGAACATTTGTTCAATAGCCTCTGGCTTGTCCATATGGTCTTTAGCAAACTTCAGATGGGCAGCAATGTTCTTTTTGGAGAGCAGATGCTTTCTCCTTGCAACTCTGCCATGCACACCATGGTTGTTCAGTGTTCTTCTGACATTGGACTCATGAACATTAACATAAGCCAATGTGGGAAAGATCTTTAGTTGCTTAGAAGTTATTCTGGGGTCCTCTGCAACCTCGCAGACTATTGCACATCTTGCTTTTGGAGTGATCTTTGCTATTGGAGCACATCTGGGGAGGGTAACAGTGGTCTTGAATCTCCTCCTTTTGTTCACAGTATGTCTTACACTCTTAAAAATAAAGGTGCTTCACAATGAGAACCTTTGAAAGAAATGGTTCTTCTATGGCACTGCTGTGAAGAACCTTTTAAAATACCTTTATTTTTAAGAGTGTAGCCTGATGATCAGCAACAATGCTTTTTCTTAAGTCCTCAGAAATCTCCTTTGTTCGTGCTATGATACACATCCACAAACATGTTTAGAATTTGATAGATCCCTGTTCTTTAAATACAACAGCTCATATTCATCCTATTGATTGAAAACACCTTTAAACAGATGGACTCTAATTCCCTTTAAATAACCTTCAAATTAACTCCAAATTAACAAAACGTTCTACCTGATCTCGTGACGAAAACGTACCTGTGGGAACTTTTTCACAAGATGCGAAATATGTACCAATAAGTACGTATCACTGCAGTTTTCAACAGAAATTAACATTAGAGGTGGTAAAACAGCAAGCACTTGTAATCGTTGTAACACAGTTTTGATAGCAGCTCCATGTTTCCCTTTCCAGACGTAAGCTTGCTCGGTAGCTCAGCCGACACAGCATTGGACTTAGGATGCGGAATCCTTGGGTGCAAATCCTATGAAAAACATGACTCACAATGAATGAACTGAAAGATAAGAGATTGAAAAACAAACTAAAACGGCAAGATTGCGATTTGCGTTTTTATGTCACATTCGCTTTTGTTACTAAAATACTATTGGGTAGGTTTAGGTGTAGTGCAGATGGTACAGTACGTTATTTTAAAACGTCACAGAGCATAGAGACAACTGCAAAATGCATTGACACATACAGCACTTGTATGTGCGTAAGCACTTGTAATGTATGTTTTTGTCTGTTACGAACACTCAGAAAAAACTGAACACTCTTTTAGCACCACTCTGTGGACATTTCACATCGAATATGTCATGAAACATACATGGTGGTACGTATTTCGCGTCACATGTACGTTTTTGTAATGAGATCAGGTTGAAAAATTTTGTATTTAGGATTCTGCACTAGTTCTAGGTCAGTAATCAAAATGATGCCTTTAAAGTAGAAGTCCACTTCCAGAACAAAAATTTACATATAATGTACTCACCCCCTTGTCATCCAAGTTGTTCATGTCTTTCTTTCTTCAGTCATAAAGAAATTATGTTTTTTGAGGAAAACATTTCAGCCTTTTTCTCCATAGTGGACTTCTATGGTGCCCTGAGTTTGAACTTCCAAAATGTAATTTAAATTCTGCTTCAAACGATCCCAAATGCAGTTGTAAATGATCCCAGCCGATGAAGAAGGGTCTTTTCTAGCAAAATGATTGGTTATTTTTATAAAAATAATACAATTTATATAATTTTTAATGTCAAATGCTCATCTTGTGTTGCTCTGCCTGAACTCTGTTTTCAAGGTTATGTCGAAAAACTCCCATCTTACAGATGTCATCATGTTCTCCCTCAACTTCAAAATCACCCTACATCGCTGTTTTACCTTTTTTGTTAAGGGTGTTTAATCTTCTTTGCATGTTCACTTTGTAAAGACTGGGTCTGTACTTCTGCAGCGATGTAGGATAATTTTAAAATGATTTTTGAAGTTGAGGGAGAAAATACCATGGGAGTTTTCTGACATACCCTAACTGTCTTGAAGCAGAATACACAGAGTTCACGCAGAGCAAGACAAAGATGAGATTAAAAGTTTTTAAATTGTATTTTTTTAATGAAAATAACCAGTCGTTTCGCTAAATAAGACCCTTCTTCCTCAACTGGGATCGTCTACAACCGCATTTGGGATTGTTTGAAGCCGCATTTAAACTGCATTTTGGAAGTTCAAAATCGGGGCACAATAGCAGTCCATTATATGGAGAAAAATCCTGAAATGTTTTCCTCAAAAAACATAATTTCTTTACGACTGAAGAAAGAAAGACATGAACAACTTGGAAGACAAGGGGACATTATCTTTAAATTTTTGTTCTGGAAGTGGACTTCTCCTTTGACATTTGACTCAAAATTGTTATGCTGAAAATTTTATTTTTATTTATCTCATTACAAAATTAGCAAAATACAAGTTTGTTCATAGTGGTCTTTGACTTTTGTACCTCACTATAAAAAAAGTTTGTGCATTCTAAGGATAAACAATATTTACGAGGTGTGTTAGAGAGAATGAGTGCGCATGGTTCACTTAATGCCACTTGCCACTCTAGATGCCTTGTGGAGTGATGATATTTTTCTATAATTGGACGTGTAACAACACACCCTCAGTGAGGAATAGCCCGGAGTGCCTGAGGAAGACCTTTGTGGTCTATATGTGTGTGTGTGCCTGGTAACTGTGGTTGTGGTGTAAACAAAATACTTGAATATGTTCTTGGCAGAAAGGCCAAGTGGCCATTCAACTCTGGACTGACCACTGAAAACACTGAGCACTGATAAATGCAAACCGACTGACCTGTCAAGGTATGATTTTAATAATTCATCAGGTCTTTGTGAACAACTCGTTAGAGGGTGAGATTAATTATGGATGCAGTCCAATGGGAGGCGTTAGGATGTATGCGCTTGCTACTGTTTTGGAGGGTGGGATTCATGTCAAGGGTTGCCCTCTGGTTCATGGTGATTCTGTGGGGTTTCTTCTCCAACCTGTCAGTTTACTTAATGTAGGCGGGGTGTGTATGTTTATGATATATGAACTCGGAGTCCAAAATATATATCTAAAGGTTAGGAGTTGTAAGAGTATTCAGGATGTGTGTGTGGGGGGCGGGGGCGAGGGTATGGACCCTCCAAAGAAGGTCAAAGCACAAAGGATTAGGTGTGTGTTTGGCGGTCTTAAAATTTAGTTAATTTTAAGTACACACCACAAGTCACAAAAACTGATTTTGCACATTATACTAGTGTCTATTTTTTAACCTGATGTAAAGGCTTGTTTTAGGGAGAGTTAACCCAAAAATGAAAATTCTGTCATTAATTACTTTGTTTATCTTCGGAACACAAATTAAGATATTTCTGATAAAATCCCGAGCTCTCTGATCCTTCATCGACAGCAACACAACTGACACATTCACGGCCCAGAACGGTAGTTAGGACATTGTTAAAATAGTCCATGTGACATCATGGTTAACAGTAATGTTATGAAGCTACGAGAATACTTTTTGTGCGCAAAGAAAAAAAAAATAACACATTTCTTTAACAATCTCCTCTTCCATGTCAGTCTTCGATGTGCGTTCATGAGAGTACCACGTGTTTCTATTGAGCAATTTAGTAAATATGGTAGCGTTTCAGTACCATGATTTTTAGAATAAAGTCAAAATTACACCTATTCCAACAACAACAACAACAACAAAAGGTCTATGTCAGTTAACTGACTGATTTATAAAAAAAATAATAAAACAATGTTGGCAAAGTTATATTGTTGGCGTTTCTGAGGTTATGTTACATGTGTTATGCTGTATACAAGATGTTTTATTGACGATTTTCAAACACTGATTGATCGATTACATGAGACGTTCGTTTTATTATGTTGTTCTTATTTTTTCAGCATGTCTTCTGATATTTATTCCTGTTTATTTCATACTGTAACTAGTAGAAAAGAGAAACATATGATTGATTCACATGCTGCTTGAACTGAGGAGAATACAGTAATCGCACGATACATTAAAGAGCTTAAAAACACATTTATTGTTTGTATTTCGTGACAAAATTGACAGAATTTAAAGGCTAAAATTTGTGTTACAAAAGTAACAAAACGCTTATTGCAATTTTTGGGTGGCTGGCGCGCTACAAATAATGAATACACTTATTTCCGAGAATTTATACCGTCAATAAAACAGCTTGTGAACAGTCATGTAATGCGATTTACCTCAGAAAAGACAACAATAAGAAGCGTTGGAGCCTACATTAACCTATAATGTTTGGGGGACCTATCATTGATCTACAGTCCACAGTAGTTCAGACTTTGAAAGATTTTGTTGTTTTTGTATTCTGTCTGCCTTATTTCAAAGTTCATGTAAACATGCACTTACGTCTTCGGATGCTGTGTCACATCTTGTTGGATTTGAACCATCGTTTGAAGTGTTGTTGATCAAGACAACAACACAATAATCATTCAGTTTCAGCTCTGAGTTTATTGCACTTCACTGTATTTCATTTAAGTCTTTTGAAGTCTTTGGTAATTATTTTCCTCATTATTTTGAATATGTACTTGATTTCTATCTACTCATAAATATGGTTTATAGCAGGTGTTTATGATGATTAACAACTATTACTAATGAAGGGCGGGGTCGGGTGGGGTTGCTATAAACCATTAAAGCTCATTTGGTTAGAGAGAATAACCACCCCGTCCTTCTGTTGTCAATCACCGTGTCACACCCCCCACCACCAAACACAACGCACTACATCACACCGGGCTTTTACGACTCTACGCGGCCCCCCCTACAGACCACCGCAGCCTGACAGGGGGGGCAACTATACCGACTTCACGTGCTTTTACATACCACAAGGGGTCTGCACATGAAGTTGGGTGCAAACTCGTGCCGGACAGCAGGTAAAATATCACGGAGTTACAACAGAGAAACGCGTCAATCCCGCGAGGAGAACAGGTAGATTATGCGGCGCTTAACTTCAGCTCAGAACTGACCAACAGTATTTTAGAACGCTGCTTTCCAGATCGCTTTTATGACGTCATATTAAGCCGTCTCGGAAGGGCGTTTAAAAAAAACAAAAAACAAAAAAAACAAAATGTAATGTCTCCAATTTAAAGCACTCGCCGTCACTGCTTACATATTCCCACTGAGCAAACGACGTCCAAACGACGTCATTTCAACGTCTTTGTCGGAATATAGACATGATCTGCACGTCGGGTGGACGTCTCATGTTTGTTGGGTTAGGCCTTTAATACCAACATAAATACTAAAAACACTAGCACACATATGGTGTTATAAGGCGATCATATTTAGCTATAAGAATATATATGGTGGATTCTCAGGAGTTTATTTTTATTAAAAGTAATACATTCCCTGTTTTTGTTAAAGTCACGTTATAATTGTTTTTCTTTTTTATAATAAACATTTTTACCACATTATTGTTGTTGCTTTTCAAATGCCATTTATGCATACTGTTATTTGATCGATTTATTTCTATTATTTGATTTATTTATCTATTATTTGAATGCGGGTTACATACATTTTTCAAAAATAAGACGTGGTGTTACTGCACCACAGCTGTTTGTTTTTCTTCAAATTATTGTGCTGCAATAATGAATAGACTTAAAAAATGTTAAAAAATTATTTCCAAGCATATATACCATAAGTAAAACAGCTTGTGAATAGTCATGTAATGTGATTTACCTCAGAAAAGACAACAATAATGAGCTTTGTAGTCCATATTAACCTATAACGTGTGAGGGGGTGGTACAAATGTTTTTGCATTTGCACAGAACAGAAGAAATTGTAGAATAAAGTTGTTATTTTCGGGGGTTTTTTGCACACAGAAAGTATTCTTGTAGATTCATGCCATTACGGTTAAACCACTGATGCCACATATGGACTATTTCATCAAAGTCCTCACTGACTTTCTAGGTCTTGAACGTGTCAGTTGCGTTGCTGTCTATGCAGGGTCAGAATGCTCTCGGATTTCATCAAAAATATCTTAATTTGTGTTCAGAAGATGAAAAAAGGTCTTGTGGATTTGGAGCGCCATGAGGGTGAGTAACTAGCGACAGAATTTTCATTTTCATTATTCACACTATTTAACTATTTAACCCTATTCACAATTGGCTAATCAAGTATAGTTTATCATAAACAGTCAATGAGAAAAATTAGATATGCATGTTATTTTGTGGCTGATGTTCAAAAACAAACAAACAAAAACATAGCTAATCTCAAGGGCACCTTTGCTTTACTTTGTGATGATTGTTTCAACTAAATTCAATAACCATCCATCAAGCTTAAGTCCCATCAACTGACAGGACGGGAATGAATCAGAGTTTAAAAAAAGCACACCACTCAAAGACATTATTTACCAAGCAGATAATCATCATCAACAGATTGTTAGCTGGGCAGTTAAACATAGCAGTTTGTGCTGTTCTGTGCTGACAGAAGCTGTTGAGAGGTTCTGAGAGACCTCCATTAACACTTACATCATCTCTGCTCAAGTGTTGAATATTAAATGTTTTTTCAGGTGGGCTAAAGATAAAATGGAGGCAGAACGAGATATGACAGATGACAGTGACAGATGTTGCAGAAGTTCAAAAGTGCCCTACAGGTGGGTAAAAAAACCTTTAGATGAATAATGAACAGATTTAACATATGCTGCAATGAATAAATTGAATGTTGTTGAGCAAACTCTCATAGTGTTACATTATGACATTCACTTGAGTATTTTATTATGCATCAGATTCAGATGCATTATAACAATATGTGTTTCTGAATGCACATTTTTCTGGGGTTTATGCTGAAAGGTGATATCTTGTCCATAAGATATCTTTTGAGATACTACCATTCCACAGAGAGACAGATCAGTAGCTAGAGCTGATAATTACATTCAGACTGCTGTCGTGGTAGATTAGTGTTTAAAAAAAGTCTTTGTTTGTCCAGCAGGAGGAGCTGCCCAATGATGTCATTTTCACTTACTCTTCATTCATTGTTTTTGAATAGATGTGATTTGGCAGTTGCATGGCAGTCAATTTACTCCTTCCTCTCTCTTTGAGATAAACTAACAGAACAAAGACTTTTACGTTAAGCAGTCACACTTCATATTGAATTACTGAGGCTGTAGAACACAGTGACAGCATTAGAAATGGAAGAATAAACATGGAAAAGAAAAAAAAATGGCAATGTGCACATACTCACTTTATCATATTATTCCAGGCTATAGCATGAGTTTTTGAATCAGTGACTTACAAACCAAGGACGTAACCAAAAACAAACATTTATATATGAAGAGTTCAGATGCAAAACCAGCTAAAAGCCATCTCGGTCAAAAATGAGATAATGATACTGAGTGAATGCTCTCAACACATATTATATGTCCATCAAAGACCTTTTCTTCAAACTTGCTAAAATACCAGCCTCAGCCCAATCAGAAGTACCGGTACCTACATAGAAACCTATATATCTGAGCCTGATAAAAATGTGTTCTTTAAAGAAAGACGTCAAAAGGATTTAGCTGGTTTTGCATCTGAACTCTTCATATACTGTTAGCTATTTGGAAATATATATATATATAATTTTTTTTTTTTAAATACACACACATTTACATTTAATTGTGTGCCTAATATGCTGAAAACCAGCTCTGTTAAACAACAAGCCTATGCTGGTTGGCTGGTTTTAGCTGGTTATTCATCCTGGTCATAGCTGGCCAGAAGGCTGGCTTTAGAGGGGTTTTGACCACTTCTTTAGATGGTCAGGCTGGGAGACCCCCTAAAACCAGCTACTTCCAGCTTAAACTTGGCTGGTTTTAGTATTTATTTATTTATTTTTAGCAGGGTTGTCTTGTTAAATTCAATTATGAATTACATGAATCATGTAAACAGATCTTTTTTTATATTCAAAACTGTGAAATTTGGCAAAAAGTTAAGTAGTTTGCATATTTAAATATTATTGTTCTATTGTAAAACAGTTCACAAGTGTTAAATGGTTAGCAACATTTTCGATTGAAAATCTGATATTTGATATTGAAGTTTAATCTTACTGACACTGACTGTAGAGACAGACCATGTAAAAATGTAACTTTAAAACCTGTCAGAATGTATAAAATTTTGGCCCTTTTGACTATTGCGGTAATTAATTTCTTTGTCTGCTGTTAAAAATTATATATTTTGCGAACGATACACTCCTGTGAATTGGTTCTATTCAGTGAAACGGCCAAACAAAGCTTGAATTTGGTTCGCGATTCAGTTTTACGGACTCTGTCACGTGCTAAATTGTTTGGAGGGGTTAGTTAAATGTTAAACTTAAGGAAGTCTGTTTTTGCCATTTAATAAAAACAAGCAATTCTGACTTTTTTTCTATAATTCAGAATAATTTTTTCAGAATTTCTTAGAATTTTCTCTCTTTTGAGAGATAAACTTAATTGCGAGTTATAGAGTCCAGTTTTTTAGGGGAAAAAAGACTGATACATTCTCAGAATTGCGAGTTTAAATCTTACAATTCTGACTTAACTCGCCATTCTGAGAAAAAAGTCACAATTGTGAGATATAGACTTCTGAGAAAAAAAATCAGAATTGTGAGTTTACATCTCGCAATTCACAAATTCACAGAATTGTCAGTTTATGTCTTGCAATACTGACTTCATAATTGCAAATTTATATCACAATTCTGAGGAAAAAAGTCAGATTTGCGAGTTTATATCAAATAATTCTGACTTTTTTTCTAAGAATTGTGATTTTCTTGCAATTCTGACTTTTTTCCACACAATTCTTTTTTTTTTTTCTTATCTGAATTTAGAGATGAAATATGAAATAGCAATTGTGAATTATAAAGTCCAATTTTGAGGGGAAAAAAGATGTTCTCAGAATTGCGAGATTATATCTTAGTATTCTAAATTAATAACTTGCAGTTGTGTATTATAAAGTAGGAACTGTGAAATATAAAGTCCAGGTTAAAACTAGCCAATCAGCTTAGGCTGGTTTTAGCTGTTTTTTCAGCAGGTTTTTTGTTAAATTCAATTATGAATGACACAAATCAAACTGTGAAATTTGACAAAAAGTTGAGTAGTTTGTGTCTTCGGATATTTTTGTGTTGTTCAACTTTTCTATTGTAAAACAATTCACAAGTGTTAAATGTTTAACAGCATTTTCACATTTTTTGTTTCAATTATTGATCTTATTGACACTGTTGAGTACTGACTGTTGAGGCATAAAAATGTAACTTTAAAACTTGTTAAAACAATTCTGACTTTTTTTTCTTGCAATTACAAGTTATTTCTTGTAATTCTGACATTTTTTCCGCAATGCTGATTTCTATTCTCAGAATTTCTCAATTTTCCTTTCTCTTGTGAGATTACTAAAATTAAATTTTGAGTTATACACAGTTCTGAGGAAAAAAGTCAGATTTACAAGTTTATATCTCGCAGTTCTGACTAGATAGCTTGCAATTGAGAGTTTATGTCACACAGTTCTGACTTTTGAGATGAACTCACAATTGCGAGTTATAAATATATATCATTTCGGCCATTTGACTATTGCGGGAATTATTTGCTCTGTCTGCTGGTAAAAAATGATTCATTTGCGAACTATTCACTCTCTTGACTCTTCTTTTCAGTGAAACGGCATAACAAAGCTTGAATCGGTTCGTGATTCAGTTTGATTGACTCTGTCACATGCTAAATTGTTTGGAGGAGTTTGATAAATGTTAAACTTAAGAATCACACAATTCTGATTTTTTTCCCCCACATAATTCCGACTTTTTCATTTTGAGATATGAACTTGCAATTGCGAGTTAAAGTCCAATTTTGAGGGGAAAAGAGACTGCTATGTTCTCAGAATTACAAGTTTATATCTTACAATTCTGACTTAATAGCTTACAATTGTGTATTATAAAGTTAGAATTGTGATAAAATCTAAACTCACAATTCTGAGCCACTTCCAGCTTAGACCAGGTGAGACCAGCCATCAGGTTTGTTTTGTTAAATTCAATTATGAATTACATGAATCATGTAAAATAGTCTTTTTACATTTAAAACAGTGAAATTTGACAAAGTTAAGTAGTTTGTGTCTTTGGATATTATTGTGTTGTTCAGCTTTTCTGTTGTAAAACAGTTCACAGGTGTTAAATATGTAGCAACATTTTCAATTTGTTTTTTTGTTTTTTTAAATGATTGATCTTATCGACGATCACTGACTGTTGAGTCATAAAAACATAACTTTAAAACCTGTTAAATTTATATAAATTCAGCCATTTGACTATTGCAGGAATTAATTTCTCTGTCTGCTGTTAAAAATGATATCATTTGTGAACTATTCACTCTCGTGAGTTGGTTCTTTTGAATGAAACGGCCAAACAAAGCTTGAATCGGTTCGCGATTCAGTTTTACGGACTCTGTCACACACTAAATTGTCTGGAGGGCTTAGTTAAACATTAAACTTATGGAATCTCATTTCCACCATTTAATAAAAAGTAAAAAAGGGTTATTACAACTTTTTTTTACTCACAATTCTGACTTTTCTCAGAATTGTGTGATACAAACTCGCAATTCTGACTTGTTTTCTCAGAACTGTGTGATACAAACTCACAATTTTGACTTGTTTTCTCAGAATTGTGAGATGTAAACTCTCAATTGCGAGAAAAAAGTCAACCGTTAATACAGTAAAACTGAAGCAAATCAGTGACATAACTACATTGGAAAACTTGATGGAGATGGACCATGCCTCCCAAATCTCCAAGAATATGGGGGCAGCCTATAGACTAGATGTTTACTTGATGAGGACCTCTGTGCTATTACTGAGAAAGGCTATAAACAGCCTTGGTAAGTGTATATGTATATGTCATGTACACAGTTCCTTAGAACGTGGGACTTCATGACTGTTAAACATTTAGCGTTAGCTACTTGTTTAGGGTTGTGTACTTTATGCTGTTGCCTATAACTTTGTTTATTTTCATTTATGGTTATGCTTATGATACTTGCGTAAATCCACAATCCGATGTGTTTATTTCAGTTATTACGCTGGTTGTTGTGTAGACCTAGAGTCTGCCTGTTCACAGTACGTCATAGTTTAAAAAGACTGAAATATTACAAGTAATTACAGTTATTTATTTGTTTTTGCTTAGTTATATCAGCAAAGGTAAGACTGTCTTTTTTACAAATAAACCCATTGGCTTGTAGTGCTGCAGTTACTGTATTACGGTTATTAATAAAGTTACTGGCCAACTGCTAAGCTCCTCTGTTTTATTTACTAACCAAATCCTTGGTGAGTGTTAATTATGGACCGTGCATGAAGGTGAGAAATGGTGCAGAATCAATCTAAATGTGTGTGTGGAAAGAACTGGAGCCCGTGAACAGCTGTTCTGTCTGGTTAGAATGGCATACTGGAGTAATTAGACACCAGATTGTCAGGAAAGCTTTGCTACACAGTGGCTGCGAAGAATCTGTTTACCATTCTAGAATGGAAGGACAGGACTTTGGGCATTTGCGTAAACAGAGAGAGAATCTTATTCCTTGCTCCTTTTCTTTTTCTCTTCTCGTACAATCTCCAATGCCTCCTTGTGCGCTAATTATGGAAACTGCTGTGTTTTTTTTTTCTTCCTTGCATATCCACTAGAGATAAAGCTGTTCCCTTGGCTCTTTTAGATAAGAGGCAGTCACCATTCCATTATTTCTCCCCCCTTTCATTTTAATCTTCAGCCTTCACAATTGAAATAAAATCACTTGGCTGAATGAGAGCCCTTGGGACGGAGACAATTATATTTGAAGCTCTCCTGGCTATGACTCAATATTATTTGGCTTGATGAATTATATCAGACTAAGTAACCTATTTGACCCCTACTCATACAGTACAGTGTGAGTATCTGTGTGTTATAGAAGAGAACATGACCAGTCATTTCAATGCCAAACAGCGAAAACTAAGTGTTGATCTCAAGAGCCAGAGTCCAGGGACAGACCACAGATAAATCACAGTCAGTTCAGTAAAAAAGAAATGCATTTCCACACATATTTAGTAGGTTTTCTTTTTAGAACCATTTAAACTTCAATCAGGATCTAACAGCAATTCCTCTCTCGTCATCAGTGATTCAGTCTTTATCTTTTTTTTCATTATCATGACTCAAGTTATTGCTCACTAACTTATCTTTCATCCCTCCTCTTCTGTTATATTTTGCAGTGTCTTCTCAGTATTGCTTCATTTCCTGTCTCATTCATTACAATGTTAAAGTGATGTATAGTTTTACTCTCAGGATGAAAAACATCTTGTAATGTGTGGAAATAGCAGGATATGAAACCATATAGCATCTGCTCTGTGAAGGGTTGTTCTACATTCAGATTGCATAACTTATAGCTTTAAAGGAATAGTTCACCCAAAAATGAAAATTCTGTCATGAATTACTCACCGTCGTTCCAAACCCGTGCTTGTAAACAAGGCGTAGCGCATCTGGGTTTTAGGTCAGAACATCGGCTCCTGCGTTAGTAGCACCACACGAATACGTTGTGTTACTCTCGTGGATGTGTGTTGAAGACTGACATGGAAGAGAAGAAGTTGTTGTTAGAATGTATTTTTGAATATTTGTTTTCTTTGCGCACAAAAAGTATTCTCGTAGCTTGACTACCTTACTGGGCCTTGAACATTGTAGTTGCATTGCTGTCTATACAGGATCATAAACCCCTTGTATTTCATCAAAAAACTTGTGTTCCAAAGATGCATGAAGGTCTCACGGGTTTGGAATGACATTAGGAATTAATGTCATTTTTTTTTTTTTGGGTGAACTATCCTTTTAATGATAATAATTAATCAGATGGAATAGCTAAACTGGCATATTTAGAGAAATGTATAAATTTATCAGTCCTTTATGTGGACTTAAAAAGTGTAAATCTAGGCTAATTACAGCAAAGTATATTTGTGTGATTATAGCTCATTGCATAATTAATTGCTTTATAGCAAAACTACGTTTTTGTTGTGTTAATTGTTTTATCTATTTTTTATTTGTAAAATATGCATACTACCTCTCTTATGCTTACCAAGGCTGCATTCAAAACCCTTCAAAATTATTCTAATATGCTGATTTGATACTCAAGAAATTTCTTATTATTATCATTACTGAAAACAACTGTATCATGGTTTTCAGGAAAAAAAAAAAAATAAGCAGTACTTTTTTTCAGGATTCTTTGATGAATAAAAAGTTTGAAAAAAGGATTTATTTGTAATTAATAATCTTCTGCAACATTAATAATTTTATGAGCAAAGTAATAGTCTTTACTTACACTTCTGATCAATTTAATTTGCCATTGCTGAATAAATTTTTTTTTTATTTTTTTTCTGTCTTATTAACCCTAAACTTTCGAATAATAGTTTTAAATTATGTTCTTCATAATACACATAATTGCACACTGAGTCTGAAATTCTCGTCCAACATTTTTGCAAGTTAAAAAATAAATACGACCTCACGTTGTGTCAGTCAAGTCACACTGCCTCCTAAACTTTTGTCGGTCATTAAAAAAAATGGATCGGGTTCAATTTTCTGCATTTTTCACAAACGAATTTCGTGCAAGAACCTTTACTGTAGTAATGAGCCTGATTTCATGACGAAAACGTACCTGTGGGAACTTTTTCACAAGACGTGAAATACGAAATATGCGCTATGTACGTTTCATGACATATTCAATGTAAAATGTCCACTGAGTGATACTAAAAGACTGTTTGTTTTTTTTCCTGTAACAGATACAGATGGTACTTGTATTGTACTCATTTCATTTTTTTTTTTTTTTATGAATTTATGAAATTGTGATTCTGTTTTTGCTTTGTCATTATGTTGCATGGAGTGTAGATTGATGTGAAAAAAAAAGTTATTTAAAACAGTTTAATATAAGGCAGCAACATAACATGAAAAAAATGAAAGGGTATGAATACTTTCGCAAGGCATTGTATTTCAGATCCGTCAGGAATGAAATGAATGCTGATTTCTAAATTCTCAAATTGTCCAGCTATTATTGTCTAGAGGTTATAAGCTTGACCTGTTCCTCTGGGAAAATGAATAATTTTAAGTCACACATACGATCTCTGTGTTTCTGGGGCAACTTTTTAATGCCTCATGAGAGGTAACAGATATATTTTCTATAATGATGATGTGTAAAGTGACTGTGGAAGTGATTGGAGCTGTAGTAGATTTCTTTAGTTTCATCTCTGGGGCCATATACATTTTCAGAACTAGTCCACAATGTGACTGTTTGGTTCTTGTTTGGATGTGTGAGTGTATTTGTGATCTATGTTATGTTTACTGTCATAGTAACAGGCTTTGCGATAGCATTTGAGCAATGAGACAGCAACTGTAGTAGAGTCAGCTCTGCAATAGCGGGTGCAGAGGTCGTAACCTCTGTTGATGGATGTACGGAGACGTAATGGTCACCAGCGGAGGAGGAGTTTAGTTACCCTGTCTGAAACGAGTAACTCAAATAGTCATGAATACTTTCACCTCTGCCCTCTTATATATGAGTGAGTGTCTTTGCTGTACATTTTCAGCATATTGATTCACACTCGCCCGAGGAGTCCGATATGCTTCAGACGTGAATGACGGCGTTCGCACCTTTGTCACCGGGCCAAAGACTGACCTACTTGTGCTCCGGTTTCCACATCTAAGGTCCACTCGGCAGGGTTCTGGTTTCTTCAGCTTCTCCTTCTGCTAGCTCTCACTTTCCATCTTGCAAAACACTTTGCCCAAACCAAAAACCCACGCGCATATACTCTTAACCCCAGTCATCAGCCAGACTAGATAGACATTACCTGTATCAATTATTAAGCCTTGAGAATAGCACTCATCTTTGGAAACTTGACCCGAGAGGTCAGAGCCTGTGGGCTACGGAGAATATCTGAAAGAGCGGCATTGAGTTACTCTAAAATTCATATTTGATTAGCCATTAATTCGTAAGTGATTGTGACTAATCAACATTAGCAAGGTGATACTATATCTTATCGAGAATAATATACGTATATATCATATTTGCTGTTGTGATCAACATACGGGTTTGTGCCAGGCAGTTGCTCACATCTCAGCTCCACAAAGTCTCCAATTTTTTTTGCATTTTGCTATTGTTCCTGTGTTTTTCTGGTATCAGTGTTGGCACACCTCTGACAGGAGATTTGATGGACTCTGAGAACATCGATCACTCCTGTTTTGCGCCCATTGGCATGTATGCTGGCACATTGCCGAAATTGATTAAGAGAGCCTGTCTTGGGACGTCCTTTTTTGTAACCTTCAGGTGAGAGACTTTCAGTTTGCTGTCAAACTCCTCTACTCAAGCGTGAAATAAGGTTCCATACTCCTCTGAAGTGCTTGAGAGGAAATTTGAACAACATAAAACTTTTTTTTGCTGATAATCAGAGAGAGGATTAATTTTTATGCTGATTTTGGTGGCGGGGAAAGACAATTTGTCAATTTGCTGATTGATTTCCATATTTATCTCGTTTGGACCCTTGAGGTAAGCATGGATTGATTAGCCAGATTACTTTAAGATTATATTACCTAGTTTTATAAACGACCCTAAGGGCCGTTCTAATTTTTTTAATTGCTTCAAATCATGCAGTGATCCATTTTATTTAGGAAGCAGATGTTCAGGTGTGTGTTTGTGTGAAAGTGAGTAAGTTGCAAGTTACAGCAGTTTTAGGCATGTCTTATGAGGCTTATCAGTGCCGCACTTGAGACTCATCACAGTACCAAGCAAGTGCACTACATCTACGTCTTTGTGCACAGACCCTGAAGAGTCTTTCATATGGTTAAATATAGAAAGTCAATGTTTTAAAAGGTTACCATTTTAATCATCGCCTTAACTGTCTGTTTGTTTGGTGAGTGTAAGCTTCAGTGAACTTCATCAGAGCACCTGCAGTCGCCCTAAGAGGAGATTATGAGATATTGTTGAGACCCGCTGGGTTCCGACCTGTGAAGGTAGAGGCTGTGAAATGGCTCGATGATTGCAATTTTTTTGTCCTGTCTGTGTTGACATCTGTCCTGTTGATTCAGAAGCAGAGACACACTGAAGCTCTGAAGCCCCCACCCCTCCTTTTTTAAAATTGTCTGTATATGCCACACACCATGCTTTGTTACTAACTGTTGCTTAGGCAGGTTTGTTCCTACTGTATAACATTTTGTTGGAGAAAAAAGAGGGGTGTATGATATTCACTAGCATTCATAAGTTTTGAGTTGTGTTTGATGTGTTTGGAAGAAGTCTCTTCTCACCAAGGCTGGTTTATTTGACCAAAAATACTGTAAAACAGTAATATGAAATATTATTTCAATTTAAAATAACTGTTTTCTATTTGAATATATATATATATATATATATATATATATTTAAAAAAAGTAGAATTTTCAGCAGGCATTTCTCCAGTCTTCACTGTCACATGATTCTTCAGAAATCATTCTAATATGCTGATTTATATATATATATATATATTTTAATTTATAAATGCGTTATTTATTAATTTCTTTATTTAATTAAATACTAATTAAAATTAGTATGGTCAATTTTCCATTGAAAAAGAAAAGGCAAAAAAATAAAAAAAAAGTGCACTTCCATATTGTACTTAAAGTGCTCTATTTTCACACACTAATTTTGTACGCTACGATTTTTTTATGTTTTTTTTTTTAAGAATTCTCTGCTGCTCACCAAGCCTGCATTTATTTGAACCAAAATACAGCAAAAGCAGTAATATTGTGAAATATTTTTACTATTTAAAATTTATTCCTGTGATCAAAGCTAAATTTTCAGCATCGTTACTCCAGTCTTTAGTGTCACGTGATCCTTCAAAAGAAACATTTTATTGCAGTGATTATCATTCTCTACTCCACTGTTTTCAAGATAATAATAATAATAATTGTTTTTTTTTGAGCAGCAATCAGAATATTAGAATGATTTCTGAAGGATCATGTGACTGGAGTAATGATGCTAAAAATTCAGCTTTGTAACCACAGGAATAAATTACATTTTAAAATACATTCAAATAGAAAACAGTTATTTTAAATAGTAAAAATATTTCAATATTTTACTGTTTTTGCTGTACTTTGGATCAAATAATTACAGATTTGGTGAGCAGAAGAGACTTCTTTAAAAAACATTAAAAATCTTACTATTCAAAAACTTTTAACTGGTAGTGTACTAAAAATTATTCTTTATTACTTAAGAACATCTAAGTGTACTCAAATGTGCTATTTTGGGACACCATGTATATTAACTAAAATGTCCTTTTAACATAGTATATAAAAAGATTTAGTTACCACTTGTAGTACACCCTAAGTACATTATGGAAGAGCACTTGTTTTTCACCTGGGTAGTCAACTTTTAGCACAGTAGCATGGGCTAAAATCCACTAAACTTCACTTTTGTTTTCATGTGATTTTTATTAACATTATTTAGCACGCAAGGCATCTTAAACCCAAGCTTAGCTTGGTGCCTTTGTTTTCTGCCATGCCCAACCCAACCCAACCCAACCCGGCCCTGCCCAGCCCTGCAGCCAGACCTAAGTGCTCAGCCAGATCTGGTTTCATCCTCAGCACACAGGGAGGTTATAAGAGAGGCTGGAGAAGATCACACGCACATAGAAAGAGAAGGAAAAGAAGACCGAGAAATGTGTAGAGAGATGAATATCTGACCGTGAGTGAGTTTTAGTCAGAAAGCTACTCATCTTTTGATTAAACGGTCTCAGACTACCACGGACTCCAAAGGGGGGAGGGGGCCCTGCCGGCATGATTGCAGCTCGCAGTAGTTCGGTGGGTCGGGGGGGCCCCGAGGAGCCCTCCAGGCACCGGAGACAGTCAGCTGCTTCTCTGGCAGGGCACCGTGGGCACCGCAACTCTCAAGAAAGCACTCGTGATAGCCATGCTCAGCACCGGCAGGGGGCGCTGGTGCGGGCGAGGAAAGCGTTTCTTATCAGGGAGATGGAGACCAACTGGTACTTGAAGCTGTGTGGCCGGGCCAGAGAAGATAGTGTTGCTTATGAGACTGGCATGCCTTACCGGTGAGTCCTAAAGGCACAGTTATTTGAGCCGTTTGCTCGCGGGTGGATTTGATGTCTGAGAAAACCTTCCCACAGTGCATTTGTGTTTGTTTAAGGCAAAAATAGTCTCAGGTATGAGATCTTCATCTCTTTCCATGTGTTTGTTAATATGAATTTAATTGTAAAAACATGAACACGGGAGGTTTTTATTGCTGTTGTGTGTTAACGCACAGAGTGTCTGTTTTAGTACATTTAGGCATGGTTTCAAAGACAGGATTTAGACAACGTGTCTTAAAAAACAAAAAACAAACAAACAAAAAAAACATTACTGGTGTGCATCTTGAGACCAAACAAAGGCACTGATGTATTTTAAGATCAGTAAGTGCAAGTTTCTTTCAGTTGAAACAGCTCAGACTTACATTTTAGTCAGGGACTAGGCTTAAGCCTTGTCTGTGAAACCAGGAGTTATAGTTTTAATAATGAGGAAATGTTGATGAAATCTTGCAGTGAGCAGTTTCTGATTGACATTTGTTAATTAAAAATAAATAGGTCGGGGGTCTTCAGTGGGAGGCTGCAGTGGCACTGCAATTATTGTTTGATCTTGATCTAATTTTGTGAATACAATGAAAATACAATACAATCGACAAAAATACAATAATAATTGAATTTTCAGGCAAAAATGTAGTTATGAAAGGTTTGCTTAAATGGTCCATTAACCCTCCTAAATTAGGATTAGATTTTTATTTTACTTTTTATTTTATTAACAAGGTGACTCTACACATTATGGTTTTATATTATTATATTAAATTATAAAATGATTATTTTAAGGACTGTTCCAATATAACCATTACAGCAAAGTATATACACTTTTCATTAAAAAATTTAAATAAAAAAAATCCAGCAAGAATACATAACCAAAAGTAAAGAATAAAGGCATTTAAGGTTACTAAATATTTATATTTTCAATAAATGCTGTTCTTTTGAACTTTGTAATCATCAAAGTGTCCTGAAAAACATTTCCACAAACAAATATTAAGCAGCACAACTGTTTTCAACATTGATAACAAAAAAACGTATGTTTATGGAGCACCAAAATCAGCATATTAGAATGATTTCTGAAGGATCGTGTGACATTGAAGACTAGAGTAATTAATGGCTGCTGAAAATTCAGCTTTGTTATCACAGGAATAATTAGCATTTTAAAACATATAGTAGAAAATGGTTATTTTGGTAACACTTTACAATAAGGTGTCATTTGTTAACATTAATTAATGGATTAATGAACACGAACGAACAATGAACAATACATTTATTACAGTATTTATTAATCTTTGTTAATGTTAGTTAATAAAAATACAGTCGTTCATTGTTCATGTTAGTTCAGAGTGCATTAACTAACGTTAACAAACACAACTTGTGATTTTAATAGGTTACACTTTATTTTGATAGTCCACTTTAGACATTCTACTAACTATAAGTAACTTTGCCACTACATGTCAACTACCTCTCAGAGCAGGCTGTTAGGTTAGGTTTAGGGTTAGTAGAATAAGTTGACATATACTTGCAAAATTTAGAGGAGTGTTAGAAGATATTAAGCAGACAGTCTACTAATACTCTAATGACTAGTTGACATGCAGTTGCAAAGTTACGTACTGTTAGTAGAATATCTAAAGTGGACTATCATAATAAAGTGTTACCTTTTAATAATGCATTAGTAAATGCTGAAATTAAGTAAGATTAATAAATATGTAGAAGTATCATTCATTCTTAGTTCATGTTAACTTTTGTAGTTAACTAGTGTCAACTAATGAACCTTATTGTAAAGTGTTACCTAAAAAAACACATGTTCTGTCTCTGTTTTTAACAAGAGGTCGTTGACCTGAAGAAGGTTAAGAAACTTTGATCTACAGTAAGTTATTCTTAGCTAATGTGTATGTAAATTAGCATTTAATCTTCTTTGGGAAAGTAATTATAAACATAATATCTACGCTTAATGCATAGACTCTCTAAACATCTTTTTTGGTCATACTTAGTGAATAATAAGAAATAAAATGGTTGGGTTGAAACTCGAGCATGTTGACATTGCAGTCCTTGCCATTTCAGGCCTTTGACCCTCAAACTCCATGAATAACTGACATTCTCACCTGTGCGCATACTGACATCACATATTTCCCACAGGAGATGAATTCTCAATGAGAGCAAATTAAGACTTTTGCACAAGTCTCCACTAGAGAAATACAGCTGAAGTCAAAAGTTTACATACACCTTGCAGAATCTGCAAAATGTTTATTTTACCAAAATAAGAGGGATCATACAAAATGCATGTTATTCTTTATTTAGTACTGACATGAATAAGATATTTCACATAAAAGATGTTTACATATAGTCCACAAAAGAAAATAATAGTTGAATTTATAAAAATGACACTGTTCAAAAGTGTACATACATTTCATTCTTAATACTGTGTTGTTACCTGAATGATCCACAGCTGTTTTTTGTTTATTTGTTTGTTTGTTTGTGTAGTGATAGTAGTTCATGAGTCCATTGTTTGAAATATGAAAGAAAAATCCTTCAGGTCCCAAATCCTTTTTGTTTTTTCAGCATTTTTGTGTATTTGAATCCTTTCCAACAATGACTGTATGATTTTGCGATCCATCTTTTTACACTGAGGACAACTGAAGGACTCATATGCAACTATTACAGAACATTCAAATGCTCACTGATGCTTCAAAAGGACTTTTTGAATTTGAATATCAGGGTAAATGTAGCCTTTTTTGTCTTTTGGGAAACATGTAAGTACCTTCTGTAGCTTCTAAAGAGCAGTACTAAAGGAAAAAAAAAATAAGATATGTAGGCAGAATAAGAAGTTTACACATCCTCATTCTCTTCAAAAGTTTACACCCCTGGCTCTTAATGTGAAAAGATGGATCGCAAAATCATACAGTCATTGTTGTAAAGGGTTCAAATACACAAAAATGCTGAAACACCAAAGAATTTATGTTCATAGTTTGCAATCGAAAGTTTCAACAAACATTTCTCATCAAATTCTTTCATCAGATTATCTGAGCTTCATTTATTTCATTAATTTATAGCTGTACTGTACATCATCAATAGTCTTGTTTGTTTCTATTTTTGTTTCTCCTAAGTAATTCAATTCATGATACAGCAGTGGCTGGTTTATTAGTTATCCCCTGCATGAATGCCAAAACTGGGATTGTTGTAAGTGTTTGGGAGAATTTTGTTTTGCGGTTCTAATTCTCTTTTGGGATGTTTGCCATTATGAGTGTTCCACCACAAATCCTTTCATCCTGCCATATATTGTGTACATCTTTCTTCTGCATCCTCCAGCTTCAGAACCCTGTCCTTGAGCTGATTTAGCTTTTTATGTCTTTAATAGAAAATGAAACATGCAGAAAAGGTTAATGGAAGGGTTTAAAGCCGGAGCCCTGCAGCTGTAGGATGCGAGAATGCTGGCTGCCTTTTATTCTGTTTCTCTTAAGGCTCAAAATATATCTGATGAAATAGGTTGTGAAACAGAAAGTCAGACAGAGAGAAGCATGGTAAATTAAGTATTACTGTGTTTCATGCTAGTTTATTACAGCTTCATATTTATTTTAGTTGGCACACAATGAAAATAAGCAAGGTTCATTAGTTAACATTAGTTAATGCACTGTGAACTAACACGAACAAACAATGAACAACTGTATTTTTATTAACTAACAGTAACAAAAATGCTGTAATAAATACTGTAATAAATGTATTGTCAACTGTGTTCATGTTAGGTAATACATTAACTAATGTTAACAAATGACACATTGTAATGTGTTACCACATTTTTTAAGTAACTACTGTAAAAGAAATTTAGTTTGCATTTATTGATGATAAATGATGATTTTTTTGTGATTATTTACATTTTAATTTTTAATATAAATTGTTTATTTATTCACAGATTATGCAGTTTTCCAGTACTGGGTGAAATGATGAATTAAGTTTTGTGGCACAGTTATGAAGTCAGACGAAATTTTGTTACTGATCTTAATTCGTAAGTTTTAATACCTGCAGGGAAAAATCAATAAAAGGCAATTAATTCTATTGCAGTGAGAAATTTTAATTTGGACAGGGGAGATGGAGCTGCTGAGTTTAATGACACAGTTATTACAGCATTGCTTTAAAGTTATTATTATTTTATTCATTTATTGATTTTTTTTTTTAATTAAGTGGATGACGCACTTGTCTTGACTAGACATTATTTTTAAAGTACCCTACTTTAAACTACTTTTTTTTTTAGAAACAGTGGGTATTATTCACTAACTGTGCATGAAATCTGTGTATGATTGACCAATGAGTCAAAAATTTATTCTAAAGTTATGAAAAAAAAAAAATTCCTGCAAGGTTTCTCTGTATTACAGCACAGATATGGTTATGTACAGTCGTGGTGAAAAGTTGACATCTCCCTTTCAGAATCATTAAAAAATGTTAATTATTTTACCAAAATAAGAGGGATCATACAAAATGCATATTATTGTTTATTTAGTACTGACCTGAATAAGATATTTCACATTAAAGATGTTTACATATAGTCAATAAGAGAAAATAATGGCTCAAACGTTTACATACACTTGATTCTTAATATTGTGTTCTTACCTGAATGATCCACAGCTGTGTTTTTTGGTTTAGTGATAGTTGTCTATGAGTCCCTTATTTGCCCTGAACAGTTAAACTGCCCGGTGTTCTTCAGAAAAATCCTTTATTTAGTACTGCCCTTCAAAGGCTACAGAAGGTAGTTACAGGTTTCCCAGAAGACAAAATAAGTTAAATTTACCCTAATCTTCATATTCAAAAAGTTTTCATCGCCTGGCTCTTAATGCATTGTGTTTCCTTCTGAAGCATCAGTGAGCATTTGAACCTTCTGTAATAGTTGCATATAAGTGCCTCAGTTGTCCTCAGTGTGAAAAGATGGATCTCAAAATCCTACAATCATTGTTGGAAAGGGTTCAAATACGCAGAAATGCTTGAAAACCAAAGAATTTGTGGGACCTGAAGGATTTTTCTGAAGAAACGCAAGCAGTTTAACTGTTTGGGACAAACAAGGCACTCCTAAACAACTATCAAACAACTATCATTAAATAAAAAAAACAAACAAAAAAAACAACAACAGTGGATCATTCAGGTAAGAACACCGCATTAAGAATCAAGGGGGTGTAAACTTTTGAACAGGGTCATTCTTATAAATTCAACTATTATTTTTTTCTTCTGGACTATAATATCTTATTTAGGTCAGTACAAAATAAAAAATAGCATGCATTTTGTATGATCCTTCTTATTTTGGTAAAATAATTAACATTTTTAATGATTCTGAAAGGGGATGTAAACTTTCGACCTCAATTGTACAGCTGGCTAATGAGAGGTCTGTAATCTGGGTCTGTATAAAAGGTCTTTGTGTTTGAACTGGTTTTGAGGATGGCACACTTGGCATTGCTCAATGATCTTGTTGCATGTCTCTCAGGCAAGAACGCTTCTTTAGAGCGCATCATATGTTTGTTGAGAGTGACGTAAAGCTACAAAGGAAATGGAGATGGTTTGGGCATTTTTTTTATGCAAACAACTAACCTGAGAAATAAATAAATAAATCTTATTTTATTTGTTCCTATTCAAGATGCAGACACATTTTGAGATTCTAACATAACTTGCATTGCTGTCAGAGAGCTTAACATCTATTAGTAGTAAAATATTTCTCACATTTCTTTTCAAGCTGTAAACATTAAAGCGATAATAAGATGCAAGTGTTCAGTAATAATTAGTCTCACACAGATCAGATTCAATAACAACATGTGAGACGTGAGGTGCAGGACATATATGACACCACCAGTGGCCTTCACTCCTAAAATTATTACCCTCCCAGGGGTGTCCTGATCATTAATCCATGTAGCAATGCAACTTCAGATCATTATCTTTTAATGGCAAAGAACTACGTGAGGTCTGTTAGATAAAATGTTCTCTCGCTTGTGCATCTCAAGCGCAGACGCTGATCATACTATGCTTTAGAAATGGAGCGGAAATGGATGCTTATATGGGGACGATGAATGGATGGATAACTAGGAAAAAGAGAGTCCTGAATGGCCTTAGGTTTCACCTTGTTTATAGTGTATTGGAAGCTCTCTGGAATACTTCATTCTGACTGGTTAGTGGTTGCATTCTGTGGTCAGATGTTTGTATAATGACTAAACTACACTATAACAGTAAATCAGTTTTCTACGTTGTGCTAGTTTAATGTGTTTCTGCACATTTTTATTTATTTTTTAGATAATTATTAATAATATTATTATTTTATTGTAATTATAATTACAATAATAATTTTCTTGGCCAGTAACTAAAAATTGTCCAATATTAAAATCATATTCTAAATAAATATTAAATAAATAAATAAATAAATATGTACATGCATACATACATAAAAGAATATTAAGAAATAAAACCAATTATTTTAAACACTAACACTGAGTTTAGGAAGTATGAAAATGGATATTCATTTTGAGATTTGCTAAAAATTATATTTAGCACAGTGTTTCTCAACCTTTTTCACTTTAAAACCCCCTTATTTTCCCACACAATATTTGAAAGTGGCCATATACAGGCTATTTCTTATATTTTTATCTGTAATTATAACAAAGCTGTTTGTTTTGGGAGTATATTATGATATAAGTACTAGGATATATGAACTAAATTAACCACAACTCATTTGTGATTTGAGAAGTTTCAAGTAGTATATGTTCTTAAATTCAATATATAAAACAGTTATTTAATATAAATATTAATTATATTTAGTTATATTTTCTTTCATTATTATTTTAATTATATTGTAACATTATATAAGAAACTAATTTCATTCATTTTATTATTTATTTTTCTTTATGTTATTTGTTAAAGTGTTTCTGCAGACAGATTCTTCTCACGTGTAGAATTATTTTAGATTATTAAAGAATAATAAATATTAATAATGTTATTATTTCACTGCAATTATAATTAAAATAATTATTTTCTTGCTTGTTTTTTTTTTTTTTTTTTGACCAGTAACTAATAATTGTCTGATTTTTATAATGTATTAATAATGATTTAATTAATTTTAAAACATGTATTTATTTATTTATTTATTTATTTAATACTCAAACACTAGTGGGCCATCAGGTTGAGAACTACAATAAACTGAATGAATGAATGAATGAATACTGCAATAATAATTAAAATAATAATTTTCCTGTAATTATTTTCTTGGCCAGTAACTAATAATTTTCAAATGTTTATAAATTTATAAATAAATAAATAAATAAATGAATAAAAAAATGTGATTTTGCAGACTCATTCTTCTCACATGTAAAAGTATTTATTTATTATTACTATTAAGAATAATAAATATCAGTAATGTTATTATTTCACTCAAATTATAATTAAAATAATTATTTTCTTGTAAGTATTTTCTTGGCCAGTAACTAATAATTGTCAAATTTGAATAATTTATGAATAATAATTTAATTAATTTGAAAACATATATATATATATATATAATACTCACAAAACACTGGTGGGCATTTAGGTTGAGAACAAAAAAAAAAAACAGTTTCTGCAGACTCACTCTTCTCGCATGTAAAATTGTTAGATAATTTTTAGATAATTATTATTAATAGTTTAATTATAATAAAATTATAATAATTATAATAATAATAATAATAATAATAATAATGATAATTATTATTATTATTATTATTATTATTATTTTATTGTGGTAATTAATTATATTTATTAAATTATTTCTTGGCCAGTAACTAATAAATGTCCAATATTAATAATTTATTAAAAATAATTTAATGAATTTAAATACTTTAAAAAAATACTCAGAAAACACTAGTGGGTCCTAAGGTTGAGAACCACAATATAGAAAAAAAAAAAGAAAAAGAAACAATAAATCTCTAAAACTAAGTTTAGCTGATAACCAGTAATGGTTTTGATGTGTTGTGCACCCCAGCCGTTACTGTACAATAAACCTATTCACGGTAATTAGGGATTAATCCTCCTCATTGCTTTTGAGTTTATGTAACGAACTGCAAAGAGTAAGTTATCTGTCCTCGGTCATGAACTCATGTGCTCTTGGGAAAGTCCTGCAGGTGTGACAAATTCATTGGGGGTTATTTATAGGACCCCGTCTGTCACCTAAAAATAAACTTAAACAAAAGCATAACTGACACTACACCACCTCCGCTGACACTATTGTAGCTGACCAGTTTTCCACAGCCTCTAATCTTGAACACACACCGCTATTCATCAGTGCTTCGCTGTGTACATTTCTGTCTCTCCTGAATTTGTGATATGTGTATGACTTTGTTAGGGTCTGTCAGTGAGTGTGTATGGATTACTGCCCCACTGTGTGTGTGTTTGTTGGCTCATCTCCATGGAATTCTGGCTGGGATGCTCAAGCATGCCGATATATCTAGATATGGGAAAGAAAGTCTTCATCACATTCCCACAATCCTCTGGAACAGACATGATGTCAGAGCTGTAGTTCCAGCACTAGCCGAGGGTCAAAGGTCGACTGTAGACGAAGTCTACTGTATCTGTGGAGGCATGAAAGCTGGATCAGAAAATAGTATAGGGGATAAAACAGTGAGTGAGGGAGGGAGAGAGAGAGGTGGAGCGACAGAGATGGAAAGGGTGGGAGAGCAGGGGGAGGGATGGAGGGAGAGATACAGGCAGGGAAAATGTCCCAGATTCCCATGGTGTTTATTAGAGAGTGAAACTAAGAGTCGATCGACTGCAGTCAGATGTGTAACTGACAAGACGGCAAACAGAGAGACAAATTCAATCAGAGGATATTTGCTAGCAAAACCAAGAGCAACAGGATTCTGGGAAACTTGGCTAAAGAGGACATCTAGGTTGTTTGGTTTCTTCCAAAAGGCTAAATACTGAAGAAACAGGAGGAGAAGCTTGTTTCCTAAGGGCCTGCTTGGACTTTGTATGGACGTGAGCAGTCGAGATGTACTTGTACAAAGCCACTTGCCCTGATATCCCCACTCCAAAGCAGAAGGGTGGGCAAAAGGACAGGGGTCAGAGTCGCTGCAGCAAGCAGAACGCCGGAGGGAAGCTTTACCCTCCGCTCGTGTGCCTGCGTTCCAACTCTCAGGTAGAACTCAAACATCTGGAGGAGTTCCTCAACGTACACACACTCTCATTACAGGATTCTGTCCGAGCCAGGACTGGCATGGCCTACAGGTACACACTGAAAAAGCGCAAAGAAACTTTGCGCACACCAAATCCATTTAGTATGTCTTTGGGATTTGTTTTGATACCATTTTTAGATTTTCTGATTCTATGTTTGTGTCTCTGTTTACTTGTCCTTCTGAGTTTTCGAATCATCTTTCTTTGACAGTTGTTAAGTGAACTTGTCAAATACAAAGAAGTACCGAGAGTGGGAGGAAAAAATCTTTTAAGACTCCTGTGACGTGCTGTTCGTCTTATCGCCCACATGTGGTTGCATATTGTGTTCTCCTCTGACGTTACCAGATACCAGAGGAGGAGGAAGATGTTTCCATTGTTCTCATTTGTGCTCATTACCGTTCTGCACGTTTTTTTATTATCTCCCACAGGGAAATCAGGAACATTGGTTGCCCCAGGTCAAAAGCTCTGATTTCTGCTGATAATTTTGTCATTTACATTTATTAGTGTTCGCTTTTAATCCAAAGGGACTTGCAAGAGAAGATTGCTAGTTTCATAGTTGCTCAGAAAAGTACAATCATTGCTGTAGTCCATTTTAGAAATGACAAGGCATTGCACAAGGAATTGTGGGGCATGGTCTGATCAAAAAGGTCTGATTTTCCTCATGTGGTATGTGCATGTCAACTGATTTTTGTGATGTGGTTCCTAAAGTTCAGCTGGTCAACGATATCAGAATGTTCCTGGCTGAGCTGGATGGTGTTAGAGAAGGCCGGAGAGCCAATAACAAAGGATTTGCACTAGCTTTTATTAGTCTATTCATTTATTAGTGGTTTGCTTTGTGGTTTTGGCTCCCCATCACAGTGTGTCCTCTGGTTCCCCATGGATCATACTGCTGAAAAACTGGTGACATCATGAGGTAGTTTTGTCACACACGTGTTTCAGGCAAATGGTCAATAGATAAATCATGATGATTTGTACTGGACTTGAAGACTTAAGTTGATGCTCTAGGTAGGGAGTGGACATATGGTCAAAGTCACTGTCAAGTAAGATTCTGATGTAACAGGGCTGTTCTGCTTTCAAATAACATATGGTGTCTTAACAGGGCTGGAGGGAATATTGGTTCAGTGACAGTGTATTGGAGTGAACTGTAAACTGTCTATTGCATATTTTGGATCTGCAAGAAGGTCATTTATCGTAACCATCTCTCTCTCGTTGATTTTAAAGCTCTCTCTATCCACAAATAAGCATGGATATTGCTCAGTGACAACACAGTAATAATCTTTTAAAAATAGAGCTGAAATATTTGCTATCTCTTCAAATAAGTAAAAAGATAATTTCCTTAAAGGATTAGTTCGCTTTTCGTTCGAGAAAAAAAAAAAAATGTTCTCCATATAGTGCACTTCCATATAGGAGCCAACGGGTTGAAGGTTCAAACTGTAGTTTCAATACAGCTTCAAAGGCCTCTATGATCCCAGCGAAACAAATATTCGTTTTCTAAAAAAAAAAAAAAAATACAAATAAAATAAAAATGTATATACTTTTTAACCACAAATTCTCGTCTTGCACTAACTCTGCGATGCACATCTGTGACTTCATGCATTACATGACTCCGTCTAATTTTCTACTCCCACAAAATCATCCAACATTATTATTTTACTTTTTTTTTTGTAAAGGGCATTTGACTTTCTTTGCACGTTCACTTTGTAAACACTTGGTTGGTACTTTCACCTACGTCATGTGTGACTTTTCCAACATGATTACATAATGCGTGAAGTCGAGCTAGTGCAGGATATACATATGTGGTTAAAAAGTATATACATTTTAATATATTTTTTTAGAAAATGTGCTCTTAGAATTCATGACGAAAATGTACCTGGGGAACTTTTTCGAGAGATGCGATATACTTACCAAGAAGTACATATCACTGCAGTTTATAACAGAAATGTCCACTGAGTGGCGCTGAAAGAGTGTTAGAGTTTTTTTCCCTGGAACAGATGAATGTACCTGCAGGTGCATTTAAAAAAAATTTGAATATCATGAAAAAGTTCATTTTTTGTTTGTAACTTATTTCAGAAACTGAAACTTTCATATATTCTAAAAATCAAAAATCCAGTATCTCAAAATATAAGAATATTTCCTAAGATCAATCAAAAAATTAATTTGCAAAACAGAAAAGTTCAAGTTCTTTAAAGAATGTTAATGTATGCATTCAATACTTCATTCAATAAATGACAGCATGAGTAAAGAGTGGCGTGAAGGCGATCAGCCTGTGGCACTGCTGAGGGACTATTGAACCTTCAGATCATCTGTATATTGTTGGATTGACTGTTTCTCTGGGTTAGGTAACGTTAGAAGATTTAATTTATTTGACGTTTAAAGTTACATACTATCTGCACTACATCTAAACCTACCCCATAGTGTATGAACAAAAGTGAATGTGAGGTAAAAAAGCGGGCAAAAGCATGGCGTTTTTGCTTGTTTTTTCGATCTCTCATCTTTCAGCTCATCCTGAGTCATGTTTTTTTTTTTTTCATACCCAAGGATTCTGCATCCTAAGTCCAATTCCGTGTTGGCTAAGCTACCGAGCAAGCTTGTTACATCTGGTGTTGTGTCCATTTATGCTACCCTGTCGTGTACACCTACCCTAACCTTAAACCTACTCTTACAGTATTAAAAATACAGTGTTGGTAGCATAATCTGATAGGTATTGTCAGAACACCGGAAAAGCGAAACATATAGAGCTGTAATCAAAACTGTGTACAAAAAAGATTACAAGTACTCACTGTTTTAACTTGTCATAAAGGCAGTGAAAAGCAGTAAAACACGTTTTATCAAAAATGTCTTCTAAGAAAAAATAAAATATTATGCCAAACTACTAAATCATGTTTTATTTTCAAGAATTGTATTATTCTGATAAAGTTTATTTCTTTGTTATAATATCAAGACAGTTGTATCACCATGACGTTTTTACATATGCCACACCAAAGGTATCTAAATGCTTTTTAATTTGGAAATGGAAAACATGTTTATTTTGGAAAATGTATACAGGTTTATGTATCTTTGAATACATTAATAGACAGGGAAAAAAAAAATTGGGCCACACCCCATTTTGTGGCTTGTGACATTCAGGCATGTGACCCAGGCCACCAGAGCATCATGGTCTGTCAGTCAGTGACATTAGGTCAGTCATTCATGACAACAAACCCAATAAGTCCAATGACTTCATGCTGTTGCACCGTAGCAACTGCACGTTGATGCCTGGAAACAGTTCCATAGGGAGGTCACAGTGCACTTGTAGCTAGTTATGCAACTCTGAGGCATCTCAGATCCAAAACACTAACAGAAAATGAAGCATTTACAATCCCTCATGGTTGCCAAGTGCAGTGATTTAGATCCTGATGTAATGCAAAAGCCTGTGGAAAAAAACTTAATAGTACATAACCATAACATCTACTACACGTTGTACATTTATGGGCCAGTGTGGTGTTGTTAAATACACTTTTATGGACAAGTAGTGCTGGTGATTAATATCTGTTTGTCAGTTGAGGGAATGCACTGCATAATATTGACTGGAAAGAACTTTAGGGCATAATCTATTTGATCTATTTTCTGTCATCGCTTTCTTTGTTCATTTATTTACAACCCTGCATTCTGCTTAGGGTGCTGGGTTGTAGATGTGGTTCAGATGCAATTTCTGTCTGACTTATGGTTCTGACAGGTCAGTCCAAAAGACATTCATGGTGGGATCTTGTTGTTTGTGTTTTACTACACTGTGTCATTAAATAAAGGTGGTTTGCCCGGTCTTATTTTCATCAGGCCCCACCAAATCCACAAACTCTCAGTTGTTTTGTTTTCCAATGGTCCTCAAAGAATTGTATGTTATGGCCTATTCTGTCATCTTTAGAGTTTGCAGATCAAAATTTGATTATCTTTGACTTACTGTGTCTTTCCCCATAATACCTTTGCCATGTGCATACACACGTAGTGAAACAAGAGAAATCGTCTTATATAAACTCTCTACTCTCTCGCTCCACAGGTTACATTTCTTTTTGGTCTTGCACATTCCTTTAAAGGAATAGTTCAGCCAAAAATAAAAACGTCCTGAAAATTTACTCACCCTCAGGCCATCCAAGATGTACATGAATTTGGTTCTTCATCAGAACAGCATTTTTCATTAAATCACTTGCTCACTATGCAGTGAATGGGTGCCGTCAGAATGATAGTTCAAACACCACAATAATCTACAAATAATCCACTCCATCTTGTGAAGTGAAAAGCTGCATGCTTGTAAGAAACAAATGCATAATTAGAGTGTTTTAACTTGAAACCATTGCTTCTTGCTAAAATAGTAGTCCATAATCCATTATAACCTTTAATTTCAGTAAAAATTTCCATCCCCTGTTGTTCTCATACATGAAAATCCACCAACATATTTGTTTATAACTGTTTTGGACTCTTTTAATGTGTGAACGGTGCATGATCTGTGCATATTTCTCTTCTGATTCAGATGAGATGCCCTTTTTTTGGAGAAAACAATATTATGAATAGAGGACTTGCACTTTAGCCAGAACCTGGAAGCAAAGGTTTAAAACATGTTAATAATGGATTTGTTTATTACAAACACGCAGCTTTTCGTTTCACGATTTCTCCAAATACAGTTCAGGTCAAAAGTTTACATACACCTTGCAGAATCTGCAAAATGCTAATTATTTTACTAAAATAAGAGAAATCATACAAAATGCATGTTATTTTTTATTTAGTACTGACCTGAATAAGATATTTCACATAAGAGAAAATAATAGTTGAATTTCTAAAAATGACCCCGTTCAAAAGTTTACATACTCTTGATTCTTATACTGTGTTGTTACCTGAATGATCCACAGCGTTTTTTTTTTTCCTTCAGAAAAATCCTTCAGGTCCCACAAATTATTTGGTTTTTCAGCATTTTTGTGTATATGAACCCTTTCCAACAATGACTGTATGATTTTGAGATCCATCTTTTCACACTGAAAACAACTATTACAGAAGGTTCAAACGCTCACTGATGCTCCAGAAGGCAAATTATGCAGTAAAAGGTGGGGGTGAAAACTTTTGGAATTTGATGATCAGGTTAAATTTGACTTAATTTGTCTTCTGGGAAACATGTAAGTATCTTCTGTAGCTTCTGAAGGGCAAAACTAAAAGGAAAAAAAAAATAAGTAAATGTACACATCTTCATTCTGTTCAAAAGTTTACACCCCTGTCTCTTAATACATTGCTTCTGGAGCATCAATGAGCATTTGAACCTTCTATAATAGTTGCAAATGAGTCCCTCAGTTGTCCTCAGTGTGAAAAGATGGATCTCAAAAACATTCAGTCATTGTTGGAAACGGTTCAAATACACAAAAATGCTGAAAAACTGAAGAAAACATGTTACTTAGTACAGCTTAACATTTCAAGTTGACTAAACTTATTTTAGTTGACTGAACTTAAAATTTTAAGGCAGCAGGGTAACAAATTATTTTAAGCTGACTCAACAAATTGTGTTTTTTATTTTTTACAGTGTATGTGTAAATGTCTTTTATGTGAAATATCTTATTCAGGTCAGTACTAAATAAAAATAGCATGCATTTAGTATGATTCCTCTTATTTTGGTAAATTAATTAACATTTTGCAGATGCTGCAAAGTGTATGCAAACATTTGACCTCAACTGTATGTTCTAATGAAAAAAATGAACTAATCTACATCTTGGATGGCCTAAGGGTGATTACATTTTCAGCAAATTCTCATTTTTAGGTTAACTATTCCTGACTGTTTATCACAGTCTTAACATAAACAGCTTTAAATGGGCCAGTTTCGAAATCACCAAGAAAGTGCCAGTCACTGATCATTTATTCATTCTGGAAAACTGATAAATGATTGAGGAACGATCACCAGGTGTCCCCATTAAATACTTAATTGCCTTCGCAATTAGATAAGGGATAAACCTGTGACACTGCGTCACTCTTGCCCCTGTGTCTCATATAGGCCTGAAGGGAGAGGCAGGGTCATATAGACAGAATAGTATCAGTCCTACCACATTCAGACAGGACAGCTCAAAACATGCTACTGGTTTTGACTGATTAGCAGTTCTTTGTCATAATTAATGATCAATGAAATAATTTGGTGAGTGTCAGAATTGGGGATATTTTATGACTTGGCCTTTAAAGGTGAGGTGAGATTGTGCCTTTAGCAACCTGAACTGTAAAAATAAATCCAAACAGTTTTCCCAAACCCTCCCTTCAATATATTCCATTATCACAGCCAATCGCATGCCATTGGTTTGGCCAGAAGTTTACATGTCAGGCCAGTCAAGCGAACAGAGTCACAGGTTGTATTCGAAACTGAAGGCAGCTGTCTGGCGGACTCCCTTCTCATATAATCAATTACTTAACTGGCAGCATTTGAAGGCACCATTTAAGGGAAATGATTTGCAAGGCACCATAATGTCACTTCTAATGATCTATAACAAATTCAAGTGAGCTTTAGAAATAGCCAAGTGAATATTTAATGACTATAGAGCTTATTTCCTACTAGAAATTGAATTGGATTCATTGGATTTGAATGTACCTTAATGACTTCCTCTGCATACTGCTTGAGAAAGATTTATAGTTGTCTCTATACATTAAAGATAAAAGAACATATACTTTATACAGTTGGTAGCTTTTATTGTATGTTTAATAATTAATGTTAGAAAATTCATCTATATAGTTATCCTCACATGCTGCACGCAATATTGTACAGCACAACCAGTGTTCTCTAATTCTTCTGGTTTTTGAACCAGTTATTTTTAGTGAATCATAAACATACAAAACAACCAGTGTTGTCTTTCAACAATTATTCATTCAAATAAATAATATTTCAAATAATGGTAATATTTTTGTAATGTACCAAGTTGTTAAATTCCCTGTATAATTTACAATAACAATATGGACATTATAGCACATTTGTTATTTGATTCTGATTCATGATTCTGATTTCGCAATCGATTTGAGTGCTTGTGAGTAGTGAATAAAATGTTTGAATGTGTATTGATTTCCAGCCCTGTAAATACATCACCTATTAAACTAAATTACTGGAATACACACACACACACACACACACACACACATATATATATGGGTCACTGACGTATAAGGACTTTCAACAGATATATATATATATATATATATATATATATATATATGATATTGTATTTGTTCAAACATTAAGAATGTCGTGTACACATAAATTCATATTAAAATTTTTAATTAAGTGATTTTAGTATTTTTTCATCTTGATAAATTGGCCATAGCCTTAAAAATGTCATGACATGACCATGATTTATATAAATGAATTAATTTTGTTAACATGCTTAACATTTTTTAGATGTTCTCAGTATTTAAAGCGTTTATAAACAAAGTATTTGGATTTATTGTGTAAATAATAATCTCATATTTTTGTTTTATATAATATATATGTTTTATATAATTTGTTTTATATAATTTCAGAGTTGCCATATTAAATGTAGTTAGCAGACCTATTTTTTTCCTCTAACTTGCATAAAACTGATAAAAAATGTTTTAAAAATATCAATCACTTAAGCATACTGTAGCAGTGATTCATATTTCAACCACAGAAACGAAATATTTTATTTTCAATTGAATACAGTTATTCTTATTATTGGTCGCACCACATGATGAGTGGTCGCTCCAGAGGCCTTATATAATTAAAAATCAATGTCAAGAGACGTGTGAAAAGTGCAGTATATGCCATTAACTGCAGGCATTTCTTTAGCCCCAGTTATTTCTGAACTTTCCAATCTTGGCTCCTTAATAGACCCTTCGCCGGGAGTTTGATTAATAGGTGATCTGACCAATCATAACACCAAGTACGTCATTTTGTCTGACAAACAAACCAGACAGGAGAGTAGACTGAAGGACATTTGGACTTGAACTTGAAAAATGGTGTGTACTGACATCTTTTCAAACAAGAAACCTTCTGATGTTTATTCATGTTTATTTTGTGCTATAACTAGTAAAGATGAAGAGATGATTGATTCATGTGTCGCTTGAACTGAGGTGCTACAGCGATCTGTCAGGACACAAAACAATATTTGTTTTTGAATTTCTTTTCAAAAATTACAAAATTTAAACGTAGATTTTTTTTTCATACCAAAAGTAACCAATTCTGTCTTGTGTGTCAGCATGTTGTCAGTTTCCTCTTTGCACCGTGATGTATTTTTCACTGCATGAGAACATGATGTGTGGCATAAAAGTGCCATGGTTTGTTGGATGTAGCAACAGTAACTAAGGGGGGTGGGTCTTTGCGAAGGGTCAATTTAGAGTAGCGGGAGGTTGCTGGTTCAGTTTCTAAGATGACAACATGAACATCTTACAGTAGAAAATGACATCAGGAGTTTGTGCTTGACTGAAGTGTCAGAATTAACATCTTGCCTATGGCGAGCATTTATTTTACTTTGCTTGGCAGTGGAGTGTGGTAAATAAAATGTGGTAAATAGTTATTAATAAATAAATTATAAATTACTAATAAATGCATAATTGCCAAACTAAAATTATATGCTCTACATTTTTTTTTTATAGGACGATTTTGAAGTTGAGGAAGAAAACATGAGATGGTAGTTTTTCAACATACCCTAACTGTCGTGAACCGGAAAAAAAACTGTCCAGGCAGAGTAAGAGAAGACGAGCGTTTGACATTAAAAAGTATATAAATTGTATTATTTTTATGAAAATAACTGATCGTTTCGCTAGATAAGACCCTTCTTCCTCGGCTGGGATTGTTTACAACCGCATTTGGGATCGTTTAAAGCTGAATTTAAACTGCATTTTGGAAGTTCAAACTCAGGGCACCATAGATGTCCACTACATGGAGAGAAACGCTGAAATGTTTTCCTCAAAAAAACATAATTTCTTTGCGACTAAAGAAAGAAGGACATGAACATCTTGAACGACAAGGGGGTGAGTACATTATATGTAAATCTTTGTTTTGGAAGTGGACTTCTCCTTTAAAACATTCTATTTGTTTTTAAACTTTCAGAGAATCCTTCAGCTTTTCACAAAAGCATTAAGCAGCATGACTGTTTTCAGCACTGATAATAATGTTTCTTGAGCACCAAATAAGCATGTTAGAAGGATTTCTGAAAGGGGTCATGTGATATCATAGGAATAAATTACATTTTAAAATATATGAATATAGAAATTATACTAATATTTCATAATATTACTATTTTACTGTATTTTTGATCAAATAAATACACTGGTAAGCATTAGAGGCTTCTTATCGAACTCATTAGTGTATGTATATGAGTATATACTCTCAAATCCACCATTTAGCCTGAATAAAGTAAAGTGAGCAAATGATCTTGTATTAAGAGCCATAAATAATGTGATTAGATAGCTCTGTCTTTGTCCACTAACAATGCTGACTAGATGTTATTTAGTAGGCAATGGTGTTGGAGAAATGTCTGCCGGTGATGTGATCATGGCATCGGGTTTTAAACACAATCAATAATGCAACCATCAGTTTCAGATCACGTAAACCTGGCGGATCACTCTGTGCCTCTCTCTCTCAGTCTCTCTTTTTCACTGTTCGCCTATGACTTTCTTCTCTCTCACTCTCTCTCCTGCTCCATGGAATTACTCCCTTATTTACATAACCTCTGCTGTATTAACCCGAGAGCAGATGCACAGACATTATGTAATTCAACAGCCATACTGAGGAACTGCTTAAGTTTCTCAGTTAAAGATCTCTGTTCTTGGCATTTCACAATCATCTTCTTTGTAGCTCATTACTATTGCAACGTTATTAAAGCTTCCTGTCAGTGTTTTGACATTCAAACCTCAGTCAGACTAATGCACTGTGTGATGTGTGTGAATTATTAACCAAACCGTCTGACCATCTCATGGTAATTGAGATGTTCACACACCCATGACAGTCTAAACGGGTTCACCTCAGGCACATTGACAGATCTTTCACTGCAGAGACCTGGCGTAAAACAGACTTTGGTCTGAAGAAAACAAGAGCAACAAAATGCTAGCCCCCTCACCCCCTTTTCAACTCCTGTGAATAGCAATTAGTCTTCATAGAGAATGATTAGAAGGTGTCTTAATGAGCAGATGGATATTGAAGGAGGCATAGGCTGTAACAGTATACTTTCTACTAGCTGGGTGGTGATGGCTCTGTGTAGGTGTGTGTTATGGCAAACACTGCGGTAGGTAAACTTTAGCTCAAATCAGAGTGTTAACAGAACTGATTGTACCCTTGTTCACCAACAGGGGGCCCTATAACTCTTAGTAGTCAGGCTTTACTTGGTGCAGTAGGTGTACTTTGCTGTGTGTACATTAGTGTGGGTTTTTAATTAAATTGAGAAGCATCAGACTGTTAGAAATTACTTTTTATTGCATCCAATATATTTATATTTGTATTGGAAGAGTTGTAGATGAGTTACAGATGCACTTTTCTCTGTTCAAACTTTTCCTGTGGATAAGGTTGTTTTTTTTAAAAAAGCAACTATGCTCACCAAGGCTGTTTTTATTTGATTAAAATTATTATTAAATTATACCATATTTATTGCATTAAAATGTGCTAATACTTTACTATAGGTTAGATTATAGATTATTAGGTTGGATAATTTTTTATCAGTTTTTTGTTATTCATGCAACAATACACTGTTATAATTTTCATTAATAACCATTGCTATTTAGATGATAACTTTGTCTAGTGCTACAGTATGGATGTTTTACTAGTGTTAAATGCTACTTTTACCAGTGTTAAATGCTACTTTTTTCATAGCACTGATCATTTTTCTGACAGATAATAAGTATAGGTGATGCAGTGTTGCCAGATATTATAAAACAATTATAAAAATAAAATAAAAAAGAAACCAAAATTAGTTAAAAATCTTTTTTGCTCACCCTAAATGGTAACTTCCTACTTTATTAACTTTCTAAAGTGTCAAATGAAGTTGAAAAGACACAATCGCTTATAATAACTGGATCTGGCAACACGGTGGAGGCTCCGCCCATGCTCTTACTCACAACTCTCTCAAGCCTCGTTCACTCCGCCAGTGTCTTGTAGCGATCGTTGTCATACCACAAACGCTAAACATTCTTGCAAATTGTCTAAACTTAATTATACATGCCGACACTCGTATGAGTTTTAAACAGTCATACAGAGAAAAAAAAAAATATTTTTGAACATGAAAAATTTACTGAGGTCCGGACCAATTCGTACATATTTTACGAAAGTGCCTAATTGATATGAATTTGTGCAACCTCACTCGTTTGAATTAGTATGATTTTTGTTAAATCGTACATATATTACGGGTTCCACAATTCATATGAATTCATACGATTGACCTAACCCTAACCCCACCCCTAAACCTACCCATCACTGTGGTATAGACAAATTGTACAAAATCGTACAAGTGAAGTCATATTCTATTCTCAAAAACGCTTATAATAGCCAGATCTGCCAACACGACCCACCCATGCCCTCACTCACAACTTTATCAAGCCTCATTCACTTCGTCAGCGTCTTGTAGCAATCATTTTCATACCAACTCTAAACATTTTTGCAAACTGTCTAAACTTACTTATACATGCAGACACTCATATGAGTTTTAAACAGCAAATTAGTCATTTGGAGAAGAAATTGTATTTTTGAACATGAAAAATTTACAGAGGTCCGGACCAATTCATACATATTTTATGTAAGGGAAACAGGTCAATTTAGCTCAGAGGAAATTATTTAAGATTTTATAGGGAATTTGAACAGAATATCCGTTCTACGGCGGATCAATAAAGATACTTCTCTTTTATTATGAGGAAATTCGAATTGTTGGAGGGAGGGTAGGGACAAGGTGGGGAATTAGCCTAACTTTAGGAATGCAGCGCAGAGAGCCACTTCAACAAGCCGCAGCGCGGCAGGTATAAACACAACCATTGACTAGAGTGGCTGCTTAGAGCTGTAACACGCCGCAGATGTGTGCAGTGTGTGGTAAGAGATTTATTCATCATACAGTGTAGATAACGTTAGCGTCACTTATAACGTGAGTGTTTTTTAAAATGCAGAATCTTGCACTAGAATAGGCTAGGCTAATCAGTGATGATGTTCTTTGATAATGTTAGGTTGCTTTTAGCCTTATGCTGGAGCTGGTTTCGGGCAATGAAACTAATTATGTAAATAATTAAATTAGCACGAAATTAGCATTTATTAGCACGATAATACCATGTATTGGCGATCTCACAGGCCCAAGATAGGCCCAGATAGGACCCAACACTACTGTAGTGTATTATTTACTCACCCTCCACGCATCCTAGGTGTATATGACTTCCTTCTCTCAGACGAATGCAATCGGAGTTATATTAAAACGTATCCTGGCACTCCCTCCGGGGGGTTAATAAAGGCCTCCTGTAGCGAATTGATGCGTTTTTGTAAGAAAAATATTTAAAACGTAAGAATCACTTTAATTTAGCTTGCGCTAAATTAGACAGTTGTACACGAAACTTGATTCTTCGACAAGGGGCGAGGCAGTACTGAAACACCGTCTAAGCTGTTCGCCAATCACAACGCAGTGGGAGAGCTAACCAATCACAAAACATTTTGTTTTTCGGAAGGCGGGCCTTCATTAAACCTGGAACTAATCGAGACTTATGTGCCAGGCTGGGAGAGATGTATTGTAAATTATGTTAAAAAAAATGCATTTTCCACCAAGCATGAAAGCATGTTCTAGTACACCCCCAAAACAAAATCAAGACTTTGTAAAAGGGCATAATAGGACTCCTTTAAACAAAATACATGAGAGGATCTTCTACTTATGTTTTTTAATTTCTGAAACAGCATGAGATCCTCAAGTCATGTGGTGCTCTTGTAATAAGTAGCCCCAGCTCTATCTCGCAACAAATTTGTATGTATTTTACGAGGTGGCTAATTCGTACGAATTCGTATGAACTTACTCGTACGATTTTGTACATTTGTTTGAGAGGTAGGTTCAGGGGTGGTAATGCATACGAATTCCTACAAATTTGCCACCTTGTTAAGTACATTAGATTTTTCACAAAACGTATGAATTAGCCACCTTGTAAAATATGTGTGAATTGCCATGATATTGGGTTGGTAGCCTCACCTTTAAGTACCATCATCCAACCATTGCCCGTTCCAGTTCAGGCCTCAAGTCTTATTAACGTAGGTAGACACCGTGGAGCACTTCCCGTCAAGCACAGGAGGATTTCTTGCTCTCTTTCTCATCAGTCTTGTACTGCACTTATCCTACTGTCCCGTAAAATGCCTCATCGTGTGTGTGAGACAGTGACTGTAGCTGTCAGGCCTGAGGGACAAGAGAGAGACAGAGGACAGATGAGAGCATTGCCTTTGAGAGCGCCTGCAGTATTTATGCTGCTGTGAGTCAGGCAGGGAGCGAGGGGAAATATGTATCGCCCACTCACTCACACACACATACACACACGGAGCTACTTTATTCTGTCCCACTCTGCATTGCCGTGGCAACGTCACATTGAGCCCTTTCCATCCCCTTTGACAGCACAATCTGTTTTCACCCACTCTCCTCTCATTTACTCTTTCTCTCATTTTCCTCTCTCTCTTTTGCTGTCTGTCAAAAATGGACATGTCTTTGTTATTCTGTGTCAATACAGCTGAGATCTGCATACATCTGGAGATGTGTGTATGTGTTTGATATAATAGTGTTATTGGTATGTGGTCTGTGAATTCAAACGCAGGTGGTTGGGGCAAGCAGAGGCAAACAGATGGATCCCTAACGCAGCTCTCTCGTTCTCCATCAGTAAACATGTAAATATACATTAGGAATTGCTTATGTCCACTCATTATGTGCTTCAGATGGCATTATCAGTGTGTGCAAACATTTTGCCCTGCTTCTGTGACCTCAGAATACACTTGGAGTGTAGATTCTGATTGGATGAGCTATGTTCGAGGCCATTATAACCCCATTATATGCACACCTGTGATCACACTCTCTTGTTACTGTGTGCTAAGGCGGTTGGCAACAGTAAACAGCCTACAAAAGTAGACTAACTATATTTCACTGTGGATTAATTACATTAATAGATGTAGTTGCTGAACATCGCTGCATTTGATCAGATTGCTTTGACACAGTTTTTAGAAGGATGCATTATACAGTATGTTGGTTTTTAGATGATGTTGTTTATTGTATCCGTTGATATGTAAATGTTCATGGTAATATCCCCTATTTTTACATGTAGATTGCCTTTGCTATCATCTAACGCTGACTTAGATAAGATTCTGTCACGTTAACCAACTTTCACCTAAACTTTGTGTTGGTCTCAAATCTGCAACAGGAACTAAACTACCATACTAAACTACCAACTTTGTGGATTCCTATGGAAAATGATTGGATTTTGCCTGTTAAATTTTGCAGCGCAATAGTAAATGATCTCATGTTTAATCTTTAAAGGGATAGCTTAACTAAAAATGAAAATCCTGTCATTAATTACTCACCCTCTAGTTCCAATGATCCACAGCTGTTTTATTATTATTATTATTATTATTATTATTATTATTAATCAGATTTTTGTTGTTGTTGTTGTTGTTGCTGCTTAGTGATAGTTGTTTATGAGTCCCTTGTTTGTCCTGAACAGTTAACTGCCCGCTGTTCTTGAGAAGAATCCTTCAGGTCCCACAAATTATTTGGTTTTTGTGTATTTAAACCCTTTCCAACAATGACTGTATGATTTTGAGATCCATCTTTTGACGCTAAGGACAACTGAGGGATATGCAACTATTATAGAAGGTTCAAATGCTCACTAATGCTCCAGAAGGAAAAACAATGCATTAAGGGCCTGGGGTATAACCCTTTGAACAGAATGAAGATGTGTACATTTTGCCTAAATATCGTGTTTTTTTTTTTTTTGTTTGTTTGTTTTGTTTTTTCATTTAGTACTGCCCTCCAGAAGCTACAGAAGATACTTACATGTTTCCCAGAAGACAAAATAAGTTAAATTTACCCTGATCTTCAAATTCAAAAAGTTTTCACCCCCCAGCTTTGGTTGCATTGTGTTTCCTTCTGAAGCATCAGCAAGTATCAGTATATATCGAATCAAAATGTTGGCTATCAGTCCATTTGATAAGTAATAATCGGTATCGGCATCAGCCAAAAAAAACACATATCGGTCGACCCCTATAAATAACAGTTTGCTAATTTATTCTATTTTAAAATTTAATTTATTCCTTTGATGGAAAAGCTGAATTTTAAGCAGCTATTGGTGAGTCTTCAAAATCAGATGGTCCTTCTGAAATCATTCTGATTTGGGTCTTTAGAGATATTTCTTCTTATCAGTGTTGGAAACATTCAGTGACATTTACTTACTAAATCAAGACTGGCTCGTGTAAAAGTGTGTATAAGTGTATTTATTTGTTAAATGCAGATATAGTCAATACACTGTACTGTAAAACGGTGGAGTGAAAGTGTTAAGTTTTTCTTTTGGTTGACTGGGGATCTGTTGTGGGTGGTACAGGTTGAAAAGCAATGTTTCCAACCTGTGTGTGTGTGTTTTTTTTTTTGTTTCTCTCTCTCTCTCTCTCTCTCTCTCTCTCTCTCTGTCTTTACTACGTTACTATGTATGTGTGTGCTGTAGAGTGTGTATTGGATGTGAAATGTGCCCTGTCAGTCTGTTCTGTACGTCACTGTATGATTTTTTTATTATTTTTCTTAAAGAGCCGAGTCTCTTTTGACATGTACGCACAGCACTGTTCATACATTAGCAGCAAATAAAAGGCAAAGTCAGCAACTGTGCACTTGATATTGGACACATACACACACTGTCCCGCTGTCTCTGATGTACGGCAATTTTGGTAATACATGGCTCAGTGTGGCCATACTCTTAAAGACACACTTAGCAGTGCAGGTCACTGTGCACTAGCTCATCTCTTTCTCTTCTTGCAGTTGTATATTTACTAGGGATGTGATGAGATCTCATGCCACGAGATCCTCGCAAAACATTTTGCAGTGTTTTCACTTAATCCTTAAAATATCCTTATAAAATATCCAGATCTCGGTTCAAACACTCACACGATCTTATTCCCGAATGACAACGATTTAGCTATGTCTATTAGGACTCTTATTAGGATTCTATTAGGATCGCGAGTGTCAGTGGAGCGTGAGAAGCACGTTTTGTCGCTGCCCATGTTAATGAATCAGAGGGTTGGGCTAAATGTGAACGCAGAAAGAGCAACACAAACAGTCTTTTCAACCAGATGTCAAATGAAGTTGAAAAGACACTGGGATAAAAGTTTATAGTATGGGTATAAACACTTATTGTCTACAGTCGCGATCAAAACGAAAGTATCTTAACTCTTGTATGTATAGTAATGCTTATCCTCTTCCACCAGGAAATGTGCCCATTTCACAAGTTCACGCTTGCATATAATTAGCCGGAGTATAGTAATGCATATTTGGCGTGCTGTCCGGGGAAGGGCTCCGAGCTCGGGAATGGCCCGAACCCAGAGAACCCCCCCTAGGTGTAGTGAGAACTTGGAGTGAGGAGATGGGGTGGTAGAAAGGCTGATAAACCATCAAATGGATAGAGGCAAGTCAGCTGTATTTAAATTTGTAGCGTTGATTAGCTGTGATAATTAGGCTAGGTATCTGACGCGCTCCTCCCGAACCTTGTTAATAAAACATCATTAAAAAAAAATTATTTCATTGAATCATTCATTCAGGAGATTTCATTAGTCAAACAAGTCTTAATAAAATGAGACACTGACTCCTTCATTGAATGTTTTTTTTTTAATTATTTTGTTTAAATGAATATATGTTTTTTTTTTTTTTAAAAGACTTAAGCAATGAACAATTTGTCAGAACCACTAATAAATTACGTTATTTTGTGTAGTTTTCTAATCTTTTTTTTCTCCAGAATCTTGAGAGAATCATGGTCTTCAATTTATTAAAAACAACTGGGATTCTCAATTTATCCAGAATCGTGAAGCTCTTGTTTAAATGTTGTTTATTACTGCATATAATTCATTAAAATGGAAGTGTAATTTCATAAAGTTCAAAATTTACCTACATTTTTTTTTTTTTGCATTTTGTCTTTTTTAGTTAAACAAAAGACTATTTTCCCTATATATTTCATCGAGGATTTCTTAAGAAAAGTTGAAAAATCTTGTCTTGTCTTGTTCTCGTGAACCCAGTCTCGTGGGATAAGTGCTTCGTCACACCCCTAATATTTACTGTATATATGCTGCATTTTGGCCTTGAACATAGTAGTTGCATTGCTGTCTATGCAGGGTCAGAAAGCTCTCGCATTTCATCAAAAATATCATAATTTGTGTCTCGAAGATAAACGAAGGCCTTACGGGTTTGGAATGACATGAGGTTCAAAGCAATGCATTATGTCTGAATGTTCTGGGGATACATATCCTGAAGTGAAAACACCTGATGCGAGAGCTCCTCTTTTGAACAATTAAAATGATTTTTCCCCTTTGGGTTATTATACAGTTGTGATGCTATTGCTGCAGCACATCCAGGTGTTGTTTTAAAGCCCTCCCATCCCTCCCTCTCTATCTTTCTCAGTATGCTACAGTACAGTGTGTTCCGTTTGCAGTAATTACCCCCGTGAGATTGCTCAGTGAGATCACACACCTCTCGTTAGACTGTCCTTCTTACTCGTTACCACTGAAGCGTGTGTGTTTGAGAAGCAAATGTATGTATGAGAGAAATGATGAGGCTGTGTTTATGTTGAATACAGTTGACACTGTTTCTGAATGCAAGCATGATGAGTGATACACACCGGTATGCAGTGTGAAGAGGTCATGCTCTCCGAGCGTCTGCCTGTTAGCTCTGTCTTTCTGTGTGAAGAAATGCAGTTCTTTATGCATTCAGTTAGTGAGCGCTGAAACTTTCCTAACTCTTTTCTTAATCTCACTCTCTTTAAGGCCACTGGACATGATTATGCATGATGATTCTGACTTTTTACCTTGCAAACAAAACACTTCACACCACAGTCACAGCTTTTAGGGGGAAAAAAAATAATAGTTCCACCTGTCACCTCTGGCCAGGCCTCTAATGCACAAACAAGGGAAGGCAAACAAAAAACTTTTTTAAAAATTCTGGTGTGTTTATGATTTTTAAACATTTTAAAGTCCATATGCTGACTAAGACTGCATTTATTTGACAAAAACACTAAAAATGGTAACATTGTGAAATATTGTTATAGTTTCTATTTTAACATTTTTTTTAAGTAATTTAGGGTCACATGATCTTTCAAAAATCATTGTAATATGCTCATTTGGAACTCAAAAACATTTGTCAATTTATTTAATATTTATAAACTGTTGTAATGTAAATAAGTTTACAGTATTTACATTATTTACAGTATGTATTTTACTGTCACATTTACTCAGTTTAATGTGTCCTTGCTGAATTAAATTAGTAATTTCATTAATAAAAAATCTAAGTGACGTTGTTCATCCTGAAATTAAATAACTAAAAAGGGTAATCATTCGAATTTGCTGATTTGGTGCTGAGGAAATTTTCTTCATATTGTCAGAGTTAAAAACAGTGATTTGTATTTTGTGGAAATCGTGATACATTTTCAAAATACATGTTCAAAAGAACAGCATTAAAATTTTGTGTCACTTTTGATCAATCTTTGCTCAATAAAAGCATTAATTTATTTCTTTAAACATGAATGGCAGTGTACATATTATAACCAAATACCAAATATAACAATAATTTGTAACTGTAACAGAGTTTTTAGTCGAGGTGCTTCTTATTTCAGTCAGCAATGAACCCAAACTGATCTGCAGCCTGTAGGCAATTTTAGATAACCAATCATAAAGCAATTTTGCATGTATTTGAGTTGTATTTGTGTTTTGCTGTTGTTAGATGTATTCATGGAAGCCTCAAGTGATTCAGTTTGTTTTTAGTCATGTGGTACTATACTGAATCTTGCCTAAGGAAACCATGATCTTAAGCTCCAGCATCCTTGAGAAGTCTTGCCAAACAGCCTGACAGACACAGTGCTTTTAGAGGAAATGTGCACTGAATATTTCAGTTTGAATATCAGAGAATCAGGCATTGGTTATAATACTCTTCATATGTTGATTACCTCTCATGCATTCATTACTCATCATTCTTTCTTTCTTTCAAAATGATACATTTTGAGAGAGTAGTGGACACCGTGCATTCAGGATTGTATTGAAATGTAAGCCACTGGCAATTTCTAGCCATTAATGTTGTTATAACACCATCAACCTACAACAAATGGTTATGAACGTGTGAATTTAATAATTTATTGTCTTGTCCTATAGAAAATATTACAGCAAATCAGTAACTGAGCTGTTTGAAATTTTTAAGACTGAATGCTACATGTTAAAAGGCAACCTTCCACAAACCCACACAAGGACACACACGTTCACAAAATTGTGTCTGCATTAGGGGTCGACCGATATGTGTTTTTCAGGGCCGATGCCGATTCAGATTTTTACAGTTCAAGTAGACTGATAACTACTATTTTGAACCAATATATATGTCTGGTGTAAAAATGAAAATTAATGTCAAAACTAAGAATAAAAAGGTCTCTGACAAAAACTTTCTTTAAATGTTTTTAAACTATTTTATCGGCAAATCGGTTTTGAAAATGAAAGATAACCGATAACCATGAAAATGGTTAATATTGGCACCGATAATCGGCTAGTCTTCATTGTATTTCCCTAGATTTCCCCATATTTCTACACTATAAAAACAATTTTTAAAAATAATACAAATATATGTATTTTTTCTGTAAAATACTGTTACATTTTTTTAAATTACTGTATAATTTTCAGTGAAAAGCAGTCAAATGACTTCTCAGAAATCCCTGCATGACACACCAAATGTGTCTTTAAGTAGATATTAATTAGCTTTACTTTTTTAACACATGTATATTTTTTGTTAGAAGTAATGTATTGTTTTTTTATAGTTATTTATTTCATGTTTATTGCATTTTAGCATCTTTTTTTTTGTTTTTCTGATTAGTATTTTGTCTTTATGTGTATAACCCTGTGCAGCTTTTTTGTATGGTGAACAATGATTCATCATGTGTCTTTCTATTGTACCGTCTGTATTATGGTGGTTATCAGTACATTTTATGGTAAAAAACAGATTCATTCAATTAATTCAAGCAGACTGTCACTTACTGAAATATAGGGTTATACAGTCAGTTAAAAAAAAATACACAGGCACCAATATGCCTTGCCATAATACCTGAAACACTGTCATATGTTAGTTTGTTTATTTGTAACCAGGGCCTAAAACTAATTTTTTGCCAAACCTGCCAAAAAAAAAAAAAAAAATTGGGCCGGTAAATTTTATCCCATCACCGGCCCAATTTTTATTTTATTTTTTTTACCAGCCATGAAACACTTTTTGCAAAAACAGGCAATCTTTACTACTACAATGACTAAACATATTTGCAATGTCTTTAATTTGTCCTGCTACTGATGTCTCTATTAAAGAAGAAGTCCACTTCCAGAACAACAATTCACAGATAATGTAGTCACCCCCTTGTCATCCAAGATGTTCATGTCTTTCTTTCTTCAGTCGTAAAGAAATGATGTTTTTTGAGGAAAACATTTTGGGATTTTTCTCCATATAATGGACTGATATGGTGCCCCGAGTTTGAACTTCCAAAATGGAGTTTAAATGCGGCTTCAAATGATCCCAAATGCAGCTGTAAACGATCCCAGCCTAGGACGAAGGGTCTTATCTAGCTAAACGATCGGTTATTTTCATAAAAATAATACAATTTATATACTTTTTAGTGTCAAATGCTCGTCTTGTCTTGCTCTCCCTGAACTCTGTATTCTGGCTCAAGACAGTTAGGGTATGTCATGCATGTTCACTTTGCAAAGACTGGGTTGGAACTTCTGCAGCAATGTAGGATGATATTGAAATGATTTTTGTTAAATGAAAATAACCGATCGTTTCGCTAGATTTGACCCTTCGTCCTCGGCTGGGATCGTTTACAACCGCATTTGGGATCATTTGAAGCCGCATTTAAACTGCAATTTGGAAGTTCAAACTTGGGGCACAGTCCATTATATGGACAAAAATCCTGAAATGTTTTCCTCAAAAAACACAATTTCTTTACGACTGAAGAAAGAAAGACATGACAAGGGGGTGAGTACATTATTTGTAAATTGTTGTTCTAGAAGTTGACTTTTCCTTTAAATGCATTTATCCTCAATTTGACCTATTAATTACAGCCATTCAGCATTACAGTATAAATGAATTATGTCTATTATTTCTTATTTTTAAGAAATATATTAAACAACTTTTAATTTAAGTGATTTTAAAACTATCTTCATATACACTATAAATTGCATATGCATAAACTATACAAATTAATCTTTATTCAAGCTACAAAAGTTAATCAGCGACTAGAGCAGTGGAGTGATTTCTCTTTTCCCTTTGTTCTTTGATTTACACCAATGACAGACTTCAGCAGGTTTCACTTTAAAAGCAGCACGGTCCGTTTTTTTCGGATATAACTCTTTATGGTCATTTAATACTTTATAACTCATTTAAGAATACGTTTATGAGGTAACTCGCCAAAACCAAGCATTTTATATATAAGTGTGTGTGTGTTTGTCCGTTGAAGCGCTACTGGTGAACGGTCTGAAGCGGCAACAGCCGAACGCGCAACCCTTCAAGCTATACTTCACTGCACCGTTTAGGCGGCGTAACCCCAGGTCGCCATATTCTCGGGTTGTGAAGACTAAAGAACGGAAAAATCATTCTTCCAACATGAAGCAGCAATATCTTCTCAGGTAAAAGTTATTAGAACTTTGTCTAGGGACAAGCTGGCCAACACACTGCTCCGACCTTATCAGCCCGTTTGTATTCCATTATTTGATTCGCTCTTGTCGCATATGACAGAACAAGCTAATCATGATGATCTTGTGTTTGGAAAATATTATTTTATTCGCTACGTCAGAAACAACAAATCTATTTAAAAACTGGCTGTTGTTTTCACTACATTACATTGTTATATTTCGTAAAAGTTTTACCCGCCATCTGGCGACTGACACTGTTACATCACCCCCCCCCCACGCTGATTTTCACTCGAATTTGGCGCTTGCCAGTTGTTAATTTAAGGCCGTTTGTAACAGTAAATTTCTGGAAGCCTTTCTATCACAGGATTTTTTTTTGCTCACAGTGCATGCATTTTATAAGTTTATAAGTATTTGATTATGCACAATGTAATTTATCAATATCCTTGTGAAAGTTGCAGCACTATTTAAAATATTCTTAGGTAGTATTTAGAGAAAAATAAAATTAGAAATTAGAAATAGAAATTATTGAAAACTTCATCAGTTACAATTCAGTGTTTGCAGACAGTGATGACCTTTTTTTGTGGGCACTATCGTTAGAGTTAAATTGAATTATAAAGTTCAAAATAGGAGATATAAACTTGCATTTGCAAGAAAAAATAGTCAGAATTGTGAGATAAAATCGGTAAATGTTATGTAAAAAGTCAAATAGTATTTCATGCTATAACTGTAGGGCTAATACAATATGTCCCCTATGAACTGCATATGTGAACATTATGTGGAGCTATTTTTTACATCAATTTTATGCTTTAAAAGTAGGGTAATCATAGCAGGTTTCATCCATAGTCTGTCTGTGTTTAGCTTTAAATGGGGTCTTTGATGACAGTATTCTATAAAAACGATTTGGATTCCGATTCTGACATTCAAAGGCACAACAGTCATTTTTTTCTCTTATTCCATGGCTTTTACCTGTTTCCCTCCACTTGTTTCCAGTGTTACCAGCTGCAAGTGACATAACTGTGACGTCTACTCCAAATTGGTCTATAATACCTCAATAAAAGCATTGTTTTATATATTATTCCATTTAATCTTTTTTACTGATATGAATGACCTTGAATAAAAAAGCCATATATATTCTAGAGGTACTTCAGCACTTTCATCTGCCACTTAGGATTTATGTCGTCATAAAAAACACAATGATGAACAAAGAGGCAGTTATGTAGAATTATGGGATGGGGGCACCAAAGCCATGCTGGTTTTAATGAAAAATAACACCTTGATTTGTCAGAAATGGCTTTTTAAAGCTTTGTCTTCTACAGTGGATGCCAGTATCTGAGAGTTTCTCTGTACTGGTTTCTAGTGAAAGTCAGATGTCCTCTGTCAGACAGCAGAGAGAAGGATTGTGTTTACAGAATCAATGACAGTAAAAAGAGGGAGTGAGAAGCAGAGATAAACAGAAATGGTCTCAGGGGAGAGATAAAGAAGTTATGCAAGGTCAAAAAACAGGTAATTTAAGAAGCTCCCAAGGCGATGTGTTGCTTGTCTTTAGAGGTCTCTCTCTTTCTGCGATCAAGCTTCATACATTTCCCAATACTTTTGTCTTCATTTCAGTGCAGTATTGTTACACACGTTTCCTCCTAGACACACTAATAGCCAATCTCATTTACCCCTTTCCAGCAAGGTTGCCATAGTGATTTGAAATAAATAAGTAAAACTGCTCAACAGTTTTCTCTAATGTATAGCATCTGTCATAATGCTGTGGGGAGTATAGTTGTTTTTTAGTGTTGGGAAAGAACTGATAGTGTTGCTCAGTGCTGACTGAAAGTGTCTAAGAAATAAATAATATAGAATTGGTAATTTAGGGTAATTTACCCAAAAATTAAAAAAATGTTGTCATGATTTACTTACTCTCATGTTGTTCCAAACCTATATGAGTTTCTTCTGCTAAACACAAAAGAAGATATTTTTGAAGAATGTTGGTAGCCATTGACCTCCATTGTATTTTTCCATACTACGAAATCAGTGGCTACCATCAACTGTTAGGTTACTCATATTCTTCAAAATATTTTCTTTTGTGTCCAACAGCTAAAAGAAATCCATACGGGTTTGGAAAAAGTGGAAGGTGAGTAAATGATAAATATAGTAAGAATAATAATAATAATAATAATAATAATAATAATAATATATATATATATATATATATATAATATTATAATTATTATTATTTTATTTTTAATGGCCCTACCATTGTAATTATACACAATAATTATACATAGTATTAGTATTAGTATAAAGAAGTATAGATTTAGTATAAATATGTTTAATTTAATTTAATTTAATTTAAAAATATTTTAACTGGCCCCACCACAGTAATTATACATAATATTATTAGTAGTATAAAGAAGTATAGATTTAGTATAAATATTTTTAATTTAATTTAATTTATTTTTTTTCACTGGTCCCACATAGTACATAGTACATAGTATTAGTGTTAGTATAAAGAAGCATAGATTAAGTATAAATATCTAATTTCATTTTATTTTATTAAATTATGTTTTATTAACATAATTTAATTTAAAAATGTAAAAGAAAATAACTGGCCCCACCACAGTAATTAAACATAATATTAGTATTAGTATAAAGAAGTATAGATTTAGTATACATTTTAATTTTTTTTTTTTTTTACATAGTATTAGTGTTAGTATTGGGGAAGCATAGATTAAGTACAAATATTTAATTAATTTAATAATAATTTAATTTAATTTAATTTTAAAAATATTTTTAACTGGCTCCACCACAGTAATTATGCACAATATTAGTATTAGTATAAAGAAGTATAGATTTAGTATACATATTTTAATTTTAATTTATTTAAATTTAATTAAAAATATATATTTTCACTGGCCCCACCACAGTAATTATACATAATATTATTATTAGTATAAAGAAGTATAGATTTCGTATAAATATTTTTAATTTAATTTAATTTAATTTAATTTTTTCCCCCAATTATTCTTTTTTATTGTTAGTAGGTAATCTTGTGTGTCATATGAGGACATCGAGACGTTTTACAACTAGCTTTTTCAGTGCTTAATGAGGCACCAGTAGTTTAAACATCTTAAGATGCGAGTCTGAGTGAAATGCTAATCTGTAGTGAGCCGAACTGAAGAAGAATGTTTCCCTTTGCTGTAAGATTGCATAGAAATGGACTCCAGTCACCACTTCATTTTTCATGGAGTTTAATGTTCATGCATGTCCTTAGGCACTGTGTTTGTGTGTGCATAAACAGGTTAGGTGTTCACAGAGTGCTGTTGAGTGAGTGTCTATCTGTCCTCCCACACGGGAGAGCTAAGAGAGATTCTGCCTGCCCTTCGGTCTTTTTCACCTCATTTTACATCACACTGGGGTCCAAATGTGGTCTTTCTCACACAGGCTGTATACACAATGGCAAAGAAACCAAGGCATTGATGTTTATATTTGTACTGTTGTAAAGTTCCCCTTCAGGAACTCGAGCTGCGTCCGAAAAACGCATTGGGTCGAGACGCAGCGTCTCGTTCCCTCGGGGAACCATGGTTACATACGTAACCTGGGACGTTCCCCTTCAGGAACTCGAGCTGCGTCTCGACCCAATGCGTTTTTCGGACGCAGCGTCTCGTTCCCTCGGGGAACCATGGTTACATACGTAACCTGGGACGTTTTTTTATAGTGGCAAAACTGTAGCAAATACAATCCATTCCTCTAGTGGGCAGTATAGAGCGTTTATGCATAATCACAATATTCACTTCTCATAAATGTTTTATTAAATCATAAACACCCTACATGAACGTATGACAATATGTTAACAGGATTGGAAACAATCAGTGGCGTTTGAAAACATTTTCACCCAACGCTAACTGTTTGTATTAAAATTAGATTTTGCCCTGCACATTATAAGATCATTATGATCAATGTTAGCCACGATCATCTGCTCTTTATGCAGTTAGTAATTGGATACACAGTATACCCAATGATCCCTGTTGATTTGGGAATGATGGAAAAATCAATAGTGCCTCAGCCTTTGGGATTACACCAGGAGTTTTTAATTATTCAAGCTTCAAAATATACTCCGTAATCTCATTAGTTTAGTCAAGCAGTGAGGTATGGGTGTCTGGAAATAAATAGGCTTTTCAGTCACCAGGGACACAGACGACATCCAGGGTTATGTAAGGGTGTCCCTCTAAGGGTTATTTGAAATGCCGGTGCTAGTGGAATTGCCTTACAGTACAACGTCATATACACATATAAAAAGATGTCATTGTATTGGATTGATCAAGTAGCAGTGTTAAAAAATAACTGCTGTCATTTACTCTAATATAACCTTTCATTTAATGCATCAAACTTGATATACTGAATGGGTGATATATGAGTGCTTGGCTTCTACATTCACTTTCCGTAAATGCACAAGAAAAAGGGCAGGTTATCCCTGGCCTTGTTGTCAATTTAGACTTATGTCACATTCACATTCGGTTAGCTGTTATGTCTCCGTGCAAGGCCCTGGCCTGACTACATGGCTGTAACAACCTTGAGAAAGAAATTGCCTGGGATTCCTCATCCGTTCCTAAAAATGAGATCGAGGGGACCACAGCCAAGGATGCTGAAAAAAGAAATAGGCATTTGTGTGTTTTAAGTATCCACAGTCAGTGATTTATCATGCAAATACATTGCTCTAAGTAAAAGTATTTGGACAATTATGCCACACTTTTGTATGAATGTTAATCATTGATCATTATTGATTGATTGATTGAATGATTGATTGATTTTTAACACAGGAAAATCATTTTAACTATGCAAAATACAGTGGAAATACAATACCATTGTATTTGTAATTAAACAGTATTTAAACAGAATAATATTGTGAAATCTTATTACAATTTAAAATAACTAGTTAATATTTTAACATATGTTGAAATTTATTGTTATTCCTGTGATAGGAAAGCTGAATTTTCAGCAGCTTTTACACCAGTTTTCAGTGTCAGATGATCCCTCAGAAATCATTGTAATATACTGATTTTGTGCTCAAGAAAATATTCATATTATTATCAATACTGACAACAGTTAATATTTTTGTGGAAATGTCTTTTTTTCAGGATTCTTTGAATGGAAATGTAAAAACTGTATTCAAAATGGATTTTTTGTAATAATGTAAAAAACTTTCTTGTCACTCCTAATCAGTATAACGCATCTTTGCAGGGGAAAAATAAATAAATAAATAAATAAAGCTGCAAGCAGTGTTGATAGGGCCCTCGCACCCGGGCTCACCACCACCCATTGGCTTTAGGAAAACAGTGAATGGTGAGCAATATGCAAGTGCTAAACACAAGAGGAATATCTCAAAGTCATTTATTTGTACCAAACTTCCTGCTGGTGGCGCTCTGACTATAACTGGATATTGGCATGTAGATGTCTTCAAGCAAGACTATGATCAAACATGTGAAGTTTGGTGCAGATTGAACATAGTATGTTTGAATTAGTGTAAAACATGACGTGGTGCTATGATTATAACTAAACATTGGCCTTTAGATGTGTTTAGGCTTTTAGAGTAGACTGACCAAATATAATGTGGATGTCATTAAATCTCTATGAGGAGTTATGCTGCGTTCACGCCATATCGTAATTACCATAATTTCGAGATGACAACATGTGACGTTCTACTCGGAGCTGTTCACGTCCTCAGACTCAGAATTATGTTTTTTTTTATGGCAACACTATCAATGCCTAAACAGAGCCTACGTTGGTCAGGTGGTACAGCGGTCATGTGGTACAAGTCGTAGCCAGGGGCGTTTCTAGGATTTTAAAACATCCGGGGCTGATGTCAAAACATCAGGGGCTAGTGGTGTTGGGTGGGAGCTCACACCATACTCACATACGATTTTGTTAGACACAGGTGGTTGAACCTGGATGGGGTCTGGGGGCATTAAACTGGGGGTTAAAGACCTTGTCACACTATGAACAATAGTAAATAGTAATCACTGCAAATAGCAAACATATCAAAGTATTATAACCAAATTTTACAAAAATATGTTAGACATAAAATAATACATTTGAAGATGTATTTATAACTGTAGCAAATATATAGTTGCATGCAAAAATAGGGCCCTATTTTTTTCCCCCAAATTTCGTTATTTATTTATTTATTTTTTTTAAATTCCGTTTTCTGTTTTCATTTTTCTGGACTTCTTTTTAATGGTTAAATTTAATTTTATTAATCAAAATGTAATTAATCATGTGTAATTAATTTAAACCATGAATCTTATACAATTTACCGTCAATTTATCAAAAGTTAAGAAAAATTACATGTTTAGGACCCCATGAAATGTTTTATTTTTTCTCACCTTACGTTTTATTGTTACCAAATTGTTTTAGCATGTCTGTTTATTTGAATGCATAAAAACAACTTTTATTTATTTTTACAATAGCCTTGGAATTCTGTGTTGTGTATTTTTCTGGTTTTCAAATGAAGGTATAAAATATTAAATAAATTGATATTCTAATAAAAATGATATTTTATTTTTGGCAAATAAAGGGGATTTACTATTTTTAAAACATGGAAAAAATATTATGTGGAAAAAATTGTATAAATATTAATTAATTAATTAATAGCAGTAGTAGTAGGCACGTACATTATACTGAATGGTTAATAAAGTTAAACCTAACTTTTACTTTGACGGGTTGCCGTGAATACCTTTAAATTTGTGTGTGTATATTTGACACTTGTTTTACTCAAATGAAAAAACTCTCAGAGCAGTTCTGGAAATGTTGTTGTTAATGTATTTATGTCCTCATTTAGTGAAACGGCAGACGCTGCAATCACTGCGAGCGTCACACGCGCATCAGTATTACAAGTAAAGAAACCGCGTGTCCGCCCCGTTCATTCATAAAAAGACACGCAGAACATGCAGGATTCATATTTAAATAGTCTTTTGCGGCATAATATTTACATATACTAGTCCACATCACGACTTGATGTAAGTCTAATGACCAACTTTTGATTAATTCATTCAAACTTCCGTGGAAATCATAGGGCCATACAAAAAAAAAAAAAAATTCGGGGCTGAAGTAAAAACATTCGGGGCTCCAGCCCTGAATGATTAGCCCTAGTGATGCCCCTGGTCGTAGCTCTCAGAAGACTCCCAGTTCACAAGTTGTAATTACGAGTTCTACGAGGACGCAAACGCTTTTTACAAGTTGGAATCTCGTAATTACGGGAATTCCGATATGGTGTGAACGCACCTTAAGTTAGAACATAAAACATACCACTTCCTGTTGTCAGCAGGTGGTGCTATGACTAGCTGAATATGTGCATGGGCATGTGTTCAGGACAGGACTCTTATGAAACGTGAAGTTTGCGGCAGATCGGACATTGTATGCCTGAATTATAACAACTTCCTTTTACGTGGTGAAACATCAAACTTTGTCAGGCCACCACGGACACACCCTTTAACGAAAACTCAAGATCTTCGCAATTTAGCGTTACAAAGGGATTTTATTTACACTGACCAAATTTGGTTATGACCTGTTTAAATCTCTAGGAAAAGTTCATTTAAATACAATGCCTGAAATTTGCTAAGAAAATTCAAAATAACAGACTTCCTGTTGGGTTTCGAACTTTGTACCGGGGACTTTTTTGTAGGTATTGGTGTGTTACATGTGTCTACCGAATTTCGTACATGTATGTGAAACATAGCTCGAGGGACACTTCGTTTAATGTGAATAGGTGTGCCACAGCCCCTTCTGAAACCAATATCAGATGTAAATTTTACTGCTTTTGGTGTGTGTGTAATGCTTCATGAGATTTCGAGCATGTTTAGGCCCTCAAAATTGCGATTCATTTTGGAGAAGAAGAAGAAACTGAGCAATTCAGATAGGGTCCTCACACCATCGGTGCTTGGGCCCTAAAAAACTATTAATATATTTAAAAAAAAAATGGTACTGACTCCAAACTTTTGAAATTTTGTCATACTTTTCATTTAGTTTATCTGGTTACACTTTACAATAAGGTGTAATTTTTTAACATTGGTTAATGTATTAACTAACATGCATGAACAATAAACAATACATTTCTTATACTTTTTATTAATCAGTATATTAATTAGTATTATTGTTTGTTTGTTAGTTCACAATGCATTAACTAATGTTAACAAACACAGCTTGTGATTTTAATAATGCATTAGTAATGCTGAAATTAACTAAGATTAATAACTGTTAATAAATAATTAAGTATTATTCATTCTTAGCTCATGTTAACTAATTTAGCTAACTAATGTTAACTAATGAACCTTATTTTTAAAACTGAGACAACAAATATTTTTGTTATTTTATTCTAAAAACTTTTAAAATAAATTCCACTTAAAACAACATTTTTTTTTTAGTTTGGTTACAAAATACTTCTTGGAGCCACTGTATATTTGCCGAAGTATAAACATTATAGGCTCAAAAAAGCTCCATGGCAAATAAATGGCTTTTCCTGTGGGAAAATTTCCGTAAGCTTGCCTTCTTTTAATTTCTTCTACGTCTTTCCCATAGGTCAATTTTTGAACATGCATTTTCGGCCAATCAGAACTCAAGCTTTAGTTTTTATTCTCTAGTGAAAAATGTCTTTTCTCCTGCTACATTAGCAGAGAAGTCAAACACGTCAGTGCTGTGGGGTCAGGGAGAGGATAGAGGGATCGCATCATGCATCTCTGATGCAGTAACTCAAGGCCACCTCTATTGCTTGCATGGTAATTATCATCATTGTCATACAGTTACTGATGCAAATCAAACAGTATTGTAGAACGTCTTTCAGCGGTTAGTAGAAAATCACCACCCCCACACCACACACCTGGACTCTCAGTTACTGATTGAGTATTTATGCCTTTAAATGGTCTGTGCAGTACAGCACCCTGTCAGGAGAGTTGCTAGTATGTTTTGAATACAGTGGTCCACTGCATGAGTGATTAATGTCCTGCTATTACCACGTATCACATGCAAAATCATTGGAGCTGCCCAATGATACCAGCCAATGCTCATATGTGAGTGCCAAAATGGTTCAAAAAGGTGTTGTGTGGCCCAAAGAACGATCCAGAAAAAAACTGGGACACAGTTGAGGTCGTTGGCCTGTGCAGTAATTGTTCTGTGATTCGTGGGGGCGGCAAAAATTGGATCTGAGAAATTAGATGCGCTGTGATGGCACTCGTTCACATGTTAATCGCAATAAGTTTTTAGCAGTTAACACACTTGATCCTGAGGAAGAATAAGAGGGCGAGAAACCGAGAGACAGTTTGAAGCTTAGCTGACTATTAGAGAGCAATAAAACAGATGTAACTGCTGCTACTATGAAAAAAAATGAGCCTTTTGTGGAAATGTTTTAATGGAAACTTATTCTACTCACTGTGGTTTCCATAGACACAGCTGGGTACTGTGTTTTGAGGTATATCTCATAGCGCTTCCTGGTTAATGAGGAAATTTGGGTGAATGGTAAGAGTCATAAAATTTTCACTGCTCCATTGATCAATATTGATTCAAGACCCACAGTTAAAGTGCAGAGATTTAAGGGCAAGCATGTGAAACTGACACTGCGCTGAGTGTGAGTGTGATCTCACATCGATCAGTAAAATACTGTTTCTGGTGATAAGAGGTGGATAAGGACTGAAGATTGTGGTTGAGGAGTTGTTGGTGGGTGGTACTTCGACTGGTAAAGGCACCCTTTTTATATTGTCAGGATGCAAACAAGCTCAGTAGTAACATTCAAATTTACAAGGGAAACATTGTCCCCAAAGAACTTTAGGTAATGCTAAGAATACTGTACAGGCACTGGGGAGTCATATATTAGAGCGATTCTGGATCGGGAGCTTCAATTAGCACTCAAGCACTCAAGTAGAGGTCAATTGATTTGTAATGGATTTAAATGAGGTCAGAATAGTGTCAACCGACTCAAAGTAGCTAATATACTAGATTTAATAACAGAGACTGCCGTGTCTCCTTTCATTTGTCTCAAATTTGTATGTAGGCTGTTTGTTTGATTATGAAAGTGTGTGATGTGCTGAAAATACCCTCTTTACACAGATATCCATAAAGCACCAATTAAATTAGATTCTGAAGCCATAAATTTACAGTTTTAAGGTTAGTCACATTGAGAAATATTGTGGTTCTACTTTATTTTACAGTATGTGCGCTTAACTGTACTTACAGTGTACTTAAGAAAGTACTGGATAATATAAGGTAACTACATGGATTAGGATTAGGTTTATTGGTAAATTCAGGGTTAATACCTAGTTATTACCCAGTTACTGTGTTGTAATTACTATAACAAGTACATAGTATGTACATGCAGAACAGGACTGGAATATAAAGTGCTACCAACATTGTTAAGATTTAGTATAACTCTACAATAACATTTATACTCATTCCTTGCATAATAGAAATCGTTATATTTTATAATAAGAATTGTTATGTTATAATTATATATATTAATGATACTAAATTATAATATATTCTAATTATTATTTGGTTAAAAAAGTCTGCAACTGTTAAAAAGTATGTTATATACAAATATGAATGTGTGTAGTATCAACCTGATCTCAGCAATTTGTACATATATTACAAGATGACTAATTAACGATTTTTCAAAAATCATGCGAATTCTTCTGATCTCATGACGAAAACGTACCTGTGGGAACGCAAAATATGTACCAATAAGCAATTTTTCACATTCGCTTTTGTTCATGCTATCGGGTAGGTTTAGGTGTAGTGCAGATGGTGCAGATGTTATTTTAAAACATCACTGAGCATTAGAGTTATAGCGTCACCCAACAAAAAATTTAAAGTCAGAACTGCGGTGATGCGTGCAAAACCAGCGTCAGATAAAACATACCATGTGTATGTTAATCTGCTCCAGAGAAAAAAAAAAAACGAACAGTCTTTTAGCGCCACTTAGTGGACATTTCACATTAAATATGTTACGAAACGTACATGGCGGCATGTATTTTGCATCTTGTGAAAAAGACTAAAAAGCATGCAAATTCTTCTGCCTGATCTCATGATGAAGACGTACCTGTGGAGTCCTGTGAAAAACATGAGTCACGATGAAAGAGCTAAAAGATGAGAGATCAAAAAACAAGTTAAAACGACATGCTTGCGATTGTATTTTTATATCACATTCGCTTTTGTTCATACTATCAGGTAGGTTTAGGTATAGTGCAGATGGTAGAGTTATAGCGTCACTAAATGGACATTTCAAGTCAGAATTACAAAACCATCATCACATAAAACGTACCATATGCACGTTCAACTGTTCTGGGGGAAAAAACAAACACTCTTTTTAGCACCACTCAGTGGATATTTCACACTGAATATGTCACAATGTACAGTACATTGCGGTACGTATTTCACATCTTGCGAAAAAGTTCCCACGGGTACATTTACGTTGTGATATCAGGTTGGAATTCTTACTGAGGTTGAGGTCTCACTTAGTGAGGTAGTATGAATTCGCACAATTTTTGAAAAATCACATGTATTTTACAAGGTTGGAATTCATAAGTAAACCTTACTCTTACAAAACTGTACAAGTGATGTCGTACAAATTTGTACAAATTAGCTGATATGTACGAAAATATGTACGAATTGGTCATGAGACTGTATTGGTAGTACAATTGCAATCCAAATTTAATACATCTAGTAGCTCCTTTCACACAGTAATACTAGGAAATTTCAGTCAAATTACCGTAACGACTTTACCGGTAAATACAAAAATGCGCTGTTGTTCCATATTTTTTGTGTATTCTGGCTGAGAGACAGAGTAAATGCATCATTGCATCAACTGCATCAGAATATTATGATTGGCCCAGAGTAGACGTCTTTTGTCAGCACATTCTGAATTCGTACATGCTCATACCGGTGAACTCGTTCTGCGTTCACACAGAGCACATTACCGGTAATTTACTGGTAATGTTACAACTTCTCAACAAATTTAAAAATGAAATTACTGGGATTTTTGAAAAGGTCCTGTTTACACATGATCTCTTAACAGTAATTTACCAGTAATTTACCAGAAAACACTGTATGTGTGAAAGGGGCTATTGTCATGTGACCTTTAATATTAGTCGTACCATTTTCCCGCCATTTACAGTCAATCAGATGCGCACTTTTCTCAGTGGAAGTAGAAAGTCTTCCATGTATTGTCCCCAAACTATTCTAGTATTTTGCGAAAGCTATTTTTGCTGCTATATTGAGGATTATGAATTCGGATACACTACTTATTTCATATACTATGTAATAAATATACGTGAATATATGGAATAATTGATACCTACTTAAGTTTTCTAATGTGCAGTTGGTCGAATAAATAGATAACTCCGCCTTAAACTGACACTATTGGTTGAGTCAGTGTTGCTTGTTGGGATATTCAAATAAACAGACCAATGTTTTGATAGCGCCACAATGGTACACTTTGTGATGAAATCAACCAACAAACATCTTGCAGTTGTTTTTGCATATTTAGCTATGATACGAGAAAGTATTTTAACCTGAAATTACACACTTCACCTTCAAAGGGCTTGAATATGTTCTGATATCCTTCAAAATATCTTTTAACAGCTTTCAATTTAGCATTTGTTGGTTTTAGGCTTAGCACCGAAAGAGTGTTGAGCGCATGTGTGCACAGGTGCACAAAACATCGCGCTTGGTCCGTGTCACAGACGTTACGCTCCACAGCAGTGGAGCAAGAGCGCGATATGCTGGAAAAGAAAGAGAGCGAGGCAGATAAAGGGAGTGAGAGAGTGCTTTAAACAGACGTGGACGGCTGCCTACTGCTCATTCCCCCAGAGCTGAAGCGCAGATGAAGCATCACTGCTGAGCTCACCAAAAAAACAGATCTAAAGAGAAAAGAGGAGAAAAGAGTAAACAGAGAAAGAAAAAGCAGGACAGATGTTCATTAGAAGCTCAAATTATTATCAGCTGGAGAAAGTGTTTTGAATGTGTGTGAGTGAGAGAGTGTAAGAAAAGAGGAAGACCTCCGAAGAGAGGAGAGAAGTGTCAGCAGAGCTGTGGATTTATGCTGTCCAGTCTTGACATCCCTCCCTCCTTTCCTCCTCCTCTCCTCCCCCCTTCAGCAGGCGGGCTTTTTGTGGCTGACCATGCGAGGATCCTCTCAGTGCTGCGGGAATCTCCTCTCCTCCTCCGGATAGTTCTGCAGCTCTCGTTCTGTGGCTCATTGACCCCGACGCAGCTTTGACAGTTGTCTTTGTCACGAGGGAACGTCTTGGACAAGGAGCAACGCAACTTTTGGACTGTGTAGACGTCTCCTTTTTCCTTGTGCTCAATAATTGATGCAGTTGCTCTGCTGCTGCTTTGACCGTATCCACAGGACGGGATCAGGGAGGAAGGTCGGGACTGTGACCCCCGCATGATCCCTCAGTGTGTCCACTCTGTATTGTAGACTGCATCTTCTTCGTTCTCCTCATCCAGCATGCAGGTCTCAATCGCTTGCACGGACCACAATCTGAAGGGTCGGAATGGGGACCACGGAAAAACAAATGCCACCAGCCCCAATGTGGTGAACGCGGCACGGGCAAAGTTCCGCACGGTCGCCATCATCGCCCGGAGCTTTGGCTCTTTTACCCCACGCCACCACATCTCCCTCAAAGAATCCACCGGCAAGCTCACCGGCATGAAGTACCGGTATGTCTCTCTCTCTCCCTCCTTCATTCCGACCACTTTCCTTCATTTCCATTTCTTCCTTTCATGGATTCCTTCACCTGTGGCTCTTTCTCTTGCTGGAATGGTTTGGATCCTCTCAAAATCTTCTGAGATCAGTTTTACGAAGATCAGTAGTTGTTTGAAAGTTTGACATGATGTTTAGCTTAAATTGTGGTGGTCCAGGTGATTTATCTGTCACTGTCCATTACTTAAAGGATGTTACTGTTCTTCATAGTAGTGAAGAGTGTTTCATCGGTGTGATGTATGAGTTTGACCCAGTCTTGATCTCCAAGCTCTGTTCGTTGTTAGCTGAGCTCGCTCTGTTAGCTTTGACTGTCTCGGGACAAACCATAATTGTTTGCTGTTCCATATTTACACTCTAGGAAGCACAGTTCTTAGATTGATGCCTCATTACGTGTGGAGAATATCCAAGTTTGTTGATTCTTTGGAGTGTTTCCCCTCTCCCTCTTCTAGTAGAGCATAATTGCGGGTGTTTTTTCTTTGATTATCCTTGATCATTTTCAGCGTGTGTTGTTGCTTGATTTGATGTAATATTTTCAGTGATTTCAGGGAATTTTCTACCTACTCTGCTGCACATGTTCTGTTCCTGGTGGGATGTGCTCTGCCTGTGTGCGTATGTGCGCAGGTGCCAGTGGTTTCTGAGCCTAATTGGAGAATAAATGTTTCTAAATGCAAATGTTGTGTGGAGCACATTAGTGTCTTTCACGTGATGTCCTGAATCAGCACATCGCACACAGAACCTGACTGGTTCACAGTAAGTGGTTCACCTACTGGTTATAGTCACATTAAGCTTTACGTTTACCAGAGTACTTCATCGTTACCCCACAATAATAATGGCTTCTAGAGTTCAAGGGATTTTGTTTTTTTAATAATAAACAAATAATAATAAAAAAAATCTACTACTTTATGGTTCCTGCAAGATAGCAAACACTGCAGCTTTTATGTCTGGTCTTAATGTACGGAGTCAAGAGTTTGGTTTGTGTTGTTTCGATCTATTGGTCAATCTGTATGCTACACTTTACACTCAAAAATGTACAAAAATTTTACTTCTAGGTTTAATTGTACCATCTTGTCACTGGGGCACCTTATTTGCCCCAAACGGTCATAGTAGTACATTAATGGATACATATCACTGCTGTAGAGTTCTAATATGTAGATATGGTACAAAGTTGTCTCTTTATGAGTACTGTTTCTGTGACAATCTGTTATAGCTAGGGGTTGACCGATTATTAGCGTGGCCGATGATCTGTGTGATATTTGGCATTTTTATGGTTATCAGTGATTTTCAAAACCGATTTGCCAATAAAATAATTTAAAAACATTAAAAGAGAGTTTTTGTCAGAGCTCTTGTTATTCTTAATTTTGACATTAAATTTAATTTTATCAGCAACGGTCTACTCGATTTGTAATAAATGTAACCCAGGCTTATGAAAATATGTGCCTCTATATATATTTCTGCAACATCATAATTACATACCTTAATGCACGTTTCTCTGCATTTTCAAAGTGAACTGTCCAGAAAGTGGCGCTACAACACACGTTCAATACGTTTACTGTACATTAGTACAAGCACGTTTTGCTGTGTTTTTATTACGCTGCTTGAGGTACTTATTGCAGTTGTTCCAAATTCAAAAATCTGGGCAGTATCGCTGAAGTTTAATGCTGTATCATGCTGGAAATATTCCCCACACCAAACTCAACCCTACACTGTAAAATTAGACTGTGAATTTAACTATAAAAAACTGTAAAAATGCTACAGGAAAAACCTGCTAAATGGTTAATGGTAAAATATCGTAACATTTACAGTGAATAACAGTAAACTGACATTCTCAGAATATTATATTTTAAATATAATATATTGTATTTTTTTAAAAATGTTATGTTTTTATTTTGCAATAACTCTTTCTTAGTCTTTTTCTTAGCAGTTTTGTACATTAGGGTTGTATGTTACATCTAATGTTGTTAAATTAATGTTTACTGTATTTATCAATGTGTGTTACCATGATGGTGTTTAGTGTTTGTGTGAATAAAACTGTGCACCTTCTATATATGTTAATATTTAAAAGCTATTTGTGATGAGCTTTGGTTCATCATGTGACTTTTTCATCACCACCTGCTTTTGGTGGTTATCAGTGTATTACAAAGGTACAAAACAGATTTCAGTACTTCAATAGGCTGGTGCATTAATATTATATCAGTTAATGAAATTACGGTATTTACCTGTAAATTTAAGTGAAAACCTTAAAACATAAAACATTGCTACCGTATTTTTTACGGTACAATTCTGGCAACCACAGCTGCCGATTTTTTTATTTTACAGTGTAAACCTACCTGATGCAAAAGTGATTTGTTAATTTGTTGATACAGCCGTGCTATTTTAACTTTCTTATGCGGATATGAGGAGTTTTGTCGAACCATAGTCTCCAAGGTTTGTACCGAAGCTTTTCATAACTAAAGTGCAACACCATATTGTGTGATCTAATGAGTAAACCTACTGAATTAGAAAACTCATGCATATAAAGCTGTATATGTGACAACAACATTGAAAAGTACCAGTTTTAAAATCGTGCAGAATGTTAAAATTAAGTCATAACATAATATTCTGCAAGTAATTGTGTGAAAATTAGGATTTATTAATTAAAACTTTGTGTGTAAACCATACTTTGTGTGAAAAGGAATAAAAGTTTAAAACCATTCCAACTTCAAAATGATTTGTGATTCATACATATAGGTACATTTTTTTCAGTTTTGCATAAATGTATATAGAGGCACAAATTTCCAATGAGCCTATGTTAAATAATCGGTATAATCGGCCCTGAAAAACACATATCAGTTGACCCCTAGTTATATATACAGTTACAATATTTGTACTTTTTTTTTTTCGGACAGTGTATTTATATTTACAGTTCAGAGTTCACCAAATGTAAACTTTTTTTTTATGCAGATGAGTGAAAGTGAATGGAGATTTCTAAATGAAGCAGGATATACAAAGAAAAAAAATATAGGGGGTTGACTTGATTTTTTCCATTGGGAATTGATTAGAATGTGAGAAGTGATGGGAGGTTGAACGAGATGGGGTTTATGAGAGGAGATTGGATGGGAGGAGTTGACAAATTGGACTTCTGGCAAGTTATTACATTTTGATGAAAGAATTATAAAGAAAAGCATTTGTCTTTGATAAACCTGCACAATAAGATCAGGAAGTTGTATTAGGAAAGAAGAAAGAATCAGTTTTGATTTGAATTTTTATAGAATTTCCTTGTACATTGTATTTATCTTATTATATTAGTCTGAGATGACATCCTATTTCTAGAAATAAATTTAAACAGCCATTGAACAGCTAAACAGACTTTATCATACTGTACAATGTACTGTTGAACAAGTGCATGTATGTCTGTGGTGTGTTTGGTGTTGTGTATCTGAGGCTATAATGTCTTCTCTTTTGTTTCCTTTCCTTATCCTCTACAGTAGCTCCCGTGGGATTTCTGACCTCAGACCATCCCTGTCATTTCTAGAGATGGATATTTTGCTCATTTTGTCTGCTTGAGTACTCAACAGATAAATTAACTAAACACTTTGGCGGTGGTAGGTGTATCTGTGCCATTATTTAAAGGGGTCATCGGATGCTAAGTTCACTTTTACATGCTGTTTGAACATTAATGTGTGTTGGCAGTGTATGTACAAATCTACCCTGTAATAGTAAAAATCCATGCAGTGGTTTTTAATTAATCTGTAAAAATAATATCCCCTCTTTCAAATCGAGCCATTCTCAGATGCCTGTCGTTGTTGCATCACACCCACAGAGGCCGCTCCCACGATAGTTGATTGACATGAGCGTCTTACCTCAGATCAGTTGTAACAGTCCAACCTCCATGTTTTGATGCCGGGATGTAAGTTAGACAAGAATTGCGCGATTGAGGTGTTGTGTTGCTGGATGTAATAATGAACCATAGTGGTCGTCATTTACTCCCGACATCTGAGCTGCTGAAGATGCAGTGGATTACGTTTGTTTGTGAAGGGAATGCGCCTCCCGATCTACATATATATTTGTCTATGTTCACGCGAATCATTCGTGATCCAGCTTCACTTACAGCAGAAGTGAGAGTATAAGGATTTTTTTTATGAATCTTTGTGATCACCTTTTCTAATAATGTGCTAGTTAGCAAGTTTAGCGGCTAAATGCGGCTAAAGTAAACAGGTTCGTCAATCCACAGACAACGAGAAGAGAGGGGCGGGGCGAGCAAAGCTCATTTGCATTTAAAGCCGCCTTGACCAGAATGGGATGATTTCAGAATGAGCTGATTTTGGCAAGGTAAAAAGGGTGTTGTTTTACACTACCATTGAGAATTTTTAACCTAAGTTTATTATAGACTTTTCATTAAGACCCTAAAGAATCATATCAACTTGTGGAAAATGGGCATCCGATGACCCCTTTAAAGTCTTTTCCTCACAGAACATCATGGTGTTTGTAAGGGTGTCAAACCAAGTTTTTAAAATGTGGTGGATCAAAAATAGTTCTTTTAAAAAGAAATACCTTTGTACACCACTGTGTTCTGTTCCATTTGTGTGTGTGGCATGTAGCTGTTTGAAAGGAAGAATGTCCTGTGTGTCGCCCTCTAATCCTGTCCAGACAGAGTACTGGGTTGTTCCTCCTTTAGACTGGAAGTCACCGTGTATGGTGTTGACACGAACTTCTGGCTGATGAATCGGACCACAGGTACCGATCAAAAATAACACTAATTAATCACAAGCTGTTGTTGTTGCTACTTAATTTTATTTAGTGTATATTTTAGTGTAATATTTTGAAGTTGAAAAACATTGGCTGTCACTTCCAAGTACTTAAGTTTAGATGGACAGCAGTGTTGAACATATAAATATAAATTTTAAATATAAATATACATTTTTGTTTCCCAGATTCAGTGTTTCTCTTCATATCTACTACACAGAGCACTAGCATATAAACGCTTCTCTCTCTCCTTCCCAACCTCTCTGTCTTCCCTGTGTGTGTTGATAGTGATCTCTGTGTCGTTGACAGCCCGTCAGGACAGCATTAAAAGTGCAGGAGAGCGTACTGATGCAACATACAGTGTATGAGTGAGCAGCAGATAGAGGAGGATTGGGTTTCTAGAAGTTACACTTATAGCTCTGCATGTCTATCATGACTTCATTGTACAAGCTTGACGGGGAGCTGCTCGGAAGGAAGCTTTCTATTACTGCTCTCATTACATACACTCATACGTGCTCACTCATGGTAAACATCGGAGGCCAGTAGGCTTCATTGTGTCTTTATGTTTAGTGCTGCAATAGAAACCCTGGAGACCCATTAGATGAGGTCATTTTTTTTCCTCCTCACAGCAGCTCCTTTCATCCGCTCATCACTAATCTCGTATATGAACTGCTGACTAAAAATACTGGATTAACATCTACAGCTGACACTTGAGTCAAAGCCTTTCTATAATACCTCAGTAAAGTTGGAAACCAGCTCCAAACCAAGTCCAGCTTGGTCGAACAGGATCAGTGGTGGCCAATATGAAATTGTAAATGAAGAATGAGAGAAAGTGGCCAATCGTGACCAATAATCCTTTGGAAACCACTTACAAGTCACAGAGGTTTAATAGGTTTCGAGGCAACAATAGTGCCTTTGAAATGGATCCTGTAATGTAGCGTGAATAGAGAACAGGCAAACAGAGATTGAACCATTCTGTATTTGAATTGGCCCTGCGGAAACAAAGACGTAGGAGTCGTAAATAAAAAATAAAAAAAACAAATGATTCTTTTGGTGTGAATATCCCATTTGTCATGGCTGACCTTTACAGGGATTTGTAGGGAAGGAATGAAGGGCCTCTCTGTGAAGATCTCAAAGCAGGAGATCAGACTGAAAGGTCACAGTGAAAAGACTCACCCAAAAGTTTCATTAAATCTCTGGATGAGAATGAAGTCTGTAGCATGTAAATGGTCTAATGAAAAGTTTTACTAGTACCTTTTTTTAGGATCAGAACTTTTTACTTTGAGAGTTCAGTTTGGAGCTTTTGGGAGGGTGGAGGATGGGGGGGTGTAATTGAGAATTAATTGGGGAAAGTCACATGATTGGATATGCCTGGGTATGTTCGGCTGTGATTGGTTAATGTTAGGGCTGCCCTCGACTTAAGATTTTTCTGGTTGACTAGTAGTGTTAATTAAGGTATAATCACACATTTTCTAGTAAACCATTTGAATCATAATAATGAGTCTTTAATTGCCTACTGTGCATAACCTAATAAACGCTCAAGTGCATGCATCAAACTTGCCAGTAGTAATGATTATGAATGTGTCGGGGAAAAACCATAAAGAGGCTGCATTAATATTTTAATAATTAAACTAGCTCTTTCTTTGTTTTTGGCTTAAAGAGATGCAGTCTGCGACACTGACTTGTCGTCTCTGCAGTGGATGCGGATACATAATCTGAGAATATTTGTTTTCCATTTGAATTTGTTCATTTGAACGTAGACATTTCATTCTCAACAGATATATTTTTCATGTCTGTGAGGCAAGTATACAAGGAGTGTTGCACTCAGGTTAACAGAGAGAAAGCACATCCTGTTTGCTTTCATTATTTTACAAAACCACAATGTTTTGTTGTTATTGTGAGTGCACACAAATAAATGTAGAATCTTTACAAATTCAAAAGATGCTTTACTCTTATCTGTATGACCAAAAAATGACGGAGTATTTTAAGAGCAAGTGACCGCACTGGTGCCTCCATCTGTCATACAGTATCTGCACTACTATTTAGGTTCCACATGCCGCACAGACACTTGAATAGTGCACATTTTTCTAGGTTAACATTAGACTAGTGCCCAGTTGCTGCTACTAACATATTTCAGATGATAAGCCGTATTTAAGGTCGATGAATCATAGGCGGGCATTTGGATATCCTGCCCAATGTATTACCACGTAAAGTAGACAGATGTTAATGATCTGTCTGTCACAGACTGCTGACTTTGCCACTTCACAAGCCTAACGACTTTGACTAATGGTTAGTTGACTATTAGGGGGCAGCGCTAGTTCATGCTATGATTATCATGTTCATGATAAAACCTGCCTCTTGTGTTTGTGCACATTCCGCATTCACAAATCAGTCTGAATGAACAATATAATGGCGTTAATGGGAAGACTAATTAAAAATGTAATCAAGTCACACACTTAGATATAACTGCTTTGTTACAACAAAATAAGACTTAAAATGACATGAAAACATGATCTGTTGGAGTTTTTTGTGAGTAATCAACTTTTTTAATTTAAGTAAAGTAAATCTCTATGGCTGTGACCAATATTTACCAAGCTTTGATGACTGATGATCTGAAAATTCAAAAATAGTTAAACGTTTACTATTAAAAAAAAATAAAAAAATAGTGAACATAAGTTCACAAATTAAAACCATTGTTTAAAAACACTTTATGAGATTCATACTTGGCTTTAATAAATAGAAAATTGATTACTTTGTTATTGTAAAAATCTAAAATAGATTTTTTTAGATTTTGTAAGTAATGTTTATTTAACCAAGTAAAGACATGAATTTACATTTGATTAAAAAAGAAGAAGAAAACAAAAAAACTTAGAGGACTTTTTGCCTTTCAACCAGCATAACAAAAAATGTTTGTGATCCAAATCACCTACCCTGCCTTGAATGCTTTTATTCAGCAAAGATGCATTAAATTGATCAAAAGTGACAGCAAATGCAATAATAATAATAATAATAATAAAAAAAAAACCATTTTGTATTTCAATCACTTGCTATTCTTTATATTCAAAGAACTGTGGAAAAAACACAACTCACAACTGTTTACCACATAGACAATATTAAAGAATGTTTCTTAAGCATAAAACAAACATATTAGAAGGATTTCTAAAGGTTAATGTGGCACTGAATAAATTTATCGCATGGATAAATTACATTTTAAAATGATTTCAAATAGAAAACGGTTACTTTACTAATATTTAACAATATTTCTGTTTTAGTGTTTTATTTACTTATTTTTTATTAACAGCATAATGTATAAGACACTTCTTTAAATGAATCCATTTTAAAGAAAAAAAAGCAACTTCTCCACTATCAGTTAATGTGATTCTTAAAAAAATAGGTTTTTAAAAGATAATCTAGTTTTCATTTATCCCGAGGGAGGATGTCAGGTCAAAAGTACACCCATTAATGTTATATTAGCCAGATAACAACCAAGAGCTCTAGCTACTATTTTTTTCTAACATAGTCATGCATTTTTGATGTTGCTTTATAAGATGTTGCAGTTAGTGTTAAAGTTAGAATTAATTATATTGCATGTGGCCCATTCTCAGCATTTTGAGTCCTTTCATTTTGTACTTAACAGACTGCAAATTTTTAGATCAGATTTTTAATCATATTCGCTTGTACATATAAAGTCTGGGTTTATTTAACATCTGTTAAATGAAGTTTTCATTTAGTTAACATTGTTTCGTACTTCATCAAATCTCTCTCTTTCTCGCTCTTTGTGTATCAGTATTTTGGTGCAAACTGCTTGTCACTGGGGTCTTATTTTCTGCATGAGAGCTCAGAGTCACCTGACCTCCCACTGCAGCACTGAGGCAAAGAAAATAAGAGGCACCAAGACAAGCACCCATACTTGCACCAAGAGCTTAGCTGATGAATAAATAATTGAATGCACGCTCACATAGTCAAACCAAAATATGCAGACGTATTTTAAGGATGGCAGATAATAGGATGGTGCTTAATGATCGAGGCTAATCCTGCTGAAACTTTCCTATCACTATAAAATCCCAAAGAAATTTTGCACCATGACAAAGCAGCTCAGACTTTGATTCAGTATGTAGATCTTAATGATGCCTGTAACCTTTGAGAGAACACTAACCATGTGTGAAGACAATAACAAGTACAAACATCTAAAGATGAAAGCAAATAGGCTGAAATATTTGGAATTGCTCATAAGCTTAATTATGATTAGATTAATAAAATCCCCAAATTATCAGCTCAGCTGTACTGATGTGTGTTGTTCTCTAGAACTTGAAGTACAAAGATACACTCTTCATCCATTAAAGCATAAGATGAACTGGCTGGAGATAAATGAAAGACCCATGAACAGGGGGGTCATTTGTTGACTGTCATTTACAAAGTGTTAATGAAGAACATCTTGTTGCTTGTGGCCTCCAATGGCCCTGCAGCTAAAACCTTAAATTAGCCTGAGTAGTTTCCATGACAACATTTAGACTTTGAAGCGTCTCGCTTTGTAATTTTACTGGTTAGTTGCACATTATTGCATCCTTCAAAAATAGAAATGTGTCTTGAAGGCATAGTTCACCCAAAAATGCTAATTCTGCCATCATTTACTCAACCTCATCTTGCTTTCTTGCTTTCTTCTGTGGAAATTTTGAAGAATGTTGATAACCAAACAGTTTTGGTTACATTGCCTTTAGTTGTATGGACCATAAACAAATTTATTATGAGACATTTATCAAATATCTTTCATTGCTTTAATGTTAGATTCCGCTAGTGTGTTGTGAATGAATATTATAGTTCTAGCAAGATACTTTTTTCCTTTACATTTTGGAAATAAGTACAGTAAATAAAATTAAAAACAAAAATTTGCATTACTATTCAGCTTAACATCAATTTCACATCAATTAAATAATTTCTAATTTATATTTAGATTTATATGCTATTTTATGCAAAGAACATGCTAGTCATATAAAAACCTAACAGCATGCTAATCATGTTAAAAACATTAACATGTAATCATGTTAAAAATGTACTAGCAACATGCTTATCACACTAGAAACATGTTATTTGTGCTAAAACAAGCTAACAACATGCTCATCATGCTGATAATACATGCTACATCCTTTGAACTTTTTCATCAATTCATTAAATTTAGATTTCTATTTCTATGCTATTTCATGCTAGGAACATGCTAGGCATGCTAAAATATGCTAGCAACATGCTAATCATGTTGAAACATGCTAGTCATCCTAAAAACATTCTAACAATATGCTAATAATGCTAGTAACATGGTAATCAATATGCTAGCTATATGTTAATAATGTAAAACATGTAAGTAAAATGCTAATAATGTTAAAAACATGCTAGCAACATGTTAGTCATGTTACAAAACATGCTATTCATGCTAAAACATGATAACATGTTAATCATGATAGATCATGCTAGCAACATACTAATACATGCTACATCCTTTAAACGTTCTCATCAATTCAATAAACTAAAATGTATACTTTCTAACAACATACAACAAATCATCTGAAAATGTTATCGAAATGCTAATCATGTTAAAATGTATTAGCAATATGGTGCTAACAACATGCTAATTGTTAATGTTATGTTATCAACATACTAATCATGCTAGAAATATGTAAGAAACATGTTAAATTGGGTAAAATAAAATAACATGCTAATAATATTAAATCAACATGTTAGCAACATGCTAATGGACGCTACATCCTTTGAACTTTTTCATAAATTCAATAAATTCTAATTTCTATTTCTATGCTATTTATTGTTAAGAACATATAAGCATGCTAAAACATGCTAGCAACATGCTAAAAAATGTTAAAACATGCTAACAACATGCAACTTGATGATAATCCAAAAACATTTTATCAACAGGCTAATCAAGTTAAAAACGTTGACAACCTGTTAATGATGCTAAAAATGTATTAGCAACATTCTAATCATGCTAACAACATGCTAATAATGCTAGCAGCATAGTAATCATGTGAAAAATATGTTAGCAACATGTTAATCATAAACAAAACGTGAGAAGCATGCTAATAGTGTTACATCATGCTAGCAATATGTTAATAACATTAATCATGTTAGGAAACATGCTAGTAACATGCTAATCATGCTAAAAACGTAATAACAACATGTTATCTATGCTAGCAATATGCTAAATCATGCTAACACCATGCTAATACATGCTGCTTTCTCATCAGTTCAATAAAGTTATATTTTTATTTCTATACTATTTTGTGCTAGGAACATGTTAAAGCATGTTAAAACATCCTAACAACATGCTAATAATGCTAAACATGCTAACAACATGCTAGTAACATACTAATCATGCAAAAAAACGTTAATCATGTTAAAACGTGGTAACATGTTAATCATGTTACAAATGCACTACCAACATGCTAAGCATGATAGATACATGCTAACAACATACTAATCATGCTAAATCAATGTTAATCATGTTAAAACATGGTAACATATTAATCATGTTACAAATGTACTACCAACATTGCTAAGCATGCTAGATACATGTTAATTGTTACAACATGCTAATAACATGCTAATAAAGCTAGAAACAAGCTAATCATGAGTATTATATTTTAAGGTAATATTTACTGTCTCAATGACTGTGTTTTGTTAAAGTGGTCATCGGATGCCCATTTTTCACAAGTTGATATGATTCTTTAGGGCAACCCTGTTCCTGGAGATCGACTTTCCTGCAGAGTTTAGTTCCAACCCTAATCAAACACACCTGTCTGTAATTAGCAAGCACTCCTTGAGATCCTAATTAACTGGTTCAGGTTTATTTGGTCAAGGTTGGAGCTGAACTCTGCAGGAAAGTCGATCTCCAGGACCAGGGTTGAGCACCCCTGCTTTAGGGTCTTAATGAAAAGTCTCTAATATACTTTGAGTAAAAATTCTCAATGGTTTTGTAAAACAACACCCTTTTTACCTTGTCAAAATGAGCTCAGCAAAAATCATCTCATTCTAAGGGGTTGTTCCTTTAAATGCAAATGAGCTCTGCTCACCCCGCCCCTCTCTTCTCTCTGTGGAATGACGATCTTGTTTACTTTAGCCGCATTTAGCCGCATTTAGCTGCGTTTAGCCGTGTTTAGCCGCTAAACATCCTCACTGCCACGTTATAAGGAAAGGCGATCGCATAGATTAATAAAAAAACGCTTATACACACTTCTGCTGTAAGTGAAGCATAAATGTTCAAACCACATGAAAAAGTGAACTTAGCATCCGATGACTCCTTTAAGAATTAAGACTGTACATGAAGCATATGTACCTTGTAGGATCCCCAAAACCTTTTTGTTATACTTTTGGGATGTTTGAGTCTTATTTCAGGAGTTTAGATAGGTTCCCTGGTGAAAAAAACAGTATATGCTGGTAGGTATGTTTTGATGCTGGTTTAAGCTGGTCCTTTGCTGTTTTATGCTGGTCCTTTGCTGGTTGATTCTGGTCCTTGACCAGCAACATGACCAGCATAAACCAGCAAAGGACTAGCAAAAACCAGCTAAAGACCAGCTTAAACCAGCATCAAAACATAGCTAACCAGCATCTCAGCATCAAAACCTACCTACCAGCATATGCTGTTTTTTTCACCAGGGTTGTTATAATCAGAGCGAACAGGGTTAGAACTTATGTTCTCTCCCATCTCTGACTCCTGATACCCCTGCGTACACAGCATGGTGGATGGCCTGTCCAGAAATGAGAAAATGAAATGGATTTAAAGCTATGGATGGTGACAGGATGCAGCCTAGGGTCTGATGGACATGTCTTTCACACTTCCTGGAGGTGATGGTGGGCTGTCATGTTCATCTCCTCACAGCACTGCCTGCCTCTCTTCATTATCTGCCCATTCACTGTCGTCCTTAAACAAGCGCTTGTGCGCTTCATTCCGTCACCTCAATGTGAAATCCCACTTGTGTTTGATTAAAATAGTTTTATGGTGTTTTGTTTTGACTAATGACTTTGTCTTTATGTAAATCTGTTACAGCGTACAACACCATACTTTTTCAATAGCATATGTTAGTAGAGAAATATGTGAAATGTTGGAAAATAAGACGGATAATTGCATAGCTTGGTCAAGTGCTGCATTGTGTAGTCTAATGACCACTAAAATGTGTTTGACCTTTGCTCACTGTCTTCGTTTATTTCACGATAATGACCGTCTGACTGTTTGTTATCCCTTATATAGATATTCTAATAAACATCAGGCAGCAAAACCTCCAAACCAGGGGCAACTGTGAGATTTTAAACACATCATTCTGAGCATAGACAGTTCTGTTATAGCTTTAAAACTTGTATGGCTATTCTCATTGTGTCGTCTTTTAGCATCATTATACTTTTGTTAAATCCCAAGCTGGCAAGATTTCATTTTACTCTGTAAACACTACTCTTCTGGGAGAATGATGAGCTGACATTTAACAGACTTCAAAAATCGCTGAACATTTCTTTTTCCTGTTTTTTTCTGAGACACGTAAAGAGGTTTTACATTAAATGAGAAGCCAGTATGATAATGAAAGTGTTTTCGAGGCACAGTTCTGTTTTGCTGATGGCGTAGCTGCATTTTGTAAAATAAGTGTAATAAATGCATACTTCATTTAGAGAAAACCCAGGCAAAGAATCTTAACAATCAAAGGAAAGTCTGCCATTTAGAGGAAAAGGATGGAAAAATGAAAAACTCGGACTGTTTTGCTTATAGTTTTTTTTTCGATTGGTGGTTTTCCATAGCAAACCTCCCACACTTTCATGAATTTAAACTGAGTTTTGAATCTGTTTATATTTTTAATTAATGTCAATTAAGCATTTAGTTAGACAAACTAGGCACAACAAGATGTAAATTATAAGGACCAATATTTTAAAGTAAAAACAACACACCTAGAGAGAGATCAAGTGGTAGCATCTCTTAAATACGTCCTCATGCCGTTGTAATAATGGAGTTTTTTTTAAACGTGTTTCTCTGATCAAAGAGTGAATCAGTCTGAGCTCAGCCTTTATGCTCACAGAGAGGAAAAAACAATCAAAACCATTAAACACTTTTTCCAACTGGAAAAGCTTTAAGCCTTCTACTATAGAAACAGGAAATTAGTCTTCCTGAATGAATTGATATTTGTTTAAAAAAAAAAAAGATACAGAAAGAAAGAAGCCTAATACATCAAAAACAGGAAATGAGAAAAATTTCACCTATATTTCACCTATATATCTTTGTTGTCCACCCTGGGGAGCCAAAATGAAACAGCCTTGTGCTCAGATGTCTCAGGTGGAAACAGAACCACAGAAGTTGAACCTCATTAGCTAAAGTGCATGACTCAAGTTTTGTCAGGACCACTATCATCAAAATGATTGACAGAGTTTAGATTGGTGGTATGGTAGTGTTCTGGGCAAAAACTCCCTACCCATCCATGCAGCCTGTCATTGAATGAGCAAGAAGAGCAGCAATAACCCCTTTAGGGTAAACAGAACTAAACCAAATGTAGCAGATATCATTAATGTTCTTAATGACAATTTAATTGTAACAACTTTATTCAAAATAAAGTGAGTCTGATTTGGGAAAACAAGGAATATCAGAAAGCCAAGTTCTGAGTGTGATGAAAGGAGGAGCTGGGGATGGAGAAGGGTAATTTGCTTCTGAGCAAATGATAAAGCTGCTGAATAATACTGAATAGACCTTATATGTGACTCTGGACGACAAAACAAGTCTTAAGTAGCATGGGTATATTTGTAGCAATAGCCAAAAAATAAACTGTATGTGTCACGTGATGTGCGAGGAAGACGCACAGCATGAAGATGAAAGTCAAAGATAGAGACTTTAATATAATTCACATGTAAATCCACACAGGTATATTCACACGCAGGGTAGCACACACATACACATTGCGGAGACCGGACGACAAACACTGAACTGATAAAGACAGGTGATTACAATGAACTTAATTAAGACACAGGTTATACAAGGTTAACTAATAATGACATAATGAGGGCAGGAACAGGAAAACCATATATGGGCACATGAGGGAAAAACCAATACCAGTATGGGTCAAAATGATTGATTTTTATTTTATGCCAAAAATCATTAGGATATCAAGTAAAGATCATGTTCCATGAAGATATTTTGTAAATTTCATACCGTAAATATATCAAAGCCTAATTTTTGATTAGTAATATGCATTGCCAAGAACTTCATTTGGACAACTTTATAGGCGATTTTCTCAATATTTCTTTTTTTTTTGCACCCTCAGATTCCAGATTTTCAAATAGTTTCTCGGACAAATGTTGTCCTATCCCATTTTTTTGGAAGTAAAAAAGAAGACATAATTTACAGTGAATAACTGTAAATTGACATTCCCAAAATTCCCTGCGTTACTTTTCAAATTTGATGTTTTTTTTTTGTTTTTTTTATATATATATATATATATATCAGTTTTGGACATTAGGGTTGTATGTTACACCTAATGTTGTTAAATGAATCTTTTTTGCATTATTTCAGTTTCATGTGTTACCGTGATGGTGCTTAGTGTTTGTGTGAATGACACTGTGCACCTTCTGTATATGTTATTATTTAAAAGCTGTTTGTGGGCTTTGATTTATCATGTGATTTTCTCATCACCACCTGCTGTTGGTGGTTATCAGTGTATTACAAAGATACAAAACAGATTTCAGTACTTCAGTAGGTTGGTGTATTAACATTATATTAGTTAATGAAATTATGGTATTTAACTGTAAATTTGAGTTAAAATCGTAAAAAACCTAAAATGTTGCTACCATATTTTTCCGGTAAAATTCCGATAACCACAGCTGCCGTTTTTTACCGTAAATTTTACAGATTTTTTAAAATGTATTTATTTATTTTTTTTGACAGTGTAGTTATGTCCACTTACATAAACACCTTTACAAATTATGTTTTTAAAGTAGGGCTGTCAAACTATTAATCGTTTACAAAATAAAAGTTAGATTTTGCCTAATATATGTGTGTGTACTGTGTGTAATTATTATGTATATATAAATACACACAAATTAATGTATATATTTACGAGAAATATGTCATGTACAAAATATTTTCATTTATATATAATATACATTCTATAAAAATACATATACTTGTAAATATTTCTTAAATATATACATGAATGTGCTTGTATTTATATATACATAATAATTACACACAGTACACACACATCTATTAGGGAAACTCAAACTTTTATTTTGTATGCGATTAACCGTGATTAATCTTTTGCCAGCTATAATTTAAAGAGATAATCCAAACAAAAATGAAAATTCTGTCATTAATCCTCACCCTCATGTCGTTCCAAACCTGTAAGACCTTTGTTCATCTTCAGAACACAAATGAATATATTTTTGATGAAATCTGAGAGCTTTCTGACCCTTCATAAACATCAATGCAACTACCACATTCAAGGCCCAGAAAGGTAGTTATTTTTTTGAAGCTACGAGAATACTTTTTGTCTGCAAAGAAAACAAAATTGTCATTGTCATTGTCATCAGCTCTTCATTTTTTTTTTCCGTCCCTTTGCCTCTCACTATTCTGCTGGTGAAGGTGACTGGCTGCAGTTAAATATTTGCTGATTTATTTCTATGGCAAACCTGTACAAATGCATTTAGTACTAGTCAAATGAATGAGAAGACAAATGAGATTCTATAATTTATTAATGGTTTTGTAGTCCATTGATGCAATAGGTTACATGACAGTTTGAACACTGAAATTGAAAAATTGCGTTAACACTATTACGCATTAAATAGAGCTGAGCCAGTGTGAAAGGTGAACAGAAGCTTTCTGTTTTTAGACTCCTGTCTGTCTGTCAGATACCACATATTACTCTCTCCACAGTCAGCAGGACTGGGGTTAGAGTGTTAATTATCTCTGAGAACACACACCCAAAACCCAAACTCAGAGCCAGCATACTGAACAAGCTTGCTTCAAGTTCAGCCAATCACAGCTTCAAACACATCTGATAACCACTCAAATGAATGGTAGAGACAAATTAATACATCCACGCACACACATTTTTATCATTGTAGACTATGTAGAATGGAGATTCTCTTAGATAAATTGACTTAAAGGTGATTTCACCTATAAATGAAAATTCTGTCATTAATTACTCACCCTCAAACACCTTTATTCATCTTCAGAATTTATTGTTGTAATCTGAGAACTTTCTGACCCTCCATAGACAGCAACGCAACTGAAACATTCAAGGCCTAGAAAGGTAGTAAGGACATTCTTAAAATAGTCCATGTGACATCAGTGGTTCAACCTTAATATTATGAAGCTATGAAAATACTTTTTGTGCAAAGAGAAAACAAAAATAAGGACTTTATTCAACAATTTCTGCTCTTCCGTGTCAGTCTTTGATGCATTAACGAGAGTACCATGGCTCATGTGTGCATTCGTCTGCTTGTAAATGCGGCACAACACATCTGAGTTCTGAGTTTAGATGCATTTACATAGCATGAATGCATTTACACTGCAAATGCTTTTTTTTTAAAAAAATAAACAAATATGAATTTTGGACAAAATGCGAAGATAAGCTACTTTTAAATAAGAAAATAAACCGCCAGTAGCTGGCAGCAAGTGACTGTCTTCATTTAAGAATGAAGCAAGTGCCTGTATTTATGAATGGACCACTGAATCATTAGCCGGGTTTCCATCCAAAGATGCAAATTTACGCTAAACTGGAATGTCGCTTAAAACATTTGCGAATAAGCACTGTTTCCATCCAACGAGTCAAAGAGCACAAAATCGTCACTTCCTGATAAACTGGCACTAAATATCACTAAGAAAAGTAGGAGAACCCACTGAATATAATAATTTTCACATATAATACATTACTTGCGAGCATTACATAGAGAGCAGATGAAACAGTGCATGCAGTCATTGCTTTTGGAGGCGGATATCAGCTGTTTGGGAACACAGTCTTGTAAACCATTCTTTGGTATAAAAACAGGGTGATGGAAACATAGCTATTGACTTAAATGATTTATTTACTAACGCAAATCATTCAGTAACAAAACACTTCTCTGTGTTGCTTAGAGATGCGTGACTTTGACTTTGATGCGTGACAAATTGAGCAAAAACAGTTAACATTGACAATATTGTACTAAAATGTATATTAACTCCTCGTTTGAACTCTTGTATAAAATCAATATCAAATTTACAATGGTGGTTTTCAGGGAAAACTTCACTCTCTTGGTTATGTCATGTTTCTTAACTAGATTATATGTTATGAATATAAAAACTACAGTTCACATTTTGACCACAATATGTTTCTTCTGTGTGCAGCTGTAATCATTGTTTTGATTTCTCCACGAGATTGTTTCACATACAGACAGGCTGAATGAGCCGGTGCCACCTTGTTATTGTTGATTATCTCTTACCAGTTGCCGTTTACACCAAATGTAATAAAATCAAAATCATTCTCGCCGAAATTGTAATTTTTTTTTAGCAGATTAGTTGTCCAGTCGGACAAGTTAAAGTCTCCTTCATATGCCCTTCAAAAAATCCACTTGTCCCAAACAAGCTCTGTTACTGTAGGCTATATAAAAATTCAACCCACCAAAATGGCTAGTGGGAGTGACCGTATTACCCTCCACTGCTAAAATGCACCCACATTTGGTGGGTTGGCAGGTGTTAATATCAAGATTTGACCACTACAATAGTTAGGCAATCAATAATTGAAAGTGAACTAATGCTTAGATCGGATAATCCTCCTTGGCACATTAACTGAGCATCACACTTTTTTCTCGCTTTCTCTTTTTCTCAATCTAGCATTAAAAGCATATATGTACGTACATACTGTCATTAAACATCTGACTCATACACTAATCATCCATACCTTCCCTTTATTGCCCACCTCTTTTATGACACTGCTGAGAAGGCTTTAACACTGCCAGCATGATATTTGTGTAATTTCCCTACATGTTTATAACATGACAACAGAAATAATTCACCTGCCATGCAGAGACGGTCAGTTATAATTGAACTTAATTTCACATAGGATATATTAAATTAATCAAAAGAGTCAATAAAGACATTTATATTGTTTCATAATATTTCTATTCAAAAAAGAAATGTTGTTCTTTAAAATTTTCTATTAATAAAATAATCCTGAAAATATCAGTTTCCACAAAATATTCAACATCACAACTGTTACAGATACATTCAACATTTATAATTAAAAACTGTATTATTTATTACCATATATTAAAATGATTTCTGAAGGATCATGTGACACTAAAGATGGGAGTAATGATGATGAAAATTCAGTTTTGCCATCACAGGAATACATTACATTTTAAAATATATTATTTTAAATATGTTATTTTAAATAGTAATAATATTTCACAATATTACAGTTTTACTCTATTTTTAGGGGCCAAGCACCGAAGGCACCTATTGTATCCATTAGCATTCTTTTTCTTCTTATTATTCCGCTCTGGAAGTCTACGGCAGCCCATAGAACCGCTTGCAGGAAAGTTGTGAAGTTGTCAGATAGAGGACAGTCTCAACATTAACCACAGAAGCAAAATTTAAAAATCGTTTAATTGTTAGAAAAACCTACTTTTTCGAACTTGTCCTAGACGGTTTGTCTGATTTTCACCAAAATTGTCTCAGATTATGATCCGACCATGCAGGCAAAAAGTTATGCAATTCAAGTTGATTAGTCAAACCTTTTCCGAATAACGTGTGAATGAATTCGACGAAAAGCATGCAAATATGGATGTGAGGCTATATCTCCACAACGGTTTGGCATATTGAGACCAAACTCTGTGTTTGGTCTCAAGCATGACCTGAGTCTACCTGAAATGTATCAACACAGTGCCACCTACTGGTCAGAAGATATGAAAAATGTCTATTTTTGCTTATAACTTCTCAATGGTTTTACCAAAGTTGGATCATACCCAATTTTCTCATGTCAGCCATTTTGAAATTTGCCAAAAAATGCTATATTTTATGAATGCATGGCTGTATCTTTACGAAACTTGGTATGTGTCTTCAGCACCATGCCCTAACAGTACTCAAAAAGGCAGCACCATCTTGTGGTCAAAAGTTAAAATGAAATTTTGAAAAATGCTAATAACTTTTGTTTAAATTAGCCTACTTTAATGAAACTTGTTTTGATATATTCCTTGGATCATACCAAGAACACTAATACCAATTATGCCATAACTGGATGAACTTCCTATCTGCCATTTTGATTTATATTGAAAATCTACTTTTTCTAAATCCTCCTAGACCGTTACTCCAATTTTCACCAAATTTGACTCAGATCATCTTCAGACCATGCCGCCAAAAAGTTATGGATTTTGTGTCGATATACAGTAGGAAACGGTTTTTATTTAGCACATCATCAAATTTGCTGGTAAGATGCCAAAGTGCATCTGAGGCTGTATCTCTGCAAAGCTTTGACATATTGATGACAAATGTTTTATGTGCCATTGCCACCTCTCACTAACCACACCACATCAATTTGGTAACAGTGCCACCTATTTGTCAAGAGTACTAAACCATTCATTAAACCATTAATTATGAAATTTCCAAAAATGCTTATAACTTTTGATCGCATTAGCCTATTGCAATGACTGGTCTCAAAATATTCCTTGGATCATGCCGACAACATAGATACCAATTATGCCATTGTGGGCCTCGATTGTTGGTCCAATTTTTACCAAAATCGAATCAGATCATCTTGAGACTGTGCTGACAAAAAGTTAATGGATTTTGTGATATATGAAACCGTTTTGGTATAACGCCACTAGATTTAATGCACAATGCCAAAATCACTTTGAGGCTGCATCCCTGGAAAGCTTTGACATAATGACACCAAACGTTGTGTGTGGCATTGCCACCTCACACAGAACACACCGCATCGATTTGATAACAGCGCCACCTGTTGGTCAAAAGTGATAAGCCATTAAATCATATTACTAGTGGTTATATTTATGATTTTTCAGCTATTTTGACTAAAATCATCTTAAAATGGCTTCAATTACTCATTGCTCCAGTTGGTCTGATGCTTGCTAGGTTGCTTGCTTCTGTAGTGCTTGGCTTCTTAATTGCTGCTTGCAGCTATATTTTCAGTTGTCGTTTAAATGTGACGTGTTTATAATAAGGTCTTTTTCGTAAGTAAATAAGTATAAGTAAATTGACTCAATAATGAGGAGCATAAATGGTCTAAATAAGATATGGCAGATTGACACCTGTTGGCCAAAAGTGATAATTTACTAAATCATATTACTAGTGGTTACTTTTATGATTTTTCACCCATTTTGACTAATATTGTCTTAAAATGCCTTGCTTGCCTAGTGCTTGTCCCTGTAATTGCTGCTTGCAGCTATATTTTATTAAATAAATTCAGTCCTGGTTAATATGGAGAAATATTATATCTATACATATATAGTTGTCTAATTAACCCTTCATCTTTCCCCTTTTTGAAATCTGTGATGGTGATTTCTCTTCACATTTTTGAAAAACAGAGACTCCAGTAAGCTATCTAAGGTTATTTCTCCCCGAATCCTCCCCTTACAAACTATTAAGTTTGTTACATAATTATCTTTCCCTCTAGTAAGTGGCAGCCCTGTCATGAGCGATAGAATTTGGCTGTCACAGACACGCAATGCGTTTCTCTAGCTCTAATCTGAGATCTCTCCATTCCAGTGAGATAACTAAATAAAATGCAAACTAAACGCACTAGTTACTTGTGATTTGATATGCTTAACAAGTCTACAATTACTGTTTGAAAACTGTTGATTATAATGATGTTATCCCTGATGTATCTGAGCAAAGAATATTGCTGACTCTGAAGAAGTATATAGCTAACCTGTATATCCCAAAGTCCCAGATCTCCTTATTCAGAGTCACGTAAGCGGTTTACACGCCACCTCATTTATTATAGACTATTTTCAGCACACCATTGGGGCACATTTGGATTTAATACAATCACAACAACAGAATCTTTTATGCTGGACTAAAACATGCTGAATCTGTTGAAAAGGGGAAAGTTTCTATTGTCTCTCACCACGAGAGTTAATAAACCCCTAGAACGTAGTTGTCATCATGCTCCGGATCAGGTGAATAATGAATGATATCGCTCTCAGTAGTGAACGTTTGCTGATATCGGGTCTAAGTGTCTATTCAGCACCACTTCATTCATCTCAACATGTAGAAACAGCACACTGGTAAATAATGCAGGTCCTGGAGGGGGAATTGCATTTCTTTCTTTATTTATCTGTTTATTTATTTATTTTTCTGTCAAACGCTACCAAGACAAACATGTTTTGTCAAGCCATTGGGCTTCAGGCTCTGTTGCGACCAACAAAAGCATGTTCGACACAAGCAACATGCACACAAGCTGATCCATTTTACATGCAGACTAAATGAATATGTTTGTTTGTTTGAATAATTACAACCAGTGTTAGTGTAAATAGGCAATTTCTTTTGCACGGTTTTCTGTGCAGCCTAGTCATAGCATTGCAGATTATTTTAAGAGAGAAAACATGAATGAAAGAAAGAAAATGTGGAAATGCATTAAGAGCAAGGGGTGTAAACTTTTGAACAAATTGAAGATGTGTACATTTTTCTTATTTTGCCTGAATATATATATATATATATATATATATTATTTAGCAATTTTTCATTTAGCATATAAGTCCCTCAGTTGTCCTCAGTGTGAAAAGACTGATCTCAGAATACAGTCATTGTTGGAAAGGGTTCAAATACACAAAAATGCTGAAAAACCAAACAATTTGCAGGAAGTGAAGTATTTTTCTGAAGAATAGCTGTCAGTTTAACTGTTGAATAACTATCACTAAACAAAACAACAACAAAAAAAAAACCTTAGCTGTGGATCATTCATATAACAACACAGTGTTAAGAATCAAGTGTATGTAAACTTTTGAACAGGATCATTTTTATAAATTCAACTATTATTTTGTCTTATGGACTATATGTCAACATCTTTTATGTGAAATATCTTATTCAGGTAAGTACTAAATAAAAAATAACATGCATTTTGTATGATCCCTCCCTATATTCTGCAAGGTGTATGTAAACTTTTGACCTCAACTGTACATACAGGTTTGGAATGATATAAGAGTGAGTAAATGATGACAAAATTAAATTTTTGGGGTGAAAAGTGGACATTTATGACTAAATATTGCATATTTATAATTCAGAAGTACCTAAAAGTGCTTAGAGGATAGTTTATATGGTCTATAAATCTATTTGACTTGCAAAATAACTAACAATGTGAGTAGCAAATACTGTGATTATTATGATAAATAATCTTAACATAAGAAATCAACATCTGTGAGTGAGAAATGATAAAACGTGTTTTACTGAAAGGCATCTTATCATTTAACATTTAGCATCATCGAGTGTTTATCTCAGGGTTCATTCTGTCCCCTGTGCGCTGTGACAGGCAGTCTAGGGTCCAAGGCTGACAGAATCTATTAAAGTGTGATTCAGAGGGTTCATCAGCTTCCTCTCTCACTCCTGCTGCTGATTTATTATTGAGCTTTTTTTTTCTCACCCCTTCCACCCCCCATCATACTCACCAAGCACAAAAATAATAAAGGGCAAAAATTCTGCTAGTTCTCATTATTTTTCCCTTCCTCCCCTAGATGAATCACTGTGTGTGTGTGTGCGTGTGTGTTTGTGGATATTGTACTTTGGCAGCTGTACAGGCCTGTCACACTAGAATTGGCTTTTCCACAGATCTAACAGGCTATCAAATGGTATTTTTATGGATTTCTTTGCCTGAAGTGAAAAGCAACTCAAATGGGAATACTAAAGCGAATGTGAACTATTTTGTAAGATGAACAGCCAGAATTCTCATAGAATTGTCTCTGCTACTGTGGTTACATGCACATTCTTACAGTTATGTCCTAAACACTATGGCAAACAACTGGAATGCCTCCGGAAAAATACATTTGTATTGACTGAAGAAGTGTTTAACAAAACCAATAACCATCAGTGTTAAAGGTGCACCACAGAACCACAGTTTCAACCTACAAATTACTTTATATGTTTATTATCCTGAGCACCAAATCAACACATTAGAATTAATTCTGATGGCTGGAGTAATGGCTTTTGAAAATTCAGCTGATTTCGAAAAATATTTAGGGACCAAGCACCAAAGGTGTGATGGGACCTATTGCATCAGTTAGCGTTCTTCTTCTTCTTCTTCTTCTGCTTTGGAAGACTATGAAATTTGGTACACAGATGGAGTACAGTCTCAAGATTAACCATAGCAAGTTTAGAGTCTCTAACTCAAACTCTCTAGCGCGACCACTTGTCTGATGTTTCCTTCATGTTTATGCTAATACATTTTGAACTGTAATGTCTAGAAGGACCCCCCCCAATTTCTTTCCTCTGAATCCTTGGCTCATGCTGAGTCAAATGGACACCAAAATTAAAAAAATTGCAAGGTCAAGTTTTTTCGCTATTTTTAATAGTTCAAAAAAACTACTTTTTCAAACTCATCCTAGATAGATGGTTTGTCTGATTTTTACCAAAAATTGCTTAGATCATCTTTAGACCATGTTGGCAAAAGTTATGGAATTCAAGTTGATTAGTAAAACTGTTCTCGAATAACGCATGAATGAATTTGACGAAAAACACACCAAAATGGACGCGAGGCTATATCTGTGCAATGCTTTAGCATATTGAGACCAAACTTGTTGTGTTTTATAATAACCATGACCTGAGGCTACCTACACAGGTTTGGTGCATTGCCACCTAGTGGTCAGGAGATTTGAAAAATGGCTATTTTTGCTTTATAACTTCTGAATGGTTTGGCCAAAAATCAGAAAACGGGTCTTGTTTGGAATTAGATTCGGTACAGCATGCAGAGTCAAACCATACCCATATGAATTTTGTCATAAAATGCTATATTTATGAATGCATTGGTGTATACATATGAAACTCAGTATGTATCTTCAGCACCATGCCCTGAAGGTTCCTAAAAAGTTTTGTGACAAAAGTTAGAATGAAATTTTCAAAAATGCTAATAACTTTTGAGTTTATAAGCCTGTTGTAATGAAATTGTATCTCTGCTAAATATTGACACCAAACTTTGTATGTGCCATAGTTACCTCATACTGACCACGCCACATCAATTTGGTAACAGGGCCACCTATTCGTCAAGAGTGTTAAACCATTCATTAACCATTAATAATGACATTTTTAAAAACACTAATAACTTTTGAGTATATTAGCCTACTGTGATGAAACTTGTCTCAATATATTCCTTGGGTCATGCTGAGAACATAGATACCAACATTACCATACCATAGTCATAGTCAGCCGAACTTCCTGTCCGACATTTTGATTTATACTGAAAATGTACTTTTATTGAACTCCTCTTAGACTGTCTGTCCAATTTTCACCAAATTTGACTCAGATCATCTTCAAACCATGCTGACAAAACATTATGGATTTCGTGTGGATATACAAAATGGTTATCATTTAACGCATCAACAAATTTGCCAAACTGCATCTGAGGCTGTATCTCTGTTAAACATTGACATATTGACACCAAAATTGGTGTGTGCCTTTGTCACCTCACACAGAACACACCACATCGATTTGATAACAGCGCCACCTGTTGGTCAAAAGTGATAAGCCATTAAATCATATTACTAGTGGTTATATTTATGATTTTTCAGCTATTTTGACTAAAATCATCTTAAAATGGCTTCAGTTACTCATTGCTGCAGTTGGTCTTATGCTTGCTAGGTTGCTTGCTTCTGTAGTGCTTGGTTTTTTAATTGCTGCTTGCAGCTGTATTTTCAGTTGTCGTTTGAATGCAACGTGTTTATAATAAGGTCTTTTTCATAAGTAAATAAGTATAAGTAAATTGACTCAATAATGAGCAGCATAAATGGTCTAAATAAGATACGGCAGATAACACATAATCATCAAAAACTGAAGGATTATGAGTCAGTCCAACATGAAAGAGCCATGGAGTTGATACAGGTGATTGGTTCTCTCATCAAAAGGCTTATTGAGCTCTACAAGGCTTCTTGCTCCCTCGCACAGAACTTGAACAGTTGCATAACAAACCACTTACAGAAGCAATGACATGGTAAAAAATTTGAATCAGCATTGGCGTGATTTACTGCCATCTCAGCTTTTCTTTCTCTCTGTTTCAAGTAAAGCAGACTCAACAAAAGATTTGACAGACTGGCTGACAGCAAGCAAACACAGTGGTTTTGTTCAGAAATGATCAGATGAGACAGTGCTCAACTGAGTGTTTGAATGACTTTTGATTACAGTTACAGTTCACACCCATCAGAAATAATAGAAATATTGTCTGAAACAGGAACAAGGGTTAGGCTACATTATATTCTCTGTGTTTGACCTTAAGGAGCTGACAAATGCTTGAATTTGACCTTACACTTTTCTGTATTTTTTTTTTTTCCTTTTTTGCTTCTGTATCCTTTTTACATTCATTCTTTCAATTGAAATATGCATATTTTTCATTTTCTCTTTTCCACCCTCTGACGTGATTTCTTTGGTTTCTCTCAGTCATCTTATATCATACACCAGCCAAATGTGTCATCATATTTTCAAAACATTATAATCACATGCCCTGTAATTAAAGAATAGCTTGCTAAGCAGAACGAAACACCTCTCTCTTCACTCAAAGGAACCGCTATCCAATACACCCACATCGTTAGATTATACTTTTCTACAATAAGTCTTCTCACTTCGCCTTTCTTTTGAAATTAACTTCAGGCGTTGTTGCTGCCTAAAAAGATTTCAGGTAGAAACAGGGAGAGAAGTGGTTGCTGCTGCCGTGTTCATCTGTTGGGGAAAGATTTACATAATCTGTTTTTCAAAAGGCTTTGTTCATTTTCTGAGATTTATGAACAAAACCTTTCCAGATATTTACATATCACAGCATTCCTTCATAAAATAATGTTTTTGAATCGCACAATGTTGGAACAATAAATTGTGAGTACTGTTATGCCATGTTGCGAGGGATTTGTTATCTATTTGTGTGTTTTACAGAGGGAGTCAGTGATTATTACTGAGACCTTTGGCAGCTTTTCACTACAAATCACGTTCCTTCATCTTGAAGATGCATCCAGATCAGATGAGCATTTTTCATTCCATGTGAACAATTACCATACCAATCTAATGATAAATGGTTTCACGCCACATGAAGCTCTCTTTATGTTGAAACTCTCCTGCTACACTCTTAAAAATAAAGATTCTTTTTTTTCCCATTGTTGGTTCAATTTAAGAACCTTGAAACATTTTATTGCGCAAAAGGTTCAGTGAAAAAACTTAAAAATTTCTTTAATTTTTTAAAATGTCCTTCACACTAAGATAAAAATGGTTTCTTCAAACACAGAAAGCTTCTTTGGGGAACCCAGAGATGATTCGTCTATGGCATTGCCGTAAAAAAAAAAAAAAAAAGAAAGAAAGAAACCATTTAGCACTTTTATTTTTAAAAGTGTATAGCTTGGACTTTACTTTTGATCTGTTCTCTTTGCTGAGGTATGTTGGACCACAGCAGATGCCAGGAAGAGCTTTTTCTCTGCATGAGGGCATCATCAATCTTTAATTAATCAAGTTGGGTAGTAGATGATTCACCCTTTTATCTTCATAAAGTGCAGTTTTGTTGGATAAATTAAATGTGGATGTTGAGTATTTCTTTCTTTCTTTCTTTCCTTCTTTCTTTCTTTCTTTCTTTCTTTCTTTCTTTCTTTCTTTCTTTCTTGTCATGACAACAATTGTCATTGTCATCAATTCCCTGTTATTTATTAATTAATTTATTTATTTTAGCAAACACATTTCCTAATGATAATCATGCAAACTATCAAAATGTTATTTGTTTGTTTGTTTTTGTTTTTTTATATTATTGTCATGTTATTTTATTTTTAGGAAAGACACATTTTCCCAATGTTATTAATGCAAACTATCAAAAGTATTTATTTATTTATTTGTCATGGCATAACAGTTGTCATTGCTATCATCAGTTCTCTGTGCTTTCTTTCTTTCTTTGTTATATTATTGTCATTGTAATCAATTCTCTGTTTGTTTGTTTGTCTGTTTGTTTGTTTGTTTGTTTATTTTATCCAAACACATTTTCCTAATGATAATCATGCAAACTATCTATTAAAAGTTTATTTATTTATTTGTTTGTATGTTTATAGTATTGTTGTGGTATTTCATTATTATTATTATTATTATTATTATTATTATTATTATTTATTTATTTATTTTATTTTTAGGTAAAAAACACATTTTCCTAATGATAATCTTGCAAACTATCAAAAGTATTTATTTATTTATGTATTTACTTTTGTTTGTTTGTTATGTCATTGTCATTTCCATTGTCATCAGTTTTCTGTTTGTTTCTTTGTTTGTTTGTTTATTTATTTATTTATTTATTATTGTCATGGCTTGACAATTGTCATTGTCATTAGTTCTCTAGGTATTTGTTTGTTTGTTTGTTTGTTTGTGGAAACTAACTGTTAGAAGTTTGTTTTATTTTATTATTATTATACATATATATATATATCATTACCTAATTACTTACTTTATTTGTTGTTTGGAAATTTTACTTAAGCTACTTCAAATTAATTTTAGTATCCAGGATTGGTAAATTAATTGAAAGATACCAGTTGTTATATCACTATTAATAACATAAAATTAAATAAGCTTATGGTTTCAAAAAGACGTGTGATGCATTACTGCATTACTTAGGTTTTGTTAAAAGGAGCAAGAGAACAGAACTGAGAAACTGATTTAATCATAAACAATCACAGATATGTGGATGAGTCTGACTCATTTTTTTTCACAAACTGATCTCTTTCATAGAGTTCTTATACTTTCATTGAGTGTAATGAAATGACCAGTGTGCGATGTTTTAAGCAGTCACTCAATCAGACACCCACACAAGGTGCTGAAGTCTCGCCGGAAGCAAACGCTAAGCGGATGCTTGAATCCCCACGCTAATGCCAGTGGAGTTTTTTTTTTTTTTTTCCTCTGCCCACTCGCAGCAACGTTGCTTGGCGACCTTCTTTCTCTCACTTGCTCTGTCCTGCTCACAGTGTAATTATGATTGTAAGTACGTATTAGTGTGCCTGTGTTGGACTCATGTGAGAGTTTGATGTGCGTATGTGTTTGTATGTGAGTGTGAGCTTGAACTCGGGAACTGTCCTCTGACTCAGTCTCACACACAAGGGGAAGGAATAATCACAGGGTAACTGCATCCTGGCATCATGGGGAGGGAAACAGCTCAGCTCAACATGTGAAGGTGTAAATGAGACCCAAGAGAAATAACACCTCTCTTACAGATTAATGCATGCCAGCTCATTTCTTCTGTGAGGACATTGTACATACCGTAGCAAAAGACTAGAGTACAGCTGTTGCTCTGCTCATTTTAAGGATTAGTTCATTCCAGAATTTAAATTTCATGATATTTTTTCACCTGTATGTCATTTAAGATGTTCATGTCTTTCTTTCTTCATTCAAAAAGTAATTAAGGTTTTTGAGGAAAACAGGATTTTTCTGAGGATTTTTCTCCATATGATGGACTTCAATGGGGATCAGTAGGTTGAAGGCCCAAATTGCAGTTTCAGTGCAGCTTCAAAGGGCTCTACATGATCCCAGCCGAGGAATAAGGGTCTTTTCTAGCGAAACAATCTGTCATTTTCTAAAACAAATACAAATTTATATACTCTTTAACCACAAATGCTCATCTCGCACTAGCTTGTGCATTACATAGTCACATTGGAAAGGTCATGTGTGACGTAGCCAGAAGTACTGACCCAGTGTTTACAAAGCGAACGTGCAAGTAAAGTCACACACCCTTTACAAATAATGGTAAAACACTGATGTCGGACAATTTTGAAGTTGGAGGAGAAAATAAGATGGAGTTTTTCACCCTACTCTTTATTTTTGAACCAGAGCACACAGACGAAAAACTAACCACACGTGACCTTTCGCAGAGCTAGTGCAAGACCACCATTTGTTGCTTAAAAAAGTACAGAAAATGTTATTTATTTATTTATTTTTAGAAAATGACAGATTGTTTCACTAGATAAGACTCTCGACTGGGATTGTGTAGAGCCATTTGAACCTACATTGAAACTGCAGTTTGGACCTTCGACCTGTTAATTCCCATTGAAGTCTGCTATATGGAGAAAAATCCTGGAATGTTTTCCTTAATTTCTTTTTGATTGAAGAAAGAAAGACATGAACATCTTGGATGGCATGGGGTCAGTAAATTATCAGGAAATTATTAATTCAGGAGTGAACAATCCCTTAAAGCTCCCTTATAGGAGATCTAGGTATAGCCTCTTGGTTGAAGATCTAGGCTGGTAATTAAAAGGTTGTAATTTCAAACCCTGCAAGGATGGATGTGTAAATGGTCCAGTTGTAACTGTAACTGTAAGTCTAATTTGCATTGAATCATGTAAATGTAACTTTGTAGCATACATTTTATGCTGTTTGAAGGTTCCTGATATCCTCAGTTCAAAAAAAGTATGAGTAAGAGGTCATTCGCACAGAACGAGACGTGGGCAGTGAAATGAAGAAAATACACAAGGTCTCAAAAAACGTTTTTAAAAGTTGCACTTCTTTTAACTTGAGTGCTGATTTAAGAACTCTGTCTTGTGTAAGATGCTGCAAAAGACGCAAGACTTGAGCGCAATGGTCAAAGATGTCCATCTAGCGTTTTTACATAGAAAAACAATACAAAATCAGTTTTTTCAATTCTGTCAGCCGTTTTGCTTTGGACAGTTGGCAGAGACATAAAACACCAATGTGATCTGATTAGTATCCATAGCTTTAGTATTCATAGCTATTTCATTATTTATTTTATAAATTAAACTGTATGTTTACTGCTAAATGATAGTTCCACTGATATTTTGTTCTGATCAGTCTTTTTCCATGATTTGTACAGGTATGTAATTAAAGGGGTTATCGGATGCAGAACTCACTTTTACGTGTTGTTTACACATAAATGTGTGTTGACAGTGCGTGTAGACAACCACCCTATAATGATAAAAGTCCACCCAGTGGTATTTTTTTAATCTTCAGAAGTTATATCCCCTTTTTCAAATCAAGCCATTCTCAGCATCTTGTCTGTGTGACATCACACCAACCAAGGCCGCTCCCACAATAGTTGATTGACACGGTCGTCTTACCTTAGACCCGCCCTGAGTGAGCTGTAAACAGTCTGACCACCACTGTGTTGACTACCGGTGCAGGGGAATACAAGAATGTCTCTGACTGAGTGATTGAGGTGTTCTATTTTTGGATGTAGTAATGAACATAGCAGTCATCATTTACTCCAAACTGAGCCACTGAAGACACAGAAAATTACTTTCGTTTTTGAAGAAAATGCACCCGGCGATCTACATAAATACGTCTATGTTCGCACAAATCATTTGTGATTCAGCTTCACCTACAGCAAAAGTGAGTATAAGGGTTTTTAAGGCATTTTTGCAAATCGCCTTTCTTAATAATGTGCTAGTTAGCAAGTTTCGCGGCTAAATGTGGCTAAAGTAAACATTACAGCTTGTCACCCCACAGAAGAGATAGGCGGGCTTTGCAGAGCTCATTAGCATTTAAAGGTGAATGCACCAAAACAGCTTGCTCTGAAAAGGGCTGATTTTGACAAGGTAAAAATTGTTTTTTACACTACCACTGACAAATTTGACCCAAAGTATGTTTCTCATTAAGACCCTAACAAATCATATCCACTCGTGGAAAATGGGCATCCGATGACCCCTTTCAAGTGAGAATGCTTTTCAGTTGAAATTCAGTTTCCAAATTTTAATTTAATTTAAATACAAAAGGTATAGCGAACAGGGTGCAAATTTGCAAATGCAATCTATATTTTAATGTAAGGAAACAGAATTAAAATGAATTGAAATTCAAAAAATATAATCCGGTAACTATCATTTTTAAAAAAGCAAACTTCAAAAACTCAAAAATGAAAAAATGGTTTATAGGGATGGATGGATGAATGGATGGATTAAACGATGTATAGACAGATAAAGAGAGATAGACAGATACATGGCCAAAAAATATCAGCACCCTTGCAATTCTGTCAGAAAATGCAACACTTCTCTCAGAAAATTGTTCCAATTGCACATGTTTTGGTATTCACATGCTTATTGTTTTTGTTTGCACTGCAACAACAAAAAACAGAAGAAAAGTCAAACTTAAAATTTCACACAGAACTCAAAAATGGACTGGAAAATATTATTGGCACCTTGTCAAAATTGTAAGAAATAATTGCTTTTCAAGCATGTGATGCTCCTGTAATTTGTATTTAGACACACCTGTGGCAAGTAACAGGAGTGGGCAATATAGTAATCACACTTGCAACCAGTTAAAATGGAGAAAAGATGACTCAACCCTTGTGTTGTGTGTCACACTGAGCATGGAGAAAGAAAGAAGTGTAAAGAGTTGTCTGTGGATTTGAGAAAAAAAAAATTGTGGAAAAACATGGACAGTCTCAAGGCTATAAGTCCATCTCCAGAGATCTTAATGTTCCTGTGTCCACTGTGTGCCATATCATCAACAGGTTTACAGCCCATGGCACTGTAGCTAACCTCCCTGGACGTGGACGGAGGAGCAAAATGAATGAAAAATTACAACAAATGATTGGTTGAATGGTGGATAAAGAACCCAGATTAACTTCCAAACAAGTTAAAGCTGATCTGCAGACACAGAATACAACAGCGTCAGCTCACACTATCCGTCTGCATCTGAATGAAAAGGGACGCTTATGGTAGCAGATCCAGGAGAACACCACTGCTGACACAAAGGCATAAAAAAGCAAGACTGGAGTTTGCCAAAACTTATGTGACAAAACCACAGTCCTTCTGGGAGAACGTACTGTGGTCAGATCAGACAAAAGCAGAGGTTTTTGGTAAAGGAAAGGAAAGGACGTGACGTGTGGCCAAGTATGGTGACCCATACTTGGAATTTGTGCTCTGCATTTAACCCATCCAAGTGCACACACACAGTAGTGAGAAGTGATCAAACACAAACACCATGAACACACACCCAGAGCAGTGGGCAGCCATATTGCTATCGCTGCGGCACCCGGAGAGCAGTTGGGGGATCGGTGCCTTGCTCAAGGGACTCACCTCAGTCGTGGTACTGAGGGTGGAGAGAGCGCTGGATATTCACTCCCACCACCCTCAATCCCTGCCGGACCTGGGACTCGAACCCGCAACCTTTTGGTTACAAGCCCAACTCCCTAACCATTAGGCCACGGCTGCCCGCTAAAGGACATCATGGCACTGTTTACAGAAAAAGATATGAGATATGCTTCTGGCACTGTATGCCTTGACTGTGTGAACGGTATCATGAAATTTGATGATTACCAAAGAATTTTGGGGCCCAACATAGTGGCCAGTGTCAGAAAGCTGCGTCTCCACCAGAGGTCATGGGTCTTCCAGCAGGACAATGACCCGAAACACATTTCAACAAGCACTCAGAAATGATTACAAACAAAGAGCTGGAGAGTTCTGAAATGGCCAGTAATGAGTCCAGATCTAAATCCCACAGAACACCTTTAGAGAGATCTCAAAACAGCAGTTGGGAAAAGACATCCTTCAAATCCAAATGACCTGTAGCAGTTTGCAAAAAAGAGTGGTCCAAAATTCCAGTAGAAAGGTGTAAGAAACTTTATCACGGTAACAGGAAGCAATTGATTTCAGTTATTTTGTTCAAAGGGGATGCTACCAAATATTAATAATTTTGTCCAGTGCATTTTTTTGGGTTCTGTGTGGAAACAACAACAACAACAAAAAATAAATAAGTAAAATAAAATAAATAAACATGAGAGTACCAAAACATTTGCAACTGCAACAATTTTCTGAGCGAAGGGTAGCATTTTCAGAATTGCAAGGGTGCCAATATTTTTGGCCATGACTGTAGATACATGGAGTGATTAAATTTCTATTTCTGTCAATCCAGTTTCACAAATTCCACAAACAGCAATAGAAACAACAATAAATAAATAAAATGAATAATAATAATGTTCAGATTTGGATAGCTTATTTATTCTATAGTTGACCTTTAATATATTAAATTACAACAGTCCGATCTCTTGACTCCTGGAGTCCACGGCGACAATTTCTAATGCATACAGCTCAAGCTGTGGAAGTAGGTGATTTGCTTGTGATTTATGCAGATTGCTCTCTCTTCTTTTGAGCGGAGCACAAGGCAAAGCATTGCTCAACGTGGCAGAACTGTTGATTTCCAACACTTTATTTACTTCATTTCTTTCTGCATTGTAAGATTTATTCAGTCAGGATTCCTGGTTAGTCAAACTTTCAGACGCAGTCTGACATCATATAACTCCAAATATCAACATCACATATAATATTCTTTCCCCATGAGAGGATTCTCTTTTCTTACTGCTGGGTGGATCATCTGCAGTGTTTCATGCATCTTATTATACCCCTCTGCATTTTGTTGTCCATTAAACATGCAGCCCAACATCTCAGACTTTTATCTGCATCAGAGTATAAGAAGGAAAGAGCCCGCTGTCAGTCAGCTTGATTTATGTGTGCTAGCCTCGCACAGAGGCACTGCATCCTTAGGTTCTACCCTACTGAGCATCTGGCAGTTGATATTTCTTTCTCATCTGCTGCAGAGTAAATATATCCAGATATTAGAAGTTTACATTTGCAGTGTTCACTGTTGGTAGGCAGTTCTCAGAGTCGTTGTATAATGAAATTTTGATTGCCCCATGACACTCAAATCATTTTTGTTTACTGAAGCCTCCAAAGAAATGAATTAAAGTTCTGTTTTAAATAACCCGAGTGCCAGACTTCATTAAGTAGAGTGTCACACTATGGCTTATTTTTAACTTAAGATTTCATTCATTGCTTTGTTTTGACAGGAAGCAAAGCCAGTGAAAGAACATTGTGTGAATGAGGGCATAGATATTGCATCATATTTTTTTTCTGAAATTGATTGTGACAGCTGACCTTTGTTGTTTGGGTGGACATTATTAAATCAAGAGGCAAAATTCTTAGTGCTGCGTTTTGTTTTTCAAGTGTACAGTGGCTCCAAAACCTATTTGAAAACCTAAGCGACACTTAAAATGTATACATTTCACTGCATCATATAAAAAAATGTCAAATCAAATAGCATTTCCTATAAAAAAGCATAGCATAACACATTATCATTATTATTATTTTTTATGTGATTATTATTATTAAACAGGAAAACGTTGGTCAGTTGATGTTTTTATATTTATTATTATTATTATTATTATTATCTGTCCAATGTGCTTTGTATGGAGGCCGTTTCTGCCACTGCATAATTTTTTTTTTAATCTCACAGTTCTGACGTTTTTCTCGAAATTGCTGACTTTTTTTCACAATTGTGAGTTGTAAACTCTGAAGTCCGAATTGTGAGATATAAACAAGAAATTCTGACTATTTTCTCAGAATTGTGAGATATAATGTCAGAATTGTGGGATATAAACTCGAAATTGCGGGAAATAAAGTCAATTGCGAGATTTAAACTTGCAATTCTGATAAATGAAGTCTGAATTGCAAAATATATTTAGAATTTTTTTTTTCCTCAGAATTGTGAGATAAATTTGCAATTTTGAGTTATAAAATCAGAATTGCAGAATATAAACTTGCAGCTGCAAGAAATAAAGTCAGAATTGCGAGATATAAACTTACAGTTCTGATAAATGAAGTCTGAAGAATTGTGAGATATAAATTAACAATTGTGAGTTGTAAAGTCAGATTTGCATGATATAAACTCGCAATTGCAAGAAAAAAAATTCGGAATTGCAAGATATATAAACTCACAGTTCTGAGAAATAAAGTCTAAATTGCGAGATATAAACAAGAAATTCTGACTATTTTCTCAGAATTGTGCGATATAAACTTGAAATTGCGAGGAATAAAGTCAATTGCGAGATATAAACTTGCAATTATGATAAATGAAGTCTGAATTGCGAGATATAAACAGCCAATTTTGACCCTCTTTTTTTTTCTCAGAATTGTGAGATAAACTCGCGAATCAGAATTGCGGAATATAAACTTGCAGTTGCAAGAAATAAAGTCAGAATTGTGAGATATAAACTCACAGTTCTGATAAATGAAGTCTGAATTGCGAAATATAAACAGGCAGTTCTGACTTTTTTTGAAGAATTGTGAGATATAAATTAACAACTGAGTTGTAAAGTCAGAACTGTGGGACATAAACTCGCAATTCTGAGAAATGAAGTCTGAATATAAGTCTGAGATATAAACAGGCAATTCTGACTATTTTCTCAGAATTGTGAGATATAATGTCAGAATTCTGGAATATAAACTCGCAATTGCGAGAAATAAAGTTAATTGCGAGATATAAACTTGCAATTCTGAGAAATTAATTCTGAATCGCAAGATATAAACAAGCAATTCAGACTTTTTTCTCAGAACTGTGTTAAAGAAACTCACAATTTTGTGTTCTAAAGCCAGAATTGTAACTTGCAATTCTGAAAAAAAATATATATATATATTTTTATAACTCACAAGATATCACTTAAAAATATATAGTGATTGCGAGATATAATAAAAATATAATTGTGAGATATAAAGTCAGAATTGTGAGTTATAAAGTCCAGTTCTGAGGGGGAAAAATACTTTTTTTTTTCTTTTTCAGAATTGACTTTAAAACACAATTGCGATACATAAACTCACAGTTCTGACATTTTTTTCACAGAATTGTGAGATATAAACTCAAGTAATAAAGTCTGAATTATAAGGCAGTTTTGAAATTTTTTTTCCTCAGAATTGTGAGATATTAACTTAATAAACATAATTTTTGACTTCATTTCTCATTCTGACTTTATTACTTGAAGAACTGTGAGATAAAAAGTTGCAAAAAAAGTCAATATCTATGTCTTTTAAAGCTAGTCAGTAGAGAACGAATATTTCCTTGGTAAGAGTATCGGTAGCATGTGTTTGCACGTGAAAGATGCAGACAGTTTTGTAACGATAACAGATGGGGTCTCCCCTGACACATCAGAATACTGGCAGAGTCAAACCAGCCAAACACTGCTGTATATGCCGCTTACTATGTCTTTTTCTTTCCATTTTTTTCTCTCATTCTATCCTCTCATTTACTTTATTTCATCAAATTCATATCTTCTGTCTTTGTCACTTAAATAATAACTATGTCTTGCTGTTCTTCACCAGCTTTTCTCACATCACCATACCTTCTGCGTCTCTCTACTACGAAACATGAAGTAATGTTTCATGTGCACAGGGACTTCTTACCTAATTAGGCTCATACTGGTCAAAGATGCACGTCTGAAGAGACAGCGATTCTCTAAGTATAGCATGCGGTGACTGTAACCTTCATGAAAAACCCGTTACAATTCCTCTGGCACATCAATTTCATGTAGAACACCACGGCACATGGATCTGACACACCAGTATGACATTCAATGCTGGAAAAGAGTCAAGAGAGACTGAATGAAATGGATGGATTGGAAATCTGAGATTACAGAACTGATTCGAGTAGAGCAAAACTGTAGACGTGACATGAACTACGTCCTTCAGGAACTGTGGTTGACCCTGAAAATGCAATGATAAACAACATAAACCAAACTAGGGCTCAGGTGTGTTGTTCTGGAAAAACCAAGTGCATACAAACACACTCATATACACATACAAACAGATGCTGAGGCACATAAGCAGATAGCACACTTACATGCACATGTGCACTCAAACTGCTTCCAGAGGATGCACCTGGGGTCTCAGAATCACCAGAGGTCAGGGTCGCATTGACCCAAATCACATCTCCACTTTACACCATCATTTTATACCGCATTACTTTATTATGACAGATCGTAGAGACAATGGGTGAGAGAACTGTTCCTTGATTATTGCTCCATGAATACTGCATGAGGCTGATTCACTCGGTTCTTCTCAGATTATGGGTTATGTTCTCTAAAGTAATCATGACAGTTCAGCTTCCAACTAAATTTTACGCCATTTACATGCACACACATACACACACATTCGCACACAGCCTCATCAGGAAAACAGCAGGGAGAGAGCATGGTTACAGTAAACTCCTTGAACTGACTGTGGTTGAAGTAATGAGTGTATCTAGGTCTCTGCCTGCAGTAAAACTCTTTGATTCTGTTTTGGGGCAGGAAAGGGAAAAAAATGACATTAAGTAGTGTACAAATGGCTAATTTGACAGTGTTCAAAACTGACACAGTTGAAGTTACAACATCTCTCTTGCCTCCCTTGAACCTACTGAGTTTAAATAAACCCCTACGTGATGACGTATTTTTATAGGCAAGCCTGTAAGTTAGCGTCACACTGGTTCCCTCAACAAAAACCCAACAGGATTGGATTATTGCAGAAAATAAGCTTTGTGAACAGCAGAATATGATACTTACATATTTAGTTCATCATGATAATTGCACAAATTAAAACTTTTATAAATTTTGAAGCCTCAACATCATAAACAAACTACACAGTAACAAGACTTCAATGTCAGCACCATTAAGCTTCTTGCATCTCTTTCAGTTTTTATTTAAAAAAGTATATATATATATATATATTTTTTTTTTTTTTGGAGTCATTGTAAGATATATATAGATATATATACGCAGATGCCTCATTAGAGACTTTTTCTATGGGCTGCTATACGTAAGTCATCCGCCATATTGGAATGGTCAACTTGACGTCATTCACCATAGTAATCACTGAATATTCCAAATTCCCCAATCCTGCACAGCCGTTGGTCTGCGGACCTATAGTATGGCGAATGATGTCAAGTTGACCATTCCAAGATTGCGGACACATCTACGTGCTTGGAGCGGTCAAATGGGGCATCTATACATATCTATGGTTGCAAGAGCACGATTATAATCACAATTAGACTGTGAAAGTGGTGTAGTGCAGCGTTTCCCAACTCCAGTCCTCACACCCCCCTGCTTATCTCTTATCACGTACAACGTTTGTTCTATTTGACCGTGTATGCCCTGCGAAGTGGACATCACAGGATATTCCACCATGATTTAATTTCGAAACAAGTGTATATGTTCCATTCAAAGGGCACTGAAGTGTGCGAGATGTGAATTTAAGTTGTGTGTTGGTGTGATGTTTAATGTCCCCAATAACCTCTGTAGTTCCATTTATCCACTTGTTAGCTTCCATCCCTGCTGAAAAAAAAACAGCTAAAACCAGCCTAGTCTGGTTGATTGGTTTTAGCTGGTCATCCAGGCTGGTTTTAACTGGTCATAGCAGGCTGGTTTTAGAGGGGTTTTGGCCACTTTTTTTTTTTTTTTTTGACCACTGGAAGTAGCTGGTTTTTGGCCAGGCTGGCCAGGCTGCTACTTCCAGCTTAAACCAGTTAAGACCAGCCAACCAGCCTAGGCTGGTTTTAGCTGTTTTTTTTTTTTTTCAGAAGGGATGTTTAGTCATGTTTAGGGGCATGGAAATATCACCACAATAACAGACCGGTGTGTAAAACTCTCAGACATATTTTAAAGATTCTATGCTGCGAACTTTAAAATTTTCATATACTTTTGAAAATCCAGCATTTAGTTGATCCTGATAAGCGCTCGTTGTCACAGTTGTAAACACAACGGCTTTCCTCTTTCGTGAGGGGGTTTGGCACCACTGGCATTTTTGTTTCCAGGCGGAACGTTAAAGAACGCTACACACGCCTCTCCCAGAAATCCTGTATAATCTAACCAATATGATGATGACTTTAAAACTCCTGAAGTGTTTCCAGCTAAGTTTGCCTTAGCCAACGTTCCATGGGCGTGGCATTTGAGACTGAGACATGCAAACCAAAAGCCTTGTACCAAACGGTTCGATACGAATATGTGTATCGTTACACCCCTAGTTTATTTATTAATTTTTTATTATTATGTGTGAAAAAAAGACTATTTAGTTGTTTCAATTTGTTATTTGCCTAATAAATGACAATACCATTTTTTGTTTCAAAGGGGTCATCGGGTGCCCATTTTCCTCAAATTGATTCTTTAGGGTCTTAATGAAAAGTCTATAACATGCTTTGGTTAAAATTTCTCAATGGTATTGTAAAAAACACCTTTTTTACATTGCCAAAATCAGCTCTACAAAAATCATCCTGTTCTGGTCGAGGTTGCTTTAAATGTTAATGAGCTCTGCTCACCCCGCCCCTGTCTTCTCTTGGTGGAGTGACGAGCCTGTTTAAGCTGGATCACAAATGATTTGCGCGAACATAGACGGATATATGTAGATTGGGAGGCGCATTCCATTCACAAACAAACGTAATCCACTGCATCTTCAGCTCTGGCTCAGATGTCTATCTTAAAATTACTTGAATAGGATTTGTGAGTTTCTATTTTTTGCATTCTTACAGTTATTGCTTTTGAATAAATGAAGAATGTGTATAAAACACTACCTTGATGAGATTTATACTTGGCTTTAGTGTTGTCACGAAACCAAAATTCTGACTTCGATACGATACCTGACTAAAATATCATGATACTTCTACTGAACCGATACTACGAAAAAAAAACATAAAACAACAGGTAAAGTAATTGAATAATAGATGATTCAAATGGAGATCATAGTTATTTTATTATTAAAGCAAAGCATTTCATGCCCCCTTTAATATATATATATATATATATATATATATTAAATAATCACATGCAAGTGTCACTACACAGGATTATGGTGAGCAACTATAATCTAATTTTATTTCACAACAACAATTTATATCATGACATAGTCATTTTTTGTCATTTTTATTTTAAATGTTTATTTAAATTTAACATTTTTATTTTTATTTTAAGAACCTAGATGCAAGTAACAAACTAAAAGACAGCTACAATAAAACAAAGACACAAATGAAATAAAGAGGGCTCTATGAAATCTGTTTTATTTTTCATAAATTCCATTTTAATTTTATGACTCTATTTTAATGGTTACATTAAAAAAATATTTATCAAAAAGCATGTCTAATTAATTGAAAGTTTAACAAAAGTTACATGTTTTTAAGGCCCTATGAAATACGTTTTATTATTTTTCAGTTTTGTTTGTGAATCTGTCACGCTGTAGTCGTCGTGTGCGGGGAATGAAGCAGGAGGAGAGCGGAGATCCAATAAGTGCCGTTTTATTTAAATAATCCAGAGTGAACATAAAACAAAGGGAAAACAGCAGGGAACCAGCAACCACGACGAAGGAACGGAATGACAATACAATCACCGACAAGGACACTGGAGAACAACCAAACTTAAATATAGAGAACAAACCAATCAAAACAGGACAGGTGTAAATGATTAGACAATGACGTACCCACCCTAGAGAGCACGGGAAGCCCGGGCTTTGTAGGCGTAAGCGCAGGAGGGTGTTCGGGCGGCGCCGGCTCTGGAGGGCGCACAGGAGGAGGCGCTGACTCTGGAGGGCGCGTTGGAGGACGCGCTGGGGGAGGCGCCGGCTCTGGAGGGTGCGCTGGAGGAGGCATAGGCTCTGGAGGCGCCGGAGGAGGCACATGCTCTGGAGGGTGCTCTGGAGGCACCGGAGGAGGCACAGGCTCTGGAGGGCGCTCTGGAGGCGCCGGAGGAGGCACAGGCTCTGGAGGGCGCTCTGGAGGCGCCGGAGGAGGCACAGGCTCTGGAGGGTGCTCTGGAGGCACCGGAGGAAGCACCGACTCTGGAAGATGCGCTGGAGAAGGTGCAGACTCTGGAGGGCGCGTCGGAGCCTTCCAGGGCAAAGCAGGCAACCGATTCAAGGACTGGGACCTGGGGAAAGCACGGATATAGGAGGTAAACAGAATAGAGGGAGAAGCAGAGTGTTCATAGGTTAACGCCGCCCCCATAGGAGGCTCTACAGCCGGAGCTGACACCTCTGGGTGCATGGGCGCAGCTTCTCTGGTGGAAGAGGCCTCGGGAGCGGACTTGAGACCAGACGGGATCTCACTGGCAGACTTGTGACCAGCCGAGACCTCTATAGCTGACTTGTGAGCAGACGAGACCTCTGTGGCAGACTTGCGAGCAGACGAGAGCTCTGGCGTAGGCTTGTGATCAGACGTGACCTCAGGAGCTGACTTGTGAACAGACGTGAGCTCAGGAGCAGGTTTATGAACAGACATGACCTCAGGAGCACAGTGTGCAGCCCACACACACCAAATGGCAACCGCCATTAAGGGAAGAGCAGCCTCGGGTGGCAGGGTCTCTCTACTGGCCATCATGATCGTGGGGGACGAGACATGGCGAGGCTCTGGGCAGTCAGAAGAGACGTGACTTGGCTCTGAGCGGACAGACGAGACGTGACTTGACCCTGGGCGGTCTGACAGGACGTGACTTGGGAACAACAGCAATAACTTGACTTTGCTTTACTGGAACAGTTGCGAGTTGACTTGACTTTGCTGGAGCAGCTGCGACTTGATGTGATTCAGGAGGTGTTGTAGTGTCTTGACTTAGCAGGGTCAGCAGCGGTAATGTGACTTGATTCAGGAACCGCATCTGGAAGGGCGGCCATGACGGGTGCAGACTCAGGAGCAGAAGACATGACGTGAACAGGCTGTGGCTTGGCTGAGATGGCTTGAGCAGGCTGTGACTTGGCTGACGCGGCAGCTTTGACCTTGCTTGACTCAGGAACCACGGCTGTGACCTTGCTTGACTTGGGGGATACAGCTATCGCTTTACTTGACACAGGAACAACAGCTGTAACTTGACTGGATTTCGGAAGAGCAGCTCTGACTTGACTTGATGCAGGAAACATAGCTCTAACTTGACACTTGAACGACTGCTGTAATTTTGCTTGACTCTGGAGTGGCAGCCGGATCTTGACTAAACTCTGGAACAGCAGCTGTAGCTTGATCTGATTCGGAAGTTTCACTTGACCGGGAGACAACAGCTGCGACTTGACTTGACTCGGGAACTTGACTTGACTCAGGAAACACAGCTGTAACTTGACTGGATTTCGGAAGAGCAGCTCTGACTTGACTTGATGCAGGAAACATAGCTCTAACTTGACACTTGAACGACTGCTGTAATTTTGCTTGACTCTGGAGTGGCAGCCGATCTTGACTAAACTCTGGAACAGCAGCTGTAGCTTGATCTGATTCGGAAGTTTCACTTGACCGGGAGACAACAGCTGCAACTTGACTGGACTCGGAAACTTGACTGGACTCCAGGAAATGCAGCTGTAACTTGACTAGACTCGGAAACTTGACTTACCTCGGGAAACGCAGCTGCAACTTGACTTGACTCTGAGACGCAGCTGAAACTTGACTTGACTCTGGAGATGCAGCTGCAACTTGACTTGACTCAGGAAATGCAGCTGCAACTTGACTAGACTCAGGAAATGCAGCTGCAGTTTGATTTGACTCAGGAAACGCAGCCGTAACTTGACTAGACTTAGAAGACGCAGCTGTCACTTGACTTGACTCAGTAGACGCAGCCGCAACGTGACTGGACTCCGTGCACGCAGCGGCCACTTGCCTTGACTCGGGAGACGCAGCCGAGTCCATACGGCACCTTTTCCTTGCCGCCTTCTTGCAAGCCGTGGGCGGCGTCCGAGCACTGGCCGCGGGCTCTGGTGGAATGGACAGGATCAGTGGATGTTTGGGAGAGCTGGATGGGACCAGCGGAGAGGGAGAGCTGGACGGAACCAGTGGAGAGGGAGAGCTGGATGGAACCAGCGGAAAGGGAGAGCTGGACGGAACCAGCGGAAACACAGGAGAATATATACATATATCCATATAGTCCTTAGTATTCCGAGAGCTGGCCGCGGGCGGCAGCGTCCGGGAGCTGGCCGCGAGCTCTGGGCTGAGGACGAGGGAGGAGTTATGGAGAACTGAAGTGAGCGAGAGAGGACAGGAGGGAGCGGGCTCGTTGGAGCGGTACGCTGAGGATGCTGGCTGGGGGTGAGCTGGAGCGGCCGCGTGTTTGCAGATGGGGGGAAGAGTGGAATCTTCCACATCGACATAGTAATTGGAATTACAAAGGGCAAGGACATAACTGATGAATTCCGCTACGGGTTTGCGGCAATCGTCAGGAGTTATGGAACGGAACAATCTATCATCATTTAGCCCCATCTGAAAACACGCGTTAATAGTCGCATCGCTCCAACTCACCAGAATGAACGACGCTCAAAAATTCCTCAACGTATTGCTCCAACGAACTCTCTGACTGCTGGATGTTGAAAAGGTAATCCTCAGCCCAGAGCATTTCGTCTTGGTCGGTGATTCTGTCACGCTGTAATCGTCGTGTGCGGGGAATGAAGCAGGAGGAGAGCGGAGATCCAATAAGTGCCGTTTTATTTAAATAATCCAGAGTGAACATAAAACAACAAAGGGGAAAACAACAAAGGGAAAACAACAAAGGGAAAACAGCAGGGAACCAGCAACCACGACGAAGGAACGGAATGACAATGCAATCACCGACAAGGACACTGGAAAACAACCAAACTTAAATACAGAGAACAAACCAATCAAAACAGGACAGGTGTAAATGATTAGACAATGACGTAACAATGACATTGTTTTAATACTATTTTTTATTAGTAGTAGTAGTACTATCTTTACATTAAGTAATATATTAATATATTTCTGACTGTCAATTTAAACCGAAGTTTTATTTTTATGGGTTTCTGTGAAGACCTTTAGGGTCTTCGTTATGTGATAAAAGTTTTCCTCAAAAGAAACGGTAAAATGGTCATGAAGTGACTCTCAGAGCAGTTTTAGAGATTATGTTCATGTGTTCATGTACTCATATATTTAGGTGGCAGAGGCTGACAACACTGTGAGCCTCACGCGTGTGTGTAGTAAACAAAACTGTGCATCTCCCTGCACACAGACACACAGAAAATGCATTCTTAAAGTACTGGTACTAGTAAAATGCAGAATCGTTTTTAAAAGCAGGGTATCGCGGTATATTATGCAACACTACTTGGCTTTAATAAATAGTACATTATATACAAGGTTAGTTTTATTAAATAGAATATACACTATATGGGAACAGTATTTGGACAACTGGCCATTACACCAACAGGGACTTTAATGTTTCTAAATATATAGACATTAATATGGAGTTGGTCCCTCATTTGCATCTGTAATGGCATCTTCTGGGAAGACTTTTTACAAGATTTTTGAGAATTTCTGTGGAAAGTTTTGCCCACAGTGCATTTTCAAAGTCAGGCACTGATGTTTGACGAGAAGGCCTGGCTCACAATCTCTGTTCCAGTTCATCCCAAATGTGTTCGATGGGGCTGAGGTCAGGGCTCTGTGCGGGCCAGAAAAGTTCTTTCACGCCAAATTCATCCAACCGTGTCTTTACGGACCTTGCCCCATTATGCTGGAATAGAAAAGTGCCTTCCCCAAACTTTTCCTACAAAGTTGAAAGCATTGCATTGTCCAAAATTTCATGACATGCTTAAACAGATTTCCCTTCATTGGAAGAAAAAGAAGTGCATTTGCTTAGAAGAGTTTTCAGATAGAAGTGTCTTTATATTCGTTCCCTTTGCTTAGATAGAATGATTTTTTTTTTTCATTTTATGCTGGCCTTAAGACAGTAATTATTATGTGTATTCCTTGTAGACAACCAGATAAATTTGTGTTACTTTTCTAAACGTGTCCATCATACACACATCCAGGAACATTTATGTTTGTAGAATGTATATCTGAGTGTGTGTGTGTGTGTTTTGTACTAATCTATGTCGTTGTAATCTGAGGAGTTGCGTATCCCTGATCTCACATAAGCAGTCTTCTGAAAAACACTCCTAATTGTTCAGTCAGTTCTTTATTTTGAATCACTATGCTATACAATACTTTCTGATGCTGTTTGACGTCAGAACAATACATCTGCTTTACTCCCTTAATTATTCATTGAGAAACATGTCGAGCGATCAGTGCAAGTCTGCTGAAAGGAACTGCTGGTGCAGTAACTGCTTCATTCCCCTTAGAGCCGCTGACCAGACGGCCTGCAGGAGTGCCTTTAAAGAGCATGATTATGATGATTAATTACATCGTTTAAACTCAGTCTACTGATTTTAGCACCTCTATCTCACTTGCAGGCTTAAACATCCTCACTTTAACTATGATATGTTGTGTGTGTGTATTTGTCTCTGGATGGTTCTGCCCTGTTTGATACTGTCAGTGCAGATTGACAGTCACGTTGTAGATGTACAATACGCAGAGAATTATACATTACATGCTGTCCCCTACAACACTAGAACTCGTTTTCTTGAGCTGTGCTGTGGTTGTTGTGGTCATGCTTCTCTGTTTTTCTGCAGTGCGCAACACTCCATTTGTCTTTGGTGCAGCTTATTTTGAGCAGACGCTTTAATGTTATCTTAAACGTCTTTCTCAGTCTGACTGAAACCAAATCATTTTTGTCCTCTGATTGTTTCAGTGATTGATAGCTTTCTTCTGCAGTGCTGTCAGTTACAAAATACAAATTCACCCCAGCTCACTGACTGCACAACCACATGTGTGCTAACAGATGAAATATTAAAATAAATAAATAAATAAATAAATATAAATAAATGATTTTATGTATGTATGTATTCATTTATTTATTTAATGAAGTTCCAAACGTAGGTTCGGGAGGAGCCTAATCATTCAGTCCTGTCAATCATCATTACGAGCCTATATAAGCAGCTCTCATTGCACCATCCCAGCCTCAGTTCTTCCAGCATCCCTCCACCTCCCCTTCTCCTCCACTATTTCTGTTATTCTCCCTCTAGGTAATATCGCAATGGGGGGTTGAACTCGGCACTCAAGCCGAGCCTCAGGTTTGAGCCTCCATTAAGGACAGTAAGCCAAGTTTGTTTACCATTGCCCATCAGGACTGGATGGGCAGGCGAACTCGTGAATTTTAATTTAGTATCACCCTGCAGTACAGGTGAGGTCAAAAGTTTACATACACCTGGCAGAATCTGCAAAATGTTATTTTACCAAAAATAGGAGGAATCAATCAAAATGCATGTTTGTTTTTATTCAGTACTGACCTAAATAAAAGATTTAATATAAAAGACATTTACATATAGTCCACAAGAGAAAATAATAGTTGAGTTCATAAAAATGACCCCATCTAAAAGTTTACATTTGCTTGATTCTTAATTCTGTTGTTACCTGAATGATCCACAAAAAATACTTGTTTTCCAGAAGACAAAGTAATTACATACAGTCATTGTTGGAAAGGGTTTAAATACACAGAATTGCTGAAAAACAAAAACTGTTGTGAGAACTGAAGGAAGAACAGTTCAGGACAAACAAGGGACTCATGAACAATTATCGCTAAACAAAAAACACAGCTGTGGATCAGTCAGATAACAACACAGTATTAAGAACCAAGCATATGTAAACCTTTGAACAGGGTCGGTTTTATAAATTCAACTATATTATTTTCTCTTGTGGACTATATGTAATCATCTTTCATGTAAAATGTTTTATTTAGGTCAGTACTCAATAAAAAAATAACATGCATTTTGTATGATCCCTCTTATTTTGGTAAAATAATTAACATTTTGCAGATTCTGCAAGGTGTATGTAAACTTTTGACCTCAACTGTATATGCTCACCAAGGCTGCGTTTAGTGCAAAAATACAATTATTCAATTTTTAATAATGGTTCTTATAATTATCAATGCTGCAAATAGTTTTTGCTGCTTAACAGTTTTGTGGAGACCAAAATAATTTTTTTAGGATTCTTTGGTAAAAAAATAATGTCAAAAGACAGGTCTTTTGTAACATTATGAATGTTTTTGTCACTTTTGATCAGTTGAGTACATGCTTGTTGAATGTATATTCAGGCCAGTATTAAATACATACATACAAACATACATAAATAAGTAAATAAATGAATGAATAAATAAATAAAATACTGCATACAATATTATTTTTTCCCCCACCTTCCCACAATCCCACTTATTTTATTAAAATTATTAACAATTATGAACATCAGCCTAGATTATTAAATTTTGCAACTGTTGCTATTCATGATGCCTAATTCATTAAAGGAGAAGTCCACTTCCAAAACAAAGCATTTTTCTTCATATAATGGACTGATATGGTGCCCCGATTTTGAACTTCCAAAATGCAGTTTAAATGCGGCTTCAAATGATCCCAATGCGGTTGTAAACGATCCCAGCCGAGGAAGAAGGGTCTTATTTAGTGAAATGATCGGTTATTTTCATAAACAAAATACAATTTAAATACTTTTTAATCTCAAATGCTCATCTTGTCCTGCTCTCGTTGAACTCTGTGTATTTTGGCTCAAGACAGTTAGGGTATGTCAAAAAACTCCAATCGTATTTTCTCTCTCAACTTCAAAAATCATTTAAAAATCATCCTACATTGGTACAGAAGTACTGACCCAGTTTTTGCGAAGTAAACATGCAAAGACCCTTAACAAAAAAGGTAAAACAGCGATATAGGGTGACTGTGAAGTTGAGGGAGAACCTGAGATGGGTGTTTTTCGACATACCCTAACTGTCATGTACCGGAACAAAAACAGTTTAGGCAGAGTGAGACAAGACGAGCGTATGACATTAAATTTTTATGAAAATAACCGATTGATACGCTAGATAAGATCCTTCTTTCTCGGCTGGGATTGCTTACAACCACATTTGGGATCGTTTGAAGCCACATTTAAACTGCATTTTGGAAGTACAAAATTGGGGCACCATATCAGTCCATGGAGAAAAGTCCTGAAATGTTTTCCTCAAAAAACATAATTTCTTTGCGGCTGAAGAAAGAAAGACATGAACATCTTGGATGACAATGAGGTGAGTACATTATATGTGAATCTTTGTTTTGGAAGTGGACTTCTCCTTTTACTAATATTAAAGGGATAAATGAAAATTCTGTCATTAATTACTCACCCTCATAACGTTCCAACCCCGCAAGACCTTCGGTCATCTTGGAACACAAATCAAGATATTTTTGATGAAATCCAAGAGCTTTCTGATCCTGCACAGACAGCAACGTGAATGACATGTTCAAGTCCCAAAACGGTAGTAAAATCATCCTTAAAATAAAACATGTGACATCAGTTGTTTCATCATAATTTTATAAAGCTACGAGAATACTTTTTGTACGTAAAGAAAACAAAAACAACAACTTTATTCAACAATTTCTTCTCTTGTGTACTCTCGTGAATGTGCATCGAAGACTGATAAGACTGACGTTTAACAATGTCCTTATTTCTGTTCTGGGCCTTGAATGTTTCAGTTGCGTTGCTGTCTACACAGGGTCAGAATGCTCTCAGATTTCATCAGTAATTTGTGTTCTGAAGATGAACAAATGTCAGATTTGGAACGACATGAGGGTGAGTAATTAATGACAGAATTTTCATTTTTAAGTGAACTATTCCTTTAATGTACTGGAAAAAAAGAAAAATTGATGAATGACTTTGTGTGCCGTTTTGAGTACTGTAGGTCCATAGGAAACCTTTTCTTCTGTATGAAATGTTGTTTGCAACAAACATCCACAAAAAATATTTAGTCCTGGGGAGTATAAGCCTTTGGTCATGTTATTGTTTCTGCTTCTTTCTAACTTGGTCTGGGTCTTGAAAGCGGATTGTGCTATTTCCTCCGTCACACTCTTTAACTTAATGTTGTTATGAACTGTCACAAGTTGACAGATGGATCCTTGGAAACTAATGGTAGCGACAGGCTGTATATTACAGAATGTGCTGTGTAAGTTCTCAGGCACTGGTTGTGCATTAGGCATGTGTAATCTGTCACACATGCAGGTTTATTATCTGCAGCACGGTGAATCTGTTATTATCCCGCACCTTCATTCTCTGGCCTTGATGCAGAGAAATAAATTCATACTGATAGTAGCACATTGGTAATACACTCTCACTGCAGAATGCACCCACTTGCATTTTCTCTCTCTTGCTCATCCTCATTTTCGCTCTCTGTCAGCAGTTTTACTGTGTTCCCTGCAAAGTTTGTTGCTAATCCTAACCCACTTGATATCAATAAATCTTATTAAAAACAATTAATTCCCTTTTATCTGGTTCATGGTGTTCACACAGCTGTCCTGAAAGTCTTCACACTTGCTGTGGAGTTTTGTTTTGAACTGTTTATGGGATTTAGCAAACTGCATTACTGAAGCTAAGTGGTGCTGTTTTAGACTACACCCAGAAACATATTTTATGCTTTATTAACACATTGCCAGTGCTTTTGTTTTCTGTATTTAGATTTCTGTAACTACTATACACCATCTGGACCCAAATCATAGTTTTAAAACTATGGTTAATTTGTGGTTACCATGGTTTAACTATAGTAACCATGGCTTTTCAGTTTTATTTGTAGTAAATCCATGGTTAATTTCCATAAGGGATTCAAAAATTGCCTTGTCAGCGAATATTGAGAACAGCTTACCCTTTTTCATGATTAAACCCAATGGTAAAACTTTACAATAAGGTTTCTTTTGTTAACATTAACTAACTATATTATTTAACATGAACAAGATTTATATAATATTCCTTAATCTTAGTTAATATTAGCCCTTTAACTGTCACCCCCATTTTTGAACATAGACGTGAAATTGCACTATCCAAACTTAAATTGTTAAAATTCATGAACAAATAGCCTATATTTTTTAATATGATTTTGAAGTACCAGTTCGATGGTAATGCAATGTCAGATTTGAAAATGGGTTTCAAAGGATGAATTTTAAGGTTTTAAACTTTAAATTGATATATAATTTATGATCATCTAAAACATGATAGGGAAAAAGGCAACGAAAAAGTACTTTTGGTGACAAAGGGCAGAACTCCTGTTACGATGTAAATTTTTGAGGTGCACTGTTGTCATAAATTAATCTTGTAAAATCATAATAATGATTTAATCATTTATTGTAATCATAAATTAAAGTTGTATCTGTTAACATTAGTTCATGTACTGTGAATTAACATAAAATGAACAATTTTATTAACTAACATTAGCAAAGATTAATAAATGCTGTAAAAATATATTGTTCATTGGTTTTTAGCCTTTTTTTTAAATGAAAATATTCTTTATTAATTGATTTTAAGTATTTAACTGTAAATGAAATGGCATCTATTAATTTAAACAAAAAATGTAAACAATGTATATATTACATATTACACTGTATATTAATATATTTGTATATACTGTATACCAACATTTAACAAAAAACATGTTCTGAAATAAAATTCTAATGATATTCATGGTCCTTGTTTCAGTTTATTTACTAAAATGCATCACAGCATGTATTATATTTTAGTTAATGTTTCTTATAAGCAATATTAAATTAAATTAAATTAAATTAAACATGGTTTGAAACATTAACTATATATATATATATATATATATATATATATATTCTTCTTTTCATGATGTACTTGATGTACTCAAATTACTAAAACTGAAGCTGAAATAAAGATAATAAAAATATAAAATAAACTATATGGACATTTAAAAAAATGGAAAATGGAAAGTATAGAAAAATTAAAAAATATTTTAAATGTTAATAAAAACCATAATATGTCTCCTAAATACTAAAATAATAATTAACCTGACAGCAAAGATAATTTACTGGTTTTAATTCACTGTTCAGCTTCATCTCATGCAGCTCTAGTTTAACACTGGTTAAAACTATAATTACTTAATTAATAATTAATAAATGAATGTTCTTAGACAACACTAGTTTACATTATGTTACAATTTTTGACACATTTGTTGACATTTTTACATTAGTATTTTATGTGTTTCAGCTAGAATCTTCATATTTTAGATTTTTTTTAATGAGATGGCTAATTTGCATGACTGGGCTAGTACAAATCTGTACATTTTGTGAAAAATTGTACGCATTTTACAAGGTGGCAAATTTGTAGGAATTTGTAAGAATGACCACCCTAAATCTACCCCTCAAAGAAAAAGAGTGAGGTTGTACAAATGTATATAAATTAGCCACTTCATAATATACGTCCAGCTTGGTCATGAAAATACTGTTTAGCTCCATGAAGCCTGAGCCAGATGGACACCAATGTCAAATCTAATATAAATGTTTTATTTTCTCTCCCTTCTCTCTCTCTCTACTTCTGTCTGTCTAGGAACCTTGGGAAATCTGGACTGCGAGTATCATGCCTCGGTCTGGGTGAGTATTACATTATATCGAAGAAGATATTTCCATATGCTGTATGTTTTTGGTGCAGTAAATCAGCAGATAGCAGCACAGACAATTTTTGCAGTGTTTGGTACTGTTTAACAGTTCATTAATCATGAAACCACGCTGAATCTCTAGCATTTTCCTTCTTTCATAAACACACACACACACACACACACAATCTGGCTCTTGATGTCTGGGAAAGGAGGACTGGGACTTGAACAGTGGGATATATGAACGCAATTACAAAAGCTGAAGTCTGGTAACCAGAGTGGGCCAGTCAGCTTCGGTACCTCTGGGACGACAAAAGGCAGACTCAGCTTTCAGAGTGAAGCAGGCCAACGCTACAGGCACTCCATATGCCTGTGTGTGTCTTTTAAAATATGGCCACTATAGTGTATGTTTGTTACTAAATATAAAAATATCCAGGAAGATAAATAGCTCAGAATGCGATGCTCATGTAGGAGACACAGGTTTGAACCTGGCCTGTGTCTGGTCATGATCCCATTCTTCTCTCTCGTTTTCTCTTTCTCTCTCCCACTCTTCACCTGTATGTCAATAAAAAAGTGACAGAGCCCAAAATAAAACTATCATGTATGTTCCTATACAACAGTGGTTTACGACTGGCAATCTTTACAACATTCCTGCTTAGTGTACTTGTAGGCACGCACATTTTGACAAAAATATAAGTATCTGTTTTTTAATACATCAGTTGAGTAAACAAATCAATGATTAGCTTATTAATGTAACCTGTCCTGCAGAACAATTCACTGAACAAATTGGAAAAAAATCTTTCTGGTCAAAAGATTCAAAAGATTCATTGAGAAGAAACAATAGTTTATTTGAGATGACTAGGGAATCAGTTGAGTGAATGAATCAGGGTCACTAAAGGAATCAGTGAACAAATCTAAACAAATCTTTTTGGTAAGCATATTCAAATTATTCATTTAGAAAAAAAAAACAATTGTCTATTAATGACAAATCAGTTTTTAAGAAATCAGTTGAGTAAATGAATCAGTTACGCACTCATAATGTAACCTGTCCTGCAGAAAGGGTCACTAAAGGAGTTGGTGAACAAATCTGAACAAATCTGAACTAATCTTTTCGGTTAACAGATTCAAATGATTCATTTAGAAGAAGCAATTGTTTATTTATGACGACTTAGTTTGTAAGGAATCAGTTGAGTAAAAGAATAATCGACAAACTCATAATGTAACCTGTCCTGCAAAAAGGGTCACTAAAGGAATCAGTGAACAAATCTGAAGAAATCTTTTTGGTAAACAGATTCAAATGATTTATTTAGAAGAAGCAATTGCTTATCCATGATGACTCAGATCTAAACTAATAATTTTGGTAAACAAATTCAAAAATGTATTATTTTTTTCAGTGAATGAGGTTTTTTTTTTACAAATCAGTTGGGTAAATGAATCAGTCACATGCTTATAATGTAAACTGTCCTGCGGAAAGAGTCCCTGATTTAATCAGTGAACAGATGTTTTTGGTAAACAGATTCAGATGATTCATTTAGAAGAAACAACTGTTTATTCATAACGATTTTTAGGGAATCAGTTCAGCAATTGAATCAGTGACACACTTATGATGTAACCTGTCCTGCAGAAAGGGTCATTAATCGGTAAACAAATCTAAACTAATCATTTTGATGAACACCTTCAAAAGTTACATTTATTTATTTATTTTTTTATGTCTTTTTTTAACAAATCATTTGGGTAAATGAATTAGTGACACGCTTATTAATGCAAATTTTCCTGTAGAAAGAGTCCCAAACAAATCTGAGAAGAATACATCGAGAAGAAAGTATTTTGTTTGGGTGAACAACTGTGTTTTTTAATGAATCAGCTGAATAAATAAATTGGTGGCATGCTCATAATGTAACTTTATGAGCAAAGTGTCAGATGCAAGAGTTTCATTGAGAAGAAATGATTCAAAAGATTCAATTTGTCATTTGGTCAAAACTAGCAAAATTAAGCATATTCCAACAGAGACAGGTTGCTTAACATACTTTCGTCCTCAAAGAAACTTGAACAAAACAATGCAAAATCAAGGAAAATATGACCCAGGCCATATTAAATATGGGTTCAGTTTCAACAATCAAAAACATTGTTTATGAAATTATCAGAATAATACATCAAAAGAACACTTTTACATAATATAAACAATTTCATTGCCATGTGATGTCTGATTCAAATCATCTGGGTCCTGAAGTGAAACCATCTGAGAAGCATTGATCTAAAACATCCTGTACTCTTTGTTTCTAAGAAATCCACTACAGAACATGAATGCATCAAAAGCTCTTCACTTTATAATTGCATTGCTTTTAATAAAGCTATTTTGTCTGAATTGAATTTAAGTGAAGTGGACCACTTTTGTCACTGAGATAGCTAACAAAAAATTGCTAAATTTCACCTGAATTCAAATGTGAACAGCAAAAGCATGCAGATTGAGACTGAGAACAGCTTAGATGTTTCAGTACTAGAATGTCCAAATATCATTTTCCAAGAACATAAAGTGCATGTTAGTCATATCACAGCTCTGTAAGACAAATTGATGGCTCATGTGCTGTGTCACATCTGTATTTATCACAGAGCACACCAGACAGGTCGAGGTGATGGCGCCATCACGTCTGTCTCCACAACAAGTTAGGAATCTTTTATGTAACTCAGATTTTTCAAATCAAACACCAGTGACAGAGAAAAGGATATCTGACTCTAGTATAGAAGGAACATGAGTTAAATATAGAACGAGGCAGGTTAAGTGTGCAGTAGAGAGTCTATGTGGGTTTGGAGAACATAGGAGGAGACTCACCTCAGCCTTATTCAAAGAATATAGACTTATATAAATCTGTCTTTGTGTCTTTCTGTTGGTCTGAGTTGGTCTTTTTCTTTTTTTAACCACATTTGAATAAACATGAGCCAAAAAAGTCAACGTTACAGGAAAAGATTCTTTGGATGAGGATGATAGTTGGAGTTGACAGGGTCAGGAGAATTTTTTGCATGAGCAAAATTGAGAGCAGCCGCCCAGGAAGCCGTCTCATGCAAAGGTCAGCTTGCTGCCAACTGGCGATCTCCCATAATGCCACAAGTGCACAAAACGGGTGGTTCTACACCAATGTTTAGGCAGGGAGCACACTCAGAGACGGCTGCCCACCGCGGATCCTGCCAAACTGCATTAGGCAAAGCAGGAGAACACCTCAATGCACCAGCAACTTCTCACAATTCAACTCTGAAGAGCAGATCATAGCTAGTAGAGCATTTCATTAAAAATACACTCTTAAAAAGCAAAAGTTCTCAAGTGATTTCTCTTAATCAAGTTCAAATGTGAGGTTCAGTATTCTCTTTCAACCCCTGTAAAGTTTTTTCAGTGGTTTGAATGGGCAGGATATGCCAGGACTGAAGATGCAGTTCACCTGGGGTGCGTTTCCCATAAGTATAGTTAGCCAACTATGATTGCACATTCTATTGTTAGTTCAATGATACTGTTCACAAACAGCATTCACAAACAGCATTGAATACTTGTGTAATTGGAACTACAGTTCTCGACCTGTGGTTAGAAGAATAGTTTCCTATGGTTTGACATGCAGACAGATGATTTTCTTGGGCACAGTGAGCAAGCTAAAATGCACTACATTCTGTATCCTTCGTTCATTTTAAATAGATATGCACATTTCATTCTATATAATTTGTTGTCAACAATCAGCTTCGTTTTTGAAGAGTGTGATACCAAAACCACATTGAATCAAATATCAAGTAAAATGAAAAGACTGGTAAAATAGTGCTCAGATACATTCGTTACAGAAGAATGAATGAACTGCATGTATACTAGAGTAAAGTGTAAACTAATTACTGCTGCATGGTAACATGATTTTTAATGTTTTTTTTTTTTCTTTTTTAAATTAACCAATTAAACTAATCTAGCATTAATTGCAATATTCAATCTATTAAATACAAATTGATCTCATGACGAAAACGAACCTCTGGGAACTTTTTTCGCGGAATACATACCGGCATGTATGTTTTGTGACATATTCAGTGTGAAATGTCCACTGAGTGGCGCTAAAAGAGTGTTTGTTTTTTCCCCGTAACACATGAACGTACATATGGTACGTTTTATGTAAGGTTGGTTTTGTACGTGTCACCGTAGTTCTGACTTGAAATGTCCGTTGAGTGGCGCTGTAACTCTAATGCTCCGTGACGTTTTGAATTAACGTACCATCTGCACTACACGTAAACCTACCCTAACATAGTATGAGCAAAAGTGAATGTGACGCAAAAACGCAATCGGAAGCATGCCATTTTAGCTTGTTTTTCGATCTCTCATCTATCAGCCCTTTCATCGTGTTTTCCATAGGATTTGTACTTAAGGATTCCGCATCGTAAGTCCAATTCCGTGCCGGCTGCACTACGGAGCAAGCTTGTTATGTCTGGAAAATGAAACATATGGAGCTGTAATCATAACTGTGTACAAAAACAATGACAAGTGCTCACTGTTTTACCACCTCTAGTGTTCATTTCTGTTGGAAACTGCAGTGATATGTACTTATCGGTACGAATTTCGTGTCTTGCGACGATGTTCCCAGAAGTGCCAGAGTCAAAGGGGACCATTAGCTGTTCTTCCAACCTGATCTCATGATAAAAACATACCTGTGAGAACTTTTTCGCAAGACGTGAAATACGCGACATATTCAATGTGAAATGTCCACTGATTGGCGTATTTTTTCCCCAGAACAGATGAACATGCATATGGTGCACGTTTTATGTGACGTTGTTTTTGTCCGTTGAGTGGTGCTATAGCTCTAATGCTCCGTGATGTTTTAAAATAACATACCATCTGCACTACACCTAAATCTACTCAATAGTATGAACAAAAGGGAATGTCATGTAAAAACGCAATCGCATGCCATTTTAGCTTGTTTTTCACTCTTTCATCTTTCATCTCTTGTATTATGAGTCATGTTTTCCACAGGATTCGTACACAAGGATTCTACATCCTAAGTCCAATTCCGTACCAGCTGAGCTACTGAGCAAGCTTGTTACATACTACAATGGAGTAATTCAGCCAAAAAAGATAATTCTGTTATTATTTACTCACCCGCAGATTTTTACAAACGTGTATGAGTTTCTTCCTTCTTTTGAGCACAAAAGATATTATGAAGAATTTTCTTAATCAAACAGTTGACAGTAGTCATTTTCTTTTCATAGTGTAGAAAAAAATGGGGGCCATCTAACTATCTCACAACCAGTTAGTACGTATTTTACGAGGTGGTTAATTCATATGAATTTGCACGACCTCCCTCGTATGATATTGTACGTTTGTACATTTACTCCTCGTTTTCTTTGAGGGGTAGGTTTAGGGACAGGATTAGGGGTGGTCATTCGTATAAATTCCTACAAAGTTGTCACCTCGTAAAACACATATAATTTTTAACAAAACGTACAAATTTGTACACGCCATGTCGTATGAATTCATATTCATAGTCACCCTGTAAAATATGTACAAATTGCCGTTAGATCGGGTTGGACAATCAGCTGTTATTCTTCAAAATATGTTATTTTGTGTTAACTTGAGGGTGAGTAAATGATATCATATTTTTCAGTTTATAATGACTTATCCCTCTAAGAACCAAGTTACATCATTCCACAGGAAACACACCCCAGGCCAGCAGTGTGAGCGTATTATTGATCGTGCTTAGATATGCGAAATGTAGTAGTAGTAGGCCTTTTTGAGCATAAAACAGACTTGGGGATATTAGCAATTCCCTAATGTAGTGCAATCAAAGCTAATGAGATGGGCAGAAATGAGAACCAAGAAGTTAGCCAATTCTCCATATTTCTGTCAGCGTTTTCTCTCAGCCTCATTTCTCTTTCTTTCACTTTTACTTCTTTTCCCAGGTTATTTGTTCCTTGTGGCCATCAGCTTATTGATTGACTCTAAGCCACTTGGACGTAGTTGTAAAATGGTTTGTAAAGTAAATTCAAGCTCTGTCTCTAAGGGATTAGATCACTATGTTTATGTGTACACAAAAAAGAAATATTTTTTCCTATGTTGGCCCTTGGATCATTTCCCACACCCTGAGGAGAAAGCCTACTCACCTCAAAACGTCACTCATGAAAAAGTTTCAGAGGCCTAGAAATGTTTATTTCTGTAAACACCTCAGAATTTCATCACCATAAAAGTTTTGTCATCCTGCTGCTCTTGTAATCAAGTCCCTCAGGCTAAGGTTAAACAGACTTGAGGTGCATTACAACAATCTCTCTTTTTGTTGTTGTTTTGTTTTGTTTTTTTAAGAGAGAAAGAGAGGAAGAGTTAGGTCCCCTCATAGGTTACTAAGGGATGTAGACCAGTTATTTCATGTATTCCTGAGGCATTGCCTGATTTGGCACTCTTTTGGCAGTGGCAATTTAAAATATTTTGTGGGAAATGGGATAACATCTACGGGAGTTTTTGTTTTTTTTGTTTTTTCTTTTTTTTCTAATGAATTGGATTTTGAGTCATCACAGTTTGGGGTCTAGTTTGAATGGAGTGTGAAGCTGATTGTGAGGGTGTATATACAGACAAAGCAAGTAAGATTTAAATGAACAAATAAATGAATAAATGCAGTTCTTTCTACTACTTTACACTTTCAAATTTGTTTTTAACATTCAAATGTTGTTTTCAACGCCTAGTTTTGCCTGATTCTCTGTTTCCTGATCACCTGCCTCTCTTGGATTTCGCTCTCGTCTTGTCATTTGGATTCTGTTTGTACCTCACCTGGATTATTATCTGTCTGTGGATTATTCGCTAGGCCTCATCCTTTGGATTATGTTTGGCATTGATCGACCTACGCCTGTTTATCCGAGTACTCTTCTGGCCAGGGTCAGAATATATATATATATATATATATATATAATACATCTCACAAAAGTGAGTACACCCCTCACATTTCAGCAATCATTTTAGTATATCTTATCAAGGGACAATACTATAGAAATGAATCTTAGATATATTTTAAAGTAGTCAATGTGCAGCTTGTATAGCAGTGTATATTTACTCTCCCCTAAAAATAACTCAACATACAGCCATTGTCAGCTGGCAACAAAAGTGAGTACACCCTAAGTGAACATGTCAAAACTGTGTCCAAAGTGTCAATATTTTGTGTCAAACCATTGTTATCTAGCACTGCCTTAATCATTCTATGCATGGAATTCACTAGAGCTGCACAGGTTGTTGCTGGGATCCTCTTCAAATCCTTTATGATGACATCATGGAGGTGCTTCTCCACCTTCTGCTTGAGGATGCCCCATAGGTGCTCAATAGGGTTCAGGTCAGATCACCTGCACATTCCGCAGGCAATTGTCATCTTGGTGGTGTGTTTGGTGTCATTATCATGTTGGAAAACTGCAGGTCAGCCCAGTTTCTGAAGGGAAGGCATTATGTTCTGCTTCAGAAATGTACAGTACATATTGGAATCCATGTTTCCCTCAATGAACCGCAGCACTCAGTACCAGCAGCACTCGTGCAGCCCCAGACCATGATGCTACCACCACCATGCTTGACTGTAGGAGAGATACAAGTTTCTTGGTACTCCTCACCAGGGCATCACCACAAATGTTGGACACCATCTGAGCCAAACAAGTTTATCTTAGTCTCATCAGACCATAGCACATGGTTCCAGTAATTCATGCTCTTGGACAGGTTGTCTTTAGCAAACTGTTTGCGGGCTTTCAAAAAAGGCTTCCTTTTCGAATGACGCCAATGCAAACCGACTTGTTGCAGTGTGCAGCATATGGTCTGAGCACTGACAAGCTGACCTTCTACTTCTCCAACCTCTAAAGCAATGCTAGCAGCACTCATGCATCTGTTTTTTTTTTAAGCCAGGTTCTGCACCTAACGCACAGAACGAGTACTCAACTTTACTGATCGTCCCTTGAGATGCCTATTCCGAATGGAACCCGTCTTGGAAAACCTCTGTATGACCCTGGCCATAATACTGTAACTCAGCTTTAGGTTGTTACTGAACCTATTATAGCCTAGGCCATCTTTGTGGAGAGCAACAATTCTAATTCTCAAATCTTCAGAGAGTTCTTTGCCATTAGGTGCCTTGTTGAACATCCAGTGGTCAGTATAAGAGATTGGTACTCAAAGCACCAAATTTTACACAACTTTGTATGGTCCTGTCAAGCAGACAAAAACATAAACTTGATGAATAGGACATGTGGCTTTGCATGGTTAAATGACATAGTGCTGTTAACACTTAGGGTGTACTCACTTTTGTTGCCAGCCATTTTGACAATAATGGCTGTATGTTGAGTTATTTTCAGGGGACAGTAAATATACACTGGTATACAAGCTGCACATTGACTACTCTAAAATATATCCAAGTTTAATTTCTATAGTATTGTTCCTTAAGAAGATATACTAAAAATGCTGCTGAAATGTGAGATATATAATATATGTATGTATATATATATATATATATATATATATATATGTAAAATTAATGTTAAATGTTTGACAGCACTCATTTTAATTAAATTAAATTGTAATAATATTTCACAATATTATTGTTTTTTTCTGTATTTTAAACTTTGTATTTTTGAAGTGCAGCATTGGTGAGCATAAGAGACTTCTTTCAAAAACATGTGCTTTCAAACAGAAGTTGTAAATAAATTTTTGTCCTTTTACTTTGTATTTTCGATTTAAATTCATTACTAAACTTGTCCTAGCTTTACATACTCTGTCTATGCAGCTTGATAAATCGATGCCCCCCAAGAGACAGGACCTGTTAGACCGCCGCTGTTCCGAGGTGTCTAGAACGGGGAATAAAACAGTAATCTATATACAGTCTACATTAGCTACATATGGATCTGCCTAACAGCAGGGGATTTGAATGTGATGTAGCATTCAGGAGCTCAGTCATGCCTAAGACTGATTCACAGCAGGATTAGGATCAATGTGTTTGGCGACAGACTGAGCTCCTGTGTTAATTAGATGAGAAATAACATACAAAGGCATGGAGTATGAAATCCAGCCAACCATTTCAAAGTATGCAAATGTTTAATTTAGTCAAATGAATGATCCTTGAATGACATCGATTCATTCAGATTGCGCTAATGTGGCCACACCTTCAGTGAATATGAGTGAAGTCAATACTATTTAACTCTGGACAGTTTTCACTTTAGTTCATTCTCACCTCATTTCTTAAGGGTCAGTTTGAAGGAACTCCTAGGAAAGTCTTTATCTGAAACTCCATCAAAATTATTCATCCTACGCAAAGAAAAAAATCGGACAGAGAAGGTTAATACCAGACTATTAACACTTTAAACTGAGACATGCAGGTGGCTGGACCAAAATACTAATGTTCCCGGAGAGAAAGAGTGAGAGAGAAAGGAATTAACAATGAGTTTCTGCACAGTCATGCTGACCTTATACATGCTGCCTAAAACTGTGGTGTCAATCAGATGGATGATCTACTCAACTAGTCTGTTCAATTATAAATGTTGCGAGTTTGGTATCAAGGTCAAGTATGTGAAATCGAACTGGTCAAATGCTTTATTCAAATGTTTCTGCACTCTGAAAACTAAGTAAAAAATACTTTCATGTGTCCTCCTGTCAGCCTCTGCTTGTGAAATGTTGAATTTGTCTGTGTGTGAAAGACTCATATTGCCCAAAGCGCTGTCAGTCCTACCCATAAGTGACATGTTTGCTTTGCCCGTCATATATCTGAGTTCTAGTGAGAGTTAATTTGCTCCCTTGTTTTCACAATTTCACTCTTGCCATCAGCACAGCGCCTACATGTCACTGACCCGCTGGCCTTTTCCCCCTCTTCTTGTTCTCTTTAAAATGACCTTGCCTCTTATCTGCATATTGTGACATTTCTACAGTCAGCGGAAGTTAAACGCAATATGGAAACGAAAGCTACATATGTAATTATGTGAGTGTGTTGCTGATATTGACTATCATGATTAAAAGGATAGTTCATCCAAAAATGAAAATTCTGTAATCAATTACTCACTTTTTGTCTGAAAAGAAAAAAAAAATGGCTTTATTCAATTATTTTTAATTTTTTATGGCTTTATTAATTTCCTCTCTTCCAGGTCAGTCTTCGATGTATGTTCATAATGTGCCGTGACACATTGATACATTTTAAAGTTGATCTGAAAGATTTATGAATTAGATTTATCTGGTTCTCAAGTTCAACTCAATGATCAAGTCATACTGATTAAACAGCTCATTGGATTGGAATATTAGCAGTAAATAATGATGTGAACATCACCCAAAGCTATTGTATGTCATCAGAATATAGCACACAAGTCATTTGGATTACTATTGTGATACTTACAAGATCATTTTATGGTGCTTCTGCCTTTTTTAACTGTGTTAGAAAATAGTAAAAGTTTTTCAAGCTGAAGGAAGTACATCACATTGGTTTGAAATAGAAATGCCACCTCCTGAAGTACAAATGCTGTACATAACTGCTTTGCTTTCCTAAAGTCACCTATTGGGACATCTAGAAATAGGAAGATGGTTGGTGATGTCAGCAGCATTTTGTAGAAGAGTGCGATTAAATATAGCACAGCTTTACTTGACCCCACTGCAGCAGTGAGTGAGCGGGCAAGAATAAAGTTATGATAATTCCCCACGCTAAAATAGATCTCCATCCCTCATTAAAGCTCATAGCGTAACCGCCTCAGAGGCGCAGAACATTTCCCAATATCCTGGTGCTTCATAAGCAATGTGCCGTAAATTCAGGGTCTTCTCCACTGTCAAACCACAGCAGCATTACATCTCTGAGTCAGACAGCAGCTGCTATTTATAAGCTCTGTTGGCTGAGCTTGTAACTTCTGTTCTGCTGGCCTGGATTTACAGCTCTTTGGAGTATTTTCTCTGAATCTGCAGCTGTTAGAAAGAGGTAAAGCTTCTCCGCTGTAGGTTCCCACTGCTGGAGTAACCGGCTAAAAACAGCCGATCCATAAATCAGTTGGAGTGGCACCGTAATTAGCCTGATCGTGCTTTAGGAGAGATTGTGCCATTTTCAAATGTCACACTTTTTTAATATATTTGAGGTTGAGTAAATATTTTGAAGATTTCGAGTATGGATCTTAAATATAAATTTAAATGCACCAATCTAATGAAATGTAAATGTTAAATGTAAAAGTGGATACAGTTTAGTAGACAGGAGATTTTGCATTAAATAAACTGAGACTGTTATTATGCGTGTGACCTTTAGTACTTGGGAAATAGAGAGTAGCAAAATCTTAGTGTATTTGAGCAAGTACGCAGGTGTGATCACTTTGAAAACAGTGATTTGAGTTGTTAACAAAATGTATGTTTTCTCAAGCTCTAACAGTGTCTTTTGTTGTTTGTTGACAGTGGTCAAAGTGTCACCAATTAGCTTTTTACTTAAATATTTAGCTTTTCATTTAAATTTTTTAGGGGTCAAGCACCAAAGGTGCAAAGTTACCTGTTGTATCCATTGGCATTCTTATTATTCCTCTTTTTCTTTGTTTGTTCTGCTCTTGAGTCTATTGCAGTCCATAGAACCGCTTGCGGGAAAGTTATGAAATTTGGCACACTGATAGAGGACAGTCTGGTCTCTCACCATAGCAAATTTGGAGTCTCTAACTCAATCCCTTTAGTGCCACTAACTGTCCAAGTTTTCACTTATGTTTGTGCTAATAACTTTTAAAACGTAAGATCTAGAACCCTGATAGCACATGTACATCTCAGAGATGTTTATGTGAGATCTGCATTTACATCTGGAAGATGTATTTTTTAGATTGCTTTCTCATCTTTAATACCTCTATACAACGTTTCCTATCAGATGTCAAATAGACGTCTATTAGATGTCTTTAAGATGTTTATGATTTAGAATGTATGTAAACCTGACATCTTACAGATGTCTGTCAGATGTTTGTACACAGCAGATGCTTTCCAGATCAAGTGATCTTTAACAGACATCTTGCAGACATGCGTGTGCTATCTGGGAAGCAAAATTCCGTGGCTCAGTCAAACGGACACCAAAATGTAAAAATCGTACAGTCAAGTTTTTCCGTTAATTTTAATAGTTCCTCCTAAACAGTTTGTCTGATTTTCACCAAAATTGGCTAAGATCATCTGAAAATGTCTATACGAAAAATGAAAAATGTCTATTTTTGCTGATACCTTCTGAATGGTTTGGCCAAAACTCACAAAACTGGTCTGATTAGATTTGGTGCAGCATGCTGAGTCAAATTAAATTTCCTATCCATTTTGGGCGTCTGCCATTTTGACTTTTGTCGTAAAATGCTATATTTTACGAACACATCAGCCTATTATTACAAAACTTGGTATTTGTCTTCGGCACCATGCTTTGACAGTACCCAAAAAGTTGTGTGGCAGCGCCACCTTGTGGTCGTTTTGATTAAATTAAACTTTTGATTAAATTGGCCTGTTGTAATGAAACTGGTCTCAAAATATTCCCTGGGTCATGCCGAGAACATAAATACCAAAACTTACTTTTTCTGAATCCTCCTAGACCATTGGTCTAATTTTCACCAAATTTGACTAGGATCATCTTTAGACCGTGCTTGCAAAACATTATGGATTTTGTGTCGATATACAAAACGGTTATCGTTTAACACATCAACAAATTTGCTGGAATGATGCCAAACTGTGTCTGAGACTGGTCAAAAAGTTGGTCAAAAGTAATAAACCATTCATTAAGCATTAATATGGATTTTTTTTTTTTTAAAATGCTAATAACCTGCATTAGCCTATTGTAATTAAACTGGTCTCAAAATATTCCTTGAGTAATGGCAAGGAAATAGATACCATTTTTGCCATAGTTGGCCGAACTTCCTGTTCAGCATTTTGATTTATGTTGAAAACCTACTTTTTTCAAACTCATTCTAGACCGTTCGTCCAATTTTCACCAAAATCTAGTCAGATCATCTTCAGACTGTGCTGACAAAACTTTATGGATTTTGTCGATAGATGAAACTGTTTTTGTATAGTGCCGCAATTACCCAAATTAATATACAGTGAATATAAAGGGAATAGAATCATTTAATTAATATTTTATATGAGTTAAAAACAACTATTTGAAAATCATTTACAATGATAAAGGAAAAACAAAAAATGTTGCATTGAAAACACTTAAAGGGATAGTTCACTGTCCCTTCTTCATTTGTGTTCTGAAGATGAAAGAAAAGGTCTTAGGTGTTTGGAACGACATGAGTAATTAATGACAGAATTTAAATTTTTGGGTGAACTATCCTTTTAAGTTTGAAACTGTTGTCATATGTAAGCTGTGGAATTACCACAGTGTTATGTGGCAAGCCATAAAAAATGCAAAAAATGTGCTTCTTTGAGTTAAATATGGCTTAACTGGCCGTTATTTGCAGCATTATTATTTCACATTTGGTACAATGTGTACGTTCAGCTGCACCACACATGAAAATCTTAAAGGTCGAGAAAGAATTGGCTGCTTAATTGCATAGTTAGTAGAGCCTTATGGAGAATGAAACTGACAATACAGAAAACACAAATGAGCAGGTTTTCTCTGGTCCCATGCTTTTTGCTTTCCAAGTAATAATCAAACAGTCATTAAATGAGACTGAAGTGCTTTTGCAAGAAATATCACAATTTATTCTTAGAAACGCTTAATATACTTTTTCTTTTTTTCATTTGCAGGCACATGGGTGACATTTGGAGGACAGATTTCAGATGAAGTAAGTGAGAGTTGTTCTGCTTTCTTCACTGCACTTACCTGAAGCAATGAAAGTATGAAACTGTTAAAATCAGAGCATAGTGAAAATAACAGCAAGAATGACAAGAAAAACCTGCAGATGGCAAATAAGTGTGTGTGAGCACACGATGCAAGAGCCCCTGACATTTTGTTCTAGAAGTTGTGTAAAGCATACAAGCACACAGCTGCAGATGTTGTGGAAGGGACAGTCGCGTCAAACTAGAGGACAAGCGAGGATGATAATTTGCTTCTGAGGGCATGTAAGTTTATATAAAACAGCCTGCTGTCCTTCTGCCTCGATGGAAGGGTTAAAATGTCCCCAGTCTCTGCGGTCAAACAGCCCTTTCCTTTCTGTGCTGGTTGTCAAGAGATAGAGCATGAAATGTTGGAATCATCACCCCGTCCTAAACACACACACAGTTTTCAGCTCCCCTCGGCAGCAGAATGACTCAGCGTCCTGTCGGCTAAGTCGATTTGACTGGACTCCTAGCGTAGAGTGACAGGGCAGTTTGTTTCTCTGCCATCGTAAGGGATTTGCTTTCTCTGAGGCACTGGGGTGTCAGAGGGCAACGTCTGAATCAGGACTTTATGTTAGCACTTTGTGTGAGTAACACTCTCGGAGTGTGGGGAAGCAGTAGGAGGAAGATTAAAGGAAGTGTTAAGAGGCTTCAGTTAAATGAACTAGAGTTGACGTTTGTATTAAATGTGAGGCTACAGACTGAAAACTGCTCTTCTCTCAGTTCCTCTTGTACAGATGATCACACAGTGCTGTGATTTGAACACCAGCATTTATATATGAGTTTTATTTAATAACCTCACTGAAAACAAGGAATGCAATAGATAATCCAAAACAGTATGCTTTTGCGACAGGTCAGACGCATTTTTTTGAGTGTTATAATACGTCTATAGGACGTTTCCTATCAGATGTCAAATAGACGTCTATTAGATGTCTTTAAGATGTTTATGATTTAGAATGTATGTAAAACTGATATCTTACAGACGTCTGTCAGCTGTTTGTACACAGCAGATGCTTTCCAGATCAAGTGATCTTAAAGACTTATAGACATCTATTTGACATCTGATAGGAAACGTCCCATAGACGATGAGCAAACACTCTAAAAAATACATATAGCAGATGTCAAATAGATGTCTTCGAGATGTATGTTTGCTATTAGGGTGGCTAGGTAGTACTTCAACTTACAGTTGAGAGCAAAAGTTTACATACACCTTGCAGAATCTGCAAAATGTTAATAATTTTACCAAAATAAGAGGGATTATACAAAATGCATGACATGAATAAAGGGGGGTGAAAACTTTTTGAATTTGAAGATCAGGGTAAATTTAACTTATTTTGTCTTATGTGGAAACATGTAAGTATCTTCTGAAGCTTCTGAAGGGCAGTACTAAAGGAAAAAAAATTAGGCAAAATAAGAAAAATGTACACATCTTGATTCTGTCCAAAAGTTTACACCCCTGACTCTTAATGCATCGTTTTTCCTTTTGAAACATCAGCGAGCATTTGAACCTTCTGCAATAGTTGCATATGAGTTGTCCTCAGTGTGAAAAGATGTATCTCAAAATCATACAGTCATTGTTGGAAGGGGTTAAAAAATTATGGTTTTTGAGAAAGCATTTCAGGATTTTTCTCCATATAATGGACTTTATTGGTGCCCCGATTTTGAACTTCCAAAATGTAGTTTAAATGCAGCTTCAAATGGCTCTAAACAATCCCAGGGGAGGAAGAAGGGTCTTATCTAGCGAAATGATCTGCCATTTTTTTTCAAAAAACAAAAGTTTGTATACTTTTTAAGCACAAAAGCTCATGTAGCACAGGCTCTGGGATGCGCGTCCATGATAAAATAATTAACATTTTGGAGATCCTGCAAGGTGTATGTAAACTTTTGACCTCAACTGTGTAACGTGGAGAGGGAGACGAGAGGCGAGGGGATCCATACGCAAGCCTTTATTAGTGGGACGAGGCAAAGACATGGTCAGACAGGCAGGGTCAGAACAATAACAAACAGGTATTCGGAGGGAGGCACAAGAGAAGTCCGTGATGCTGGCGTGGGTCGATCAACGGTGAACATAATCCATAACGTGCGACTGAAGAATAATCCTTATAACAAGCATGAGTCCAGAAAGGCAGGCAGCGAGACAGACGAAACGAGATGGCCAGGCGAGAATACTAAACTAAGGAAACTAGGAACTCAGGAACACGGGAACTAGGAAACTAGGAACTCAGGAAACTTAGAAAAACAAGAAACAAACTCTGCTAAGGTGCTAGCACTAGGAGAGCGCTAAATGCAACCAATGCAGTTCTCCACATAACACTCCACAATACTCGGTGCTTGCCAAGTGAAAGTCCGGGGCTTATATAGGGTTGCTGATTGGCCACAGGTGTATGGTGCAATCAGCGTGGTGGATAGTGGGAGATGCAGTCCGGGGTGTAGTGCAACAGTCTGAGTGTGATAATGGAACGAGAGCGACATCTGGTGGTGAGCGGACCGCAGGTCACCGACCAGATTTGTGACATAGCCCCCCCCCAAAGAGCGGCTTCCAGACGCTCCAACAGAACAACAGTCCATGGGAGCGGGGGGGCAGGAGCAAGACAGGACGAGGGTTGGAGGACCAGGTCCATGCGGAGAACCTGGTGACTGAGGCAGGACCGACAGAGCAGGAGCCCACCAGGGCGGAGCAGGAGGCGGAGCAGCCCTCCAGGGCGGAGCAGGAGACGGAGCAAGAGCCCTCCAGGGCGGGAGCAGGAGGCGGAGGGCCCTCAGAGGCGCGGGGCGGAGCAGGAACCCTCCACGGAACCAGGCGCCAGGGGCGGAGCAGGCGCAGGACCCTCAGAGCCCGAGGAGCCCCTCAGAGGAGCAAGAGCGGGAGTCGGAGGCCGGAGGCAGGAGCAGGAGGCAGGAGGCGAAGAGCAGGAGGCGCCGAGGCCCTCCAGGGCTGAGAAGGAGGCACCGGGAACTTCCAGGGCTGAGCAGGAACCCGCGTAATGGACTGGGACCTGGGGAGAACAGGGACAGAGGAGGCAGACAGAATAAGGAGAGAAGCAGAGAGAGCACAGGTTAATGCCGCCTCCCTAGGAGGTTCTACGGCGAGTGCCGACACCTCAGGAGGCATGGGCGCAGCTTCTCCAACGGAGGAGGCCTCTGGAGCGGACTGGAGACCAGACGGGAGCTCTGAAGCAGGCTTGTGATCAGACGGGAGCTCTGGAGCAGGCTTGTGATCAGACGGGAGCTCTGGAGCAGGCTTGTGATCAGACGTGACCTCAGGGGCAGACTTGTGAACAGACGTGACCTCAGGAGCAAACTTTTGAACAGACGAAACTCTTGGAGCGTAGTGTGCGGCCCACATACTGAGAACGGTGATCGCCCTCACACTGGTGGACATAACGTGACTAGGCTCTGGGAGGCCAGATGAGACCTCTGGAGCAGACTTGGTGTCAGATGGGACCTCTGGAGCGTAGTGTGCGGCCCACATACTGAGAATGGTGATCGCCATCACACTGGCAGACATGACGTGACGAGGCTCTGGGAGGTAACGGGAGGTGTGACCTGGCTCTGGACTGACAGGGGAGACGTGACCTGGCTCTGGACCATCAGATGAGACGTGACTTGGTTTGTAAAGTTCGGCAGTGACTTGACCAGGCACGTGAAGACCAGTAATGACTTGACTTGGCTCAAGGAGATCAATGGTGACTTGACTTGGCTCACGAAAAGCTGTTTGGATCGTGCTTGATGCAGGACTGACATCTTTGACGTTGATTGACGCAGGAACGACAGCTTTGACGTTGCTGGACGCAGGAAATGCAACCGTGATGCGACGTGACAGAGGAAATAAAGCTGTAACTTGACTTGACACAGGAACAACTGCTTTGGCGTTGCGTGACGCAGAAACGACAGCTTTAACGTTGCTTGATGCAGGAAATACCGTCTTGACTTGACACAGGAGTGACAGCTGTAATTTGACTTGGCTTAGGACGAGCAGTTCTGACTAAACTTGATGCAGGAAACACAGCTTTAACTTGACTTGACACTGGAACAACAGCTGTAACTTGACTTGACTCTGGAGCGCAGCTGTAGTTTGACTTGACTCTGGTGCAATTGTAGCTTGACTTGACTCTGGAGCAGCGGCTGTAGCTTGACTTGAGACAGGAGCGGCAGCTGTAATTGGACTTGATTCAGGAGCCGCATCTGGAAGGACCGTCATGACGGGTGCAGACTCAGGAGCAAAAAGTGTAACATGAACAGGCTGTGGCTTGGCTGACGTGGCGTTAGCGGGCGCTGGCTTGGCTGACGTGGCGGCCCTCTTGGTGACAGGCTCTGGCGTGGCGGCCATCTTGGCTACAGGCTCTGGTGTGGCGGCCATCTTCGCGACAGGCTCTGGCGTGGCGGCAATCTTTGCGACAGCACTTGGCTCAGGAAACACAGCTGCAACTTGACTTGACTTGGAAACTTGACTTGACTCAGGAAACGCAGCTGTAACTTTATATGGCTCTGGTATGGCAGCTGTGACGTGACGGAGCTCTGTTCTCGCCGCCATCTTGTGAACGGGCTCAGCTGTCGTCGCCATCTTGTGAGCGCGCGCCGGCGCCGCCGCCATTTTGTGGACGGACTCCACCGTCGCCGCCGTCCGGGGTGTAGTGCAACAGTCTGACTGTGATAATGGAACGAGAGCGACATCTGGTGGTGAGCGGACCGCAGGTCACCGACCAGATTTGTGACAAACTGTATAATATTGGAGATCAATTTTTTTTTTTTTATTATTATTATTAATCATACCAAATGAATGCATTCATTTTACAGGACTAGTTAATTCACATAGTTTCATTATAAAGTCATAATTGAATCAAAACCAAATTTTGAAAGTAAATTCAGATGATATGTGCTGTATGAATTAAATGGCAAATGAAAAATACATTTTCTTTTGTGACACTGACTTTAGGGTTTTCTGCCTTTTTAGGTTCTGAAAATTTCAGAAAATAGCAATATTGTGTGAATAAAACTTTCGTTAAGTGGAGAAAGTGTCCTGAAAAGGAGGTTACTTGTAAGTACAGACAATATTCAATCCACTCCTGTTGGACAGTTTAATCATTTGAGAGTCACACCTGTTACTTACGGTTTCCAGTCCTAAACACGGACTGTGTTATGTTTACATAACACATTACCTTTGACTAGTTGCAGCCTATATCAGCAAAATCATCACAGAATGTTCTTGATCATTAAACTTTCCACATCTTTAATCTTCCGTGAAAGTATTTGGTATTTTTCCATGGCTCTTCCTCCCTTTCTTCTTTTACTTTCTGCTGAAGGTCACCTTCTTGGCTAAGCAGCTCTGTATGGATGAGCTGGGAGATCTGTTGAACTTGACAAAAAAAAAAAAAAAGTTTAATTACACTAAGTTTAGAGCTGCTTTAATGGTGTTCCTTAAGAAAACTTTTGTGAGGAACTTAATTCAAAGCTAAGAATAAGCAGACAGAAAGTCAAACACATTTACATTACTACTCTTAAATGTTACATTACCGTATACTGACAATTAAGGTGAATATCTAAAATCTTATGCTGTTCTATCTTCTATATTTAATTTTTAAAAAAGCTTTTATTCCTTTGTCAAGTGGTTTGCTTTTGCCCCCTTTTATGCTGATTCATCAAGTGATTTAGGCTTGAGGGAAAGCATGAGAGTCTCAGAAGGCAGGAGAACAATCAAATAAGCCCCCACATACACCCATACTTATGCAAATATGCATGCATACTCATATAAACATATTCACCCAAAACCCACTCTCACCCTGCAGATTTTGCTGCATATTCACTTGTAGCCTACTGAACAACACAACGCACACACACAAAAAAGGGTAATTGTCTCTTGCAGCCACTGTGAGACTTACCAAAGACACCCAAGAACATGCTAGCTGTCTACAGGATTTCTGTAATTGCTTAAAACGCAATCAAACCTAAACAACGTAGGCTGGCCGTTGGCTAAAATATGCAATTAATACATACAGTAAGTTTTAAAAAGTGTAAATATCTCTTAATATTTTTATATGTGAAATAATTGGCCTGGTCTTGTTGAAATGTACAATAGCACCAAACATTTTCACTTCATATAGGTAAATATGGAAGGAAGCTGGTGTAAAACAGTGATGATACTTGGTACCTTCAATGAGACTTTTTTGATTAAAAAAAAACATTTAAAGGTTTTCATTTCAGTGTCATTTTGGGGGTTTGCAATGTTTTTAAGCCAAAATGCCTGCAATTATGATAAACCATTTACAAGGGACACCCTAAGGGAAAAAATAATTTTTTATGTATAATGATACATTTAAACTCTGAGAAAAAGACATATTTGTTTATTGACATAAAAGTTCATATGTGACCCTGGACCACAAAACCAGTCTTAAGTCGCTGGGGTATATTTGTAGCAATAGCCAAAAATACATTGTATGGGTCAAAATTATTTATTTTTCTTTTATGGCAAAAATCATCTGGAAATTAAGTAAAGATCATGTTCCATGAAGATATTTTGCAAAATTCCTACTGTAAATGTCAATATTAGTCATATACATTAAGACCATTATTTGAAGAACTTTAAAGGCAATTTTCTCAATATTTTGATTTTTTTGCACCCTCAGATTCCTGATTTTTAAATAGTTGTATCTCGGCCAGATATTGTCATATCCTAACAAACCATACATCAATGGAAAGCTTATTCATTCAGCATTTATATGATGTATGAATCTCAATTTTGACAAAATGACCCTTATGACTGGTTTTGTGATCCAGGGTCACATATTATGAAGACATGGGGCCTCATCATACAGCCAGCAAAATGTGGCGCCAGGCGCAACGCAAGTGTTTTTTGCTAGTTTCAGCCCTACGCATTTTCACGTCTTGCACCACGTTGTTTAACCCTTTAACTGTCAGTGTCCGCTCTGTGGGATGCCTATGTTTACTTCATCATATTACAAATAAATTCTAATCTAATCATGACAAACTATATATCGTTGGGAAGGTCTAAGACTCTTAAATAGATATTTTACCACTCTTTTGTGTTACAAATTATGTAGGAAAAGTAATAGATTAATTTATGACAAGAGTGCACCTCAGAAATAACATGAGTTCTGACCTTTGTCAGAAAAAGACTTTCTTCATTGCTTTTTTCCCTATCATGCAATAGACATCTTAAGAAATTATATATCAACTGAAAACCTAAAATCTCAAAATTCATCCTTTGAAAACCATTTTAAAATCAGACATTGTATTACCATGGAAATTGTACATCAAAATCATATTACAAAAGTTTTTGTTCATGAATTATAAAAATTTAACATTGGATAGTGCATTTTCATGTCTATGTTCCAGATAGGGAGTGACAGTTAAAGGGTTAAATAGCAAATACATTTGCACCCGTTTGTGAGCCCATGGGCGTGCTGGTCTGAAAATGAGGCGTGTTCAGGTGCATTGTTGGCGTGTTGCTATTTTGAGGCAACTGAAATAGATTGCGACATTGACCAACTGAAACCTGGTCTAAAGGTTTTTTTTTTTTTTTAAAGAGCGCTTTAGTAATATGCACCTATAGGCAGGTGCATGACACGCATATACTCTGCTTTTTACGCACACAGGGATGTGCAGCAGCACACAAACATGCCAAATATTAAAATCTGAAAGGATTACAATGTAAAAGATCACTATTGTGTACATAAATATAAAAATTCCTATATGGATAGTCAGTCACTTTCTTATGCGCGCCGTTTTTTCGGTTTCACTTTCGCTTTCGAAAATGATCATGTTCAGCAAGGAGGGAAGAGGATGGAAAGGGGGTGTGGTGTTCAACCTTTGTTCTTGCAAATACAGCTGTGTAAATAGCAAATCTGCTATGGTGTGAGCACAACTGGCTCTTAAAGGGAATGGGATATGAGACTCTGATTGGTTTAATGCACATTACGCCCAAAACACACCCATGACTCATTAAGATAATAGGGACAACCCTTTTAGACTGTGCGCCGGGCGCACAGACCATTTTTCCCATCCTTAAACAAGCAAAAGTAGAATCGGACACACCCTAAGTGTGCCTGCAGCGTGCACTTTAGACCATGTGCTTTAGACAATGCGCTTAGATTGTTAAAATAGGGCCCATGGTGTTTAGTCATGTTAAGCAACTGGTTTTTATATTGTCACTGCTCTAAGCCAGAAGCTTAGACAGATGGCAATATATCAATTATTAGTCAATAGTTAATTATTTAAAAAAAAAGAGAGAGAGAGAGAGAGAGAGAGAGAGAGAGAGATTCAGAATCAATTGAATGAATGTACAGCTCTGGAAAAAAAATTAGGAGACCACTGAAAAATGATCACTTTCTCGTTTTACTATTTATAGGTATGTGTTTGAGTATTTTGTTATATTCTATAAACTACTGACAACATTTCTTCCAAATTCCAGATTCTGTCATTTACACAATTTATTTGCAGAAAATGATCACTGGTTAAAACAACAAAAACAATGCAGTGTATTCACACCTCAAGTAATACAAGAAAAAGTTCATATTCACTTTTTAAACAACACAATACTAATGTTTTAGCTTAGGAAGAGTTCAAAAATCAGTATTTGATGGAATAACCCTGATTTTTGTTAAAAAAATTTTTGTCTTTTCAAAGGTTCTTTTCTTTACAAACCTAAAACCCACCCCTGGTAAACTTCAATAATATAGAAATAAAACACAAACACAGAATCTAGTTACCAAATAAATACAATATAAATGAGGGAATAGATAAAAAAAGACAATACAGGTTCACAAAGAAGATAAAAAATGTTGATACGGTATCAAAAGCAGCATGCCATATAATCACAGCCTTAGCATGGGATCCATGTATACGTAAGGTTGAGATTTCAATTGATATAATGTCCAGCAAAGACGCAGTCAATGTTTGTCTGTCCATTGTATGCGGAGGATGGAATAACCCTGATCATCAATCACAGCTTTCATGCGTCTTGTTTTGCTCTTCATCAGTCTTTCACATTGCTGTTGGGTGACGTTATGCCACCCCTGGCACACAAATTCAAGCAACATGGCTTTGTTTGATGGTTTGTGACCATCCAACTTCCTCCTGATCACGTACCAGAGGTTTTCAGTGGGGTTCAGGTCTGGAGATTGGGCTGGCCATGACAGGGTCTTGATCTGGTGGTCTTCCATCAACACCTTAATTGACCTGGCTGTGTGGAATGGAACATTGTCCTGCTGGAAAAACCAATCCTCAGTGTTGGGAAACACTGTCTGGGCAGAATGAAGCAAGTTTTTTCTTCCAGGACAACCATGTACGTGGCTTGATTCATGCGCCCTTCACAAAGACGAATGTGCCCGATTCCAGCCTTGCTAATGTACCACCAGATTATCATTGATCCTCCACCAAATTTTACAGTGGGTGCGAGATTCTGTGGCTTGTAGGCCCCTCCAAGTCTTCATCTAACCATTAGACCAGCGTTTCTCAACTCCAGTCCTCGCGCCCCCCCACTATGCTAATTTTGAATGTATCTCTTATCACGTACGGCAATTGTTCTATTCGACCATGAAGTGCCCTGCGAAGTGGACATCACCAGATATTCCGCCATGATTCCGGTTCGAAACGAGTGTATACGTTCCATTCAAAGGGCATTAAAGAGTGCGAGAGGTGAATTTAAATTGTATTTATTTACAGAAGTATATGATGTCACATTTCACACTTCTCTAGTAAGTTTCGTCTGTGTGTGAAGACGCTGCAGGCAGCGGCGCAGCGCAAATCCATAAAGGAACGTTCCAAAGTGAAGCAAACTCAGGGAACAGGGAGCAATGAACACTATGTAGGGATCATGTCAATCGGAACACAGTTCATGCACGTAGCTCATGATAACGAGCTGGTTATCTGAATCAGGTGTGTTAACTAGAAGAGACACGCAAAATAAGCATAGCGGGGGGGCGCAAGGACTGGAGTTGAGAAACGCTGCATTAGATGACCAGATGTTGTGCATAGCTGAAAATTTGACTTATCAGAGAAGATAAGTCCTCACCTCTGTTCTCTATGTTCCAATCCTTCTGGTATTTTGCAAACTTCAGTCAAACCTCATTGATGAAGGGCTTTTTTTCTTGCTTTGCCCTGTCCCTATAAGTCTGTTTCGTACCATCCTCGTAGTGCACTTTAGCCCAACTGCCGTTTGCAATTCTTATTAGGTCTCCTGATGTCATCCTGTGGTTGTTGAGTGACATTCAAATACGTTGGTGGTCATCCCAGTCAGCAGGGAGACATTTTCACCCTCTGCTGGTCTGTAGCTTTGTTGTCCGTAATGTCTACAGCTTGACCTTGTTCTTATGAACCAGTTTTTTTCAGTTTTAAGGATGGAAGCAACCTGACACTCACTGTATCCATCTGCGAGTAAAGCCACAATTGAACCCTTCTTTTCTTCACTCAGAAACCTTTCTTTTCACCTCTTTTGCCATGGTCGATAGTTATTGTTTGATTCCAAATACTTTTGAGATACTACTAGCACTGTTTTTGCCACCCAGATGGTCCAAATGCAAGAGGATAGTGATGACCACAGCAGTTGTTTTTATACTTTTCCTCATTAAATAAGATATGGTTGAGGTGATCACCTAATCAGTACTTCATTAAGCAGAATGAGGTGTGCCTGTGTTGGTTATTAATTACTCACCCTCTTTTCGTTCCAAACCTGTAAGACCTTCATTCATATTTTTGATGAAATCCAAGAGCTTTCTAACCCTGCATAGACAACAGAACTACCACGTTCAAGGACCAGAAAAGTAATAAAGATTAAATTATTGAATAAAGTCATTATTTTTTTCTTTGTACACAAAAAGTATTCTCGTAGCTTCATAAATTATGTAGCTACATCTATTATGATGGCTGCGACATATATAGGTTGACCCTTCTATCTCTATTTTTATATGTGTGTGTGTCTTCCAGGTGGCGGAGCAGCTGATGACTATCGCGTATGAGAGTGGGGTGAACCTTTTTGACACCGCAGAGGTGTATGCTGCTGGAAAGTGAGTATGATTCAGCGTTAACAAGATTAACCATAATTCACTTTACTTCATGAGTCATTATTAACATCTCTATCTGTTACAGAGCTGAAGTCATACTGGGAAACATCATCAAAAAAAAGGGCTGGAGGTATGGTTGAGTTGTATGTATGTCAAGTACACCTGTGTAACTGTAATACAAGATAAAGGAGGTACAAACAAAAAAAATGAATGGAACTGGAGTTTTTATTCTCTTTGTAGTACTTGCTGTAGCTGCTGGCTCTGGCATTGGTTACATGTCAGTACTTACAGACACTTTTGATGGAGACTTTGCTCTCTGGGATCCTGTTCAGTTTGTATCACTTAATCAATGCCAGCAGATGAGTACATCTTGGTGAGGTCTGTTGCCATAGCAACAGATGACAACCCACTGTGATCACCATGACTTCTGGAATGACAGTGCTTTTGCTGACTATGAAAACTATGAAAAATTACTCAGCTGATTTGTCACTTGAAGCGAGATTTATCATTCACTGCGAGATTCACAGCAGTTTGCACATTAGTTGGAGGAAAGAGTTAGAAAAGAAAAGTTGGAAGTACTTGTTAGCCTGCTATTTTTTTTTAAGTTGTATTGGAAATTATATGTGGTTTGTTCCCAGTCATAACTATGATTTGAGGGGGCATTCATGTACAACATACAAATTATGTTGAGAATAATTGCATATACATGAAGGCAGCAATAACTTAGCAAGAAACATCATCTGGAAAATAAAAAGTGACTTAACTCCCAACAGTTCAAGTAGTTGGTTAAGAATAAATAATTATTATATTATTTTGGTAACACTTTGCAATAAGATGTCAGTCAAACACAACATGTGATCCCAGATAGCACACATACGTCTGCAAGATGTCTGTTAAAGATCATTTGTTCTGGAAAGCATCTGCTGTGTACAAACATCTGACAGACGTCTGTAAGATGTCAGTTTTACATACATTCTAAATCAGAAACATCTTAAAGACATCTAATAGACGTCGATTTGACATCTGATAGGCGTCTCCATGGTGTATCCCTGATACCACAGGTACATCTCGGAGACGTCTATTTGATGTCTGCATTTACATCTGCAAGACGTGTTTTAGATTGTTTGCTCATCTGCAATACGTCTATAGAACGTTTCCTATCAGATGTCAAATAGACGTTTATTAGATGTCTTTAAGATGTTTATGATTTAGAATGTATGTAAAACTGACATCTTAAAGGTGTCTGTCAGATGTTTGTACACAGAATATGCTTTCCAGATCAAGGGATCTTTAACAGACATCTTGCAGACGTATGTGTGCTATCTGGGATTTTAATAATGCATTAGTAAATGCTGAAATGAACATTGAAGACTGATTAATGCTATAGAAGTACTGTTCATTCTTAGTTAACTAATGCAGTTAACCAATGTTAACTAATGAAACTTATTGTAAAGTGTTACCATTATTTCCAGTTTATTTGCCTCATCTGCAAGATCAAGTCAAGTGCATTGAATTATGGGAAACATACTTTAAATTTAAATTTGTTGACTTGAAACATCTTGCAAACTTACTGTCTCAGAAAAATCTAGTTAAGTTTACTTATATAGCATATAAGTTTTCATAAATTGGCTTCTGAGTAAGCTTGAATATACTGAGCAACCTTAACTAGATTTATTTTTTCAAAGTAACATTAACATATTAAAATTTACAGTTAGCATACATAAGTTAGTATAGTATATAAGATTTAATACTTTTGTTCAGCAAGGAAGCATTGAACTGATCAAATGTTAAAGAAAAACATTAATAATGTTATTTAAAAACTTGATACTAAATGCTGTCTTTTTGAAGGGCCGATTCATCAAATAATTCTGAACAAAATATATCATGGTTTAATGTATCAAATATTAAGCAGCACAGCTGTTTTCAACATTGATAAATAATAGGAAATACATTATTTTGTAAGCACCAAAATGTAAATATAATATATACCCAACCCCCAACATTTCAGTGATAGTGTACATGTAGCAGGTACCTTTAATTTGAATACAGATGTGCTATTATTATATGTATATTGCATGACATACACTCTTAAATATGAAGGTTCTTTGCTGGCATCAATGGTTCTATGAATGACATCCATGGAACCTTTCAAATGCAGAAAAGGTGCTTTATAGTCAGAAAAGGTTCTTTAGATTTTTAAAACGTTCTTCAATATGTTTCTTTAAGTAGCTGTTCACTGGAAGGTTCTTTGGGGAATCAAAAATGGTTCTTCTATGGCATCACTGCAAAAAACACCCTTTTGGAACCTTTATTTTTAAGAGTGTATGCACAAGTATTATAGAATGTTACTCCAAAGATTGCAATGGACTCTCTCTTTTCCTCTCCTTCTCTCTTTCCCCTTGATACATATCTCATCAGACTTGTAGGGTTCAGATCCGCTCTGTCCCTGAACTAATTTAATCTGGCCACCTTTGTAAGCTTCACAATCTTCTCAGATCTAAGATCTGTGTTACAGATCATGCTGTTATGCTGACAGATTTGCTCATTCCACTGCAGTGAGCATACATGAATATCCCATGACCCCAATCAAAATTCAAGAACGCATCTGTATGGATCTCTTCTGTAAATGTTTGATGGATATACATTAAAACTGAAGTGACCCACGAGATCTTTAGTTTTAATGAACAGTGCAGAGACGCTGGTACGCTGTGGGAGTAGTTTGCCATCTCCTCTTCTTTCATCAGTTTACTTTCCTACTCAATCTTTTATATCTTCCCAGTTCATTCTTTCTCTCTCTCTCTCTCTCTCTCTCTCTCTCTCTCTCTCTCTCCAATATTCTAATTCCTGTCCCATTCCCCATTTCCCTCATAACCCAGTTTCTCCTTCTCAGCTTTTCGTTCATTCTCTTTCCTTTCGTCATCTTTTTCACCAACTCATTCCCTCTGTGGAGATGATGGTGTGAAGTTCATGTGTTTTTACACCAGCTGCTGGTTTGCTACGCAGTGACAATTGGGTGTGAATCCCAAAGCCATTGAATTCACTTATAATATGACATCTGGCCTAATATATCTGTTCAATTCCAAGACCCAGCTTTCTTGTTTAAAATCTTAATTATTTTGTAAGGCCAAAATTTAGAGAGCAGTTCTCAGTTTTTGTGAGCCGTGAATGTAGGACACAGCGAGAGTTCACACCAGTGAAAGCTCATTTACACCCATTTACAATGCAGATGAGAGTGACTCTGAGAGACCTGCAGATTACTGCCAAAACAGCTACAGGCGAAGGTTACACATGTATCATCACTGAGCAATAGCATCACTATTTCTGCAGTTCTGCCTCTACAATCTGCTTCCTGTTTGATGAAGTCATGAGACCAATGAACAAGCAACTAACTGGCCAAAATAAATAAAAGCCATTTGATATCTGTTTGATTTAAACCACAGCTTGTCTTTTTAAAATGAGATTTTTCCAATATTTGTATAAAAATGTCATGTTCAGTAAATTTTAAACATTTAGAGTTGTGCTGGCTAAATTTTTTTGAAATGGAAATATTTTGTAATGCTTTGATAGTCACTTTCAAACAATTTAATCCATCCTTGCTGAATAAAAGTATTCATTTATTTAAAAAAAAAAAAATCAAACTGACACCAAAAACTGCCCATAACTGAAAACCGCAGCTTGACTACACAAAAACCAATTGTGGTTTGATTATAACTATACATGTATTGATTAATCAACATTTTATGTTGCAAATTCTAACTTTGCTTTCCCCTCTATCTTTTCTCAAGGCGATCCAGTCTGGTTATTACCACAAAGCTCTACTGGGGTGGAAAGTGAGTAAACTGTCAATTCGCTCATTGTGCATATCACGTCCTGTCATGGCAACTTTCATTTCATAACTTTCACACTGTTGCGCATTCTAAAGCATACTTAAAGCAGACATCTGTGGATTCCCACATTTCATAAATGAAATTACAAACCTCCGTTTAGGTCAAGCGCTGACCCAGCTGTTTTCTGTACGAGTAAGTATTCTGCAAGTAAGTGAGCAGAAGTGCAGCTGCAAAGCTTGATAAGACTAAAGAAAAGGCCTGTCCCATTTCCCCACAAATCCTCTCTCATGAATAATAATCAGAATTTAAATATGCCAGGGTTTTATTTGAAGTGTAAAAAAGTGAACACACAAGAGGGACAGTTTGAAAAGAAAAAAAAAGATGAGCAAAAAACTCTGGCAGAAGGAGGACATGTCTCATATGCTAGACTGAACTTGGCTCTGTATGAAATTTTGCTTTTTGATGTATGTCTGTCTCTGTTTGTGTCTCTTTTTCATCACAGAGCCGAGACTGAACGAGGCCTTTCTAGGAAACACATTATTGAAGGTGAAGTACACACATTCGCTTTCTAAATACTCTCACTCTGTGATCATAGCTTGTGTGTATGTGTTTATATTTGTGTGTGATCTGTTCAGCTCCTCGCTGGGCATTGATTGAGTGGATTTAGTGTAAGTGTCACTCTAGCAGGCAGAACTAACAGACAGCAGGACTAAAGATGATGTAGACGCAAATTACTTTCTTAACAGCATCAGTAACTGAACACACATTGCACAGAATAAAGCCGAGAATGAACATCATGTGTATCTTTTTTTATCATGTAATCTCTGTTGCACTGTATGTCGGCGCACTAACCGCAATGCTATTGGCACCGACAACATCATGTGTCTCTGACTCTCAAAAAATATCATAATGTTCCCCTGACTGATTTTCATCTGATATCAATAGGCATCTTGAATTGTAGACTTGCTTGAAATTTAAGCAAGCTGTATACATATACAGTGCCTTGCGAAAGTATTCATACCCCTTCATTTTTTTATTCATGTTTTATGTTGCAGCCTTATGATAAACTGCTTTAAATAACTTTTTTCCCCACATCAGTCTACACTCCATACACCATAATAACAAAGCAAAAATAAGTACATTGCTTAGTTAAAGCACCTTTACAGCCTCGTCTTTTTGGTACGATGCGACAAGCTTTGGACATCTACATTTGGCAATTATCTGCCATTCTTCTCCACACTGCTTCACCTATCAAGCTCTGTCAGTTTGGATGAGGGCTGGCAGACATTTTCAAGTTTCTCCAGAAATGTTTGATTGAGTTCAAGCCCAGGCTCTGGTTGGGCCACTCAAGGACATTCACAGAGTTGTCTATAAGCCACACTTGCTGTGTGCTAGGGTCATTGACCTGTTGGAAGGTAAATCCTCTGCCCAGTCTGATGTTCTGAATGCTGTTGACTTAGGATATCTCTATATTTTGCTGTGTTGAGCTTTGCTTCTACTTTGATGAGTCCTTCAGTCCCTGCCGCATACTTTGAGCACTGAGTTTGGCCACACTGCCATAAAGACTGGATTGGTGGAGTGTTGCAGTGATGTTTGTCCATCTGTAAGTTTCTCCCATCTGCATAAGTTAATGGAGCTCAACTAGAGTGACCATTATCTTCTTGGTTACCAGTTTAATCAGGGCCCTTCTCCATCGATTGCTCAGTTTGACCAGGAGGCCAGCACTAGGAAAAGTCCTAGTTCCAAACTTCTTTCATTATGGATAATGGATGTGACATGCTTCTCTAAACCTTTAATGCAGCTGAATTTTTTCTGAACTCTTCCCAACTTGTGTGGCTTGACGCAATCCTGTTTCTAAACTTTACAGGCAGGCTTTTTTACGTCAGGGCTTGTTTTTGCTCTGATATGTATTTCTGGCTGTTAGAAGTTTTATTAGGATGTGTGTGCCTTCCAAATCCTACCCATTCAATTGAATTTGCCACAGGTTAACTCTACTCAAAGTGTAGTAATGTCTACAAGTGATATGAATGCTCCTGAGCTAATTTCAAATGTCACAGAAAGGGTATGAATACTTATGAAATAGAATCATTAAAATGTTTTATTTCTAATAAATTTGCAATGTTGTTACAAACCTGTTTTTTTTTTTGCTTTGTAATTATGGTGTATGGAGTGTAGATTGATGTAGAAAAAAAGTTATTTAAAGCAGTTTAACATAAGGCTGTAACATAAAAAAGGAGTATGAATATTTTCGCAAGGCACTGTAAGATGTAGAGCCTAATGAAAATAAAGTAAATAATGGGACCTTTTTATTTGTGGGTGAAAAAAAACTAGTTTCTATGTTCTATTGCATACAGTAGATGCCATCAGTAGGGTCAGAGATACATTTGGTGTAAAAGTACAGAAATAATTCCCACCCCTGGCCTAGATATTCAGGGTTACAGGGAGGATGAATAATTGGTTGTGTGTGCTGTTCCTCCCTGGCCTTTATTTTTCTTCCACACCAGCAAGTTTGGTGCCAGACACCTACTTTACAAACATAGAGCTCAGAATACACACTGCTCTTGCCCACCTGCAGCTCCCTGCATTTGGAGCATGTCTGTGAACACACCAGCCGTATTATAGTTGTCATTGGTCTGGTCAGGCTGGAAAGCACACACACAGATAAGAGTGGCCTGAGACTCTGAGACACAGTTTTGCCACACAGGTTCAGACACACAAGCTGTCTCATGGTATTGTTAAATACTGTATAAATACACAGATATTGTGTGTGTGGCTCTGTGAAATTAAGCAACAGCTGTTCCTCATGACCATGTGAACATGAATTACGTTTTTCAAAAATACACACAAAATAAAAGAAAATTCTGTCATTAATTACTCACCCTCATGTTGTTCCAAACCGGTAAGACCTCGTCTTCGGAACACAAATTAAAGGGGTCATCGGATGCTAAGTTCACTTTTAAATGTTGTTTGAACATTAATGTGTGTTGGCAGTGTATGTACAAATCTACCCTATAATGATAAAAATCCATGCAGTGGTTTTTAATTAATCTGTAAAAATAATATCCCCTATTTCAAATCGAGCCATTCTCAGATGTCTGTCGTTGTGGCGTCACACCCACAGAGGCCGCTCCCACGATAGTTGATTGACATGAGCGTTTTACCTCAGATCAGCTGTAACAGTCTTTTTGTTTTGTTTCAATGCCGGAGCAGGGATGTAAGTTAGACAAGAATATCTCCGATTGAGCGATTGCGGTGTTGTGTTGCTGGAAGTAATAATGAACGTAGTGGTCGTCATTTACTCCTGACATCTGAGCAGCTGAAGATGCAGTAGATTACGTTTGTTTGTGAAGGGAATGCGCCTCCGAGATACACATATTCGTCTATGTTTGCACGAATCATTCGTGATCCAGCTTCACTTACAGCAGAAGTGAGTATAAGGGTTTTTTTTATGAATCTTTGCGATCGCCTTTCCTAATAATGTGCTAGTTAGCAAGTTTAGCGGCTAAACACGGCTAAATGCGGCTAAAGTAAACAGGCTCATCTTTCCACAGAGAGAAGAGAGGGGTGGTGCGAGCAGAGCTCATTTGCATTTAAAGCAGCCTCACCCAGAATTAGATGATTTTTGCAGAGCTGATTTTGCCAAGGTAAAAAGGGTGTTTTTTTTGCACAACCATTGAGAATTTTTAACCAAAATATATTATAGATTTTTCATTAAGACCCTAAAGAATCATATCAACTTGTGGAAAATGGGCATCTGATGACCCCTTTAAGATATTTTTGATCAAATCTGAGAGCTTTCTGACCCTGCATAAAACCCTGGTGTCCATAAGAGACAAAAACATTAAAACCCCAACAGACCTTGACTTTTGAATGATATTGTATATTCATTTTTCTTGAACTAATCTAAGCAGTCACACATAAACTTTTAGAGAAAGAGAATACAGAGCAATAGTTCAGCTGTACTGAAACAAACAGAATAAATCTACAATTGAGTGTCATGGCAAAGATTGAATGTCTTCAGTTATGCTGACATTGTTGTGCTACTTTGCACTATATAATTGATCAATCACATAGCTTTCTTTGGCTCGCTGTGTCTCAAACTGCTGACAACCACCCTCATTTCTTGACTGTAAAGTCTCAGCTGACCTCAAGATGCTGACCCTGTCAGAGTGAGGACACAGGAGGGAATCCAGTCCCAAATTCTCTTCATTACGCTTGACGATCAATCCAGCACTCTGCCGAATTAAAGACAGAGACACAAAGAATGAACGAGCCCTAGGGCCCTGTACAGGACGAACTTGATTACAAGAGTGAACCAGGCTCACACAGCTGGGCATCCCTCGTGTGTGGAGCTTGATTAAGTGGGAAAAGTTTGTCCTGATGTTATGAGGGCTTGAAATTGGTGTCTGTCAGAGCATGCAACTTTTCAATTAGCACTAACCTGTCCCTAATGTATAACTATGTATTAATGCTGCATTGGTAGATGAACAGATAACAGTTTTCTGTTTTGAAAAGAAACACAAACAAATATCCAGCCTGACTCACAATGTACATTTTGTCTTTCAGGTCTTAAGGGCTCCTTGCAGAGGATGCAGCTGGAATATGTCGATGTGGTCTTCGCCAACCGGCCTGATAGTAACACACCGATGGAGGGTAAGTTTGGCCATTAAAATGAGGGTAGCCAGATCAAAAGTTTAACAACTTTGAAGTCTTTAGACTGTGGTAGGTTTAGTCATTAATACAAGTTCCCCCAGAAGTAATTTTCTTGAACTTCAACAAAGCACTTCGGGAAACTCTCTAGAAAGTGCCGAGAAGTTAGTGATGACAATACTGCCATGTACAAAGGAATGAGTGTGTCAGACTAAAAGGGTTGGTGTCCTGCAGGCACATCTGTCTGAGGTCTGTGTTCTCTGAAAGATGTATTCGTGATAACAGGGTTACGATTAAGTGCAGTCCCTGGGGTGCCATCACGGTACAAATTCTGAATAACCAAACTTCTTACTTCTACCCAAAGTATGCAATGCAGCCAGCAGGCTACAATGCTGCTGTTAAATCTCTGCGCCGCCCAAAGCTTCAAGTGCAGTCAGCCTGAAAATCTAATCTACTGTTTAATAATGTGCTTTTGGTACAAACCACAGGATAGCAAAATCTCTTGAACAGTATAAACTGGTTACAACATATGGGACAGAGAGAAACAACTGCACTAAGAGTGATTTAGAGAAAATGTGAAGATAGTTAATTAAAATGAGTATCTTCTGCTGATGCTGTTTTTTCAAATTGAAAATTTTATTCTCAGAAGAGCAAAATGAAAAGAAGAAAGATAATTGAGCCAGCCTCTATAACCTTCAGTACTCATAAAGAAATTACAAGCTGTTGTAACAACACCTTTTCTCTTTCGTTTATCCATCCTATTAAGTTTAGACATTTGCTTAAGCACATGCAGAGAAGAGGGAAGAACAAATAGCAGAGGAAGGTGTTGAATTTATAACAGAAGGGGAGCATTTGGCTTCAAAATAGTTTTTCTTCTGATCAATAACAAAGATGAAAGCCAGAAATAGATGTGAATACATTGCAAGCATCGTAGTACATACTTGATTTGCATTCTTGCTTTAGCCTAATGTTGCGGCAACAACAGTTTAATTCATAACAGTTTAATTCATGTCTGCTACTGAAAAATGTTGTAGAAAGCCCATGAAAGATGTATGTTATTTAAAAAAAATTGTTTAACACATTGTTTAACACATGGTTTAACATATATTTTGGACAATTGGGGGTGCTATTATTTTGATGCCGTGAAATGGTTGCACTCTGTGACCTTCTGGCACTACCTGTCATTATTTTTTCCGCAACACAACTCAGAAAATAAAATACTGATACAATGCCACATTGTGTGGCTTTTGGTTGTAACAACAAGAGAAGTGATGGAAGTCTTCACTGCTTTCCTTCCGATGACAAGAGGAGAAAAGAATGGGAAAATGCCTGTGGACGATTGTTGTTTTACAGTCATGGCCAAAAATATTGGCACCTTTGCAATTCTGTCAGAAAATGCAACCCTTCTCTCAGAAAATTGTTGCAGTTGCAAATGTTTTGGTATTCACATGTTTATTTTGTTGTTGTTGTTGTTTGTTTGTTTGTATTGGAACAACACAAAAAAAAACTTAGAAAAAAAAGTCAAATCTGATACAATTCCACACTGAACCCAAAAACTTCCTGTAACCATGAATGAGTTTCTTACACCTCTCTACTGGAATTTGGAACCGCTCTTCTTTTGCAAACTGCTCCAGGTCATTCAGATTTGAAGGATGTCTTCTCCCAACTGCTGATTTGAGATCGCTCCAAAGGTGTTCTATGGGATTCAGATGTGGACTCATTGTTGGCCATTTCAGAACTCTCCAGTGCTTTGTTTGTAACCGTTTCTGAGTGCTTTTTGAAGTGTAAGATTGTTTTGTGACAGAATTGCAAGGGTGCCGATATTTTTGGCCATGACTGTATTTAAGTCAACTATTGTTCAAAAATTATTATACTGCTGGCTTAAAATGGGCTGAAAAATTAAAAATCACACAGAATTATAGAGGCAACACCAATAATTATTGATAAAAAGATATTCAAAAAAGATAAAAAGATTTTTTGATAATCAAAAACATTTATTATTAAGCAAGAACACCCATGGACAAAAATATAAGACAAATTGAATTTGTCTTTTAAAAGCATTTAAAAGTAATTTTAATTTAAGTGTATTCAGCTGTTCTTTTCACTTTTCACTGAAATAGTGCTAATTTTCGTGTCGGTCTCAGCGAAATCTGAGCCAGTGATGGGCTGCTGTTTGCCAGGGGAACTATGAACCTCAGACTGCCACCTAACGTTTCACTCGTAGCTGAAAGATGCTGTGACTGACTCCATAACCTGCCCATAAACAAATAGCACTGAGATTAAAGAACATATTTTAACATCAAATTAAATTAAATTTAGTATTATAATAAATAAAATCAGCTTATGTTATGCAAGACAAAAGGCGTTTCCATCATGCAAAACAAACGCTGCTGACGCAACTGACATCTTTTCCTTGTATGTTGTGTTGCATAAAATAATATAATTTATAGCACAGTAAAGACATTATAAATAAAATTAAATGTATACAAATCTTTATTTCACTGAAGAAGTGCGCCAAATCGGTGGTGCTGAGAATCGCTCTCTCCTGTAGAGGACACAAAAAGCCTGTGCTCTGACTGTAACTCAGCAGCTGGGTTGTTTTTCGTCAGAGACAGGCTCAACCCAGCAGTTGGGTAGAAAAAATAACCCAGCATTAAAAATGACCCAGCAGTTCAGTTACAGAAAAACTACCCAGCATCTGGGTAAAAATATTAAAAGTAACCCAGTAACATGACCCCTACAAACTGAACCCAGCACTTGGGTTAAAATAATAATAATAATATTAATAATAATAATAACCCAGCATTTTTTAGAGTGCAGAAAAACCACCCAGTACCTTGATAAAAATGTTAAAAACGACCCGATAAAATGACCCAACATTTTTTAGAGTGTAGTTGGATGCATTGCAGGTTTGCTGAAGTGTCTGTGAAGGATGGCATTTGGAGTTAGCAAAGATGGCTAAAATAGCACCTTGTAGAGGCAAAAAGGAGATTTTCGAAAGAGAGAGATTTTCATAGTCGCTCTCTTTTTGTGAGCTCAATCAATATTCTCTTGTTAGGGGGGATCGGTATGGCCCTCTGGTAATGTATGTACCGCTTAGAGCTGTTCTGTTATGTAGCATTCAGGGCTTAGTAATATTTCAAAGCTCTGCGCTGGATACCAAGGTCACCCTGACTCAGCCATTTGTTCCAGACCTCACTACTTTAACAAGCTTTTCAGCTTTCACTCCATCACTTCTCACTCATGGAATCTAACACAGTGCCTGCCAACCCGCTACCCTTGACAGTTTTTTTAGTGCTACTTGCCATTACTGTTTTTACATCTTCCCTAAACAAAAGATGTAAAAATGTTTGTCACAAATTCAAAGTTAATTTATGACAACCTTATGGGACCGTAAATCTTATACATTTTTAAATGTATTATACATTTTTGTTTGATCTGTAATTACAATATAAGAAACTGAAGACATGCTAACATGTCAAAGAACTGTCTTAAGTGTTGACTTGCTCTTACTAGTGCTTCCTGTCACAGTGAACATGAAAACAATCTTAAGGAAAAATGTGCCTGTAGCTACAGTTTTGCTAAACTCCAAAAACCTACATACAATTCATTGCGGTTTCCCACTTAAATCAACACTGGTGTTTTATTTCTTTTTTCACAAACTATTATAACAGGGGCAGATTATCAATTAACAAAAACATATTTTCACACAGTGCTTTGGATAATACTGTGTTAGGACCTCAAAACATTTCAGCTGACAAAACCAGTTCCTTTTCTGACATAGTAAACTTGCTTGGTAGCTCACCTGGTACAGCACTGCACTTGTGAAACAAGAGTCATGACTCTCAACAGAAGAGCTCAAAGACTTATAGAAGCATGGTTGCTGTATCAAATGCATTTTTATCTCACATTTGCTTTTGTTAACACTATCCGTTTTAGTGAAGGTTTAGTGAAGGTGGTATGTTGTTTTCAAATTTGTTAAAGCATTAACCTTTTACCATCTTCTTTACCACATTCTTTTTTGAAAGTGCTGTGAAAATTGCAAGTCTAGGCTCCTTAATCATCTCTGGTTCTTATCTTTAAACATGGGGCAGATGTGGATGCCTCTCTCTCTCTCTCTCTCTCTCTCTCTCTCTCTCTCTGTCTGTCTCGTAGGCATGGGCAGGCAGATCGCTATGCAGTGGTTTTATGCTGCATTGATGCAAAAAGTGTCCAGAGTTTAACGCTCCTTACTGTGTGCAGTGCATATTAAAGTTCCTCAGTGGCTCTGCAGTCCCCTGACTCTGCTTTCTCACTTTTCTTACCTGATTACAATTTCATCTGCATGAAGGGTAAAAGCTGAAGGGAATATAAAGTTACACAGTACTTTATCATTCAATTTTTCCTCATGAGTGCACCTATTGAATTAAGTGAAACCACACAAAAGTACATAAAGCTGAACTTAATCCACACAAGCTGAGACTCACTGTGAATGAAACTAGATTGTACTACACCAGATTAAGTCACAACCTGAAGTCTGAGATAGTATGCACAGGTGTTCAATGTAAGAATGAAAAAACACAGTATAAAAACAGAAAAAGGTACTAGAAACTGCTAGGAAGATATCTGTTAAATTTACAGGCATTTACATACATTTCCTTTAGCGCCAGTGCAATGCATAATTCAGTATATGGGAAAACTCTAATACTGAAAAGAGAATTAAAACTTCTCTTAATGTGTATAGCATCAGAACATAACAGGAGTGAATGTATCTCTCTCAAAGTTCAGCTGAAGTAACTGTGAATCACTGAATGTCCATTAAATATATAATATATAATATATATATATTAGATTTAGTATGTTAGTCAACCTCTGCAGATAGTTTTTTATATACTTTTAAGATTGAAGTATGCCACAGTTTGACATTCAATAAAATTACATTTGCATCTTTTTCACAAGAGTAGTAACAGAATTTGTGAAATTTCTCCACAGAGATTGTCAGAGCCATGACCTACGTGATAAACCAAGGCATGTCCATGTACTGGGGAACCTCACGATGGACTGCTATGGAAATAATGGCAAGTAACATTCTAAACAGCATTTGTCATGAGAAACTTAGGCCTAATTCAATGTGTCACTCTGCAGAGCACAGCATTTCAAGTGAATTCAAGCGTATCACTTATATGAGAGTGTTGTCACTGATCATTGACTTCCTACAACAAAGTACCCTCTTGTATCTCAGCGTCACATGTACATAAGTATTCACAGCCTTTGCCATGACACTCAAAATTGAGCTCAGGTGCATACTGTTTTCACTGATCATCTTTTAGATGTTTCTACAACTTGATTGGAGTCCACCTATGGTAAATTCAGTTGACTGGACATGATTTGGGAAGGCACACACCTGTCTATATAAGGTCACACAGTTAACAGTGCGTGCCTTAGAAAAAAAACAAGGCATGTCCAAGAAATTGTCTGTAGACCTCCGAGACAGGATTGTATCGAGGCACAGATCTGGGGAAGGGTGCAGAAAAAATCATGCAGCATTGCAGGTCCCAATGAGTACAGTGACCTCCATCAACCATAAATGGAAGAAACCACCAGGACTCTTCCTAGAGCTTGCCTCCTGGCCAAACTGAGCAATTGATTGAGAAGGGTCTTGTCTAGAGTGGTATCCAAGAAGCTAATGGTCACTCTAGTTGAGCACCATGTTCATATGTGGAGATAGGAGAAATCTACAGAAGTGCAACACTCCACCAATCTGGTCTTTATGGCTGTGTGTCCAAACTCAGTCCTCTCATCAGTGAAGACACATGAAAACATGCTCGGAATTTGCACAAAATCACCTAAAGGACCCTTAAGAAATCAAACAAGATTTTCTGGTGTGATGAACCTCAAATCTAGGCATCATGTTTGAAGAAAACCAGCTCTGCACATCACCTGCAGAGCACCATCCCAAAAGTAAAGTGTGCTGGTACCAGCCTCATGCTGTGGATCTGTTTTTCAGAGGCAGGGACAGTGGGAGTCATCAGAGTAGAAGAAAAGCTTAATGCACCAAAATATTGAGAGCCTTAATGAAAACCCAAGCATTCAGAACCTCAGACTGGCCAGAAGGTTCACCTTCCAACATGACAATGAGCCTAAGCACACAGCAAGAGTGGCTTATAGACAACTCTGTAAATCCCCTTGAGTGGCCCAGCCACAGCCTGGGCTTGAACCCAATCAAATATTTCTGGAGAAACCTGAAAATGTGCATCTGCCTCCATCCAACCTGACAGAGCTTGAGAGGTGAAGATATGAGGAGAAGAATGGCATATAATTGCGAAATGATGATGAACAAAACTTGTAGCATCAAAAAGACTTAAGGCTGTTATTGGTGCCAAAGGTGCTTCAACAAAGTATTGGGCTAAGGCTGTGAATACATATGTACATGTGAATTTTTTATTTTTAAGAAATTTGCAAATATTTCAAACAAACTTCTTTCGCATTGTCATTATGGGGTATTGTCTGTAGAATTTGGAGGAAAATAATGACTTGATTCTGGAATAAGGCTGTAACATAAAATGTGGAAAAAGTGAAGCGCTGTGAATACTTTCTGGATGCACTGTATATTGACCACATCACATATTTTTATCACAGTGTTTTGCAGTACTGTATGTTGCTGTAATTGCAGTGTAGCAAGAAGCAAGTTGGCCCAAACTGATATGTTGTAATTAAGCACTGACATTATTAATTCATGGGTGACAAATGAAGGCTTGATCAGGGGTTTTACAGAGAGGACACACACTGATGACCTGCAATTTGTGTGACTGTGATAATACCATGTTCTGATGTCATGCCAGATCCATCCCACGTAAACACACCCCCTCGACTGGAACTTGTGTTCACAGCCTGAAATGAGCTCTGTACATGCATATGCAAACAAGGAGTCAATGGGGTTGTCAGCAGTCATGTGATATTACTATAGACTGCATATAGAGGGAACCAGAACAAGTTGTCGCTTTTATTACAGTCAGTATTTCTCAGGGTGTACATAGCTAAAAGCCTGGCTACAGAAAAGCAAAGTTGCATATGGTACATAACTACGTCATATGTCATTCCAAAATGAAGCACAGTTCATATATTTGTTTTTATTTTTTTAATAATTCATACTTTTATTTAGCAAGGATGCATTAAATTGATCAAAAGTGGCCTTTTCTGTTTATCAAAGAATAATGAAAAAAATATCACTATCTTCACAAAATTAAACATCACAGCTGTTTTCAACACTATATTAAAATGATTTCTGAAGTATCTGAAGGAAATTCAGGTTTGCCTGAGACTAAATTTGGACTGTATTTCAAGATCTCAAGAGTTTTCAGGCTACAACCACCAAACTTGGGTCAGACCTTCAGACTGGTCTGACTTGGGTTGCTATATCTTTTTTTTGTAACTGATCGGACTTGCGTTTTTCATTAAACAGATGAAAAACTACAAAAAGTCCCATAGATTTTTATTGACATGCTAGCAACATGTTAGATCATGTTAGCAATGTGCTAAATCATGCTAGCAACATGCTATCAACATTTGTCTAATCATATGTCAAAGTTAAATCTTTTACAACTGCTTCAAACTTTCAGGCTTGGCTTTTTCAAGCCATCTTCAAAGTCTGTTCAAAACTTTGCTCATCTAGTTTTATATTGTCATAATATTTCACAATATTACTGTTTTTACAGTATTTTCGATTAAATTAATGCAGCTTTGGTGAATGGTAAATAAATAAAACCAGCCTAAGCTGGTTGGCTGGTCTTAGCTGGTTTAAGCTGGAAGTACCTTGTTTTAGTTGGTCTCCCAGCCTGGCCAAGCTGATTTTAGCTGGTTGCCCAGTTTGTCTCCCAACCTGATCAACTAAGACCAGCCTGACCAGCTAAAGAAGTGGACAGAAGCCCTCTAAAATCAGTCTGCTGATGAGTTATGCAGCTATGACCAGGCTGGAAGACAAGCTGAAATGAGCCAAGGCTAGTTTTTCTTGTTTTTCAGCTTTCAAAAGCATCTTATTGACCCCAAATTTTTTAACAGTACTGTATATGAAAACACATTTTTACTTTTAAGTCTTGCCTGGATGTGATTTCATTGTTCACTTTTTACCCAACAGCAATAGTAAAAATGTGAAATTTTAGACTGAAGGATAGAAATGAGCATTTGAAATCAAGCTCACGTTGAGAGACCTGCTGAAAACATCAACATCAACAGCAACAACAACAACAACAAAAAATAACAATAGAAACCATCACAGAATTTGTAATGGTTTTACTGGTTATCATGTGAATTGTACTGGTTTAAATGGAAACTGCAATGGTGCCTATTGGTCTCTGGTAACTGGACGCCGTCTATCGGTGGCTTGTTAAAACCACTAAATCCTAATGGAATATGTAACAAAACACACTACAGGAAACCATTTTTAATAGTTTTAATGGTTAAAAGTTGATGGTTTGTAATGTTTGTAATGGTATTTGTAGTGGAAGCCATTAGAATTTCTGTGACGGTTTCTATTGTTTTGGGGTTTTTTTTCAGCAGGGAAAACAAGCATTTGAGTACATATTTTAAATGAAACCAGCAAGTGTAATATCTGCAGTATCTGATCTGATAATATCTGATCTGATGTTCCAGTAGAGAAATTATGAAACAATGTGTAGATCATATGGTGAAATTATAGCTATGACAAATATACCATACACCATATTCTGATACGAAAGTGTAATGTATTTTTTATTCTGTCTTTCTAGGAGGCATACTCTGTAGCGAGGCAGTTTAACCTGATTCCTCCAGTGTGTGAGCAGGCTGAATATCATCTTTTCCAGAGGGAGAAGGTCGAGGTGCAGCTGCCTGAGCTCTACCATAAGATAGGCAGGTGTCAATCAATCATCATTTACTCAGTCAATCTCAGTGAATATGATACTGTCAATTTTAGAGAATTCATCAGTGAGAGCTGCAGCTGCATCATAAATATGACCTTGATTCTGTTGGGGACTGTAGGTGTTGGCGCCATGACATGGTCTCCTTTGGCCTGCGGGATCATCACTGGAAAATATGAAAACGGTATCCCAGAATCCTCCAGGGCAGCTATGAAGGTACCCACTGTTAAAGGCAAATTTTCTTAGAATTTGCTAGGATTATCTAGAAGCTTACTGCTGCATATACACAAAGACAAATCAAATATTTATTTTCTGCCATGCTTCTTCCTACCTGACTCAACTCATCTACTTCTCTTGTCTCTTTGTTTTGAAGTCATACCAGTGGCTGAAAGACAAGATAGTCAGTGAGGACGGACGAAAGCAGCAGGCAAAGCTGAAAGAACTCAGTCATATTGCTGAGAAGCTGGGCTGCACTTTGCCTCAACTCGCCGTAGGTAAGAATTCTCCCATCAACACTTTTACAAGGTTGTCTTACCAGTGGAGCTGCCAATTCAGTGTAGACTTTTGAGCTAGCAGAGCTCATGGAGTTCTTGCTTCCTTGTTCTTAAATTATTGCTGAAGTTTTAAAGAATTTGCTGCATTGACAGAACCAAGAAGAGAGCGGGTCATATGGGTTTTCGAAAAATATATATATATTTTTTTTGCAGTTTGTAACATAGCTATCCTTCAATGTAAACAGTCTGCAAAGTTGTTAATCAAAAAAGTGTATGATAAACAAAGATGCCTTTGTCTTCTGCCTGTTACGTCATTAGTGTGTACAGTTTACCGGGTAAACTTTAGCTCTGGGCACTATTCGCTTACATAAGTGTTCAAATATTTTTATGTCATTATTTTAAGAGTGGGAGCACTATATTATTGTTTTGATGCTTGCTTTGTCAATGATAGCCAGGGTTGCCAGGTTTTCACAACAAAACTGGCTCAAACTAGCCCTAAACTAGCCCAATTGCATTTCGAAGGTGGTCTCCCATTAAAAATCGCATTCCAGGGTGTAAAATACACATTTTTTGTCAGGTTTCCCCTGGTAAATTCACATTCAAGGACCTAAATATGACTTTATTGGGGTTGCTTCAACCCCATGGACATCAAAAACAACAGCAGACTTGGCAACACTGATGGCAGCACTCGCTAACTTGCTCGAGTGCTCCTCTCTGTACCAATCACAACAGGCTTGGCCTTCTGACCAATCAGAGCACAGCAGACTTATGGAAGGGAGGGGTTTACAGACCTTAAGCTTAGAACTGATCAAACTAATTTTTTCAAAATCATTGAGAAATGAGTCTATGTATAAATGTATATTTTGAGAAAATTACAATGTTTTCTGACCTTAAATGCATTTAAACCTGTTGTAGGGGACTTCAACACAATATTAGGACATTTTAAAATACCATATGACCTGCTCTTTTAAAAAGCTATTTGTTAGCGTTTACTGCGAGCATTCTTGAGTGCAATAGGTAAAACATGTTTGTTCCATGCGTTTTAAAGGGTAGTTCACCCAAAAATGAAAATTCTGTCATTAATTCTTCCCCCTCATATTGTTTCAAACCTGTAAGACCTTCGTTCATCTACAGAACACAAATTAAGGTATTTTTTTGATGAAATCCGTCATTATTTTTATTTTCTTTGCACACAAAGAGTCTTCTTGTCCTTCATTACATTAAATGGGTCATCAGATGCCCATTTTCAACAAGTTGATATGATTCTTTAGGTTCTTAATGAAAGGTCTACAATATACTTTGGTTAAAAATTGGTAGTGTAAAACAACACCCTTTTTACCTTGTCAAAATGAGCTCTGCAAAAATCATCCCATTCTGATGGATTGTTCCTTTAAATGCAAATGAGGTCTGCTCGCCCGCCCCTCTCTTGGAGCTGTCTCCACGAGAACACATCCGTTCTTTGCATTCTTGGAATTGAGAAACAACCATTGTTTACTTTAGCCACATATAGCCGCGTTTAGCCGCTAAACTTGCTAACTAGCACATTATTAGGAAAGGTGATTGCAGAGATTGATTAAAAAAATTTTAAAAAATTAAAAAAAAAACTTATACTCACTTCTGCTGTAGGTGAAGCTGGATCACGAATAATTTGCGTGAACATAGACGCATTTATGTAAATCGGGAGGTGCGGTCCCTTCACAAACAAATGTAATCCACTGCATCTTCAGCAGCTCAGATGTCGGGAGTAAATGACGGCCACTATGTTCGTTATTACATCCAGCAACACAACACCTCAATTGCTCAATCAGAGATATTCTTGTCTAACTTACATCCACTTACATCCGGTGACGCCACACCGATTGAGAATGGCTCGATTTGAAAAAGGGGATATTATTTTTACAGATTAATTAAAAACCACTGCATGGATTTTTATCATTTAAGGGTAGATTTTCATTTTTGGGTGAACTGGCCCTTTAAAAACCCACCAAAACTGTCACAGGTAAAATCTTCTATAATTTGATTAAATTGTCTATACAGTACAGTCCAGAAGTTTGGGTTCAGTAAATAATTGTTTTATTATTATTATTTGTATTAATCGTATTTTAATTTTATTCACCCAGGACATCAAATTGATCAAGAATGACATTAAAGACAGAATTGTAGAATTTTCCATAAATCAAAGAATCCTGATTTTAAAAAATCTGCTTTGTCATCAAAGGAAAAAAATACATTTTAAAGTATATTAAAATAGAAAATCTTATTTTAAATTGTACTGTATGTATATATATATAATGTGTATGTATGTATGTGTGTATATCTATGTATTTATATATATTCAGATGCAAAACCAGCTAAAAGCCATCTCAGTCAAAAATGAGATAATGATACTGAGTCGATGCTCCTGACACATAGTATACGTCCATCAAATACTTTTACTTCAAACTCGCTAAATTCCAGCCTCAGCCCAATCAGAAGTACCAGTACTTACATAGAAACCTATACAAAGTAGCCAGATAGAAATGCTAATTTTAAAGAAATACTAGACAAATAGACAAAAACATTCAAATATCTTACCGACCCAAACTTGTAAACTGTGGTGTTTATACGCAGACTTAATGAGAAGTACTTTTGAATGGCCATTCAATGCAGAAATATGACTTTTGACCACATAATGGTGTAGTTACAATACACTAATACCCCAACACACACTTATGCTTAGTTCTGTTTTGCCACCTAATTTCCCACAAATTGTAATCTGCTAAAAACATAGTTTTGAAGACTTTTTTGTCACTTTTTCACTCCAGCTTGGTGTCTGCGGAACGAGGGAGTGAGCTCGGTACTATTAGGAACCTCAAATGCAGAGCAGCTAACTGAAAACCTGGGAGCCATACAGGTGAGCAGTGAATCTATTGACTTTCGAAGCATCTCTTAATTCCCAAAAGCTTCCTGACTAATTTCCCTTCACATTCAGGTTCTTCCAAAGATGACATCCCATGTGGTCTCAGACATTGATCACATACTTGGGAACAGACCATACAGTAAGAAGGACTATCGGTCCTAGGGTCTCTGGACACAGGCTCAGGGTGAAGAGAGATATGTGTGTAGCAGTATTCGTGCCCTAGTGGTTCCTGCTCCGAATCTGTTTGCATCATCGGTCTGACCTCTCTCTGAAGCCTTAGAGTGCGGTCCTCCTTAACCTGTACCTGCATCCCCTCTGTTTCTGCTAGTGTGCCTTTGCACCCAAACACCACAGCAAGAATCCCATTGACTGGCGTCCTGGTGTCAGTTGTAACGGCACCTTGTAGGAGAGCTTCACTCACAAATGTGATTTATGAACCTTACCCATGCTTGTCCTCTGCTCTCAAAACCATCAGCCACCATCCGGCGACGTCTGGCGGTATTAGCACACAGAGTGGAGGAACAGAGCATGTCGCCCTCTTGTGTTCAAACGCAGCAACTGCAAACCTGTTTCACAGACTGTAGAGCACAGACCCAGTGGAACAGTGTGCATCATAAAGCTGTTTTGCCTGTACAAGAATGCCTGTGTTGATATTTTATGAAGGATATTTTAAAAAGATTATGCGTGTTTGCTTTATAATGTGAGCCACAGGTACATGTGGTAGAAGAATAAATAATGCACACATCCGACCTATAGGAAATTACTTGAACGAGGGTAGCATAAATCTATGAATACATGCTTACTGAACATGCAACTGTATTATAAACAGACCTCAAGCCGCACTGCAGTATAAATATACAGTATTAGAGTTGATCAGACATGCGTAGAATATATTATGCCAGCAGACTAATGCATTCATGATAATGTTTGATTATAAATGAGTGACTTGTTTTTCCTTTTAGTAACAGTATGGAAGATATTCAGAGGAAAACAACTGCAAGGGATAACCTTGTGAAAAAGAAGCAAGCTCAATTGTATTAAACATGCACATTTAGTGTACTTCAAAAAGTATATTTTTTAAAAACTGTACTTTTAAATAACATAATACCAATGAAGGCCATGTAAGTGTACTGAAATAGAAAGCATTTTCATGAACATTTTTCGTAATACACTTAAATGGATTTTGGAAAAAGTCAAATGAAAAGAATTACTTTTAAAGGAGAAGTTCACAGAACAAAAATTCAATCACCCCCTTGTCATCCAAGGTGTTCATGTCATCTTTCTTCAGTCGATAAGAAATTATATTTCTTAAAGAAACAATTCAGTTCTCCATATATTGGACTTCAATGGTGCCCCCAAGTTTGAACTTCCAAAATACAGTTTAAATTTTTAAATAAATATCTAGCCATTTTTTAAACAAACTGACAATTTATATTCCTGTATATCTTTTTAATCTTAAATGCTTGTCTTGTCTCGTTTCTGCGATGTGCTTGCGTAGTCTGTGTAATCCGGGTCAATACAGTTAGGGTATGTTGAAAAACTCCCGTCTCGTTTTCTTCTTCAACGTCAAAATCGTCCTACATCACTGTTTAACCTTTTTTTGTAACAGGCATTTGATCTTTGCATGTTCACTTTGGAAACACTGGGTTGGTACTTCTGCAGCGATGTAGGACAATTTTAAAGTTGGGGAAGAAAACAAATGATGTTTTTCGACATTCCCTAACTGTATTGACCATAATGAACCGGAAAAAGAGTTCACAGACTTAGACAATATGAGCGTTTGAGGTTAAACAGTATATAAATTGTCAGTTTGTTTCGAAAATGACAGATCGTTTTGCTAGATCATTTAAAGCCATTTGAAGCTGCATTTAAACTGCATTTTGGAAGTTCAAACTTGGGGGCACCATTGAAGTCCATTATATGGAGATAATTCCTAAATTTTATTACTCAAGAAACATAATTTCTTATCGACAGAAGAAAGAAAGACACAAACACCTTGGATAACAAGGGGGAGAGTAAACTATCTGTAAATTTTTGTTCTGGAAGTGAACTTCTCCTTTAAGTACATTTTAAGTCATTATGTTTTAATAATCGGTTGTGGTGCTTTAAAGAAGTACACTTATTTTTATGTGTTGACTAACATATTAAAGCACATTTAAAGAACTTTATTATATTGTGTGTTATGCGTAGTGTGTAGTGTGTTAATACATTTAAAGTAACTATATTTTAAATGTACTGAATTGCAGCTTTATTAGTATTATTATAAATGTGTAATTACATAGATTTTTAAATTTATTATATATAGGTTTTAATTGAAATTACATGAAAATATATTTTAGTTTACCATAAATGCTTGTCAGTACATATTAACCACATTTCAAAAACAAAATAAATAATTCTGAAAGTACAAATAAAGATGTACTTAAAGGGATAGTTCACCCAAAAACAAAAATTCTGTCATTAATTACTCACACTCATGTTGTTCCAAACCTGTAAGACCTTTGTTCATCTTTGGAACACAAATTAAGATATTTTTGTTGAAATGAGAGCTTTCTGAACCTGCATAGACAGCAACGCAACTACCACGTTCAAGGCCCAGAAAGTTACTAAGGACATTAATAAAATAGTCCATGTGACATCAGTGGTTCAACTTTAATTTTATGAAGCTACAAGAATACTTTTTGGTGCAAAGAAAGCAAAAATAACAAATTTATTCAACAAGGTCCTCTACTATCTTTCTGGGCCTTGAATGTGTCAGTTGCATTTCTGTCTGTGGAGGGTAAGAAAGCTCTCGGATTTCATCTAAAATATCTTAATTTGTATTCCAAAGATAAATAAAGGTCTTACGGGTTTGGAACGACATGAGGGTGAGTCATTAATGAAAGAATTTTCATTTTTGGGTGAACTAACCCATTAAGTCCAATTTAAGTGGACCAAAAAACACTCTAAATTTCAGCGAACTACATTTAATATAAATTTAAACTATAATAAGTACTCTTTTTAAAAGTATTCTAAAGTCGTCTTCTTTTTCACAAGGGTAGTTCAGCCAAAAATGAACATTCTGTCATCATTTACTTCACCCTCATGTCGTTCCAAACTTGAATGACTTTTTTTCTTCTATGTATGAATGACAGTCCACTGGGTCAAAAACAAGAAGTAACCCAAAAAATCCTGATGTTTAAGAGATGTTAAAAAAGAAAAAGAAAAAAGAAAAAAACTGAGGGTCAGTGAATGACGAGTTTTCATTTTGGAGTGGACTGTCCCTTTAAGAAATCAAGGAGCTCCTGATATGCATGGCAGCGTTAAGATATAATGGGAGCGAATCTGATTTACTGTTTGCAGGTGCCTCATGTTTGATTTTATAGCTCTTGTTCGCCCTACTTGAAAGCCATACTTTATCACGCCCTAGATATTTTAAACACAGATGAGCTGCTTTACCCTGTAGTATTTCGATTCTCAGAGTGTTTAGATTCATTTGAAACATGTCTTGATGAAACAAGATGGCTCTGTATAAAAAACATAAAGGGTGAAACTTCAAAAATAGTGTTTTGAGAAACCCAGAAGGCTTTATGAGATCCGTGTGTACATAGTGTTACCTTTAGTCTCCCTGCGGAGTGCCTTGATTCTCACCTGCATGAACATTAGGGCTTGCCCATTCTCCCATGGGTCCATGAGTGTAATACTGTGAGCTTTTCTCAATTGTAAATGATGTCTTTTACAGAAACTAAGAAATCACACCACATGGTGACTATTGTTTTCTAAAGTTTGTAATGTTGTTTTGGAGAAAAGAGGAGCTGTTGGATACACAGGCTGTTCTGAATCTCTGCATCAGGGTCTTTTATCATATCATGCATCTCTCTCCCTGTATGGCAGCAGTAACTTCTGTAAATATAAATATGTAAACAGTACATAGAGGTAGATTATATGCTTGAAATAAAAACGCATATGGCCAGTAAACCCATGTGCGTTTCCTTATTATGGCTGGGCAATATAACGGTGTACACAATAAACTATTAAGACCCTTAAGATAAGACCCTTCTTCCTCAGCTGGAATCGTTTAGAGTCCTTTGAAGCTGCATTTAAACTACATTTTGGAAGTTCAAAATCGGAGCACCAATGAAGTCCATTATATGGAGAATAATCCTGAAATGCTTTCCTCAAAAGCCATAATTTCTTTATGACTGAAGACAGAAAGACATGAACATCTTGGATGACAAGGGGGTGAGTAAATTATTTGTAAATTGTTGTTTTGGAAGTGGACTTCTCCTTTAACTGTAGCATTTGTTATAAGAGGACTAGCCTATTAATCATTTTTTTTTAATTGATCAATATAGCATTTGTTAAAAAGATTTTAATATATGTTAGTGCTGGTTCAAGACTGTTTTCTCCTCTTTTCATCAGTCACTTACTGTGTTACTTTTTGACTTTCTCCAAAGCATTTTAAAGTGTCTGTTTCTCTAACAGGCTATTTGACCATCAGCTTTGTGATAGGAATGGTTAGTGCAAATCACACTTCTCAAGCGCGCTGGTGAACGCGTACAGAGTATATGGTGATTCATGCGACGCTCACGAACTGCGCTTCAGTCATATGTGACCCTGGACCATAAAACCAGTCTTAAGTCGCTGGGGTATATTTGTAGCAATAGCCAACAATACATTGTATGGGTCAAAATTATTGATTTTTCTTTTATGCCAAAAATCATTAGGATATTAAAACATCATGTTCCAAGAAGACATTTTGTCCTAACAAACCATGCATCAATGGAAAGCTTATTTATTTAGCTTTCAGGTGATGTATAAATCTCAATTTTGAAAAATTGACACTTACGGTTTTGTGGTCCAGGGTCATATATTGTGATGATAACTGCTCAGTTCGGTTCATAAAGTTAGCGCTTATAAAAGTGCCATAGGCGCGAGTTAAAGGGATCATCTGATGCAAAGTTCACTTTTACATGTTGTTTGAACATTAATGTGTGTTGGCAGTGTATGTACAAATCTACCCTATAATGATAAAAATCCATGCAGTGGTTTCTAATTAATCTGTAAAAATAATATCCCCTACTTCAAATCGATCTATTCTCAGATGCCTGTCGGTGTGACCGCCCCCACGATAGTTGATTGACATGAGCATCTTACCTCAGACCCATCCTACAATATGTGTAACAGTCCGACCTCCATGTTTCGATGCCGGAATATATCCAATCGAGCGATTGAGGTGTTGTGTTGCTGGATGTAATAATGAACATAGTAGTTGTCATTTACTCCCGACATCTGAGCCGCTGAAGATGCAGTGGATTACGTTTGTTTGTGAAGGGAATGCGCCTCCCAATCTACATAAATGCATCTATGTTCGCACAAATCATTCGTGATCCAGAATTTTTAACCAAAGTATATTATAGACTTTTCATTAAGACTCTAAAGAATCATATCAACTTGTGGAAAATGGGCATCTGATGACCCCTTTAAATAAGTAATAGTCTGATTTTGCCTGATTCGGTTGTACTTGCTAGTTTTGTTTTGTTTTTCATGTATCTAAACAGCTGGCTGTGAACAGAGCTGATTTTGACAAGGTGAAAAGGGTGCTGTTTCACACTACTATTCAGAAATTTTAACCAAAAGACCCTAAAGAATCATATCAACTTGTGCAGCTATTCACCTGCGGGCAACAAAACATTTTGGCTTCACTTTTTTGCATACGTGAGGAACACCTGGTTCTTTTCAGACAGAACAGCACAATGAATTGTATTTGATCATGATCACAGTTTCTACCTCTGTTGATTTATTAAGCATAATTGTGTGCGATATTTGCCTGCTGGTTATCTCTCCTGAATGCTTTTCATTTCATTTCATTTGTGTTATCCTGCATTGGTAACAAGCCTTCACAAGCTTTCATGGTTGTGGTTGCCAGATGTCAAAAGCTTAAATGCCTCAGAGCTTTTTTCTTTGCTTTTGCTTAATCTTCCCAACCTGGCATATTAGTTAATGTTATTATTACCAGTGTTGGGGGTAATGGATTACAAGTAACGTGAGTTACGTAATCAGATTACTTTTTTTAAGTAACTAGTAATGTAACACATTACTTTTGAATTTCTAAGGAAATATCTGAGTTACTTTTTTTCCCCATTTATTGATTGACAAGTCTCCTGTTGGGAAATCGTGAGTGAACATGATGCTACTGTAGTTCTAGACTAAATGTGAACATGCATTAATTCATCTCACTCACAAAAACAGATTCAGTATTCCTCCAAATGAATAAAATCAGTGAAATGCAAACTCAGAATATGACGCAAACCTGCAATAATTAAATATGTTAAATAATACAAATATCCTTTCTGTATTTAATCACATTTTATTAACCAGTGTCTTTGCTGCTAACATTCAATGATCTAATTCAACAATATGAATTAGCAAAAATTACTTTGGATAAACTAACATTTGTGCTTCATGATCTCCTGCATGAATGCACTTTTCTTTCAGCCTGAGGTGAATTCATTTCACTTCTGGTGTGAAAGGGCTTTTACATTTGCCAAAATTAGAATTGTTTATATTAAAAACGAAGAAGCAAGCCCTGCCCAGATTTAAAAAGTAACACAAAAGTAATGTAACGGATTACTTTCCACAAAAAGTAACTAATGTAATTAGTTACTTTTTTAGGGAGTAGCGCAAAACTGTGATGCATTACATTTAATACAGCAAAACAGAGAAACAGAACACAGCTAGACATTAAAAAAAAAACTTTGCACAAATATTTATGATATTAATGTCACATATTTTCCTGACTGATAAACACTGAGCATGACTAAGAACTGTACATCTTATTCAGCCAACCTGACAGGTATTTGTCGTGCAACACTGAAATCTGAAATGCAGTCCATAAGTTAAAATACAGAAGATCTTAAAGTGACAGTAGCCTAATACAGGGTAAATCGAGAGCACTTCAAGAAGGAAAACCTATTTGAAGGGGCATTCCAAATAAAAGTGAATATATTCACTACAGTCCCTTCCAGAAGTCCATTAGAAAAGGGTGATGGTCACTTCAAGGAAGAAATTTTGTTGAAATTTATGGTCATGGCGAGTCTTCATGATTAATTTCAAAGCTAATTAGCAGTTATTGTAACATCGTTTTGTCATATGTAAAAAAAGAAATTGTCATATATTTCATATTAAGTTTAAAGAAGTTTAATAGGTAAGAAATGTGTTTAACAGTTGATAACATTAGGTAAATGTGATTACCCGATCTCACAGCAATTCATACATATTTTATGAGGTGGTTAATTTGTACAAATTCGTACGAATTAGTACGTTTTGTGAGAAATCTTACATATTTTATGAGGTGGCAAATTCAAATTCCAATGAATGACTACCCATAACCCCGCCCCTAAACCTACCCCTCACAGTGTTGCCAAGTCCACAGTTTTTATGCGGAATTGGGCTACTCTAACACTGTTGTCGTGGGTTGTTTTTGATCTTTGTGTGTTGAAGCGACCCCAATAACATCATATTTATTAACTGAAATATGAATTTACCAGGGGAACCCTGACAAAAAAATGTGTATTTTATCCCCCGGAATGTGATTTTTAATGGTGGACCCCCCTCGAAATGCGATTGGGCTAGTTTTGGGCTAGTTCTGAGTAGCAATTGGGCCGGTTTTGTTATGAAAACCTGGCAACCCTGCTCACAGAACTTATAGAAAATTGTACGAGTGATGTCGTACAAATTTTTATGAATTAGCCACCTCGTAAAATACGTATGAATTCGTCATGATATAGCGTTGGATTACCTGCCAGATCCAAAGAAGAGATGGCAAGTTTTATAAAGTATGTTGTATAAACATATTTTACAATAAAGTCGTGCAACTGTGATGTAGTTTGTTGTTTGTATTTAGGCTTAAAAGTTCAAAAAGGCTGTGTTCATTTTTGAAGAACAAAACACATAAGAACCATACATTTTTGTTGGTCACAATGTTCTGTAATGTTGGTCGCAATGTTTCTGCAACAATTTAAAGGCCAATGGAAAATCCTGTTGAGTTTTTGTCAAGAGAAACAGGCTAGCCTACAAAAATATTTAATTTCTGCAGCACTCTGTACCTAAATATACACATAGTTTAAATTTTAATTCAAAAAGCTTTTTTTTTTTTTTTTATTTAATTACTAGCATTGCATTTTATCTTCGTTCTGTTGTATTTATTTGTCTTACTGGTATCATAAAAGCCATATTTCCAGCCGAAACAACTATACTGTATTGTGATCGAACATTAAGGGCCAGCGGCATAAACATAGCCACTATGTTAAGACCGTCTTAAAAACTTAAAAAAAAAAGACCACCAAACACTTAACCTAAAAAAATTCGGTCCTATTTTTCTGATTCATATTGGGCCAGGCTACCTTTTTAAAACTGACTTTAAAATGTTATATGCAGCCTTTAAGAAAACTAATTAGATGACAAAATTTGTATTTTTTTGTATTAAAATTCGTAGATGACAAAAAAACTAGTCTTAAAAATTTATTGAACTGGCACTTGGTCACATCATCCTCCCCTATTCCCTCTATTAAAATATGACAAAATACATGAGTAAACAGTCTTTTATTGGTACAAAACAAAAACAAGAGAAGACCAGACAAAAAAAAAGACCTTAACTAATCATGAATTTCATGAAACTTGAACAGATGAAATGATAAACGCCCTCCTAAAAGATAACAAACCTCCTTTCACACATTGCCTCCCCTCCCTTTCTTCCCCCAAATCCCATAATCCTCTCATTTGTTTGTTCCTCAATCTTCTCCTCCTAACGCAATCAGTCTTTTATTTGGACCCTGTGGACAGCAAGGCGATCAGACCTGAAGAGGCACTAATGGACAGAATGTAGTTCCTGCAACAGACAAACGAAGAAAATGTTAAACATATGGATCAATCAATACACCTCAACAGACACAAAGACTAAATATTACAGTAAACTTACACTGTTGGATTGAAGTTCTTCAGCAAGAAGAAAGAGGCAATGATGACAATCAGGAGGAACAGAGTGTTGTTGTAAAAGATGGAAAAAGTGGTGGCCTCATAATCAGCGACCTCGTTCTTCTTCCACAGGATCCTGCAACAAACACTCACTGTTAGCAACAAAATACTTCTAAAATGATGGAACATGCATGTTCTGTGCCATATTTAAGACAGCAGATCAACAGGATAAAGTTGCTAATTCAGTCAATGTCTTAATCACCAGTATTATTTTAGGTAACTGAAATAAATCTGAAATAAAATATGAATACACATGAAACTAGAAACTAAAATGTAAAACAAACAAACAAAAAAAACTGATATAAAAGCTCAAGTTGAAGTACTAGAATTACTAAAAAAAAAAAAAAAAAAAAAAAAACCAAAACTATACAAAAATATAACACAAAAAAAGCTATATAAAATAATGAACACCATACTATATTAGTAATAAATTTTTATCAGTAAAAGCTGACATAAACATTAGAATTTATCACAATTAAGACTAACATACCTCTCGTCCTTCTCTTTGCGGGACATTTTGCGGTTGTCTGCCTCAGAGAGCTTGCGGGTCACTTCCTTGGACACGGCATCTTCACGTTTCTGAGCGACCCTGGAAGTACAGTTCCATAATTATCAATTCTATCTTCTGCTAAAGTTCAATTCTGTCTTCCGGTAAACCAAAAGAGTCTCTCAGGAGTCAGAGAAACAGAAAAGAATGCATTGAAACAATGTTTGAAGTCATTCTTACTTGTGCTTGAGGACGAATTTGACGTTCTTGTAAGCAAAGGCAACCAGGTAGGTGCTGACTAGAGTCATAACTGCATACAGGACTGCAGACTGAACCAAATCCATATGCCAGATCCTCCAAAACAGCCCTGTTACAAAGTAATACATACGCAAGAACCAGGTCAGACCAAAATGCAGGAATTTTGCTATATTTTATTCATTAAAATACCACTATGAGTAAGTAAAACAATAACAGTGGTAATATAGAGAACACAAATTTTAAGTTAGCTTTGAGTTAGAATCTATAGCAAACCTATAGAATAGAATAGAATAGAATAGAATAGAATAGAATAGAATAGGCAGCTCACTTTTAAGACACAACCTACACGTCAGGAGGAATGCAGAGCGTTTTATTAGCTGGAACAGTTTAGGAACTTACAGATGGGGATTGCGGACACGATTAGCGCATTGCCGTAGAATAGCGCCGTAGATTTCGCCGACAGGTTCCTGCTGAAGTCTTGCAGGAGAAGATCTTCCTCTGACTGCTGTTTGTTGCTGCCTTTGGGTGCCATGTCTCCGAGCTGTGCTCCTCTATGATTCTCGACTTGAGCGAAAAGAGACAGACACGTATATGATCCGAATGGATGAAACGCTTACGCCGCGTCAGCACAAACAGTGACGTAGAATTGATGCGCGCAGACGCAGAGCTCAAGGAGTCTCGTGGAGCTGCTGCCCTCCAGTGACCGGGAGGACCAAAATTACATTTCGATCATTATTTACTCGCACTCATATTCTTTTCAAATCTGCATGTTGTTATGTATTTGGTTTTTTGCATCTTGTCACACTTGAAACACTTGAAAGTTGTAGTAACCAGGGCTTGTCAAACGCCAAAACAAACAAAAACACGAATTTGATTATGATGTCCATATATATATTTATATATATACATACATATTGATTTTAAGAAAATCATCAGATTTATTTATTTTTTGAATCTATACATAAAAATGATGTATGTTTTATTAAAAAAAAAAAAATCATACACATGTATATTTGTTGACCACTAGATGGAGACAGATATTGAAGTTTACTGGAAAGTTAAAGAATGTTTAACTATGGTTCTTAGAAGCAGTGTTGGGGGTAACCATTACAAGTAACGCGAGTTACGTAATCAGATTACTCTCCTGTCCCCATATTGAGAGAAATCTGGAGTAGTATGTAACTTTCGTTCTAGAATAAATGTGAACAATGCATAATTCATCTCACTCACTCACTCACTCACAATAATAGTAATAATACTAATAAGCAAAAATTACTCAAGATAAACTGTTCTTTTTTTTTTTCCTGAAGAGTGTTGAACTTTCGTCTTCTGCATTCTGCTGTACAGACATGCATTTACTTTTCTTTCAGGTGTGAACGGGCTTTTACATTTGCCAAAAATATAACATTTTATATTAAAACAAACAAGCATGCCCTGTCCAGATTTAAAAAGTAACACAAAAGTAACGTAACATATTACTTTCTGTAAAAAGTAATGTAATTTGTTACTTTTTTAGGGAGTAACACAAAACTGTAATGTAACTTTCCCCAACACTGCTTAGAAGTAAATTTGATCTGCTTGGAATAATCAGAATTATTTTGTAATTATATTTATATCATTTTTATTTTGTAACTATATTTATTTTGAGTGTACACACATGCATGTATATATTTAAGAAAAATATGTTATATTTATATATTAAAAATATGTATATATAATATCAATTATATGAATATACATGTAAACACATGTAAATGTTTTTAAAATATATACTGCATGTGTATGTATTATATATACATAAACATACTATACACCTTTTATTTAAAGATCAATTGCGATTCATCATTTTACAGCACTTTTTATTTATTTATTTATTGTCTGAACAGTGTTTTACCGTATTTAGGCACCTTTGTTACATAGTAAACATGTATTATTTCATTGTATTTAGAGAATACAGATCGTGATAAAATCCTAATATATATATATATATATATTAATTCTCGTTTTTCCACAAATGTGTATGTGTATATTTCCATTAGATGTAATCTGCACGTACAAGTTCAGTGCTTTACCTCATTTATTCTATATTGATACATTATGGATAAAAAAAAAAAAAAACATTTATTTATTTATTTATTTATTTGAACCTATACATAAAATGTTATGTAGATTTATAAAAGAAATGAGACGCAACGCATATATTCGTTGACCACTAGATGGAGACAGATATTAAAGTTTATGGAAAAATTAAAGAACGTTTGACTGTTTCTTAGTAGGAAATTTGATTTGTTCACAATATTCTGAATTAGTTTACTAACTTCGAAATTTTGCCCTTACAAATAAATGATCTGTAAGATGCTATGTTAACAGTAAACATTAACACTGGGATTTTGTTTTATAGGTCTATAAATCAAATTATTTTTATTTATTTATTTATTCAGTCGTTTGTTTGTTTGTTCTGTCTGAACAGTGTTTTAAAGTATTTTAAGAATCCTTGTTAACAATAGTAAACAAGCTATATTTGGACATATTTTAGAGAATACAAATACTGATTATGTCCTGAACTATATAATTCTCTGTAAACTCTATGGATAAAACAAAATTTATTTAAAAGGCCCAACTTTTTTTTTTTTTTTTCACTTTTTTTCACAAATGTGTATGTGTGTTTCCATTAGATGTGTTCTATATTTGTTGTAAGTGCTCTAACCTTAACCCTAACGTGCAAGCTTCAGTCTTGCTTGACCTCATTTCTTGTATATTAATAAATAGTGGATTAAAAAAAAAAAGCAAATGAAAAAAACCCTGCTCCTAACTTTTCCCACCTAGGGCAAGCTGTTAGAAGTTGAAAACAATATGTGACATTGACAGCTTTACAAGCATATTGTCTGACATTTAATTCGTAGAATAAGAAAAGACTTTTAGACTTTTACTGCTAACTGAGACAATAGTCTCTCTGTCTCTCTGTTTACTTTTCTTTCCCACCTTGACAAAACAGAGTGATGCATCATTCAGTTTCTTTAGGGAAGAAACTCAGCCTGCCACGCCACCCAACCAGCATCAAATATCTGAGAAAAGCAGATTATTTTTCATGTCTGAGACATACCTCTATAAAAAAAAATATATATATATATATATATATATAAAAAAGTTTGGGACACATATTTCTATGGACATTTAATAGAGATTTTATTCACCCTGGAGCTGGTTTGTTTTTGTGCTCTTCTTAGGAGAATACACTTGTACCACGTTGCCTTTGTTAAAAAAATTATCCCATTTACTTTTGTTTCCAATAACTATGAGCTGGGTTTGGAAAGGCAGAAGGCAGAATTAATTGTGAGGAGAGAAAAAAACTGAGAAGGAAAGTAAACTAGCTGGCAGCACACAGCATTACACAATGGTTGTAGATGACAAAGAAAGCAGAAAGCACCAGGGAGCCACCAGTTAGGGCAAAGTTCAGGTAAACGCATCCTGGGTTTCCCCGGTCAACAAAGGGCAGTTATGAAATGGGTGTAGACGTCAAGGTTTGTTTCTTTATTTGACATCAGAATGACTGGCAGCCTAGTCATGGCAGCTGGTTTGATCACATTCGCACCTCATTCTGGAGAATGGGTGGATCCTTTCAATGGCAGCCAGATATGTATGTGACGGTGCTTTGATCCGAAAGCACCCGACTTTACGAGGTTGCATAGGATGACAGTGCTGACAGTGTTGTGTATTCTGTCAGAAGGACTTGCTTTTTGTTCGCTTGCTATTTTTAGATCTAGGGTGTGTTTGAAATGCACTGTAGTATTTGTAAATGCTAGATAATTGACAAATGCTACACGTGTGGTGGACAGGTTAAACTGTTTAAAAAGACAAATAAAAACATCATGATTACGCAAAAAGCAAAGAAAGAGGAGACCAGAAAACCTGCTTTGTTGTGTCAGGGGTTGGTTGTGATGACAGAATATTCATTTTTGGGTGCACTATCTCTTTACTAATCATCATGCTTATGTATAGGTTTATATTAAGATGCATAAACAGTATGTGCGCATGCATGTATGTGTCCAGTGTATCTGTATTTTAGATTTATTTAGAATATGATGCTGGGATAGGTTCCAGCATCCCTGTGACCGTACAGGAGGATTGGTTTGAAGAGTAGATAAATGAGAACAAAAAGTATTCTCGACCATTTTAACCATGTCCTTACTACCTTTCTGGGCCTTGAACGTGGTAGTTGCATTGCTGTCTATGCATGGCCAGAAAGTTCTTGGATTTCATCAAAAATATCTTAATTTGTCTGAAGATGAACAAAGGTCTCACAGGTTTGAAACGACATGAGGGCGAGTAATTAATGACAGGATTTTTGGGTGAACTATCCCTTTAACACCTTTTCATTTCTTTTCAGTAGAGGAAATGTGATGTAAGGAAGGATGCTGATATCCCTGAGAATCTATCTGAGAATAGTGCTGTTCTGTGTCTGTTGTTTATATATATACTCTCTCACAAACTGAGAACACTATCTCAGACCCACAAACATTTCAGATATTCATAACATTATAAAATACTCCAGTAAAAAAGGATGGGAAACAGTTTAGTTCCAAAATTGTGATACATAAACCCAACAGTCTAACTTACTAGTGCATTTCACTAAAATACTCAACTCAAAAGTTATTTGAACAAAATAAGTGATTATATTAAACAGAACTAAATGAGTTACAGCTCATTTTTAGTACCAATGCTTTGCTTCAGACTCTGAAAGGAGGGTAAATGTTGAAATTAATTGTTATTTTATGTGTTTTTGCACATCTGGGTATTGTGACGAGTCGGCTGCCTCTACTATCAGCTATCAGCTATCAACTATCAGCTTCACCCCGTCGGTAATCGCCGCCCTTCACCAGGCTCCCGACGGGAGTGGGCGTGTGGGAGGAGGAGGGGCGCTGAAACATCCAGGTCTGGCGGCGTGTGATGAGGCACACCTGATGTGAATGAAGCCTCATCACCGCCGCTGTTAAAATGCCGAGCGCGCCTCTCCTCAGGAGACCGGTCTCTTCCCCCGTGCATGCACGCTGGTGTCCTCGTGGGTCCAGGAAGGGTGCGTCGAGGGACGAGCGCCGCCGATGTGATGGACGAGCTGCCGGACCCGTGGGTCCGAGTGCGAGCCGCATAGAATGGCTGCGGGCCAGGATGCCGGGCCTTCTCACCCGCCGAGGAAGTGCCGCCGCTAAGGAATGGATGAAGCCGCTAAAGGAAGCCGCTACCCGTCATATTGCCGCGGACCCCTCCGGGGAGCAAGTGCGGCCGCCGGACTCCGCCCCTTACCTGGACCCTTCCCTTCTGAACACTGCCCCTCCTTCACGGAACCCCGTCACGTCGAGGACACCAGGTCCCCCTTTTATTTTGGACACTTTTCCCCGTTTTGGACACTTTCTGTTTTATTGTTTAATAAAAACCTTTCCAAGGCCTGACGTCACGCCCACTGTGTCTGTCGCTTTGCTCCGCGCCCGTGACAGTATTAAGACTTGTATGGCTTAATATAAAGTAAATGATCTCTCTTACTGAAATATGTAGTAGAAAACCCATGAAAGATTTATGTTATTTAAAAAATCCACATCAGTTTTATACATATTTTGGACTATGCGGGCACTGCGTTGCTATTTTTACCGCAGCACAATATGGAATACACAACTTGGAAAATAATATAGGAGATCTGTTAGTGTTTAATGTTCTGTGACACTGATTTAAAAGGGTTTCTGTTATGAGTTGTTGGGGTTACCACTGTGTTGAAGGTCAAAGAATTATATGATTTCATGTTTTAAAAGCAGTAGCAGTACTTTTTATGCAAGTTTTTATAGTTGCAGACTTGTGTGGTATTGCAAACTAGCAGTCAACTACAAGTTATTTGAGTTCTTTTAATGTTTCCATTTTTAATGGGTTCAACCAATACACTGAAGTTGAGTGTTTAACTGTTTATTAAGGTTTTTTAATGAACTCAAATTGGGTAAATTTGGTCAGGACCCCTTTTCTAAAGGACTCTGTTATAGGTTTCCAAAGGGTAAATAACCTTTTTTTTTTTCAGATTGACAGCAGTGGTTCTAGAGGCAAAGTTGTCTGGAATGAGGAGTAGTATTATGTAATACGAATATTGTGTATGTGTATCGTGTTTTTTCCTGTGACCTTAGATTGGGCTCTTAGTGTTCTGAGTTTGGTGGAGATATCTCATTCCGTTCAGGAGTTGTAGGCATTTTACAAAAAGTGGCTCTGCCCCTTTCAAACATTTTGCAACGGTGAGTCGAAAGTTCAACTAACTGATCGCTGCACCGCCCCCATCAGGCTGATTGGGGCGAGCCTTGGTTATGTTGTAGGTGGTGTGAGTACTACCATCCCTCCAAGTTTTAAGTCTCTACAACTTACGGTTTGGTCTGCACAATCTGTTTTACATGGAGATCGCTGATCAGTGACCATTCTAACAATTACAATAGGGTTTCAGCACTGCGCACTTGAACCCCTACAAAAAAATACACACTACCTCAACAAATGGCACAATTTAAGGTATCATTAATGATGTTAGTCTATGTAATTTTATTCAAGAACTGCATCCTGTTATGGAAGTCAACACTAAATCAGAATCTGAAATGGCTTTTTGTTTGTAATAGGGGTCATGATGTTCTTCAGAAGCACAGAGCACATGCTTAGCCTGAGGCCAATGGCTTGAGGGTTACACCGACCTGCCAAGGCCGCTTGCAAAAGCAAACAGCGAAAAGAGAGGGAAAGAAAACCTCAAGACACTGACATTTTGGCAGGAGAGGAAAGCTCATTCGTCTATCTGAAAGGTCACTGCATTTTGTGGAGCGTCAACTCTGCGTGTGAAGAACACGGGAGATGGAAAAACAAACTTGGTGTGACCACTCAAAAAGCAAAAACAACACAGCAGGGACTCCAACAAAAAGCGAAGGTTGAGGGTTAAATAAAAAAAATAAAAACTCAAGCTGCTCTTTGACTTTAAAATCAACGTTTTCATCTAAGGAAAGACCAGAACAAAGACTGAAGAAGAGAAAGAATGCGGAGGAAATAATGACCGCTGAGTTAGCTTGACATAATGGTCATCAAAGTTTGTGTGCCCGAAATGACTTCACCGTTTGTGCATCTTTGAAGACACAGGAGAAAAGAAGAACATATGATTTTGTGTGAGCTATTATTATGTGGTCAATATGCTGAACAAACACATATTTTGCATAAACAGACACATACAGAATTCTTCAGACTTCATATGGCAAAAGACTGGGTTGGAAAAGTAAATATGATGCTATGAACTAAATCACAGCTAAGTTTGTGGTGTTTGTTTAATTTAAGCATTCCAGTTTGAAGGTCTAAAGGTCAACACTCAAACTAATCCATCGTGACTGTGGTAACAAGAGAAGCATTAACCATTAATCATACTGGTATATTTCTTTTTTATATATATTTTCTGTTTTGGTAACTTTATATCTCCAGGGATCTAATATGTTTTCCATGTGAAAAGAAATTGCTACATTTGTTAAGCTTCATAGGAGTATTATTTTTGTGCTGCGTAATGTATATATAATAAAGGTAACTTAAAGGGGTCATCGGATGCCCATTTTCCACAAGTTGATATGATTCTTTAGGGTCTTAATAAAAAGTCTCTAATATACTTTGATTAAAAATTCTCAATGGTTTTATAAAACAACACCCTTTTTACCTTGTCAAAATCAGCTCTGCAAAAATCATCTCATTCTAAGGGGTTGTTCCTTTAAATGCAAATGAGCTCTGCTCACCCCGCCCCTCTCTCCTCTCTGTGGAAAGACAATCTTGTTTACTTTACCCGCGTATAGCCACGTTCAGCCGCGTTTGCCGCTAAACTTCCTAACTATCACGTTATAAGAAAAGGCAATCGCAAAGATTCATAAAAAACGTTTATACTCACTTCTGCTGTAAGTGAAGCTGGATCATGAATGATTTGCGCAAACATAGACGGATATATGTAGATCAGGAGGCGCATTCCCTTCACAAACAAACGTAATCTACTGCATCTTCAGCGGCTCAGATATCGGGAGTAAATGACGTAAATGAACTATGTTCATTATTATATCCAGCAACATAACACCTCAACCGCTCAATTGGAGATATTCTTGTCTAATTTACATCCCTGCTCTGGCATCAAAACAAGGAAAGTTATTGGACTGTGACAGCTGGTCTAAGGTAAGAGCTCATGTCAATCAACTATCGTGGGAGCCGCCTCTGTCTGTGCGACGGCACACCGACAGGCATCTGAGAACGGCTCGATTTGAAAAAGGGGATATTATTTTTACAGATTAATTAAAAACCACTGCATGGATTTTTATCATTATAGGGCAGATTTGTACATACACTGCCAACACACATTAATGTTCAAGCAACATGAAAAAGTGAACTTAGCACCCGATGACCCCTTTAAGCAGGCTACTATTTGAAATATGCACGTCCTTCTGCATTTAAGTAGCTACAAGGAAGTTTCTAATGTTGATGTTTCACCTCAGAAAAATGAATAATCATTGTTTTCTACCGAAAACTGTATGCCTCAAGCTGGGTACACATCACAAGATAATCGGGCTGATCTGGGGCCGATTTCTCCCCTTCCAACAATCCTAGGTAATGTCCTATTATCTTGGTGGTTCTAAAGATTATCTTATCAGATTTACCTGTGGTGTAAGGTGTGTTAACTGTGATTAAATCTGCTCTGAAGAAGGTCCGAGGTGCCCCGATTGCGAATCAGAATTACGATCGGAAATCCTGATGTGTGGGGAGAACCCCGAGAACAAACGCGCGGATTATCATGTAAAAAGGAAACAATATCCAATCAGAAAGCCAGCTGACAGAAGACGGAAGCATAACAAATGCAAGCCATGCCGCAGCACAAAAGGATTTGGAAAGCAGAAATGGAGGATTCACGACTTCACCCAAAAGCCTTTTTTCCCCTCAAATTTTCTGTCAAAATCATTCCAAACATTATTATCATAATTTCTTCCTGCCTATCATCCACCATGTTTATTCTCAAGTGTATTTTATTTAACAAGATGAAATTACATGTATATGGCAAACGTTAAACACGATATAAACAATAAACATTATACATGATATAAACAATTATACGCGAAAGGGGCGGTATACAAATACAAGTTTTTATAAAAAAATATTAAAGTGTTTACAAACTTTCACCGTCAATTGCTTTTTGTTTCATAGAAAATCATATAGTATCATTATAGTGCTTCATTTCCTTCCTAGAAGAAAAGAAAGTTTTTTGAACTTATATGAATATGAATAAGTGAATATGAAATTTTACATGTAAAAAAAATAAGATTTATCATGTAGACGCGACTGTGCTTTTCTTGGCTGCAGGAAATAAATCATGCAATACAAATGTCCATAACAAAACAAAATGATTATCAATATTTTGTACAATAAAATCACATACATTTTGCCAAAATAGTTTTACAGAAGGGCAATGCCAAAATAAATGTACCACTGTTTCAGGGCAACTGACATAAAAGGAGCACCTGAATCAATATCAGATTTCAATTCTACCAAATAATATTTTGCTGGGTAAATCCTGTGTATAATTTTGAATGATACTTCCTTAACCCTTTTTGTAATTACAATAAATATTGATTAGGTATTAACCAAACCTTTGTCCAAACAATATTGTCTGTTAATTGATTCCAATATGAATAAACATAAGGCAAAGACAAACTGTCTTATTGAAATAAAGCTCTATAGAACTGTTGTGTAATGTTTATTCTCAAGTCTCGAGAGATTTTGTGAGATTTCCTATGTTCACAGATGGGACTCTGGTTGAAAATCTGTTGGTGTGTGGTGTGCTGTCTCTGTCACATCGTGGCACACCACACACTATAGGAGCAAAACGGTTAAATCTAGGATTTTTGGTCCTCATGTTTGTGGTCTCTCACATTTTGAAGATCTTATAAGATTTTAAAATCTTTTACTGTGAACCCAGCCTTAGTTCCTTTTTACTCTGTCAAAGTCTGTGTATTATGGGGATTTTTTATTTATTTATTTGTGCTTATTTCTGCAGGTTACAGTAGGTGGAGATAAGTGACTTTTTGTGTGCAGTTCATTGAATCATTATTTCATTCAGTAACACTGATTCATTTGTTCATTAACACTACTATGTATTGCTCAGACACAACGGTCTCCTGTGGTTTTGTTTGAAACTATTTCAGTGACACAGTAAAAACTGCCAAAGTACCTGGCAATATTGTGTCTAAAATGTAAGTTGAAAGAAGTTAAATGAATATGATATACTTTGTTTGAACTGTTGTACAAAAGTAATCACACTAATAATTGTTTTTTCTTGTTGTTGTTGTTTTTTCACAGCTGCCTTGTGCCTGCACTGGATCTTTGCCATGTTGGTCTCTTACACATGATGTACTGTGTTTATCCTGCAAGTTGAGTCTGAATACTCCACTTACATCTGTTATTTTTTTGTTCTGAATTATGTAAATTAATGTAAAAGACTTCTCTTTTGATATATTTGACCATGGTCGTTTGGGTTATTGTAGTCGTTCTGGGCCTGGAGTCAGGGTTTTGTTGTTGAATGTAATAATAAACATAACAGTTCTCATTTACTCCCAACATCTGAGCCGCTGAAGATGCAGTGGATACGTTTGTTTTTAAGGGGAATGCGACCCCCGATCTACCTAAATGTGTCTATGTTTACAAGGATCATTCTTGATCCAGCTTTACCTACAGAAGAAGTGAGCATAAAGGTTTTTAATGAGTCTTTGCAAATCGCCTTCCTAATAACGTGCTAGTCAGCAAGTTCCGCGGCTAAATGCGGCTAATGTTTACATCACCCCAGGGGAAAGAGGGGCGGGGTGAGCAGAGCTCATTAGCATTTAAAGGGACATGCACTAAAATGGGCTGCTGTGAAAAGAGCTGTTTTTGACAAGGTAAAAAGGGTGTTGTTTTACACTACCATTCAGAACTTTTAACCAAAGTATGTTATGGACTTTTTTTTTATTAAGACACTAAAGAATCATATCAGCTTGGAAAATGGGCATCTGATGACCCCTTTAAATATACAATTACATGTCTAGGTCTGCTAGGATTACCATGAAACTGTATGTTTATGCCGCTATCATTATTTACTGTGTTGCAATTATAGATTGTTTTTCAGTTTCTGACAAGAACGAGGAATCAGAGGTTTCTGTAAGGGTCTCAAGAGTCTCTACTTATATATATCTCAGTGTCAAATGAGCTTCACCGGAAGTTTACGAGTTTACGAGAATGACTTTTTATAAGCTTAGCTAAAATATGCTATAGATGAACAGTGCTCAGAAATACCTGTTGAGAGTCTATTCTCACTTGACATGGAGTGGAGGCTTGGAATCTGAAACAGTATTTGTTATATCATGACTTAACTTATCACTTAGGTTTCACGGTTTGCTTCATATATAGTTGTGATAGGCTTACCATGTATAATTTCTTAACCATTCTGAATTCAGATATAACCATATTGGGTTATTGTTTACAATATAATTTATGTGTTTTCCTTCCACAAAACTGTGGAAGTAATGATTCTGAAGTTAAAAATAAATAAATAAATATATATATATATATATATATATATATATATATATACACTGTATACTGTTTTTACAGATGGTATTTGTCATACTGGGGGTTCCTTTCTTTCTAAAAAGATATGTAGGCTGTGTAATAACAATAGACTCATTTTGGAAGTTGCTGCATCAAATGACAATGGTACAGCAGCCAACAATGTTCTCATTTTGTCTGGTCTCTTTAATGTAGAACTGTGTTGAAATTATAATTCTTTAATCCCATTTCTCATTACTTAGAAAACCTTTGTATGTCCAGATGTGGCATATTTACAGTTTTACTCGCTCAGCATTCAAAGGCTGGAAAATCCCCTTTTCACATTTGAAAGATTTGCTTTACTGGTGTGACTATATGCCAAAGGCGACGGAGCTTGTATGTCACGTTTGCTCTCAGTGAATCAACACCAGGGATTGTAATGAAGTACCGCTCCCTCTCGATTGCTGTAGACTGTTAAGTACACTACATGAATGCAGCTTGGCATGTGTACAATGAATGAGATGAATGAGTGCTGAATTCATTATCTGCTGCACTGAGGGGAAAGACCTTGCGATGCGTATTTTGGAGAGATGTATTTGATGTGTTTTGAATTATATCAATATATGTCATACAGTTATGTCATACCTTGCACATGCTCTCAAGGTACTCCTCCCAAACCTCATTATTAACTTGTACTCCCAGATCCTCCCCCTTCTTCTGAACTCTGGAGTAGTTGATGTCTATTTACTTTATCTGAAATGAACTCAAAACCATTCTGTGATTACACAGTTCAATCTGGCTGGTTTTAAAAGAGAAACGTTTGTATAGGATTTCTGAATCACAAGTTGTCCAAATATCTAATTAGATATAATGCATATAATATAATTTGAATCTTTGTTTTTTTATATATAGTGAAAAACCCTTAAATAACAAGTTCTACATACAGTTTTGTGCTCTAATATTAATACAATGCTGTAGAAATTAGTTACTGCAACTAAAAGCTATTTAGCTTTTAAAAGAAGTTAAAATTGAAAAGGTTTGTATACAGCATCCAGTTTTAACTCTAAAATGCATATTGGTGTCATTTTTTTCTGTATTTTTCTTGTGACATAAATGGATGCCTCAAATAAGCTGTTATCCATCATATGGATGAATTGTTTTCACATTTAGTTTTCCATTTAAAAAAAAAAGTGGGTATGTGGGTATTTTACACTTTATATAAAATCACATATGAAATTTGTAACATTTTGGTGTGTCTACTAGCACTATACATATTTTATTTTATTTTATTTTATTTTGTGTGGTAACAGTACCATACATACAAATTTTTAATTTTTAATCTTGGTCTCATTTAACCTGCAAATCTTTCCAATTTTGCAAATGGGTCAATGACCTCTTGCACCATTGGGCGTTGTTATGTTGAGTTACATCTTACAGGGCTCTTATAATAATAACTCATATAATGAGATAGTCTTAAAGGCTCTTGCTAACTTACTTAAGATTATCTCATTGCGTGTAGTGTTTAAAGGAGAACTCCACTTCCAGAACAACAATTTACAAATAATTTACTCACCCCCTTGTCATCCAAGATGTTTATGTCTTTCTGTCTTCAGTCGTAAAGAAATTATGGTTTTTGAGGAAAGCATTTCAGGATTTTTCTCCATATAATGGACTTCATTGGTGCCCCGATTTTGAACTTCCAAAATGTAGTTTAAATGCAGCTTCAAAGGGCTCTACGATCCCAGCCGAGGAAAAAGGGTCTTATCTAGTGAAAGGATCTGTCATTTTTTTCGAAAGATAAAAATTTGTATACTTTTTAAGCACAAAAGCTTGTGTAGGACAGGCTCTGGGATGCACGTCCACGATGCTACGAATTAGTAATGGGTCGTTCTTGAACGATTCTTTCATTTTGAACGAATCTTTAATTTAATGTGACTCGGGAAGAATGAGTTGTCTCGGGGAGTGATTCGTTTAGCCACGCATTCGCAACATCCTATTAGGTTCTGTACTGGGGCTGTCATGTGATGAATGAACGACTCAAACCCGAAAACTTGTCAGATAAGAGGTGAGGTGAGATAATCATAGACTAAAGACCCAGGTAAACAATGAATGAATCTGTTTCTTTTCTGTTTCTTATAGCATTATAGTTTTGTCTTGTTTGTAGTGTGATCAATGTTTGTGTAAGCAGTAGATGTGTTAGGAAAGTAACATGTAACATTTTAATTATATTTTGCTAAAATGAACGAAATGACTCGAAAAAAGATTTGTTCATTTTGCTGAATGGGACTCAAAAGGTCAGAGTCGGTAAAATGACTTGAACTTCCCATCACTACTACAAATCACGTGTAAGTTCATCATCTGTGTACTGAGTATGGATAAAAACTCCATCTTATTTTCTCCTACAACTTGAGAGGAGGACATCGTTGTACCTTTTTGTTTGTAAACAGCGTTTACAAACTTACTTGCACTTTCTTAGTCTTTGCACATTCGCTTTGTAAACACTGGGTCTGTAGTTACGCCTACGTTCCGCATGACCTTTCGACGTGATTCAATAATACATAGCGTTGTGAACGCGCATCCCAGAGCCTGTGCTACACGAGCTTTTGTGCTTAAAAAATATATAAAACTTTATTTTCCGAAAATAAATGACAGATCATTTTGCTACATAAGACCCTTCTACCTCGGCTGGGATCGTTTAGAGCCCTTTAAAGCTGCATTTAAACTACATTTTGGAAGTTCAAAATCGGGGCACCAATGAAGTCCATTATATGGAGAAAAATCCTGAAATGTTTTCCTCAAAAAACATAATTTCTTAATGACTGAAGACAGAAAGACATGAACATCTTGGATGACAAGGGGGTGAGATAAATTATCTGTGAATTGTTGTTCTGAAAGTGGAGTTTTCCTTTAAGGAACATTTATTTATAAATAACTTAAGGTGCTTGAGGTGTCTCATTAAGTTTTGCTTTTCCTCAATGGTTTGGAAACATCCATGACCAATTTGGAGGTGTTGTCAATGAATGTAAGTATTTAAATTTCCATATGTGGAAACAGGTTTCAACAAAAATGCAAATGACAGATGTAGTTACGGAAAAGTTTCATGTTGGCAGCAGTTTCCATTACTCGTAATTCATTGTTGGTGTGCATAAGTGAGTTTAGTGAATAGGAAGTGAGGAGTGCATGTTGAGTTGTGTCAACAAAGCAAGCGTGGGTGTGTTTCTATATAGGCTATGCATGTATCCCATTGTACGAGTGTTATGTTAGTTACGTGATGGCATATTGGCAGAAAGGAAACCTGGGAGCCAGATAACGTGGGACGTGGAAGGAGGGTGGTTAAGTACCACTTGAGAAACCCATTTTACATGAAATGTACCTAAAGCATGGGATGTGAGATGTAAGAGAAATGTGAGGTATAGAGACACAATCTTTCACCAAACCTTCAAAGTGCACATTAAAGGGATAGTTCACCCAAAAAAATCTTTCATTAATTACTCACCCTGTAAGACCTTCATTTATCTTCAGAACACAAATTATGAGAGCTTTGTGTGTCAAAGATTGCCACGAAAGAGAAGAAATTGTTCAATAAAGTTGTTATTTTTGTTTTCTTTGCACACAAAAAGTATTCTCATAGCTTTATAACATTGTGGTTAAACCACTGATGTTACATGAACTATTTTATCGATGTCCTTACTACGTTTCTGGACCTTGAACGTGGTAATTATGTTGCTGTATGTAAAGTCAAAAAGCTAAAAAACTACAACTAAATAAAAATGAGAAATCTTACCCTGGCAACTAGCTAAGTTGAATAACAAAACTGAAACTGAACTAAACTAAAACTAAAACTGTCAAAAAGCATGTCAATGTAAAAATGTCAAAAGCATTCAAAAAAGATTAAAAAATAAAAGTAAAACTGAAAAATATAAAATTAAAAGCTAATATTAATAAAAAATATAATAGTATATAAATAATAATAATAAAATAACATGGATGTGCTTTCACTATTAATTTGAGAATCAAACATTTCTAAGACAAAATGATGGTTATTCCAGAAACAAATGTAAGTAGGGCTATGAGTAGTTAGAATAAGATTTTACATTTCAAACACACCTATGCTTCAGAAGGAAATACGATGCATTAAGAGCCAGGGGTGTAAACTTTTGAACAGAATAAAGATGTGTACATTTTTCTTATTTTGCTTAAATATAATATATATTTTTATTATATTTTTTATTTTTATTTTATTTAGTACTGCCTTCAGAAGCTACAGAAGATATTTACATGTTTCCCAGAAGACAAAATAATTACATTAAATTTACCCTGATCTTCAAATTTTTCAACCCCCCGGCTCTTAATGCATCGTTTTTCCTTCTGAAGCATCAGTGAGTATTTGAACCTTCTGTGAAAGTTGCATATGAGTCCCCCAGTTATTCTCAGTGTGAAAAAATGGATCTCAAAATCATACAGTCATTGTTGGAAAGTGTTCAAAACACAAAAATGCTGAAAAACCAAAGAATTTCTGGGACCTGAAGGATTTTTCTGAAGAACAGCGGGTAGTTTAACTGTTCAGGACAAACAAGGGACTCATGAACAACTATCACTAAACAAAAAAAAAAAACACAGCTGTGGATTATTCAGGTGGCAACACAGTATTGAAGGAGAGCTCCACTTCCAGAACAACAATTTACAAATAATTTACTCACTCCCTTGTCATCCACGATGTTCATGTCTTTCTTTCTTCAGTCGTAAAGAAATTATGTTTTTTGAGGAAAACATTTCAGCATTTTTCTCCATATATAATGGACTGATATGGTGCCCCGATTTTGAGCTTCCAAAATGCAGTTAAAATGTGGCTTCAAATGATCCCAAATGTGGTTGTAAATAATCCCAGCCGAGAAAGAAGGGTCTTATCTAGCGAAAAGATCAGTTATTTTAATAAAAATAATACAATTTATATACTTTTAAATGCCAAATGCTTGTCTTGTCTTACTCTGCCTGGACTGTTTTTGTTCCAGTACATGACAGTTAGGGTATGTCAAAAAAACTCTCATCTCATGTTCTCCGTCAACTTCGAAATCGCCCTATATCGCTGTTTTACCTTTTTTGTCAAAGGTGTTTGGTCTTCTTTGCATGTTTGCAAAGGGTTGGAACTTCTGCAGTGATGTAGGATGATTTTGAAATTATTTTTTTCGACATACCCTAACTGTCTTGAGTCAGAATACACAGAGTTCAGGGAGAAAAAGGCAAGACAACCGTTTGAGATTAAAAAGTATTTAAATTGCATTTTTTAAATGAAAATAACCGATCGTTTCGCTAGATAAGACCCTTCGGATCGTTTACAGCTGCATTTGGGATCGTTTGAAGCTGCATTTAAACTGCCTTTTATAAGTTCAAAATCGAGGCACCATACCATGGAGAAAAGTGCAAAAATGTTTTCCTCAAAAAACATAATTTCTTTACAACTGAAGAAAGAAAGACATACACATCTTGGATGACAAGGGTGTGAGTAAATTATATGTGAATCTTTGTTTTGGAAGTGGACTTCTCCTTTAAGAATCAAGTGTATGTAAACTTTTGAACAGGGTTGTTTTTATAGATCATGTGGACTATATGTAAACATCTTGTATGTGAAATATCTTATTCAGGTCAGTACTAATTAAAAAATAACATGAATTTTGTCTAATCCCTCTTATTTTGTTAAAATAATTAACATTTTGCAGATTCTGCAAGGTGTATGTAAACTTTTGACTTTAACTGTGTTTAAAATGTTTCTTCTTAAGTTTGGCTCTAGGAACTTTGAGAACCTCTGAGAGTCTACAAGAACAGGCGAAATAACACACCCAGGCTTACATCTGTACTCCAGATGGCTCAGTGTCTGTTAGGCAAGCCATAAGCAGCTGTATATCGTACACTTTCCTTACGTGCCAGTAGCTGCAGCATCTTTATCGTGTTAGCGCTTTCTTGGAATACCGCACAGACATTCCCTTTCATCCACAAACAGGTTGCCTGCATGTTAATATAAGCTGCTCAAGACCCAATTAAAAACACTCATGAAACAGACATGAAACACTTTACTATGCAGTGAGCAATGTGTTGCAGAATTCAATGAAAAATATCCTAAATAAAGATTTATAACCGGTTAATAGATGTTTTCTGGTTGTGGTTAGATGGGTTAGATGAGGACAGGAACTTAAGCGTTAATAAAGCAATCTAGAAACACATCATTGCTTGTTTTTCCCCTTTCACATGTGACTCCAAATCACCAATAGATGGCAGGATTGTTTTCTCCATTTGGTTTCCTGAACATGTTGATCTTCTTTGCAAATCTTGATCATGCTTCATGTGATGTAATCCTTCAGAGGTGTGTGTTATCAGATGTACTGTATTATTAAATTACACCACTCCTGACCTGACAGTTGCTCTAATTAGTTCTGTACATAAAGCCATGTGATGGAGACAAAACGTTTCATAAGAGGTCACAGGATGCATCAGGCACTTATTATTCTAATCTGATCCTGTGATCATTACATTTATCCTGTTAAATCACAACATGGCTCAAAATGTGTCAGCCATCTTGGTTTTAGAAAAACAGGTTCAAGTAATTCCCAGTCCTAAAAAAAACTTTTTCCTGAATTGAATTAGCCTTGTGGTCAGCATACATCGTTACGAAGAGGAAGCAACCAGAAAACTTTGCTGTGGCAACAACCCATTTTTGCTCGCATCACCCACATGTTGTCCATCTAGGGTTTATTCAGTTTCCTTTCTAGCCGGCATTCCACGAATCTGTTTCCCTTCCAGGAAATATGGGAATATCATTATTTTTGCTTCATCGAAAAAATCTTTTTCAACCTAAGCCATCTTCTGGTATCTATTTGTCTTCTGTGTCCATTATTTATTTGTTGTTAGCCGGTTTTCAGTCTTGTCTTCCTGCCCCATTCCGGTGCTTCTGTCAGAGAGAGCTTGTTAGAGTCAGTTGAGGATCTAAAGAGCAGACAGCTCATGTCTCAGTGTCTTGGAGTATCCCGCAGGGGTCCAAGGGGATATTCGGAGTGAGAAAGAGCTGCCTCAGACATCTAAAACGGGAGACATTTTAGTCCCTGAACAGCGCTGGGTCTGTCAATTCCATTTCAAGGAAGCCCAGACAGGTAAATGCAACCTTATCTCTAGGGATGACAGCACATTGTCTGGAAGAGAAGGTTATTTCAGTCATTTTTTGATTCTTAATAGAACAGGATGAAGTTGGCCATAAAGGATCCCCTTAAACCACACCATCAGCAGACCTAGTATATGTGTTTGTTGACCGAGCTAGACATAGTTTGTGTACATTTCACAATCAGTTGAGCACAGAGTGGTGTAAGAGAAAACATTCCTAGCAGATGACAGGAAAAGGGATCCACGTACCGCAACCCCTGTCACAGGAGGACCAGTCATGAACAGAAAATAGAACATAGGGCCCCCTTATTCACCTGGGGGACAGAAAGGAAACTTAAGACCCTTCCAGCCTCGCTGCCTTACAGAGAAAGGAAAGCAGCAGACTCCTGTTCATATCAATGCTTGTAGTCACTGAGTGTCTGTAAACTTTCCTATGAGCAGTTTATGAATGCGCATATGGAGAAATGAAAGTCAAGGTGTTATGGCATTTCCCTAAACAAACAATGGCACCACACTGGCAGCACCCAGCTTGTGAGTGGTCATTAAATGATATAATACATCATGTCTAGACCAAGTGCGAATGTTTAGATATTTTTTTTCCTTTCAGTAGGCTTCTTTGGAAATTTTGTAGCAGCTCTGGTTTTGAGATAACAAAAGGTTTGTCATCAAGTCCGTGGGTTAGTTTGTCATCAAGGGTTGGTTCAGCTCTGATGCTTCTAAAGCTTGTTCATTTACGTTTCATTCCAGCGGTGTCAATGTCAACTGTTAAAATGGAGTTCCTCGTATTAAAAATGCAAATGATGGTTATTTGAAGAATTAAAAGTATTAAGTGAATGCACCATTCGGTTTCATATTCCTAATTGATTACAAGAACCCACAGCTAGGGCCAGGTAAGCTTCTTTTACACTTCTCCCTGCTGTCTTTTCAGAGACATCTGTGGCATTTGTGAGATGACAACCTGCTGGGCGGGTTTTTGTAGGGTCATTAAAATTCCTGTTCTCTTCTCTGCTACTAAAAGCTACATGTTGGCTCATGTCCATCTCCTTTCTTTGGTGCTGGAAAATTGTGCCCTTTTACACTGATCTGAGATTTTTGCTCTTTCACTTACTAAAATACAGATAAGAACGTTAGGAGCAGAAACCGTTCTTAGATCAGGGCGTAACAGCCGGATGAAAAAGAGGTAAAAGCCCTGAAGGGAGGTGAACTTCATTCAAGGGAGAAACAGATACATGACTTTGGCTCTGAAGATGTTTCAGGCGACCTTTAGCCTCAATTTTCCTGCATCCCTGGTGGCCTCAACGAGAGCCTGCCAGATCAAACCCAGGGCTTTGATCAGCACATTGTGAGTGCACACTGGGTGACCTGGTCATGTGCAGATGAGAGAAGAGGGCAGAGAGAGGGAGGGAGAGCAGCAACTCAAGAACAGGGTATTGTTCCCTCTTTCCTGTCCTCTCCGGACTAAATCACTACGGAAGCCTTTTTTGTTTTGGTCAGCTCTGCCACCGCCACCTGCCTCTCAATCTCCACCTCTTTTCATAAACCCCCCACTGAAACCCCAGCAACTCACAGGCCTCTCTAGAGTAACCTCAAGCAGTCATTCATTTGTTTAGAGACACACATAACAAGGACAAGGTCGTGAGGTCAAAATCTCAGACATACTTTAAGCAGACATAGGTAGGTTGTTTATGAAGTTTCAGAGCAGAGCTTATGGAAACAGAATGCTTTTTTACAAAACCTAGTAACAGATATATCCAAGATGGCGGATATATTTACATCACGTACATCACGGAGACGTCTATTTGACGTCTGCATTTACATCTGCAATTTTTGTAATTTTTAGAGTGTTTGCTTATCTGCAATATGTCTGTAGGACGTTTCCTATCAGATGTCAAATAGACGTCTATTAGATGTCTTTAAGATGTTTATTATTTAGAATGTATGTAAAACTTACATCTTACAGATGTCTGTCAGACGTTTGTACATAGCAGATGTTTTTCAGATCAAAAGATCTTTAACAGACATCTTGCAGACGTATGTGTGCTATCTGGGTTGTTTTAACCAATATTTATAATATTTCTGTGTATTTTTTTCTGCGTAAACATATGCTAGATGGATGTGTTTTGTCTGTTGTGGCGACGTCTATAAAACCAATAATTTTATCACTTTCTCACATGACAAGAGTCCAATCGAGCCACGAGTTCATTTATCAAACCTTCATTAACTGGCAGCAGCTTTTATTTGGGTGAGGAGCCACGCACACATCACAAATCTGACGGGAACTGCTCCGGTGAAAACTGGATATAAAACTTTCAGATGACACACAGCTCATTTCTCCATAACTTTAAGTTACCGAAACCACACATGAATGCACGCAACTCATGGTAGATGCACGTTTGTGCGGCTGAGTGGCTCTTTTGGACTGAATTTGGTAATTTACGACATTTTGAGACTCACACCTGTAAATAAAACGGTTGTCAGTCCCAAAAACTGACAGTGTGAACGTAGCCTAGACAGCACAGGCTGATGGGTCGTTAATGCAAACTAATGATATTCACACCGTTGAACTACTTGGCACAAGCTTGGACCATGTTGCATACGCAGCCAATGAGCTTGCTGCTTTACATATAAATGGTTGGCTAACATTCACTAGAGCAGTTTGTAGTTCCTCTGTAACCCTCCACCTTCCCCAGCTCCACCTGTATAGATCTGCTACGGGTTATTTTATATTCTTTTTTTTTATATAACAGAGCATGTTCACACAAAAACATCATGAAAATGCAGTGCGGTGGAATGCAAAAATGTGTTTTATGGGAACTAAGCACGAAACTAGATTTTGAAATGTAGTTAACAATGCACTGGCCACTAAGTGCAAGATTATACCTGTAATTTTTGTATTTACAGGGTCTGAGCAAATAAACACTTCAGTCACAGATGACCCTACTTCAGAAAGTTCAGTGGCACACAAAGCAGATTTTAGTCCCAAAATAATAAGTACCAGTTTAATTTTAATGCGTAGTAATTATGTATAATTAGCTAAGTCGATCATTAAACATACTCTGATGGAAGCTGTTGCAGTCTATAAGGTGTAATTATGTTATTATAAAACTTTTAATATTCATTGTTCTCATCATTATAAATATTTGTTGCAATATGTAATACATTTGCAGTTGTTGGCTTTTTTATGGCAGGTTAGCAGCTTTTAAAACCCAAAAGGGAAAATTATGATTATTAAGTGTGTAAAGAACAGATCTGCCCCAGTGTGGATCGTCCTGCAGTGCTCTCAGGGGCAGAGCCATGGGAACACACAGACGTCACTCCATTTCACTGTAGATTCCGCTGTAAGGGAGGGCTCGTACCGACATGTCTATACGCAAGATACAGAACGTGTTTTGGGCGAGGTACAATGTGAACTCGGCCACAGAGGCGTAGCCATGCAATTAAACATTTGTGTCTTTTTACCCCTTTCAATGGCAGATATAATTTTGCAGTGAAGAGAATATCTTTTTTAAATGGAATGACGACATCATCCACTGTCTGTCTGATGATATCCTCTGTCTGACGGGCCTACACTCGTACTATGGTCTGGCTAGTATTTACTTACTGTCCTAAACTGTGTGGGGTGGTTCTTTCAGAATTCACTCGCAGTTTGAATGAGTGAAGGTGTAAAGCTGCTGCGAAAACAGGCTGTCATTATTGCAAAGAATAACCTTTCACCTCATTTCAGTCACATGTCACACCATGATCTACGGCAGGGGTTTCTAACTGGTAGGTCGCAACTCAATGAGATATTTAGTTACACTTTATTTTAAGGTGTCCTTGTCACACAAATAAGTATTCCATACTGTTAATTAACAACATACTGGGGTTTATTTAGGGTTAGTTACTTGTAATTATGTATCATTCACTGTTATTACTAAAGTATTTATGATGTTACTGAATATTTGTCTTAGTGTTTGTTCAGTGTATCAGGCTATCTTATTTATGCATTTTGACGTTGTTTTTGGGTCGCCATTTGACGTCATGAAATCTAGTTTCCTAAACCAGTCACTCTTAAACATATCAGTTAGTCATTAACATGCTTATTTGGTCTTTTAAACTGATGACTAAATTTAATTTTCCTAACACTCCCATGAACACATTCCTAAAACTGCCTTTCAGAAACCGAATTCTTTTGTTAGGCTCAGACCTCCATTTGATTGTTCACCTTTCTCTACTAAAGTTTTATTATGTGAAAAAAAAAGACACGAACCAGCTCAGGCCATATAATTACAACACCTGATGATTTTTGGCATAAGCAAACTAGCGGGGTGACTCAAAACACATGCACGCATCGGACAACTTCCTGATTTTTTTTTCCTCCGCTCCAGCAGAAGCCAAAGCCCCGCCCCTTCACGCTCCACACCTCGCTGTGATTGGATGAGCGAGTCTTATCGCGCTTGTGTTCTGCAACAGCTGCGAGCCGCTCAGAAGCTCCCGGAGACGGACGTGGACGCTTCGCTCTGTGGATGAACGCTTTGTCTGTCCTTTATGAAAGCGGAGTGCGAATTCCCCGGGACGGGCTGCTGGCTTCGACAGTAGCATCAGAGGAGTCGGGAAGTTTTACAGGTACATTTGGAACAGATCCGGAATATATTTCGCGTTTAACCGAGCCTAATCCACTGGGAAAAACGGAGCGCTGTTTCTGCATTGCGTACGGGAAAAGGCTGAATCGGACTCTAATAAATCGTTTAACGGAACCCGGTCTTTGTGTAGAGGTAGATTTGGCTGTAATGTAGCTAATTCTCCTGTTTGTAGAAGAATGGGGGCCAGGCGCCGCAGTGGGCAGTGATCGCTTTAATACAGGCAGTACGTGCGAACTCGAACGAGCAGCTATTGGCAACTGGCACGTACGCTCCCAACTCCATGTATCTAGATCAAGCCATCAAAATACTCCCAAGAGATCGTTTGGCTTGCGTTTGACTGATTTTTATCGCAAGGAGCAGCGTAATTAAACGATGCCATTCGTTCGCAAAGAATAAATCAAGACGAAAATTGGTATTTATAACAATTGTTAATGATCGTATACGCTTTAAGTCACCATTGCGCTTTTGGTTGGTGTTTATGCACAGTAAAAAGCTCGAAGCTAAAATGAAAGCTTAAATATGAGTGCTGCCCTAAATTCTTTAAATTGCATTAAACTCGAGTTATAACCTGCACTGGTAAGTACATTTCACCTTTTTGTTCATTTTTATCTAATTATGGTTAAAGAAAGGCTTGTTTGAAACACGTAAAGCGGGGAAAATGACAGATTGTTTCGGGTTAAATGCATAGGAACAACGATGTTATTACCGTAATAATAAACATTTTATTACAGTTTGCGGGGGGAGGAGGGTCTTGAAAGAAACTTTCTGTTTCTCTAATACCACCTCCTCTCTTCTCGAGAAAGGAAAGGTTTCAGTTTACGCCCAGTTAAAAGTATTGATTAATCACCTACTAATGCCCATCAAGGAGTGAACTGATTATGCGATTTAATGGCCGTTTCAGTATGTCGTTTTTAACACTCTGTTTATATGACGAACAAGTCACGGGATGTACACAGTATACATTACGAGTGGACAAAATTAGAAGAACAAACATGGTAGATAGCGTGCGAATCATTCAATGACATATAGGAGAGTCAGGGTTTTAAACAAATAGGCTGTAAGTAATTTTAATCTCGTACAACCCAAAGTGTCTTTTGACACCTCTTGCAAACCGTTGCAGTTAACCGTTAACTAGCACAAAGAGATGTTAAACAAAACACTAAACATTTACAAAACGTTTAAACCTATACTAAAGTGATAAGTAATGGCAGTGCTAATGTTTTGATAATGTGATGTCAGATATGTATCTTAGCAGGAAGCGTTTGAGCGGCGTACTGTTGCTATAGTAACCTCTTCAGGTGAACGCGATTTTTTTTTCTCGCTAGCCAAGCTACACTGTCCTGAAAAAATCTGATCTTTTTTGAAAAGTTGTCTAGATAAATAGAACACTGCATACTTTACTTCCGTTTTGTTTTCATATCCCTCCCTGAAGACATGAAAATACATTTACTGATGCTGTTCTGTTTTTTTTAAAATAGGTGTCCTGGAGACATTTTTGCACCATGCAGGAGGCAGTTGACACCGCTGTGCCCGCTTTAGGCCTGCCCATGGGGACCGGAGAGTTCTCCGAGCAGCAGATGGGACTCGCCGACAAGATCCCTTTGGTGAAGCCCTACTTCAAAAAGAAACACGCACAGAGAAAACTGGACACAAAATGCTTACGTGCTTTAGAGGACCCTATTTTGAGCACATTATTAAACTCGGATTCCCTGGTGTCAGGGGACGGAGTGTTTGTTCCACGTAACCCGGCTCAACCTCAGCGGAATATATGCACCGCCGCCGTGGAGAAGCAGTCGAGGATTAGTCAGGTGTGCCTGAAGGAGGAAGATGAGGAGGAGAGCACGGACACTGATGTGGCCGCGAGCGAGCTCGTGGGGGAACAGAAGGTGACGGATATTCAGCGGGTGTCAATAGACGCTAATGAGCGTCGCTTCCAGCCCCAGGAGCGCGACGAGGCGGCGCCCTCCTCCGTCGTTTCGGGGTCAAAGTTAAATGACATCTACACCACTGAGACTTTGCAGGGTGCAAATTGCCTCGCCATCAAAGAGGGCGAGATCTTTCAGGATAAAAGCGAGGAGGCCTCTTTGGATCTAGTGTTTGAACTCCTGACCCAGCTCCAGTATCACACGCATCAAGGGGACGCTGTATCGATCTGTGTGGATTTCCTCCAGGGTGTTTGCGTCTATGGCAGTGACTGTGCCCAGCACCACACCGTTTTACCTTACCACTGGCAAATCCGCAGAGCAGATACGCAGATCTGGCAGAGCATATCGGATGACTCTCAAGAACAACTGGAAAGGCTTTATTGCAACCCTGACAACGAACATGTCAGACTTAAGTTTCTGTAAGTGCTTCTGGTTTTCATTGAAACCTCTTGAGCAACTTCAATCATTCATGCTTTACCCGATAAGAATAAGAAAGTACAGCTAAGCTTGCAGTTTAATGAGAAAACAGACAAAATTGGTGCAAGGGAGGGTCTTGTATGATTTCCTCCTGAAACAAAACAGCCTAAACCAGTCTCCTAGAATGGTCTTATCTGGCTTAGCTGGTCAGCCAGCTGGTCCTCCAGCCTGACCTGCTAAAATGTAGCCAAAACCATTCTACAACCAGCTTAGGCTGTTGTATTTCAGTGAGATGTATTGAAGGAGACACCTAGTTAAAGTGAAAGAGTGCAGTACGTGACAGGAAGTTGCCTTGTATGTAGGAGCATGTGTGTTGTGGATGATGTGATGTGTATATGTGACTAAGAGATTGGTCCTTTCCCATAAGCCTTCCATTGGCTGGCCTGACGTGTGGAAGCGTACTGACAGCTGTGAGCCGTGAACTTGCTCGACCCGCCTCTGCTTAGTTCGGTGAAACGCACACACATACATGCGCACGCTCCCACTCACTGCGGCTTGCACTCAGGCGGTCACACGCACTCGTCACACAGACAGAGAAGGGCTCACACGCAGACTTGCTCGCAAACACACAAATAAATGAGCTTTAGAGACGCATGCAATTATGCACACATTCACCCACCCACACTTGCTTTCAAGCACACACACATGTAGTCTGTGCCTTTTTAATTTAATTTATTGATCTTTTACACACAAACACAAACAAACACAAACATCCGTACCAATCACACAGTTCATTGCCACAATTTTTATCCCTGAGCTGAAATCATGGTGGCTTTGACCCAGTGGGATTTTGGTCTAAACAAAGGGGCTCTTTTGTTTGTGAGAGTCTTGTTTAGGTCCCAGGCGTGATCTGTATGCAAAAGTGGTTTGCAAAAGGAAGTGCACTTGGTCATGACAAAGCAAAAGAGACAGTGATTTTTAATGCTCACCATGACACAACTCCTGGCTGCTTCCTTCTTGAAGATAGCATTGTCGATTTGTCATGGAAATTCTCCCGCGGGACAGCCAGCTATTTAGGGGGTCTTTGTCTACGGAGTTTAATAGACAGAACGGCCGCGTAACTGTCTCTGTTGGCCCGTTTAGCCCATGTGCTCTCAATAGCTAAAGCCGACCATTAACCTCCTGCTGACTTTGGTAGTTCGGGGTAAAGTGAGACCCACAGAGCCTGTAAACCACACCCTTATATGCTGACCCCCCCATCTTTTTTGTTTGTGTGGAGGATTTTTTGTCTCCTGAAGAAGGCATTGTGTAATGATATAGACCATTTCAGAGCAGAAGTGAGAGGGTCTGTGTGTAGTTGCGCCAGAACAAATTTGGATAATTTAACCATACGTAAAAATGTATGACTGTCGTTGGTTTAAATATCAAACTTAGTATCTTTTAATTTTGAAGTAAAATAGCAAGGGTTTTAATGCTAAATCAACAATAGCAGTTTAGAATTAAGATACAGCATTTAGATACTTTCTGTTTTGGTCACTAAATGTCCAAATGCTTTGGGGACACTGTATTTTTTAATGCCAGGACATAATATCGAACATATTAGCATTTTAAAGAAAAATAGCAGACGAGGGCTTTTCCAAAAAGACAAGGGTTTTAAATGATAAATCAATAGATATACGGTTCAGACTTAAAAGAGAAGCTCACTTCCAGAACAAAAATTTACAGATAATTTACTCATCCCCTTGTCATCCAAGGTGTTCATGTCTTTCAGTGGTAAAGAAATTGGTTTTTGAGGAAAACATTTTAGGATTTCTCTCCATATAATGGACTTCTATGGTGCCCCCGAGTTTGAACTTACAAAATGCAGTTTAAATACAACTTCAAAGGGCTCAAAACGATCCCATCCGAGGAAGAAGGGTCTTATCTAGCAAAACAATCGGTTATTTTCTAAACTAAATTGACAATTTATATGCTTTTTAATCTCAAATTCTCATCTTGTCTCTGCGTAAACTCTGTGTATTCCGATTCAAGACAGTTAGGGTAGTTCGAAAAACTCCCAAATTATTTTCTCCTCCAACTTCAAAATCATCCTACATTGTGGCAGAAGTACCGACCAAGTGTTTACAAAGTGAACGTTCAAAGAAGATCAAACGCCGTTTACAAAAAAAAGGTAAAATAGCAATGTAGGACAATTTTGAAGTTGGAGAAGATTTCATTGGAGTTGGAGTTTTTCGACCTACCCTAACTGTTGTGAACCGGAATATGCAGAGTTCATGCAGAGCTAGACAAGACAAGTGTTTGAGGTTAAAAACTATATAAATTGTAACTTTTTTTTGAAAATTTTGAGCCCTTTTAAGCTTCATTTAAACTGCATTTTGGAAGTTCAAACTCGGGGGCTCCATAGAAGTCCACTATATGGAGAGAAATCCTGAGATGTTTTCCTCAAAAAATATAATTTCTTTATGACTGAAGAAAGAAAGACATGAACATCTTGGATGACAAGGGGGTGAGTAAATTGTCTGTAAATTTTGTTCTGATTTTGTACTGTATCCTTTAAGATACAGTATTTAGACACTTTCTGGTTGTCAAACAAAAAAAAAAAAAGGTCGAAAAATCACTTTTTAGATCTTTGTTTGACATTTTGTTGACCAAGGTGTCCAAACGCTTCATTCATGTATGCAAAAACACAATATTAAATGTAATCGATTTATTTAAAAAAAAAAAATAGCAGGACTTCAAGGACTTTCCAAATAAAACCTTTCTGAAAAAGCCAAGGACTGAAAATGGTAAATCAATAGATATACAGTTTAGATCTAAGATATGGTATTTGGGTACTTTCTGGTTGTCAAACAAAGTGAAACTTGTCCAAAAATTGCTTCTGAGATCTCGATTTGACATTTTGTTTTTAATCCAATGCAAATCATTATTAATGTGACCAAAGTGTCCCAGTACCCCGGGGCCTGTGTGCTTTTGAATGCCAACACACAGGCTTTTACTGTTTACACTGGCTTGCAGTAATCCTCAGGAGCGGAGGCTTTCTTTAGTCTTGTATATATTCTATGAAACGGATGAGCAGGCACCCCGATAGCTTTCATTTTTGTATCATTGTGCCATGATGTGTGAGAACCTGTGACCTTTGATCCTGAAGGTTTGGTCTCTATGGGAGCAGCTGAGGGTGAGATGATTGTGTTTGTCTCACTGTGCACCAAGGGCACGGTGACCTGAAACCAAGGTGTTTGCATGTGTGTTTGCGTGCATGTGAGCCTGCGTGTGTGAGAAAGGAGATAACGCCTTAGACGGGCCATGAAATTATTCACATGGGTGAGGTCTCTTGACTTTTCACACTTCACCGTCAGTTTGACTCATAAAATCTGTTCTTCCTGCATTCTTTATCTCTTACACTTATAAAAATGGTAATAACATACCGTACCTTTGTATATGTAGCATGTAAATGAATATGCACTTTAATTTGCAAAAACGTACCATGGTGCTATCGTGTTATTTGTGCTATGATACTACCATTCTTGGAGTACCCTGTAAATACCGTGATACATCAAAGTATCATGGTGCTGTCATCACTTGGTATTCTTGGAAGTACCTGATGGAACGTATTTTATAGTATTACCATATAGTACTATCTCTATTTTGAGTACTGTCACAGTACTTTTTCTGAGAGTTACAGTACAATGGTATTACCATGTTAAATGTAAGTTTAACACAGCCACGGTATTTTATCCACATATTTTTCATTCAGTCTTTCATGTGAGTCAGATCATAGCGTGCTAATGTTCTCCCACTCTTTCAAATGTGCTTTCTAACATAAACAAAAGCTGCCAAAATTTGCAACTGAAGTATGTTTATGTGTTCCTCTCTTGCTGAGAGGGACAAAGACGAAGAGAAAGAGCCAAATAGTGGCTGGATTTTCTGAACAAACAGTTCAGTCCTATTCTCACATGGTGCTCAGTAGCGCACGTCCCGTCAGTCAGTGGCCTCCAGAACATCCTGAGACTTTTTCTTCTCGTACAGGAAAATGAGAGCATTTACTTGCCCTCAGCTCTTTTTACCGCGTCCTCCCTGAATGGAAACAAAAAACAAGAAGTCAAGAGTGTTGACTGAGGTTGATTTATTCCCTTAAATCTCTTGAAGAGGAAGAATGGAAAGCCCTTTGCACTTTATAATCAGCTGCCAGTCAGAGGCTTTATTACAGCAGAGTTTCCGTATAGATATCACGTTGTTACTAAATGATAGCTCTTGTTTTTGGATCAGAGTTATGGAAGCTTCCATCGTCTTTACCTGATTATTTTAGTACAGTGACAGGTACATCCTTTCCGTAACGTAATAAAACTAGATAGCGTAGACAGCTACATTGATTATTTTGGGGAGCAGTATATTTTATTCGGATTGTGCTGCTCAACTCGAAGTGTTGGACATATTTGTGATGGGAATCAGTCATCTGTTGAATAGATTTTCTCAGCTGCTGTGTGTGACATAAGTCAGTGAGTCCTGGATTAAAATGCTTACTCATAAGCCAGTGTAAACGATAAATTATCCCAAAGTCACCTGGTTCAAACTTTAACCATTGCTGTTACTCATTTAAAGGGATAGATCAACCAAAGATTCTGTGATTTACTTATTCATCTCAATCCAAACTCAAAAAACTTCTGATTTCTGGCCCTCCATTGAAAGACCATTACACCAAAACAGAATGAATCGAGTGGTTTAATCTTCTGAAGATAACACTTTTGCTTTATGTGATGAACCGATTTTATTTACACCCTGGACCACAAAACCAGTCATAAGTACCACAGGTATATTTGTAGCAATAGCCAAAAATACATTGTATAGGTCAAAATTTTTTTTAATGTTAAAAATCATTAAGGAAAGTTCATGTTCCATGAAGATATTTTGTAAATTTCCTACTGTAAATATATCAAAACTTAATTTTTGATTAGTAATATGCTTTGATAAGAACTTAATTTGGACACATTTAAAGGTGATTTTCTCAATATTTTAGATTTTTTTTGCACCCTCAGATTCCAGATTTTCAAATGGTTGTATCTCGGACAAATATTGTCCTATTCGAGCAAACCACACATCAGCTTATCATTTACTCACGCTCATGTTTCAAAGCATTCTTTATTCTGTGGAACATTCTAAAAATGTCTGTTTTTTTTGTCCTTTCAGTGAAAGCCAATGGGGTCCTAATCATGTCCTTTTGGATCCTATTGACTTTTATTGTATAGACTGAAACATTCTTCAGAATATCTTTGTTTCTGTTCCAGAATCAAGGAAGTCATAAAAGTGAGTAAATGATGACAGAATTTTTTTTTTTTTTTCTTGAGTGAACCTTTAATAGCATATTAGTCAGAGCCTTTGTCTGTTTAAATGTGTAAATGTATAACTTTATGGCATGTAACTTTAAAAAGTGTTTGCACGTTACTGATACGACTTCTGCAGCTGCCCTGCGTGTCATTGTGTGTGTGTTTTGTAAGTATCTGTTTGCTGAGCGTGTCTCATTGCTGAGTTTGCCACCCGCAGAGGTGACTGCCTTATCTCAGGGTTGGTAGTGTGTGATCAGGTGCATACGTGAGTGTGTGTGTTTGTTTAATTCTTCTCAGACTGTGACGCTCGTGCTGGGTGTGAATAATGCTGGCATGCGGGCTGCTCAAGCTGAGCATGTAAAAGTGAGTTGTTTAGTGTGTATGGGATTACGTAGGTAAGTATTTTGCTGCTTTGGAATGAGTGGCAGTAGAGCGTAGAAATATTATATGTCTCTCTCTTTCCACTCGGATTTGGTCTGTTTTGTTTCCCAGTCGACCGTCTGACACCGCAAACCACAGCTGGCTCAGAGGTGCCTTTTTACTGGCGTTCGGAGCATGTGTGCCAGGGGGGCACGGGGTTGCAGGGTTAAAGGCTAATCAGTGGAGCGTGTCTTTTAGAAGTGGTTGTATGTGGAAAATGCTAGTCCCGACGCAGACCTTGGGTTCAGGCATGCTCAGTGGCGCACAAGGTTTTTAAGGGCTGCTAATCCTTCACACTTCATGCGTTCTCTTTCTCCACTCCGCTTTCAGCCACCTCCCTCCCCTAGCTTTGACCCTTTTATCAGTGTTTCTCTTTAGTACCGTGTGTGTGTGCATCTAAAGCTGGTGAAATCAGCAGAACCATGATTTAGCTTTCAGAAAAGCAGAACTGTATAGTGGTTTAGACTGCCAGCTGGGCTCAAGTTCCCCTGATTTGCAGAAGTGCTGGATAACAAGAGAATGGCCTAAACTGGATAAGCTAAAGTAAGGTCAAAATCAGAATTCACTTTGTTTGCATACACACTGCTGCTAAATATGCTTGTCGCCCCTGTTCTAAAGTCTTACAGGAGAAGATCACTTCCAGAACAAAAATTTACAGATAATTTACTCACCCCCTTGTCTTTCTTTCTTTAGTCGTAAAGAACTTTTTTGAGGAAAACATTTCAGGATTTCTATCCATATAGTGGACTTCAATGGTGCCCATGAGTTTGACCTTCCAAAATGCAGTTTTAATGCAGATTCAAGGGGCTCTAAAAAATCCCAGATGAGGGTCTTATCTAGCAAAACTAGCCCTCAGTCATTTTCTAAAAAAAATTACGATTTATATACTTTTTAGATTTCACTTTGCAAATGCTGGGTCTCACCCAATGAGGCCTTCTGCAGTGATGTAGGGCGATTTTGAAGTTGAAAGAGAAAATAAGATGGCAGTTTTTTGACCTATACTAACTGTCATGAACTGGAATACACAAAGTTCACGCAGAGCTAGACAAGATGAGCAATTGAGGTTAAAAAGGATATAAATTGCCAATTTGCAATTGCCATCTCTTTCATAATTTTCTTTTCCGATAATCAGTTTCACTTTGATATTCGTCACAATACTGAAGAAAACATCTATTTTTACTTCTGTTTCATTGCGACATTAATCTTGTTCTGTACACACAGTTTGTTTACGTAAGTTGCAGAACAGTAAAATATGTTCTCAAAAAAATTTTAAATTAACTTTGCGAAGCGTCTACTAACTTAAACTAGTTGTTAATGTAATGACGTCAATCTCTTTTAGGGGTGATCTGACTCATTCACAGAGGTTTACATTTTCTGACTGACATTTGCTCTCAACAACCTTGTTTTCTAGCGGAAAGATACAAATTGTGTTTGTGAGAAGGAGAATGCTGAGCATAATTATTTAGTAATATGTTAAAGTATATTGTTATAATCTATCCTGATAATATACACTATTTAACATTTAAATAATATTCACAAATGCCAAACTGTTGGTGTCCATGTTTCTTGTTTACAGCCGAAACGTTGCTTTGATTATCAGTGTTTAAGATCAGGACAGGAGTGACTTTGTATGCATAGAGAAGAATAGTTTAGGGGATTTCAGACTTTGTTTCAATGCGTAAGTACATGAACGCAAAGTTTTATTATCTGTTTCATGTGGCATTGCATTCCAAAGCCCTTTATATAAACGCATATTCGCAGTTTCTCTGTAAAGTCCATCACTTGGCTAATTGTAGTGTTTTTAATGCCATTAGTCGATAATCTTATCAATCGTATCATTAAACAGGCTTTGTAAAAATGCCTTTCATATAACAATGTACTTTTCAGGTTATTCAAGGTAATGTTGCTGAGTAGTGTTTTAAAATACTCCTCGTCCTCAATCTTTTTACATCTCACTGAGTTGAGTCAGATGAGGGTGTGTGTATGTGTGTGTGCACTGTCTGATCTCAGTGCCTGACACTGGTGAATCATCAGGCCGTTACAGGTCATGGTCACCGTGGCGATGAATGCTGCCTCATGATTGGGTCAGGGGGACATCAAAATGACGCAGCGCTTTAGCAGGGCTTACAGGAAGAGCAGGACAGGTTATTCACCCGTGACTCCACCTCACAGGTACCGAGAGAGATAAAGAGAGGTGAAACTGGCTTATCAACCGCTCCCCTCTCCCTCTCCTTCTCTCTGTTTCCCTCAACACCCTTCATTGCCTTTAATTACAGTCTCTTCATCCTGCTTATTGTCTGGGCATTCACATTTTTCGATCTATATTGCACTTATCAGTTTGCTTTCAGAATTGCAGGTGTGCGGATGTGGACTAAAAAAAGCCTGTGGCTTCATAAGTAGGCTGTGCTGATACGCACAGAGAGAATGAGTCTTTGCACTTAATTTAATAGCCGGAAGGTTATTTTTAGCACCGGAGAGAGGGAAGGAGGTCTTGGGGTCCTCTGTATGGGGTGACCGCGCTTTGTCTGCGAGGCAGGGTAAGGGGGCACTGGGACTTCTATTGTTATCACCATGCTATTACTCGGTCCGTCAGGCGCCCAGACGGATAATGGTCGCCATGGTTACCCGGTGCACAGGTGGCCGACTTGAGCTCGGCGTGCCAGGCTTGAAAAAGAAGCGAGCACTTGTGCGAAAATGAAAAGGGTGTGTGGGAGAGCTACTGTGAAACCTAGTCTGTCAGGAAAACCGGCGCGAACGTGTGTGTGCGTGCTGCGGTGAAACACTGCGTGCTAGGTGTTGCATACCTTGATGCACATCCAAAAGAAAAGGGAAACACGAGCTGAGCGCTATACAAATGCGCATGTGTTCACGTTAAAGTGCACCATGTTGTGAAATCCAAGCCACGTTACGTCCCACCGCCGGCTTTCCAGGTTACTGCAACTAATCGCGTCTGAGAAATGACGTCGTGAATGACATCGCACGCAAATGTAGTAGTGAGAGAGCTCTGGTTGTTCTGAGACACTTGTTGTTTTAGGACCTAAAACAACCTCCCGGTGCAGTCACTTCTGTAACCACCCATTCCTCCTTAATCCCAGAATGCCCTGTTCTTTCCTCATTGTACCTCATTGTACAAGCAGAGAGTTCTGGACAAAGAACGAGAAAGAACAGAAAGAAACGCACTGCAAACGCTCCCTGTTTCTTTCTGTCGTTATAAATAGCCTCTTGATTTACCCAAACCAGTTTTCTCTCATCTGTTTTGTTGTTGTTTTCTAGGAAGTGATAGCTTTCGTTCTTGTTAATGGCCTGATTTGGACGCAGAAGGGCAGGTGGAACGAAAGCGCGATGTCCACACCGGCCTTCTCGGTCACGAGCCCTGAGGAGTGATGCTGGCACTGTCGAGCGTGTCTCTGCTGCTGTATTGAGCGCAGATGACTTAGCATGAGTCAGCAACACCCTAGAGCGAAACTAGCAACAGAGTGATTCCTGCAGAAGGATATTTGGGTTGTGAAACTCATGAGTGGCTCGTTTCTGTTAAGAAACTCTAGCTCAGCCCTATCTTAAATTTTGCATCAGTGGATTTCTGATCATTTGTTGCGTAAGGGACAGCGTTTTTATTTCTGGCATCTTGGCCGGGCGGACATTTTGTACGTAGATTCCAGGGAATCTGATAATGTTGTTGTTGTCTTTTGCATTCAAAAGAAGGATTTGCATTATTGATTCAGATATGTTGCACTTCTTGTAAATGAGAAAAATCAAAAAATTCGATCTTTAATATCTCAATTGTCATGAAGAAAGACTGTTGCTTGCTTCGCCCAAAATCTTACAGAGCAATTCAAGACTGTCCTCAGAATTGCAAACATAACCTATTCTATTCAAAACTAAGCAAATTTCCTGGCGTAGGCTGGTCTGTTGGCTCTTTTTTTTTTTCGGGTACCATCGGATGGCCAGCTAAACCATATTATAAACATCAACTTGACTAGGCTAAGAGACCACCTAGACCAGTTTAAACTGGCTCAAACCACTGGTTGGTTTAAGCAAGGATGCAATTCACTTTATAGCTTTATGTTCTTCCTATACAGTTGAGGTCAAAAGTTTGCATACACTGCAAAATGTTAATTACTTTACCAATATAAGAGGGATCATACAAAATGAATGTTATTTTTTTTTTTTAATTTAGTACTGACCTAAGATATTTCACATACAATATGTTTACATATACTCTAAAAGAGAAAATAATAGTTTCATTTATAAAAATGACCCTGTTCAAAAGTTTACATACACTTGATTTCTAATACTGTGTTGTTATTTGAATGATCCACAGCTGTGTTTTTTTGTTTGTTTAGTGATAGTTGTTCATGAGTCTCTTGTTTGTCCTGAACAGTTAAGCTGCCCGCTGTTCTTTATAAAAATCCTTCAGGTCACACAAATTCTTTGGTTTTTCAGCATTTTTGTGTATTTTAACCCTTTCCAGCAATGACTGTATGGTTTTGAGATCCATCTTTTCACGCTGAGGACAACTGAGGGACTTATATGCAACTGTTGCAGAAGGTTCAAACTCTCACTGATGCTCCAGAAAGAAAAACGATGCAAGAGCCAGGGTGTAAACTTTTGAACAGAATGAAGATGTGTACATTTTTCTTATTTTGCCTAAATATCATATTTTTCTCATTTAGTACTACCCCTCAGAAGCTACAGAAGATACTTACATGTTTCCCAGAAGACCAATTGTTTCCCAGAAGTTAAATTTACCCTGATCTTCAAATTCAAAATGTTTTCTTTTTCCTTCTAGAGCATCAGTGAGCATTTGAACCTTCTGTAATAGCTGCATATGAACTCTATCAGTTGCATTTAGTGTGAAAAGATGGTTCTCAAAATCTTGTGGACTATATGTAAATGTATTTTATGTGAAATATCTTATTCAGGTCAGTACTAAATAAAAAATAACATGCATTTTTGTATGATTTGGGTAAAATAATTAACATTTTGCAGATTCTTCAAGGTGTGTGTAAATGTTTGACCTCCACTGTATGTCATAAATGCTTTATTTTATTGTCATTTTATTAGACATAACTGAGAACTGCAGTGAGGTGTACGTCTTAGTAAGAACATTTTTGGGCTTATGCGATTACATTCCCTGTTAAGATGTTCCGGTTTTGTGTGTTTCATGTACCGGAATGTGAGACAAAGTTGTTTGCTTGAATTTCGCCTTTTTTTTCCAGAGCTGTTAATTTTATTCTCCCCATGTTTACTTGCCCCCCCCCCCGAGATAATGAATGTTTTCCAGACGTGAGATTACACAAACAATCTACATTTTGTCCTCCCTGCGTCTGGGTGTTTGAGTAATCCTGGATTTAGTGTCCTTTTTAGTGTTCTGAAGGACATTAACGCCTGTAATTGTCCACGTTTGGCTGCTAGACTGGTATTATCTAGTACCTTGGCTCTGATGACCTGATGGAAGTGCTGAAACGGCTGTGTTCTGGTCTCCAGCATGGGGAGCCGGTCTCTCTGTTGGTTTTTGTTGGCTGAGCCAGAAGCCGCTTGCTAGGGCAGAATATGTGTTTGTGCCCGGAACTGTCTGTAAAAGACAGGCTGTCCTGAACATGCTGCTTTAGAGTGATTCTGGGTGTGTATGATTGAAGCCCATGGTGTTCCAGCTGAGAGGACACAATGTGTGTCTTTTGCTATGAAAAAGAGAGTAAGGACCGTTCTGGTCGACGCTAGATGATTTCAGGCCCTGAATTTCTGTCATCATTTTCTCACCCTCAAGTTGTTCCAAACCTGTATGGCTTATTCCCTTCAGTAAAATTTAACATTTTGCCATTTTAAATTTTACATACGTATATATATATATAGATTTTATTTCATTTTAATTTAAGTTTTAGTTATTTTTTTAATTTTTATATATTTTTAAAAACATTTCCATTTAACTTTCATTTATTTTTATTTTAGTAATTGTAGTACTTCAGCTTAAAATTATGTTTCAGTTCAGTTAGTTTTATTTAATTGAATATTTATATGAATTCAGCTTTATTTTCAATTAATGAAAATGACAACACTACAATAAGGTTCATTAGTTAACATTGGTTAACTACATTAGTTAACGAACTAAGAAAGAACAATGTTTATTAATCTTAGTTAATGTTAATTTCAGCATTTACTAATGCTTTATTAAAATCATAAGTTGTGCTTGTTAACATTAGATAATGAACTGTGAAGTAACATGAACAACTGTATTTTCATTATGTAACATTAACAAATGTATTGTTCATTGTTCATTCATGTTAGTTAATACATTAACATTAACTAATGGAACCTTCTTGTAAAGTGTTACCATGAAAACAATTCTTAATAGTTTTAGTTTCAGTTAGCTTAAACTCGTTAAGTGACTCAGTTCATTAACAACAATCTGACTCAAGAGTGATTCATTTACAAATCAGAGATTTCTGTTTTCATTCTTCCAAAATCTCTTTCTGTGAAAGAATTAAAGTCATATGGGTTTGGAACAACAAGAGATTGAGTAATTGATGACAGAATCTTAATTTTTAGATGAAGTAAGCCTTTAACTTGTTTACACAATAGGCTTAATTTTGGAAAGGACTGCTGGGAAACCCTCTTACACATCGTCTCATGGAGACCACACTTTGTGTGTGTGAATGGCTAGTTTATGCATATGTATGTTTTGGGCTGACTCAATTCAGTAGGTCAGTTAAGACAGCAATGATAAGCATCTTCCTCCCTCTCTCTTTCGCTCTCTCTTCAATGTGAAGTCTGGGCCTGGTTTTGTTTGTCATGCATTTTTTAGTTCAGATTTTCTGTCTGTTGGCATGATTTCAAAGATAGAAAGACTGTGTGAGCGTGAGTGAGGGAAGATGAATAACCCTCATTTGCTTATTCTATCTGTTCTTTGCCATCTTTGGACTATGATGACAGTTTTGGCAGCTCATGTGCTGCTCTCTCAGATGCTTTGTCTCCCACCTTTTAAAATGATGGTTGTCATTGAGAAATATCCTGGTTGTATTCCAAAAATCAAAAGTAGATTTTTGCAGAGTGACTTTATTATTATTATTATTATTATTTTTCTATGACAAATAAGCACATTGTTGTACATTGTCATTACCATACTGCTAAATAATAATAATAATTAAAAAAAAACAAAAAAAAACAGTGGGGATGGTGATTTTTAACTTGTTGGTAAGATTTTAACTGTCCTCTTTCTGGTTACCATTAAAGTAAAGTCTATAAAAAGGACTGAGATCATCATAGCATTTTCTTTTTTCAGTTTATTCCAACATAGATTGTTTTTGATCAACGTGCTCATGTTTAGTCTACTACAGCCATGTTTTGAAAGCTTGTTAATGCTCACAAGTGACCTCTTGCTGTTTAATTGTATTTAGTGTGTATGTATTGGTGAGGTTGTTGAGATCTTCTCTCTGCTTGGCCCCTCTCCTGTACTCTGGACATCCAGTGTTTAGTCTACCTCACTTCTGTCCGCCACGTTCGCTTGTGAGTGTTTCTTTCAGGCCTCAGTCCACCCATCCTGTCAGAGCTCTGTGTCCGTCTGGTGTGCCTCTGAGATTAGCTCTCAAAACTCTCTGGTGTGTTGATTTTAAGTGTGTCAGGCAGTACGATCTAGTACACTCAGCAGTTGTCTGGGTCTTTGACCTTTACAGGTACGTTTAAGTGAGAGAGTGATTATTTATAAGTTTCTTCTTCCATTTTATCACGTCTCGCAGTCCTCAATGTTTAATTTTTTGTGTGGTTTCATATTTGACTCCTCAGGAACCCAAATGGGCATTAATAATGGATGATTTGTGTTTGGCTAGCTTTGAGCAGAAGTAATTTGAGCATGTTTTTGTAAACAATTTATATGATTTGAGGTTTAAAAAGGGCCTGTACGGGCCTTTTATTCTCCCTAAAGTATAATTTTGTGTCTCCATGTGGGTTGAGCATTATTTGAGGCACTTTTGCCCAGACATTTCACCTTTAACCCCAAATCCTCTTTGTGTTGGAGAGTAAGTGTGATCGATGAGGCCATTATTAGTGGGCAGCCACCCCTGGGAGGTGACCTAAAAAGCCAGGGTCTCAACGCAGGGGGGCAGTCAGAGGGTCACCGTTCCTCCTCCATCTGGAGGACAATCTCACATCTCACAAACCCTCATTGGGTTTTTCAGGATTTGAGGACCACAAAGACCAAGGGAGAGTTTTCTAATAAGCCCAAGGAAATTAAATTAGGTGTAAGACGCTGTTTTTCGTCAAAGGCCTGGGAAATTTATTGATGTCACGGCTCAAGAACAGATTATTAGCCGTCGGGAACAGAACCAACTGTTTTTATTCTGTGTAAGTGACTGTCATGTGTATGTGTTTGGGATTCTGTGTTTACATCTGTTTACTTTTGTTTCACGCACAGCGGTCGAGTGTTTACGTTGGACTTCAGTGCCATGCGAGTTTGTGACCTGGAGTTTGACCTTGTCAGGCGTCTGTCCACGCCTTCCAGCTCCACAGCCACGCCCACAAACACAAGCCCCACCCCTAACTGCCTGACTGTGTGGAAGTACTACTGTAGAGATAACTTTGGCTGGAGAGAATATTCAGAGGTGAGACACAACAATTGGCTCCATTCTTTTCCTTCCTTTTAAAATTCCTTTTAAACATTTATAATGTTACATATTTCTTTTTTTAAATAAATGCTGTTGAACTTTCTGTTTATCAAAGAATCAAAATGTTCACAGTTCAATTGATCACACACATAAACAAATATCAGTTTCTAGAAAAATACAAAGTACCACACAAGTGTTTTCAGCAATGATGATAAGAATAAATATTTCTTGAGCACCAAATCAGCATAGTAGAATGATTTCTAAAGGTTCATTTGACACTGAAATTCAAGTAATGGCTGCTCGGATTAAAATAGTTATAATATATTATAATATTGGTGTTTTTTCAAATAAATGCAGGATTGGTAAGTATAAGAGACTTCTTTCAAAATATTAAAAGATTAAACATTTGATTTTTTGGGCGGAAAACTGAAACCCTGTTCTTGAAAGATTTTGTGAGATTTGCCGCACATAAATAGCAGGTTTTCAGTTCTCAGAGTTAGCGTTTGTTTGTGTGTGTGTGGTTGGCTCAGTAAATGTGCGCGTGATTGCGTTGTGTATTGGGTCTCAAGTCAAACTGGCTTGCACACACCGGAGAAGACGTCCTGTTCTACTCACAAGCGGCTGAAATCAGAACATTGCATAAGCGTTCCTTTGAAAACAAAGCTTTTTATTTCCTCTGAAAATCTCCTGTGATGGATACATTCTGACCAGTGCTCTGGATGAATTGAGTGGGAGTCGGAGCGCGTTTAAGTGTTCTGTTGTTCTCTTTTTCTCTGTCAAACTCATTTCCTCTCTCTTTCTCCATTTCACAGCCGGTGGTTCGGTTGATTGAGGAGGCTAGCGGCCGAGGACTGAAGGAGGTCCGTTTCATCACGCTGCAGAATCAGTACATCTTAAACATCCGCGAGGGCTTCCAGCAAAATGCTGTTTTCGGTTTCCGCCGGCAGATCAAAAAGCGACCTCTGTTCAGGTCCTCCATCATGCTCACGCCTTACCTCCAGTGAGTATCCTTGTTTACCTTGAGAACTTGCAAAGTGTCCTAAAACTTTTGTTAGACACCATTGAATATCCCAAAAAATGCGTTCATCAAACGTCTTAAAAAGAGGCAGCATTGTTTCCTCTGGATGCGCTCCGAAACCCCAAGATAACTCGCAAGCGGTTCATTGCTCTCCGAGAACATATCGGACTCTGCAGTATTCCCATCAGTGAAAGGTTTAAAGTATATATCTCACTTTAATTGCTTGAAGTACTGCTTGTGCCTCCAGAACGCTTTCCTGAAACATAATATTCCTACTCACCTTAAGCTAGAACATGGACTGCAGCCTAGGTTAGTCTATCATAATTCTCATAAGGAGAGAAATCTCTGTTATATCTATCATCTATTGTCAGCTGAAATAGGATGTGTGCTTATTTACAGGGACAAAGAAAAAAATTTAATCCAACAGATGTAAAAAGGTAGAGGAGAAGGGAGGAGGGTTAAATGGGTTCCAAATTTGTTAGGCTCTGCGTTAGAGTCTAACGTGACCATATAAAAGTCATAGCGCAAGATTTTTGTTTTTTGCGACATTTTCCTGTCCTTTCTTTCATCTCTTTCATCTGCTAAGTCATTTAGTCCATTTAAAGGAGAAGTTCACTTCCAGAACACAAATTTACAGATAATTTTCTCACCCCCTTGTCATCCAAGATGTTTGTGTGTTTCTTTCTTCAGTCGACAAGAAGTTATGTTTCTTGAGGAAAACATTTCAGGAATTATCTCTGTATAGTGGACTTCAATGGTGCCCCCAAATTTGAACTTCCAAAATGCAGTTTAAATGCAGCTTCAGATAACTCTAAATGATCCCAGCCGAGGAAGAAGGGTCTTATCTAGCAAAACAATCTGTCATTTTCAAAACAAATTGACGATTTATAAACTTTCTAACCTCAAACGCTTGTCTTGTCTAAGTCTGCGTGAACTCTGTTTTCTTTCCGGTTTAATACAGGGTATGTCGAAAAACTCCCATCTCGTTTTCTTCCCCAACTTCAAAATTGTACAAAAGAAGTACTGTTAACAAAGTGAACATGCAAAGAACATCAAACGGCCTTTACAAAAAGAAAGATAAAACAGCGATGTAGGACGATTTTGATGCTGAAGAAGAAAACGAGCCATGAGTTTTTCGACCTACTTTAACTGTATTGACCCGGATTACACAGAGAGCACATCACAGAGACGAGACAAGATGAGCATTTGAAGTTAAAAAGTATATAAATTGTTTTCCATTTGTTTCGAAAATGACTGATCGTTTTGCTAGATAAGACCCTTCTCCCTCGGTTGGGATTGTTTAGAGCCATGCAGCTAAACTGCATTTTGAAAGTTCAAACTTGGGGGCAACATTGAAGTCCACTATATGGAGAAAAATTCTGTAATGTTTTCCTCAAGAAACTATTTCTTATCGACTGAAGAAAGAAAGACATGAACATCTTGGATGACAAGGGGGTGAGTAAATTATCTGTAAATTTTTGTTCTGGAAATGAACCTCTCCTTTAAAATGATTTACTGAAACAGACGTTTGATGTTTAAATTAGACATGCTATTGATCTTATCGTTTTAATACTTGCAAGTTGCAAGACAAGTAGAGATTATTAACTTATTCCCATCAAGGAATAGGTTGTCAGGTAGAGGCCGCTGTAATGCTGGTCCACCCATCTAAAGGGTCCTGCGGCGTCAGGAACACATTGTCCTGAGCACAGGGGTGGAACTCATTAGTGCGATTGACAATTTGGCCGAACCGCTGCCTGCACCAGCTGAGTTCATGCTCAGCAAGCAGCATAAATCACCCTTTCATTCACACACAGACACTTTTAACAAACAGACCCTTAACAGTTGCTTTCCAGAAAGTGTTTGCTTATCTCTTCGAAATGATTGCCCTAGTTTCCTTTCATTTGCTTTTCCTCAATGCCTCTCAGAATATATGGTAAAGGAACTGCTGCAGTTCAAGCACAATCAGAGCAATCGAGTCAAAAGACAAAAGTTACGCAAGATAAAAGTTAAAGGATGACTCATAAGGTAGTCACACTGACTTGAGGGATAACCTTTACCTGCTAGAAATCACGTGTGATGTTTATTCATAGGACTGAACCCTGACCCCCAACCTCCAGACTCTCATAAACATACAAGTGCCAAAAATTCAGAAGAAATTTGTGAAACGACTTGATTTTCAATAGCAGTGACAATTAATTATTTTTTACTCATTAACTTCTGTGTATTTCATCATTTAATCTCATTTTTCCTCTCTTCTTTAGGACTCTCGGTGGCCTTTCCTCAGCATTTCTCTCCTCACTGGAAAGTTCTGGAAACCAACCTCTCTCTCCTACGTCAAACGGTCCCTCCAAAGTGTACCCTGAGACTTGGTTACCCATGAACACCAGTCAGGACTACCTGCAGGTGCCCGTCTCCCGAGATGACCGCAGCTACCGGACTGTCTATAGCCTCTTCCACAAGACCGTATCTGAGACCAAGTTCCGCATCCTGAAGATCCTCCGTGTACAAAACCCCTTCCTCTGGGAGAAATACAAAAGGTGTGGTAGGAGATTCTCAAACAATGTTTAGATTCTTTGTGCTGTTCAAAGTTGTTTAGACTATTTGTCTGGGGCCAAAGCAGTGTTTAGTAAACACTGATATTGCGAACTGGACAATAAAAGGTTATCAGGACAGATCTGTGTTTCATAAACGTCTGAAAGTGAGTATATAGCTTCACCCCGGAACAAGACACTGAGGCTTTTATGTTTGCTTTCATGCTGCTATGTGTCAACCGCGTTAACGGTTCTTACTAAGTTTTGTTGGTCGGAAACAGATGTGTTTTTGTGGTAGGTCCGTGAGGTGAACTTCTTAGCGTGTGAAATGTGGAACATGTACAGAGGAAGTGAGTGAGAGAGGATGGAGTGTTAGTGGTGGGGCTTTTTTTATTTTAATAAGACATTTCGTCCCCCTCATCCGTGGACGATAGGTCACAGAAAAGGGATGAGTCAGGAAGAAAGAGTTATTGCTGCTGACTCATGAGGTGTGTTTGTGCGTGCGTGCCTCTTCACTGCTATCTAAAGCATGCGACCGATTAGCTAATCATTGCATTTTTCCGTATGTCTAGTAATGCCATTTCTGGAGTGATTGCTGTTTATGAACGCAGAGTAGACAGTAGGTTTGTAAAAATAATAATGTGGTGACAGTTTTGGTATATTAAATTTTGGTAGTCAAACATAGGCATTTTCAAACTTTGTTATGTGACCCTTAAATACAATGAACTTTCTTAAAATATGAAGGCAGCTACATATTTTAATGTGCAAAGTCTGGCACATTTATACTGCATGAAAAAATATACTATGATACTATGAAGGCAACATGTCGCTTTTTAAAAACTAAGTAATGGTTTCTATGGTCATTTTACTAAAGCAAAGTGAAATTATTGATATTTTCTGGAAAATATGTGTATTTCAAACCAGTTAAATAAAATAGTTAAAGAGTTTCAATAGTTTTTGCTTTGGTACTGAAAATAGTACAAAGTAGTATTGGTGGCAATAAATCAATAAATACAATAGAATAAAATAAAATAATTGCATGATTTAAAAATTTAGACACGCTTTAGTAATTATAATAAAACTATTATTACCAAATTTTTGTAAAACGTTATTATACATTACTAGTCAAAGGTTTTTTGAACAGTAAGATTTTAATGTTTTTTTAAAGAAGTCTCTTCTGCTCCAAAGTGCATAGTTTTGACATATTTTTTACTATTTAAAATAACTGTTTTCTATTTGAATATATTTTTAAAATTTATTTTTTTCTGATTTCAATGCTGTTTTTTTTTGTATCATTACTTCAGTCACATGATCCTGTTCATCAAAGTATCCTGAAAAAATGTACTCAGCTGTTTTAAATATTGATAATAATAATAACAAACTGAAGACTGGAGTGATGATGCTGGAAATTTAGATCTGATCACAGGAATAAATTATGTTTCAAAATTTATTCGCATAGAAAACAGTTATTTTAAATAGTAAAAATATTTCTACATTTGACAGTTTTTGCTGTACTTTTGATCAAATGAATGCAGGCTTGGTGAGCAGAAGAGACTTCTTTAAAACACACACACACACACATATATATATAGAACAGACTGATCATATAGAGGCGTGGATATCTTATTTACATGTCTCAAACAGAAATCTTGAGTATCTTTCAAAGATTCAATGCATTGAACCTCACAATGTTTCTAATCCAGTGATTAGTTCATCCTTGCGAACACTTATTATAGTAGCCTGGGAAAGAGAGTTGAAGGAATAAAGGCTGGTGTGTTCATATGCTTGTGCAGGTGAAGATCTTTTGTACAATAGTTCTGAGTGTTTCCAGGGTGTTGGCCAACGAGCGAGCGAAAGAGAATGTCACTGGGTAAGCATGAAAGAGGATTTGTTTGCATCAGTAAAAGAAAGAACTAAACAGACTGATGGCAGAGTAGCTTGGTGTAAAAGAGCTTAAACGAGATGAAAGGAGAAGCTGAAACAACACGAGTGATGACTTTACTGACGCATATGAAGTCACTGCTCCCCGGCAATGAGCGTGTCAGTCGATGATTGTGACAACTGGGCCTTGTCAGTGGCTGTAGGTTCACTTGAGGTCAGTTAGGGCCAGGCGGTGTCACACTGAGTACTCTACTGATCAGAGAGTTTCTCTCAGCCAGGCTGACCTTGCGTCCCCTATGCCCACAACAATAGAGGCACAGACTCGAGGCTAATGGAGCCCTGTTGCTGACTGGGTTCACTCAGGTCCCTGGCGCTCATCTGTTCACTCACCCTTTCTGTACCCTCTCACTTCTCTGTTTCCATTTGACCAGATGACAGGCTGAGGGCTTCAGAGTTTGGCTTGTTGTCTTGTTTTTGTGCAAGGACAGCTGGCGTGCTCTGACACAATAAAGTTTGGTTGTATTTTAGTCCAAGATGTGTGCATTCGGTAATTGTCGGCATCAGGGTTCGAAATTAACTTTTTCATCACCTGCTAGTGGTGGTAGAATTAAGAAGATTTACCAGATGTGAGGTTGTAAAGACAGAATTAAGAGTCTTAGTCTGTTCTTTCTTTACTTTTGTCTGATGCCTACTCCTGTTTTTTTTGTTTTGGTTTTTTTCAAGATTAATTAAAATGTCTGTTTCTCCTTCTCTTTACAGGAAGAAGGAATACATGTCACGGCGAATGACAGAAATGGACCGCATGCTGAACGAACGCCACCTGTTCCACGGCACGTCCCAGGATGTGGTGGAGGGCATCTGCAAGCACAATTTCGACCCACGTGTGTGCGGCAAGCACGCCACCATGTTCGGCCAAGGCAGCTACTTTGCACGCAAGGCTGTCTATTCTCACAACTTCTCCAAGCGTTCGCCCCGTGGTGTGCACTACATGTTTCTGGCCAAAGTCTTGACGGGAAAGTTCACAGTGGGCAACCCTTCCATGCGCCGACCACCTCCCCTGAATCCAAGAGAACCCTCCAGTGACTTATTTGACTCCTGCGTGGACAACTGGATGGACCCGCAGATCTTTGTCATCTTCAGCGATGATCAGAGTTATCCTTACTTCATCATTCAATATGAAGAGGTGGGCAATACAGTGGCTATTTGAAGATCATCTGGATTCCTGCACAAGAGACCTGTGCACACATTCGGCCAGTTTGAAAAGAGACAGGAGTAGGTGTGCGCCGGCAGTCCAAAAGGAACTCATGGACCATATGGGATATGTTCGGATACGGTTCTCACCCTCAATCACGTGTGAGGGTTTCTGTATGACCTTTCAGCGCCCGTCTTCTCATGCCCCTGTGAATACAAATGGGGATTGTGTGTATGTGTGTGTGGCGTCCCTCCTCTGTGCTGGACAGTTTAGTGTGTGAATCATGTGCGGATGAGTGTCTCTGCTGTGGCTTCCATGGATGAACATGGATTGGAACCCGCATTAGTAAGAGGCACGGCAATGGCTTGCCACTCGGACTCGAGGCTGTTGTTGCAGCTTCACATTCTTATTCTTTTTTCCCAAAAAACTCACTGTTCCCATTGCTGCCATTCGCGTACCATACTCGCTATTTGTTCGAAGTTGTAAATATGTTCTCCTTGTTTATATTTGAACTGTGTGCCTTTTGTTCATAAATAAATTGTTTATTTATGTTAGTCAATGTAACAAGTAAATAAAAACAATTTAAAGAGAATGTGACCGGTGTTAATCTGGTGTTTGTTTATATAGCCTAACTTGCATTGAGTTCAGGTTGGGCGTAGTAATGTGACTATCAGTTTTTACAGTTCATACAGCTTCAACTTTGCCCCCATTTGCCTCTGACCATTTTAATCATACTCTGTTTTTATCTAACAATTCACACGACATTGGGTGGTGTTGACGTGAACATAAAAACAAGGTGACAGGAACAGAGGCTGATCCTTCGAGTATCAAGAAACATACAGTACATTGAAGGCATCTCATGACATTCAGAGAGTAAAAGGGATTTAAGTCAGACACGGCAGGGATTTACTTGTTACAGAATGGTTCATTCTTATCAACCAACCCTGGAGTTAGATGTGATTACTCTTTAAGCATGTTCTCCGAATGAAAGATCTCTCTCTCTCTTGCTCTTTTAACCTACACTATTCTCTCTCCTGCCCTTTCTCTCCAGAGGACTCTGGGTTCCTAAGCTCCTTGCTTAATGAATCCCAGTGTAGCAGAAAGAGAAAGGAGGCAGCAAGGGAACACCCTCCCCACCCTGGAGCCAGCCAGTTTAGGAAACAACAGGTCCCTCAAAGTCCGAGGCCTGATAACACATGCTACCCAACCCCTACTCCAGCCCTCAATCTTTCCTTTCGTTTCTCAGCCTGAGCTATACACCTCTTTGACCTTGTGTCGAGATAAGCAATTTCCAGTATCAAAGAGTGATCAAGAGTGTGGGATAGGCCCTGACAGATGTCCAGAACTTGAACCTGATATGATGTGTTGTTAGATTGCTTCAGAAACAGCTCTGGAACCTGTACAAAAGCCAGGTGCTGTTTGTCTTCCTGAATGCCCTTGTGGAATTATTACTGGCATACAACCGAGGTGGCGGGGAAAGGCAAAAGACAGTCAGCGGGGAGAAGACAAGAAGGGTCTCCCCTTGAGAGAAGTCACTGATTGCAACCTGCTGGGATGTGACCCTGAAAGGAGAAACTTACCCTTTCTCTTTACCCACTACCAGTTCTCTTTCTGCATGCTTCCCCCTGACCTTTCTCCCCCAACGCCTGTGCCATCTTGTGTTTCTAAAGGCCATGGAGAGTCGCAATCAAAGACTTGAGCCCCTGGGCACAACTTTGAATTACTTGCCAGACATCCACTGGATGACATGAAGCAGCCACACTCTTTACAGTAATTCCTGCTCACAAGATTGCTCATTGACTGATAAATCTTGCAATGGAGAGAGAGATATTTGTTCAAGGAGTGTCTGAAAGAGACAGGCAAAGAATGTGCGTGATTTCAGATATTTGACTTCTTATGTTGATTTCAAATATTTGACTTCTTGTTTGCTTCTTAGAGGAGGGTTAGGCTTGGGGAGAGCCAAAAAGAGCTCATAGAGAGCTTCATGATGCTTGAATCCCCGTACTTCCTGCTCAACCCAGTTCCATATTGCTCCAATGACGCCCAGCTGCAACCAATGAACATTCCAGCTCACTTTTTTCATCATTTCAAATTTCTGCCATAAGCCCTTAAGAGCAACAGGGGCGGACCAAATATGGGAAGGAGATTGTGCCCTGAACTTAGCGTGACCTTAAAAGCAGCCCTGCTCCACATGACCTCTGCTTTCTGCCCTGAAGAAGGGGGCTTTAACAGCCAGTTTTCCATGCATGGTCAAGCTCTGGATTTTCTTTTCTTTTTTTTTGCACACTTCCAACTCATCTCGCCATCTCATTTTCTTTTATCTAGTGCCCCTTTCCTCTGTTTTATCTCTTTTCTTCTTGTGGGGAAGGAGTATTTTGGGTTTCTATAAGGGCTTGGCAGTTTGACAGAGCAATCAAGCCGTTCTTTCACTTTTCTTTGGGCTGTCTACCTGTCATTGTCTGTTTCTCTAATTGGATTTTAGAGCAGGTCAGGCAGTGGATAGGAGGAGCAGGGAGGTTAGGGCCAAGGCTATCCAGGAATGGACTCATTTGCAGGGCAGAAACTTGATAGGAGGCTGAATTGGACTGAAAAATATATAGCAGCTCTATCTAGAGGCCAACAGGTTATCGAGTTTCTCTAAGTCCAGAGCTCTGCTTCTATTTCCCTGCTTTATGCCAATAGTACACTCACACATGCTATGATCTGAGCGGTAAATCTTGGTGTTGTGGAATGTATGCGAATGATTTGATTACTCAGTAGGCTTGCTGTCCTTAACATGATTACCACCGCCAATGCAGATGATGATTATTTCATACTGTTTCGACCTCTCTTGACAGACTGCGTAGTGCTGTTTTCTCCAAAAATCTCCATCTGGAGGATTAGGGTGGGAGGAAAGGTGAGGACAGGGGAGAATGGAGAACAGGAAGGAGGTGGATGATAGAGGCTCATTGCTAGTGTATACAGGTGGAGCAAATGTGAGGAGGCAGGAGAGATCTCAGTCCTTGCTTAATGCCTGATTGATTTGAACACAACTTTAATTATGCATCCATCTAGAGATGCAAGCAATTATAGATTCCTTCTGAGGGTCTTCTACTGTATCCTTTCATGTTATTTGCTTCCTTGCGTATCAAGCACTAAGCAGGCCAAGTGAAAAGACAAGGAAACAAATAATAAAACCCCTACTATCCGGGAAGGTAAATGCTGCCTGTATGTCATGTACATCATCATAAACACTTGGTTCATGGTTGGGCAGGGTTGTTGGTTGTGACAAGCCCCCTGGTACCATTTCCTGACTGGAGCAATGGGAGGTTCTGGAATATGCTGGATGCCCAGAGGAAGGGTACAAAAAGAGGGGGGAGGTGTGAAGCTAGGGGTAGCGTACGTGCCGCACAGCTTGAGACTGGTGCTGGAGGTGGAGACAAAAGGAACAGGATGCTGAGCCCTGCAGGAATGCATACGCCCCGGCAGTATGTGCATAACACTCATCCCTCCCACCCAAAACCGCTCTGGAAAAAGAGAGGGGTAGGCTGAGAGAAAGAAAAAGATGGGACTCAGAGAGGGCAGGGTCAGTGAGGAACTGAATTAGGGTGAAAGAACTTGGTGCATCTCTCGTAAAGGAAATGATCTCTGTAGATAAAATTGCCGGGCAGAGCTGACTGTTGCATCACAGTTTGTGGTTATCACAAGAATCAGGGCTGATCAACATGCCACCAAATGTGATTCACAGAACTCTGACGTGTGCGCATGAAAATAAATTGTTTGTGCTCTGCAGGATGTACCTGATTAACATGAAGTGTGAAGTAAAGGACACAGGAAAAACAAAAAAACAAAAAACATGATTACTGATACACTAAATACATACAAAATAAATAATTTGGGAATGCACATCTAGGTTCATACAAACTCTTTAGAGCCATTGCAAACTCTTTCCCCCTACACATACAGACAGTCATATGTGTGGACGCAGGTTTTCATTTTAAGGGTTTAAGCACATTGTTAGATTGTAATTAGACTGTTAGTCATGTAATTGTTAGAATGGCCAAGATCAGCAGTCTCCACATAAAACTGATCAGGCAGACCAAACCATAAGTTGTAGAGACTTGAAACTTAGAGGGATGGTAATACTAAGACCGTCTACAACGTCACCAAGGCTCACCCCAATCGGCCTGATGGGGGCGCTACAGTGGTCAAAAGTATGAAATCGCTCATAACTCCTAAAATGTTTGTCGCAGGCTCACGTGTCTTATGTCGTTGGAATCCTTGGAAATTGTCAGTTGTTTTGCAGTTTTTGAAAAACCTACTTTTGCAAACTATTCTTAGGGTTTTCGCTCGATCGGAACCAAACCAGTGGAGGAACATTCTCTGGAGAGTGAATATCAATACTTATCAAAATAACAATTTTAGACTCTCCATCGCAAAACATTATGAAAAGGGCAGGGCCACCTTTACTAAAACAGCTATAACTTTTGAACAGAATAAGATATCTTCGCCAAACTCCCAACGCGAATATGTACGAGCTGAATCTGAGGTCGTGTGAAAAAAGTCACTGAGCTTGGGCACATGGTGGCAGTATAAAAGGGAGAAAACATGGAAATGGCCATAACTACGTAACCGTTTGTCCTATTGACGTGTAAATTAGTATGGACACTCTTTGTCAATAGTGCCACAAACATCTACAAGGACATTTGTGTATCTCAAAAAAACATGCCTGCCATAGGCTGATGAACTTTGAGCACCTATTAGACAAGATGCCCCTACTAGACTCATAGCTATAAATCAGCCACTGGGGGCGATGTCACATTTTCAAGGGCATAAACGATTGTATATTGCACGTTTTTTCACACATATGCATGGTATTTATATAATATGATAGACCTCCTCATTCCGACCAACTACTGCTGTCAATGAAACTGTTTGTTAAGTGATTGAGAAAATGTGAAAAACCTACTTTTGCTAACTACTTCTAGGTTTTTCGCTCAATCTGCAGTGCACTGCAGTGCAATTCTCTGGACTCTCTAGGTCAATAATTATCAAACAAAATGTTGAAATTTGCCCTTTGGGAAGCTATAATGGGGTCGTTTAGAAAAGGGGCCTGTCCAAATATACCCAAAATCCTATAAAGCATAAACGCAAACTCAAAAGTTAACGAAACCTGGTGAGCACATGCGACAGGTGATTCTAAAGAAGCATGCAAAGTTTTAGGGAGATTGGACCACAGCTGCTGCTATAATAGTCATAAACGTTAAAAAAACACATCATATTTCTATGAACAATGACCTGGATTTGCAAAAATGCTTTTTAAATCATTGATTTAGCTTGTTACAGGCTTTCTAAATACTATTTAATGTCTTTTTTCATATGTGCTTTGATTTAATGACTGCTTGCAGCTATATTTTAATTCTTTACTCTTGTACTCTTGAACTTACTTTTGTAAGTTTTCAAGTAATAGTAAACTCATCAAAACTATGTAGTAACATAGAAGGAAGTATAGAAATTGCAACAAAAGTCAAAAATCAAAACTTTTTTGTTTACTTTAGCCTTGATAACAGCTTTATACACTTATCAAGCAACTATATGAGGAAACCACCTGGGATGCCTTTTTGGAATTGTCTTGAAGGAGTTCCCTTGTATGCTGGACACATTTTGGCAGACTTTTCTTCACTATCTGTTCCAACTCATCCATTTGTAAAGAATTTCATACATAGGCAAAACGTACATTTGATTACAGAACTAATTTGAATCATTTAAACAAAAGCCTGCAGAGCAAATAGACATTTAAATGCTGTCAACTGTATTCAAACTTTTGACTGTATGTCCAGTTTGAACCAGATGTTCCACATTGTTGTCTCTTAAATGTACGTTCCTAACTAAAAGCTAACGTTCAAAAGCCCAGCTGGATTCCAGGCCTGTGCTGTACAGAATGCATGCCGTCGTGTCAAGTGTCAGCCTGCCTGGGTGTTGCTTACAACTGTAACTTCCCCTAACCTGAGGGATCTCAATCCAGCGTCTAACATCTTCAAACATTCCTGAGTCTTAGTCACTGGTAACAGTTTTCATTGAAGGCACACAACACTTTATATAAACCCTTAAGCAAGAGGGAAATGCGTATGTGTAATTTGGTTAGGACCATAGCAGATTTTGTCACCATAGGTGATTGTGTTTGGTAACATTTTGAAAAGTAGCATATGTCTAATCCAATCAAGCTTCGAACATGGAGGCCAAACCAAGCACAGACACCCAAGGATAGCCTCCAAGTTGCAGCCTCAAATCCTATAATCATATTTCCAAAATATTGCTGATGTTTTCCTCTCAGAGGAGTTAACTGAGAGATGTGGTTGATATAGAGAATTAAAAGAGAAAGAAAACATACATTTGTGTCATTCGTCTCTGGCACGTGCGAGACGACACGTCTTCGTATACGAGTGTTGGCTTATGACGGTGGGATCAGCGAGGAGGTAACAGGTGACAAAGAACAATCACTGGCTCCCTCCACTCAACTGATCCGACATCAGAATGCTGCTCATTCCACTCGCACAGAACAAGCCCAGGCAGGTTGTCACGGCAACAGTGAGGGCACATAGTCTCACACTACCTGCGTCACCGGAATTCCATGTATGTGTGTGCGTGTGTATACGCGAGTACGCTTTTATATAAGAGAACTGAACAGTTCTTCATGTTGAATTAAAGCAGAAGAAGCCTCTCATGATCCGCCTCGGAGAGAAAAGGCTGAGAACTTAAAATTCCCCTCACATTCATGTCCCTATGCTGAGCTGCCATTTTACTGCCGTTGGCTGGAATCTCAAGCAGTGTTTCCAGCAGTGCTTTAATTACGGATACTGGGTTGTGTCTTAAACAATGGGTTTATTTCAGAACTTTGTGACACTGCCACTCTTTATGAAGTTTATAAAGTAAAACATATGAGTTGCATACAAATATAAAAAATAATAAAAGGCGAATTTCTGATGTTCATACTGTTTAATATTTCCCATTCCCGCTTGGCTGATACAGTCAGATGATGTTGACCAGACATGATTTATTCAGTGTTTTATGTTCGCGTGAATTGGAGGCTTTGGGCTCGAAACCAATTCCAAATTAGAGACTGGAGCTCAAATTCAACCATGCCCAACAACAACCTAATCATAATCAACAAAAACAACTTAACCACTTCATAGGTCACATGCAGTGTCACATGGAAGCTTGTTTTTCCCCCTCAGAGTAAAAAATAATACTGACTCGAATATGGCGCTAAACCTTGATTAATGAAAAATCGCATGCAAAGAACCTTGTGAATTATTAATCTAAACAAATTAAGTTTGATGCCAACTCCTTAACGTTCACAAAGATAAACCTATTCCACAGAAACAGTCATTGAAGGTCACCCGTTAAACATGGCGTTCACAATTGTCCTGATACGATCAGTCAGTTGTCTTTAATATTCAGGCGCAAACTGAAACCTGCCTTATCGTTATGCATCACACATTTATTCCACACTTACTTGGAAGATTCTAATCAAGCAGACACGCCGTACCACTTCCTTATTGTCAGCTTTAATCAATCCATTTAATTCCCCCCTTTCCCCCCATTTAACTGCTTGATTAGATTCTTTCCAGAACAATCTTCCCCACCAGTCTCTCACAGAGCTTAATAGTAAACATCCACACAATAGCCATTCCAATGAAGGAGCTATTGTCGCTGAGAGTGTTTGCCTTCTCACAGAGGAATCTCTTTTTTCTTTCAGGGCTAGAAGACTGTTTTTCCCCTTTCCCGCCTACCTCAGGGGTGGTCTGGTGGAGATAACCCAACGGAGAGGTGCTGATACAGATCAGATTTGGGAGAACTGGCTGGAGAATGGCCCACTAAAACAGTCGCAGTTGAGGGAAAGAAAGATAGTGGCAGGTCTGCCTTGGAGTTCTTTCAAAAACCTGATGAATGCTTATGAATGGGAAAGGAGTGCAGGGTTATCTTGTACATTGATTATCTTCTGCAGTTGATTATGTAAAGAGATTACAGGTAATGGAATGATTAGAGTAATGACTGGACAGGGTTAATTATTGTTGGAGAGATTTTAGCTATAGCTAAACTCCTTTTTTTAGCAACTGGAAAATTAGCTATGACTGCTTTGATTGCATCAGACATAAAGTTGAAGTCAAAAGTTTACATACACCTTGCAGAGGGACCATACAAAATGCATGTTTTTTTTTTTTTTTTAGTACTGACCTAAATAAGATATTTCATATAAAAGACATTTACATATAGTCCACAAGAGAAAATAAAAGCTGAATTTAAAAAAAATAGCCCCGTTCAAAAGTTTACATACACTTGATTCTTAATACTGTGTTGTTGCCTGAATTATCCACATCTGTGTTTTTTGTTTAGTGATAGTTGTTTCCTGAGTCCCTTGTTTGTCCTGAACAGTTAAACTGCCTTCTATTCTTCAGAAAAATCCCTCAGGTCCCACAAATTCTTTGTTTTTTTTTTGTTTTTTTTTTTAACATTTTTTGTGTATTTGAACCCTTTCCAACAATGATTGTGTGATTTTGAGATCCATCTTTTAACACTGAGGACAACTGAGGGACTCAAAAAAAAAAAAAAAAAGAAAGAAAAAAAGGTGTAAAAATTCTGCAAGGTGTATGTAAACTTTTGATTCAATTGTATGAACAAGAATACTTATAGCTGAAGGGTGATACTCCAGGGTAAGGCTAAAAGCAGCCTATCTATTAACTACAAACATCATAAACCTGTCTTTTTAGGCAAGCATTAGATATGAATGTCATGTAGGCTAATAAAATATTTTTAATAGGACTGAATTTGTATTTAACATGATCATAATTTAATTAAAACATTGTAAGTTGTTAATTATAAAGTTTACATTTCCATGGTTATTCAAACAGCGAAGCTAGCAATGAACATTATTACTAACTTCGATCTAACGCAAGTTTAAGCGCTCTCAAAAAATAAACAATCGTTTCAATCACTGAAGCTGTCTACACTGGAAAATTAACCTTTTACTTAGACTGTAAGTACATCTGCGCTTTGTTGTTTATGATGAGAGAATTCACGAGTGTCCGGAATTCAGTCAGGGAACGCGCGCACTCAACAAAACATTGAGTTTCTGTGATGACTCATCTGAACTCCTCTGATTGGCCATAACTTAACAGACTCGTGTGTGATTGGTTATAATGCGCAACGCTGTAAAAACACCTTAAACGAAATACGGTGCAACATGAGCAGATCTTTATTGAATGCCACAGTCTACACTTTCCATTATTTTTCACTTTGTTAGCAACAGACGTAATAGATTTAATTTTAGTGTGCAGGGGCATTTTTGGTCAGTTTGGTGGCAATTTTGCTCACATGTTTCGACCTTCAAATATTATACTGCTAACAAAATCTGGTGCCAAAAGTATACAACATGAAACAGTACATGTTATAGTGAGTTGTATAGCAAAAGGCAACCAATCATAAATTAAACTGTGCTTACTTTGGCTATTTAAACAGATTGTGTGCCTGTCACAGGCTGCATGCGTTCATTCAACGTTACTCACTTCGTTAATATGCAGATTAGACTGTTGACCCAGGGTTTACAACTGTACAGTGAAATTTTGATAGCTTAATACCTAAAATATGAATGGTGTGAAACATCCTAGGCTTTAGAATGGTTCTGGGTTAACAATTTCAAGTGGAAATAGTCCATGTTGTCTGCTACATGTCATTTGAGACTGATGGTTATGGTGGGGTTAGATGATTTATGTGGTTAGATATACTGAGAACATTGTAGCTTAGATCTTTCCAAGCCTTATCTACTCCAGACACACTCTGTTGATGATTAACAATTAAATTTTAATCCATTCTTTGACATCATGCACTAAAGTTTATCTAAGGTTAACATGTTGAGTCCAGACATGTGCTGTAATCTTTTTTAATTACGTCACTCAGCATGAACTGCAGTTCTGATGTGTATATTGTCTGTGGCGTCAGTTATTGGTGACAGTAATGTGCTTGCAATTATGCATTGGTTCTTCCTTAATGTGTAAGGAAGAATATACAGAAAGAAATATTTTGCAATATTATTGCAATTTCTAATATCGGTTTCCTATTTTATTATACTTTAAAATCTAATTTATTTCTGTGATGAAGCGCTGAATTTTCATCAGCCATTACTCCATTTTTCAGTGTCGCATGATCCTTCAGAAATTATTCTAATATGCTGATTCATTATCAGTGTGGAAATTGTTGTGCTGCTTATTTATTTATTTATTTGGAAGCTGTGATACTTTTTTCTTTGATTCTTTGACAAATAAAAAGTTAAAAAGAACAGTATTTATTAAAAATATAAATATTTTTTATCAATGTAAGTCTTTACTATCACTTTTTACTAAACTTTTTATTTATCAATGAATTCTGAAAAAAGTATTACAGGTCCTAAAAATATTACTGTTTCCAACACTGATTATACATCAGCATATTAAAATGATTTCTGAAGGATCATGTGACACTGGAGACTAGAGTAGTGATGCTGAAAATTCAGGTTTGAAAATTTTTTTTTTAAAGTATATTAAAACAGAAACATGTTATTTTAAATTGCAATAATATTTTTTTAAGTTTTTTTTTTCAGTATTCCTATATATATATATATACACACACACACACACACTGACAAAAACAAAATAATTACAAATTATGATAATTACAAACAATATGTATTCTTTAAATGAAATAATTAACCTAATGTAGCCCACATTTTACGCCAGTTGTTTCTTTGTGGTAAAAAAAACAGGCAGGATTTATGGCACTTGTGACGCAGTGGTTGAGGCCACGCCCTCTGTGCTTGATGCGTGACTGTGCTCAGTAAGTCACAGCGCTTATTTGAACTGATACGGCGGGGGATTGTCACGACATCCGCCGCTTAAATGTGTAACACAACGCGCTGCCGTGAGAGGAGCCGAGTCGCCTCTGCGTTTCTCATGCAAATCGATTCACAAGGGCTCTTTTAAATCTCCCTTCCTCCATCCTTAAACACACAGACACGCACGAGCTCAGCTATCTTCTTCAAAAATGTACGTAAGCCTATTGCCTAATCTTAGCCAAAACGGTCTTTTTTTATTAAATTAAATAAATGTAAGATCATATTCCTGTCGCTTTTAATTTATTACGGACTACATCACGCTCACTCTTCAATTCTCTGTAATTGTGGGTGTATTTCCTGTAATAGGCTGCTTGCATGAGGCTGCCCAGTCAACGTCAGGTGTCTTATACTTTATAGCACTCTCTCACGGAACTGGGACGATAAGTGAACAACAGTCACGCAACTTGCCGTGCACGGCCTGATATGGAAGGCGACATACTGGCCATCAGTTTTAATTGATTTGCGAAATTGGGTTAACACACGTTTGCGTGCAGACAGCACGAAAAGGCCATTTGGTGTTTAGGTTCCCTGAGAGGCACAAATCCCCCAGGACTGAGTGCAAAGCAGAAAAGTTCTGTGTGGAAACAAAAAAACAAACCTCAGCAAGCCTATTTATTGCACAAACGAAAACATGTCCTACTAAATAACAGAATGAGTAAACAACATAAAATGTTATCTGACAAAATAATGCGCACAGAAATACAATTAGACACAATGTGGCAAAGTAAGTATTATTATTATTTTTGGTAATGTCAACACTTTATTTATTTATTATTACAAAGAATATATATATATATATATATATATATATATATATATATATATATATACATAGTACTGCCAAATCGATTAATCATATCTAAAATAATAGTTTGTGTTTAAATAACATATGTGTGTGTGCATGTATATATTTACATGTAGGCCTATATATTTAAGAAATAAATGTTCTATCATATAATTCTGAATACATATATACATGTAAATATATAGGCTAATTATAAACAGCACACACACATATTATTATATTATGTAAACACAAACTTTCATTCTAGAGAGACTAGAGAGAGAGAGAATAAGACAAGAATTCAAATATTTATTACATTATAAATTAAAAGAAAAAAGCATTTTAAGCTGTCTTTCAGAATAAAGCATATGGAATTTAGTTAGAATATATTTTTAGTATAGTATATAATAGCAACACTGTTTACAGGAGCTGTGCTGTTAACAAACCAGCCTGTGTTGGTTAAATAATTTATCTATGATTCAAAAAACATATATGTTCCATATGTGTCTTTTTATATATCTGTGTGCAGTTCTCTGTTATAATTATGTCACATAACATTTCATTATGTTGTTTACTCGCTCTGTTATATAGGGCATATTTTCCTTTGTGCAATGGCTTGCTGAGGTTTGTTATTTGTTTCCACATACAACTTTTCAGCCTTTACTGAAATACAAAACCTTACAGATATTCAAAAATAGCATCCATAAAACAGCCTGTAATGACAGGTTCAAACACAAATACAGTAGCCTAATACAACAGAAAAAAAGGCAGTCAAATAATAGGGATACCTCCAATACTTCTATGAACATAACTGTATTTTACATATTATTAAGAGGCAGTGCTTTTTTATGATTATTCTAGAGTCCACCCATTTCTTCTGTACTCTCACGCACAGACCAAATTTACGCCACGGCACGCAGAAGGGATCGCACGCACACGCTCTGTCATATCCTAACGCACGCAAACACACTCATTCAGTGACTTGTCCTTTCGGCAAGGTTCTATTTACATTACACACTTCCCCATACACATTGCGTGCCTGGATGAACTCTATAAACGCAAGCTTCCCAGTCCCCCCGGGCACACTGCCATTAAACAGTGGTCGCTCTCTGTTGGATTAACACCAATCAGCCTATTAATAAGCAATGTCCCTGTACTATGTAATATCCTAAATATAATGTATTATTATTTATAACACTATTATTAAATTCTGAAAGAATAAAAATCCAAAGATACGCATTATGAGCAGAATGAGCTCCAGAGTAAATCCTGACTGCACGGACGTTGCGTGTCTTCCAGGGTTTAGCGTTGAGGGACACATAAGGACGGGGTTTCGAGGATTTTCTCTAAAAAAAATCCCCCAAAGCCCACTTGTTTTATTTTTATCACACACATTCTCGCTATTCAGCTGTAAATGCAGATCAGCCAACACGACGACCCACAGAGCAGTCGAGCTAATCTGCATTTTTAGACACGATTTAAAGTCAAACACCACGCAACCTAGATTTCAGTAACCTATACCGTCAAGGAAGCGAAACATGGGCACGACAATATCTTAGGAGGATACTTAAATGCTGTTCTGTCAGTTTGTGGGCTGGGTAAATGAATCACGCTCATGCGCTCTGAGAATACTTACACAGTTCAAAAACAGTTCAAAGAGCGTTCTATTCTTTACGCTGTTTGCGTAGAAACTTGCGTTGCCGTCATGGTGACTGCGTAACGCTTTAGTTTTACTCTAAAAGCGTGCGTTTTACGTGCTTCGATTTGTACGACTCGGTTTTTTGGTGCAAACGGACAAAATAATGGGTATGTAAATAGTTTTAATGTAATTACACTTTTAAATTCAAGTCTTTTCACTAAACTGTTGAAAGCTATCAGAAATTCCTCCAAACATGTAGGCTCTTGTATCCAAGCTGGCGTACTTAACGTTTAGTTATGCATTTCTGCTATTCTGCTAATAGAGAAAGGATTTAAAATGAAATTTAAAATGACTTTTTCTTGCTGTGGTTATAAAAACGTCGTATTGCTCTAGTTATATTATGTGAGAGTTTTATTTATATATCATTATGATACTATTATGCTAACTATTATGTTTACTATATATTATACTAGCTTATGCTACTTGTTACTTATTGTTCAAATACTTAGAGATAGTTTTTAGTTTTATATTTGACATTTTAATGTTATTTTTGAATATATCTGAACATGTTTTTATTATTTGCTATTTAAGTTATATTTAGTACATCAAGTTAAGCCTAATGAAAACGAGAAGTGTTGCCTTTTGGCAACTAGATGAAATAAATTATATGAATGTAATAATGCATTTTATATGAGTTATTTAAAAAAAATGGTTTTAGTCAAACTTGCTTGTATTATAGTGTCTCTGTCAGTGAATTCAGTAAAAGTAGCTTTTTTTTTGTCCTATAGAGGAGATCCCAAGGGAGACAGCTGATAAAGAAGAAATGGTGATACATGTCCCCTCATACCCCCTACCTCTGGAAATACAGCAGGTAAACAACATTAATTTCACAGATTTTACACCCCTGCTGTGCAGATGTAATTGCATAGGTTCTCAGTTTTGTTGCTATTCTACTCCATTATAATTGCAGACACTTCACATCTCTGCATGATAGAGAGGGAAGTTTGATCCTTTGTGATCCGTTATGCTCAGGGGCAGCTGGCGAGAGATATGAGAAAATCAGCATTCATTCTGTCTGATTTATCATGTGCCTTTGTGTCCTAAAAAGGTCATGTTGCACTGGGTCATTCAGAGGAGGTATATTATCAAAACTACTTTGTTTAGTAAAAACATTCAGACTTTCTACATTTGCCTTTTTTCCGCCTGTATTTTTCTCTCACAACTCCAAAATAGGCCTACTTGTACCAGTTACAAAATCCCTTTTGTATTTTACTATTTAACATATCCACCTTATTCTTTAACACAGAAGTAAGTCTATGAGTGAGGCTTCTGGTTCATTAGCCACTATAGGGGAATAACGAGAAGAATAACAACTTGTAGTAAACATAATGCAAACCAGCGTGCTCATAATTAAGATAATACACTCAGAAATTATAGTAAAAAGGACACTCAAGTTACTGAAATACATCTATGTTCACCAGTGTTTTTGTTTTTTTGGATTAAGTCACATGTGCACATTTTGCCCTAAGATGCCCTTGCTTTATAAAACGTCTTTACATAGGGAGGATCCCATTTAAATGAACTCCTTTTAGTATCATGTTCCGTGTCAAATTCATGGCGTGCCTCTCTCAGGGTAAACACAAGGTCAAAAACGCCTATTATTATCCTTGGGCTATGAACAGTTAATTTAGCTTTTACTTGCCTTGTAAAAAGTGTTTTCACACAGATCGTTTCTGTCTCAGATGTCAATCAAAAATAATGCGTTTGACATTTAATAAACACATATACACCTGCTCTAACTTCTCTTTAGTGGTAAATTCGGATTTACTTCCCTTCTTGTTTTTTTTATTCCCACATCCGCCTGTTTTAAGATTTTCAGCATTTCCTCTATTTATTTTTGATGTTAGCGTGGCAAGTGGCTCCAATGTGACAAGAAAAATGATGGAGATCCTACTGAGTCACACTATGGTGCCTCTCTCTAGCGCTGCTTCTCTCTAAATAATGAATGGGACAAAAAACAGCCACATTTTTCTACCTTGGGAGACATGGGGGGATAATGGCGGCACGTGTTGCGTGTTTAATGGCATGATAGTGTCCTCAGCTTCCCCCGCTGCTCACCCTCCATGCACAAACAACACCTTCTCTCATCTCTCACCTGTGCATCTTAGGCTGGGTTAAAAACAAACACTCATTAAGTGTAAAGGCTTTGGCGTAAAAAATAACTAGCTGGTAACTTTATTAGGAACTGCAGTATAAAGCATGTGGTTTAAATGGCAAGAATGATCTTCCACTTTTACCTTAATGGAAAATTTGCCGTCAGAGATTTATTGAGGATGTCTAAAGATTTTTGTTTTCCATTCAGAGCTCCATATGGTGACACATACGTGAACTATTACTCATGTTAAGCCACCAAAACGCAAGTATAAATGTTTTTATTAGAGGAAGCATTTCACATAGAGACTGGCTCAGGCTTTTCCCAAGTCTCTGATTAAAGTCAAGTTTTAAATTCTTAATGGTTGTTGTTTTCCCAGTTTAATTAAATTAATTTTATGTATTACTAAGCTATATTTCTAGAGATTTGCTTGTTCATCAAGTCGTAAGTCATGCATACCATTTAAAAGTTTAAAGTGAGTCAAGAAATGTATAGCTTTATTCTGCAAAAATACATTAAATTGATCAAAAATGACAGGAAGCACTTTATGATAATAAAAACAAATGTGTCTTGAGCTCCAAATTACCATATTAGAATGATTTCCAAAAGATCATGTGACACTGAGTGCATCACAAGAATAAATTGCATTTTAAAATGTATTCAAATATAAAATAGAATCAATTATTTTAAATTGTAACAATATTTACAAAATTGTAAAATATACAGGTTTTTTTTTTTTTTTCCTGTATTTTTGACCAAATAAATGCAGCTTTGGTAGGCAAAAGAGAACTATTCTAAAAAGTAAAGAAAACAAAACAAAACCTTACTCAAAACTTCTGAATGGTACACACACACACACAAATATTAATATGAAGGAATTATAAAATAATAAAATTAGTCTTTAAAATGAATGCACTTTTAAAAATTATTCATTATTATACATATTTAAAACATATAAAAAACGTATTAATCAATTAATCTCAATCAAACTTTGATATAAAGTAAAAATAACTAAAAAATACAGCTTAACTAACACAATACAACATGATAAAACATGATAATAAAAAATAGATAGATAGATAGATAGATAGATACAAAGATATAAATAGATATAGTTTAAATAAATAAATAAAAAAAAAAAAAAAAGCCATAGCAAAAAATAAGTGTTCTTATTATTTTTCTTCCATAAGAACAATGGAAAACAGTGCTCCACCCCATCACTTCCAGCTTGTTTGTCTCTGTGTGCGTTGGGATGTGGATCAACACACGGTCAAAGGTGATTCATCTCAGCCACTAGCCTTCTTCTCCCTCCACGCAAGGAAGTGTGTGTAAAGGCGGGAGAGGAAGGAGGGAATTGGGAGAACTCATCCAGGCGTCAAAAATTCACCCATGACTGCTAAAGGCCATCGCCTGCCCCCTCCCTGCCCCAAGTCCTAGTTTGTACCCCAACTCCCCTCCCCATTTCCTCTGTCAACAGCCATCCTGCTGTCATGTAATGTGTTGGCACTGTAGGTCCAGATGAGAATCTCAGCATTGGCTCATGGTACAGTGAGCACCACGGGGGGTCTTTATCTCTTTGAAAATCCACAAAGCTGCAGTCACGAACCGTCCTCTCATGCTCCAATCACACACTTGCTCGAAAACATAATTTAGAGAAATGAAGGAAATTCAAGGAGAAATTCCTTAGCCGCTTACTCTTTTACGTGATCAGCAGTGTCTGTGACTATTTCATGGCTAATAGGAGATGGGAGAAGATCAAAAACACAGAAAATGACTCTGGAGACAGTTTTTCTGGATTCTAGAGACTTAAAGGGATTGTTCACTCAAAAATTGTAATTATTTACTCACAGAGCCATAGACATTGAGGGGGACAAGTCCCTCACAACAATAACATGTGTGACTCTGGACCACAAAACCAGTCGTAAGTAGCACAGGTATATTTGTAGCAATAGCCAACAATACATTGTATGGGTCAAAATGCTAATTTTTTCTTTTATGGCAAAAATCATTAGGATAAGTAAAGATCATGTTCCATGAAGATATTTTGTAAATTTCCTACCATAAATATATCAAAACTTAATTTTTGATTAGTATTATGCATTGCTTTTTGCAGCCTCAGATTCCAGATTTTCAAATAGTTGTATCTCAGACAAATATCAGCCTATCCTAACAAACCATACATCAATAGAAAACTTATTTATTACCTTATTTATTACTTTATATATAAATCTCAGTTTCTAATTTTTGACTTTTATGACTGGTCCAGGGTCACATATGGCCAAATTGTCCCCAATATTTAATGTCCTTATTCTGCTTCTTGTTAGGATGACAAAAAGTTGTAAAAGTTAAACTTTGGTCTGACAGCACTTGTTAATGTCATTTATGTTAATGTCATGTTAAAGGGATAAAATTAGCCCATTATTTACTCACCCTCCAGGCATCCTAGGTGTATGATCCTGGCACTTCCAAGCTTTAGAATGGCATAGGCAGGTGTTTCTCTTCATCAGTCCAAAACAAGCCCAATAAAGTGGATCCATCCCTAATAAAAAGTGCCTCAAACTGCTCCAGGGGTGAATAAAGGCCTCCTGTAGAGAATCGATGCATTTTGTAAGAAAATTGTCCATATTTAAAATGTTAGAATCACTTTATTCTAGCTTGCACCAACTGGTCATACATGGAAGCAACTCATGTATGTGCGGATGATGTCGGCGTTGCACATGCGCTGGTGAGTCTCTCACAAACCACTGTTTGTTTACAGGAGCAAAGGAAGCACAGTTTCCTTACTTTAGCAAAGGAAAACCAGTCCCCTCTTGGTTTATATCAAAATCCTCCTTTTGAACTTCTAATTTGTGACTGTTGTTTTGTTTTACGTTCACGTTCGCCACTTCTGAGTGGCGCATGCGCAACGCCAACGTATTACGTCATCTGCCCAGAGCTGCTTTTGTGTACGACCAGTTGGTGCAAGCTACATTAAAGTGATTCTAACATTTTAAATATGGATATTTTTCTTACAAAAAAGCATTGATTTGCTACAGGAGGCCTTTATTCACCCCCCTCCCCCCCCACACACACACACTTTTTAGTATGAATGGATGCACTTTATTGGACTTGTTTTAGACTGATGAAGAGAAACACCCACCTATGCCATTCTAAAGCTTGGAAGTGCCAGGATCATTTTTTAACATAACTCCAATTGGATTCCTCTGAAAGAAGGAACTCATATAGACCTAGGATGCCTGAAGGGTGAATAAATAATGGGCAAATTTTCAATTTTGGGTGAACTATTCCTTTAAAGGAGAAGTTTACTTCCAGAATGAAAATTTCCTGATAATTTACTCACCCCCATGTCATCCAAGATGTTCATGTCTTTCTTTCTTCAGTCGCAAAGAAATTTAAGTTTTTAAAGAAAACATTCTAGGAATTTTCTCCATAATGGACTTCAATGGTTTCTTAAAAAAATAAGTAAATAAAATAAAAATAGTAATAAATTATATACTTTATATTTATATTTAACGACTAGCTCTTTGAATGCACATCTACACACATTGTGTAATCACGCTGGAAAGGTCACACGCAGTTAGTTATTCGTCTGTGTACTCTGGTTCAAAAAGGTAGAGTAGGGCAAAAAACCCAATCTCATTTTCTCCTCCAACTTCAAAATCGTCCAACATCGTTTAACTTTTTTTGCAAAGGCAGTTCGACTTTCTTTTCAGTACTTCTGCCTACGTCATATGTGCGTGATTACATGATGCATGAGGTCGAGCTAGTGCAAGACGGGCATTTGTAGTTAAAAAACTATACAATATTTGGATTTTTTTTTCTTAGAAAATGATGATCATTTCACTAGATAAGACCCTTATTCCTTGGCTGGGATAGTGTGGAGCTGTTTGAAGCTGCATTGAAACTGTAATTTAGTCCTTCAACCAACAATGTGTCTCATTGAAGTCCACTATATGATGAAAAATCCTGGAATGTTTTCCTCAAAAACGACATTTCATAGTCAAATTCCACAAAAGACAAATTTACAATCTTTGTGTCCCAAATGATTTAAATGCATAATTGTCAGAGGAAATTAATAACAAGTTGCTTTGTATAGCGGTCAGAGGGGGTGTGGTAATTTGTGGAGGTATTGGGGGTATGTTGCGTGCCTGTAACACTGACCCATTTCTGACACAGGATTTGATGGAGGCAGATGAGAAGAGGGGAGGGGTGAGTCGGGGGGGAAGAAACAGATTAGGGGTCTGTTTTTGAAGACCGTGGCACGTAAACTGCTCTTTCCTACCCGGTGTGCATGAGACGATAACCCCTGATGCTTGATGAAGGCAGAAAGGTTCCATTTAAATTAATTATGCCTCTTTCCTTGATAAGACCTCTGCTGTTATTTTCAGCCCCCCTGCTATGAGTCATATGTTTAATTCATCTTGTCCTAGGGAATTGTGGCAAGCAGCATCAAATAAATTAAAAAGACATAAAATAGGCTCATTTTGGCTTTGAAATGACCTTAAGTGGGAAGTGTGTTATTTCTGCACAACATTAAAAGGAACTGCAGTCTATTTGTATTAGACAATGTTTGTCAGACAATGGAATATGAGGACTTGTCTGAAATCATTACTTTTGCAATTTTGCTAATAGCCTAGAAATTACACACTACGCCTTTCATTTGACTTTTAAAAACGTGTGACCAGCATAACCTGTCAGTCAAATGCTTTTACTGAATCTGAAAGTGTGAATTTTCTTTTATACAAAGCCAGCTTTTATATTTTCATCTCAAAGAAGGGATGTAGAAACAGGGCCTTTTGTGTCTTGAAGTATCCATCCAGCTCGGTACAAGGTATGTGTGTAAGCATGTGTGTGATGAGGGCAGTGTGTATAAGTACTAAGCGGATGTGTCAGTGCCAGGGGCAAAGGCCTCCCCGAGGGCCATCACTGTCACGGGAACACGTTCCTACTGGTGGCAGACATTCTCCCCTAAGGCCAGCATGTGCGTGTGTGTTTAAGCCTATGCATGCGTGCCTGTGTCTAAGCGCGACTGAATGCGTGAGGGAGAGAGAGCTGGGGGATCAGGGCTTTCAGATTTCGTGCAAATGTTCGCATTTCTCCGGGAGGCAGAGGATTGCATGTGCGTGTGTGTTTAGACAGTTAGGTAAGCGGGATCACAGACAGGCTTTAACTGAGACGGGGTCAAACTCATAGAGCCCAGTGTTGTATTTGTGTTTTTGTGAGAAATTCCAGCTATGATCTGAGACACTGTATGATTGATTAGAGGAAAAAAATGTAATGACTTATTTATGAGGTGATCAGCACAACAGCCAACCTGAAAATAAATGACACAAAGTGAAGGGGTGAAAATGACTGGTGAGAGATAGGGTGATACAAATGCAAATAAATTATTCCTGGCTCAGCAAGAACATCTCTATCAGTTCTGTTTTCTGAGTCGCAGGCCGTATATCTTTACAGTAAAATGACTGGAACGCACAGCTGCGTGCCCGACCATCATGAACACATGATATCTTACAGTAAGTTTAACAGAAACTAAGGCTGCCACAAAAAAATGAAACTGCTGTGTCTGACCTCTGCTTCTAGTCACAAACGTAAAAGAAAAGGGAAACACGTTGCCAGCATTGTGCTGTTTAGATCAAGGTTTAGTGGGCTTTGGTGTGGCATTTGTGATGACAGGTCTCTTTCACTCCTGGAAGGAGTGGCAAGGCTTGGTTATTTGTTATTCTTAGAAGGTCATTATAAAGCTGCCACTGGATTCAGTGAAGTGCAGTGGTGTATGATAGTGCAAATAAGATCTTTGAAATATAATCAATGACTAATTTTCACTCTCTGAATTCCTGTGAGTTTTGGGTGTTGCTAGGTTTGTGATAGATGGGTAGATAGTTGGTTGGATGGATAGATGGAAAGATAGATGGATACAGTTGAGGTAAAATTTTTGCATCCCCTTTTAAGAATCATTAAAAATGTTAATTATTTTACCAAAATAAGAGTGATCATACAACATGCATGTTATTGTTTATTTAGTACTGACCTGAATAATCATCCACAAGAGAAAATAATAGATGAATTTATACAATTTATAAAATGACCCTGTTCAAAAGTTTACATCCACTTGATTCCTAATACTGTGTTGTTACCTGAATGATGATTTTTTTGTATAGTAATTGTTCCTTAATCCCTTGTTCATTCTGAACAGTTAAACCTCCTGCTGTTTTTCAGAAAAAAAAAAAAATCCTTCAGTTCTCACAAATTCTTTGGTTTTCCAGCATTTTGTTGTGTATTTGAACCCTTTACAACAATGATTGTATAATTTTGAGATCCATCTTTTCACACTAAGCACAACTGAGGGTCTCATATGCTATTACAACTATTACAGAAGGTTCAAATGCTCACTGGTGCTCCAGAAGGAAACATGATGCTTTAAGAGCTGAGGGGGGAAAACTTCAGGGTAAATTTAACTTATTTTGTCTTCTGGGAAACATGTAACTATCTTCTGTAGCCTCTGAAGGGCAGTAATAAATGAAAAAATGTGATATTTAGGCAAAATAAGAAAAATGTACACATCTCCATTCTGTTCAAAAGTTTTCACCCCCTGGCTCTTAAAGGAGAAGTCCACTTTCAAAACAACAATTTACAAATAATTTACTCACCCCCTTGTCATATAATGTTCATATAATGGACTTAAATTGTGCCCCTGATTTTGAACTTCCAAAATGTAGTTTAAATGCAGCTTCAAAGGGCTCTAAATGATCCCAGCCGAGGAAGAAGGGTGAAACAATCGGTCATTTTTTTTTGGAAAATAAAAATTTGTATACTTTTAAGCACAAAAGCTCGCATAGCACGGATGCACGTCCACGGGTCGTTCTTGAACGATTTGTCCATTTTGAACGAATCTTTAATGTGACTCACGAAGAACGAGTTGTCTCGGGGAGTGATTCATTCAGTTGTGCATGTGCAATATCCTATTAGGTTCTGTGCTGGAATTACTTCATCTGTTTCGAGTCTTCGGGTTTTTCGAGTCATTCGTTCATCTTATGGGGCTGTCACGTGATGCTGATTTTGCTAAAATTAACAAAATGACTCAAAAAAAGATTTGTTCATTTTGCTGAATGAGGTCCGAGTTGGTAAAATGATCCGAAGTTCCCATTACTATGAGAATGGCGAAAAACTCCATCTTATTTTCTCCTACAACTTCAGAATCGTCCGACACATTGTACCTTTTTGTTTGTAAACAGCGTTTGACTTACTTGCACTTTCTTAGTCTTTGCGCGTTCGCTTTGCAAACACTGGGTCTGTAGATCCACCTACGTTCGGCGTGACCTTTCGACATGATTCAATAGAACGCGCATGCCAGAACCTGTGCTACACGAGCTTTTGTGCTTAAAAAGTATACACATTTTTATTTTCAGAAAAAAAATGACCGTTCGTTTCACTAGATAAGACCCTTCTTCCTCGGCTGGGATAATTTAGAGCCCTTCGAAGCTGCATTTAAACTACATTTGGGAAGTTCAAAATCGGGGGCAATAAAAAGTCCATTAAATGAAGAAAAATCCTGATATGCTTTCCTCAAAAACCATAATTTCTTTACGACTGAAGACAGAAAGACATGAACATCTTGGATGACAAGGGGGTGAGTAAATTATTTGTGAATTGTTGTTCTGGAAGTGGACTTCTGCTATAATGCATGGTTTTTCCTTCTGGAGCATCAGTGAGCATTTGAACCTTCTGTAATAGTTGCATGTAAGTCCCTCAGTTGTCCTTAGTGGGAAAAGATGCTGAAAAACCAAATTTGTGGAACCTGAAGGATTTTTCTGAAGAACAGCGGGCAGTTTAACTGTTCAGGGCAAACAGGGGACGAAAAACTATCACTAAACAAAAAAACACAGCTGTGGATTATTCAGGCACGGACACAGTATTCAGAATCAAGGGGACGCAAACTTTTTAACCAGGTAATTTTTATAAATTCAACTATTATTTCTGTCTTGTTTTGACTGTATGCACATCTTTTATGTGAAATATCTTATTCAGGTCAGTACTAAATAAACAATAACATGCATTTTGTATGATCCCTCTTATTTTGGTAAAATAATTAACATTTTTAATGATTCCGAAAGGGGGATGCAAACTTTTGACATCAACTGTAGATAAATAGATAGATGTATAGGTAGGTAAATGAGTAAATAGATGGGTAGATGGATGAGTGGAAGATGGATGATACGTAGGTAGAAGTGCTAAGTGGATATGTGTGTAGGTAGGTGGGTAGATGGATAAATGAGAAAATGAATGATGGATGGATGCATGGATAGATGGATGGATGCATGGATAGATGGATGGGTAATTGCAGATAGGTAGACATGTTTGTGAATATTTCTGTGTTTATATTTGTGTTTATTTGTCTTTGTTCAGATGGAGCATTCTGAGAAGGCCTGTCGCTACTGTGGTGTAAGTTATTTGATCCTTCACGAGTTCCAGCGTCTGAAAGACCATTTGCGGGAAGTCGAGAGAGAGCTGGAGGAGGAAAGAGGAAGTGCAGAGAGAGAGAGAACCCTGAGAGAGGAGCTTCAAGAAGCCTACACTCATTTGGAGGAGCTGAAAACATCTGTGCTTCAACAGGAGGAAACGTAAGTCTTAGTCACAGTTCCATGACTGCACATATCTCATTACTCCTACATGAATACAAAACAGAATATTTCTAGCAGATAAATGTGGTGTTTAGGCTTGGGTAATCAAAGTTTGTCTTAAAGGATTAGCTCACCCAAAAGTCAAAATTCTGTCATCATTACTCACCCTCATGTTGTTCCAAACCCATAAGACCTTCGTTCATGTTTGGAACACAAATGAAGATATTTTTGATTAAATCCGAGAGCTTTTTGACCCTGCATAGACAGTAACACAACTGACAACTGACAGGCCCAAGGTAGTAAGGACATCATTAAAATAGTCCATGTGACATCAGTGGTTTAAATGTAATGCTATGAAGCTATGAGAATAATTTTTGTGTGCAAAGAAAACAAAATCGACTTTATTCAACAATTTCTTCTCTTCTGTGTCAGTCTTCGCTGCGCGTTCAGGAAAGTACCACAATGTATGTGATTCTCTGATGTAGAACCCACATGCAATGTGCCTTGTTTACAAGCAGAAGAAGACGCACACTGTACATAAAAGTCTTCATAAACATGTCTGAAGATTTCTACAGAGAGAATGACTTGCACATTTTTGCCCAGCCTTACTTATTTGAACCAGAATATACAGGCGATGAACTAAGAGAGATTCTACTCTGAAGGCCTGAAATACTACGCAATTGGAGAACAAACTGACGTCAAATGGCTTGCCAAAGCGAACTTTCTGGAAAAGTTAATTCTGGCTGCACAACACTTTCAAACTACCACTGGTCCGTGACCATTACATCATAGGAGGTGTGCACTGGGGCTCCGCTTTCTTTCATGCAGAACTCTTCTCTGGGTTTATTTCATCTGTTGAGTCCTTGGAGGTGAGATGTCCACAGGTAAAAACGTGAACACAGTGGAGAGCTGTTTTATAGTAGCAAATGAAGTTGTGCTTCTGATGAAATGAGACACTGACACTTTTTAATGTTTAATACAGTTAATGTATTTCAAACTTCATTTTACCCCTAAACGAAGAACGAAAAGGAATTTTATTTTGAGTATATAGAGGGCCTTAAGCTGTGTTGTGGTACTCTCCTAAACATGTGTCTAAGACTGACATGGAAGAGAAAAGATTATTAAAAAAGTCATATTTGTTTTCTTTGCGCCCACAAAGTATTCTCGTAGCTTCATAAAATTATAAGTTGAACCACCAGTGTTAGGCTCATTACTCAAAAATGTAATTTATTACTCGTTACTGGATACTCCTTTCAGAAGTAACACTGTAAACCACTGATGTCACATGGACTATTTTAAAAATGTCCTTACTACCTTTCTGGGCCTTGAACTTGGTACTATGCTGGGTCAGAAAGCTCTCGGATTTCATCAAAAATATCTTAACTTGTGTTTTGTAGATGGACAAAGGTCTTACAGGTTTGGAACAACATTTTGACAGGTTACAGCATTCATTTGGTGCATGAGCAGTCTAATGTTGTATCACCAAAGTATTATACTTGCATTGTTTGTATAGAGAAGTATATTACTTCTAGATCCTCAGTTGTTGAGGAGACGCGTGCTTTAAAAGCTTATGATTTTCTCCCATGACACTCCAGCATCATATCTCACTCACATTTTCTTCACAAAGCATAAAAATCACCTGTCTATCGTCCCACTGCAGTAAACCATCAAAGAGACTTACAGCAAATAGAGAGACTTCTTACATCAAATCCCATCTTCCCCTTAAAAGTGTAGTTAGATTCTATAACCTGTCAGTGCTGCAGAAGAGCTATGATTTTATACCACCTATTTTCTTCTTGCTTCTCTCAGTGCTCTTTCTGTCACCCGCTGCAAAGTGGTTAAGCACCGACAAGCCAAAATATATGAATTTACTGATCTAAAAAATCTTACACCCACCGCATAACATATATTCAGTCTTTCACTTCATATAGCATCCACCCACCTCTTACCTAAGAATTATGGTGCTTCAGTTTGGATTCACACGTCATCCTCCCCAGTCAAACTAGTTAGTGAGTCAGGTTCTGACAAAAAAAAAAAAATAAAATATTTTAATGTACTAGTCATCTAGTCACTTTTGTGGAACCCTGACCTTGTCTTGTTTTATATAAAATTGTCTAAATTTATTTTACAATATAAACATAGTAAAGCACTGAAAAATAATAATATGTGTTTATTAGCATGTCATGAAACCATTAACCTACTTTAGAGAGACCTTGTTATTTTTATAGAACATGCAAACGTGATGTTTAATTACTGAAAATTTCAGACAGAAACTTCAAGTAAATGTTTGGGAATCCCTGCCCTACAGGATCTTAGTAGGCCCCCCTCATCACCAGGCGGGGACTCCGGGTTCTTGATGATGGCCTGTGCGTATGAATGCGCTTATATCTGTTTGCGTATGTGTGAATAGTTCCTCATGCCCTGAACTCCTGAGCTCTGGTTTCCCTCGTGAGTCACTGTGGGAGAGACGTGCATGCGTACGTCTTCTCTTCCAGCTGACGTGAATGCCAGGCATAATTATACCACCACAGCAATCAGAAATAAACCTTTCAACACCTACGCCTCCACAGCTTAGCGCAGACAGAAATTCAGAGAATGAGGAGAGAGGTGCAAAGCGAGTGTGTGATTGTGGATCCAATTTCAGCACTCTCTCCTGCTGTTCCTGATAATAATAGCAGGTTGTGTTGTCCGTGTAAGCTCACAAGAAAAACCAAACAGCACAGCGGTCGTGCTTCTAGATCGGCCCCCAACGATTCATTCATACCCAGCACATTCCAGACCCGACACGACAGAGCGTGCGTGTTTGGGTTGTGTGTTTGTTAGTGGCATGTGGTGGAGTTCTGAAATTAGGACACAAAGTCACTTCTCTGCTTTTGGGTTTTGTTAGCCCATTGTAAATGTATTTAACAGAAACGATTACATGTATTCACCAACAATATTGATCAAAAGTGTTTTCAACATGGATATTAATAAAAGATATTTCTTGAGCGCCAATAAGAATGATTTCTGAAGGACTATGTGACACAGACAACTGGTGTAATGGCTGATGAAAATTTAGTTTTGCCATAAAATTATTAATTTAGGTTTCAAAATTATTAAAATTAAAATATTAAATTGTAAAGCACTCCTTTAAATTGTAATAATATTTTATAATATAATAATATTAACATTATTAAATCAATACAAATATTAAAGCAATAATATTACTGTTTTTACGATATTTGTGATTAAAAAAATGCAGCCTCGGTGAGACTTATTTCAAAAACATTAACATTTTTAATACTATTTAAAAAAAAACAAAAACAAACAAAAAAAAAAAACAGTTACAGGCGTTGTTTTATTTTATTTTATTTTATTTTACTTTACTTTAATTTGACAAACCGAGTAGTCACTTAAGGAGCAGTCCAATTCCAGAACAAAAATTGACAGATAATGTACTAACCCCTTGTCATCCAAGATGTTCATGTGTTTCTTTCTTCAGCCATAAATAAATTATGTTTTTTGAGGGAAACATTTCAGGATTCATATAATGGACTGGTGTGGTGCCCCGATCCCAACGATTCCTTCAAACAATCCCAAATGCGGTTGTAAACGATCCCCGCCAAGGAAGAAGGGTCTTATCTAGAAAAACGATTGGTTATTTTCATAAAAATAATACAATTTATATACTTTTTAGTGTCAAACGCTCGTCTTGTCTCACTCTGCCTAAACTGTTTTTTCCGGTTCATGACAGTTAGGGTATGTCGAAAAACTCCCATCTCATGTTCTCCCTCAACTTCAAAATCATCTTATATTGCTGTTTTACCTTTTTTGTTGAGGGTGTTTGATCTTCTTTGCATGTTAACTTTGCAAAGACTGGGTCTGCACTTCTGCAGTGATGTAGGATGATTTTTTAATTATTTTTGAAGTTGAGGGAGAAAATACGATTAGAGTTTTGCGACATACCCTAACTGTCTTGAGGCAGAATCAAGACAGAGCCACAAATACCAGGACAGCCAGACATAAGAATAGTTTCTTCCCTCGGGCAATATACCTTATGAACAGTTAAATGTCCCCCCTCCCCCCACTGTGCAGTAAAAATGTGTGCAGTAACCTTATATTTATTTGTTACCACCTACATCTCAGTATATCCCGACATCTCATTCTATTCTATTCTATTCTGTTCTATTCTATTCTATTCTGTTCTTTTTCTATCATATGTAGCACAATTTATATACAATTTATTTATTTTCTTAAATCTTATATTGCAATTTTTGTCTATTTATATTTACATTTATATTTATGTGTATTTTTTTTTTATTCTCAACTTATATTATTTTTTCTGTGTTGTTGTTGTTGTCTCTGTGCACTGGAAGCCTGTGACACCAAAACAAATTCCTTGTATGCGTAAGCATACTTGGCAGTAAAGCTGTTCTGATTCTGATTCTGAATACACAGAGTTCAGGGAGAGCAAGACAAGTTGAGCGTTTAAGATTAATAAGTATTTCAATTGTATTTTTTAAATGAAAATAACCAATTGTTTCACTAGATAAGACCCTTCTTCCTCGGCTGGGATCATTTACAACCGCAATTGGGATCGTTTGAAGCTGTATTTAAACTGCATTTTGGAAGTTCAAAATCGAGACACCATAGCAGTCCATTATATGGAGAAAAATCCTGAAATGTTTAGCTCAAAAAACATATTTTTTTTTACGGCTGAAGAAAAAGAGAGATGAGTATCTTGGATGAGAAGGGGGTGAGTATATTATCTGTAAATTTTTGTTCTGGAAGTGGACTTCTCCTTTAAAACCAGCTCACTCACAGATGATAATTTCAAATCATTTCTAGCTCATTTTGATTCTGATAGGGACACAAGTGGTAATATCTGAGCAGGTAGGCCAGGTTCACACTGCACGATTTTAAAAATAAGCATATTGCTGCTGTTTTTACACTGCACGACTGTCTGGGGTAACATTTAGGTGCTGTTGTTTGCACACTACACAACAGATCGATGACAGGAAGGCCCATATTACACAGCTTTTCAATAGGTTGAATCACCAACGTTTCATAACGTCCCTTTAACGCAAGTTATTTCACTCGACACCCATCATTGAAACGCCTCTCGGGCTAGACCAACCAGTGCAGATGCGCAGTCCTAAGCGCACGTCTTTGAAAGCTGCCTGTTTCTGTAGCAACCGGGACTTCTAAAGGTAGCTGTAGTGATGCACTGACTTTACAGATTAGCAATGTAGATTATATTGATCGCCTTTACAAACTATTGGCTCTTTATTCAGAAAGCGGGGCCATATTGAGAATTGCATTTTTTGTCAATAAAGGCCTCCTGTAGTGAATCGATGCATTTTTGTAAGAAAAATATTCATATTTAAAATGTAAGAATCACTTTAATCTAGCTTGTGCTAACAGTTGTACATGAAACTTGCTGCTTTGACAAGGGGCGTGGCAGTACTGAAACACCTTCTATGCTGTTCGCCAATCACAATGCACTGGGGCAGCTAACCAATCACAACACATTTAGTTTTTCGGAAGGCGGGCCTTCATCAAGCCCAGTACTAATCAAGCCATTGGTTCCAGGCTGAGGAGATAGGTATTGTAATAATGTAAATTATGTGAAAAATAATGTGTTTTTTGAACCACCAAGCATGAGAGTATGTTTTAGTACACCCCCAAAACAAAATCAAGACTTTGTAAAAGACCATAATAGGACCCCTTTAAATGCAAATCAGCTGGTGCTCCTGGAGAAAAGGACGGAGCTTCAAGAGCTCATGCTCCAGCGATACCCTTGCTGGCCTTTGCAAATAAACATTCCACTATTAGTACAAGCCTGTTATCTTTACAGAAAACGTACTCGGTATAAAAGTCAGTCATCTGAGTGTACTGTGCATAATAAAAGTTTGTTTATAAATTACACAGACGGGGAGCATGGCACGATAAAAATAACGACATAGTTGGTCTCATGGTGCCATGGCGTGCTATCATAAACACTTATGACTATGAGTTTGACAAATTCAAGCAGTCAACTTCACATTGCTTTCATATGCAATTTTGAACTACCACAGTCCTATTTACGATCCTTCTGGTAGCAAGGCAGCATCAGTGAACACAGGCAGAAACAATGTTAGCTTTAGCAACATTAGCCTTACAGAGTGCCAAGAAGCACTTTCAGAAAGGCAGTCTGAAAAACAAACCCGTGATACTTGGTATTGTATCCAGTGTGTGATGATATTGATCTGTAAACAAAGTTTTTCTGTTACATTTCCTTTCATAATGAAATATAATCACAGTGTCCTCAGCGGCTCAGATGGAGGGAGTCTATGGAGGCTCCTATGTTTGTTGGTGTATCCCAACAAACAACACTTGTAATGCCTCTTTGGCGCTGACATTGTATATCTCCGGCAGATACAGCAAGAAAACAGTAATGGCGGACGGCTGTTTCTCACTTAGTGCTGCTGCCACACTGGTTTTTGAGGTTTGTTTCTTGTTTAGGTTTTCATATCTTTTATTTTGTAGTTTAGTCATGGTTCCTGTCTAGTCATGTGATTTCCTTGCTCTCATGTATTCCTGCTTTTAGGCGTGTTCGACTTGAACTACGGGTACAGGCGGCGATCAACGAGATTAGGGGGCGATTAAGTTGGACACTTTCTGCTCTCGTTAGTGAAGCTCTCACACCCGCTATCGCTGCTTGCAGCTATATTTATATTTCTGAGATTGCCTCAATTTTTGTACACCCAAAGCTAATTCATATTTATTTGAACAGCTCAAATTAGATATTGTTGTGAAAAAATTAGGTCACAGCTTAATTTTTTTTCACATCCCTGGGCTATTTGTGTTGGTTTTTCCCTCGTGTGTCCATATATGGTTGTTCCTGTTCCTGTCCTCGTCAAGCCATTATTAGTTAATCACCATCACCTGTCTGTATATCTGTATATATTAGCCACCCTTTAAAAGTTGTTTGAGTTCTATGTTTTGTGGGGAAGTTGTTTAAGTTCTATGCTTTGTTGAGTTCTAGACTTTGTTGTCTATGCTGGGATGAGAGAGCCCAGCGGTTCCTGGCTCCCTCATCTCCACCGTCGCCTGTCGGTCCACCAGCTCCACTGGGCTCCCTCGTCCCTCCGGCTCTGCCTTGGTGGGTCGTCGTCCAGCCATCGCCTCAGGACTTCACTCCTCCGGCAGCGCCTCGTCACTCTGTCCCACCGGCTCCGTTGGGCTCCTCCCTCCCTCCAGCTCCACCTCAGTCCTCTGTCGTTATGTACAGTGTGTACAGTATACTGTAGTGCATGTTTTCGTGTCATTACTAAGCAATGAATTTGTTCACTAGATGTTCACTAGATGCTGCATTAGTGGAGAAAGGCCAGCAGTATACTTTTGCCCGTTTGGTGATCAAATAAAGTCTTGTAGACCGCCGCTTGAATTGAACGTGACGTGTCCAGTGTGTATGATACCGGATAGCTGCACTGCACTTTTGCCCGTTGTGTGACTAACAGATTTTTATATTTTGATTAGATAACCACAAATTTTCTAGAATAGAAGCAGTTAAATAGTGAAAGTACACAATATCCATATGTATGCAGTTTCAGTACTGTGCCCTTTGTGTAGATATTTAAAGATGGCCATCTTTAGCTTGATTGTTGATGTAATGGTAGCATTTTACAATATGAGTCCATTTGTAACATTGTAAGATTGATAGTGTGTTAATTTCAGCATTTACTGATATATTTAAAAAATTAGTTGCTTTTGCTAACATTAATGAGCAATGCACTAACTGTGATGATCAATATATAATTAACATTAATATTTTTATTCATTAACATGGCTACTTTTTTTTTTTTTTAATAGTAGAGCACTGTTTATTTTCTGTTCAGTATCCATTTTAAAAACTATTAGTCGATTAATCGGTATTAGCCAGTGTGGTCCAACCTAGTTGTCGGTATTGGTAAAATCCAATATCGGTCGACCTCTAATAATAAAGACTTTATCTCTGACCTTCGTCTTTGTACACCCCTTTATCAAACGTTACGTGACAATATTCTAGTGACAAAACATTTTTTTTCTTTTGAAAAAAGCTGTAGGCCTAGTTGAGACTTTCAGTTTGACTCAGATAGTTTTGCGACCTGCTAGTGAACCCTCTGAGGTGACAAAAAGCAAAACTCAAAGCTAGAGAAAGGAAGAGGCAGATGTGAGATGGCAGTAAATGGGTCGTGGGAGAGATGGCATGTGGTAGATGTAGATAGTTTAGTGGGCAACAACATCCGTGACAGAGGTGTGAGAATGGCGCAGACAAGTTCCTTTGAATAAAAAAGCATCAGCTACATAAATGGAATTCTGATGCAGATTTCAAAATTACAGCTGCACAGGGAACTTTCAACCAAACACAATTAAGGTAAAGCTGAAGTGTATTGTTTTTACACAGTTGCTGTCAAGCATATTCATGCATTTTTATGTGCGTATGTGTGCGTGTGTGGCTTTCGCAATGATGTAGATTTATCGGGCTGACAGCACTGTACTGGCTTTGGTGGTTTTTCACTTCCTCATAGTGTATCTCTCAGCTGTTGAGACTTTGACATCTCGGTGTGTGTTGCACGCATGTTTACCAAATGCACTCTATCTGCGGTGAGCTTGGATACACCTCTGTCACTGTGAGGGTTAATGTGTTTGCATCTCCGTGTGATTGCATAGGTGTCACAGCCGCCATAAAATGCACGTTTACACGTAAAGCACGGAAGCACAAAGACACTCTTTTTGTGTGCGGTTGGTGCAGGAAGTGGAAGAGGGCAGTATATAAGGGCTCTATTTTTCTCCACATGCTTTTCTGCCCTGCAACTGCACCAAAAACACATACTTACACACGCTAATTAGGATCTGAATTTTTTTATGTTTCACACACGCACATGAGTCGAACGCTTACTTATTCATATGTGATTTTCTCCTTGTCATATCAAGGTGTGAACACACTTTATTCGGCGGTACATTATTTATATGCTAATGCCTGTTTGCAAGGACTCTCGGTGATGGAAAAGGCTTTTGTTTTTGTGAAATTATGTCTGACAGCCTCAATTAGTTTTGAGATATTAATGTTGAAAGGGCCGAGCTGTGCTTAGCTTTGTTCTCACCTTAACTAATGGAGATCGACAGGCCAGCTGTGGTACCTGCTCTTCAAAAAAAAATCACCCGTTTTTCAGTTGCTATTGTTACAGTAATCTATACTATAAAATATTATTTGGTCAATAAATCAACATTTTCCACTCATCAAATGAACTAGTGTATTTTAGATTTTTATTATTATTTTTACCTCAGATGCTTTGTATGTGGTTGCTAAGCCAGTGAGCAGAGGAGCAGTTCCTATTTTCTTTCTGTGTGAGTTCAGACGGAGGTCACCCAACGGTTTCTTTCATTATTGATAAGTGGTTCTTTAGTTGTGTGAGTGTGTGAATTTAAAAGACCCCCTGGGTTCTCCCTGTAGGGCTTAAGTAAGACCCCATCAGCATGCTATCATTAATGTAGCTCTAAACCATGTTAAACCCCACTCGTGAGTCTCCGACACACCCACAGGGCATCAATATCCATGTCAGATTTCTGTGATTGACAGGGTCAAAAGATCAAATGATGCATGATGGGATTGGATTTATGCATGGAGACTGATGAGGTCTGGGTTTGCAGAATAGATTCATCTAGTTCAAGTCTGGCTGGGGCCCTACAGGGGATCCTGCAGGTTTAAAAGGGAAGCATGGAGAATGTAAATCAGACTCTTTGGGCTGTTTGTGATGGTGTTCTTGTGATTGTCAGAAGAGGCTCTGAATGAGTCAACGGAATGATTAGAGATTTAAATCAGGCCTCTGTCATGCCACTTCAGCACACAACTGCCCTAAACGCTTTCCTTTGATGTGCTGCAATATGATCTTAGTTGCAGCCTATAAGCTACAAATGCAAAGCGTCTTTTAGAAATGGAAAAGGGGCTAAATAGCCTTTGGTGTTTCAAGTTGTGATTATGAAAATTACACTCGAGTCTCTGCGCTACAGTAACAATTACTCTGAAACTCATAAACACTACAAAGAGACCAGTCTCTACCAGCAATTTTTAATTAATTAATTATTGTTAATTATATATGCATTGTATTTTTTATATTCTGTTAATATCCCAAGCTAAAATTTTTATTTTTTTTAATTATTAAAAGTAATAATAAATAAATCAATAAATAAATTAAAAAAAATTACAGCACTGTTTAAAAAAAAAAGTTTTTTTTGTTTTTGTTTTTTTTAGATTCTTTAGTAAGGATGCATTAAATTAGTCAGAAGTGACAGTAAAGACCTTTTCAGTGTTACTGAAGATTTCTCTGAAATGCTTCTTTTTTCTATTCATAAAACTTTTTTTATTTATGTATTTTTTTCTGTTCATAAAACAATCCTGACAATAATATATCACAATTAACACAAGAAAAAAAGTTACTAGAGATTTTTATTTTATTTTATTTTATTTTATTTTATTTTATTTTATTTTATTTTACTTCATTTTATTTTATTTTAATATCTTTTATTTTATTTTATTTTACTGTACTTTATTTTATTTTATTTTACATTATTTTATTTCACTTTATTTTATTGTACTGTACTTTATTTTATTTTATTTTACTTTATTATATTATATTATATTATATTATATTATATTATATTATTTTATTTTATTTATTTTATTTTAATGTACTTTATTTTATTTTACATTATTTTTTTTTACTTTGCTTTATTTTACCTTATTTTATTTTACATTATTTTACTTCACTTATTTTATTTGACTCTACTTTCTTTTCTTTTCTTTTCTTTTCTTTTCTTTTCTTTTCTTTTCTTTTCTTTTCAATTATTTTATTTTATTTTAAACAACAAAAAAGTAATAGTAAAATTTTAAAAAATAATAATAAAAATAAACCTTTCTTGGGCACCAAATCAGCATAACGATTTCTGAAGGATCATATAAGGATATATATATGTATATATATATATATATATAATTATTATTATTTATTTTATTTTTTTTCAATTGTAAAATATTTTACAGTATTACTCTACTTTTGATTACATAAGTTAGCGTTTACCAGAATTTACCAGTCCAGTAGTGTAAACAAATAGAAAGTCTGTACATTAGACTGATGTAACATGATTTCCATCCAACATTATTTGGGTTCTTCACTTTTTTTATTCTTAATTAAATTGAATCTGTACTTTTTAACACCTGCATGTATTATTAATAGCTCAGTTACTTGTGCTGTTTTTGTATGTGTGTAGGTAGGTGTGTATTCAGCATGTCGTCATTCATCATATTTGTCTTCATTTTTGGATTTGACAGTTTAATTGGCCACAGTAAACGTGGTGACAGACAGATCATTATGCACATGAAAATGTGTTTGCATTCATGTCTGTAAATGTACAGTAAGATGTTTTTCATTTAACCCTGGAAACTAACAGGATTCCAAGAAATTTTAAACAGGTATGATATTAAATAATGAAGAAATATCAATACATCACTAATCAAATCAGTAAATCTGTGACATTGATTATGTAACTCTTTGACAGATGGTCAGATGTTCTTCTTTTATTAAAGTTTAATGGGATAGGTTACCCAAAAATGATAATTTTTTTTATTAATTACTCACCCTCATGTCATTCCAAACCCATAAGTGTTCATCTTCAGAACACAAATTAAGATATTTTTGATAAAATCTGAGAGCTTTCTGACTCTGCATAGACAACAATGCAACAGATGTCCAAGGCCCAGAAAGGTAGTAAGGACGTAATTAAAAGTGTCAGTCTTCATCAGTCTTCACCCATGTCTGTCTTAGCTGCAAGTTCACGATATTACCATGACGTATGCGCGAAGACTGAAGTAATTATTCCTTTTTGTTTTTGTTTTTTTTGCACACAAAATGTATTCTTGCAGCTTCATAAAAGTATGGTTGAACCACTGATGTCACATATTGATGGACTATTTTAACAACCCTTACTAACGTTTTGGGCCTTAAACGTGTCAGTCAAACAAATGCAAAGATTTGTTTTTAGGTTTTTAGGTCTCAGTGGTCTCGGACCTTTGGACCCCCTGTATATTTACACATAAGACGTATGCTATAAAGAATGACACGTTTGGTGTGTGATAGACACTGATCTATAATAGAGAACATAAACATTACATTAAACATAACATTATACACTGACCAAAATTATAAACGCAACACTTTTGTTTTTGCCCCCATTTTTCATGAAATGAACTCAAAGATCTAAGACTTTTTCTATGTACACAAAAGGCCTATTTCTCTTAAATATTGTTCACAAATCTATACAAATGTATAAATCTGTGTTAGTGAGCACTTCTCCTTTGCTGAGATAATCCATCCACCTCACAGGTGTGGCATATCAAGATGCTGATTAGACAGCATGATTATTGCACAGGTGTGCCTTAGGCTGGCCACAATAAAAGGCCACTCTAAAACTGTTGCCCATGAATTGAATGTTCATTTCTCTACCATAAGCCTACTCCAAAGGCATTTCAGAGAATTTGGCAGTACATCCAACCGACCTCACAACCGCAGACCACATGTAACCACACCAGCCCAGGACCTCCACATCCAACATCTTCACCTCCAAGATCGTCTGAGACCAGCCACCTGGACAGTTGCTGCAACAATCGGTTTGCATAACCAAAGAATTTCTCCACAAACTGTCAGAAACCGTCTCAGGGAAGCTCATCTGCATGCTCGTCGTCCTCATCGGGGTCTCGACCTGACTGCAGTTCGTCGTCGTAACTGACTTGAGTGGGCAAATGCTCACATTCAGTGGCATCTGGCACTTTGGAGAGGTGTTCTCTTCATGGATGAATCCTGGTTTTCATTGTACAGGGCAGATGACAGACAGCGTGTATGGCATCATGGGTGAACGGTTTGCTGATGTCAACGTTGTGGATTGAGTGGCCCATGGTGGTGGTGGGGTTAAGGTATTGGCAGGCATATGTTATGGCATATGGACAATGAACACAGGTGCATTTTATTGATGGCATTTTGAATGCACAGAGATACCGTGACGAGATCCTGAGGCCCATTGTTGTGCCATTCATCCATGACCATTACCTCATGTTGCAGCATGATAATGCACGGCCCCATGTTGCAAGGATCTGTACACAATTCCTGGAAGCTGAAAACATCCCAGTTCTTGCATGGCCAGCATACTCACCAGACATATCACCCATTGAGCATGTTTGGAATGCTCTGGATTGGTGTATACGACAGCTTGTTCCAGTTTCTGCCAAAATCCAGCAACTTCGCACAGCCATTGAAGAGGAGTGGACCAACATTCCACAAGCCACAATCAACAAGCTGATCAACTCTATGCGAAGAAGATGTGTTGCACTGTGTGAGGCAAATGGTGGTCACACCAGATACTGACTGATTTTCAGACCCCCCCCGGGCCCCCCCAAATACAGTAAAACTGCACATTTTAGAGTGGCCTTTTATTGTGGCCAGCCTAAGGCACACCTGTGCAATAATTATGCTGTCTAATCAGCATCTTGATATGCCACACCTGTGAGGTGGATTGATTATCTTGGCAAAGGAGAAGTGCTCACTAACACAGATTTAGACAGATTTCTGAACAATATTTGAGAGAAGCAGGCCTTTTGTGTACATAGAAAAAGTCTTAGATCTTCAGTTCAGCTCATGAAAAATGGGGGCACAAACAAAAGCGTTTATAATTTTGGTCAGTGTATATAGATCAGTGGTGATAGAGTAAACAGTGGAGTGGCAGAAGCGGCAGCCTCCCCTGGTTCCTAATGCCCGTTTGGTGAGTTAAGAAGTAGGGATGTCAGTTTTAAATTTCCAAGATCTATGTCGTTTAAATTAACCTTCGTTAACATTATATGCAACTGCAATAGACGCATTTTGCAGCATCAGTATGACAGGATGTGCAATGTCACTCAAAACATCAGCTTCCTTGCCTGAATTAAAGTTTTTTTTATTATTCTAAATAAGGCTAGTAGCAGGACTGTGAAATGAATAGATGTAATTATGATTATTTTGATAAAAATGAAGAGAGAACGCCGTTGTTCCATTTGGGATCATTTTACTGTTGGCTGTTCCATGTCACTAGACCGCTGAATGCGCCTTTTGAAATTGTTCCATGGTACTTGTTGTTGTATTTTGAAACACAATCATAATGTCAGCAATAAGCATAAGTTCTTTTTTAAAAAAAAAAAAAAACTAACCAAAATGAAAAATATGTTGCTTATAATTTCTGCACAGGAGAGACTTGGCGTTGTTTCCAAACAAAGGATATATATCGGTATCGGCCAAAATGAGATGAAAAATATTGGCATATCGGATATTGCAAAAATCCAATATCGTGCATCCCTAAAATATACTGTTTCACTCCTCTTACATGGAATATTCATAAAGGATATATTTCCAAATCAAAGGATCCTGACTAGCAGAACAGAGCATTTCTTTCTTTCTTTTTCTCTTTCTTTCTTTCTTTCTTTCTTTCTTTTTTGACCTTTCGACCTTTCATTTGTTCTGTTGTCTTTGAACCTTTTTTTTTTGACCCTTCTTTTGATCTTTTATTTGTTCTTTTTTCTTTTAACCATTTTCTTTCTTTCTTTTTTCAACCTTTCTTTCGACCTTTATTTTGACCTTTCGAGTTTTCTTTTGATCTTTCATTTGTTCTTTCTTTAAACTTTCTTTCTTTCTTTTGACCTTTCGACCTTTTCTTTTGATCTTACATTTGTTCTTTTTTAAACTTTCTTTCTTTCTTTCTTTGACCTACCATTTGTTCTTTCGTCTTTCAATATTTTTTCTTTTGACTTTTCATTTCTTTCTTTCTTTCTTTCTTTCTTTCTGACCTTTCGACTTTTCTTCAGTTCGTTTTTTCTTTTGTTCCTACTTTCTACAGGTGTATATGTGTCCTTGTGGAAAGAGGTGAAACATAAGCTATATTTTCCATCCTTTCTTCCCTCATCACCTCAAACCCCAGGCCCTACTCACGTTTTTGCGCACGTCTGCATACTCTTGTCTATACGAATGTGAGAGAAGTGTATGCAAACCCAGAGGTGTCATTCACCCACCTGCACATAAAATGCATCTAATATGCTTTGTGTGTCTTGCTTCTATAAGGAAGTCTGGGAAAACATGAGTAGGCCACACATTTAGCTTCAGGCACACACTGAAGATTCTCCTGAACGGTTGCGATGACAACGGCAGCAGCAACAGAGGAGTAAACTGCAAAAAAAGAATAAATAATAAAAGCCAGCATGAAAGCCTCTCGTTGTGGGTTTGCAGGAAAGAAGAGTGTCAGAATGGTGCATATGATTTTCATATTGCAGCCAGACTTTTTGTGATCTCATTCAAGACTCAAATGCATAAACTTAGGTGAGCCTGGAGAAAGGCTAACGACGTTTCCTTTTTGACTGAAATAACATCAAAGGATCTCGTCCCTGAGTGAAAGAGAGCGTGTGTGGTTCAGTGTCTCACCTCAGTGTTTGTATGTATCTCATCTTGTTTGTGTTTTATGATGTTTGGTTTCCATGAATGATGCCATAGCAATGATTATAATCAAGGAAATACTTTAGAATGGGAAGGACAGGCTCTTTCTCTGTTTTACACATACACGAACCTATTACCCTTTGAAATTTGCGTGCTACTTCTATTCTTGTTTTCACATTACCGCTTCATTTGCTCATCAGCGCCGAGTAATAAAATTAGCCAGACCGTACATGTCAGTTCAGTTAATTAGGATAGGTTTTGTTTGTCTTTGCATTGATTAAAGCAAGCCTTTTTTTACATTTCCAAAGGTTTGAGAAGTGATCCAGAATATTTCACATAGCTGCTTTCCAGTAGCCTGGTTCTTTCAGTAAGATGGTGATTTAGAATGAGCCCTTTGAGCTTCTCGACTGATCAGGAATGCGGCCATGAGTCACGTCTCTGTTCTGTGTTCATTACTCTAATGCTCCCCAGCTTCACACTGCTGATCAAAACCTCACGTTTCAATCACAGAGCTGTTCAACAAAGGGGTGAGAAGCCTTCCGGGTCTTCCGGCCTGCTGAAAGAAGCAGAACCGGCAGAAACATTTTTGCTGGCATGATGCTGTATCGTACTTGTTAATCGTTGCATAATTGGTTTGCTGTTAGATGGTGTGATGTTTCTTCTTTTGATCACAGTGACTGGCAAAAGAAGGCTTGATGTGTTGGCAGAATAGACTAACATTGGTCAAAGTACACAACACATAGGTTATCCAGATGTGTACTGGTTTCACTGGTATTAATTTTAAATTAGGTCCTTGTCTAATTTAATTAGCCAGTGAAATGATGACTCTTCATTTAATCATTCTTTATGTGACAAACACATGGCATTTGCTTACATTACTGCTGCCAAGTTAATATTCGACTCTGTTTCAAATTATAAATCTGGCATCCTTCTGCTTCATATCTGGTCAAATATGAGTCACGGGTTGTTCTGATGAGGTCATGGACGGCAGAGAACAAACTATGCTAAATGCAAATAGTAATATGCAAATAACACGATTGGTAACACTTTATTTTAATTAGGTGCTTATTAGCATGCATATTAGTAATATATTGGCTGTTTATTAGTACTTATAAAACACATGTGGATGCTTTATTCTCCCAGACCATAATTTAGATCCCTTTATCCAACCCTAAATTTAACAACTACCTTACTAACTATTAATAATCAGGATATTAGGAGTTTGTTTAGAGACAACTCTTATTTAATAGTGAATATGTGCTTCCTAATCTAAAGTGTTACCATATGATGTTAGAATAGCAACAGAAAAATAGGATTATCTCCCAAAACTTTCCATAAACTTTCTGTTGTAGACGAGTCCAATTATTTGGCAAAAATTCATCTGTCTCTTGGTAGAATCTAGAAATTATGCAGATGCCAACAGGGGCAGGTAGTGTGACCAATAAAGAAAAAAGAAAGAAAAGTTGGAAGCGAATACAGCACAGGCTACATTAAATATGGGTTAACCTGCAGTAAGGATAAACATGGTTTGTGCATTTTTAAATAATTATTTAAATGTATTGTTATTGACATTTTTCTTTGCAAAAACTCAATTTCCCATCAATGTTCCCTCTTCCTGGGCCCCCCTACCTCAGCATCCAAAAATTCAGTTACAAACAAGTTGTTATACCAATGCCAAGAGATGCACATATTCAAATATTATCAAACATTTAAAGGAATAGTTCACCCAAAAAATGAAAATGCTGTCATTAATTACTCACCCTTCGGAACACAAATTAAGATATTTTTGATAAAATCTGACCCTGAAGCTTTCTGACCCTGCATGGTCAGCAACGCAACTACTACATTCAAGGCCCAGAAAGGTAGTAAGGACATCGTTAAAATACTCCATGTGACATCAGAGGTTCAGCTTTAAAGGAGAAGTTCACTTCCAGAACAAAAATTTACAGATAATGTACTCACCCCCTTGTCATCCATGATGTTCATGTCTTTCTTTCTTCAGTCGTAAAGTAATTATGTTTTTTGAGGAAAACATTTTAGGAATGTTTTCCATATAATAGACTTCTATGGTGCCCCTGAGTTTGAACTTCCAAAATGCAGTTTAAATGCAGCTTCAAATGGCTCTAAATGATCCCAGCCGAGGAAAAAAGGTCTTATCTAGTGAAACAATCTAGTGAAACAAAAAAAAAAAACAAAAAAAACAATTATATACTTGTTAATCTCAAATGCTTATCTTGTCTAGCTCTGTGAGAATTCTGTGTATTCCGGTTCATGAAAGTTAGGGTACATCGAAAACTCCCATCTCATTGCCTTGTCTGTCAACACAGATAACACATGACAGTGTGTATGTGTAGCTATGTTATCATCATTCACGCCATTTTTTTTTTTTATGTATTTAATTAATTTAATTTTATGTACCTTTTTATTTAACCATACTATTACAGACAAGACCGGGGGATAGAGAAAACAGGGAGAAAAAAAATAAAATAATAAAATAAAAATTGGGGAGAAAGTCAACAGAAGAGGGGGAGAGAGAGAGAGAGAAGAAGAAAAAAAAAAAAAAAAGGAGAAGGAGGATAGAGAAAGAGAGAAAGATCAAAAAAAAGATAATCTGCTTCCATACCTGCTGACAAAAGGAGAAAACAACAGAAGACACAACAGCAGAGTAACTGCAGCAACAACCAACATCTATATAAATCACAGTAAATGTTAAATGTTATTGTGCAGCACACATAACTAATATTACAAAACATGTTTTGAAGCAACAGCAGATCAAGACAGTGTGTGTCTGTGAGCACCTGTTTTTACACCAATGTGAATGCTTGTGTGTACACCTGTGTGCACACCTGTGTGTGTGAGCGCGTTTGTGTTCATAAGGTTCTTCCATGTAAATGTTTAATAGTGTGTGTGGGGAACCACAGCCCCGCCCCGCAAGGTATGAAGCAGACATGGAGGAGACCCGGGCCCAAACATCCGGATGCCCCCCCGAGCACGAGAGTCCCAGGAGAACCACCGCAGGGACAACCGCGGCCCCCACCCAGAAAAGGGCAGAGGAGGGCCCGGAGGGGGATCATCCGGCAGCCACAATGCAGACGTCCCAGGGGGGCGTGGCGGCAAGCCCGCAGGTCCGCCGGCAGCCGGCCACACCAGAGCAGACCGGCCCTGGGCCCGGCGATCCAAGGGCCCCCCACCCCCTAGCCGGGGCCCAGCAAAGCCAGGGGGGCCAGGCCCCGCCAAGCAACCGCCGAGATCGGGCCAGCGCTCACCCGAGCATCCCGCCCCGGAGCGAGAAACCACCAACGCACCGGCGGCCGGGGGCATCCTCCACCGGCAGGGCGTGGTGGGGGGGCCTGAGATGATGAGTGAGGCGGAGTCTAAGGCCTGACCTGACACATGGACATAGACAAACAGGCACACATATATACAAGCACACGTTCCCACCCTCATGCACGCAAACAAATATTCACGCACTCGCCCCACATGTAGACATACAAAAATGGACACAGTACCCACAATCACACTCCCCATTTGTACTCTATACTCCTGGATCCAGGCACCACTACCCCCAGAGGGGCAATCAGCGCCAGACCCCGGAGCTGAACCCCCTTCACTCTGGCGTGGAGACAGGAAGACCACCCCGGTCCCCCGCAGCAGCAGAGAAGACCACCAGCCCAGACCCCGACCGGATGGCCAGCTCGTCCTCACAGCCCCCAGCCCCGGACAAGAACAGAGAACAGGGGTGTGAAAAAAAAAAAAAAAAGAAGACCCCATGCCTCACCTCACCCGCTCAAATGTAGTGTTGGTGTGTGTTGTTCTAAAGTGCTTTAAAACAGGGGAGGGGCAAGACACTAACCACCCTCCGCCAGCTCGTGTCAAATCGGCACCTCCCCAAGAGCCCTCAATGTCTATGTGTAACTTAAAATTGAGAAGTGGGCACCAGCACCAGAGAGAAGGCTGAATGAACAGACCGCCCCCTGGATGCCATTCAGTGTGCCCACCCCCAAGGCCCTATATGTATGTGTCATGTGACAGTAAGTAATGAGAGTGTCTAAGTTGTGATGTATGATTGAGATGCAGGTGGCCACAAGGAGACAGAGGAGTACCACCTCCCCTGCATCCCAGCAACACACCCGCACCCCAAAACCCTACCTGTATGTTGGTGTGATGGAGCGGGAGAAGGGAAGCATTAGGGATGGGGAGGAAATCATTGGAGGGGGCAAAGTACCCCCCCCCTGGAGCCAGCTCCCCCGCTGACCCCCATAGGCACCCCCGTTGCCCCAAATCTGCCCAGGGCAGGGGGCCCAGGCCCATCCAGACCGGGGCCCAGGCCCATCCAGACCGGGGCCCAGGCCCATCCAGACCGGGGCCCACGGCAGCCCGGGGCGGCCCACCGGACCCCACAGCAGAGGAAAAACTACCCCCACCCCATCATTCAGTCAACTCCCAGACTACAGAAGACAATAGACACCCAGGTTAAGTCCGTCCTCCGCCTATATTGCCCCCAGAGTGGATACTGACAGATGGTAACAACGTCCCTACCAGCTAAAGAGGCCACGGATCCACCGACGCGTCAAAGGCCCCCGCACCAGGGCCGAGCCCAAGCGCATGCACCAACCCACGCTCCCGGCGGCACACCAACCAGGACCCAAGCCCCCCAGGCCCAGCCGGAATCCCAGCCCGGTGGCAGAGCGGCCCCAGAACCCCAAGCCCCCCCCGGACCTACCCCGGAGCAGTACGGCCGCCAGGCCGGCAACCTACGTCCGCCGGCACAGGCCTCCCCAGCAGCGCCGCATGCAGCCGCCAGAAAAATAACACCCAAGAGCCACCAACACCCCATCCAGGCCAGGACCGCAGCCCCAGCGCCGAACCCCCCAAGAAACCCACCCCTAGGGAACTCCCAGATGCCCCCAGCCCATATGGCCCCCCCACGGCGACAACAAAAACCAAAGCCGGACAGAACCGTGACCCCCACTCACACTAGGTGATGGAGCTGATCAAAGGAGCCCAGAGAGATTGATCTAATGTGGCAGCAGAAGCTGTTTCAAGACTAATATAGTCCAACAAACGATCTCTATATTGGTTGATATTAAGATTATTTTTATTTTTCCAGTTCATGAGGACAGTCTTCTTAGCAATGCATAAGGCAGTGTAAGCCATGTGGATTGAATTATCTTCTGTAGTGACACCATCTAGGTAGCCCAACAAGCAGACTGATGGAGAGGCTGGAATGGAACATTTAAGACACTTTGATAAGTCTTCACAAATCCTGTACCAGAACCTCTGAACAGGTGGACAGAACCATAGAGCGTGGATATAATTGTCAGGTGTATTGCCTTGACAGTGTGAGCAGTTGTTAGAAGCTGTAAAACCCATCCTGAACATCCGATGACCTGTGTAGTGCACTCTATGCAGGATTTTGTATTGTATTAATTGTAAACTGGGATTTCTAATCAGTTCAAAGGTTTTTAAACATATCTGAGACCAAAAATTATGGTCCCAGCTGACTGATAGATCTGCCTCCCATTTTGTAATAGGAAGCGATACTGATTCATCTATTTTGGAAAGTGTCCTGTATATTTTAGACAGTAATTTAGGGGTTTTGAGATTAAGAAATTCTGCCACACTTGGTGGTATTTGTAATTTGATATGATTAGACTTAAATTTTCTTTTTACTATAGATTTAACTTGTTGATATTCTAAAAATCTGTTCTTGTTAATCCCATATTGTTTAACTAATATGTCAAAGGGAATAAAGTCCGTCCCTTCGAATATATGTTCCAGGTATTTAATACCTTTACAACTCCAATCTGTGAAGTTTATCATATTATTGTTTATTAATAGGTCAGGGTTATTCCAGATGGGAGTACGTTTGCATGGGATTAGTGAAGACTCAGTCATTTTTAGAAACTCCCACCATGCTGTCAGAGAAGAGCTGATACTGATGCTTTTGAAGCATACGTGTCGTTTGATGATCAAGCTAATGAATGGCAGATCCGAAATCTCTATATTATTGCATAATGCCTGTTCTACATCTAGCCAAGGCTCGTCTAAGAGCGTGTGTTTTAACCACCCTGAAATGTGTTGAAGCCTGTTAGCTAAGAAGTAGTGGTGAAAGTTAGGCAGATCTAGTCCTCCTTTATCCTTGGTCTTTTGCAGCGTTTTTAAGCTAATACGCGGGGGTTTACCTTTCCAAAGGAATTTAGAGATGGAGGAGTCCAGAGATCTAAACCAGTCAGGTGATGGTTTGCTCGGGATCATTGCAAATAAATAATTAATTCTTGGCAAAACCATCATTTTAATTGAGGCGACTCTTCCCATGAGTGATATGGGTAGAGACTTCCATCTGGCTAGATCATCTTCTACCATCTTTAAAAGTGGGATGTGGTTTAATTTAATTAAATCTCCCAACCTAGGTGAAACATTAATACCTAAATATTTAATATTTCCGGATTGCAGTGGAGTGGAAGAGTTCTGGAAGGAGCAATTAATTGGAAGAACTGTAGATTTTAACCAGTTTATTGAATAATCTGAGACTCTTGAGAAAGAGTTTATTAATGTAATTACCTCAGAGAGAATGGTTTGTGAATGCTGAAGAAAAAGTAACACATCATCTGCGTAAAGACTGACTTTATGTTCTACATTCTTGCATTTAATGCCTTTAATCACTGTAGCCTGTCTAATTGCTGCTGCTAGTGGTTCAATAAAAATTGCAGAAAACTCCCATCTCATTTTCGCCTCCAATTTCAAAATCATCCTCCATCGCTGCAGAAGTTCCAACCCAGTGTGTACAAAGTGAACATGCAAAGAAGGTCAAACTCCCTTTTCAAAAAAGGTAAAACAGCGATGTAGGACAATTTTGAAGTTGGAGGATAAAATGAGATGGGAGTTTTTTCAACATAACCTAACTGTCATGGACCGGAAGTTCACGCAGAGCTAGACAAGACAAGCGTTTGAGGTTAAAAAAAAGTATATAAATTGTATTTTTTTTTTTTTTAGAAAATAACCAATAACCTTCTTCCTTTAGAGCTTTTTGAAGCTGCATATAAACTGCATTTTGGAAGTTCCAACTCATGGGCACCATAGAAGTTTACTATATGGAGAAAAGTCCTGAAATGTTTTCCTCAAAAAACATAATTTCTTCACGACTGAAGAAAGAAAGACATGAACATCTTGGATGACAAGGGGGTGAGGAAACTATCTGTGAATTTTTGTTCTGAAAGTGAATTTTTCTTTGATTGTATGAAGCTATGAATACTTTTTGTGCACGAAGAAAACAAAAAGGACAACTTTATTCAACAATTTCTTCTCTTCTGCATGCGCTGGGGTAATCTCATGAGCGCGCATCGAAGACTGACACCAAAGAGAAGAAATTGTTGAATAAAGTCATTATTTCACTCTTGTAGATTCTCACAGTCACTACATCACTTTTAAATCACTTACTTACGAGGTTCCATTTCAGCTCAGACGGCAGTGGCCTATGTAGGCCGTAGACGGCAAGCAACTCAATAGATATTGGAACAAAGCAAGCGGCCCACTATCATAAATGTCTATAACTAGCATAAAATCATTACAGTGATTCACCATTGCATGCAGTCACACAGCTAAATGTACGGAAACACACACACACACACACACACACACTCAGCCTCCCACTCAATCACAAGTTAATAGAAAGAGCAGGTCGGTTCACCGGCTCGCTCACGCACATGGTTGCAACCACAGCCAGTTGCTTGCTCTTATCACGATTTTTTCAGCCTCCTACACGCACACGCGGTCTGTAGACAAGGGAACAGCAGAGTCGTCTTTAGTCTGAGATTTGCAGCCCATTATCACGACTCGTGTCTCTTGGTACACACACACTCAACTCGTAGGCAGCTGAATGTCTGTACTCAGTCTGCTCTGATTCTGATTGAGTAACAAATGAGGTAATGAGCCAGACATCGCTTGCTTTGGAACTTTGTCTCTTTAAGCCTTGCTTTGAGACAATAGGGCCAACATCTGCTACGTTTACCCACAATGCATCAGAACCCTCTGTGCTGCGACAGACAGCATAGTCTGCGCCAAAGCTTAACTTATGGATTTCTGTTCTGATGAAATTCTCTGTAAGCTGCTCATTTTCGCTGGTAATGAGCATCCGAAGCCTTCTAAATACCCATAAGCCCTGGAATTTACCTGTGTGGATGGTGAGAATGTATAATGGAAGTAACAGAGACGTCTGAAGATGGATATAATGTTTCGTGCTGCTCTCTCAATGCCCTTAAATAAGTGATGAAGATTCTGGAACAGGTCTCTCATGTCCTTACAAGATTGTAGCGTGTGTAATTTCACAGACAGTCCTGGGTACAGTGCATTCCGAAGCCATCTGTGGCTGTGCCATATTTCAGCATGGCTGGATCGTCTGACAACAGAAGTGAGAACAGTACATTCTCACTCTTGCATCTCTGTGTTCAGCTGTGGCTCTGAGATTTGTTAAGGGATAATAAAGAGTCAAAAGAGCCTCATCTTTAGTTTCCTTTGTGGGGTTTTTGAAGTCTTTTTTTTCAAAGTATGAGCAGAGACTCTAGTATTTAAGCTCAAAGGGCCATATATCAGAAATGTCAAGCTAAGAATGTTGATCTGGAAGCAGTTTTTGCCCCTTATACACTTACATTCCCCATACACCCCATAAACTAATCTGGCAAAAGAGTTCTTTTAACATTATCCAAACAGTAGAGTATATTCATTAGAGAACACAGCTGTACCGTGTGGATTTGTTTTTAAGTATTTTGTTGAAAGAGGGCATCTGCTGAGATTGTAACCTTGTTTGTTTGTTTGTTTCTGAGTGTGTGTGGATTTTCTTCTATTTTCGTCCTGTTGAGGTATTGACATATGGCTGCGTATCACTTTCCTTCACTTTCTTACAATGAATATTTTTTTTCTTATATATATCCACACACATACATATATAATGTATTAGAAACATTTTACACTATACACTGTATTACTGTATTATGATATACTATGTATATTTTTTGTTGGTAGGTAAGATTTTTAATGTTTTTTTTCCAACGAAATATATATTTTTAAAAGAAGTCTCTTGTGCTCAACAAGGCTGCATTTATTTGATCAAAAATACAGTAAAAACACTAATATGAAATATTACAATTGTTTTGTATTTGATTTTTTTTTTTTATGTAATTTGGCAAAAAATTAGCATGGCAAAGCAAACTTTTCAGCAGCCATTACTTCAGTCTTCTGTGTCGCATGATCCTAATTCTAATGCTGATTCTAGTAGTCATTCTAATATGCTGATTTGCTGTTCAAGAACCATTTAGTGTTATTATCCATTTTGAAAGGATTCTTTGAGTAGAAAATTCTGAAGAAATGTGTCTTAATTTGAAATGTTTTGTGAAAAAAATATCTAAATTAAGTTAATTTTGCTTAAAACAATTTTGCTAGAAACCAGACAAAAGTACTAAGTAAGATAAGCCTTTTTTGCAGTGCAATTAAAAAAGTATGTGTGTGTGTTTATATATACACATATGTATACACACACACATGGGGAAATCTAAACTAGGTGAATTTTGCTTCATACTATTTGCTAGAAACAAGCCAAAACAAGCCTTTTTTTGCAACCTTAACCAAAAAACAACCTTACTGACCCCCAACATATAGGTATATATAAGTATGTGTGTGTGTGTTATATACACATATGTATACACACACACTGCAAAAATTAGGCTTGTCTTAGTATTTTTGTTTAGTTTCAATATCTAAAAATTCTTAAATTAAGATGCATATAGTTAAGCAAAATTACATATGATTTGTAGTTTTGTTTCTTTTGGGGGAGGGGGGGTATTCTTGTTTTTTTTTAGAGTATTTTCCTTTCCCCACTGGCAGATAATTTTACTTGTTGTTCAAGAAACACTTTGTATTATTATCAGTTTTGAAAAGAATATCTGAGGATTCTTTAAGTAGAAAATTCTAAAGAACACCATCTTAAATTAAGATGTTTTGTGAAAATGTTTTTTAATCAAGTTAACCCTTAGGAAAAAGAAGTTTATTCAAGTGTGCTATTAGTATACTTCTTTTAAACTTAAAATAGGAAAGTATATTTTCAGTCTACTTCTTATGTACTTCTCAGAAATGTGCTTTATATACTTCTCAGAAATATACTTAAAATGACATTTAAGTATACTTGATTTATACTTACAAAAAGTCTAAATATATTTGAGCCATACTTGTGCTCTGAGAATCCGTGTTTTCATTGTTATACATGAGAGATGCTATTACACATCTTCTGTACAAAATTTCCAAAACACAAGTGAAGAAGAAACCAAAACAGATGCTTCCACACTGTAAAAAATGCAAATACATATTTTCCATTTTACGAAACATTTTGAGTCTCAAATACTAAAAAATGCCATTTTCTTAAAAAACTAAAAACCCTTGTCAGACCAACAACATTACACAATTGTTGTCCTAACTAGTCAAACACAATTGTCTGAGCAAAGAATTTCATATTGTTGAAATTTTAAGGCTTTGTAAGTTCCCAGCATGCATTGCAGCATGAATAAATTATCCAGTTACTGTTAAAGGATTATTGTTTTTCTGTTTGCTGACTTCATTTAAACTTTTTTTTGTTGTTGTTTTGTCAGTATTGTTAGTTATTTGTTGTACTGTGACATAAAGATCTCATCTTTTTAATATTTGCTGATTGCCACCATTCTTGAGGTTTGTGTTTCTAGTTTTGAGGCCTAGATACTTTCAACCACTTATATCCATTTCTTGGATGTCTTAATCTTGTAAAATGCTTTATAAACAAAGACAATGTTGTCTACATATTACAATAAGTCATTCATAGTGATTTGTATGTTCAGATATTCATATAACAAAATTTATAAAAATTAATATAGTAGTATACTTGAAGTATGATATGAAGTTCACTTAAAGAAAACTTAGGAGTATACCTGCAGTATAAAACTACTAATCTAGTAGTTCACTGAGACTGTACTTCAAAGTGTACTAAAATGCATAAAAAAGTATTTAATTAGTAAATTATCAGTATTCCTATTAGTTCACTTTTAGTATAGTTGCAGTACAAACTGAAAACATAGATGTAAACTAGTTGTGTACTCAAAGTTTACTACTGTTATACTTAAAGTATACTTAAAAGTATACTTTTATATACTAGAAAGTGGGCCAATTTAGTCCCAAGGAGTATTAAAGTAGTACACTGAAAAGTATACTACTAGTATGCTGATATTTGTATACTTACCTCATAAAGTATACTTAAAAATATACTTGAACTTTACTTAAGTATATTTAATAAAATAAACTTGAAGTATACTTCTTTTTGGTAAGGGAATGCATCCTAACTGATTAAAATAATTTAATTTCTTTAAAAATACAGCACAAAAAAGGCTTATCTTAATATTTTTGTCTTGTTTCTAGTCAAAATATCTGAAAATTCTTAAATCAAGATGCATTTGCTATAGATAAACAAAATGACATAGGATATGTAGTCTTTTGCAGTGCAATTAAAAACAATTTTACTGACCCCCAACATATAAGTATATATAAGTATGTGTGTGTGTCTGTGTGTGTGTGTTATATACACATATATATACACACACACTGCAAAAATAGGCTTGTCTTAGTATTTTTGTTTTGTTTCAATATCTATATTGATTATATTTAGTGTATTTTACTTAAAATAAGTACAATTATCTGACAGTGGAGAAAGAAAAATATTCTTGTTTTTTTTAGGGTATTTTCCTTTCCCCACTGGCAGATAATTTTATGTGTTGTTCAAGAAACATTTTGTGTTATTATCAATTTTGAAAAGATTTTTTGAGGATTCTTTAAGTAGAAAATTTGAAAGAAAAGCATCTTAAATTGAAATGTTTTGTGAAAATGTACTTTGATCAATTTAATGCATCCTTACTGATTCAAGTAATTCTTACAGACAGACTGAAAAACAGACTGAAAAAGGTGTATCTTAGCATTTTTTGCCTTCTTTCTAGTCAAAATATCTAAACATTCTTAAATCAAGATGCCTTAGTCTTGTTTCCTGGGGGTCTAAATTAAGTGAATTTTGCTTAAAACTATTTCGCTATAAACAAGACAAAAATACTAAGTTAGATAATCTTACTGACCCTCAAAATATAGGTACATAATGTGTGTGCGTGTGTGTGTGTGTATTATATATACACTTATTTATACACACACACACACACACACACTCTGCAAAAAAGGCTTGTCTTAGTGTTTTTGTTTTGTTTCTAGTCAAAATATCTAACAATTCTTAAATCTTTTTTTATTTATTTATTTTTTTTTTGCAGTATATGTATGTGTGTGTGTGTGTGTGTGTGTGTGTGTGTCTGCATCCCAGCTGAAACAGCAATGATGCATTTCCTTGGGACATTTTATGGAAATGAAATGTTTTGCAGTTATTGATTTATGCATGAACAACTTGTTCTCAGGCAAAATACAGAACGCTGAATGCAGAATCAGCTTAATAGTCAGGATGCGTTATGCTTTGAAGAACAGCACTGAAGGACGTATTGAATGATAATTCCATTTGAGACCGTAGAAGTTTGAAGTACATATCAATTTAATTTGAAGAGAAATGAATTTCTCTCAAATGTGCTAGTTTCTCAAACATTTTCCATCGCCGTAGAGAGCTGTTAGGTAAAGTACGTTATTGCAAAATCTGTCCAAATGCCAAAAGAAAAAAAAAATTCAAAGCCTGAACACTAGGGCCTTTTTCTGAGTTCAGCTACTGATAGAACGGAAAACTGATTTATTTAAGTTTACAGATCAGCATGTGTTCTGATTTCTCACACATACATACAGATGGTGTGAATGAAATTCATGACTTCACCACAAGGGCCCAAGAATCTGCAGCTGGGAATCTCCTTAAGATCTAAATTTATTCATACCCATGTCTTTTAGCAGCACAAACACAAACAATAGCACTCACACACTCTCTCTGTCACGCTCTCGTTGTGTCTTACACAAACACGAGCCTGTATTAGACACTTAAATGGACACACGCAAACACAATGACAGACCATTACGCTCCCAGTGATATCACACTGATACATCAGCTATTGCCTCAGGTTTGATAAACCCCTTCGTGCCAGGGATTTAGTCAGCCTTGGTGTGTACTCTCTTGTTGCTATAACGACCTTGTCTGTGTGAGATCCACAAAAGCCCATAATACTCTGCAGACCGTATATCTGCCCTACAGAAGTCTGTCTCTCATTTAGTCTTACACACTCCACACACACAGTGCATAACGCAACCCTCCTGCTCTGTGGCTGGGCCGCTCTCCTGCCATTGAACTTTTATTGAGAGAAAAAGAAAGACTTTTTATATTTGGAAAATCAACATGTGAAATGTTTCCACACAAACAATATTGTTCCATATAAAAAAACGCAATGTAATAATTATTGTGCCATTGCTGCTTTCTGCATATATATCTCAATCGCATGCCTCTGTTCCAGCACGAAAGCCCTTGACCTGCAGCTGTGCGCGGTCAGGCGTGAGATGGAGAGCGTGAGGGCGGAGAAAAAGACAACGATCACAGAGCTGGAAAGCGAGCGCACTTGCCGCCTGCACCTCAGGTAAGGAAATGAGGGAACAATGGTGTAAGAGAGACAAAAGAACAAGCGCAGCACATTGGGCAGGTCTCATTGGGTCGTGAGTGCGTGTGTGGAGTGCCTGCAGTAGCCACCTCAGCCACGGCACGACAGGAAGAGCTCTGCAGATGGGAAACAACTGTGTGCGTGTGTGAGTACACTTGTGGGTGTTTGCAGGCACAAGTGTGAGAAAAAAACAAAGTGAAAAGGGAAGGAGAACTAAAAAGAGAACAAGCGCACATTGATTTGAGCAGAATACATTTCTGCATTGCCCTGCACTGGGGTTATGTGTATGTAAAAAATGACAAAATGAATCTCCAAATCCTTTGACATTTTTTTCAGGAAAGATTGTTATGTCTGACCATCGATTTTCTTATTTTAGTCAGATTACTTGACTATAGCAGAAGTATAAATCATTCACTAGTCTGATTGTGAATCAAAATGATTGACTTACATATCTCTCTCAGTTAAGTATGGCTTTCTGAAGCAGAGTGAAGATGTTTTATTGGTATGGTAAAGGGTTTAGTTTCCCAAGGGCATTACAATATGGGATAGATAGATAGATTTATATACTACTGCTACTAGTATTACTAATAACAATAACTTACATGGTCTCATGACAAAAACGTACCTCTGGGAACTTTTTTGCAAGACGCAAAATAGGTATCAATAAGTACAAATCACTGCAGTTTCCAACAGGAATAAACACTAGAGCACTTGTAATTGTTTTCGTACACAGTTATGATTACAGCTCCATATGTTTCGCTTTCAGCTTGCATGGAATTGGACTTAGGATGTGTAATCCTTGGGGACGAATCCCTGTCAAAAACGTGACTCATGTGACCAACGTCACATAAAGTGTACCATATGTACGTTTATCTGTTTTGAGGAAAAAAAATGAACACTCTTTCAGCACCATCCAGTGGACATTTCACATCGAATATGTTCCAAAACGTATATGGCAGTATGTATTTTGCGTCTTGCGAAAAAGTTCCCAGAGGTACGTTTTCATTGTGAGACCAGGGGTGCGTTTCCCGTACAATGGCGTAACTCGCTGATTAACCTCCATAGTACGATGCATTGTTGTGGAAACTAGCTAGTCACGACTGTTTCCCGAAAACGTTCGCATCTCCGTCGCTTGAACCCATAGACTGTAAAAAAATATGGACGTAGTGTCCGTGACGTCACCCGTAGGTTTCTGAAGAGCATTTTTGAAGCTCTTAGTGGGCGGGAGTCGGCCGTCGCCATTATGGAATCGCGTCACTGCACGTCACTCCCGGATAATCAAAAATGGGCAAATAGGCGGGATGTGGGTGGAGCTGGTTGCTGAAACCAGGCCCGCTTAGCGTGACGGTGGTGACAGCAGTGGCAATCCACCAGTCACTCAAGTGGCCACGCCCTAAAGTATGCAGAACATTAAGGCTTAATATAAATTAAACAGATGAGTTATAAAAAATTGTTGCCGTTGTTAATGACGTCAATGGGTAATAATTTATGCTATTACACTCATTAGAGATCTCTAAAATGCAGCTATATTAAACATGGCACCTGATGACTAATTTACTATTTTTTGTTCCATGTTATTTCGCTTTATTTAATGTTTGATTCATCCCAGGTTCTCTCTTACGTCATACTCCGGGGTTCCCGTAGATATTTATGCGCATGCGCACTATTCAAAAACATTGTTTGCAGAGAAAGTTTAAAAATACATAGATTAAAATGCATTTATATTTAGATCGAGCGACAGATATAGATTGTACTGCATGTTAGCTTGCTTATTGTGCCCAAGAGCATAATTTATTGAGCCCATATGTCTTACTAACAAGGAAGAGCTGTAGTTCCAATCACGTAAGTTTGTGACGCTGTTTGCGAATGTTCGTTTGAACTATGGTTGGTAACGACGGAACTTGCGACCATAATTGGCTAACAATGCTCTTGGGAAACGGACCCCAGGTTGATAATAATTGACAGTAAACAAGCAAACAAACAAACAAACCTTAACAGAGTGAATAGGTGTTGTATCATCGCAAATGTATTTATATTAGTGCTGTCAAATCCAAGATAAAATGTTATGTTTCCATAATATATGTCTGTGTACTGTGTATATTTACATGTATATATAAATACACACACATACATTAAGAAATATTAATATATTAATATAAAAACAAACACATATTAACATAAACAAACTTTTATTTTGGATGCGATTAATCACAATTAATCAATTTGACAGCACTATTTTACATATTAATCTGTAATTGTACACTGCCAGTTAAACATTTTTAAACAGTAATATTTGTATTCATTTATTTATTATTTATTTATTTATTATTTTAAGAATTCTCTTCTGCTCACTAAGCCTGCATTTATTTGATCCAAAATACAGCAATTTTTTTTTTTTTTACTATTTAAAATAACTGCTTTCTATTTGAATACATGTAATTTATTCCTTTGATCAAACCAAAATTTTCAGCATCATTACTTCATTCTTCAGAAAGCATTCTTATATGCTGATTTGCTGTTCAGTAAACATTTGATTTCATCGTTGATGAATAGAAAGATCCAAAGATCAGCATCTATCTGAAATAAAAAAAGCTTTTGTAACATTATACACTATACCATTCAAAAGCTTAGAGTCAGTATAATTTATATATATTTTTTATTTACATTTTTGGGAAAGAAATAATAGAAATTATTTATTAATTATAGAAATACTTTTTATTTAGCACAGAAGCTTTAAATTGATGAAAAAAGTGATAATAAAGAAATTTATAATATTACAAAATATTTCTACTCAGATAAATGCTATTCTTCTGAACTTACTATTCATCAAAGAAACATGAAAAAATTCTATGTAGCTGTTTTTAACAACAACAGCAACTACAATAATAATAATAATAACAACAACAACAATAATACTACTAATAATAATAATACATGTTTTTTGAGCAGCAAATCAGAATATTAGAATGATTTCTGAAGAATCATGTGACTGGGGTAATGATGCTAAAAATTCAGCTTTGAAATCACAGGAATAAATTACATTTTAAAATACATTCAATAGAAATGTGAACTAGTTCAAATGTGTCAAAACTTTACTGTTTTTGCTGTACTTTGGATCAAATAAATACAGGCTCGGTGGGCAGAAGAGACTTCTTTAAAACACATAAAAAATCCTACTGTTCAAAAACTTTTGACTGGTATTTGGATGAAGCCTCATAATCACCCAGCTGCATGTGATCAAAAAATACAGTAAAAAAAAAAAAAAAAGTAATATTGTAAAATATTATTATAATGTAAAATACCTTGTGAAGGCAGAGCTGAATTTTCAGCATCCATTTTTAGCATCATGGATTTTCTATACATTCTTCCCATGTTATTCACTTTTATTTTTTGAAGCTTGTTCCTCCTGCTAATATCTGTTGTTTGAGATGTAAACAATTAATAATCAGACGCTGTGAAGTGAAGCTGTCATGAATGACAGAAGGGAGGTCTCGGTTGACTGGCAGGCGATAATGCAGTCATAAGGTTTCTGACAGGCATTCCTATCCCGTCAATGTGAGTGGCACACACAAAGGCCGCTATGGCGTCATACTGCGAAGTGTTTCCATGAAAGGTGTGTGTCGAGGGATTGTATTTAAGTAAAGGAATGTGTGGCAAACATTTATTTGTGGTTAGCGTGCATCAGCAAAGCCTGGAGTGAGTTGAAAATCTATTTCTAATTTGCTTTATATTCTTTTTCATCTTCCCTCATGTTTGTTTTTTCTCTTTGTCCCATTTAATTGATTAGCCTAGCTGATGGCTGACACCTGTGTAGGTTTTTAGAATCTGTCAGTCATAATTCTCAAAACAAAGGTACAATGTTTAAAAGAATAATAAATTAAAATAAAATGTAAACAATTTTTTCTCTCACGAAAATATACTGTCTGGGCCTGGCATCACAAACTAGCACATAAAGACACCAATGTCACAGCCTCATGACCGCAAGGTCTTACCAAGTGATTCATTTAGTTTTCAGTGATAATGATTATATCATATTTCACCACCTGCAGAATGAGGAGATTATTTCCCTGCGTTCCCTTTTGTGTCATGACCTATAGGAATGTGTGGCGTTGTAGTCTGTAGTGGGTGTTATTATTACGTCTGACTTTCTCAGGATGCCTTTTACATTTCTCAAGAAATAATCAAAAGTGCTCTTGGTGCGGTCTAACCTTACACCCCATCACAATTTATCCCTTGAAAAACAAAATGTTCTATTCTGTGTTCCCGTGCTAAGGATAGTAATGTTTTATGATGATTAAAGTATTTCTCTCGCTCTCTCACTCTTTGTATTTCTTGGCTGTTCGGGACTCTGCGGAGTGCAGCCGTAACACTAGTGATGTGTTGCACTCTTGTCAAACATTGGAACACAATACTCAACTTTCAGATAATTCACTTCATTATTCACTTCATTTGCGAAATTACATTTTATCAGTCAATGATTAACTGAAAAAAAAAATGATGATAAATAATAATCTGAAATGTACAGTCTGTCTTCTAAAAGACAGGTTCATCTTCACACCTCATTTTACAAATGATTTGTCTTTTCTTTTTTTGGAGCAAAAATACATTTTAAACTGTCAAACTCTTCTTTTACTCACTGGACCTCAGTTAACCAAGAGCATTTGTGTTAAGCTACATTTGATGGCTCCTTTTTCTTTTTCTGTAAAGCAGTTGCGGGCTTTTTTTTCTGTACTAAACTCAAATAAATTTCTTTACTGTTTACTGTGAGCACAATTTCTTGCTGCCTAGCAACCTCGTAAAACCTTCCTTCTGAGATATAATCTAACATTTTTTCACATATATGTCAAAGCAGAGCATGAGCCTTGGCACTAGTCATGTGAAAAGACCTAATGTTATAAACTTATCCAGCAATATTTGTACTACGGACATGAATGATACTTCGAACAATGTGAGTTTATTGAGATGAGGTTTGTGATTACTTTAATCAGACAAAACAGGAAATCCTGTCATCGATCACTAAGTAACTCATTTTTGTGGAACACACACACACACAAAAGATCTTGTAAAATGTTTTTTTTTTCGTCCATTCAATGAAAGTCAGAGATGTTTTTGTGTGGACAAAAACAGTTGAAACATTTTTCAGAATATCTTTGGTCGCACTTTATTTTAAGATCCGAGTCTTGCTATTAACAAACCATTTATGAACTTCTAATTTGCTACTTATAAATATTAGGGTAGTTGTTAAGTATTGAGCAGGCTTAGGAATGTAAAATATAGTCATGCAGAATATGTGTTTTATAAGTACTAATAAACAGCCAATATGTTAATAATAGTCATACTAATAAGCAACTAGTTAATAGTAAGAATTGGTCCCTATACTGAAGTGTTACCATATGTTGTGTTTTACAGGCAAAAGAAAATCATACACGTTAGTACCAAATAAGTAAATGATGACAATTTTCATTTTTTGGTGTTATTCCATTTAGGATTTTTACCTAAAATGAGTGAAACTTTCACTGACAAAATGAACCAAACCATATATCAGACTTGGGGGTAAAATAATTTTTGATCAGTGTTTCTTTTGTTTTTGTTATGGACCCTGCCTTCCTCCTCCTCCTGCTGAAGCAGGGGGAGCTCACTCTTAAGGACCATAAGAGACTTGCACAGAGCACAGTTGTTCGGAGGTGGTCCTCGAGAGGATTTCGCTGCTATTGTGGAGTGGGCGCTGATGTGCTGTGGATCACTGCTCACCGTTGACATCACAGATGACGACACCAGCCCCTCTTCCGGACCCAGAGCCCAGCCCACCATCACCCCGCTGTGTGGAGCAAAAGCCTGAGCCCACCGCGACCAACAAGCCATTGCCAAATAGAGCGACAGAGCCAAGGATTGTCCCGGAGCCAGAGCCTCACACGACGTCTGACCTGGTGCGAGAGCCGGCAAAAATGTATGCGATGGTGGTTGAAGGGCGTGAAGAAAAGCCCCAACCTCTGCACCACCACTGAGGGTGAGCTTCCACTGGACTCTGGACACTGGACTGAAGGATTTAATGCGGACTGCCCATTCTTCTCCCACCATCTTCAGAAGTCTCTGTCTGTCCTGTTTTGGCCAAGAAGGCTATTTGTGAACTGTCAGTCTGCCCTGAACTGTCTGTCTGTCCTGTCACGACCACGGAGGTCATTCCCCTGTCCGCTGCGCTCCCGGTGTTGGGAGTCACAATCTGGTATGTGTGGGCAGCGCACACCATCCCAGAAAGCCCTGGTGCTCACAACTTCTCACCTGCCTCCTCCTGTCATCCCTGCTTCCTCAGCTCCACCACTGCTGCTTCCTGTCAGCCCCTCAGCTCACCCTCAGCCCACCATCTGTGCAGTGGTATTGTCAAGGGTCTGCCAGTCTCCATTGGCATTCTGGCTCGAGGATCCCTTGATTCTGGACTCCACTCCTCCAGCCATGCCTTGTCCCTCCGGCTCTGTCAGGCTCCTCCTTCCCTCTGGCTCCACTTTGGTCCTCTGTCGATCTGGCTCCACCGTGACCTTCTGGATCCCCGCCTCCGCCTCGGTCGCTGGAGTCATTTGCCTCGCCTTGGCCCTCCGGATCCTGTCCCTCCTGATCCGAGTCCCCCCTGTCTTCTCCCTGGATCCTCCCTCCGTCTGATCCACCTTGGCTGATTATGTTTCCACCCTGGCTCCTCCCTCCATCATCATCACCCTGGAATCTGTTGGTTGTTTTCCTCCCAGTCATCCTGAACCTCCTCCAGCCTGTCTGTACCAGTCTTTTGCCATCCCTCCGCCGTCTCCTAATCCTTCTTTCTCTGTGGCGCGAGGTCGCGTCTCCGGGAGGGGGGAAACTATCACACTTCATGGACTGTTAGGTTGTTTTCTTCCCTCACGCATTCCCAGTGTGACCTAGTTTCTGTCTCCCCTTTGATTTCATCACTTGATTCACCTGTGTTCTATAAGAGTGCTTTTACACCTGTAGATTGATTACTTTGTTCCGAAACAGGGATTAAAATTATTACAATGTTGCTTTATTATTCTTGGTGCGATTCACAGTTTCTAAACGGACCAAATGTTAATACAAGTCACGCGTGAGTAAACTGTCATTGCCTTGGTCAAAGTTCCATGGTTATTGTATAATCCGCTCAGCTCTCATCCGTCAGGATGGAACAACAACGTCTTGGTTGCATTTTTTTTGTAGCTGTCGTTGTATTCATTTATAATTTTGAGCAGGAGTCAAGGATTCGTCTTTTGCCATCCCAGCACCTACTACAAAGAGAGCAATAACACGGCATTCTAAAGTGAAAAGGCATGCTCTGATTTTGAATAGCGAAGACATGCCCACACACAGGCATTCACAGGTTAATTTTAAGAGGTATTAGCAAAACAAAAAAGCTACTTCTTTTCACATAACTGTAATTACCCGTTATACATTGTGGTATAACCTGGTTCGCTGGTCCGTTAGATCGGATTGTTTTCTCACTACAATCAAACCGTTCCAGAGTTAATTTTCAATTAAGCCAAGACCACCTCATTCAGGCGATTTTGGACCGATTGTTTTGGCGTGGATCCGAGCACGATTGCCGTGTTCACATATGCCCAAATGAACCAAGCTAAGGGGGGAACATGCCAGGTTCTGAAACAAAGTGCCAGGTGTGAAAGCACCCTTAATAATCCTTGTTTGCTTTAGTACTTAAATTCAAGTCTGTTCCGTGTTTGGTTGTCTGGTATTATACGTCTACTGTTTATGTGTGCCACCTGCCTAATACAACACTGTATTAGAATACATGTGTCCCAAAGCATAATATGTTGAAAAAGGTATGCCAAAACTCCCTGGGTAGATTTTAGATTTCTGGTGATTCCGTGCACACTTTAAAAGTTATTTGTGTTATATTTAACACAAATAAACAACAACAACGTGAACTTTTGTAACCATCCGTTTGGCCATTAACTTTTAAATGCATCATTGTGCAAAAAATATGAGCAGAGTTTTCCACATGAAAGACCCATGGCTGGCAGATTAATTGCTAAGTCTTTTCTCTCCGAAATGGTAGGAAGTTATATTAAATGAAATATGAAGGATGTTAACTTTATCAAGATGATTGCCAGGCCAGTTTACAGTGACAGGATGTGTGTAACCATGCGATAGAGCTTCCAATAAAGATGCAACTGTATGATGCAATAGTATGTACCAAAGCTTGCTTACTCTTCTGCTACACACTCAAAAGTGTGAACTTTTTCTTTGCAAAAAGAGTACATACTTTAATCACATAGTGTAAGGAGGCTAATTGGGATGCAACATCAGTGTGTAGCTATTACTGCCTCACAAACTCATGTGAGAGGAGATGACAAGCAAAAGTGTGACACTCAGTCACTCAGTCCTAGGTTAGCTCATCAGTGTGAGAGATCGGTAAAAAAGACAGGGTGTTATACCCCAATCAACAGTTCTTTTTATAAGTTCTTTTTGTAAGTTATGATTGTGATCTCTCTCTCTCTATAGACAAATTTTGTGTGATTCATTAGAAACACAAAATAAACAAATTAAATTTGAATTCTTTTCTATAGATATCAAGTTCTGAAAATCTGATACTGTGACGGTCATACACTGTGGAACCGACTTTTGCATTGAAAATTACTCATATTTTCATCAGAAAATAGGAAAGAGTAGTTGTGAAGAAGTCTTCCCTTGAGGGTTGATAAAATGAGCGCTGAAGTACACTCTCTTTATTCTCTACTTCACAAAGATATGAAGTAGATTTCACATCTTTGAACTGCCTCAGCCATCAGAGCAAAGCAAAAATGAAATAGTGCGATTCTTAGATGTCTTCCCTCCTTAACCCCCAAGCTGTAATGTTAGCGTCTCTTTAAAGGCCCCTTTTCATGTCTTGTGTGTGTGCATATTTATTTTTTGGAATGAAGTGTGCGTGCTTCACATATGGGGCATGTGCGTGTGTAGTGCGAGCTCACTGTAGCGTGAGGTCTAGCAGTCTGTTCGGTCAAAAGGTTTATAGCCTGATTATAGACTACGCCCCAGCGGTTCAGAGAAAGAGACGGGGAAGGACAGCGAACGAGACAGGAAGCATAAACTGTTTGATCCATGAACAACCCTAGGCAAAGTGAAGAGCACCAGAATGCTGATAATGTTAATGATGATTATGATGATAATGATGATATGGGAGGTGATTTATAAAGACAGTTATGATGAAGTCATAGATTTGAAACCGGACAAGCTAAGAATGCTGAGAAGCAGGGGGAAAAGCGGGTTAGCAGCTGGCCAGACACACATCAAAAACAGACCATGTGCTGTCCAGACACACTCCAGAAACACTTCAAACACTGAGAACAAAATGAGAAAGAAAAAGAGGACAGGAGTGGGGAAAAAAAAAAGACAGAAAAAAAAAGACAGAAAAAAAGTAAAAAAGCATGAAGGGTCAGTCTGAACGGGGCCACAGCAGTCCAGTTTAACTGACACAGACGGATGTACTTCCAGGAAAGACACACAGCTGTTGGAAGTACTGGTCTGTCTGGTTTTTGGTGAGGTTTCTCGTCTCATCTTGTCTCTTTTGCTATCATCTTGTCTCCTTTCCACTTGTTTCTTCTCCTCTTCTTTTGTGACCATGTTTAGTTTTATCTCATCTCATTTCACCCGTCTTATTTCACTTTGTTTAATGTCCTCTAGTTTTCATATACATCCAGTTTCCTTGAATCTTGTCTTTCTTCTCTTATTTCATCTTGTCTAGTCTTGTTTCCTCTCCTCTATTTTCCTCTCATTTAAACTCGTATTCTAGTCTTCCATCTTTTTCTCTTCTTTTCTCATCTCTTCTCTTCTCAGCTTCTTCTCAATCTGGTCTCCTTTCCTCTTGATTAATCTACAGTTGAGGTCAAACGTTTACATACACCTTGCAGAATCTGCAAAATGTTAATTGTTTTACCAAAATAAGAGGGATCATACAAAATGGATGTTATTTTTTATTTAGTACTGACCTGAATAATATTTTTCACATAAAATACGTTTACATATAGTCCACAAGAGAAAATAATTCATAAATGTATAAAAATCACCCTGTTCAACAGTTTACATACACTTGATTCTTAATACTTTTTTACCGGAATGATCCACACCTTTCTTTTTTTTTTTTTTTCGTTTTGTTTATGGATAGTTATTTATGGAGTCCCTTGTTTATCCTGAACAGTTAAACTGCCTGCTGTTCTTCAGAAAAATCCTTCAGGTCCCACAAATTCTTTGGATTTTCAGCATTTTTGTGTATTTGAACCCTTTCCAACAATGACTGTATGATTTTAAGATTGATCTTTTCACACTGAGAATAACTGAGGGACTCATATGCAACTATTACAAAAGGTTCAAATGCTCACTGCTGCTCCAGAAAGCAAAATGATGCATTAAGAGCCAGGGTGTAAACTTTTGAACAGAATGAAGATTTTTTTTATTTTGTCTGAATATCATTTTTTTTTTTTTGTTTAGTACTGCCCTTCAGAAGCTACAGAAGACGCTTACTCGTTTCCCAAAAGGCAATATAAATTAACCCTCATCTTCAAATTCAAAAAGTTTTCACCCCCCAGTTCTTCCCTCTGATGCATCAATGAGCATTTGAACCTTCTGTAATAGTTGCATATGAGTCCCTCAGTTTTCCTCAGTGTGAAAAGATGGATCTCAAAATCATATAGTCATTGTTGGAAAGGGTTGAAATACACAAAAAATGCTGAAAAACCAAATAATTTGTGGGACCTGAATGATTTCTCTGAAGAACAGCAGGCAGTGACTCATGAATAACTATCACTAAAAAAACAACAACAACAACAAAAAAAAAAACAGCTGTGAATCATTCAGGTAACAACACAGTATTAAGAATCAAACTTTTGAACAGGGTCATTTTTATAAATTCAACAATTATTTTCTCTTGTCGACTATATGTAAATATCTTTTACGTGAAATATCTTATTCAGGTCAGTACTAAACAAAAAATAACACATTTTGCATGATACCTCTTATTTTAGTAAAATAATTACCATTTAGCGGATTCTGCAAGGTGTATGTAAACTTTTGATCTCAACTGCATCTCCTTTTTTTCACCGCACCTCATCACATCTTGTCTCTTGACTTCTTCTCTCATCTTGTCTCTTCTCTTCCTTTCTTGTCTCATCTGATCTCATCTCACCATGTTGTCTCCTCTTCTTTCCTCAGCTCATCTCATTTTTTTTCTCGTCTCTGTCCTCTCATCTAATCTCATATTAATTTGTTTAATTTCCTTTTCTCCTATCATCTCTTTTCCTTGCATCTATTTTTTTTCTCCTCTTAATTCATTTCTTCATCTTTCTTGTCTAATCTCCTCTCCTCGCCTCTGCTTCCGCTTCCGCTTCCTCTCCTCTCCTCTCATTTTATCTCTTCTTCTAGTGTCCTATTGTCTCTTCTTCTCTCATCATTTCTCATATAATCTTTTTTTCTTACATTTAATGTTTTCTCCTCTTATTTCATGTAGTCGTCTCAACATTTCGTTTCCTATTTGTTTCTCAACTCATGTAATTCCGTCTCTTCCTTTCTTGTCTTTCTCATTTTGTCTTTTTACAGTAATTCCCGTTTCATCTTTTCGTCTTCGTCTCCTCTCTTCTAACAATAGCCATTTTTTGTACCCAGTGTTGTTCCCTTGTTATGAAAAATTAATTCCCATGGTCTTCTCCCACTGTCACTCTCTCTGTCTTTCTCTGCCTCTTTTAATGTCTGTCTGTCTCCATGTCTCACCCTAACACTGCCATGTTTACCCGTTACTATGACTCCTATACAAGTGGATGAGTGTGTGCTTGTGTATGCTTGTTTACGTGGTGACAGGCTGGGATGGGGGGATGGATACACATATGGTTGGTGTGTGGTCGCTGAAGAGATTTCATGCATGTGTTTTTGTCTCTGTGTGTGTGGATTTGGCGTCCTGTTTATCCACATAGAGACTTCTGGCAGCTCTTATCTGCCGCTGTCTCATGATGATGATGTAATGCTGGTGGAAATGAATAGGGCGTGATGTAGGGCAGCAGTACAGCCGAACTGACACAGAACTTCAAGTGTATAAACCTCATTAAATCACCCAGCAAAACAGTGACAGTGCTGATGCTCAGCCAGGGACTACAAGAGTCCAAACCCAAAGAGAAATTGACTGTCCTGGTGTTCTAAATGAAGGTCTAGCAGGAGCATGTTCATCTAATCCTGTCAATCACAACACTAACGTATGTACTGTTTACACAGCTGCTTACCAAATGTGTTTACCTTAAAGGGATAGTTCACCCCAAAAAAAATAAAAAATAAAACTCACCCTTGTTGTTCCAAACCTGTAAGATGTTTATCTTCAGAACACAAATTAAGATATTTGTGATGAACTCCAAAAGCTTTCTGATCCTGCATAGACAGCAACGCAACTGAATACTTTTTGTGTGCAAAGAAAACAAAAATAATGTTTATTCAACAATTTGATGTCAAATTGACTATTTTAACAATGTCCTTACTACCTTTCTTGGCCTTGAATGTGGTAGTTGTATTGCTGTCTATGCAGGGTCAGAATGCTCTCAGATTGTATCAAAAATATCTTAATTTGTGTTCTGAAGATGAACGAAGGTCTTACAGGTTTGGGAAGGACATGAGGGTGAGTATTTAATGACAACATTTTCATTTTTGGGTGAGCTATCCCTTTGGGCCTACTCAAGGATTGAATGAAAATGTAAACAAAATGTGATGACAAATGAGACACAACTTAAAATGAACAGGAGTAGTATAAATATCCCACCCATACATAAAATGTAAAATTGATTTATGCTTATGCCTGTTTTTAAATATTTAATGATTTGTGTTCACAGACTTGACATACAATTTTAATGGATCAAAACCAAGATACCCAACATGTCAGTGATTCAGTGTTGAATAAATAGTTATTTTATTATTTTTTAATGTACTTATTAATTCCTGTATTAAAGACAAATCACAACTGAGATCTCTTTATTATTTTATTATCTCACTTGTTTCTCCTGGATAACATTGAGATTGAATATTCAGTGAATATTACTAAAGTGTTACCAATTCGCTTTGTGTCTGTCTGTGCATCAGATCAAGGTTTGTGCAACAGCGGTCGCTTCTCAGGGAGGCTTTGGCCCTGCTGCAGTCGTCCCGTGGGGAGATGACGACTGTTAAGAACCAGTTAACTCACTTCCTGGAGACCTGGGATAACAGCAAAGCACTGATACAGCAGAGTTGCATCAGTGCTGATGCAGGTAATTACACACACACACACACACACACACACAAACAACACTGCCCTGCTTCAGAAAACATTTGCTCCTATCTGATTTGTACATCTGTTACAGCTTATTGTACATGTGTGTGTATGAGCATGTGTATTACACACGTGCTCAGACTGAATCTGAGCCTCATGCACAGAGCACACTCCTACACAGTGAGGATGACAATCATAATATATCTTGTCATGGGCTGAAATTAAAATAGGAACACACTCTCCCTCGGCCTCTGTGGGTGCGTGTCGGTGACTATGAGATGTAGGGCACTCTGTACCCGCTGTGCTCAGATAATTGCAGTATAATGATAATAGAGGATGTGATACATTTACTATTTAAGTGCTAGAAGAGAGGAGAATGTCAGTGGATAGTAGGGCTGATATATGCCCCACATGTCATATATGTGTGTGGTTTTGTGGGGCTGAAATTTTCTTAAATTCATGAGGATTTTTGTAAAGACGTTCATATATTTTATTTTTATTTTTTATTTTTTTCTTAAATAAATTAATGTTTATTCAAGCATTTTTGATAAAAAAAAATGGCATGTTCTGAGCATGTGACACTGATGACTGGAGTAATGGCTGCTAAAAATTTTTAAATTGTAATTGTATTACTGTTTTACTGTATTTTTGATCAAATAAGTACAGCCTTGGTGAGTATAGCAGACTTATAAGCATGCCTATTATTAACATATTGGCTATTTATTAGTACTTATAAAGCACCTATTCTGCATGACCACATTCTACATCCCTAATTCTACCCAATACCTAAACTTAACAACTACCTTACTAACTATTAATAAGCAGCAAATTATGAGCTTATTAAGGCAAAAGTCGTAGTTAATGGTTTGTTAACAGTAGGAACTGGACCTTAAAATAAAGTGTGACCCAGACTTCTTTCAAAAACTGTAAAAAGTCCTGCCACCCCATCTTTTAAAATGGTAGTGTGCATTGTCAAACTGTCCCCTCGAACAGATTAAAGTAACTTAATAATGAGTTTCTTCACATCTACAAATAACTAAATGTGTGTTCTCAAACTGTGGTGGTCAAACTGGAGTGCCCCCAGGTGGTATGCCACGTGATGGGAAATTCACAATAATAATAATAAATAAAAAATAAATTTTATTAAATATACTTTTTTATTATTATTTATTTATTAGTGTGGTGTATTATTTATACTTTAAATATAATTTAGCATTCAATACTCTATATTTATGTATAATATACATTCTTCTGCAATATGGGATGCAAAAAGCAAAGATGTTGAACTTTTTTTCCCCAAATGTGAGCTGGTGCAACCAGAAATAAAAAGGTCATATCGACAAAAAACAATATTATTCTGTACATTTTTGGGAAATCTTTCAAAATGGCTTGTTTTTACACTGTGGTTCGCACTCAGTTTTCAGTATAGTGTCAACCAGTCTTACAAAGCAGTTTAAAGCACTGTTACATGGGTAGAAAAAGTAACAAAAAATGCAGTATTGCATTAAATGTAGTTTTGTATACTTATTTTTTGTAGAGTTTTGAATCATTCTGAGTGTCCTACTTTGCAGTTTTGGGGTACACAGTCTTTTTGCCATGACAAGCGGCTTTTAAAGGGATAGTCTACCCAAAAATGATAATTACCCCATGATTTACTTACCCTCAAACCATCCTGGATGTATACTTCTTTCAGATGAATACATTCAGAGTTGTATTTAAAAAGTCCTGGCTATTCCAATCTTTATAATGGCAGTGAATGGTGTTAAAGATTTTGAAGTAAAATAAAGTGCATCCAATCATCATAAAAAGTACCCCTTACAGATCCGAGGGTTAATGAAGGCCTCCTGAAGCAAACTGATGTTCCAGCAGATGACGTAGGACGTAGGTGTAGTGTAAGCTCTGGTGGAAATTTTGCACTTTATTTTGCTTCAAAATCTTGACCCATGCTTTTATAAAGCTTGGAAGACCCAGGAATATATTTTAATATAACTTCGCTTGCATTTGGCTGAAAGAAGAAAGTCATATGTACCTAAAATGGCTTGAGAGTGAGTAAATCATGGGGTAATTTTCGTTTTTGGTGAACTATCCCATTAGATGAGCAGGAAAAATAAAGTAGTTAAAGCCACTGTGTCACACATAAGAATGTGTTGTCTGTCTGGATGTACTAAATGATGCATAACTAAATTGGCTGTTTATTGTAGACTGCTTTGTTGATTATAATGTGAGCAATAGTATAGGTTTGTGCAATCTTTGTTTTGTGTCATTCTTACCAGACTGAGATGTTGTTCTGGAAAAAACTTGAATACTTGAAACTTACAACAGTGTTTTAGTGCCATGTAAAAAAAAACAAACAAAAAAAACCTAGGACTACGAGGTTAAAGTTGTAATATTACAAGAATAAAGTTGAAATATTATGACAATAAAATCGAAATATTGCAAGAATAAAGTTGAAATTTTGAGAATTAAGTCGAAATGTTTCGATAATAAAGTTGAAATATTGCGAGAATAAAGTTTACATTTTAAGAATAAAGTCTAAATATTTTGAGAATAAAGTCGAAATATTTCGAGAATAAAGTCAAAATATTACAAGAATAAAGTCAAAATATTACAAGAATAAAGTTGAAATATTGGGAGAATAAAGTCAAAATTTTGAGAATAAAGTTGAAATTTTGAGAATAAAGTCAAAATGTTTCGAGAATAAAGTAAAAATGTTACAAGAATAAAGTCAAAATGTTTCGAGAATAAAGTCAGAATGTTACAAGAGTAAAGTCGAAATATTTAGAGAATGAAGTCGAAATTTTGAGAATAAAGTCAAAATGTTTTGAGAATAAAGTCAAAATGTTTCAAGAATAAAGTTGAAATTTTGAGAATAAAGTCAAAATGTTTCGAGAATAAAGTAAAAAATGTTACAAGAATAAAGTCAAAAATGTTTCGAGAATAAAGTCAGAATGTTACAAGAATAAAGTCGAAATATTTAGAGAATGAGTAAATTTTGAGGAATAAAGTCAAAGATGTTTTGAGAATAAAGTCAAAATGTTTCAAGAATAAAGCCTAAATTTTGAGAATAAAGTCAAAATGTTTCGAGAATAAAGTCAAAATGTTACAAGAATAAAGTCAAAATGTTTTGAGAATAAAGTCATAATATTTTGAGAATAAAGTCGAAATTGTGAGAATAAAAGTCAAAATGTTTCGAGAATAAAAGTCAAAATGTTGAGAATAGCGTCTAAATGTTTTGAGAATAAAGTCAAATTTTGAGAATAAAATTAAATTATGAGAATAAAAGTTAAAAATGTTATGAGAATAAAGTCAAAATGTTTTGAGAATAAAGTCAAAATGTTTCGAGAATAAAGTTGAAATTTTGAGAATAAAGTCAAAATGTTTCGAGAACATTTTGATTATTATTCTCAAAAATGTCATTATTCTCAAAAACACCCATTATTCTCAAAAATTCGAAATTATGAGAATAAAGTCAAAATGTTTCGAGAATAAAGTCAAAATGATTTGAGAATAAAGTCAAAATGTTACGATAACATTTTGATTATTATTCTCAAAAATGTCATTATTCTCAAAAAAACATTATTCTCAAAATTTCAAATAAAGTCGAAATTATGAGAATAAAGTCAAAATGTTACGAGAATAAAGTCAAAATGTTACGAGAATAAAGTCAAAATGTTCACGAGAGCCAAAGTAAGAAATATTTAGAGAATAAAGTCAAAGATATTCACGAGAATAAAGTTGAAATTTTGAGAATAAAGTCAAAATATTCTGAGAATAAAAGTCAAAATGTTTAAAGAATAAAAAGGATCCGAATATTTTGAGAATAAAGTCAAAATGTTACGAGAATAAAGTTGAAATTTTGAGAATAAAGTAGAAATGTTATGAGAATAGTCAAAATGTTAAGAGCATAAAGTCGAAATTATGAGAATAAAGTCAAAATATTAGAATAAAGTCAAAATGTTTTGAAAATAAAGTCAAAATGTTTTGAAAATAAAGTCGAAATTTCAAAATTAAAGATGAAATGTTTAGAGAATAAATTTGAAATATTTTGAGAATTAAGTCTAAATATTTTGAGAATAATAAAGTCAAAATGTTTTGAGAATAAAGTCAAAATGTTTAAAGAATAAAGTTAAATATTTCGAGAATAAAGTCCAAATATTTAAGAATAAAGTCAAATGTTAGAGAATCAATTACGAGAATAAAGTCGAAATTTTGAGAAAAAAAGTCAAAATGTTTTGAGAATAAAGTTGAAATAAAGTCGAATAGAAGGTAAATAAAGTCAAAATGTTTTGAGAATAAAGTCAAAATGTTTAAAGAATAAAGTCCAAATATTTCGAGAATAAAGTCCAAATATTTCAAGAATAAAGTTGAAATGTTACGAGAATAGTCAAAATGTTACGAGAATAAAGTCGAAATTTTGAGAAAAAAGTCGAAATGTTTTGAGAATAAAGTTGAAATGTTTCAAGAATAAAATCAAAATTTTGAGAATAAAGTCGAAATGTTTTTAGAATAAAGTCGAAATGTTTTGAGAATAAAGTCGAAATGTTTTGAGAATAAAGTCGAAATGTTTTGAAAATAAAGTCGAAATGTTTCGAGAATAAAGTTGAAATATTTAGAGAATTTAAATATTTGAAATTAAAGTTATATTTTGAGAGGATAGCCTATATTGAGAGCACCAGGAGAAGTTGCCAGGCCACTGGAATTTATTTGAATATTGTCCGAACGGCTGCATCATCTTACTGGAATGAGGAAGCGTCATTTTTAAGGACTCGCGGAAACAGCTTAATATCAAGAATATGATATTTATTAACAGACTGAATAAGAACAACTTTTTATCTTAACATCAGTTCACAAACCCAATTGACATTCCTTTGGGGGTGCCATAGCTCTCTTATTTATTACTTTTTTAATACACCACAAATATATGTGGGATTATTAGCAGATTTTATACCATGTGTCATACTCACAGGGACAGTATGCTTGGAAATAATATTTCATGTCTTTGATTGCGTTTGTTATTTGTAGTTGTCTTTTCTGAGGTATATAACGTTAAGTGACTATTCACAAGCTGTTTTGTTTTCCATGGTATAATACAGTAAATGATTGGACATAATATTTAACATCTACCATTCATTATATGTAGCATGGCAGCCACCCAGTAATTGCAATATTTTTGTGCTTTGTTGCTTTTAACATAACACAGCTCAGCTTTCAAATTGTGTCAATTTCAACTTTATTCTCAACACATTTCGACTTTATTCTTGAAATATTTCAACTTTATTCTCATAATTCCAACTTTGGTTTCAAAATGTTTCAACTTTATTCTCAAAATATTTTCAACTTTATTCCTGTAATATTTTGACTTTATTCTTGTAATTCCGACTTTGTTCTCAAATATTTAAACTTTATTTCTCATAGTATTTCGACTCTATTCTCGTAATTATGGCTTTTTTCTCAAATATTATGACTTTAATCTCATAATCTTGGATTTTTTTTTTTAACATGGCACTAAAATGCCATCGTAGAAACTAAGGCCCAAATGATTTCATGAATTTAAAACTATAGAATATGTGGAACCAAACTACCATAGACTGCACAGACCAAAACAGAAGCATCTAAACTTTACACATTCTTCAGCTGTTTACAGTCACATTTACAGTTGCTTGCCAAAATTTTAGAAACAGTGGCGTTGTATTAATTAAAGCCTTGTTCAGACTGTCAGTCCAAATTCAATTTTGTGCACACTGTGTATTTCAGCTGTTCAAATCCAATTTGTGTCCGTTGTGCTGCTCCGTTTTACTGAATATCTGCATTGGTTTCAGTATTGCCAATTCACAGTTTTGCCTAAACATCCTCCTCATAATCCATCATTTGTACATGAATAAATGACTGAATGCCGTGTTCCGCCATCTTGTTTACACTTGCTTATTAGTGATTTTTACTTTATCGGCTACGGCGGTGTAACAGCTAAGGCTACTTCTGGTCATCGTAGTCATTCCATTGGAAGCTGTTGCTTAAAGGAGAAGTCCACTTCCAGAATAACAATTTACAAATAATTTACTCACCCCCTTGTCATCCACGATGTTCATGTCTTCCTTTCTTCAGTCCTAAAGAAATTATCCTTTTTGAGGAAAACATTTCAGCATTTTTCCGCATATAATGGACTGATATGGTCCCCCGATTTTGAACTTCCAAAAGGCAGTTTAATTGCGGCTTCAAATGATCCCAAATGCGGTTGTAAACTATCCCAGCTGAGGAAGAAGGGTCTTATCTAGCGAAAAAATTGGTTATTTACATAAAAAAAAAAAAACAATTTAAATACTTTTTATTCTCAAACGCTCATCTTACCTTGCAGTCCTTGAACTCTGTATTCTGGCTCAAGACAGTTAGGGTATGTCGAAAGACTCAGACCATGTTTTGTCCCTCAACTTCAAAGATCATTTTAAAATTATCTTACATCGCTGCAGAAGTACCGACACAGTATTTGTAAAGTGAACATGCAAAAAAGATCAAACACCCTTAACAAAAAAGGTAAAAGTTGAGGGACAACATGAGATGGGAATTTTTCGACATACCCTAATGCGGCATTCAGCCATTTATTTAAGTACAAATGATGGATTATGAGTATGTTTAAGCAATACTTACATTGTTCGCTTCACATCATCTTTAGTCTAAGTGCTACCTGACCATTAAAATTACAGTGGGGGAAAAAATTATTTGATCCCTTGCTGATTTTGTATGTTTGCCCACTGGCAAAGAAATAATCAGTCTATAATTTTAATGGTAGGTTTATTTTAACAGTGAGAGACAGAATAGCAACAAAAAATCTAGAAAAACACATTTCAGAAAAGGTATAAACTGATTTGCATTTTAATGAGTGAAATAAGTATTTGACTCCTTGGCAAAACATGATTTAGTACTTGGTGGCAAAACCCTTGTTGGCAATCACAGAGGTCAGACGTTTCTCGTAGCTGGCCACCAGGTTTGCACACATCTCAGAGGGGATTTTGTCCCATCCCTCTTTGCATATTCTCTCCAAGTCATTAAGATTTCGAGGTTGATGTTTGCCAACTTGAACCTCCACAGATTTTCTATGGGATTAAGGTCAAGAGACTGGCTAGGCCACTCCAGGACCTTAATGTGCTTCTTCTTGAGCCACTTCTTTGTTGCCTTGGCCTTGTGTTTTGGGTCATTGTCATGCTGGAATACCCATCCACGACCCATTTTCAATGAGGGAAGGAGGTTCTCATCCAAGATTTGACAATACATGTCCCTGTCCATTGTCCCTTTGATGCAGTGCAGTTGTCCTGTCCCCTTAGCAGAAAAACACCCCAAAGCATAATGTTTCCACCTCCATGTTTGACAGGGTAATAGCCAGCATTCCTTCTCTTCCAAACATGGCAAGTTGAGTTGATGCCAAAGAGCTCGATTTTGGTCTCATCTGACCACAACACTTTCACCCAGTTCTCTTCTGAATCATTCAGATGTTTAGACACGCTTGTACATGTGTTTGCTTGAGCAGGGGGACTTTGTGGGCACTGCAGGATTTCAGTCCTTCACAGTGTAATGTGTGGTGACTAAGGTCCCAGCTGCCTTGAGGTCATTGACAAGATCCTTTTATGTAGTTCTGGGCTGATTCCTCAGCGTTGTCATGATCATTGAAACTCCACGAGGTAAGATCTTGCATAGAGCCCCAGACTGAGGAAGATTGACAGTTATTTTGTGTTTTCTTCCCTTTGCGAATAATCGCACCAATCTGCTTGGCGATGGTCTTGTAGCCCATTCCAGCCTTGTGTAAGTCTACAATCTTGTCCCTGACATCCTTGAACAGCTCTCTGGTCTTGGCCATGGTGGGGAGTTTAGAATCTGATTGACTGATTGTTTCTGCTGCTTCTTTCAGAGAGAGTGCTCCTAATCTCAGCTTGTTACCTATATAAAAGATACCTGGGAGCCAGAAATCTTGCTGATTGTTGGGGATTAAATACTTATTTCACTCATTAAAATGCAAATCAATTTCTAACTTTTTCGAAATGCGTTTTTCTGGATTTTTTTTTGTTATTCTGTTTCTCACTGTGAAAATGAACCTACCATTAAAATTATAGACTGATCATTTCTTTGTCAGTGGGCAAGCGTACAAAATCAGCAGGGCATCAAATAATTTTCCCCCCATTGTAGCTTAAGTTTAAAACATATCAAATTAAAGACTAATTGTGGAATCGTATACTGATGGAATTGCAGTGATATATACCATAAGACGTAATATTTACCTACCCAATCTGTCACGTTGTAACGACTATGGCAAACCGGCTGTTCTCCCGTTGTAGACGGTTACAGTAGAATGTCAAGAAGTAACAGCTAAAGTCGCGAACATGCAATATGACGTGTAATGCTGTTGGCGTTCCATCAGTGACTGCTGCTTACCTACGGTATTTTTATTTTCTCGGCTTAAAGTATCTATTTTTATATTCTTGACTATGGCGGCATAACAGCTTAGGCTGCTTCTGATCATTGTAGCCATTCCATTGCAAGCTGTTGCTTAAAGTCCCTATTTTTATGTATTTTTACTATTTTGTCTTATGAGGCAGCGGCAGAAATATGGGAGGCTGGCATGCATGTAGCTTTATTCTGTGCTGCCATCTCCACCGGTCTTAAAACTCAAAAAGTTGCGTATACTAGCAGTATGTTGTCATTTTCCAATTAACTCGCACTTTGCAACAACTCAAGCTTGTTTCAGCAAAGACTATCAGCATGTTTTCTACAAAAACGTCTGACGTCTTTACGTTTTACGTGGCATGAGAACATGAAAAAGCTAAGGCTATTCCGAACAGGGGTGCGTTTTGCAATAGTATTGTTAGCTAATTATGCCGTTGTTTCTATTGAACTCTATTGGTAATGACAGAACTTGCGACCATAGTTGCTTTTGGCAAACGCACACCTAAATGATCAGATTTCCAGAAATGCGTTTTGAAAACGATTTTAAACCACGTATGTATGTAGCTAATAACGGATTTCTAAAAATCTGATTTCATGTGATTTTTTTTTTATTTTATTTTATTTTATTTTATTTTATTTTTTTTTTTTTTTACTGTTCACACATGCTATGAAATATGCATATCCACAAATTCAGATTTGGACTGACAGTGTGAACAAGACTTAAATGAAAGCTGCTGAAAAAGTGAATTCTGTGTGAGCTGTGCTTTATGCATCATTGACAGTGGAAAATAGACCTTTTTGTCTGCGAAATTTTGCCAAAATTTAATGTGACCACACCTTAAGAGTGAGAATAGAGTGTTACGGTGTGGGCAAGATTATGAGTAATTTTTTTTGTTTTTAACAGACTGGCTCTGTTGTGACTTGCATGTTTGTGCTTATGTGTTAAGAGTTTTTGCATGTTTAAAGCCGTTTGTTCGGTTCATACGTCGACATGCAAATCACTTCATGCACTGATACTAACACATGCATACTTGTTGTCATTCAACATAGTTTTGGTTAGCAGATGATTTGGGTGCCGTGGGGTGAGTTAACCTCTCGCTCACCCCATGGGGTGTGTGCCTCCTCCCCACAAACGTTTGGAACCGCCTTCCTTCTGCCTGTTGCACGTTCCACCAAGCTGCCAAATTCCAGCAAGTGCGTGCGTGTGTGTGTCACTGAGAGGTGAGTGAGTACAAAAGGCTAGAATCCTTTGAACCAATGGACAGGTATTTTGTTTACAGTAGCCTAAGGAGTGTTTAGCCTTTGCTTTTCCTTCCTCCGTCTACCTGTCTTTCAGCATACACGTGTAATGCATGCATATTTTTATATACACGCTCTCCACTCCAGTCAGTTTGATGGAAAGCACTCTTGGATGCCATATGTGGCTGTTTGTGTGTGTAGGTTTTGCTCTGCTCAAAAAGACAGCTTGTTTATGTGCAGAAATGCGTATGTGTGTGCGTGGGTAAAGGCCAAACCGATGGGTGTGGGTGCAACAATTATGCGCTGCTACCTGTCTGTCTGCTTTCCACGGTTATGAGACATGAGGGGGAGATGAGATGAGAGCAGAAAGGTATAAAAAGCGAAACAGAGGAAGGCAGAAAAAAAAGTGAACAGAACATCAGATTTGTATATGTTGTTTTCCACTGCTGCTAGCTTCATGCTAATCATTAGCTCAAACAAAAAAAGTATGTTTTAGCTTAGTAAAATTGGTAGGGACAATGGGTCAATGACATTGGTCTTTTTTTGTCTTGATTGATTCAAAAATGGCAGCGGCTATTTGCACTAAGTGTAAATAACATATTTTCTTAGCCATAGTTGCTATTTACACTAAGTGCAAATAGCAATGGATTTTATTTACACTGAAATAAAATAGTGAAAATAGCAGTATTTTTAATATGTGCATATTTACACTAAATAGCAGGATTTTCTGCCATTTATACTACTTATTGCAAATAGTGGAAATTATCTGCACCTCAGTATATTGTAGTATGCTATAAAATAGTATGCAATAATAACGTATTGAGTGTAAATTATAATTTTAATTCAAATAATTGAATAGATGCCACCTTTTTGGCACAATATAAGCCTTCCCTACACCTACTGTTTTTGATTAGTTCCTTCATATTTGTTAAAAAATAAATGCCTCTGCGATGTGATATGAGATTTGCAAAGGGAGAAATAAAAAGTTTGGCAAAAGGCGGATTCGAACTCGGATCAATCACATCAGAAACACTACAGCACAAGCTTTACCGTCGATGCCACCAGAACTGATGTTTGGTAAGAGTCTTTTGTAGTGTTGTCTACCACAATTGGTGGGAGAAGTTAGTGTAAATAGCCTCTGCCAACAAGGCATGCTATTTGCACTTAGTGTAAATAGACACTCCATTCAAGAATGCGTTAAAAATGTAGTTCATAGATACAACATGAAAAGCATGGTTTTTTTTTTTTTTTTACTTTTTAAAACTGAAATTAATTCTAATTCATTTAGATGTCAAGAAATAATAAAAGAATTTAATAAAACTGCACTGCATTTTAATATGTTAAAACATTTAGCATCATTAACTGGTCAACACTAACAGGCTTAATGGCAGGACACCTTGCCGAACGGCAGTCTTGGCCAAGAAGATCATAAAAGGCCGACTTGGGTATGCTAAAATGAATTTGGAGAGACCTGTGCAGTTCTGGAATAATGTTTTATGGGGTAATGAGACCAAACTAGAATGTTTTGGAACCAACCTGCTGTTGCAGGAAGTGGAAATCATGACTGTATGAAGGACATCATGGATTCTTTTTTGGCAAGAATTGTGATACCAAACTGAAGCTGATGATCAGTGGACTTTCCTGCAGGACAATCATCCCAAAGTATACATCTAAATCTACTCAAGTCATAAAATGTACTTGAGTGGCCTGTTCAGTCTCCAGATTTAATTCTCATTGAAAATATTTGGTTGAATTTGAAGAAAGCAGTGGCAAAGTGAAAACCAAAGATTATCAGTGATCTGAAAGCTTTTTCAGGTGAATAATGGGCCAAAATTGCAGTAGAGACGTGACAGAAGCTTCTGAGCACTTATAGACAGTGTCTATTGGTGGTTTTAAAGAATAAAAGATTCTGCACCAAATTTAACTTTCAGGGGTTGAATAATTTTGAACATGAATGTTTAGAGCCAATTTGAATTTTATCATGATTCATCAATGTTACGTTCTCAGAATCACTCAAATGTGTATTGATAAAAAATCTCTAATAGTTTACTGATGCCTTTCTTGAACTGTTTTCATAAATTTGTTCTCAGCAGCAAAATGTCTTGCAGATCAAGGAGGTTAAATAATTTGGATTGCAATTGGTAGAGTTAACAAAGTTCAGCAAACTAATTCTTTTCACTGAGGATTCTTAGAAGTTGGGCTGGTATTTTCTCCACACTGCTGCCTATTGTCTGTAGAGAATAGTGCAACTGAGCATATAGTATAAACGCCTCCCAATGCCTTTGAGGTGCATACACCGTCTGCCGTGGTTTGAACGAATGCGTCAGACTTTAACAAGACTTAGCTTGTGCACATACTACACCAGTCATATACTATACCGCTGACATTGAATCTTCAGATTAGTGCTCGATCAATGACCAAATCCTAAACTTCTACATTTGATCTCCATTCCAGTCTTAAGTATATGGTTACAGTTTGGTGCCAGATAGCAACCCTAGTAACTCTTACTTAAATTAACCAAGGTTAATGATACTTTCATTTTCAAAATTGTATAGGCAGCGTTCAGTAGTCTTTGGTACAGACGTGTCCCTTCTGTTCATATAGCCTGGGAAAACCAAAAGCAAGTTCAGACACTCACACAGGGCAGAGCTTTATATTGTAACCCCCCCTATACACACACATTATGCAGTATGCTAACAAGTCTTATCCAAAGCGTTCATTAAACCCTAACCCAGCACTAGCAGCTGCTGTTCAGGTGCTTAGTCAGCTGAGAGATACAGGTAGGGTTTGAATGTGTTTGAATGTGTGTTCAAGTGCATGAGACAGCAGGTTTGGGACTGAGCTGGAACAGAGCTGATGGTAACCGCCCCATGACCCGAAGTACATCAGTCAGCAGACAGAGGCTCAGCCTCTCTCTCTTTCTCTTTCTCTCTCTCCCTCTCCCTCTCTGTTTAGCTCTGTTTATGTGCAAGCACTTGGTCTGTGTTGTTGACATGAATTACTGCACCCGCTGCTGTTGTTAAAAGTTCTCTGGTATTTTCTCACCCATCAGAGAATTCGCTTTGTTGTTATCTTTGTTATGCCATGCACATACACTTGTGTGAGATTTTTCAGAATTACATATTTTTTTCCTTCTCGGGTGACTGATTTCTCGTGTCACTTTGTGTGGATGGATCTTAAAGCTTTCACAATTTCCTTATAAAGAAGTACTTAAAGCGATGGGGTGATAATGTATGTGAGGTAAATCAGATCAAATCACACTTTTATATGTAATGCCCAGAAAGTATTAGGACACGTTACACTTTAATATATTGATTTATTGATCAAACTCTTTATACAAATATATATAGTATGGTAAATATTTTCAGATTTACTTTTAAACAGTTTTAATTCATGTTTGTTATCAGTTCCAGTAAAATAGTTTTTACGGCTAAAATTGTTGGAATAGCCAGGCATCAGCAATCTCCACGTAAAACTAATCAGGCAGACCAAACTGTAAGACTTGAAACTTGGAGGGATGGTAGTACTCACACCTTCTACGTCACCAAGGCTCACCCCAATAGGGCCTGACAGGGGCACTACAGCAATCAAAAGTACGAAATCACTCATAACTCCTAAACGGCTTGTCGCACAATCAAGTGTTCTGGTGAAATTCTCGGGTATTTAGCATTTTTTGAAAAACCTACTTTTGCGAACTAGTCCTAGATTTTTCACCCGATCGGAACTAAACCAGTGCCAATAATTATCAAAAAAAAAGTTGAACTTTCAGCCCTCCGTTGCAAAGGGATGGCAAAATGTTTGACGGCTATAACTTTTGAACAGAATAAGATATCTTCGCCAAACTCACAATGCATATGTAAGAGCTGAATCTGAGGTCATGTGAAAAAAGTTGCGAAGCTTGGCCACTTGGTGGTGCTTTAAGAGGGAAAAAATGTAAAAACTGCCATTACTACACACCTGTTTGTTCTATCAACGCATGGTCTTGAGGACATTTGTGTACCTCAAAAAACATGGCCACCGTAGGCCAATGAAATTTGAGCACCTATTAGACAAACTTAATGGAGGTTGATCGGAATGAAACTCATGGGCCTGGTTAAATCATGGCCCTAAAAGCCGGGACACACCAAGCTGACGGTCAGCCTGCCTGTTGGGCTAGTTTGTTTGGTGTGTTTCACACGTCGGCTTTTGTCGGGCTCACCTCAGCGGGACTTTGCCCGATTCAACATGATTGAGTCAGATGTTATTTTGCTCGTCTGTGCGGTGTGTTCAAGCACAGCTTTTTGTTCAGACGCTGCCGGCGGGCAGCCATTGGGGGGCGATATCGCATTTTTTAAGGGTGTAAACGATTGTCTATTGCGTGTTTTTCACACATGCGCTCAATATTCGTATCATATGATAGACCTTCTCATTCCGAACAACTTTGCCTCTGGAACCACTGCTGTCAGTCAAACGTTACATGATTGAGGAAATGTAAATAAAAAACTATTTTGTGCAACTCAGTTCTAGGTTTTTCGCTCAATCTAGAAAACAAAAAAAAAACACTGCAGTGCAATTCTCTGGACTCTCTTTGTCAATAATTATTAAACAGTGTTGGAATTTACTCTTTTGGAAGCTATGATGGCGTCATTTAGAAAACGAACCTCTCCAAAAAAAGGCCAACAGCCCTCAAAGCCTAAACAAAAACTCAAATGTCACAAAACCTGGTGAGCACATGCGACAGGTGATTCTAAACAAGCATGCAAAGTTTTAGGGAGATCGAACCACAGCTGGTGCTATAACAGTCATAAACGTGCTTTTTTAAATCATTGGCTTGTTATGTGCTTAAATGCCTTAAAGGGCTTGAACCCTGGTAATAGCTGCTTGCAGCTGTATTTTAATTGTCACTGTTGAAAAGTGTTTTTGTATCGTGTGGCCTGTGTATCGATACTTTATAATTAAAATACTACTAATAATAGTAATGTTTTTCATATATTTTAGCCTACTGTGTTTATGTACTTTAGTTCTGCCCCAAACAGTCTAAAACTAGCCTACCAGCATCCATGCAAATGGCCTGTTTACTGTGTCATTATACAGTCTGCTTTAGAGGGTGGGAACCATGCTGACTGAATTACCCCGCACTTCAGTGAACTCATTGTCTTTCCAACAGGTCAAATTAGTTTACGCTCGGGCATCTTGTTTTTATCGCTATTAATTTTTCTCTAGAATCTGTTTTGCATTTGAATTATTATCTTGAATACTGCACATTAAACCAGGGTTGAATGTGGTTGACGTTAGTGCACAGCACTGCCACTTCAAACTATGAAAAAAAAGGAAATATGCAAAACACAAGTAAACAGAGATTCCCCTCTCTGACCACTTTAACAAATGTATTCTTTTTCAGAGTGTGTTCATCTGAAGCAGGAAGTAGCCAGGTTGCAGGCGGAGCTGAAAAGGCTACAGGTGGAGGTGCCGAACCTGAGGTCATGTCTTGGTGAAGCAAAAGAACAAATGCTAGAGTTAGAGAATCAGGTCCAGACCCAGAAACTACTGCAGAACCAAAACCAAGAAGCCCAGTTTCTCATACAGGGTGTGTATAACCACAGTTTAAAGGTAAAGTGTGTTTTTTGCCATTAGCAGCACCAAACAGAATTGCATTAATACACTCTAAAAAATGACCTGATCTCATGACAGAAACATACTGTTACGGAGGGAACGAGGCGAGGAGCGGGCGGATTCATACGCAAGCCTTTATTGATATTAGACAGAAACATGGTCAAAAACAGGCTGGGTCGAACACTGGCAAACGGGTATACAGACAGTAAGACAAAAGAGTATTCCGTGACACAGGCGAGAGTCCATCAACAGCGAATAAAATCCAAGGGATGAGGCGAACAGGTAATCCGAACAGGCAGGCTTGAGTCCATGACGACGAGACAAAGGGTAAATCCACGACAGGCAAGAATCCAAACAATGCTAGGGTCAAGACACAAATGACGAAACTAGATAACAAGAAATAACTAGACATGGAAACTAAGAAAGGGCTCCGTAAAGCAGCTAACACAAGACGAGTGCTAAATGCTGCTCGGCCCAGAATAGTGGGAAGGGCCTCGTATTTATGCAGTTCATGATTGGCTGCATCTGTGAGCACGGTGAGTGAGGTGAAACATGGGAAAGGTAGTCTGGGGTGTAGTGTGTGTAGTGGCAAGGTGACAATCTGTGTAGTCTGTGTAGTGGCAAGGTGACAATCCAAGGGAGCGGTGGGTCGGGGGCGAGGGTTGGAGGACCTGGGGACTGAGGCAGGACCAGCAGAGCAGGGTGAGCTAGGGACCACCAGAGCAGGACAGAAGACACCCACGGCGGAGCAGGTGCCCACCAGGGTGGCACAGACGGAGCAGGAGCCCTCCAGTGCAGAGCAAACGGAGCAGGAGCCCACCAGGGCGAAGCAGACGGAGCAGGAGCCCACCAGGGCGAAGCAGACGGAGCAGGGGCCCACCAGGGTGAAGCAGACAGGACAGACAGATCTGAAACACAGAACAGAGACAGAGACACAGTGGAACAGTCAGAGAGTTCACTGACGGCCTCCATAGCCATGACAGGACAGGCAGAGAGTTCATAAGTGGCCTCCATGGCCAGAAAAGGGCAGAACAAGAGTTCAGAAGTGGGCACCACTACCGGGACCAGAGCTGAAGTGAACGATACCGCCTTAGGAGGTTCTGTAGCCTCAGCTGCCACCTCTGGCGATCCTTCCGCGGGCGTCGCCATCTTCGGGGGTTCTGCGGCCTCAGCCTCCTATTTATGCAGTTCGTGATTGGCTGCAGCTGTGAGTATGGCGAGTGAGGTGAAGCATGGGAAAGGTAGTCCGGGGTGTAGTGCAACAGTCTGTGTAGTGGCAAGGCGGCCTCTGGTTTCAAGTGGACCGAAGATCAGGACCAGACTCGTGACACATACCTATGGGAACTTTTTTCCAAGACACGAAATACGTACCAATAAGTACATATTAGTTTTTAACAAAAAATCAACTTGTAATCGTTTTTGTACACAGTTATGATTACAGCACCATATGTTTAACTTTCCGGACATAACAAGCTTGCTTGGTAGCTCAGCTGGCATGAAACTGGACTTAGGATGCGGAATCCTTGGGTGCGAATCCTGTGAGTGTAATAATAATACATTTACAATGCTCAGGACCTCTCATCCAGGTGTTCAGCAGTTTTTGCATTCATTTTCTCTGTGTTTTTCATGTTTGTTCAGCATGTGCATCATCCATGGAAATCCATTTACATCTGGTGTGATGTGTTTACATGTGTTTATATTGGACAGGTGTTTTGGAGTTGCAGTCTCACACCTTGTCAGTCTCCACACATGCGTTTTCAGTTTTCAGGTTTCAGCTTTTCAGTTCTTGTCTATGTGTGTTTGTGGGGTGCTGAGTGTGTAGTGATGTTTGTGTTGTGTAGTGATGTTTGTGTTAGGCAGGTGTTTAGGGGTGAGAGTCTCAAGCCCCCTGCTTATTTCTTTATGGAGCCACTGAAACTCTCAGTGGTGCAGTTAACACTTGTGAAATGTTACCCTTGTCAGCAAGCTAACAGCTCCTAACCCCTGTGAGCAGCCTGATGGGAGATGCTTCTGAAACAAAGAGAGAAACAGAGCTTAATGTTTAAAGGAAGAAACATCACACATTATTAACAAATTATTCAGTTATTTAAATGAGACTAGATTAAAATATTTGTTTCACAAGTTTCAAGACCATTCAGTCCTGATGTTTAATGGTAAACAAGCTTGGCTTGCTGTCCTCAATGGAGACTTGAACCAAAGGCTTGGCTTGAGTGCTGAGTTCAACCCCCCATTGTGGTACTACATATCAGAAAATAACAGAAGCACAGGAGCAGATGGGGAGGTGGAGGGATGCTGGAGAAATTGTCGTTGGGACGGCGCAATGACTGCTGCTTGTAGACCAATTTGGAGTAGACGTCACAGTTACGTCACTTGCAGCTGCGCGTGTGGTTGCAGAAAAACACTGGTAACAAGTGGAGGTAAATGGGTAAAATCCATGAAATAAGATAAATAAACATTTTTGTGCCTTTTGATGTCAAAATGATGTTAATGCAAATAATTTTTATAGAATACTGTCCTTTAAGACACCATTTGAAGCTAAACACATACGTTTAAACGTACATACTGTGGATGAAAACTGCTATGATTACACTACTTTTAAAGCATACATTTGATTTAAACAATAGGTCTACAACATATTCACATCTGCTGTTCATAGGGGACGTATTGTATGAGCCCTACAGTTACAGCATGAAATATTATTTAAACCTATTACTATTAATGTTTTTATGTAACATTTATTTATTTTATCTCACAATTCTGACTCGCAAATGCAAGTTTATATCTCCTAATTCGGATTTTCTAACTCTTTTTAACTCAAAAATAGTGAGTTTGTCCATTCTGAGGGAAAAAAAGCCAGAAATGTGGGATATAAACTCCTATTCTGAGTCGAGGGGAACAGAAAGAAAGATGAGTTGTTTTTCCTTAGAATTAGAATTGTAAGGTATAATCTTGGAATTGTGAGAATAAAGTCAGAATTTTGAAATCTAAAATCAAATTTACCTTTTTTAAAATTCTTTTATTCCATGGCTCCATAGACTTGGAATAAAATTTTATTTTGTTTTAACTCACATACTAAAACATACTAAAATACCAAAAAATTTGCATAACCGTACTAAAATATTGTTTTTTTCCCCCAAATAAAGGATGACGTGTTCCCTTTTGTCACTACCGAAATAATGATGACATGTTTCAGTCTTAATATAAAAACTAAATGTTATGAATCTTAGTAAACATCTAATATTTGAATATTTAAATGCTTTTTAAATGTGTTTTTTGACTTGTTTCCAGCCAAAATATCTAAAAAATCTTAAAGCAAGGATTTTATAGACAAGTAAAAAATATTATCTTGTTTACAGAGAAAAAAGAAAAAACAAGTCAAAATTAAGTGCCAGTGGGGTAAGATTATTTTGCTTACCGCATTGACAGATTATTTTGCTTATTCTAGTCAAAAACTATCTCTTTCTCTGAAAACATAACAATAATTTTTAGAAAATCCTGGTTGATTTAATTTTTGTAGATATTTTGGCTGGAAACAAGTAGCAGTGAATGATTGAATGAATGATTTAGGCTTCTCCCGAACCTACCTTTTGAACTTCATGCAAAGTTTAATGCTTTTAATTTTTTTATTTTTTTTTTTTTATTTTTTATTTATTTTTTTTTTTTTTTATTTTGCTCTCAAAAAATCATTACATCTAATTATAAATTTTGAAATCTGTTGTGCTGCATAATATTTTTGAGGATTCTTTAATGAATATAATTATCAAAAGAACAGCATTTATTTGAAATGGAAATATTTTATAATAATATAAATGGTTTTACTGTCACCTTTGATTGATTGATTGATTGATTTATTTATTTTATTTTTTCTGATTAATCATTCTGATCCCAAGCTTTTTGGAACAATAAGTGTATCAAAACTGGTCATTTCTGAACATTTTTCATCTAGCTCTTTCTAGACCAAATGATCTGAGCTGTGCCGTTGCCATTCATTTTAAGCCTCTATATTCTCTCAAAATTTGTGTAATTTGTATCTATTTTAATTTTTTTTCTTCTAAAGAATTTTAAGAAACCTTCTGAGACAAAATTTGATATATAAATGAAGAAAGAAAAAAAAAAAAAACATTAGCTTTTATTAACATAAAAATTGTCCTTGGAGAAGTACTCATTGCCCTACATTCATAAATGGAGCGGACAGATTTTTCCATCCCATGTGAGGCAAAAGAAAAAGAAGAAGGGAGCATAACAAAGAGTGTATATGTTTATACCTTGCTCTGTATTTCACCTGTTCATGTTACGGTGACCAGAAAGCAATTGTCAGTATGCTGCTGAAGAGACGAATTCTTCCTACTAGGCATTCTTTTACCCCCATCAAGAAAATGTCAGACTGACACTGGCAGCGCAGTAGAGAGCACTTTCACCAGAAAAAGCACAACGTCACCTTAACCGGTCTCAGCCTCTCAGAGCCAGCCAGACAGCCAATTCACCAACAAACAGACAGAACAAAACAGCCCATTTTTCCTCTGAATAAAAACCCTCTGGACCGACTGCATGGTGAAACGATCCCGCCGGCCTTTATGCAGTTCTGGAATACATCCTGTTGTGAGTTAGCGGACCTGCTTGCCAGCACAAACAGTTTGAGAACAGAATGACCGCTTCCTCTGGACTGTGGTTTCAGGTGTTTATGGCTTGGCCCCCAGTTCCTTTAGAAACAAACACATTTGTTTCCCGTAATTTACTGTGGTTTTACACCCTCTATCTCTCTTTCTGCAGCTGCTGTTTTGACAGAGATGATGCAATGGCCTAATTATTGTCTCTTCGTTCTGTAAAGATGTTGTTGTGCTTTCTGTGGTGTTTTTCCTCAGGAGATGTGCTTCAAAATTAGACTGGCGTCTTACAAATCATTTCTCTCTGGATCTCTGAAGTCTCACAGTCTCTCTCGGGTATTTTTGTCCTGTGGTTTATGATGCTAATCATTAGGAGAGAAGGAGGAGACAGACAGAGAGAGAGAAAGGTCAGAACGACTTGCTCTGGTCGGTGGCAGTAAAGGGCAGCCTCTCATCGACTCCATCTACTGAAACACTGACGGGACATGTGTGTGTCTCCTGACTGCTGTTACATTTGTGACAGTGTGTTCTTGCTTGTTAAATTGATACCTTTGTAAATGTCAGTAATTTTTCATGCAAATTGGTTGATCTTATCTCTTGATATTTGTTCATAGGTAGAGTTATATCTGAAACTGTCTATCCATGCATTATTAATAACCATTGACAGTCATAACTGTAACTCTAAATATAGCTCAACTATACTGTAATCAATAGGAAAATCTTTAGAAAAAAGTTTAAAGGTTGTTGGCGTTACCTAATGTAGTTAGTCAGTTTAATTTTATTCATATTGCACAGTATGTTTGACTTATAGTAATGTTACGTGAATTACATTTTCACATTTTGGCCAATATATATTTACAGTCATTTTTACATTATAGACGTTTAAGTATAATTCATTTCAAAAAGTATTTCCATTTTAAGTGAGATTAAAGGTGCTTAAATCACACTTAAAATGTACCATTTAATTAAATTTGTATATATATATATATATATATATGTATGTATATATATATATATATATATATATATACACACACACACACACACACAGTATATATATTTCCATCTTTTTTAAACAGTCAATTTTCATTTTCAGACTTTCGGCCCCTTCATATTTTAATTTGTTAACATTAATTAACTATATTAGTTAATACAAACAATATTTATATAGCATTTATCATTCTTAGCTAATATTAAGTTATTGCATTATTGCAGTTTAACATCTGTTAACATGAACATGAACATTTTATTAACTAAATTAACACAGATTAATAAATGCTGTAAAAATGTATTGTTCATTGTTAGTTCATGTTAATGCATTAACTAATGTAAACAAATGAGACCTTATTGTAAAATGTTACCGTTATTTTAATTCAAATGGCTTCTATAATAATTTAGGCCATTTTGTGAAACAGTTTGACCAAGTTGTTTAATATGAACTGCCCTCGAAATAACAATTTACTCATGAATTGAACATCACCAGTGCTTGGGGAAAGTTGCTTTTAAAGTAATGCATTACAATATTGTGTTACTCCCTTAAAAAGTAACGTCTAGGTTACGTACGTAACCCTCGTTCCCTGAAGGAGGGAACGGAGACGTTACATATGGGAACTCGCTTGAGAGTCCAATCATCTCCAAGCCTTATTCAAAAGGCCAATGAACATTCATGAACATTGGCGAGTGGTATTTGCATGCCGAGCCACTCCCCCGTACATACGGGTATATAAGATGGCGGCGTGCAACCACTCATTCAGGCTTTTGCTGAGGAGCCGAGCTGCAGCCCGGCGTCAGCGCGACGTCAGGTCGTGGCAGGGGATGTAACGTCTCCGTTCCCTCCTTCAGGGAACGAGGGTTACGTACGTAACCTAGACGTTCCCCTTCAGTCGTTTCACTACGACGTTACATATGGGAACAGACCCATGGAACAGGCCACGAACCAGACGTCGCGTTACGCAACACACCGCGTGCCGACAGGCGGACGTGTCAGCAGACGGATATGAGCGTAACCTTCCCAACGCCCTGGGGGCCAATAGGGGGCCCCACAGGGATGCCAGTTGTACTGAAGCAGGAGTTGGGGGGGCGGAGCACATGAAATCTCTACATGTGGAACACAAGAAATTCAATATATCCATAGATTTTAGGGATATATGAGGGAAACATCGGCCTTCTGGCTGACCGTGGAAAAATACTGAAACATGTTGCCACAACCTGCTGGGCGAAGGAGACCCAACCGGAGCACAGACAAGCACTACTCCGCACTAGGCCTGACTGCGGGGCATGGAGGACCCAGGTTCGCCGGAGGGAACAACTGAGGGAAATAGCGCACGGATCCATTAGGAATGGCGCAGCAAGCCGACACCAGCCGGACTCCCGCTCGCCTGTGATGTCTATGTTAAGACACGGGAGGATACGGCCTCTACGCGAAGGTTGTAGAACCTGGCGAAGGTATTAGGTGTCGCCCAACCCGCAGCTCTACAGATATCTGCTAGTGAGGCGCCATGAGCCAACGCATAGGATGAGGCAACACTCCGTGTGGAGTGGGCACGAACACCTAAGGGGCATGGCTCTCCCTGGTTTTGGTACGACAGGGAGATGGCATCTACCACCCAATGGGCCAACCTCTGTTTGGAGACAGCATTCCCTTTCTGCTGACCTCCAAAGCAGACGAAGAGCTGCTCGGTGCGTCTGAAGTGCCGAGTGCGGTCCACGTATATACGCAGAGCGCGAACTGGACACAGCAGCGCAGAGGCTGGGTCTGCCTCCTCCAGGGGCAGAGCTTGCAGGTTCACCACCTGATCGCGGAAAGGCGTGGTGGGAACCTTGGGCACATAACCAGGCCGGGGTCTCAGGATGACGTGAGAATCGCCGGGCCCGAATTCTAGGCACGCTTCGTCGACAGAGAAAGCTTGTAGGTCCCCTACCCTCTTGATGGAGGCCAGTGCGGTCAGGAGCGCTGTCTTGAGTGACAGATATTTTAGCTCAACTGACGCAAGTGGCTCAAATGGGGCCTCCCGCAGGCCCTGGAGGGCGACGGAGAGGTCCCAAGAGGGTATGGGGTGCGGCCTGGGGGGATTAACCCTTCTCGCACCCCTCAGGAACCTCACGATGAGTTGGTGCTTACCTAGGGATGTTCCATCCACTGCATCGTGGTACGCTGCAATGGCAGCAACGTACACTTTGAGAGTTGAAGGGGACAGCCTGCGCTCCAACTTTTCCTGCAGGAAGGAAAGCACTACTGCAATCGTACATCTCTGTGGGTCCTCCCCGCGAGAGGAACACCAGTCGACGAACAGACCCCATCTCAGCGCATAAGCCTGCCTTGTGGAGGGGGCTCTGGACTGAGTGATAGTTTCTATCACGGCCTGTGGAAGGCCGGAGAGGTCTGACGCGTCCCGTCCAGGAACCAGACGTGCAGGTTCCACAGGTCGGGGCGCGGGTGCCAAATTGTGCCCATCCCCTGAGAAAGAAGGTCTCTCCTCAAGGGGATTTTCCAGGGAGGGGCTGCCGCGAGGGAAATGAGTTCTGGAAACCAGGTCCGGGTGGGCCAGTATGGCGCAACCAGCAGAACCTGCTCCTCGTTCTCCCTGATCTTGCACAGTGTCTGTGCAAGGAGGCTCACTGGGGGAAAGGCGTACTTGGGCCCCGGAGGCCAGCTGTGTGCCAGTGCGTCCCTGCCGAGGCTGTTGGGAGCCTCGTTGAGGGAGTAGAACCGCTGGCAGTGGGAGGATTCGGGGAAAGCAAACAGATCTATCTGGGCCTCCCCGAAATGGCTCCAAATCAGCTGGACTGTCTCGGGGTGGAGTCGCCATTCTCCAGGATGGGTGGACTGCCGTGAGAGCTGGTCGGCTGCACGGTTGAGTTCTCCTGGAATGTGAACGGCACGTAGCGATTTCAGCCACGTTTGACTCCATAGGAGCAGATGGCGGGCGAGTTGTGACATGCGACGGGAGCGTAGACCACCCTGACGGTTGATGTAGGCTACAGTCGCTGTGCTGTCGGTGCGAACAAGCACGTGCTTGTGACGCAACGTCGGTCGGAAGCGACGAAGGGCCAGAAGCACAGCCAACAACTCTAGGCAATTGATATGCCATTGCAGTCGAGGTCCTGTCCAGGAGCCCGATGCTGCTTGCCCGTTGCATACAGCACCCCAACCCGTGGAAGAGGCATCCGTGTATACCACAAGATGCCTGGAGACTTGTCCCAGGGGGACTCCGGCCTGAAGGAAGGCCGGGTCTGACCACGGGCTGAACAGGCGGCGACACTGCGGGGAAACGCCAATCCGGAGTGTGCCACGGTGCCATGCCCATCTCGGGACTCGATCGTGTAACCAGCGCTGAAGCGGTCTCATATGAAGCAGGCCGAGCGGCGTCACTGCGGCTGCGGCTGCCATATGCCCCAGGAGCCTCTGAAATGTTTTGAGAGGGACCGCTGTTTTGTGTCTGAATAACTCCAAACACTTCAGCACTGACTGCGCGCGCTCGTTGGTGAGGCGGGCTGTCATACTGACCGAGTCCAGCTCCACACCGAGAAAAGAGATCCTCTGCACTGGGGAGAGTTTGCTCTTCTCTCGGTTGACCTGAAGGCCCAGATGGCTGAGGTGCCGGAGCACCAAGTCCCTCTGTTCGCACAACAGATCTCGCGAGTGAGCTATGAGAAGCCAGTCGTCGAGATAGTTGAGGATGCGAATGCCCGTCTGCCAAAGAGGGGACAGGGCAGCCTCCGCGACTTTCGTAAAGACGCGGGGAGAGAGGGAGAGGCCAAATGGAAGCACTTTGTACTGATACGCTCGACCCTCGAAAGCAAACCGTAGGAAGGGTCTGTGTCGAGGCAGGACCGAGACGTGAAAGTACGCGTCCTTCAGGTCGATGGCTGCAACCAATCCTGGGGACGAATGCATGTTAGGATGCGCTTCGTCGTGAGCATCTTGAACGGCAGCCTGAGAAGGGACCGATTCAGAGCTAGAAGATCCAGGATGGGTCTTAACCCACCGCTCTTTTTGGGCACGATGAAGTAAGGACTGTAAAACCCTGACTTCATCTCGGCTGGAGGGACAGGCTCGATTGCGTCCTTCGCCAGTAGGACTGCAACCCCCGCACGAAGCACAGCAGCATGTGTGTCCGAATGGACAGAAGTGGAAAGGACGCCTCTGTACCTGGGCGGACGCCTGGCGAACTGAATCGCATAGCCGAGACGTACCGTCCGAATCAACCACCGCGAGGGGCTGGGAAGCTGAAGCCAGGCTCCCAGCCTGGTCGCCAGGGGTATCAAAGGGACGTTGACCGACGTGACCGCAGTGGGGCAGCCTGGGGGGGGAAGGGGAAGGGGACTGATCCCAGAAGGAAGAACGTCCTGGAGAAAAGTCAGACTGCACTGGGCAGCGCTTACCTTCTTCCCTGGTTCCCGCGCTGGCGACATCAGGCTCCGAGTCCGAATCCGAGGAGACACTTCTTGGGCGCTGCTCAAAGATGGAACTCGGGGCCTGAACCCCGGAGGTGAGAGAATTGACTCTTTCTGTGACAGCTCCCGGCCCTCCACCGGGAGTGGGGACGTTGATGTTGTCATCCCCCAAAGAGCGATTCCCTCCACCTCCGGGTTGCCCGCGTCAGGGACGCTTCGCAGATCTTTTGCGGGTGACCGGTCCCTGAGACGCGGGCGGCGCCGCTCTCCCACGGCCAGCTCGACGTCGGGCTGCCAATCTGGTGTCATGTACCTTAGCAGGGGACGGAGCTGGTTGTTTGGAAGCCGCGGGAGGGCGCCCTCGGCGACGAGCAGGCGGAGGTTGGGGCCCTGCGGACGTGGTTGGAATGTCGCGGCGGGGCAGGATGTGTTTAATCGCCTCCGTCTGCTTTTGAACCGCCGAGAACTGCTGGGCAAAGTCCTCGACGGTGTCGCCGAATAGGCCGCCCTGGGAGATAGGAGCGTCGAGAAACCGTGATTTGTCGACATCTGCCATCTGGGCCAGGGTCAGCCATAGATGTCGCTCCTGGACCACTATGGTGGACATCACCTGACCAAGGGAACGCGCCGTCACCTTCGTAGCCCGGAGGGCGAAGTCGGTGGCGGCGCGGAGTTCCTCCATTGCACCCTGGTCAGAACCCCTCTCGTGCAGGTGTTTCAACACCTTGGCCTGGTACACCTGTAAGGTGGCCATGGCGTGCAAGGCGGTGGCAGCCTGTCCAGCGGCGCGGTAAGTCCGGCCCGCGAGAGCGGACGAGAACTCACACGCCCTGGAGGGGAGATGGGGCCGATCCCGCCAGGTGGCAGCGCCGGGCGGGCATAGATGCACCGCGACAGCGCGCTCGACCTGAGGGACCGCCTCATAACCCCGGGTTGCACCGCCGTCGAGAGAGGCGAGGGGAGAGGAGCTGGGACGTGGACGAGAAGAGTGCGGGGCTCGCCAAGTCCTCACCAGCTCCTCATGCACCTCCGGGAAGAAAGGCACTGGGGGAGAGCGCGGCGGTGCCGCGGGAGCCCTCCCCAGAAACCAATCATCCAGCCTAGAGGGATCGGCCGGAGGTGTTTTGGGCACCTCCAGACCGATCTCCTTGGCGGCTCGGAGGAGCATAGCCGACAGTTCAGCATCCGTCTCAGACGGGGTGGCAACCGCAGAGGGGTACCGACCCGCCGAGTCGTCAGCCTCATCGTCAGACTGTCCCTCTGATGCTGCAGCAGACATCTCGATCTTCTGGGGAGCGCCAAAGGAGATACCCAGCCCGCTGTACGGGGAGGTATACTGCTCTGGCAGCTCAACGGGACTGCGCGGTGACGCAGAAGTCCGCGGGGCTTTGGGGGCCGACGGAACATTCTGCACAGTCACCTGAATGTCCCCCAAGTGCCTCACCGCGGCAGCCGAAAAACCTTGACGGCTCAACGACTTACCGCGGGAAGACAACAAGGGGTGCCTACTCATGAATGAGCGGCGGGACTTTAACGCAGCCATGGACATACGTTCGCAATGAACGCACGTACCATCCGTGAACGCTGCCTCAGCGTGCTCTCGGCCCAGGCACGTGAGACAGCGATCATGTCCGTCCAAAGAGGCGAGGAAACTACCGCACCCGGAAGCGCACGGCCGGAGATACATACCGGGAAGATGTCCTCGACAGCCGCGAGAAATTCACTCTTTTGAAATCCCGGTCCGCCCAGGGAGAAACCGCGGCACAACTGTGCTCTCAAACGGGCGGGGCTCGCTGGAGTGCGGGAGGCTTGAATGCCGTGAAAACGGCAGCCCGCAGGATTAGGCTGGCGGCTGCCGAACGCTCTTTTAGATGAAGCTCTTTTAGTAGCTCGGCAGCACGCCAGCAGAGAGAGTGTGAACTCAGGAACTCTTTTCTTTTTTTTTTTTAAATGGCTCAGAAGACGAGGCTCCAAAAGCAAAAGTCTGAATGAGTGGTTGCACGCCGCCATCTTATATACCCGTATGTACGGGGGAGTGGCTCGGCATGCAAATACCACTCGCCAATGTTCATGAATGTTCATTGGCCTTTTGAATAAGGCTTGGAGATGATTGGACTCTCAAGCGAGTTCCCATATGTAACGTCGTAGTGAAACGACTGAAGGGGAACGAATTACGTTACTTAGTTACTTTTTTACAGAAAGTAATGTGCTATGTTACTTTTGCATTACTTTTTAAATCTAGGCATGGCTTTCTTGTTTGTTTTTAATATACAAAGTTATACTTTTAGCAAATGTAAAAGCCCTTTCACTCCACAAAGTGAAATGAATCAGCCTCAGGCTGAAGGAAAAGTAAATTTACGTATTTACAAAAGAACACAGGTGAAGAAAGTTTAACACTCTACAGCAATAATAATAATAATAAAAAAGAAGCACTAATGTTAACTTACCTAAAAGGCCAGCAGCAAAAACATTGGTTAATAAAATGGGATTAAATACACAAAGGATTTGTGTTTAACATATTTAATTACTGCAGATTTGTGCCATATTCTGAGTTTGTATTTCACTGCTTCATTTTTCTTTTTGAGAAATACTGATTGCAAGTGAGATGAGTAAATGCAAGTAACATCTTACTCCCAGTTTCTCTCAACATAGGGGCAGGAGAGCTGTCAGTCAATAAATGAAAAAACAAAGTAACTGACATTACTTATTTGAAAAAGTCACTCAGATATTTCCTTGTAAATTAACAAGTAATGCGTTACTTTACTAGTTACTTGAAAAAAGTAATCTAATTACGTAACTTGCATTACTTGTAATGCATTACCCCCAACACTAAACTTCACTATATCTTGCATGCAGGTTTAACTTCAGAAACTATAAGATCTACATGAAAAAAACAATATGTTTAGAGCAGAACTACAAAAATATATTCCATGACTTTTTAGATTTTTTTTTTTACTCCTATCACATTTCTAATGCTCTTTCCATTTTTCCATGACCGTATGGAAGGTATTTGTCCACATTCTGGTTGTTAAATGTTATTGGAACATGTTCACAAGGTCCTGTGAGGGTTTAAGAGGAACTGATTTCATACAGCCACTAAAACATCCTTGACAACAGCTGGTTAAAAATAAGTGCAAACATGATTAAAAGTGGCAGGAATTCTGAGAAAGGCTCTAACAACATTTATTTGTAGATGCCTCTTAGGTTTGCTACATAATTAAATGACATAGATTTTAAGTGTCTGAGTACGTTTTGAGGCCACTGAAGATACAGAATGCTGTCATCATACAAAACCAGACGAAGATAGGCTTGTATTCCCGTAATTTGTGGGTTAGATGTCCTGCATGTCGGGTGACTGCAGTAGCACAGCTCTAAATCTGCGGCTAGTCTGACTCCTACGGTTTCCTGTCATCCTCTCCTCCCTCTTGTCTTTTAAAATGTCTCATGTTTCAAATCCTTGGCCGTTTTTCCTGTCTCTCTGCCCTCTTCACGATAATGAGAGCAGGGCTGAGTGAATACGGTCTCCTGAATACTGCATCGGATGTCACCGAGCTGAGATGATGAATGAGAATGCTTTCACTGGCCCGTGTTTGGGTGTAGAGTTCACCCTCAATTATGGCTGCTGGCAACCGATAGGCACCAGATTATGCTTCAGTGCTTCAAGAGAGATACAAAGCAGCGAGGGAGAGAGAATTGCATTTATTGGCACAGGAGGAAACAGATGAATGAGGGAAGAAACCCAGATGAACATTTATAGCAAGTGACAAAAGACAGTGAAACAAAAATCTGTTTTTAACTTTTGCCAACAGTAGATGTTGAACCAAGCTGGATTTATTATCACACACATATCTATCAACATTTGTTTCCTGAAGCATATCTTAGTCACCAGACCAACACTGCAGCCTGTTAAGGGTATGTGGTGTCATATTTTTGACTTTTAACAGGGTACCTGAAGGTTTTCGTTTGTTCTTGGTGTTTTTACAGGCCTGAGGGAGGAGGTGAAGACTCTGAAAATAGATCTCCAGAGCAGCATGCGTGAACGAGAGCATGTCAAGAAACTCCTGGAGTAAGTTAGTTTTGAATAATCTACACTAGTATCCATGCATATTCACATTTCGACATGTTCATGTTTTCAATATACGGTGCCTCAAATCTATGAAACGGGCTGAGTATTTACATTGTGCAATTAGCTTGTCTTGTTAGTGAAGACTATTTAAGTTAATCGCTTTTGATGCGACAGACCCGAAGGCGTTCGAATCCACCTTTTTCCAATCTAATTCTTCATCCTTTTCCCTCTGCATATCAGCTTAGAGAGCTGTTTATTTTAAATAAAAAATGAAGAAAATATTTATAAAGTGGAAATAAAGTGCCTATCAGATGTATAATAGTGAAAATAATGTGCCTTACGGGTATTTAATAGACCTATAATTGAAACTGGATGTGGATTGATCCGATAGGCTGGCCACCAACTGTGATGCGTGCAGCTCATATTGTTACCATGCTCAAAACCGTGGTTTTCTTCCTGTACCTTCGAGGACAGATTTACTGACCAGCAGGTTTAATTACGTTTAAGTTAGGGGTGTAAGGGTGGCCTTTAGAAATAGGGGTAAGTAATGTCCCATCTATTTATGATTTTAAAAAATATACACTGAATATTTAGCTAATTATTGCAAACTGTTTTGTGATGTACTACAACACAATAAAATGCTAATAATTAAGTACAAATAATCATCAACTCTTTGCACTATATACACTCTAAATATGCTGGGCTATTTTTTTTTTTTTTAACCAAATGCTGGGTTGAGCCCGATGGCTGAAAACATAAACAGATTTTAGTGTGCATTTTTATTATTAAAAAAAAGAAGTAGGTTGACTGACCCAGCACTATGTCAAAAAACAACCCAGCAAATGGGTTAATAAAACCCAACAAGCTGGGTCAAAATAACCCAGCATGTGTTCTGTCCAATATTTACCCAGCGCTGGGTTGCCGAATAACCCAGAAATTGTTGTTTTTAACCCAGCATTTTTAGAGTGTATACAGTAAACAGCATCTAACACCATTTACACTTAAGTCAGACTCAGACTACAGGAGTTTTAAAATCATCCCGATTTAAGATCCTAAATGTCAAACATGTTTGATGTGATCATAAAAAATCTGGGATAAATTGTCCTAAAACTCCTGTAGTATGAGCCCGGCTTTAGGCCACGTTGAAACAGAACCCAAACACAGTTGTCAGTCCTGTATATGAGTCATTAAAGGGTTAGTTCACCTAAAAATTTTAATTAGCCCATTATTTACTCACCCTCAAGGCATCCTAGGTATATATGACTTCCTTCTAAGGAGAATACAATCAGAGTTATATAAAAAATGATCCTGGCTCATCAAAGCTTTATAATGGCAGTGGGTGGGTGCTTCTTTGCAATAGTCCAAAACAAGTCCAATAAAGTGCATCCATACCTAATAAAAATGCCTCACACACCTCCGGGGGGTGAATAAAGGCCTCCTGTAGTGAATCAATGCGCAGGTGTAAGAAAAATATCCATATTTAAAACGTAATAATCACTTTTCTCTAGCTTGCGCTAACAGTCGTACATGGAAGCCATCTGGGGTGGATAACATAGAAACGTCTGCGTTGCGCATGCGCCACTCAGAAGTGATGAAAGCTGACGTGCAGTGGAGAGAGCAAAATAAAACAATGGTCCCAAATTAGAAGTACAAAATGAGGATTTGTAAAGAAAAATGGAGGAGGATTTCAGTATAAGCCAAGAGGAGACTGGTTTTCCTTTGCTAAAGTCAGGAATCTTTGCTTCCTTTGCTCCTGTAAACAAATGTTGGTTTTCACAGACATATGCACAACGCATAGGTCCTATATCGTTCACCTGGAACGGCTTCATTGTACGACTGTTAGCACAAGCTAGAGAAAAGTGATTATTATGTTTTAAATTTGGATATTTTTCTTACAAAAACGCATCGATTCACTACAGGAGGCCTTTATTTACCCTGTAGCCATGTGAGGCACTTTTTATTATGGATGGATGCACTTTATTGGACTTGTCTTGGACTGTTGCAATAAAGAACCATCCACCCACTGCCATTATAAACCTTTGATGAGCCAAGAACATTTTTAATATAACTCCGTTGCATTCGTCTGAAAGAAGGAAGAAGGAAGTCATATACACCTAGTAGGGTGCCTTGAGTAAATAATGGGCTAATTTAAATTTTTGGGTGATTAAATTTTTGGTTATCCAACCAAACCGCATTCTATAGCCAATCACACATCTGTAAATTTTCAAGACTCTGAAAAAAACTCTATTTTCGGCAACGTCTTGCTGTGTGAATTAAACCATGCTGGACAACAAGCTGTCTCACACGTTATACAGCACAAGACAGCTGCTCTGCACTTCATATACCCATTTATCACATCTAACAGGTTTCATGTGTGGTTTCAATAACTCGCAGAGACACAGATATAAGGTTTAACTCCAGCCATTGTTCTCCACCAGAGCTACACCAGACAGTTTTGTGGTGAGCTTGCTCTCACTTTACTGAGGTATAAAAGCTGCGGTCGGTTAATTTAGATCTGATGGATTGAATTGTGACCTAATTGAATTGAATATGTCAGATGTGATAAGGCTTTGCAGCATTGGACTCCGCCACCTTTGATATTTACTTTAGTGACTGTTGCTATGGTTAAAGGTGATGGTCAATAATTAAATACATGCTTGTCTTTAGTTGCACATTCCTACAGACAGTATTCAAGCCTCTATTATAAGCTGATGTGTGAAAAGAAGATTTTGAAACTCAGATCTGTGAGTAAATATGGTTGTCAATTCCAAATGCAGATAGTATGAAAGTAGCCTTTGAAAATGAGAATGACTAGAGCAAATGACATCTGTCACTATTTTCAGTTATTGCAAATAGACTATATAAAAACTCTAAGTTTCAAAAACAAAGGAAACTGCCTTGCTGTCTGGCTTCTAAAATATTGTAACTGATTAAAACACAGATTTGGAACGCTTTTCACAGGCAGTGATTTAACATAAAAATGATAGAACACAAATATTTGATAAAATAGGATATTAAGACATGTATGGCTTAATATAACGTCAATTATGTCTCTCACTCAAATACCTAGTAGAAAACCCATGAAAATCGCGTTTTTTAACAAATCCACATTGTTTTATACATGTTTTGGACTATGGAGGGAGCCATTATTTCGTTGACGTGAAATCGTTGCACTCAGTGAGCTACTGCCGCTGCCTGATACTATTTTTACCACAACACAACTCGGAATACACAACAAGAAAATAAAATACTAAGATGGTGCCACATTGTGCAGCTTTTGGTTGTAATTTTCAGTTGAAGGGAAAAAAGAGAAGTGATACCTGAACCATACACACACACTCACACACACACATACGAATGCCAATATTATTTTGAAGGCTGACACACTCCAGGTGGAGTACTCTGACCTGGTATTTTATCCTGATTTACCCAGCATTCAGTGTTCCACTTCTGATAGCTCTTCATCATACGCACTACATCCAAACATCTCAGCACAGCTCACATTACAGCTCAATATAACACCATTATCTATAAAACACCCCCTCCTCCCTCCTAAATGATTTAATGCGTGTGGGGAAGGAGAAAGAGGACCATTTTATGATTTGCTCAGTTGGGTAACAGCCATCCATCTTTCTCCCAGTCAGAGAGAAACCGTTTAGTATTACATTTGCATGCCAATGCACTACCGTCCACACCAAGCAGTATTTATATAACCAAAGCGATGAGGATATTTTCCCTGTGTGGTGTAAAGGGAGTTTATTTTTTTCCTGGAGGTGCAGGAGGAACGAAGACTTGCGAGCTCTGTGACCTGGCAGCACATGAGGAAGAAACATTTTTGTTAAGTTTGAGGTGTTGCTTCACACTCTGTACACCTCCCTCCTCTGAGGTTCATCGCATTACACACACTGACTCAACATTGGATCATACTCCTATTATAAGCTGTCCCAACTTCTGTTTTTCTGGCTTCTTTTTTCCCTTTTGTGAGCGAGGAAGCCTCTCTCTGTTTCTCTGTTGATGAGAGCTGTCAGAATGCTCCGTGGCAGGACAGTGTATGTGATGTGACAGTGGGAGAGCTGTGGTAGCTGTCAGGGCCGCTCTGGCATTGACAGCTGTGTATGTGTGCGTGGGACGGGGGTCGTCATGTGCTGGTCCTTCCTGCCTTTTGCGCTAATGTAGTTTGGTAGGTTGATAAACAGATCTGATGCAACTGACAGGCCTCCATTTCTGTAAAAACACACAGTGTGTGCACTAATGTTAAGATTTTCATTTTTGAAAGACATTAATAGTTTTATTCAGTAAGGACACATTTAATTGATGCATTTATTTTTGCCTAAGTTCATCGATGACTTCCAAATTTCCTCCTTTGCTTGAAGCTAATCTGTGGTGATTGGTCCGATGACCCAGTCTGTTGTTATTGGTCTACTGGGTGCAGCGCATTTCAGAAAAGGAACGCCCATCACCATTACTCTAGCCCACAGCTCGGTGGTAAAGACCCAAACAGTCATGCGTTAGCATATACCATGATAAAGAAATATATTGATAAAACACTGCAGTTTGTACACCAACGTATCACTCTATTCTTTATCAAAACTCCAAGTAACACCAACAAACATCCACTATTCATCGACACATTTCTAGACAATTACAGGACAGATATTGCTGTTAGTCAGAGACCTACAACACACACACAACTAAATATGTATTTTGCTTGCTACAGAGTACATGAGAGCAATGATTTTTAAAGGATTACTCCACTTTCAGAATATAAATGTCCTGATAATTTACTGACCCCCATGTCATCCAAGATATTAATGTCTTTCTTTCTTCAGTCGCAAAGAAATTGGGTTTTTTTGAGGAAAACATTCCAGGATTTTTCTTCATATAGTGCACTTCAGTGGTGCTCAATAGATTGTTAAAAATGCAATGTTTCAATGTTATATATATATATATATATATATATATATTTAGGACAAATTTAATGAAAGGTTTTGATCCACTTCAAATGTATATATATGCTCCTCGTCTAGCTCAGCTCCGTACTCCGGTTCAAGAGATGTTTTCATCCACTTAAGCTGTGTTACACACTGCATGAAAGGTAATTTTTCAAAAATCTATAATAGGGGCACTTTAAATAAATGTTGTTCTTTGGAACTTTATGTTTGTCAAAGAATCTTTGATTTTTACAGACAAAATGAAGGGAGATCCACCATTTGTAATTATGTACTAATAAGTGCATAAGTTCTCTTTTTGCTAGGCAGAACTGTTTGCATGGCCAATCAAATTAAATAAAGACCAGAGCGAGCTGTTTTACTAAATTTGATTTTGAGTTGACAAACACTTAAAAACTTTAGAATCTAAATCTATTACATTTTGTAAGTAAACCAGTCACACAAACTTAGTTTTTTTTAAAGATTTATATTTGCCCTTTTTGCCTTTATTATGATAGGACAGATCACACAGGACAGGAAGTGAAGTGGGAGAGAGAGAGAAGGGGGCAGGATCAGGAAAGGTCCTCAAGCCGGGATTTGAACTCGGGACGCCCATAGCGCAACGACGCTGCATGTCGGCACACTGCCCACAAGGCTATCAGCACTGACCACAAACTTAGATTTTTATTTATGGGCCCAAACGCAAAAAATATAAATAATGTTTAGTCAAGATTACTTAATTACTTAAGTAAAGACAAAAATTGGGTAGTTTTGTCTAAAAAATTAATGCGATGAGATGTTGTTTTGGATCCCTTTACAAAAATAATTCCCTATACCTATACTTCTTTATATGGACAAAACCATTCTTCAACACATCTTCTTTGGAGCAACATAAGTGCGAGTAAATGATGGCAGAATCTCCATTTTTGTCTGAACAATCCCTTTGACCTAATTTGAGTTATAAAAGCAACCAAGCCAAGAGTAACACCTGAATTATTCAACTTTCTCAGTAAAGATACTCAGATGATTTTTTTTTTTTCCAGAAGGAAACTTTAGACCTTTATGAATTAGATTGCGCTTCGGCTTCTCTGAAGCAGCATGACGTGTGTGTGCGGATATGTGTGCCAGAGCTTTGATATCTCCATATCAGGGTAGAAAGAGCAGTGTTTGTATGCAGCATGTGTTCCCATGACAACCACGCAATCTCTAACCCTATTTCAGACATGCATATCACACATCTGCCGAGCCGGTTTGTTTCCCTGGCTACGCTGATACATGTCAGAAATAGTTAGGGGCTATTTAAATTACACATGGGGTGACACAACACCAATGTGGTTAATCTGCAGGGAGAGAGAGAGAGTGGAAAAGAGCAAGACTGAAAGAGATAAAAAGGATGAACATTTTTGTAAATGATCCGGACCTCCATCTAGTGACATATGAAGTCATATAAAGTACCGTATATAGCTAAGAAATATGTTGATATGCAAAACATTTCGTTGGAACTTTTTTGAAGTACTGAACTCCTCAAGTGCAAATGTCACACATTTTTCACAGTATTCCCTGCTAAACACAGTGGAAAATACCTGGTCTTACATGTATTACGATGCCCCTCAGGCCTAAAACGCACATGTGGAACATCATAGTGCTTTCTAAGAAATAGACTGTTACGTGCCACAAATTCCACCTCCATTTGTTCCTCATTAATGAACCTCAGAGGTTATTGTAGCAGAAAAAGGAAGAGAATAAAGAGAGAATGTTTTATTATGGTAGTATTTTGCTTATAAACTGAATTTGTACTTGTTCTAAAGAAAATGTGATTAGTTCTTACCCATGCAAAAGTTTCCTTCATGATACAATTGTAGAGTTAGGGTTAGGTCATTCGTACGATTTAGCGAAAAACGTACCAGTTCGAGTGAGGTTGTACGAATTAACCACCTTGTTAAATATGTTCGAATCGCCATGAGATCGGGTCGGAAGATACAGTAATAGCACACCTTTCCTAAACAAGGGGTATCATTCTTTAGCACAAATAGTGTATGCCATAGTTCAATAGGGTTTGATGAAATACCACACTCTAAGTATAAGCAAAAGTAACTTAGATCATTTATTTCCTTCAATTCTGATCCATGGTAAGAGTCAGACGTCTAGCAGATTGCGTTCTTGTTTTCAGGTCCACTTGACCTGACAGCCGTCATGTTTTCAACCAAATGGAGACATCCATCTTTAACATGTTAATCCCATAATCGCTCTTTCTCTTTCTCTCCCATTCCCTTTTCCTCTCCCCCTCACTCTTATCTCTAGTGTCACAGAGATCCAGGGGAAATAAAAGGTTATCTTAACCCGTTGTCAGATAGCAGTGTCACAGAGCTCAGCGAAACCTTCAGGCAGCCATAATAAACAAAGGAAGAAAGGTCTTCACCAAACCTCCATAAAAACTCATCAATCCTCTAAACACCATCACCCTCGCACTCGCGCTCGCTCAGCAGATACCGTGCTCAGCTGGGACACGTACTCCCCTGATTCTCTCCAGATTGGTGTTGAGGAAGCCTGATGGGGAGTGTTGGCGTGAGAGGGTGAAAAATATTTTTGAGTTAGGGTGGGCTGATGGGGGGGATGCAGAAGGCTTAACAGTTGACAGACGACACCCGCAGGGAAGCTATACTGTGCTGACCTTGAGAGAGAATTGGAGAAACTAGAGAACGAGGGAATGAGACGGAGAGCGAGAGACTGATTGTTATTCAGCTTAGCAATGCAGGGATTTCTCTGCTATGTTGTGCTTAACGTTAGGCCCCAGGAGCCTCGGCTGGTGTAGATGTTTTGCAGAGGGCAAGAAAGGAAGAAAGAGGAAAGGAGAGTTTCCGTTTATTAGAAACCAGGCTATGACATGCAAGGTCTGTGCTTATGTCCTGATCGACAGGAAGGTCAGTCTGAGAGCCAGAGGGAGAATTTGTCTGAGGAGCCCTGTGTGTGAAGTGATCTGGGTTGAGGATTTGTGTGTGGGTGTGAGTGGGTCAGATTTTAACTTCATTGCAAGGATGAGGGATGCACCAACACTTACTTAACAATACTGATAAATATTTTCATGTTAAGGCCTATAATGGTCAATTCCTATAGTTTACATATATATATATATATATATATATATTTTTTTTTTTTTCAAGTAAACAGTCTGAAACTAAAATCATTTCAGTCATTTTAAGGCAAAACTATGGAAACCACTGAACTTTTGATCTGACTTTTTTTTATTTTTGCATGATTCAGACTCACAATTCAGATTTTTTTTTTTCTCAGAATTGTGATATAAACTGAGTTATAAAGTCAGAATTGCAAGATATACACTCTTTTTTTGGATTTTTTTTTTGAAAATGCAATTTTGTGCAATTCTGACTTTCTCACAAATGTGAGTTTGTATCTCGCAATTCTAACTTTTTTTGTTGCAATTACGAGTTTATATCTCACAATTCTGACTTTTTCCTCACAATTCTGATTTAATTTAAAATTTAAAAAAGTCAGAATTGCAAGTTTATTTTTCAGAAATGCAAGTTTATATTATTCAATTCTGATAAAAAAAATCAAAATTCTGAGTCTGTGTTGTACAGTTTGACATGAGATGTAAACTTGCAATTGCGAGAGAAAAAGTCACAATTACCTTTATATTTTTTTATTCAGTGGCAGAAACGGGCCTCCATACAAAACAGTTTCATTGCGGACAGTGGACGTTGTTGAGAATTGGGCTATTTTGTCTTCCTTTAGACTATTTAAATGGAAGCATATAAAATACACATTTAAGTGTTTATTTTATTGCGTTTTATCCATTGAATCTGTAGGTTTCAGTTACAATACATATTGTTTTCTCAAAATATTTTCTGAGCCAAAAATCTCCACTTGAGAAGTACTTACATACACCAAACTTTACATTTTTATTCAATAACTAACTAACTAACTAACTAACCAGCCTGGTCTTATTGTTTATATGTAGGTATTAGTATGCAACATTTTGAAGCACAAAATGTACACTTTTGTATGTTTTTATTGATGCTGAAACGTACAATTTGGATGCATTTTAACATTTACAACGTAAAAATGTATTTTTAGCTAAAAAATGTACACTATTTATGAATCTTTATATCAAAAAGTTCACTTCCAGACAAAAATGTACAGATAATTTACTCACCCCCTTGTCATCCAAAATGATCATGTCTTTATTTCTTCTGTCGTAAAGAAATTATATTTTGTTTGAGGAAAACATTTCAGGATTTCTCTCCATGTAGTGGAGTCCAAAATGCAGTTTCAGTGCAGCTTCAAATGGCTCTAAATGATTCCAGCCGAGGAAGAACGATCATTTTTTATAAAAATGACAATTTATATAATTTTTAACCTCAAATGCTTGTCTTGTCTAGCTCTGCATGAACTCTGTGTATTAGGGTAGGTCCTAAGGTAGGAAAATCTAATTTTCTTCCCCAACTTCAAAATCGTCAGACATCGCTGTTTTACCTTTTTGTAAAGGGTGAAAAAGTGAAAGTGACGATGTATTGTCAACTATGGTGACCCATAGTCGGAATTGGTCCTCTGCATTTAACCCATCACGAGTGCACACACACAGCAGTGAGAAGTAAATACACACCCACACACACACACACTGTGAACACACACCCGGAGCAGTGGGCAGCCATTGCTCCAGCGCCCGGGGAGCAATTGGGGGTTCAGTGCCTTGCTCAAGGGCACTTCAGTCATGGTATTGAAGGTGGAAAGACCATGTTTGATCTTATTTGCATGTTCAGTTTGTAAACACTGGGTCGATACTTCTGCAGCGATGTAGGGCGATTTTGAAGTTGGAGGAAAAAATGAGATGGGAGTTTTTCAACCTACCCTAACTGTATTGAACCGGAATACACAGAATTTACGCAGAGCTAGACAAGATGAGCATTTGGGGTTAAAAAGTATATAAATTGTCAATTTGTTTAGAAAATGACCGATCGTTTTGCTAGATAAGACCCTTCTTCCTCGGCTGGGATTGTTTAGAGCCCTTTGAAGCTACATTTAAACTGCATTTTGGAAGTTCAAACTTGTTCAAATGTTTTCCTCAAAAAAACATAATTTCTTATCGACTGAAAAAAGAAAGACATGAACATGGATGACAAGGGGTGAGTAAATTATCTATCAATCTTTGTTCTGGAAGTGAACTTCTCCTTAAAGATATCAGTGCATTTTTATCATTTCGTTGATAAGCGATTACTCATTTTATAGTGAATATAAAAAGATATAAAACGTAATTGACCATAATATGCAGGGAAATAACCATTTTATTAACAATACAGCATTAAAAATATATATATTTTATAGTCGCTAATCCCACTCCTACTTCTAAACCTAACCATGCAAAAATATCAAAAGCAGTACCAAAAGCTGTTCAAATGACGATGTGTTGCAGCCACAGTCCTCTCTGTCGGAATACAGTAGGTTTGTGTGAGGTGCAGAGCAGAATTTAAGTTGTTAATCACTGAGAATATTATCCAGATTATTATCCTGATTCACTCCGTGAAGGCACGCACTCATTCAAACACATCTCACCAGAAACACGACATGTCACAATCTGTGACGACAGAGGCGAAAGCCAATGGACGTTTTTCTGCCGTAAAGCTTCTTGAAGTCTCAGTTTTTGAATATGTAACGTGTGCGTCAGCATGGGTATTGCTGCTTACGGTCACTCGGGAAGGAGATAAAGATTGCTAAATAAATGTTTGAGTTTGGTTCTGTTCCTCGTAGTCGTATGGATTCTGAATGTTTAGATTACAACGCACTAATACAATCGATCCTTTTGTAATTATGTTGTGTTTTGGTGTGTTTTATGGTTTTATTCTCAGTCACAGCATGTCGGAGAAAACGCCTTTTGTGTCCCACAGCAAACAAAGTAAATATTGCAACAAGTAATGGTTGAAGATTGCAGAAATGTTATTCATTTTAAGGGTTTTAAGCGTAGTCTTGTTTAACATTGGAACAAGCTGGCAGCAGAAATCACACTGAACGAAATGTTATCATTTTGTATTAAGTAAATAAGTAAGCTTCATTTAATAATGCAATTGAAAACATAATGATATTGATAAGATAACTGAATAATATAAAAATTTTATACCGCAGCTTCAATATTCATAAGGGTGCATTTGTAAGTTTGTGAAGTTGTTTAATTTACAATAAAACAATTTACGTTTTAGGTGTCGTCAATCCTACAGTTTTGTGCGTTATATTATATTATATTATCTTATAATAGTCAATAATAAGTCCACACCATGAAAGAAAAACAGGCCTGTACATGTGCAACAAATGTTTGGATGTTGCATGACACAATTGCTAGACTAGCATGCAGAATTTGAGAATGTCATGGTGAATTAATGAGTTGAAGCACTGACAGAGTGATAGACACACATGTAAACACTGTCTGGCACGCATTAAACGAAAGCACGCTCATACACACACAGGCACACAAAAGCCCCCTGTTAGCATATTAATAGTCTCGCTTAGCCAGTCTTTTGACTTGCAGCAACAAAGTTTGGTCTACTTTGCAGATGATTCTGTTATGACATGAAGAGGCCGTCTATCTGAAGTGTTTATGTACAGGGTAAATCTGAATAAAAATAAATCTTTAAGTTAATCTGAGCAATAATAGTATTATGTGGAAACACATGTCTGTAAAATGTCTGTAGTGCATCAAATACTCGAGGATTAGTGGACAAGTGTGAATACCGTTTAAATAATTGAGGCCACAAACACTGCCAAAATCCAGAGATTAGTTTTTCCTCACCGGCGCTCATTATAATAACATAATATCACTTGGCGCCACTATTGCTTTCATTCTGTGTTTTATTAGACTGCCATATCCACTCTTGTCACTTCTGTGCTCGCTAACCAAGTTTCACATTATTACTCAAACTACAGAGGGATATTACTAAAAAACCCATAACACTTAACAGCTGTACGTCAGATTGTGTTTCCATCTCTTTTCCACCTGCTTTCTTACTTTTTCACCTTCTTCCTCTCACTCAGTGAGATTTCAACACCCATTATACCCTTGATGGTACCTGTTAACTTCACACGTGGACGTGCCCTAGGCTACACTCGTTTACACGTCATTGTTTAGCTGCTCACGCTGAGTTGCTGGTGTTAGAAGAGGATGCCAGAGGGACATGCTTCGGTGACTTTTTTGGAGAGGGGGAATTTTTTCAGTGTCTCTTGCGCTCACAGGCAATAGAGGAAAGAGAGAACAGATGTTAGTGGCCGCTGCTTTAAATAAAAACACATCTTTGTTGTCTTGCAGGATAAAATCAGTGGAGAAAGAGGATCTGAAAGTGTTGTGGAGTGAACAGACGGCCGCCATTGAGAGGTACAATCATAAGAAAATCACAAATATCTCCATGCCACAGCACAGTTGATATTAAAGTCTGCAACAAAAGCAAAAATTGTGCCAATGTACAGCCATATCGCACGGCTACGAATGTGATATTGTGTTTATACAACAGTTCAACAGCATGAGTGAGTGAATGCATACGAAATAACAATGGAGTGTCATTAAAAACCCTCTTTTGTGCAGAACTACTTCATTCCGCCACAGATTCAAATTTCACTTTGGCACTTATTCGAAAACGTCACTTTAGAACTAGTAATGAAGGAACGATGAGTTGCTTTGTTGAAAGCTTATTGTATTAATGTATTAAAAGCTCACTATATTTTGTAGATTATTATGAGAGAGAGATGGACTGAGCGAGTATGGTTACCTGCATCTGATACAGCATTCATTCTTCAGCTCAATCTCATATTCACAATAAAACATTGTGAATGTCCCCTGAGAAAAGTGATATTTTTGTCAAACTATCCTTTTATCTGTTAATGGTGTTTTCCGATGACAGTGTCTTCCAAGGTGTTGTTGAAAGTAAAAATAACTTCCTTGTTTCAGTCTCTTTCAATATAAAAGTCTTTACTGCTGACTTACTCATAAAAGCAGTTCCCCTTCAGTCCTTTCACTACGACGTTACATATGGGAACTCGCTTGAGAGTCCAATCATCTCTGAGCCTTATTCAAAAGGCCAATGAACATTGGCGAGTGGTATTTGCATGCCGAGCCACTCCCCTGTACATACGGGTATATAAGATGGCGGCATGCAACCACTCATTCAGATTTTCGCTTCAGAGCCTCGTCTACGAGCCTGGAAAGAAGAAAAAGAAAAAGAGTTCCTGATCAAGTTGCGCTCTCTCTGCTGGCGTGCTGCCAAAAAAGAAACTAAAAGAGTTTTGTTCTAAAAGAGCGTTTGGCAGCCGCCAGCGAGATCCTGCGGGCTGCCGTTCTAACGGCAAAAAGAGAGCCTTTGCAAACCAGCGAGCCCCCGTTTGAGTGCACAGTTGTGCCGCGGTTCTCCCTGGGCAAACCGGGATCTAAAAGAGCAAGTTTCTCACGGCTGTCGAGGGCATTTTCCCCTCTCCGGCCGTGCGCTTCTGGATGTGGTAGTTTCCTTGCCTCACTGGACGGACATGATCACTGCCTCACGTGCCTGGGCCGAGAGCACGCTGAGGCGGCATTCACAGATGGTTCATGCGTTCATTGCGAACGCATGATCATGGCCGCGTTAATGTCCCGCCACTCGTTCGCGAGTAGGCTCCCCTCATTGCCTTCCCGCAGCAAGTCGTTGAGCCATCAAGGTTTTTCGGCTGCCGCGGCGAGGCACTTGGGGGACATACAGGTGACCATGCAGAATGCTCCGCCGGCCAGCAAAGCCCCGCGGACTTCTGCACCACCGCGCGGTCCCGTCGAGTGTCCAAAGCAGTTCGCTTCCCCGCACGCCGGGCCGAGTGTCTCCTTTGGTGCTCCACAGGAGGTAGAGATGTCTGCTACAGCATCAGAGGGAGAGTCGGAAGATGAACGGACGTCTCGGACTCCGAACTTTCGGCTATGCTCCTCCGAGCCGCCAAGGAGATCGGTCTGGAGGTGCCCAAAACACCTCCGGCCGATCCTTCAAGGCTGGATGATTGGTTTCTGGGGAGGTCACCCGCGGCACCGCCGTGCCCCCCCCCCAGTACCTTTCTTCCCGGAGGTGCACGAGGAGCTGGTAAGGACGTGGCGGGCCCCGTATTCGTCTCGCCCACGCCCCAGCTCCTCTCCCCTCGCCACCCTCGACGGCGGGGCAGTCAGGGGTTATGTGGCGGTCCCTCAGGTTGAGCGCGCGGTCGCGGTGCATCTATGCCCGCGGGGCGCTGCCACCTGGCGGGATCGGCCCCATCTCCCCTCCAGGGTGTGTGAGCTTTCGTCCGCTCTCGCGGGCAGAGCTTACCACGCCACTGAACAGGCTGCCACTGCCCTGCACGCCATGGCGACCCTGCAGGTCTACCAAGCCCAGGCATTAAAACATCTGCACGAGGGTGGCCCTGACCAAGGGGCTATGCAGGAACTCCGTGCCGCCACCGACTTCGCCCTCCGGGTGACGAAGGTGACGGCACGTTCCCTTGGCCAGGTGATGTCCACAGTTGTGGTCCAGGAGCGACACCTATGGCTGACCCTGGCTCAGATGGCAGACGTCGACAAAGCTCGCTTTCTCAACGCCCCCATCTCCCAGGGCGGCCTATTCGGCGACACCATCGAGGACTTTGCCCAGCAGTTCTCGGCGGTCCAGAAGCAGACAGAGGCGATAAAGCATATCCTCCCCCATCGAGAGGATATGCCACCACGTCCGCGGGGCCTCAACCTCCGCCTGCCCATCGCCGAGGGCGCCCCCCTGCGGCTCCTAAAACACCAGCTCCGTCCCCTGCCGAGGCACACGATGTCAGACTGGCAGCCCGACGCGTCGGAGAGGAGGGAAGATTGCTCTTTGGGGACGACAACATCTACGTCCCCACTCCCGGTGGAGGGCCGGGAGCCGCTGTGTGCAATTTCACAGAAAGAGTCAATTTCCTCACCTCTGGGGTTCCGACCCCGAGTTCCCTTCTTGAGCGACGCCTTGCCTCCTCGGATCCGGACTCGGAGGTCGATATCGCCAGCGCGGGAACCAGGGAAGAAGGTAAGCGCTGCCCAGTGCAGTCAGACTTTTCTCCAGGACGTTCTTCCTTCTGGGATCAGTCCCCTTCCCCTTCCCCTTCCCCAGGCTGCCCCACCGCGGTCACGTCGGTCAACGCTCCTTTGATTCCCCTGGCGACCAGGCTGGGAGCTTGGCTTCAGCTTCCCAGCCCCTCGCAGTGGTTGATTCGGACGGTACGTCTCGGCTATGCGATTCAGTTCGCCAGGCGTCCGCCCAGGTACAGAGGCGTCCTTTCACTTCTGTCCACTCGGACACACATGCCGCTGTCCTGCGTGCGGAGGTTGCAGTCCTACTGGCGAAGGATGCAATCGAGCCTGTCCCTCCAGCCGAGATGAAGTCAGGGTTCTACAGTCCCTACTTCATCGTGCCCAAAAAGAGCGGTGGGTTAAGACCCATCCTGGATCTTCGAGCTCTGAATCGGTCCCTTCTCAGGCTGCCGTTCAAAATGCTCACGACGAAGCGCATGCTAACATGCATCCGTCACCAGGATTGGTTTGCAGCCATCGACCTGAAGGACGCGTACTTTCACGTCTCGATTCTACCTCGACACAGACCCTTCCTGCGGTTTGCTTTCGAGGGTCGAGTGTATCAGTACAAAGTGCTTCCATTTGGCCTGTCCCTCTCTCCCCGTGTCTTCACGAAAGTCACGGAAGCTGCCTTATCCCCCCTCTGGCGAATGGGCATTCGCATTCTCAACTATCTCGACGACTGGCTTCTCATAGCTCACTCACGAGATGTGTTGTGCAAACACAGGGACCTGGTGCTCCGGCACCTCAGCCATCTGGGCCTTCAGGTCAACCGGGAGAAGAGCAAACTCTCCCCAGTGCAGAGGATCTCTTTTCTCGGTGTGGAGCTGGACTCGGTCAACATGACAGCCCGCCTCACCAACGAGCGCGCGCAGTCAGTGCTGAATTGTCTGAACTCATTCAGACACAAGACAGCGGTCCCTCTCAAAACATTTCAGAGGCTCCTGGGGCATATGGCAGCTGCAGCCACGATGACGCTGCTGGGCTTGCTTCATATGAGACCGCTTCAGCACTGGTTACACGATCGAGTCCCGAGATGGGCATGGCACCGTGGCACACTCCGGATTGGTGTTTCCCTGCAGTGTCGCCGCCTGTTCAGCCCGTGGTCAGACCCGGCCTTTCTTCAGGCCGGAGTCCCTCTGGGACAAGTCTCCAGGCATCTTGTGGTTTTCACGGATGCCTCTTCCACGGGTTGGGGTGCTGTATGCAACGGGCAAGCAGCCTCGGGCTCCTGGACAGGACCTCGACTGCAATGGCATATCAATTGCCTAGAGTTGTTGGCTGTGCTTCTTGCGCTGCGTCGCTTTCGACCGTGCAGCCGACCAGCTCTCACGGCAGTCCACCCATCCTGGAGAATGGCGACTCCACCCCCAGGTAGTCCAGCTGATTTGGAGGCATTTCGGCGAAGCCCAGATAGATCTGTTTGCTTCCCCCGAATCCTCCCACTGCCAGCTGTTTTACTCCCTCAGCGAGTCTCCCCTCGGCAGGGATGCGCTGGCACACAGCTGGCCTCCGGGACCCAAGTACGCCTTTCCCCCAGTGAGCCTCCTTGCACAGACACTGTGCAAGATCAGGGAGGACGAGGAGCAGGTTCTGCTGGTTGCACCATACTGGCCCACCCGGACCTGGTTTCCAGACCTTGTTTCCCTCGCGGCAGCCCCTCCCTGGAAGATCCCCTTAAGGAGAGACCTTCTTTCTCAGGGGATGGGCACAATTTGGCACCCGCGTCCCGACCTATGGAACCTGCACATCTGGCTCCTGGACGGGACGCGTCAGACCTCTCCGGCCTTTCACAGGCCGTGATAGACACTATCACTCAGTCTAGAGCTCCCTCTACAAGGCAGGCCTATGCACTGAGGTGGGGTCTGTTCGTCGACTGGTGCTCCTCTCGCGAAGAGGACCCACAGAGATGTCCAATTGCAGTAGTGCTTTCCTTCCTGCAGGAGAAGTTGGAGTGCAGGCTGTCCCCTTCGACTCTCAAAGTGTACGTTGCTGCCATCGCAGCGTATCACGATGCAGTGGATGGAACATCCCTTGGTAAGCACCAACTGGTCGTGAGGTTCCTTAGAGGTGCGAGAAGGGTTAATCCTCCCAGACCGCACCTTGTACCCTCTTGGGATCTCTCCGTCGCCCTCCGGTGTCTACGGGAGGTCCCATTCGAGCCACTTGCATCAGTAGAGCTAAAATATCTGTCACTTAAGACAGCGCTCCTGACTGCACTGGCCTCCATCAAGAGGGTAGGGGACCTACAAGCCTTCTCTGTCGACGAAGCGTGCCTGGAATTCGGGCCCGGCGATTCTCACGTCATCCTGAGACCCCGGCCCGGTTATGTGCCCAAGGTTCCCACCACGCCTTTCCGCGATCAGGTGGTGAACCTGCAAGCTCTGCCCCTGGAGGAGGCAGACCCGGCCTCTGCGCTGCTGTGTCCAGTCCGCGCCCTGCGTATATACGTGGACCGCACTCGGCACTTCAGACGCACCGAGCAGCTCTTTGTCTGCTTTGGAGGTCAGCAGAAAGGGAATGCTGTCTCCAAACAGAGGTTGGCCCATTGGGTGGTAGATGCCATCTCCCTGTCGTACCAAAACCAGGGAGAGCCATGCCCCTTAGGTGTTCATGCCCACTCCACACGGAGCTTCATCCTATGTGTTGGCTCATGGCGCCTCACTAGCAGATATCTGTAGAGCTGCGGGCTGGGCGACACCCAACACCTTTGCTAGGTTCTACAACCTTTGCGTCGAGGCCGTGTCCTCCCGTGTCTTAACATAGACATCAGGTGAACGGGAGATCGGCTGGTGTCGGCTTGCTGCGCCACTCCTACGGGATCCGTGCGCTATATCCCTCAGTTGTTCCCTCCGGTGAACCTTGGGTCCTCCATGCCCCGCAGTCAGGCCTAGCTGCGGAGTAGTGCCTGACTGTGCTCCGGCTGGGTCTCCTTCGGCCAGCAGGTTGTGGCAACATGTCTCAGTATTCTTCCAAGGTCAGCTAGAAGGCCGCTGTTTCCCTCATATATCTCTAAAAGTTATAGATATATTGAATTACTTTCATTCCACATGTAGAGATCTCATGTGCTCCGCCCCCCCAACTCCTGGTTCAGTAACAACTGGCATCCTTGTGGGGCCCCTCTATCGGCCCCCAGGGCGTTGGGAAGGTTACGTTCATATCCGTCTGCTGACACGTCTGCCTGTCAGCGCGCGGGTCTGTGCGTAATGCGGCGTCAGGGTCGTGGCCTGTTCCATGGGTCTGTTCCCATATGTAACATCGTAGTGAAACGACTGAAGGGGAACGTCTAGGTTACGTAGGTAACCCTCGTTCCCTGAAGGAGGGAACGGAGACGTTACATCCCCTGCCACGACCCTACGTCGTGCTGACGCCGGGCTGCGGCTCGGCTCCTCAGCGAAAACCTGAATGAGTGGTTGCATGCCGCCATCTTATATACCCGTATGTACGGGGGAGTGGCTCGGCATGCAAATACCACTCGCCAATGTTCACTGGCCTTTTGAATAAGGCTCAGAGATGATTGGACTCTCAAGCGAGTTCCCATATGTAACGTCTCCGTTCCCTCCTTCAGGGAATGAGGGTTACCTACGTAACCTAGACGTTTCTTGTCGCCATCTAATGATGGAACTACTAACTAATCGCCATCATGAACACACACGCACACCATTTCTCAATACTAAATACTATAATTAACCCTTAAACGCATGACCTTTACATTTTCGGGTCTTTAACGACCCGGACTTACATATCCAGCATCTCTAACTGCTGCAAAAGCAAAAAAAAAACTCTCTTGATATTTTGAGAACAATTACAGAAGAATAAAATAAAGCATATTTAGTTACCTTTTGAAACTTAGAAGAGTACAAAATGAGCAGATGATTTTATCATCGCGGTTATCATCAGAGCGCGCTTCCACAGTACATTCAGCATTTGGCTCATATTCGCAAAAGTATAGTTTTCAGTGACTTTAAAATCATTATTTTGATCGCTGGCATCTTATTCACCACATCCACCAAATAACAGTGACATTAATATATTTTATTACATGCAGTAATTGCTCTGCAGTGAAGCCATTTAAACGAATTCAAATTTTGCTGATGATATTCTTTTGTTTAATATTTGCGACAATTACGAGTAATACATTATGTCATTATAGTCTATCAAACAGTGCCATCTCGAGGACTAAGGGTGCATTGCATGTATTTAGTCATCGGATATTTACATATTTTTGCGCACAAAACATGTACTTACACTATTACACACCTCAGATCTCTAGCGACCCTGTACACTTTTTACAAAAAATTAATCAGAAAACAGACATTCTTTTATATTTTATTATTTATTTCTTGGTTTATTGTCCATAATTAATAGATTGAAGAATACTAAGAAGGCTGATGCCGAACTTTAAAAAATGAAGGAGGGAGAGGGTAGCAAATGACACCCCAGGTCGCTAAAGACCCGAGGTATGCATTTAAGGGTTAAATACTACTATTATTTATATAAAATTTGATTTATTAAATAACAACAACAGCCATCATAAAAGTTGCTAGGCAATTCAGTCACTTACTGTGTAACAATTCACTTACAGTTCACACTTACTGTGTACAAAGGCAGCGCTCTGACATACAGCACTAAAGTTACATAAAATTTAACATAATGAGATTTTGCCCTCAGCCAAAACTGTTTGCTCTGGAACAAATACTTGATTAATGAGATCAAAAACCGACGTTAGATTTAGATAATGAAAGATTTAGATTTAGATAATGTTAGATTTAGATAATGAAATTTAATTGTATCTCATGTTTTACTCAAATTAATTATATCTATATAGTCACCACTACAGAGATATCAAAGCCAGTGGCAAATTCCAGAAGATCTGACCAAGGTGAGGCTGCTCTCGGTGGGTTTATGAGTTGAACAGCCGCTGGCGCCCTGGAGCTCAGATCTCTGAAAACATCTAAGCTAATTTTCAAATAGACATTCTCTTTATTAACAAACCACGCATTTGAAGTCTAAACAAGTACATTTTTGCCTAAAAACTCTTAAAACTACATTCCATGAGACAAAAACAGTATTATTTATAAGATTATAGTGAATCTGGGTGTCCGCCACATCACTTACTGTGAGAAATACTGCAAACGGAATGATACAAACGGTGAAGCGGTTAGAGCTCTGTTATCAGTAGAATATTGCACTCCTCTCAGCCAATCAGATTTGAGGACCAGAAATATATATTATATATATTACATTTTAAAGAAAAGTAATATTAGCTATAATTGTATGTTGCCAGTTAATTCTAAAGGCAATTCTAAAGATACAGTAACCAAGCATCCTTTTTTCCTCTGAGAAGAGAAAAACAGTAGTTTCTCAGATTTACACAAATACTGAACTCAGATGGACCAGGAAGTTATAAACAGAGCTTCTTTAGTCACATTTTCTCTGTTTTGATTGATGTTATGGTCCACTAAACTGTGCACAACCATGAACTATTGTGTATTTGTTTTACTAGGGTGTGTTCATGTGTTTGTCTGTATGTGAGTGTGGTGAGTGTGTGCGTCTGTGTGTTTATGTGTGGCGGAGACAGAGTTTGTTAGTGTCTGTCAGTCATCTGTAAGTGTCTCGGTGGATTGATGCACATTCCTGGATGTGGTTTGCAGTGCTGTGTGCTGTTTGTCACAATTGCTCACCAGTCTGAAGAAAGGATGACACGCTGATAAAGAAAGGCTGAAAAGACCTGAAAGCTTTTCACAGCAAGCAAAGAGACCTTAGACATAAAGAGACACTGACAAATTCCACAAATAACGTTTCCCAGTACAGGCATTAACCCTCTGGTTGTGTTCGGATTCTTGTCACACTTGTGGTGTTCCTGGCCAAAAATGACCGGACTCCAAATAATTGCTTATAAACCTGTCATTATGCTATATTATCACCAAATATTGGATTCATTCTTTTTGTCAAATTGTTTTCTTTCATTTAGGACTGGTTTTGTGTTTTGGATTTGCATCTGTTTAATCGTAGGCCCATTTATCTGAGAGTAGTTACCTCATTTTTTGAGTGAAAAAGTCATTTTTTATGAATAATTTTCACAATATGAGATAAAAAATTATAAAAATTTGCATGGCTTTTCACATTAGTGTGCTTTAATGTTTAATCAGGAAGTTTGCTTTTAAATGCTTTTATTTTGTACAAAATTACAAAAAGTCACACTTGTGGTGTTCCCGGTCAAAAATGACCCGACTCCAAACAATTGCTTATAAATCTCCCATATTGCTATATTATCACCAAATATAATATTGGATTCAATCTTTTTGTCAACTTGTTTTCTTTCATTTAGGACTGGTTTTGTGTTTCTATTTGCATCTGATTAATCATAGGTCTCATTTATCCGAAAGTAGGCACCTCATTATGTGAGTATTATACCTATTTCATCCTACCCTGAACTGCATTCAATATGCTTTTATGCAGTGTTGGGAAGGTTACTTTGGAAATGTAATAGGTTACAGATTACAAGTTACGCGATTTAAAATGTAATAAGTAGTGTAACTTTTCAGTTACTTTATTAAAGTAATGTAACATTACTTTTGATTACTTTTTGATTACTTTTCTAAATTTCTAATATTTTCAACTGTTAATAATTTTGAAACAGAGGCATAGTTAACCTTACAGTAGCACTTAACACTGATTACTGTCAGACTTTATCCTTTATCACTTGAATTAAGATTATAATAAGTAAGGGATAACATATATCTTTATTTTGCGATAACAACTGGCTGGATGTATTACATTATTTCACTTATTACACAGCTGCTTGATAGATTATTTAGATCTTTAGTGTCAAAATAATTAGACACAAAACACTGACCTGAGTTGAAATATTTGAACGCAAAGCTTCCATGAAGAAATCAGTTGCTAGCAGCAAGTTTAAACTAGACAGACATTTTAGGGATACAGTGCAGTCATACCACTTTTCTTACACAACATTTCACCATATAAATAATCAAGTAGTAGTACTAGTTTGTTAGTTATCTTATAATCCATTACAGTGTACCAAAAACAAAAACAAAACAAAACAAAAGCTGCGTTTGTATGAAACAATAGAGCGAGTCCACGATACCAGGATGACAGAATTAAGAAGTTGTGCACATAATATTGAATTGAGCTTTAATATTTTATTAGCTAACCAAACGCAAAGCTTCCACCAAGAAAAACTATCAAGCATATAGCACCGACTTAAGTTGCCCCAAATGAGTCTGTGTTATTAGCTTTTACCAGTTGTTATCGAGGAATAACATACCTTGGAATGTCATGACTGACCAATCAGAATCAAGCATTCCACAGAGCTGTGTAATTTAATTTAAAGCACAGCCACCACAAATTCAGACTTAACAGCTCTTATTTACTTTGAGATCATTGTGAGGTAAAATACAGATTTGAAATCATAACAAGAAATAGTTTAATAGCTATGATACTGGGTTTGAAATCAAATGTTTGCATAGTTATGACAGGAAACACTAGCATCTAGCAATGCTAAAAAATAAAGTTTATGCATAAACCCAAAAAGGAAATAAAACAAATAAGCATGTGTCCTATTCTGTGTCCTAAACTCCTGAAACACTGGTGTCTCATTTTAGAGCAGTCAGTGTAATTTATGAAAGAAAAGTCAATTAAATCTGTATGTGGGTGTTGGTATGTGAAAAAATTCAGATGTAATCCCCTTTGTAATCTCTGGCATTTTTCAAAAGTAACTGTAATTTAATTACACATTTTTTCTCAGTAACTGTAACTAATTACAATTACATTTATTTTGTAATTAAATTACGTAATTCCATTACATGTAACTAGTTACTCCCCAACACTGCTTTTATGATAATGCTCTCTCTATCTCTCTCACACACGCTCAAACTGCCTTGTCTTTAGTCTAAGGTTTGAGGCTTTCATGTTCTCACAGAGTAGACGAAAGTTTACAAATAAATGCTTTAGCACAGAGAGAGCTTCAGCTTGTTGTTCCATGATACTGTCTCTGTTTGACAGTGTCAGTGTGCAGGATATATATAACTGAAATATAACAGTTTGTGGTTTGTTATATAATATAAATTATCTTAATGTGTTCTTTCTTGTGTCACCATGGTCAGATTTAACAGCAACAGCGTAAGTGTTACTTTGTGCCCCTTGCCAGAAAATAAAAGCATTTCAAAATAAAGATCCTGTTTGTGATCTTCCCCATTCATTTTCAATGGCTGGCCATTTTTGACAAGTAAGACTTTGTGCAATTTTGTACAAAATAAAAGCATTTAAAAGCAAACTTCCTGATTAAACATTGAAGCACACTAGTGTGAGAAACATTTATCTCATATTGTGAAAATTATTCATAAAAATGTTTTTTATACTCAAAAAATGAGGTGCCTACTCTCGGATAAATGAGGCTTATGATTAATCAGATACAAATAGAAACACAAAACCAGTCCTAAATGAAAGAAAACAAGTTGACAAAAAGAATGAATCCAATCTTTAGTGATAATATAGCATAATGAGAGATTTATAAGCAGTTGTTTGCAGTCCGGTCATTTTTGCTTTGAACACCACAAGTGTGACTAGGTGAAATAAAACCCACAAAAAAGACGGAAAATTCGGAGAAGTACGTATACCCTGTGTGAACAAAGTCAGTAAGTTTGAGTCCAATGCGAAAATGTTAACTAGTATTTTCGGGAAAAAGAAAATCTTCTCCGGGTCAATTTGACCCGAACACAACCAGAGGGTTAAAGCATTGAGCAGTGTCTTTAATAATACAATCATTTGGATTTGGTTTCTACAGCATGGATAGAAAACAATTAAAAGACATAGTTCACTCAAAAATAAAAATTCAGTCATTAATTACCATTATGTTGTTACAAACCCGTAAGACCATCATTCATCTTCAAAACACAAATTAAGTTATTTTTGATGAAATCCAAGAGCTTTATGACCCTTCATAGACAGCAACTGTACGCAAATATAATTAAAATCTAATTTATGACGGCAAATCCAAATTGTCAGCAGCCAGAAATCCTTGCTTCAGACATTCTGTTCATAAATCATTGTACTATGCTCAAGAAACATTTCTTCTTATAAATATTTAAAACTGTTGTGATATTTCACATTTTTGTGGATACATTTTTATGTAGAATAGAAAGAAACTTAATAAAAAGTGCAGAAGAAGAGCATTTATTTGAAATCGAAATCTGTTGTAACATTTTAAATGATAGAAGACAGAGATAAGAGAAAGGTGAAAGAGAACCCAATGCCTTTGAGCTCAAAAAGCAGTGCATATGTGATGTTCTGCGCTCTGAGGTCTTACGCCCTCCCCCTCCTCTTCATGTATCACAGTTCTGTTTCAGAAGGAGTGATATTGTATAGATATTAAATTCTGTAATGTGTCAGCAGGCTTAAGCTACGTGTGAAACTCTGTGATGGCAGATGGAAGCACTTCCCACTCACAGAGCTTCGGGTTTCAGAGCTTCCCGCACCTCACATACACACGCACACACTTCACATCTCGGTTTTCAAAGCTCCTTTAATTTTCACCATCCCAAAGGAGCCACGATATCTGCAAAGTAGACTCATATGTCGCAGGCGCTAATGATTTATTCTGATGACAGATATCAGACTGAATCTATTTTAAATCCGACCCCTGTCATCTTTAACCACGGTTCTCACTCTTCCATACTTAAAAAGTATGAAAGAGTGACTCCCCGACTCTGCAACGCCCACGGAGAAGCCCATGTGCTCCCCACATTGCTTTCATTTTGTATTTAACTTTATAGTGAACATATGTTAAGCTTCAACATTTCATTTATTGTTTAGGCATTCCAAAGCAGCCAGTGTGTACTTTGGGAAAATGTTTTATCCACGACATTCAAGCATACAAAAAAATCCACAGATGTGAGCGTGCCTGTGGGATGGCGCTTATCTTTGTCAGACTTAAGGACATTAGCTCAGATCTAAGGCCATACCACCCTCTTTTGTTTTTCTATGCCTGGTTCCTCTTAAAGGAGCCTGAAGAGGTCTTCTGCTGCACCGTCTTATGGAGAAAACTGTCTGATCTTTAAGTGATAACTGTTCCTCATGGGAAGTGTGCTATTATTACACCTTTTCCTAAAGTGTCTTCAGGGGGAGAGGAGGCTGGAGGCTAATGGATAAGATCTTCTGTGTTTGGGAATTTCCTACTTTTGTCCTGCAGAGAAATGACACAGCAGACAGAGACAGATAAAGGGAGAGAAGTAGAAATGTAATGGCTTCTCCAGGAAGTCCTTGTTCAGGCAGGTAAAAGAAGTTAAGTTTTGTCTGTGTTAAGTGTGAAATACAACATTTTTTTTTTATCTTGACAACAGTATAATCCTGCAGTACCAGAGACTGCAATTTTAGGATCACCACAGTCCTAGAACCACATTTCTAGGACCCTAGTTGTTTTGTGACACCGCTACCTACCAAATTGGATGACTAGTGCAACTAAGGCAGTATTCCTATCAAAAACTAACAACTCATAGTTTTAAAATTATATCCCATGCAAATACAGTTGAGGTCAAAAGTTTACGTACACCTTCAGAATCTGCAAAATGTTAATTATTTTAACAAAATAAGCTGGATAGTACAAAATGCATGGTATTTTTTATTTAGTCCTGACCTGAATAAGATATTTCACATAAAAGATGTTTACATATAGTCCACAAGAGAAAATAATGCTTGAAATTATGAAAAATGACCCTGTTCAAAAGTTTACATATGCTTGATTCTTAATACTTAATACAGGTATTCAGGTCTTGTTACCTGAATGATTCACAGCTTTGTTTTTTGTTTGGTGATAGTTGTTCATGATTCCCTTGTTTGTCCTGAACAGTTAAACTGCCTGCTGTTCTTCAGAAAAATCCTTCAGGTCCCTCAATTTTTTTTTTTTTTTTCAGCATTTTTGTGTATTTTAACCCTTTCCAACAATGACTGTATCATTTTGAGATACATATTTTCACACTGAGGACAACTGAGAGACTCATATGCAACTATTACAGAAGGTTTAAACACTCACTGATGATCCAGAAGAAAAAAACAAAAAACAAACAAACAAACAAACAAACAAACAAACAAAAACAATGCATTAAGAGCAAGGGGTGTAAACTTTTGAACAGAATGAAGATGTGTACATTTTTCTAATTTTGCCTAAATATCTTCTTTTTTTTTTCTCATTTATTACTGCCCTTCAGAAGCTACAGACAGTGTTGGGGAGTAACTAGTTACATGTAACGGAATTACGTAATTTAATTACAAAATAAATGTAATTGTAATAAGTTACAGTTACTGAGAAAAAATGTGTAATTAAATTAGTTACTTTTGAAAAATGCTAGTAATTACAAAGGGGATTACATCTGAATTTTTTCACACACCCACCCCCACTTACAGATTCAATTGACTTTTATAAATTGCATTGACTGCTCTAAAATGAGACATGAATGTTTCAGGAGTTTAGGACACAGAATAGAACACATGCTTATTCGATAACTCTTTTATTTCCTATTTGGGTTTATGCATAAACTTTATTTTTTAAGATTGTTTTTTCCAAGGCATTGTTAGATGCTAGTGTTTTCTGTCATAACTATGCAAAAATTTGATTTCAAACCCAGTATCATAGCTATTAACCTATTTCTTGTTATGATTTCAAATCTGTATTTAACCTCGCAATGATCTCAAAGTAAATAAGACCTGTTAAGTCTGAATTTGGGGCGTCGGTGCCAATAGCCTCGTGGTTAGTGCGCCGACATATAGCGCAACTGTGCTCACGGCGACCCGAGTTCGAGGCCCTTTGCCGATCCCGCTCCTCTCTCTCCTCTCAGCTCTTTCCTGTCATCTCTCTACTGTCTTATCACAATAAAAGGCATAAAAAGCCCCAAAAAAAAAGTAAAAAAAAAAAAAAAAGTCTGAATTTGTGGTGGCTGTGCTTTAAATTAAATTATTACATGGCTCTGTGGAAAGCTTGATTCGGATTGGTCAGTCATGACATTCCAAGGTATGTTATTCCCCAATAACAACTGGTAAAAGCAAATAACTCTTTCGGGGCAACTCAGTGCTATATGCTTGATAGTTTTTCTTGGCAGAAGCTTTACGTTTGGTTAGCTAATAAAATATTAAAACTTAATTCAATATTATGTAGACAATTTCTTAATTCTGTCATCCTGGTATCGTGGACTCGCTCTATTCTTTCATACAAACGCAGCTGCTGCCTTTTTTTTATACACTGTAATGGATTACAAGATAACTAACAAACTAGTACTACTACTTAATTATTTATGTGGTGAAATGTTGTGTAAGAAAAGTGATATGACTGCACTGTATCCCTAAAATGTCTAGTTTAAACTTGCCGTTTGCTAGCAACTGATTTCTTTATGGAAGCTTTGCGTTCAAATATTTCAACTCAGATCAGTGTTTCGTGTCTAATTATTTTGACACAAAACATCTAAATAATCTATCAAGCAGCTGTGTAATAAGTGGGATACATCCAGCCAGTTGTTATCGCAAAATAAAGATGTATATTATCCCTTACTTATTATAATCTTAATTCAAGTGATAAAGGATTTTGAAAGTCTGACAGTAATCAGTGTTGAGTGCTACTGTAAGGTTAACACTGCCCGGTTTAAATGTTTCATAATGATTAACAGTTGAAAATATTAGAAATTTAGAAAAGTAATCAAAAAGTAATTAAAAGTAATAAGTTACATTACTTTAATAAAGTAATTGAAAAGTTACACTACTTATTACATTTTTAATCAAGTAACTTGTAATCTGTAACCTATTACATTTCCAAAGTAACCTTCCCAACACTGGCTACAGAAGATACTTGCATGTTTCCCAGGAGACAAAATAAGTTAAATTTACCCTGATCTTCAAATTCAAAAAGTTTTCATCCCCGAGCTCTTAATGCATTGTGTTTCCTTCTGAAGCATCAGTGAGCATTTGAACCTTCTTTAATAGTTGCATGTGAGTCCCTCAGTTGTTTTCAGTGTGAAAAGATGAAAATAAATAAATCATTCAGGATCATTCGGGTAACAACACAGTATTAAGAATCAAGTGTATGTAAACTTTTGAACATGGTCATTTTTTATAAATTCAACTATAGTATTTTTTTTTTCTTGTGGACTATATGTAAACATCTTTTATGTGCAATATCTTTTTCAGGTCAGTATTAAACAAAAAATAACATGTATTTTGTATGATCCCTCTTATTTTGGTAAAAAAAACATTTTGCAGTTTCTGCAAGGTGTATGTAAACTTTTGACCTTAACTGTAATTACTTTTTTGAAACTCAGCTTTGTTGCTAAGAAGTTACAGTAAAGGTATGGTCACATTTGCCAATGTTCAGTTAATTTTTGCAGACAAAATCCATCGGTTTGAATAGGAATACCTGCAATCTGGTATTTATATGAGAGTGAAAGATTCTCCATGCATATTTTGCATCAGGTTTAAGTGGGTCATCGAGTTTGCCAGGTTTGAAAGTGACTAATGTGTGAACTGTGCTTTATACATACTACAATACTGTTAATAAAAAAACGGACCTTTTTTACCCAAGAACATTTTTGGGCAGCTAAGTAACTTTTGCAGGTTAAATGGTTTTATAAGTAGGTGGCGACAAGTGACTGTATCATAAGTTATACACTGATTCTTTTTATTTCAACCAATTCATTTAAAAACAAAGATTCATTTACAAGTAAAACAAGTGAGTATCATTGAGTCATTGAATCTTTCACTTGTTTCATTTGTTTAAACAAGTTGATTCAGAGAGATTGATTCAGATTCAGCTGATTTAGCGTTTACATAGTTTGGAACTATTTTCCTTGACAGAGTCAAAATAAACAAATGTAAATGTCAGTAACCCAAAAAATGACTGAATTCTGTCATTAATTACTCACTCTCATGTCGTCCTGTAAGATCTTTGTTTATCTTCGGAACACAAATTATATTTGATATTTTTGATGAAATCTGAGAGCTTTCTGAACCTGCATAGAAAACAACACAACTTGGGAACAACATGAGGGTGTGTAATTAATGACAGAATTTTCATTTTTGGGTGAACTATCCCTTTAATATTACCTTCTTCTTGATTTAACTTTTTTTTTTTTTTAATGCAGTTCTTTTTAACTTTTTATTTATTTAAGGATCCTGACAAAACATGTTGGTTTCCACAAAAATATTAAGCAAACAAAAAGGGTTTACCCAGTATTTGTTTGTGCTTATGTTTTGTGTTTGCATAGCAACATGTGCTAATGCCAGCTTTATTGGAATCAACTGTGAATGTTAAGAAGTTAAGAAATCTGCTGAGACAACCAGCATGTCATCATCCAAAACACAACATATGCTGATCTTTCCAGCAGGGTAAGATGTATGTAGGCAGTATGCAGTGAGGCAGCACTCTTGGTTTTGGAACAAAGCTATTTATTTTGTGTGTGTGCTGGTGTGTGCAGATATCTAGCTTTCATGTGGGTGTAAATGATTACATGTGTCGTGAGTCAATGTGTTCACGCTTTCCCCTGAAGGCTGTCCCGAGACCTGAGGGAGAAGGAGGAGAGCCGGTTGTCATGTCAACAACGATGCGAGTCCATGCAGGAGCAGCTGTTGGCGTGGCAACAGAAAGAGGAGGAGGTGACCCGGAGACTAGAACGGGCAGAGGGCGAGATGAAGGACCTGAGAGTAGCCCGATTCACTTTACTGCAGGAGAGGTCTGTTAGACAAACACACTCACTAGTCGCACTCCACAGCAGGAGCGAATAAATAGTGTTGCTTGCTTTACACAAATACATGTGCATTCAGCCGTACTACAGCTGTTAAGGATTTTTTTTTTTTTTCTGTTCTGTTACATCCCTCCGTCCCACCTGCTCCACTAAATAGTCTGTCGGCATGTCGGGACCTGTAGGATATGACTCACTGTTTGCGAACCTGTTTCCTCTCTATCTGTCTTCATTTGCATTGGTAAAGCAAACCACGAAAAGCTGTTATGCAGAAGCTGTGCTCAAACTAAAGCTGAGTGTTTCTAGGACATTACCAGGTTTGAGGAGTGTTCTTAGGTTTGATGTGAAGCAAAGTGTGGGCCGGTTCACATAAACATGTTTTTGAGTTAAAGACGTGAGATATGGGGCAATGGAATGGAAAAAACAACAACATAGGCTCATTTGAAATACATGCCTCTATATTTCTACAACATTGAAAAAACTTACCTGTAAAGGGTATGCATTAACGTCACTTTCCCACGGGAACACGCCCCCTCAGCCTGACTGAGTGGCAAAAGAAACAGCTGCGTAAATGGATTTAATAGGGAAGCTGCGAAAATGCGAGTAAAACAAAATGATAATCATTTTGCTGGACTCAGTATAATGTTCCTTACAACTTACCAAATATCCAGTGGTCCAAGGATATTGATATGCAGCCAGGAATCGTGTTTCCTGACGTTTATATATGCTTGATTTCAACGTCTGGGAAATAAACAAAGCAGATTTGCCTGTGAACACATTTTGTAAATACAAAATAGGCTGGTCTAAACCGGTGATCACTTATATCAATGTTATATATACTGTATATGGTCATTTGGTCCAGCCCAAAATCTTTTTGTCAGTGTTTGTTTAAAAACATCCAGTTATGCAGAATTTAAGATAAGGTAAATATTTAATTGATGAGTTGTCAATGTGATATATGAACAATATATAGGGTGTGATTTTACCGCAATATTTAACATATTAACATGAAAGGATAACTGCACATCTGTGTTTTGCCACCTGGAGTCCCTTTGTTTCTTTGAATTGCAGTGATCTGTTTGCTTTTATTTTCTGTAGCTTTTGGCAGCCTGTAAAAATATACCTCAGGTTTCTTGTCAAATCTCTTTGTACAGTCAATCGCGAAGCTCGTTCTGGTTTTAGAGGTGTTTTATGTGTTCTTTCGCAGCTTTCTCGCTGAAACCAATGCTTCCACTCACTTTGCCACTGTCTTTTTTGCCACTCAGTGGGCGGAGCTGCACTCACTCCAGCTGACGGTGATGTTACATGCATACCCTCTATATGTGAGTAGTTGACAAATAGGCAGTAAAAAATTATTCTTTTTTTTTTTGTAAAAAGTCATTTTTGAAGAAGAAATGCATATATTTATGTAGTGTGAAGTCTGATCTTTGAAAAAAATATAAAGGGTCACTAACTTTGTCAATTCTTTCATTGTTTTTTATCATTTTTGTAATTTTTACTGAACTGTACCATACATTTGTCCTATGGTGTGACACAGCAAACATTTAGAAGGAAAAAACAAAAACAAAAAAAAAAACTTAATAATATGCAAATAGCATGAGAGAGATTTATCTTCATTATTAGACACTTATTTTCAGTGTTACTTATTTAATATGAAACTATAATTAACATCATTTTCCCCCATGACTTATTGGACAATTTCTAGAAAAACTTTGCTGTCATCCATTCAAAACTGTTGAAAATTATACCATTTTAAGATGAGTGATATTTATATCTCCCTTATTGCAGTACTCAATGTTTTTTTGTTTTTTTTTAAGATATTTTGAGATAAAAAAAACAAATCTGTGGTTCTTTCACTTGTGTCACACCATAGGAGATTACGTCGCACTAAAGGACAGAAATACATATACAGTGGTGGAAATTGCCAAAATGCACGGGGGGGATTCTGGGTTGGGGGGTGGGTGGTTTGCTAATAATGGTAATTATATATGTCCATTCAGTTATATTTAATTATAAATTATAACAATTTTATTTCATTAATTTACTTTAATTATAAAACCCTTTAGGTTTTTAACTTAGGAACACCTTCCAACCCTGAAACAACACACAGCACTATCGAATTTTTCTATTAATTTATAGTGTTATGTATTACGATATGTATCGTAAAGGCGCTATACAAATAAATTTGAATTGAATTGAATCTTCTGGTCACATGACAGAAATGACAAGATATTAACCTTCCCATTATAAAGGGATATTTGACTTGATTTTTTTTTTTTTTTTTACCTTTGTAATGCCATTTTTATAACTTTATTAAATGTATGTCATCTTTTGTGACACTAAAAGGTGAGATTTATATATATATATATAAATCTCACTTTTTAGTGAGATTATATAATATTTTATTTAAACAATAAATTAAATTAAAATAATACAATGCAATCAGGAAGAATAAGTTAGCAGTCAAATGAAATCAGCAACAACAATTCACCTTTGCACGGCACAGAAGATCACAAGTGTGGCATTAAGGAATATTTGCTGATTTTTTTTTACAAGATTCAGAGGTGGCATTAATGTGTTTCATAATGACAATATTATGAGATTAAAGTTTTAAATATAAAGTTTTGAATATAGAAATATTAAACAATTTAAATTATTTAAATGAAAAACTGCAGTCTGCTTTCACCAAACTATTGGCTGCAGTAGCGGGTATTATGGCCACTCACAAAAGACGGTATTGTGCAGCGAAACATAGACACAAATATTCTGCTACATTTTTAGTCTACATTGCGCTATGTTTATGTTTTGCTTTCGTAATCTGTTGAATGAATAAAATAGATAAATCACTTTAAATTCTAAACAAACCTAACCAGTTGGAACTGAAATGCCATTTTTTTTAAGATGTCAATGAATTTTTTAAAACTATATGGCTACTCTTTTTAAGGCATCGTTTTGATTCTATTTACCTTCTGCATTGCTCTCTTAGGATCTCCTCCCTTCTGGTGGATTCCAGTTAATTTTCTGTCTATATTTCCATGTCCTCTCTCTTCCATTAATTTCTCTCCCTCGATTCTTTCTGTTTCAAAAACAAAGTATCACATTTTATACTTATTTTCATGACACTTTGTCTAGTACAAGTTTTCTGCAAAAACGCTTCTTAAAGAGACCTTGTCCTGTGGTGTGACAGGCGTCACACCAGAGGACATTTTCTGTCACACCATAGGACGTTTCAGCCATTTGTGTCAATGACCTTGCTATTCCTAGCTAACCTGTCTTTAGCAGTTAGCAAGAAACATTTGCATAGTTTTCCATGATTATGTAGTTTAAAATACAGTTTTTAATTAAAAATTAGGCGTGTCACACCAAAGGACAACAAAACGTAACACTTTTGTAGTGGTTCCAAAAAAGTGAAAGATTTGAATAATTCTGAGACAAAAATTTACTAAGTGCACATGTCATGGTCTTGAAAGGGGGCTTCAGTAATATGATAATGAATGGGGTCCTTCAGCTAATTAAAATTTTCTCTGGAATTGGGCAATTTTAAATCAGGATACGGTGTCAACACCATAGGACATGGTTTTTAGAGACAAAATGTATCAAGTTCCTGTGCTTTCAGAAATATTGGATGAAAAAAAAATTATTGCCATTTACTAAAATAGTGTAACAGTGAAGACTCTGGAGTTGGAGTAGAATCCATTTGCGGGGTTTATTAAACGCAGCAACCAAGTCCAAACGATATCCAAAAACAGAGTCGAAGAGCCAGGCAAAAAGTCCAGTAACCGAAGTCAAACCAATAAGTAACCGATACAAAAGGATAATCCAAAAGACGAGAAAACAGGGAGTCAGGCAGAGATCATACACAAAAATAACAAATCAGAATAATGAAACGCTCAGTAAGGCAGGGTAAACACTGGCAATACTTCCCGAGGAGTGTTTGGTGTGCTCGGCCTAAAATGGCTGCCAAACAGGAAGTGGGAGGAGCTGGAGAGCAGAGGGAGTGCTGACAGTCAGTATTCCGGTGATTGCTCCCTCTGCTGGCGCGGCGTTACAGTACCCCCGCCTCTAGGAGCACCTCCTGGTGCTTGACGCGGTCGTCCCCGTGGTCGTGGAGCAGGGCGATCAGGTCTGGCTCTATGAAACTCCTCAATTAGCGCAGGGTCCAGGATATTAGAAGAAGGGACCCAGGACCTCTCCTCAGGCCCGTAACCTTCCCAGTCCACCAAATATTGGAGCTGACCCCCACGGCGTCTTGAGTCGAGGAGCAAGTTCACTTTGTAGGCTGGTGACCCGTCGACATCCAGCGGTGGAGGGGGTTCCTGCCGCTCCGTGTTGGGGTCAGCATCCGGGTGGACTGGCTTAAGAAGGGAAACATGGAAGGATGGAGAGATCCGGTAGGTTGCAGGTAATTCCAGTTGATAAGTAACATTAATTTGTCTTAAAATCTTGAATGGGCCCACATACCGTGGGCTGAGCTTTCTGCTTGGCAGGCGTAACTTGAGGTCCTGTGTTGAGAGCCAGACCCGTTGTCCAGGTTGGTAGGGAGGATGTGGGCGTCGACGTCGGTTGGCCTGAAGCTCTTGAGTGCGTACAGCACGCTGCAGGCGGACATGAGCGCTGTCCCACACCCTCTCGCTACGCTGTATCCAGTCGTTGACTGCTAGGACAGATGAAGGTTCTCCTGACCACGGGAAAAGAGGGGGCTGGTAGCCGAGCACACACTGAAACGGGGTGAGTCCAGTCGATGAATGTATGAGGGAATTTTGTGCATATTCAGTCCACGGGAGAAACTCTGACCACCTGTGCTGCTCCCTGCTGCAGTAAGTTCTAAGGTACCGTCCAATCTCCTGGTTAAGTCTCTCAACTTGTCCATTGGCCTGAGGATGATAGCCTGAAGTGAGACTGACGTTGATGTCTAACAGCTTACAGAAGGATCTCCACACCTGTGAAGTGAACTGTGTACCTCTGTCTGACACAATGTCCTCTGGAAGTCCATAGCATCGGAAGACATGGTGAAACAAGGCTTGAGCAGTGTCCATTGAAGTGGGTAGTCCTTCTAATGGTATCAAGCGACATGCTTTGGAGAACCTGTCTATGATGACGAGGATTGTTGTGTATCCATTGGAAGGTGGGAGATCCGTAACAAAGTCAACTGAAAGGTGAGACCAGGGTTGTTGCGGAATGGGTAAAGGTTTAAGGAGGCCGGACGGTAATTCTTTGGGGGTCTTTGACTGAGCACACACAGAGCAGGCTTTGACGTAGTTCATTACCTCCCTTGCCATGTTGGGCCACCAGAAGGAATTTTGTACTAGTTTAAGTGTCCTTGAAATCCCTGGGTGTCCAGAACTTAACGAAGTGTGTACCCACTGCATGACTCTATGCCGGAGGTCCTGAGGAACATACTGTTTCGTTGGGGGGCAATCCTCGGGTGCTGGCTCATGGATTACAGACTGCTGAATCTCTTCCATGATGTCCCAGTTGATGGGGGCAACAATAAGTGATGGATTGATAATGGGTTCAGCGGTGTACTCTGGTTTCGGTGGATCATATCTTCTGGAAAGGGCATCTGCTTTGCTATTCTTGCTGCCAGGGCGGTAGGTGACTGTAAAGTGGAAGCGTGAGAAGAAGAGGGACCAGCGGGCTTGGCGGGAATTTAGCCCTTTGGCGGACTTGACATATTCAAGGTTTTTGTGATCGGTTATTACCTGGAACGGATGAATGGCGCCCTCTAGCCAGTGTCTCCACTCTTCTATGGCAGTCTTCATAGACAGTAATTCTTTATTACCCACGTCATAATTTCGTTCAGCTGTTGAGAGTTTACGTGAATAGAAGGCACATGGGTAGAGCTTGGCAGGGTGTCCATGACGTTGAGAGAGGACTGCTCCTATGCCGCAATCAGAAGCGTCGACTTCCAGGACGAAAGGTAGGGCGGGATCAGGTTGTTTAAGGATTGGTGCAGTGGTGAAACTGGTTTTGAGCCTTGCGAATGCTTGGAGAGCTTGGTCAGTCCACTTGAGTTTAGCTGGCTTCCCTTTGAGTAGTGAAGTGAGAGGTGCTGCTATGATGCTGTAATTTCGAATGAATCTCCGGTAGAAGTTGGCAAATCCTAAGAATCTCTGGAGTTCTTTGACGGTTGAGGGTTGTGGCCATGATGTGACTGCTTTTATTTTAGAGTCATCCATCTCGACCCCTTGGTGGCTAATATTGTAGCCCAGGAATGTTGTTTGTTTAACATGAAACTCACACTTCTCAGCTTTTACGAATAATTGGTTCTCCAATAGGCGTGACAGGACAATCTTGACATGTTCTTTATGTTCAGTTTCCGTCTTGGAGTAGATAAGGATGTCATCTAAGTAGGCAATCACGAAACGATTAAGAACGTCCCTGAAGATTTCGTTGATGAAAGACTGGAACACAGCTGGAGCGTTCGCAAGGCCATACGGCATAACCAGATATTCATAGTGCCCCCTAGTGGTGAGGAAGGCAGTTTTCCATTCGTCTCCCTCTTTAATCCGGATCAGATTGTAGGCACTTCTGAGGTCAAGCTTGGTGTAGATTTTGGCCTCCCGAAGTTGTTCTAGAGCTGAAGGCACTAATGGAAGAGGATAACGGAATTTTACAGTAACATTATTCAAACCTCTGTAATCGATGCATGGACGCAATCCTCCACCCTTTTTTTCTACGAAGAAGAACCCTGCTGCTGCTGGAGATGTGGATGGACGAATGAATCCATTACTCAAGGCTTCTTCAATATATTCCTCCATGGCCTTAGATTCTTGAATGGTGAGTGGGTACACTTTACTCTTTGGTGGCATGGCATTGGGAAGTAGATCAATGGCACAATCCCAGGGGCGATGAGGTGGGAGTTGTGTGGCTCTGATCTTGCTGAAGACTTCCAGTAAGTCGTGGTAGCAGGCGGGTATGGCAGGTGTAGGATGATTTTCAGGGCTTTCAACGCTGGTTGTCAGGCAAGGATGTGGGAGATCTTGGTTGAAACAGTGTTGGCAGCAGAAAGGAGACCATTTCTTGAGCTCACCGAGGTGCCAGGAAATCTCAGGATCATGAGCTGCTAGCCACGGGAATCCAAGGATTACTTCATATTTAGGTGAATTGATGACGTAGAGAGAGATGTTTTCTTGATGGAACAGTCCGATTTGCATAGTTAGAGAGGTGGTTTGTTTCTTGATACCTCCATCAACCAGTTTGTTGTCAACGGTGGAGATGCCGATGGCAGGGATGCATGGAATGGTTTGGATATGATGTTTCTCTATGAGATCCTGGTGGATGAGGTTCAGCGCCGCTCCTGAGTCTACCAGCGCTGTTAATGAGATGAGACCATTATCAGTAGATATCTGAACAGAAAGCGTGAATGCCTTGAAGACTTGTAGCGAAAAACTTTCAACACTCACCCGGTCAGTTGAACTTGATGGCTTCCGGGTCTTGAGTGGGCACTGTAGGTTACGATGGCCTGGTTCACCACAATAAAAGCATAGATTCAGGTCTCTGCGACGTTTTCTCTCTACGTCCGTCAAACTTGTGGCGTTAAGCTGCATAGGTTCGACAGAGTGAGGAGCAGGTGGCAGGTAGCTAGGTGCAGGGAATGGAGCTAACCGTGTGGTCTTGCGTTTGGGCGCATTTCGTTGCAAATTATCTATCTTGACCGCCAGATTAACAAATTCAGAGAAGGTAAGCTCCTCACCTCTGCATGCCAGCTCAGTTTGCAGGTCCGCATTCAGGCTCTTTTGGAACACTGCTTTCAATGAAATGTCATTCCATCCGCTCTGTGCAGCAATGGTGCGAAACTCAATCGCATAATCGGCAGCTGTGCGCGTTCCTTGTGAGAGTTGCAACAGCTGGGTTGAGATATCCTTGCCCCCCGCAGGATACTCAAACACTTCACGCAACTGCCGCAAAAAATGTTCAGAAGAGCCGCGAATACGAGCGTCAGATTCCCAAACTGCCGCAGCCCAGTCGATTGCTCTCCCAGACAACAAAGACATGATGAAATGACATTTTTCCAGCTCCGAATGAAAGTGATCGGGTTGCCCCTCAAAAAACGTACGGATCTGGCGTATGAAACCCCGACAACGTTCAGCAGAACCATCAAACTTATCTGGCTGTGCCAGTCTTACCGTCTGGGGTGAGACAGGTGGAAGCGATCGAATATAACGTGTCAGGTGTTCGTTTGCGGCCTGCAGCGTAGCCAGTTGTTCTTGGTAAGACTTAATCACCTCGGTTTGAAATGAATAAGCGGTCTGCAGCTGGGTAACCTCCGCTGGACTCAGAGTGGGCGAAGTATTCTGTAACAGTGAAGACTCTGGAGTTGGAGTAGAATCCATTTGCGGGGTTTATTAAACGCAGCAACCAAGTCCAAACGATATCCAAAAACAGAGTCGAAGAGCCAGGCAAAAAGTCCAGTAACCGAAGTCAAACCAATAAGTAACCGATACAAAAGGATAATCCAAAAGACGAGAAAACAGGGAGTCAGGCAGAGATCATACACAAAAATAACAAATCAGAATAATGAAACGCTCAGTAAGGCAGGGTAAACACTGGCAATACTTCGCGAGGAGTGTTTGGTGTGCTCGGCCTAAAATGGCTGCCAAACAGGAAGTGGGAGGAGCTGGAGAGCAGAGGGAGTGCTGACAGTCAGTATTCCGGTGATTGCTCCCTCTGCTGGCGCGGCGTTACAAATAGACACTTGAACAATTATGCCAGAGGTATTTATTAATATTTGTTATGCTTTTCTTTTTAATTTATAAAAGTTGTAATTTATTAAACCATGCTTGAGACAGTCACACCATAGGACAATTTTGATATTTGGCTCAAAAAAAATAAAAAAAATAAATCGAATAACACTGTAGCTTTTATAACAACATGTTTTATAACAACGTTTAACAATTTACTGCATTTTTACATAACAACATTATTAATTATATTCATTTTTATCTTGTGGGACAGTGAAAATGCCATTTCACCTCAACAACTCATGTACGAATCACAGCCGTTTCCAGTTGAAATGAACACTAGAGGCAATAAAACGCTAACATTTTTTTATTGATTTACACAGAGTTTTGTTTAATAAAGCCTGATTTTCAAACAATTACTTGCAGGATTATATTAGATTATGGCTTTAAAACAATCCTGCGCAATTTGAAAGCTGATATTTTGAACAATGTCGTCACATATACGGCTTTATATGCATGAGTTTCAGTAGGTTTGCTTGGTAGTTCATGTGATACGGCGTTGCTCTGGTAAAAACCCTGTGAAACGACGTTTCAGCAAAACAGCTCAAATCCGCGTAAGGAAGTTAAAATAGCTGCCTCAACAAATGCATTTTTATACCTTGTTTGCATTTGTTAACACTATCAGTTAGATTTAGGGTTGGGTTTGGTGTAGGGGATATTTCCGACACAATAGAGCATTAACTTTTAGCTATACTACCCAGATATTTGAATTCAAAACAGCTGCAATACATAAGCAAAACATGCCTGTTCCAACATAATAAAAAAGTTCCACGGTCAGATATTGAATGTGTGTTTTAGCGCCACTCTCTGGACATCTAACTGCCATGCAATGGGCAGTAAGGTACATACAGTGCTACAGAAATGAATAGAGGCTTGTATTTCCTATGAGCCTGGGTTGCAAAGAACACAAGGTTTTGAGACATGTTTTTTAAAAGTTTAACTTATTTTATCTTGAGCATGCACTACATTTTTTGAACACCATGTCATGCGTGAGATGGTGCAAAAGACGTGAGAGCACAAACGGTCAGACACAAGATGTCCATCTACAGCATGTTTACATAGAAACAAAACATGAAAAAGCAATGATGTGGAATGCAAAAAAGCATTGTGTGTGAATGACCCAGAATGTGTTTTTGCATTCCACTTTGCTGCTTCATCATTGTTTTTTGATGCAAGTATGCCTAAGACAGATGTGTACTGTGCATGATGTCATTCTAAAATGTGGAACTCAAATGAAAATGTTCTGCTTTAAAAGAAACGGTTTAGAACACATTTTTGCATTCCACCATGTTGCATTTTCTGTTGATGAATATAGAATTAAATAGAATTTAAACCTTTTGTTGTGTGATCGTCATTTTACTGAGGACTGCTTCTTTAATATTGGCAAGTTCAACGCCACATTTGTTAAACACTTGTCCATGAAAGATAAATCCATACCTTCTTTATTTGGACCAACAAGCATCTCTTAACCACAACCTGTAAGTACGATTGATACGTTATGTGTACTTTTTAACTGATCGCTCAAAATATCTTTTTTTTTTTTTTTTTATTGTGCCAATATGTGATGTATACATAGTGTAGCTTTAGGTTTCCAGGTAAACCATGATATTACTATCTTACTAAAATAGTTTTGATAATTCGCTGTGAACCCACTATTTCCTAAGAATGTGTCGATTCATGTCTGTCGTTTTTCTTACTTTGTTTAATAATAATGTAGACATATTTTGGTTTACAAACTGTATTGTTTCATCAGTTTGTCACATTAGCACTCAGCTAACATATCCACCATCACTGTTTTGTAAAGTCCTTACAGTTTATCAGCTAAACTTTACCTGTGGGCACGATTTGTGTTAGTAAATGTTAAACAAAATGTTTTGTATGTTATTTTAAGAATGGATTGGAGCACTATATTTTTGTTTTATGTAAAGGTGTATGCTTTGTCAATGGTAACGCTCGCTAACTTACCCAAGTACTCCTCTCTGTACCAAAGCACAACAGACTTGGCCAGCTGACCAATCAGAGCAGAGGAGGCTTATGGAAGGGAGGAGTTTGCTGAGAACTGCTTCAAACGAATCGTTTCGAAATCATTAGCAAATGACTTTAATATTAAATGTATATTCTGAGAAAATTACAATGTTTTCTGACCTTAGATGCATTTAAACCTGCTGTAGGGGACTCCAACACAATATTAGGACACTTTAAAATACCACATGACCTGCTGTTTAATGTTAATTTCAGCATTTACTAATACATTATTAAAATCACAAGTTGTGTTTGTTAACATTAATTAATGCACTGTGAACTAACATAAACTAACAATGAACAACTGTATTTTTATTAACTAACATTAACAAAGATTAATAAATAGTGTAAGAAATGTATTGTTTATTGCTTGTTCATGTTAGTTAATATAAATAATGTTAACAAACAATATCTTATTGTAAAGTGTTACTAAAAAAGCATTAAACCACTGCCCTGCATCTTGTGTTTTTATGCTGAAAAACAGTTTTTTATTCCATTGTGCTGATTTTCTGTTTTTTGTATGTAAACCTGCACTAGACTGATGATATTGGAGTATCACACACTCTGCACTGCATTCTAAAAACACAGCACAAGTTTAAAGTATGTCAGTAAAAAACTCACATCTAGACCTTACGTTTTTCATTTCTTCTTCAGTTTTTTTTTTTTTTTCATTCCACTGCCGTGCATCTTGCGTTCTATGTGAATGGCTCCTTGGAGCAGTTTAGGGTCTCTAAACCCCTCTTTCTTCTTAAAACTGTTTTCTATTTGATCTTCTATTGTTCTTTTCCACCTGTTCATCAGGGTAATTGCAACTCAATTCACGTCTGTTCTCTCCTTTATTAGTGCCCAATTGTGTTAATGGCCACCTGGGTCTTGAGTTTCTGTGTTTTTCTCTCTTTCAGCGGGCTTTTGTTACGTCCCAGCTGTTTGCGTGTTTGGATGTCTGATGTTGTTTGTATACACTTCTCTTGTCCCTGAGGTCTACCTGTCTGTTAGGAACGAACAGCACAGGCTTGTCTTCCTTTCGCTTACGGTATTATATTCTCTCTTACCTGTTTACACCTCAGCTGTTGCATGGGCTAATGGTCTTGTTGTCATCTCACTGTTTCTCATGTTGATGTCCAGACTTGTCTGAACACCAAATTCCCTCTTCCTCTTTATAAGCTTGTGTATTTCCAGTTTATACATTGTTGATCACTTTTAATTGTCTGTGAATGAACGTGAGTGGTGCTTGATCATGCAAAGCCATGATTCTGGGTGATTTACTATGATGTTTGGGGTGGTTGCTACAGCATAGCTTAAAGGTTGCAAGGGCATTTCTAGGCTGTTTTGAGTGGCTGCTAGGATATTGTTAGATTGTTGCTAGGTTGCTAAGCTGTTCTGTGTAATTACTATGGTGTTTTGGGAGGTTTCTATGGCATTGGTAGGTAGTTGATAGGATGGGCTTCACAATAGGTGACCCACAGGCCACATCAGGCTCACAAGAGACACATGTTTAGCCTGCAGCTCTCTGCCGAAGTCAAATGTTTATGTTAACACCACTGTAACCATGCTATTGGCATAAAATCATTAATAGTTATAAAGCAGCATCATTGACAATGTGCACACCGGACACGAGCGGTAAAAACAAACAGACTGTGAGTCAATGCAGTGAGTCTTAGACAGTAAACTGATCCCCTGTTCTGTTTCTAAAATGCTTCATGTGTTTCTGCTACTTTCACTTTGACGTATCTAGTGTAGAAAGCCGACAACAGGTTGCATCCGTGCTAGTCTGACAGTGAAAACAGAGTATGAGTGAATAAAAAAGAAAAGTAAATAGACCAAAAGTGCATAGACTGAACAATTTTAGGTGTTATTTTATCTGACCACCACAACGTAAAGGCAAATGTTGTCTACATGATCTACTGGAACTTTTTGACAAGACCAATAAGTACATATCATTGCAGTTTCCAGCAGAAACAAACAGGTGGTAAAACGGCAAGCACTTGTAATTGTTTTCATACAGTTATGATTACAGCTCCATACTGTATGTTTCGTTTTCTGGTGCTGACCCCCGCCAGATTACTACCCTCCTATTATTGGTAGGTTTGGGTTAAGTGTGGGGGAGGGGTTAGGTGAAACCATACGAAAACATACCTGTGGGAACTTTTTCACGAAGTACGCACCAGTAAGTACATATTACTGCAATTTCCAACAGAAATGTCCACTGAGTGGCAATAAAAGTGTGTTTGTTTTTCCTCCCCGGAACAGATGAACATACATATGGTACGTTTTATGTGACGTTGGTTTTGTACGTGTCACCGCAGTTCTGACTTGAAATGTCCATTGAGTGGTGCTATAACTCTAATGCTCCATGACGTTTTAAAATAACGGACTATCTGCACTATATCTAAACCTACCCGACAGTATGAACAAAAGCAAATGTGACGTAAAAACGCAACCGCAAGCATTCCATTAGGATTCCGTATCCTAAGTCCAATCCTGTGCTGGCTAAGCTACTGAGCAAGTTTGTTACATTTCGGTGTTCTGTCCATTTTCGACCCCCTACCAAATTGTTGCAACCTGATCTCATGACAAAAAAGTACCTGGGGCAACTTTTTCGCGAGACGCGAAATACATACCAATAGGTACATATCCCTGCAGTTTCCAGCAGAAACAAACACTAGAGGCAGTAAAACAGAGAGCACTTGTAATCGTTTTTGTACACAGTTATGATTTCAGCTCCATTTAGCTTTCCAGTGTTGACCCCGCCAGATTACTACCCCCTAATATTGGTAGGTTTAGGGTTAGGTGTGGGGGAGGGGTTGGGAATAGGCCAACCTGATCTCATGATGAAAACGTACCTGTGGGAACTATATCACTGCACTGAGTGGCACTAAAAGAGTGTTCTTTTTCCCTGAACAGATAAAAGTACATATGATATGTGTTATGTGACGTTGGTTTTGTACGTGTCACAGCGGTTCTGACTTAAAACGTCTGTTGAGACGTCAAATGCGTACCAATAAGTACAAATACAGTTTTCAAAAGAAATGAACACTAGAGGTGGTAAAACAGGGAACACTTTTCGTACACAGTTATGATTACAGCTCTATATGTTTTGCTTTCCGGTGTTCTGACAAATAATGCTACCTAGCAGATTATGCTACAAACATTGTATTTTTAATACAGTAAGAGTGGGTTTAGGGTTGGGTGTACATGACAGGGTGGCACAAATAGACACAACAGTGGACGTAACAAGCTTGCTTGGTAGCTCTGGCGGCACGGAATTGGACTTATGATGCGGAACCCTTGCGAATGAATCCTGTGAAAACATGACTCATGATGAAGGAGCTGTAAAATAAAAGATCGAAAAAACAAGCTAAAACGGCATGCTTGTGTTTGCGTTTTTACATCACATTTGTTTTTGTTCATACACTATCACGTAGGTTTAGGTATAGTGCAGATGGTAAGTTATTTTAAAACTTCTTATACATTAAATGTTCTACCTATTAGATTGTGTTTTATTAATGTCTGCACCTTCCCCAACTGTCAGTAATGACCATAAAAAGTACTGTTTCAACCCTCTTTTAGCCCCACTCAGTGGACATTTCTGTTGGAAACTGCAGTGATATGTACTTATTGGTACGTATTTCGCGTCTCGCAAAAACGTTCCCCAAGTACGTTTTTGTCATGATTGACAAGATTCGTTTTCTCAAAATTGACCAGATTGCATACAACATGGATACAACAACAGATGTAATAAGCTTATTCGGTAGCTCAGCCAGCACATTATTGGACTTAGGATACGGATCCTTGGGTACGAGTTCTGTTAAAAGCATGACTCACGATGAAAGAGCTGAAAGATGAGAGATCGAAAAACAAGCTAAAACGGCTGCTTGTAATTGCATTTTTACATCACATTCGCTTTTGTTCATACTAACGGGTAGGTTTAGGTGTAGTGCAGATGGTACATTATTTTAAAACGTCACAGAGCATTAGAGTTATCGCGCAACTCAACGGAGATTTGAAGTCAGAACTGCAGTGACCTATACAAAACCAGTGTCACATAAAATGTGCAATATGTATATTCAATTGATCCAGGGAAAAACAAAAAAAAAACAAAACAAAAAACGAACACTCTTTTAGCACCACTCAGTGGACATTCCTGTTTGTAAACTGCAGTGATATGAACTTATTGGCATGTATTTCGCGTCTCACGCAAAAGTTCCCACAGGTACGTTTTCATGATGAGATCAGGTTGACTGTTGTTTAAGCACACAGATTGTGATGATCTGTAAAACTGCTAACATCAAGCACCATTTCAATGCATTGAATAACAGCTTGAACTCCAATTATCCGGAACAATTTGAGCACTGCCAACAGAAGTTACCTTTCTCATTGACAAATGATGAGTAGATGTCAATTAATAAAGGTACATTTTGATCCCTATGAAACTTTAGAACAATATTGATGTTAATGCTGATAGATGTACTAATTGAATGTGTAATTAGGGAAAGTACAAAGTGGAGATCCCATGTGGAGATGAAAAGGAAAATGTCTCACATGGAGGACAATATTTATTTATTTATTTATTTATTAGGTTTGTGTGTGTCTGTGTAGTTTTGTGTTCCTGTATACAGATAAAACGTTCATAGTACTGATACTACTTATACTGAGAAAAAAGCAAACAAAAAATTACAATGTTTATGTTGTGACATATTTAAAAACGTCAAACAGCTATAATGATTGTAATAATAATAGCAGCTGCACAAACACTTCCTGAAAACATTGAGGTTATTGGCTCTTGACAATGTATTGTTACAAAAAATTGGCCCTTGGTGTGTGTGTGTATATATAGGGCATTGCTAGGGTGTTCTAAATGGTTGTTAGGTTGTTTTAGATGGTTTATTGAATGATCTGGGTGATTTCTAGGGCATTGCTAATTATCCAGGTCAGATACGGGCAAGAAAATGGCTAGTCAGCTTATTGGTCACTGCTGAGAACAACTAGAACCTTTCACAGCAACTGTATCATACCTTCAAACATGTATTTGCAAGCATGACTATGTTTCATGAATGTTTTCTAGTTTTACAGTAGCAGCATGCAGTGTTCTCTACTCAGTCCTCTCCTGCCCGACATTCTTGTATATTACAGCAAAGACTTTTTTCCCAGAAATCTTATTTTAGTTGTTAAATCGTCATCTGGTCAAGTGCTATTCAACACCTTTCATTTCAGCCCAAGGCAAGCACTTTCTAAAAATGTAATGATCTAGTCATTGAGACGATTTTCAGACATGGGCTTTTTTAGGCAGGCTCATGCTTGTTCTGCAGGTGAAAAGAGGTTAGAGGTTGCAGGTGTTTGAGTAATGAGATGGAAATGAGCGTTTAAGCTGTCATCCTTTGAGAAACAAGGATGTCAGACAGCCCCGAAACAGAGCTTGATTAGTTTTTTAAAGGCACAGAGGGGAAAATCCAGCTTGTCTTCAGAAGCAGTAATAATCATAGTAAATACTAGCAGTAAAACATGAGTCTAGATGTAGACAGGCATAATCATTATAGTTTTCCTTTTGATTGTTCATAAATTGAGGGGAAAAAAGTACACTACTAAGAGAAAACAATTAGAAATTTAAGAGTCTGTAAAGTTCTTCTGCTCTTGAGTCTATGGTAGCTAGGGCTGTCACTAACGATTATTTTGGTAATCAAGTAATCTGTTGATTATTCTGATGATTAATCAAATAATCGGATAATTATATATATATATTATATATATATATATTTGTAGCGATAAAAGTAGACCTAAGTGAACAATAGCCTTTAAAATGACTTAAAATACATATATAATAGCAGTGAGGCAATGATAATTAGTTTAAATAAAGTATCAAAAACATGTAATCATATGATTTTATTGATCAAAACTGTTAAAATAATAAGGTATTATAAACAACAGAGCTAATGTCCATTACACATTAAAACAAATGACTGCAGAGGGCGCCAAAGGCATGACAATTGTTTTTACACTTTACTGTGCAGTCTACTCCGTGATTAATATTGACTCAACAACATTTAATTCAAATGTCCAGTTCACTTAATCTTTAATACGCTACAGCCTCTGTAATTTCTTGAATATGCGGACATCAAAACGTGAGGGTTTAACCTTTTATCCTGAAATCGTGTTAAACAGTTAGCATATTTGGAAAGCCAATGGTGTATTCTCCTGTGTTTGTGTAGGTTTATAAATGATTTACTGTTTATGATGAGTTTGAGACTACACTCCACTCCACACGTAAATGCCACAATAATAGTTTGTGGAGAAGTACTGTGAAGAGATGCACGTGTAACCGACATGCATGTGAATAATTAAAGTGCATAAATTAAACCTCCATCACAAATATTTATTTAAATCGTAGCATTTTGTAAATTCTTAATAGCATTATGCTTAATTATGATTTTTAAATGGGTTTAACCCTTAAATGCATACCTCGGGTCTTTAGCGACCCGTAACGTCATTTACTACCCTGTCCCTCCGTCATTTTTTAAAATTTGACATCAGCTTTCTTAGTATTCCTCAGTCTATTCATTATGAACAATAAAACAAAAAAAAAATCATAAAATATAAAAGAATGTCTGTTTTCTGATTCATTTTTTGTAAAAAGTTTATAGGGTCGCTAGAGACCCGAGGTGTATAATAGTGTGAGTATATTTTTCGTGCGCAAAATTACGTAAATATCTGATGACTAAATACATGCAATTCACCTTTAGTCCTCGGGATGGCACAGTTTGATAGACAATGACTATAGTTTTGCGAATATGGTTGAGATCGCGAATATGAGCCAGATGCTGAATGTACTGTGGAAGTGCGCTCTGACGATAACGGTGATGGTAAAATCATCTGCTCAGATTGAACTCTTCTAAGTTTCAAAAGGCAACGAAATACACTTTATTTTATTCATCTGTAATTGTTCTTAAAATATCAAGAGAGTTCTTGCTATTGCAGCAGTTAGAGATCCATCTGTGCTGGATATATAGGTCCGGATTTTTTTTTTTAAATCGAATACTCGAATAGAATCAAGGAATCATTCCAGCCCCAATAGCAGCCCATAGAAACGCTTGCAGGAAATTTGTGAAATTTGGCAAACAGTCTTAAAATTAACCATAGCAAGTTTGGAGTCTCTAACTCAAACTCTCTAGCGCCACCACTTGTCCAAATTTTCACTTATGTTTATGCTAATAACTTTTGAACCATAAAGTCTAGAAGGATTTTTTTTTCCTCTGAATCCTTGGCTCATGCCAAAGCAAATGAACACCAAAATTTGAAAATAAATAAATAAATAAAAAATAAAAATAGTGGTCTCAATAAACAGAGAACATACATACCAGTTTTACCATAGTCAAACTAACTCCTAGACCTTTCTTCCGATTTCCACCAAAATCGAGTCAGATCATCTTCGTACTGTGCTGACATTTCATGTCGATAGACGAAACCGTATTTATACAGTGCTGCAACAAATGTGAGGCGTGATGCCAAAATGACTCTAAGGGCTTTATCTCTGCAGAGCTTTGACATATTGACACCAAATTTTATTTGTGCCATTGTCACCTCACACTAACCACACCACATCAGCTTTGTAACAGCAACACTGACTGGTCAACAGTGATAAATATTTCAATTATATTAACAGTGACTGCATTTAATTTTTCAGCCATTTTCTTTAAATAATAATAATAATAAAATAGTCTTCAACTGCTCATTGATGCAATTGGTCTGATGCTGCCAGACTTATCTTGCCTTCTTTGTGCTTGGCCCCTTAATTGCTATATTTGTTTATGTTACTGTTTTTTCTGTTCTTATATGAAATATTAAAACAGCTTGATAATAATTCGATATATGTTTTAATAGTGTGTAATAATATGCAGATGTTTTAGAGTTCGTTGGTTGGAGATAAGTATGCGGTAAAAAAATAAAAAATAGAGAAAGGGACTGTGCCTTCAGACGAAGAATAAACTTTGTAAAACTGCAAAGACGTTAACAGAATGTTCTGACCGTGTGCTTGAACTGATCGTTCTGTTTTAGTTCAGAGGGACAAGCGCTGAGCAAGCACACTAAAAGGCAAGCGCATTGTATTCTCACACACACTCAGAGTCATAGAATAACAGGGTCCTGCAGTAACCACGCTTTGCTAATTATCACAGTCCCATGTGCTCATGTGTTTCTCTCGGCTAAAACAGGAAAGATTCTACAGAGGACATTTTGTCTAGTATCCCTGCCCACCAGCCAACTCCCGCTTTAGCCTTTGTATAAGCACTGAATAATAAGAACAAACCCCTCTTTCATGCATCCACCCAGATCACAATGACACTGTTGATGTTTTTTTTTCTTTTTTTATAGACAGAGGGAGTGTGAGAGACTAACACTTCACTGAGGGAGCTACTTTTGGTCTCCCACAAGCATGGCATAGGGTCATACAACCACAGTCACTGAACCCCTGACAACCCCCTTCACACCAGCTAATGAAAAAACAGTTTAAAGAGTGAGATAGGCATCATTATTTTAGGTTATTTTAGAGACTAAGTTTTACACTGTTGTTCAAAGGTTTAGGATCATTTAAAATAAAAACTGTAAAAATAAAGCGACAAACAAGCAGTTAATAGGCCTATAATTAAAATGTAGCTGATGCAAATACTAGAGTATGCGTACATACACATAGATAGGTACACAGAAAAGCTAGAGATTAATGGAAAATTTTCTGATTCTTTATTATTGTTTTTATGTTCTTTTACACTCAAACATTTGTTTACTTGATACATTATTTATTGTATGTTGGTTATATTGTATTTAGATATTCAGTGTTGTTTTGTTGTATTACAAAAGTAAAAGCATATAATATAAAACTCTGATGTGAAATTATATGATATTAAATTTGATACTATGACAGGCTATTTTTCATAACTATGTCAATTTTTTTTTTATCCTGTCACTTTTTTTTCCCCATTCAGTCTCATGCCTCTGAGCGATTACACATTTAGCATTGGTGACCTTAACCTCAAAGCTGTGTTAAAAATTCTAGTTACACTAAACTTCTCTCAGAACTTATTTGGCATGTGTTTCTTTTTTCCTTCTCTCCTTCAACTTTTTCCATTTTCAGAGCATTTGCTTTCTATCTGCCACTCCGATATTTTCCCATTGATTTGATTACACAAGTGCAGTGAAGTGTGGACATTCCAGACTGGGCCTATTTAACACTTGTATTTCTGAGAGCCACTTCCCCCAGACATCCCCATTATAGGCCAACTCTCTCGAGGCCCATCGCACAACTGCTGTCAGAGAGCTGCATGTCTGTCAGTCCCCAACCTATCTAACATTAATAGTATGGCGCCTCACGGCATGTAAGACCGGCGAGATGAAACATTCCCTCTCTCTTTGGGTGGAAAATAAAAGAATACGCCTGGAATCTTTTGCTCACGCACTCTATTTTCCTCTCTGTGTGACTTCCTCTCCCTCAGGGGAATTACAGCAACCTCCATTAACACATACTAGGGTGTATCTAGGTTAATTTTAGCCTATTATGGTCATTTGAAGTCCCTAATATTCTAAATATTGTATTCAAGACACACTTTAACTATAAGAGGTTAGGTCAGAATAGGTAGATGTTGGAATGGTGGTATGTGGCCATCTGATTCAGTCAGCCTGTTTGGACTTTGATGTTTCTCCTGAGCTGTTTGTTTGTTTTTGTGTGTTTCTGAGCCTTCACCAGTCTGTGATGGAAGTAGTCTGTCTACAAAGTCACAGTTTATGTCTCATGGGAGGAATGTTTGAGCCACAGAGGAATGTGCAGTAAAAATGGAATTTCTTGCCAAGTTGTCTGTCTAGTCACGAGCGTTCCTCATATTACCGCTGTCTGTGTCGGCTAATACCAGAAGAGCTTTTCAAAGGCTTTTGTTTAGATCTTCACAACAGGAAGTAGGTTTTGATGAGTCAAACTATAATCACAATTTTAAACTGACGACAAACAAGATGAAAGACAATCCTGGAAGGCTTGTCTATTTTCCATGTCTACTGCCTGTACATGACATCATTTGTGTTCATTCATATTTAAAGGGATAGTTCACCCAAAAATGAAAATTCTGTCATTTTTTACGCACCCTCACGTCGTTCCAAATCCGTAAGCCCCCCGTTCATCTTCGGAACACAAATTAAGATATTTTTAATGATATATCTATTATGTTCAAGGCCCAGAAAGGTAGTAAAGACATCGTTAAAATACTCCATGTGACATCAGTGGTTTAACCGTAGTGTTATGAAGAATACTTTTTGTGTGCAAAGAAAACAAAAATAACCTAATTTAATGTTTTTCTCTTCTGTGTCCAACTTCAATGTGCGGAGCTCTTGGATTTAACCAAAAATATCTTCATTTGTGTTCCGAAGATGAACGAAGGTCTTACAGGTTTGGAATGGCATGAGGGTGAGTAATTAATGACAGAATTTTCATTTTTGGGTGAACTATCACTTTACAATGTCTAGTCCTTAAGTTATTAATTATTTAGAGAATGTATTATCTTTAATATTGACACTTTTTTTCTTTACATTTTGTACATACTGTTTTCAAGTTTGTGGTTTAGTAAATGTTATAATTTAAATACATGAATTTTTTATTTGTTGTTATTTTTAATTTTTTATTTGAAGATCAGTAAATTTAGCTTTTTTTCATCTGGGAAACATGTAATTATCTTCTGTAGACTCTGAAGGGCGGTACTAAATGAAACAAATATGATATTTAGTCAAAATAATAAAAAAGTATGCATATCCATTCTGTTCAAAAGTTTTCACTCCCTGGCTCTTGGTATGGTTTTTAATTCTGGAGCATCAGTGAGTATATGAACCTTCTGTAATAGTTGCATATGAGTCCCTCAGTTGTCCTCAGTGTGAAAAGATGGATCTCAAAATAATACGGTCAGTGTTGGAAAGGGTTCAAATACACAAATGTGCTGGAAAACCAAAGAATTTGTGAGAAGCAAAGGTTTTTTCTGAAGAACAGCAGGCAGTTCAGGACAAACAAGGGACTCATAAAAAACTATCACTAAACAAAAAAAGCACAGCTGTGGATCATTCAGGTAATAACACAGTATTAAGAATCAAGGGGATGTAAACTTTTGAACAGGATCATTTTTATAAATTTAACTATTGTTTTCATTTGTGGACTATATGTAAACATCTTTTATGTGAAATATCTTATTCAGGTCAGTACTAAAACTATAACATGCATTTTGTATGATTCCTCTTATTTTGATCAAATAATTAACATTTTTAATTATTCTGAAAGGGGGATGAAAACTTTTGACCTCAACTGTATAATGGTGTAAAAGTCTGTATTGTTACTTTTGATCAATTTAATGTGTCCTTGCTAAATAAAAGTATTACTTTCTTTAAAATAAAAAAAAAATCTTACTAACCCCAAACATTTGAATGGCAGTGTATATTTCCTTATGTATGATTATATTTTAGTTTTATTTAGTATGAAAGCTAATAGATTGCATTTTTTTCTGTCTACCTCACCTACTAGTTGTTCTGAATTACTCATTACTGTATGTCTTTGTGGATTGTGTTTCAGCGACCCTTCTCATTTCCTTTGTAACATATTTTCTCTTTAGCCCTGAAGCTGCAGCCTGACATTAGTCATAGTTTTATATAAGAATGTTTTATGACATGTGACAATTAAGAAAAATAACAATTATGTTTCCATAACAACTGGATCATAAAATATTCTTGCTCATAAATGTGTCAGTAAATGTGTCACCGTGACTCTTTGAAATCTGCAGTTAATTATGACACCTTATGTCCAAATGACCTAATATCTCTCCTCTGTCTTATCTGTAATATTGAACAGATCAATCATATAGTGGTTTTAGAAAACTCATGTCACGGCAGGTATGACAGCATGAGTCAGAATTAGACGAGACAAGATGTTTTACGTTACGTTTAATAATTTGCTCAATGATATTAAAGCCTTCTCTTATGCATTTATGTTATTCAGTATATTCAGTTGATTTATACGGTCTTCTGTTGGTGTATTTACTGTAGGCTTTCTTTTAGGGAGGAGTTGAGGAGAACTCATGTGGGAGAACTGGAGAGACTGGAGGAGAGCTTTAGAGTGAGGCTAAAAGCTGCAGAAGAGCACAGTTTAAAGGTGAGGTCACACAATACAAATAAAAACCTTTTAAATTGATGTAAGATGAAGGAAACTATCTTTCATAATGATTAGATTTTATTTATGATGGGTACTTTTATCATAATACATTATAGAAAGATGTGGCCCTCACACTATTCTGATTTTCTTTCTTTCTTTGTCCTTTTCTTTTTTTCAATTTCACATCTTTTCTGTGCTTGTAGTTCAGAGTTACTCCTGTAGACCTTTACTGAAAATATATTTCAGTGGTTTTGCTTGCATTTTCCCAAGGACCTTTGCATTCACTCTCAAAATTTTTTTAGTTTCTCCAAGAGACTTTATATTTTACTTTTTACTATATTTTATATACTTTATATTTAAAAAGTCATGTGTTTGAAAAATGCCGTGGGTTTTTAATCTAGTTGCTAATCCGGGTTGGATGAAGAATATGGATAGTAAACATAAATGCTCAGTCCTTGGATCATTAAAATATTTAAAAAAGCAAGTTAAACAAGGAATATAATACAGAATATTTGGTCACTATAGATTAGGGGAGTCAAATCCCTTTCTTGGATTCTATTTCTATTGAGTTTGAAGACATTGGGTGAGTCTCACTCAGCTCCCTAGGTCTGTCAAAGCGTTGATCAGGGAGTGCAGTGGAACATTCTCCCTGAAAAATCCCACAATGCACTGCAAAAATCAGGGAGCATCGATGCTCATTATACTCCCTTACCAGAAAGTATGTTACATTTCTGAAGCATAAAACACACAAGCCAAATGAATTAATTTAAAGACACGCGATAGAAGACTACATCTAGTTAACATACACTACCAGTCAAAAGTTTTTGAACAGTAATGTTCTTTTTTTTCCTGCATTTATTTAATCCAAAGGTATGGCAAAAACAGTAACATTTTGAAATATGTTTAATATTTAAAATAGCTGTTTTCTATTTTAATATATTTTAAAATGTAATTTACTCCTGTGATCAAAGCAAAATTTTCAGCATCATTACTCCAGTCTTCAGTGTCACATGATCATTCAGAAATCATTCTAATATGCTGATTTGCTGTTGTTTTTATTATTATTGTTTTCAATATTTAAAACAGTTGAGTACATTTTTTTTCAGGATTCTTTGATGAATAGAAAGAGTTGTAACCTTATACACTATACCATTTCTTTCTAAATTTTAGAAATTTATACTTTTATTTAGCAAGTATGCTTTAAATTGGTCATAAGTGATGATAAAAACATTTATAATGTTACAAAAGATTTCTATTTCAGATAAATGCTTTTCTTATGAACTTTCTATCAAAGGAACCTGAAAAGAGCTATTTTCAACATAATAATAAAAAGAAGAAGAAGAAGAAGTAGAAGAAATGTTTTTTAAGGAGAACATCTAAATATTAGAATGATTTCTGAAGGATCATGTGACTGGAGTAGTGATGCTAAAAATTCATCGTTGAAATCACAGGAATATATTAAAATTTAAAATATATTAAAATACAAAACAGTTATTTTAAATAGTAAAAATATTTCAAAATTTTACTGTTTTTGCTGTACTTTGGATTAAATAAATCCAGGCTTGGTGAGCAGAACAGTCTTCTTTAAAAACATTAAAAATCTTACTGTTCAAAAACTTTTGACAGGTAGTGTACAGTATAATTAGTATTTGGGTGAAATGTTCTAAGGACATGTAAGAGAATAAAGTGTTTAAATAGAATAAAAAAAGAAAATAAATTATCACAAATTTATCACAAAAAAATCTATACAATTTATGGTAAAAACCATGGAGCTCTGGTTGCCAGAATTTTACTATAAAAATGTGGTAGCAACATTTTAGGTTTTATGGATTTAACATTTACATTTAAAAACCCTATTTCATTTACTGATATAATATTTTAATTACAGTGTCTATTTACACTAAGTGCAAATAGCCCGCCTTGTTGGCAGAGGCTATTTACACTAACCTCGCCCACCAGTGTGTGATTAGGCTAGTCAACACTACAAAAGACGGTTGTTAATTGTGAGCTCTAGTGGCGCAGAGGATAAAGCACGTTCTACTCTTTTCGACGTGATCGACCCAGGTTTAAATCTGGCGTCTCCCTTTTCAAATTTCATATCATGTCGGTAAGGCATTTATTTTCAATAAAAATGAAGGAAAAAATCGAAAAGTTGAAAATAAAGTATCAGTTAGGGTAGGTGTAAAACGGGCTTATTGTCCCAATAAGACAACATCTATTTAATAAATTTAATTAACACTCGATATGTAATTACTGCATACCGCTTTAATGTACTACAATGCTGATGTGCAGATAACGTCTCGGTTACAACTGTAACCCTCGTTCCCTGAAGGAGGGAACGGAGACGTTACGTCAATACTGATGTATTTGGGGTCCTACTTGGGGGCCCAATCACCTCCGAGCTTAAGAAGAAAAAGCCAATGAAATTGGTGAGTGGAATTTGCATGCCAAGCCCATCCCCCGTACATACGGGTATATAAGATGGCGGCATGCATCCACTCACTCAGGTTTTATGCTGAGGAGCCGAGAGACATCCCGGCATTCAGCGCAGTTCAGGATTGTGGCAGGAAGGACGTAACGTCTCCGTTCCCTCCTTCAGGGAACAAGGCTTACAGTTGTAACCGAGACGTTCCCCTTCAGTCGTTCTCTATGACGTTACGTCAATACTGATGTATTTGGGGTCCCTCTGGAAAATGCCACAATCATGAACCGCGTTACGTAGTTGAGGAACAAATGCTGACAGGCAAGCGTGTCTCCAAGGGGGCACAGCTCACTTCGGCAAGCGTGTCTCCAAGGGGGCACAGCTCACTTCGGCACTAAGAACCGAGGTGAGGCCCAATTTCCACCCAATGGCCAACTTCTGCTTGAGGACAGCATTCCCCATTTTATCTGCTGACCTGTAAGCAAACAAGAGCTGCTCGGAGCAACTAATGCTCTGGGTGCAGTCCAGTAACGTGAATAGCATGAAGGACGCAGCAACGCTAAGGCCGGGTCTGCCTCCTCCGGCGGCAGAGCTTGCAGGTCCACCACCTGAACCCGAAGGTGAGCGGTGGGGAACCCCGGGCACATAATCAGACCGGGATCTCAGGAAAACGCCAGATTTTGTTGAAAAATCCATGCAGGTTCTCCACCCTCTTAATGCAAGTGAGCGTGATCAGGAGTGAGGTCTAAGCGACCGGATTTGTAGCTCGACTGATCCAAACGGCTCAAAGGGGACACTCCGTAGACCTAAGAGGGCCACGGAGAGACCCAAAGGAGGGATAAGGTGCAAACCTAGAGGGACTTATCCCCCTGAACCCTTCAAGAACCTGTCGGTCAGGTGATGCCTCCCTGAGGACAACCATCCTCTTTTTTTTTTTTGCCGAGATGGCCGCGATGAACATTACAGTGGAGGGAACATCCTTTGCTCCGACTGCAAGAAGGGAAGCACAACTCTGACCGAGCATCAACAGAAAGACCTCACCTCAGAGCTTATGCCTGCCTCATAGAGGGTGCACTAGCCTGAGTGATAATATCTACCATGGCCTGAGAGGGCCAGTGAGGTCTTGCCGCGTCCCATCCAGAAGCCAAAGGTACAGGTTCACAGATTGGGATGCGGGTGCCAGATTGTGCCCAATCTGAGAAGGTTCTTCTCCAGGAGAAACTTCCCGGAAGGGGCTGTCACAAGGAGAATGGGTGTCAGCAACCCAGGTTCGGGTGGGTCAGAAGACGCACCAGAGAACCTGCTCCTCGTCCCCCCAATCTAGCAGAGGGTTTGTGCAGGGAAACTTACTCCTGTTCATAGACCCCGGGTCCAGCTGTGTGCCCGCGCGTGCCTGCCGAGCTCTTGGACAGGAACAAGCCAGCAGTAGGAGGACTCAGAGGAAGCAAACAGCTTCACCTGATCACCGCTGAATCAACTCCAGATGAGCTGGGACCCAGGGTTGGAGTCACCATTCTCGGGAAGAGTTTTTTTTTTTTTGCAACTTAACTCTCCAAAAAATGAACAGCATGCAGCAATATTAGCTGCAAGACTCCAGAGGAGGAGATGGCGGGCGAGTTGCAACATGCGACGGAAGCATAGACCACCGCAGGGGTAGGTGTATACTACCGTGGCTATGGTGTCCAATGGACTAGCGTGCGCTTGTCCCGCAGCATCGGTAGGAACCGGCGGAGGGTAAGCACTGCTAGCAACTCGAAGCGACTAGTGTCACTGCAGTTGAGGTCCTTTCCAGGAGCCCGAGGCTGCCTGCCCTTGCAAATGGCACCTCAGCCTGTGACGGAGGTTTCCGAAACAGCTGCCTTTGGCCTCGACACCTGGTCTAAGAGCACCGCTGCCCGTAGGACACAGGGTCTGACCAGTGGCTGAGAAGGTGGCAACACTGAGGGGATTCTATCCCAGAGTGTGCCATAGTGCCATGCCCATCTCAGGATCCAGTCGTATAATCCGTGCTGCAGTGATCTCACATGGAACAGCCGAGCGGACAAACGCGACTACGGCTGCCATGTGCCTCAGGCCTCTAAACGTTTAGAGGGACCGCTGTCCTGTGACTGTAGAATCACGCAGTTCAGCACCAACTCTTTCTTTTAGCTGACATGTCTCGACCGGATCCATTTACTCCATACCGAGAAAAGAGGGAGCTCAGCCTTTTTTTGTGGCTGAGGGAAGACCCGTACTGATACGTCTGCCCCCTAAAGCAGGCCGGAAACGATCTGCGTCAGTGCAATCAGTGCATAACAGCACGCGTCCTTCGGGTCGAAGCTGTAACCCAATCCTGTCACTGAAGTACAGAAACATGCGTTTCTGTACCAGCCACCTGAATGGTAGCCCGATTTTAAGGGGACCGATTCGGAACTCAAACACCCAGGATAGGGTGACCAAATTGACCAGCAAACAGGCCAGGTAGTAACCAAGCTGCTGTCTGCATAAAAATAGGAATTATAGGAACGGTACCAACACCCCAGCGGCGGAGCCACCAGCTTTTTTGGGATGGCACAACCCGGAAAGCAAGCGTCCCCAAGGCAGCGCTTACCTGATCCACGATCCCGCGTTGTTTCCAGAAAGCGAGCTATGTCTCCACTAGGTTCAGCCAAGATAGCACTTTTAGGCTATAAGATGGACATCACCTGACCGAGGGACTGCCCCGAGATTTTTGGCGGACGATAGCCCCTCCAGTGATGCGGCGATAGACATCTTAACTTCCTCATGAACACTAAACGTGACGCAAGGCTCGCATTAGAACGAACCGGCATCAACGTTCAGAAACTCGACGGTAATACGCTGAGAGTAGCCAGACCTCCGCGGGTACTGACCCGGCAGAGCAATCCAGACTCTAAACCCCAGGTCTCCCATGCTTCCAGCCTATACAGCCTCGGGAGTCAGCGACCCGCGAAACTGGATAGGGTAGAACGCAAAGGCAGCTTACATATTAATTAAGCCGTGACCAAGCGTAATAATAGGCATGCCCACGCAGCGTGAGCACAACCCATTCACAAATGCCATCTCAACATACCTTTGTTTACATCCCAGACCTGTGAGACAGCGATTGTGACTGCCATGTGGAAATAAGGAAACTATCGCTCCCTAAAAGCACACGATCGGAACGCGTCTTGAAAAAGACACTCTCAACGATCGTGTATGCTGCAGGAAATTGCTCTTTTAGGCTGGATTGCCCAGGGGAGGACCGCAGCACTTTTAGCACTTTTAGCACTGTTAGCACAGCAGGGCGATCTCTCCGCTGGAATGCAAAAAAGGGATGTTCCACACAGCTGAGAAACTCCTGCAGTGACGAGGGTGTTTTCTTTCTTCTTGTAGAAGCAGCTCACAAAGCGATCGGCTCCGAAGCAAAAATCTGAGTGAGTGGATGCATGCCGCCATCTTATATACCCGTATGTACGGGGGAGTGACTTGGCATGCAAATTTCACTCGCCAATTTCATTGGCTTTTTCTTCTTAAGCTCGGAGGTGATTGGGCCCCCAAGTAGGACCCCAAATACGTCAGTATTGACGTAACGTCGTAGAGAACGACTGAAGGGGAATTACATCTATTTGCAGTACTATGAATAGAACCCATTGCAATATACACTTAGTGTAAATAGCATCTCTTGTTGAAAAAAATGTTATTTTTTTTCTGCATTTGTTATTGCATTTATGTTTTTTTTTTTCTGCATTTATCTAATTGGTATTTGCACTTAGTGTAAATAGTATCTCTCACTAAGAAAATAGGCTATTTTCACTTAGTGTAAATAACCTCTATCGCTAAATATCCGCTGCAAATATTAATATACTAATCTATTCTGAAAGTTCTGAAATCTGTTTAGTACCTTTGTAATACTTTGATAACCACCAAAAGTAGGTTTACATGATGAACCACAGCTCATGACAAGCATTTTTTTCCACAAGCTGAGAAGAAAAATATGAACAAGAAGGTATGTTGTGTCATTCACATACATATTAAAAACCATCACGGTAACACATGATGATAATAACGTAATGCAAATAACCATTAATTTAACAACATTAGATGTAACACAACCCTAATGAACATAACTAATAAGAGAATACTAAGAAGAGACAGCCATTTCAACCTCAAATGTGAACATCAAATGTGAAATATAATTTCAGGGAATTCTGGGAATGTCAATTTATGGGTTTCACTGTAAATTATACATCCTTTTTCACTTCCTAAAACTGTATTTTACTGTAAAATAACATGACATGTCCAATATAGTTTTTCATTATACGTAGTAGGGGAACTTACCGTTAAACAGTGAATAGGTTGCAGCATTTTTAGAGTTGTTTACCGTTAAAATCATGATAATTTTTTATACCAGCGGTGATGTACTGTATATACTGATTCATGAGCTTGGGAGTCAATTTTTTTCATTACAATTTGACAACCAGAGTATGTCAAATATATGTCTTCATTTTAATCAGTTTATTTGGTAAAATGTTATGTTTGACAAGTATGTTTGCGGAATATATATATATATATATATATATATATATAAATAAATGAATTCCACTTGTTTTAATATTTGTTATTTTCATGCCTTTTGGGGCCAGTGTATTTAAATGTAATATATTCCCTTTGAACACTGAAAAGACAAATATAGTGTTCTGTATAGAGTCACTATCCCAGAGAATAAGAAGTCTCTCTTCGTCACACACACTAAAATGCTTTCTCTCTCTCGCCACCATACACACACTTACACAAACCCTGCTGTGTTCTCTCACACGCACTCTGTCTGCACTCTGGTCTCTATGAAAAAGATGGTGGCCTTGGTCATGCCCGATTTAAAATACATGGCATGTCACTATCCCCGTCTTTGTTGTTTGTAATTGCTCTAACCGTTTTATTCAACTGCTGACAGTTCAATATTTCACAACACACACTTGGTGAACAATCCCAGTCTTTGAAATGACAGCATGCAGTCACAGAAAGACTGCGCAAACAGCTTTATTTGCTTTTTCCTACAACACAAGGCCTTAATTAACCAAAATGAAAAGAGATGAATGTATCTCATAGCCATTTTGTCCTGTTAGCTGTTTTACTTTTTCAATTATTGTTATGCAAGAATTCATTCATCATATAAATAGTGCCAAGTGCTGCACGTGTTCAGGGGATTTGCATGGGGCATCCAATTTGTTTATGTATGGCGTTGTTGTTGTTTTTTTATTTTTATTGTTTTTCTTTTGTGACTACATTTTTAGATTTTGTTTCAGCTTTATTTTAATTAACAAAACAGTTTTTTCTTTCTTTCTTTATATATTTTTTAAATAATTTTAGGTTTAGTTAAGTAAGTTTAGTTACTGCTCTGTCTAAAATGTATTGTACTGTAATTGATTATTTCAGTAGACTTTCGGTTAACTGCACAAATAATAATCTGATTCTTGGTAGATCTTTTAAACTTTATTTGACCTTAACCCTTATTTAACCCATATTTGCGTGCATACAGATGGAGGCTTTTCTCCAGCAGAAACAGGCTGAGCAAGACAAACTGCTGAAACAGCGAGAGATGAAGTTAAGAGGAGAAGCTGATATTGAACTGGACATCCAAAGACAAAAAAATCAGGAGCTGATTAACAAATACCAGAGTGAAAAACAGCAACTACAAAACAAGGTACAAATAACTGACCATGTGACAGCTACATATCTTGATTGTGGATAAATAGCATGCTGTTCATCTGTTTAGTGAAGCAGTTTTGCTTTTAAATATTGTTCATTTTTGAAAAACCTTTGCCCAAATTATTGTGTTATAACCAAAACGCAGAGTCATTTTGTTATGTGACAAGTTTATGTGTTTGTCATGTGTTTCGGTTACGTATGTAACCCTCATTCCCTGAAGAAGGAAATGGAGACGTTACGTCAGAATAAACCCGATTTGTTAGTTGTTCTGATGTAATGTCGAACGTGACTGACTGAAAGGGAACTTACAGTAACAGCACCGACACAGCCACTGGAGCAGATCGTGCTCAACCCCCAACCATTCGAATTTCTGTAGGCGGGCTTTATTTTAATGATATTCTAATGGTCTTTGTGACATCATAACACCCGGAAACAACACTGTAGTCCAAACAAGCCATTTGTTGTAGTTCTTGAATTTTTACAAAATATCTCCCTTTGCAGTGGACTTCGGGATCTAACTTTGTAGATCTTTTTTATGGCCAAACATAAACACCACACACTGACTAAAATTCAAAAAATGAAAAAGCATAGTAAGACGTTTTTAATATCACTTTTAATGTATTAAGGAAAGGAAGGAAAGGAAAGGAAAGGACGTGACATGTGGCCAAGTATGGTGACCATACTCGGAATTTGTATGGTGACCATACTCAGAATTTGTGCTCTGCATTTAACCCATCCAAGTGCACACACACAGTAGTGAGAAGTGATCAAACACACACACCGTGAACACACACCCGGAGCAGTGGGCACCCATATTGCTATCGCTGCGGCACCCGGGGAGCAGCTGGGGGATCGGTGCCTTGCTCAAGGGACTCACCTCAGTCGTGGTATTGAGGGTGGAGAGAGCGCTGGATATTCACTCCCACCACCTTCAATCCCTGCCAGACCTGGGACTCGAACCCGCAACCTTTCGGTTACAAGCCCGTGTCAAATGGTACAACCCCAAGAAAACTTCATACATAATAATTAAAATGTGTATTTTCAGATGTATTCGGTATAGGAAAATATGTATTTTTACTTGGTTACACCGTATTTTTTATCATGACAACTCTAGTGAATGCTTACCAGCTATTTAAATGTAAAGCAGCTACGCAGTAAATATCATCAGTTAACATTAAAGGAGAAGTTCACTTCCAAAACAAAGATTCATATATAATGTACTCATCCCCTTGTCATCCAAGATGTTCATGTCTTTCTGTCTTCAGTTGTAAAGCAATTATGGTTTTTGGGGAAAACATTTCAGGATTTTTCTCCATATAATGGACTTCACTAGTGCCCCGATTTTGAACTTCCAAAATGCAGATTAAATGCAGCTTCAAAGGGCTCTAAACGATCCCAGCCGAGGAAGAAGGGTCTTATCTTGTGAAACGCTCTGTCATTTTTTTCGAAAAATAAAAATTGATATACTTTTTAAGCACAAAAGCTTGTGTAGCGCAGGTTCTGGGATGCGCGTCCACAATGCTACAAATTAGTAATGGGTCGTTCTTGAACGATTCTTTCATTTTGAACGAATCTTTAATGTGACTCGGGAAGAACGAGTAGTCTGAGGGAGTGATTCGTTCAGTCGCGCATGTGCAACAACCTATTAGGATCCGAACTTCCAGTAACTACTACGAATCTCCTTAAATGAGACCTTTCATCAAGAACATCGAATGTGATTTTTAAACTATTCAGATGAGTTTTCATAATCTTGGACATCCTTATTTGACCCTTTGATCCCAGCTGGATAATTTCACATTTTCATATAATCCTGAGATAAAGACAAACATGTTTGACTTGCTTGGAGGACTTGAACATGAGAACATGAGAGTCCCACTGGACTAATTAATTAACCCTCTGATGCATGAATTATTTAACCTCAAAGGAAAAATAAATATATCTTATCTTAGTTTCTTTCTGCATTAAAACAAGAAAAGAATAGAAAAAGAGAGTTACAGATCTGAGCTCTACACTAGAAAAATGTAAAAATAAGAACTGTCAATACACAGAGATAAGTGGTCACTGACTGACATAATTAGATTTAGTCCATTATCTTACAGCACCTCTATTTCTCTCACTCTCTCACACACACACACACACACACACACACACACACACAAACACACACAAACTGGTATTCCTATCATTATGGGGATAATCCATTGGCGTAATGTTATTTTTTTTAATTGTATTTTTATTATTATTTACTGTGTACACTGTGTTTTCTGTCCCCTTACCCTAAACCTACCCCTCACACAAAACCTTTTTAGATTTTCTAAACATTTCATTATATATGATTTGTTAGCTGTTTTCCTAATAGACACCCAAAACATGTCTCCACAAGGTCAAAATTGACTGGTATTACTATACTTGCAGGGACATTTGGTTCTCTACATCTAGTAAATAGCAGTACACCCACACACACACACACACAGCCCCCTGTGTCTGTTTCATGTCTTTCTCTCTGAGAGTGTTTGGTTTTTGGCTCACACCTCTCCTTTGTTCATGGCCATAAATGATGTCTGATTACTGTCCGTCCGGTGGAGCCTGATACCCAGTGCGTGTTAGTTTGCCTGGAGGAAGATTGGTGGAGGCAGGTCTACTGGTCCAGAAGTGATGTTGAGAGGTTTTGTCTGCCTGCATGCCACAGATGAAGGGGTTGCTGGGCTTGGCCAAAATGGGGAGGGGATTTGGGAGCGAAGGGGTTCAGGACAAGTTGACGTGATGCCAAATTATCTTTAACTACTGTATATATTGCCGCCTTGGAATTATAAGGTTCTATCTGCATTCTGAGCACTTTTTAAATATTAAGCTTCAAGGTTTTTGCATTCCATAGATTGTAGACAGAACTTTTTTTGTTTTCTAAAAAATAAGCCCAAAATATACACAGCTTACAAAAGAAATATCACATAATATGAATAAATTGTCACAGAATAATAAATATATTTGAATTACTCAATTTTGACAAAAATGTCAGGTAGAACCTTATAATTCCAAGGTGGTGAATTATAGGGATCCAAAGTTTGTGATAATTAAGATGTCTTTCTGCTTTTACTTTCAAACTGCGGTTAAATAACTGTTTTCTGTTTGAATATATATTACATTTTTATTTATTCCTGTGATGGCAAAGCTGAATTTTCAAACATTTATAACTTTACAAAATATTTCTGTTTCAAATAAATGCTCTTGTTTTAGCTTTATATTCATCAAAGAATCCTAAAAAAAAATTCCACAGAAATATTCAGCTGCAAAAAAACAGTTTTTAACACTGATAATAATAAGAACCACTATTAATAACTGAGCACCAGAGGTGGACAGTAGTGAGGTATTTTTACTATCCTCAATTAAGTTTAAAAACTATCTGTACTTTATCAGAGTGTTTTTCTTTGGAAACGTTTACTTCACTACATTCCAAAGCATAATATCATACTTTTTACTGCACTACATTTCATAAATGTTGTTGTTTTTTACCTTAAATACTTGAGAACATTAAAAATGTAGTACTTTATTGTACTCAAGTGAATTTTCGAATTACTTTTACTTGAGTATATAAAAAAAGTACTATTTCTATTTCTATTGCAATTAAGTATTAAATGACATTTAATATGAAACATAGTTTAGTAAAAAGTACAATATTATCCTTTGGAATGTTGTGAAGTAAAGTTTAAAAAAAACAAAAAAAACAATCCAATAAAGTACAGACACTAGAAACGTACATTTAAACCAGATTAAAAAAACTTCACTATTGTCTGCCTCTGTTGAGCACCAATAATAAATGATAATGAGCACCAAATCAACATATTAGAATGATTTCCAAATAATCATTTGACACTGAAGACTGGAGTAATTGTTGCTGAAAATTCAGTTTTGCCATCACAGGAATAAATAATGATTTTAATTATAATTAAATAGAAAACTGTTATTTTAATTTGTAATAATATTTCACAGTATTACTGTTTTAATGTATTCATCAAATAAATGCAGTGAGAATAAGAAATGTATTTGAAAAACATTAAAAAGTGCCCTTTTTTCCTCAGTAGACACATGGCCTTTTTTTTGACACTTTTTGTTGTTGTTGTTGTTGTTGTTGTTGTTATTTTGTCAGAAGGATGAACATAATTAGTCGTAGTCATCAGCACAGATGTTTTTTTGGCCTGTATGTGTGTCTGTTTTTTTAAACTATATTTGCATCTCTCCTTCTCTCTTTTGCTCTAGATTCCTGCTCTCATTCATTCAGCCACGCAGGAGCTTCATGAGGAGTTGGCAGTGCTCCAGGAGCGCATGAAAGAGCAGGAGAAAGAGATACAACATGTTTGTGATAGCACCTCCCAGCGGCAGCAGCAGCTACTGCAAGAGCTGAGGACGGGAGAAGCACAGCTGCAGTCGGCCCTGCAGGAGCTGCGACAGAAGACACAGGAGCTGAACCAGGCTCAGAGTAACATACAGCAGCTAAAAGAAGAGAGGGCCACCCTAGAGGAAGAGGTGAGGCACATTTCTCCACTTGTCCACTTACAGGTGGGAGTTTCAGAAGGGTTATCGACATGTGCATGAGTCACAGCCTGTCTAGAAATGGATTTAACAGAGTGCGCATTATCACAGTTTCTGAGCACTTTATAAGAAAAACTAGACAGAGAAACAGCTAATTACATGTATATAGTCTCTAGTGTAGGTAGACATTGACAAATGCATGCTAGGAGTGCTCATTTCATTTCAGCATCAAACCAAGTTCAGATATTTGACCCTGGACCACAAGAGCGTCATAAGCGTCAATTGTTTGAAATGAAATTTACACATGAAAGCTGAATAAGCTTTCCATTGACGTATGGTTTGTTGTGATAGGACAATATTTGGCCAAGATACAACTATTTGAAAATCTGGAATCTAAGGGTGCAAAAAAAAATCAAAATACTGAGAAAATCACCTTTAAAGTTGTCCAAATGAATTTCTTAGTCATACATATTACTAATCAAAAATTAGTTTTGATATATTTATGGTAGGAATTTAGGTGTCATTTGTTGACATTAATGTATTAACTAACATGAACGAACAATGGAAAATACATTTCCCTGCTGAAGAGAAAAAAAAAATAAAATAAAAATAAATAAATAATAATAATAATAATAAAACCAGCTTAAGCTGGTTGGCTGGTCTTAGCTGGTCATAGCTGGTCAGCAGGGTGTTTTTAGAGTGGTTTTGGCCACTTCCTTAGCTGGCCAGGCTGGGAGACCAGCTAAAGCCAGCTACTTCCAGCTTAAACCAGCTAAATCCAGCCAACCAACTTAGGCTGGTTTTAGTTTTTTTTAGCAGAGTTACACTATTTATTTATCGTTGTTAATGTTAGTTAATAAAAAAAAAAAGAGTTGTTCATTGTTTGTTCATGTTAGTTCACAGTGTAACTAATGTTAACAAACACAAGTTGTGATTTTAATAATGTATTAGTAAATGCTGAAATTAACATGAACTAAGATTAATAAATGTTGTAGAATTATTGTTCATTCTTAGTTCATGTTAACTAATGTATTTACTGTAACTAATGTTAACTAATGAACTTCACTGTAAAGAAAGAATATATATATATATAGGTGTATATATATAGATAGATATATAGATAGATAGAATGATAGATAGGTTACCTGTAAAAAGGAAAAACCTGTCACAGAAAGTTACATTTTACTATAAAATTTGAAATTTTACTGTTAGTTGAATGTAAGTTTTTTTTATATAGTTTTATTTAGCAAAAAAGTCCTTCAAATGCATCACAGTTCATACAAAAATATTAAGCTGGACAACATTTTCAACACTGATAATAATTTCTCGGGTACCGAATCTAGCATATTAAAATTATTTCTGAATAATCATGTGAGTAATTACTAGGGGTGTGACGAGACACTCATCCCACGAGACGAGACGAGACACGAAACTGGGTTCACGAGAACGAGACGAGACAAGATTCTTAGACTTTTTATAAGAAATCTCAATGTTGAAAAATACAGGGAAAAATTGTGTTTTATTCACCTGAAAAACACAAAATGCAAAAAATGTAGGTGCATTTTGCAATCAACTTTGTTTTGATCGCTACTGTAGACAGTAAGTGTTTATACACAAACTATAAACTCCCAGTACTTATCCCAGTACTTTTGTTATTTAAATGGCTGTAACAGAAATAATAATGTGTGGTTAAAAAGACTGTTTCTGTTTTTGGATCAGTAGCAGCATGAATGCAGATTTCAATGTCTTTGAAGTTGTTTCACATCGCAAGTGTCAGTGGAGCGTGAGTGGCACGTTTTGTCGCTGCCCATATCAGTAAATGACAGCGTTCACATCGGAAGCATGATGATGACTGAAGCAACAATGTGAAGTTCCACTGACACTTGCGATGTGAAACAGTCGTAATAGACATGGCTGAATCCTTATCATTTAGGAATAAGATTGCGTGGGTGTTTGAATTGAAATCGCAATGTTTAACAATTAATCGTGCAGCTTTAATGTAAACTCTGCAAAATGTTTTGCGAGGATATTGTCACGTTCTCGTGAGACCAGTCGGATCTTGCGAGACACATCGGACCTCACGAGATTGTCACATCCCTAGTAATTACACTGAATACTCCAGAAGACTGGAATAACGGCTGCTTTAATTTTAGCTTTGCAATCACATAAATAAAATATATTTTAAGATATATCCAAACAGAAAACAGTTTTTTTTTTTTTAATTGTAATAATATTTCACAATATTACTCTTTGTATTATAACAGAGCATAACAGACTTTAAAAAAAATCCTACAAATCACAAATCTTTGAAAGGTAATGTACAGTTGTAAATATTTCAAGGTAAATAAATTAAAACATTTTAACTATATCACCAAAAAAAGAATAAATTAATAAACTAATAAATTAAACCCTGTGGAGTAGTATATTTAAAAAAATATATATATATCAAGATAAATTAAATTAGTACATTTTAGTTCATGATACCTAATGCATTTCCTGTTGGGGGGAAGAAAAAGGCTTATGCTGGTTAGGTATGTTTTGAAGAATGCAGAGCTGGTTTAAGATGGTCCTAAGTAACTATCTCCTGCTCAGGACCAGTCCAGAACCAGCTCAAACCAGCTGCCATGCTTCAAAACATACCTAACCTTGATAAACTAGTCTTGATTTGTTTTTGTTTTTTTTTAACTGGGTTTAAATGGCTTTTTACTGACGCCTAGAGGTAAAAAAGTGAAGAGCAAGAGCTCTAACATAATTCAAACTCTGCTTGCACAAAGCAGACAATTAGTAATGAAGGATTAGCAAAGGGTCATACTAACAAACCAATGACAGGTGGCCATCACTGTTGTCCTGACATAGTTGACAAACCTGTCATTTATATCATAGTACAAAACAAAAAAAAATTAAGCAAGTAAAGACACAACCGTGACCGACATCAGGAATCATAGTAACCACTGGAATAAGTGCAGCAGATGACCGGCACGCAAACCTTAGCCAGGTCAGAGAGGAGAACAAGAATAAATATCCAGAACCAAAATAAGAAACAGCAGAGGTGACATGAGCCTGCGTGAGAGTGTGGGAGAGATGAGTGAATCATTCTAGTCAGAGAGCGAGTATTTGGGGCAGTACTCTGTTGACACGCATGCCTGTGTCTCCAGGGGGCAGTCTGTGGTTTCAGTCACGACACTCTTGTCAGTTCTCTCTCTCATATTCTCCCACTCCAAAAGCCCTTTCCTCCGCCCCTCATGGTCCGCCATCCACCCCCACCCTTCACGGCCTGCTCCTCCCTCTCTCTCTCTCTTGTGCATGTCTCGCCAGTTCATCTAGTTCAAGGTGCCGTGACGTGAATTTCACAGCTGACATATTCTTTTATGCCGGCCCCAGAGCGCAGCGTCTCTCCCGCTCTCATCTCCCTCCCCGCTTTCAAAGCAAATGGCTTTCTTTTGTGGGAAAGATTTCGTTGCATTTTAAGAATCCATTAAAGCTATCTAAGATCTGACTGTGATATAAAATCGATACCTAAGGGCATTTAACGCTTCACCTTTCATAAGAAGCACCTTCTTGATGTTCTTTTCCCTTCCTCCTCCTCTTGCGCTCTCTTTTTCTCTCGGCCTTTTCATCTTGTCTTTGAACTGTGCCTGCTCTCTTCAGAGGCATGTGAGATATTTTCAGACTTTAGTTGATATTTATGAGGATTTATGAGGTTGCAGGTTCAAGAGCAAGTAGGATGTGGGAAGGACTATAGCTTTCTTCCTAAATTGAATGTGCTGCCCACCTAGACAGTATTTTAAGACATACACACAGTTTTGATGCAAAAGCTGTTCTAAAATACTCCCTCTGAAGAGACCTAATTTTGGTTCAGTTTAAAGGCAGCAAAAAATTTTTTGTATCTCTGGCAAATAGGCCAATCCCTGTGATAATGGAAATTCAATTGATTCATTTAAGATTTCAGATATGATTAAAATTAGATTAGATTTCATTAATTACCTAAAAGCATCCATACAAGTAATTCATGCTAATTTGAAAATTAATAATAACACTTAATATTTCTGTGTTCTGTGTATTTGTAGACATATTAGAATATTACATTGAAATATTAGCAGTGTGCTAATGTTATGTAATGTTAATGTTATATTATACGTAAACAGTGTTGGGGAGTAACTAGTTACATGTAACGGAATTACGTAATTTAATTACAAAATAAATGTAATTGTAATTAGTTACAGTTACTGAGAAAAAATATGTAATTAAATTACAGTTACTTTTGAAAAATGCCAGTGATTACAAAGGGGATTACATCTGAATTTTTTCACACACCCCCCCCCACTTACAGATTTAAATATACTTCTTTTAAATTGCATTGACTGCTCTAAAATGAGACACCAATGATTCAGGAGTTTAGGACACAGAATAGGAGACATGCTTATTTGATAACTGTTTTATTTCCTATTTGGGTTTATGCATAAACTTTAGCTTTGCGTTTGGTTAGCTAATAAAATATTAAAGCCTAATTCAATATTATGTGGACAATTTCTTAATTCTGTCATCCTGGTATTGTGGACTTGCTCTATTGTTTCATACAAACGCAGCGATTTTTGCCATTTTTGCCATTTTTTTTGTACATGGATTATAAGATAACTAACAAACTAGTACTACTACTTAAGTATTTATGTGGTGAAATGTTGTGTAAGAAAACTGGTATGACTGCACTGTATCCCTAAAATGTCTAGTTTGAACTTGCTGTTTGCTATCAACTGATTTCTTCATGGAAGTTTTGCGTTCAAATATTTCAACTCAGATCAGTGTTTCGTGTCTAATAATTTTGCCATGAAACATCTAAATAATCTATCAAGCAGCTGTGTAATAAGTCAGACAATGTACATTCAGCCAGTTGTTATCGCAAAATAATGATGTATATTATCCCTTACTTATTATAATCTTAATTCAAGTGATAAAGGATTTTGAAAGTCTGACAGTGTTGAGTGCTACTGTAAGGTTAACTCTGCCTGGTTTAAATGTTTCAAAATGATTAACAGTTGAAAATATTATCAATTTAGAAAAGTAATCAAAAAGTAATTAAAAGTAATAAGTTACATTACTTTAATAAAGTAACTGAAAAGTGACACTACTTATTACATTTTAAATCAAGTAACTTGTAATCTGTAACCTATTACATTTCCAAAGTAACCTTCCCAACACTGTACGTAAACACACTCTATCTTTGAAATGTTTGGGATCAGCAAGAATTTTTTTTTGATTGTACATGTAGTCAATTAATATTACTCAGTATTTAAATGTGTACTTACACTATAACAGGGACACCATAAAGGAGAAGTCCACTTCCAAAACAAAGATTCACATATACACTGTGTGCAGAATTATTAGGCATGTTGATATTCTGGTCATATTTTTTTTCCAAACACATTTTACCAATTCCAAACCACATCAGTCTTAATAACTACTGTTAATTTTGTATTTAATCATTTGTAAGTGATATATAATTGTCCGTGAAGGCTGGAAGTGAAAAACTCCTTATATTCAGGTGTGCAGAATTATTAGGCATGTTTTCGTTTACAGCTAAAATGAGCCAAAAAAGATATTTAACCCAGACTGAAAAGTCCAAATTATTAAATGCCCATGAGAAGAATGCAATACTAATGCAATAAAAGAATTTGCAAATTTAAGACTTGACCATTGGACAGCGAAATGCTTGTTGAGTCTGCATGGTCAGAAAAAACAGGTGGAGAAGAAAAGATGCATGTTAACTGCAAAAGAATTAGGAATTAAGGTGAAGAATTAGGTGTGACACCATCAGGAACCGTTTCCAGTTCTCAAGCGCCACCATTTTCCAGAACTGCAACCTACCTGGAGTCTTCAGAAGTGCAATGTGTCAGGTTCTCAGAGACTTTGCTTGGTAAAAAAATCCTAAAAAATGCCCCTGACTTAATGAGAATAACAAGCTGACGTCTTGTGAAATACATGAAGACAGTTTTTTTATATGCTTTAGAGACAGATAAGTTGAGAGTGACTCTTGAAGGACAAGCATCACATCCTCTTGTACCTCTGATTCAAGAATTTATCTTCTAAAATCTGGCAGTAAGTTTTGGGAGTTCATTTTAGTCAATCTCTGCAAGTCAGACTTTTCAGGATAAGAGACTAAACATGAACTCCCAAAACTTACTGCCAGATTTTGGAAGATAAATTCTTGAATCAGAGGTACAAGAGGATGTGATGCTTGTCCTTCAAGAGTCACTCTCAACTTATCGGTCTATAAAGCCTATAAAAAAACTGTCTTCATGTATTTCACAACACGTCAGCTTGTTATTCTTATTAAGTCAGGGGCATTTTTTAGGATTTTTTCCCAAGCAAAGTCTCTGAGAACCTGACACATTGTACTTCTGAAGACTCCAGGTCGGTTGCAGTTCTGGAAAATGGTGGCGCTGGAGAACTGGAAACGGTTCCTGATGGTGTCACACCTAATTCTTCACCTTAATTCCTAATGCTTTTGCAGTTAACATGCATCTTTTCTTCTCCACCTGTTTTTTCTGACCATGCAGACTCAACAAGCATTTCGCTGTCCAATGGTCAAGCCTTAACTTTGCAAATTCTTGTAATGCATTACTATTGCATTCTTCTCATGGGCATTTAATAATTTGGACTTTTCAGTCTGGGTTAAATATCTTTTTTGGCTCATTTTATCTGTAAAAGAAAACATGCCTAATAATCCTGCACACCTGAATATAAGGAGTTTTTCACTTCCAGACTTCACGGACAATTATATATCACATATAAATGATTAAATACAAAATTAACAGTAGTTACTAAGACTGATGTGGTTTGGAATTGGTAAAATGTGTTTGGAAAAAAAATATGACCAGAATATCAACATGCCTAATAATTCTGCACACAGTGTAATGTACTCACCCCCTTGTCCTCCAAGATGTTCATGTCTTTCTTTCGTCAGTCGTAAAGAAATTATGTTTTTTGAGTTAAACATTTCAGGATATTTCTCCATATAATGGACTGATATGGTGCCCCGAATTTGAACTTCCAAGATGCAGTTTAAATGTGGCTTCAAATGATTACAAATGCGGTTGTAAACAATCCCAGCCAAGGAAGAAGGATCTTATCTAGCGAAACGACTGGTTATTTTCATTAAAAAATACAATTTAAATACTTTTTAATCTGAAATGCTCATTTTGCCTTGCTCTCCCTAAACTCCTTGTATTCTGCCTCAAGACAGTTAGGGTATGTCAAAAAACGTTTTTTTTTTTCTCCCTCAACTTCAAAAATCATTTCAAAATCATCCTACATCGCTGCAGAAGTTCTGACCCAGTCTTTGCAAAGTGAACATGCAAAGAAGATCAAACACCCTTAACAAAAAAGGTGAAACAGCGATATAGGACAATTTCGAAGTTGAGGGAGAACATGAGATGAGAGTTTTTCAACATACCCTAACTGTCATGAACCAGAAAAAAACAGTCCAGGCAGAGTAAGACAAGACAAGCGTTTGACATTAAAAAGTATATAAATTGTATTATTTTTATGAAAATAACCGATCGTTACGCTAGAGTCATCGAGTCTGTTCTTTGCACATAAATAACTGTCTGGTTTGGCTCAGCTACAAAATCAGAGACCAGAAGATTACAGAGAACGGTTCGGACCGGCGAGAGGATTATTGGTGCTCCCCTGCCCTACCTTCAAGAACTGTATACATCCAGAGTAAGGAAAAGGGCTCAGAAATCCATGTCATCCCATTTTTGAACTTTTGCCATCTGATCGGCGCTATAGAGCCATTTCAGCATTTCTGAAAAATGCTGAAATGTTTTCCTCAAAAAACAATTTCTTTATGACTGAAAGAAAGAAAGAAAGAAAGAAAGAAAGAAAGAAAGAAAGACATGAACATCTTGGATGACAAGGGGTTGAGCACATTATATGTGAATCTTTTTTTTTTTAAACAAATTAATACTTTATTCATGGAGGGTAATTTAAAGTGATTTACTTCAGAGGGTGAGTTAAGTTTCTTAAGCACCAAACTAGCATTTTGTCTGCTGAAAAAATTTGTTTTATAGATTTATTTTTCTTTTTATTACTATTAATGTTTATATCAGAGGCAAAGGAGGCAGTGTCTCCTCAAAATATTGGATGAGAAAAAAAAATGCAGTACAAAATAAAACAACGCCAGTATTATAAAATATAACATTAAAAAGTGTATAAATTACTTGTTTTTCTAAAGTAACACTGTCCAACAGCGACACCAGGAGGTAAAGTTACAAAGTTACTATCATTCACCTGGCGCAATGCATATTTTTTTGTGACCTGGTCTCATGGTGAAAACATAATTGGAGTTCAAGCTGTTATTCAATGCACTGAAATGGTGCTTGATGTTAGTAGTTTTACAGATCATCACAATCTGTGTGCTTAAACAACAGTCCTGTGGGAATGTTTCTGCCAGACACAAAATGCGTACCAATAAGTATATATCACTGCAGTTTCCAAAAGAAATGTCCACTGAGTGGCGCTAAAAGAGTGTTCTTTTTTTTTCAGAACAAATGAACATACATATGAAACTTTAAAGGCTAGATGGTATACTACAGATGTACTGTACAATAGTTACTGTTTTTGCATTATTTTATGGGGTAAGTTTAGGGTTGGGGTAGGTCTAGACGTTAATTAAACACAGTCCAATAGATAGAAATTTTAATTTACTAGACGTTTTAAAAATAACATTCCATCTGCACTACACCTTAACCTACCCGAGAGTATATTAACAGAAGTGTATGTGACGTAAAAATGCAATTGCAAACATGCCATTTTAGCTTGTTTTTTGAACTCTTATCTTTCAGCTCTTTCATCGTGAGTCATGTTTTCATGGGAAGTGTATCCAAGGATTCTGCATCCTAAGTCTAACGCTGTGCCACCTGAGCTATACGGAGCAAGCTTGTTTTATCCGGTGTTGAATATATTTTTGTTACCCTGTCGTGTATACCTACCCCAACCCTAAACCTTCCTATACTGTATTAAAAATACAGTGTTGGTAGGATAAACTGATAGGTAGCATTATTTGTCAGATAACCGGAAAGCTAAAAATATGGATCTGTAATCATAACTGTTTACGAAAAAGTTTAAAAGTACTTTCTCTTTTACCACCTCTAGTATTCATTTCTTTTGGAAACTGTGTTGATATGTACCAGTGGTATGTATTTCGCATCTCGCTTAAAAGTTCCCCCAGGTACATTTTTGTCATGAGACCAGGGTGGATTTTTGCTCATTACAGCCCAGCGCAGTTATCATTTTCACGTCCAGCACCACATTAATTAAATAGCAAATGCACTTGCGTCCATCTGTTCTGAAAATGATTGTTAGCACAAAAGTTAGCCCATTTGTTAGTTTTTACAGTGTGTAATGCATTTATTAAGCATTTCTCTAAAATGACCAAACTTATTTTATAGGTTTGATACCTTATATTAAAACTTCTCATGAAGACACAAGAACATGGTCTTCTTTTCAATGAAATACCAATGGTCATATAGGCTAATTATGTATTCTTTATAAAAAAAAAATAATAATAATTCTTCATTCTTTCAAGCAGACATATTCATTTATAGAAATAAATTTAGATTAATCTGTATTAGGGCTACTAAAGTGATTCAGTCAAGAGCAGTGAGTGATTTTCTTTTCTTTTATTGCTTGATTAACATCAATGTGACATACAATTAGGCTGCTCTCCCTTTAAAACCGAATGCACGGATGCTGTCACGAATCTGGTCGGTGACCTATGGACTGCTCACCACCAGATGTCACTCTCATCTTTCCACGTCACTCTGACTGTTACTTTGCATCTCGGACTGCATCTCCCATCGTCCACCGCTCTGATTGCGTCAGCCCCCGTGACCAATCAGGCGTTCTATAAAAACCCCGGTCCTCCCCAGTGCACTTCATGGATTGTTGAATCGTTGAATGTTGTATTGTTATTGTATTATTGTATTCCTAGTTCCTGGTTTTGATCTCCTGCCTGGTTTTCTCATTTACGTCTGTCTAGCCGCCTGCCTTGTGGATTATCGCTCTTGTTTATCGGATCATTCTCTTCGTCTGCCTGTTACACACCTGTCTGCTCCTGTCTCGACCCTGCCTGCTCACCTTGTACCTGTTTGTTCGTTTAATAAAGCTCGCATATGGATCCGCTCGCCTCTCGTCACTCACTCTCCGTTACAGAACAATCCATCACCACAGGATCCAGCAGCTTTCACCCCGGACATTCACCCGATATGGACACGGACATAATTCTTTGCAGGATTAAACAGAAATCACACACACTGGATCAATACACCCGTGAGTTTCTCTCAATCTCAAACTATTCCACTCTCCCGGACTGTATTAAAATTGAGATTTTTTGCGACGGCGTGAACCAGCCCCTCCGCACACAATTGAGACGCGAGGGTCCGCGTTCGTCGCTGGAAGCGTTTTTGAACTTTGCACTGTTGTGTGTGGGTTCGCCGTGCACCATGGGGGTCGCGCAGAGGGAACGCGACAACGCGGCAATGGCGACCGCGCGTCCCGCTCGTAAATTGGCGGTCATGCCGGAGCACGATCCCACGAACACGTTTGCCGCCTGGATCGCTGGTGAGATGGCGGCCGTGCAGGAGCGCGCTCAAGCTATGGCGGCAACAGCGGGGCCCGTTCACGAGATGGCGGCAGCGCCAGCGCACGCTCACAAGATGGCGGCGACGGCGGAGCCCGTTCACAAGATGGCGGCGGAAACAGAGCTCCGTCACGTCACAGCTGCCATACCTGAGCTATATGGAGTTACAGCTGCATTTCCTGAGTCAAGTCAAGTTGCAGCTGTGTTTCCTGAGTCAAGTCGAGTTTTCAAGTCAAGTCAAGGTACAGCTGTATTTCCTGAGTCAAGTCAAGTTTCCAAGTCAAGTCAAGTTGCAGCTGTGTTTCCTGAGTCTTGTCAAGTTCCCAAGTCAAGTCAAATTGCAGCTGTGTTTCCTGTGTCAAGTCAAGTCAGAGCTATTGCCCCTGTCTCAAGTCAGATTACAGCCATCTTTCCTGAGCCACTGCACAAGATGGCTGCCACGCCAGAGCCACTGCACAAGATGGCCTCCGTCTCCAAGCAACTACACAAGATGGCCGCCGTCTCCAGGCCACTCCACAATATGGCCGCCATCCGGACGCCACCTGTGGTCATGATGGCCCACGTGCTGGACACTCCTCTAGTGACGGTATGGGCAGCTAAAATGGTGCTCCTTAATGCCACGGCGGCTACCCCAGAGTCAAGTCAATACACAGAGTCAAGCCAAGTCACAGCTGTTCCCCACGAGTCAAGCCAAGTCACACCTGTTCTTCATGAGCCAAGCCAAGCTGCTGCTGTTTTTCCAGAGCCAAGTCAAGTTTCAGCCACTGCTCCAGAGTCCAGTCAAGCTGCCAAGTCCAGTCAAGCTGCCAAGTCCAGTCAAGCTGCCAAGTCCAGCAACGCCAAGGGTGTTGTCCCTGAGTCAAGTCATGTCGTTCCTGAGTCAAGTCATATCGTTCCTGAGTCAAGTCATGTTACAGCGGATTTCCATGAACCAAGCCCAGTTACAGCTGCGCGTCACAAACCGAGTCAAGTTACTACTGATCTTCACGAAGCAGGTCAAGTCACAGTTGGTCACCACGAACCAAGTCACATCCTGCCCGACGGCTCAGAGCCCCATCACGCCTCGTCTGACCGCCCAGAGTCAAGTCACGCCTCGTCTGACCGCCCAGAGTCAAGTCACGCCTCGTCTGACCGCCCAGAGTCAAGTCACGCCTCGTCTGACCCTCCAGAGCCCCGTCACATCTCGTCTATCTGTCTAGAGCCTCACCATTTCTCGTCTGACCGCCCAGAGTCAAGCCACGTCCCGCCTGACGGCCCAGAGCCTCTCCATGTTTCATCAGACCTCCCAGTGCCTCGTCATGTCTCGTCTGACCTTCCAGAGCTGTGCCATGCCTCGTCTGATATCCCACGATCACGGCCTATCATGATAGCCAGTGTACTGGACCCACCACAACCTCCCGCTGCTGCTCTTCCTTTAATGGCGGTTGCCATCTGGTGTGTGTGGGCTGCACACTGTGCCCCTGAGGTCACGTCTGTTCACAAGTCAGCTCCTGAGGTCACGTCTGTTCACAAATCAACCCCTGAGGCCACGTCTGTTCACCAGTCTGCTCCAGAGCTCCCGTCTGATCTCAAACCTGCTCCAGAGCTCCCCTCTGATCTCAAGCCTGCTCCAGAGTCCCTCTCTGATCTCAAGCCTGCTGCAGAGCTCTCGTCTGGTCTCCAGCCTGCTCCAGAGCTCCCCTCTGATCTCAAGCCTGCTTCAGAGGTCCCGTCTGGTCTCAAGTCTGCTCCAGAGGCCTTCCCCATCGGAGAAGCTGCGCCAATGCCTCCAGAGGTGTCGGCGCCTGCCGTAGAACCTCTTATGGAGGGGGCGTTAACCGCTAAACTCTCTGCTTCTCCCTTTCTTCTGTCTGCATCCTCTGTCACTGTTCTCCCCAGGTCCCAGTCCATGACGCAGCCTCCTGTTCCGCCCCGGAGGGCGGCTGAGCCTCCTGTTCCGCCCCGGAGGGCTGCGGTACCTCCTGCTCCGCCTCCTGTTCCGCCCTGGAGGGCTGCTCCGCCTCCTGCTCCACCCTGGAGGGCGCCCGCGCCTCACGCTTCGCCTCCGGCCCTGGAAGGCTCCTGCTCCACCTCCGCCCTGGAGGGCTCTTGCTCCGCCTCCGGCCCCGCCCTGGAGGGTACCTGCTCTGTCGGTCCTGCCTCAATCTCTGGGCTTCCCACATGGACCTGGTCCTCCAGCCCTCGCCCTGTCTCGCTCCCACCCCACCGCTCCCCTGGACTGTTATTCTGTTGGAGCGTCTGGAAGCCGCTCCTTGGGGGGGGGCTATGTCACGAATCTGGTCGGTGACCTATGGACTGCTCACCACCAGATGTCACTCTCATCTTTCCACGTCACTCTGACTGTTACTTTGCATCTCGGACTGCATCTCCCATCGTCCACCGCTCTGATTGCGTCAGCCCCCGTGACCAATCAGGCGTTCTATAAAAACCCCGGTCCTCCCCAGTGCACTTCATGGATTGTTGAATCGTTGAATGTTGTATTGTTATTGTATTATTGTATTCCTAGTTCCTGGTTTTGATCTCCCGCCTGGTTTTCTCGTTTACGTCTGTCTAGCCGCCTGCCTTGTGGATTATCGCTCTTGTTTATCGGATCATTCTCTTCGTCTGCCTGTTACACACCTGTCTGCTCCTGTCTCGACCCTGCCTGCTCACCTTGTACCTGTTTTTCGTTTAATAAAGCTTGCATATGGATCCGCTCGCCTCTCGTCACTCACTCTCCGTTACAGATGCAATGTACTGATACACATCCGATATTCTCCCAACTGTTATGTTCACACAAAACATAACCAAATGTATTTTCATGAGACGCAAAAGAGTACTTGTGCGCTGTGTGAGAGGCGCTGCTTCAGTGTCTGTGCTCAGAAACCAGACCGAATTGAGTTTTGTTTCGCGTTGTCAAACTTCTCTTACTCCCAGATATTGACATTTTTTAACAATTTATGAGATGTGCAGCAAATGTATGCAAGCTAATGTCCCGTCGGATAGATCAGTAGGCTTTGATACAGTTCAAATGTAGGCATCTAATCTCCTAAAAATGCAGCAGATTTGTTCCGAATGAGTCTCTTCCCAAATTGTCCCTTCCTAACATTTTCGTCTCATTTTTATTCGTTGACAAAAATGTCAATAGATTTTCGTCATAGTTTTTGTTTTGTTATCGTCTCATTTCCGTTGGTGAACAAATTTAACGCTGCTTATAACCACTATTTTATGGATAAATAAGACTTAATATGACTTAAAAACATGATCTGTGGGAGTTTTTACCGAGTAATCAGCTTGGTGAAATTTAAAGTAAATCTTCATGTCTTTGACCAGTATTTTCCAAGCTTTGATGACTGATAATCCAAAAACTTCAAAAATAGCTAAAAGATAACTATTAAAAAAAAGTAGCTGAAAATAATTTCACAAATAAAATACGTTGTTTAAATTGTTACTGCCTTGGGTTGCTATTTTGAAATAAATGTAAAATGCTTAAAAACACTAATGAGATTCATACTTGGCGTTAATAAACGCTACTGCTCATGCCATAAATGCAGAGTATGTGATGTTTGCATAGGTGTACTGGAGGCAAACCTCCTCTAAAGTGGATTATTATTTCCCTCTTAATCCCTTTATAGCCACACATACAGCATTTGCTTTATGTGTGAGGGTTAAAGTCCCTCAATTAGTCTGGTTCTATTTGACATGTATGGACTCTGTATTGCTCTAATTCTCTTTAATCCCTCTCAGTAAAGATGTGTGTGCATCCAATGCTCTCCTCTTTAATTTGCTTTCATTTCTTGTTTGGTGTGTGTGTGTCTGTTTGGATAGTAAGACCATTTTTGTATTCCCTTCACACTTCATTCCTTTGACAAAATAAACACTAAGCTGTTTTGTTTATTCATCCTTCAACACACACACTGATGTATGATTATGGTTTGACTGATATTTTTTTTTACACTTTGCACAAACAAGCAGTATAAGAAAAGCTTCAGAGTAACTGTACAGCAAGTAACATTGGCATTTGTGGTTTCACACTACACTGTAATGTTGGGTTTAAGTCCACCTAAGTCGAGTCCGAGTCCAAAATGGGCCGAGTCCAAGGAAACAGTACTGTTTGTCAGTATTGTAACATTATTTTAACCCAGACTCGGTCCTGGAGGGCCGGTGTCCTACAGATTTTAGCTCCAGCCCCAATTAGACACACCTGTGTTTGTTTTGGGTTATGACAAATGGTTAGACCTTAGAGAGGGCATTTTGAATTCTTTTCTTGGATGAAAATGAGACTGTGAAGGATATACCTAGTCTTTACAACCTTACAACCACTTTACAAGCCAACTCACACCTGTTTTATTTGTGAATGAATTTATAGTTACATTAATTACAATTAAATTACATTATGTAAGAAATAATTGATGATGGGCCATTACATTATTATTAAAAAATCATGCACACCCAAGATGGTTTTGAACCTAAAAAAAAAACTATTGTCACAAAGATGTTTGAAAAATTATTTTGCTTTGAAGCTATAAACTGCCACAATGTTTAAAAAATAATAATAATTTCCATACAGCAAAAACTAATATTAATAGGCCTTAAACGTTCTCAAGCTTACTGAAGGCTAGTAAACACTCCAATTATTACTTACAAGCAATATGATAGATAAATATATTAATCAAAAATCCAAATGAAATAGTATTTATAAAAATAGAATTTTAGAAAGTTTTTCAGATCTTCGGACTCAATCTAAAGGCTATTACAGAAATAGCCTATACAGACATTTCATGAAGTAATAAATGTAAAAATAAATAACTGCAAAATCTTCACTGTATAGATTCATATAAAATTTATAAGTGATTCAGTGAAGAACAGTGAGTGATTTTCTCTTTTTCCTTTGTTCTTGGATTAACATTTATAACGTGGTCGGCAGCGGCAGCTTTACGCTGTCGTCGCTTTAAGATCTGACGCACAGATCAAATATTTTGACGCATGAGTATTTCTCCCAACTTTTAGGACAAAACCCACCTGCATTTATATCAATAGTCTCCAAGACAAGTGTGTGTGTCGCAATAACAGAACCTAATAGAATTTAAGCAAAAGAGAACTTGGTATTCGCACACTGGCTGAGAGGCGCGTTCTGAGGCGTGCCTAGAGTGTCTGCGTACATAAACCCGTCGGCTTTCAAGTAGCCTCCTGGACAAGGCTTAAAAACACATGCAAATACTGAATATCACTTTCGTGATGCTTTGAGTGATATATCCGTCAACTGTCCCTGGACTCGGAACTCAAGCCTTTCAGACTCTGAAAATAGTCAAGTCTAAATAAAAATGCATCCGAATCCACTAAAAAATGTACTTGGGACCCAGACTTGAGTCCGAGTACCCCAACTCTACTACACTGAATATAAATTTTGTATTATATAAACTTTCGAAGGTTTAAGATTGATAATATTTCTTGTGTTAGTATTTAATTGGTTTCATAGTTTCAAATTCACCAGGGTTCCATTTGTTTGATAAAAATGCAGTCAATTTAATGAATCAATTTAATATGTTGATTTTGTGTTCAAGAAACATTTCTTATGATTATAAACAGTGTTGGGCAGTAACGCATTACTTATTTACAAGCATGCTTTACCGCTGCGTTACATCACTGCCGACAGAATGTGTTTTATCATCTAGATTGTAAAAAAAGGTTGTTGGCGATGTTCACTACCTGAGACCTACTTTGACTGGTAAGCGCCTGTGAGGCAGATACTACCAATGTAAGCAAAGTCAGCATGGATAGAGGAAAGTACGTGTTCTGTAGCTGGAAATATAATCATTATTTTGAGTTTATTTCTGTCAAAGGCAAGAACATTATTGTGCGTTGTCAGTTAGGGGGAAGAAAACCTTTTCAACCATGAAAAACTCCATATCCAATTCAAAACACCTCAAAGGGTGGCACGGCACATTAAAACTTCTTGAGCAACGCATCAACTTCTTTGAAAGTAGGTGATACTCATTGAACTCATTGTCTTCACATGAGTCTCTGCCCACCCACACTCGCCCATCAAGTCTTGTCTCACGCCGCCCTCTGTTGCGACATGCATTTTCATGCATTCTGCAACCACGCACGCAGCAGCCTATTGCTTTTAGTAAAAACAGTGGTTTGTGAATGTTGATGCTTTAATAACAAAAATTTTATCGGGAGCTTTATGCTGGGATGTTAGGCAATACACAAACATACTATTGTACGTAAATGTCATAGATGTACAGAAAAAAAAATAATGTAATGTGTAATGTAACTAATTACTTTTGAAATAGCGTAATCAGAACAGTAATTTTCTTACTTTTAAAAGGAGTAATCAGTAATCAGTAATTTAATTACATTTTCAGAGTAACTTGCCCAACACTGATTATGAATGTTGAAAACAATTGTGCTGCTTAATATGTTTGTGGAAAACATGAAACATTTCCTTTGATGGATAGAAACAGCATTTTTTGAAGTAGAAACTTATTATCTGCCATTAATTTTAAAATGACTAACAGGAATGAGTCATTGGGAATTATTACAAACTTTATTGTTGTGGGATCTACCTCTTAATGGTATTCTGGAATATAAATTCCACACTGAAGCTTTGCATCAAGACTGTTTCCAACCTGTAGTGTTTAATTTGCATTGTTGTTTAATAGAAGCCCTTATATGGGCCATGCTAACCTGCAAAGTGTTGACCTCTTAGTCCTTGTCACTAAGATCATCATCCTGCACTGGGGTTTTGCTCATTCTGCCTCACTGTGGTCAGATGCTTTGATATAAACTCTCTGCGGCTTCATGTGTCAGATGAGGAGAGGAGTGAAGCAAAGGTCACTGTGTCTGCACAGATGCCTGTATAGTGTTTGACCTTTACTGACACGCTCTAGTCTCTCCAGTGCGGTTAGAGAGTGTATGCCTTGTTAAGCAGGCAGGCCTGTGCAGTGTATGTGTGGGTGGATGATCTTCATGCCTGGTTGGTGTGTGGGTATGTGTGCAGGGAAAAAAAACTGAAGTATGTGTTTGATTAGCGCTGGTTACACATGAGCTACAGTGTAAATTGGGATTATAACCTACTTTTATGGCATTCTAGCAATGTAATAACCTTTAATATTTTTCTTTTTAAATTTAAAATAATTTTATGCAAGTTTAAAGGATTAGTTCACTTCTAGAAGAAACATTTACTGAGAATTTACTCACCCCTCTGTCATTTAAGACATTCATGTCTTTCTTTCTTCAGTCGAAAGGGGGGAACATGCTCAGAATCAATTATGAGTTCTGCCTTTTCCCCTTTTTTCCTGCGTGCTAGAGACAATCGCGGCAGGCTTCACTGTACAGGATATGTGCTTTGAGAGGGACATTCTAAAACACTTAGGCCGCGTGTCCACCAATGCGTTTTTCCCCGCGGTGGGCATATTTTTTCAATTGTTCTCAGTGGGAGCCAGGAGTGCGTTTTAAAAAACGCGTGTTGAAACAACTTTTTTTCATGCTGAACGCTGAGCGTTCGGGCGTTTTTTTTTTCGGCGCCGAGAGTTGAATGTTCAACTTCGACTAAAACGCTGCACTCATAACTGTCACTTTCTAATCAGCTAATTAATCAGAGTGGAGGAGGGGCGGGACTAATACCGACCACCCTGCTTGTACTATGGCTGAACAACATTGGAGAAGTTAATAATGCTCATCTCCGAGCATTAAAACTGGGTTTTTAAATGACCAAACTCAATAAACTACTAATAAATTATTAATAAATCATACTATGTACAGACAAACTTGAGTGTGGTCTTTTAAAAACACTGTTTTAATGCATTAAGCCTTGTTAAACGTTTTCCTTATAACGGTTTTCTATGGGATGAAAACACGGAATTACGGCTACGTGTCCACCGAAGCATTTTTAGCCAACTGAAACACAGTGATGAACACAGTGCTTTATTCAAAGTTGAACATTCTTCAGCTCTCTGCGCCAAGAAGAAAATGCTTGAATGCTCAGAGCTCAACATGAAAAACAAGCTCAATGCTAGGCAGGCTCCGGGGCATTTTAAAAAACATGTCGTTCCCATTGAGAACAACTGAAAAAACAAGCTAGCCATGGGGAAAAATGTTTTGGTGGACACACGGCCTAAATGTGTTGACTTCGTATTATGGCCCATATTTGCTTGCCTTGTCTTGTCTTTGTCTTTGTTTATCTTGAAGCTTGTGGTTGCAGTTAAATGCACTTGCATCTCTGAATACTTTTATGATTCAAAACCATGATTGTCTGTAAACTACTTAAAGCACTCTTAGATACTGAAAGTACTTTTTGTTTATCACAATTAGTCTTTTTCCCCCTTTATTACTGTCATGAATCCTGTCCGGTCTGCCCGCCACCAGAGGTCGCCCGTACATTTCACGAACAGTTCACATCACACAGACTGTTGCACTACACCCCAGACTACATCTCCCATCACCCATCGCGCTGATTGCGCTAACACCTGTAGCCAATCAGACGGGCTATATAAGCCTCGGACTTCCCTCTGTATCTCACCGAGTATTGTGGTTATTGCATTGTTGTTTCGCGTGTGTCCCATGTGTTTAGCTTTCTCACCTGGTCATCTGGTTTCGCCTGTCTCGCCGCCTGCTTCTTGGACCTCTCGCTCGTTTCACGGAAGACCCCCTTGCCTCGCCCTTCAGATTACGTTCGCCGCTGATCGACCCTTGCCTTCACGGACTATTCTGTGATGTAGGCGGAAGCAATAACCAAGTGTTTACAAATCGAATGTGCTAAGAAAGTCAAACACCCTTTACCAAAAATAAAAATAAAACAATGGCGTTGGTCGAACAGTGTGGATGATTTTGAAGTTGGAGGAGAAAACGAGATGGAGTTTTTCACCCTACCCTACCTTTTCAAGTCAAAGTACACAGATGAAGAAATAACAACGCGTGACTTTTTTTTTTTTCACTGTGATTACGTAATGCATGAAGACCCTCATGTGCATCACAGAGCTAGTACAAGATGAGCATTTGTGTTTCAAAATTACGTATAGAAATTTATTTTATATTTTTTTTTTTGACTGATCATTTATCTAGATAAGACCCTTATTCCTGGGTTGGGATTGTGTAGAGTGCTTTGAAGCTACATTGAAACTGCAATTTAAACCTTCAACCCATTGGGCACCATTGAAGTACACTATATTCAGAAAAATCCTGGAATGTTTTCCTCAAAAAACATAAATTTCGTTTCGACTGAAGAAAGAAAGACATGAACGTTGTGGATGACATAGGAGAGAGTAAACTATCAGGAAATTTGTATTCTGGAAGTGAACTAATCCTTTAAGTTGGAAAAACTTGTCATTTTTATTTGTATGGATTTAAGATGTGTGACTCGTTAAATGCTGTTTTATATGTGTTATTTAAATACAAAGAATTTGTATTAATATTTTTATTTAGTAAGTAATTAAGTTTTCTTTTCACTTTTATTTTTTAATTTTTATTAGTTAATGTTTGTCTAGCTTTAGTTTATATTTATAACCAATTAGTAATGTTAGTTCCTTGACCTTCCTTTAGTTATTTGCCAGTACAGTATATCTCATTTTAAAGTGTTTCATCTAATATATACATTTTATTTTAGCTTTCATTTTAATTAATTAATTTATTTATTTATTTATTCATTTATTTTAGCTGATGAAAAACCCTACTACAAACCTGTACGTACTTTTATAGACTTGCTGATATAGACCTTTTAGAATGTCTGTCAGCCAGTTAGAATAAAGCTTTCATGTGGCCGGTCTTAAAAGTTAGTCATCTAATTTTTTTCTTGAAGACTAGCCATATTATATATATATATATATATTTAATAAATCAAACACTGATATATATATATATATATAAATTTTTTAAATTAATTAATTTATTTATTTTAATTGGTTACATGAAAACAACATAGCCTGGTCTAACTTGAATCTGAAAAATTAGACTTCTTACCCTTTGGCTAACTGCTTGTTGGTCAAACTAGTTCTTAAGACACAGTCTTAACATAGTGGCTATGTTTATGCAACTGGCCCATGAGTGCCTTTATACATAAATGCAATTTCATACATGAACATCCTGAACATGAGGTGAGGTTGGAGTCTGAGCAGTGTTGAATTAATTTGTATACTGCAGTATTTCATTATGACCACTAGATGACAGTGTTTCACCTAAAGATTGTAGCTGGTGAAATCATGGAGACAAATACTAATCATGACCTCAGTCTTAAGCACATGTGCATCTCTGACGTAAATTGGGAATTCCCAGAACTTGTGTGTGAAAACACTGGAGTATTCCTCAAGCATGTGAGTTTCCACAGGCACGTGTGTTTTCTTGTGCTCACGTCACTTTCCAGCTGAACTAGATTCTTTCCAGATAGAGTTTCCCAAATGCTCTTTTATGTTAAAAACATCAGAATGGGTTACAGATTTATTGTAAATTAAGGGAAAGGCATTTGATAAGTTTAAAGCTGCTGTAGCTACTTAAGCTAAAGCTTATTTAGTACATATTTGTTGTACTGTGTACATATTTGTATAATTACACTTAAATGTAAATATTCAGTTAATGTGGAGAATTGGTCATGGTGACAGGGGTTTTTTGATCTCCCTGAGGGGAGTTTGATGAGTTTTGGTGTGTTATAGTTGTATGGATCTGTGATAGGTATGATGCAATATTGTTGTTTCATTCTGTCCCTCCACCCTTTTTTTGCCATTTAGAAGTCCTTTCTTGAGGAGACAGTAAGGCATGAGTGTGAAGAAAGGGAAGAACTGACAGCAGCACTGACGCTGGCCAGAGAACAACTGCTGGAACTCAAACACTCCATCACAAGACCACATGATACCCAAACACAGACCCAAATTTCCAGATCTACAGTGACTCACCCAGAACTCCCCTTCCCCAGACTCAATCCCAGCGCACTTAGCTGTCCTCAAACACGCAACCACCGCAGTTTTTCCACTCAGAGCATCAGTCAGCGTTTGCCTGAGTGGCATTCTGGTAGTGCGAGTAGGATTGCGGCATCCTGGCATGGATCATCACTGCCAACCCCCACCCTGCCCAAAATCAGCAAAGAGAGAGTTGCTTCTGTGAATGACTTGCACAAAAGTATTACTAAGGTGAGGGGGAGACGGGACAAACACTGATTCTCAGTAGAAAGTCCCCTAGATTGTTTACTACAGTAGGTTAGAGGTCACCATATAGCTGAACTGATAGCAACACCAAGACTGTGGGTTAAAATATATGATAAAATGTATTCAGTGTAACGTAAAGGCTTGAATACACAACATGTCTAACAGAAACACTGACCATCATACAATAAATGAATGAGGATTACATGCTAAAAGAATTTGTTGTTCTGAACACAACAAACTCACTCAATTCTTAACAAATGAACACATAACAAATGAAAACAATACAGTATTTGTTCTAAAATTGGCTCAAAATAGTAAACATGTTTAATATCTTCTGACTTCACAGAATTATAGCAAGAAACTAAAAATTTACACCCCCTGGGCTCTTAATGCATTATGTTGCCTCCTTATGTAATAGTTGTGTAGTGAATTCCTCGGTTGTCCTCCAAGTGAAAAGATGGATCACAAAATCATACAGTCATCGTTGGAAGGGGTCAAATGTGCAGAACCTGGAGGATTTTTCTGAAGAACAGTGGGCAGAACAAACAAGGAACTCATGAACACCTGTCACAAAACAAAAAAGTCGGAAATGACACAATGACACCACTTCAAATGTTAACTTTAAATGTTGAATGTTGAGGCAAAGTCAGTCCTGGAGCACCACTGTCCTGCAGAATTTAGCTCCAACCCTAATCAAACACACCTGAACAAGCTAAACAAGGTTTTCAGAATTACTAGGGAAGGGTGGCAAACTCTTGTCCTGGAGAGCCACAGCCCTGGAAAGTTCAGCTCCAACCCTAATAAAAACCCACTTGCCTGTAGCTTCCTAGTAACCCTACAGACCTTGATTAGCTTGTCTCTGCAGGGCTGCGGCTTTCCGGGACTGGCGTTCGCCACCCCTGGCATAGACTGATGGCAAAAGGTCTGGGAACCTTGTCCGCTTTAAATAGTTAAGGCCTGCCCAAGAGACCATATGACTGACAGATAAAGCAACCAATCATGTTTTGTTTTGTGCCACGTCATGTTTATGGGTGTGGAAATGTCGCCGCAATAATAGACCGGTGGAACACTTGGAGTAAAGTTTTTGTGCTGCGAATTTTACATTTTTCACATACTTTTGAAAATCCAGCATTCAGTTGGTCCTGATAAGCACTCATCGTCACAGCTGTAAACATGCCAGCTTTCTTCTTCCATGAAAGCATTTGATATCATGGCATTTTTGCTTCCAGACGGAACGTTAAATACCATGACACACAGATCTCCCGGAAATCCTTTATAATCTAACCAATCCGATGACGATGACGACTTTGAAACTCCTCAAGCGTTTCCAGCTAAGTGTGCCGTATGCATCAGAGGTCCAGCCAGCAGCCCATGCGCGTGACGTATGAGGCTGAGACTAGCTTCCTAGTAACCCTTCAGACCATGATTAGTTCAAGTGTGTTTGATTAGGGTTGAAACAAAACTCTCCAAGGCTGTGGCCACCCCTGTACTAGGGCTACAGGTAGGTGAGGATTTTTTTAGTGTTGGAGTTAAACTCTGCAGGACATCAACACTCCAGATGCAACGTTGCCTATCCCTGATATATAGTCATGTGAAAAATGATCTGGTCCTTGGCACGTCTTAAAATTTCAAAACCAAACCGCAGATGAACAACACCATGTAATTATATATTTAACAAAAATAAAGCCAAGATGGAAAAGCCTGTAGATCCACTTTTGGCAGCAACTGTTTTACTACAAACACAATAGTTAAACGATGGTTAGAATACAGAGTTAAATACAAAATTAGTATACAGAGGAGTTTATGGTCAACTCAATTACTGCAGGTCATGTGGCTACAAAACAAGCCCAAAAGCTTCCCTTTTGGTATGAGGTATTTGTGCTAATATGCTGTTTTTTTTTAGTTAAAAAAAAAAACAAAACAAAACAAACAAAAAAAAAACCTGGCAACCCTTCAAAACATGCCATACTTGTCCCATATTTTTCTAATTGTGCTGTCATGAACTTTATTATTTAACATTATAAAACTCACCTGCCTGTAATTTTCTAGTGATCCTAAAGACCTTGATTAACTTGTTCAGGTGTGTTAGGGTTGTAGCTGAAATAGGAAAATGGATCTTGTGGGCCAGAGTTGAGACCCCCTGCTCTAGAGTTCTGCAGCCACAGTTTGTAGAGGTACTCACAATTTCTGATGGTCAGTTAATCAAAGGCATTTGATTAACAGAGCCTGACTGCTATTTGTACTAACTTTGTCACACATGGCTCTATAGAGATCAATAGAGTTCGCCTCAGCCAGTCTGGACTCTGGATTCTCACACATAGCTTAAACCCAAAACGCACTGCGCTGCACTGATTTTCGGCTGTCCCAGATGAAAGGTTGGCATCATGAAGCAATCGTGGCAATTTCTGTGATTGTAACTCCTAATCTGAGGTCCTATGTCGTACAGTGAGAGAGATTCAAAGACGGCAGTTGTCAGTCTTGCTGCCAAAGATAGCCTGCGACAATTTTCTGGCAGTGTCAAAAATTCAGCCTGATCATCGCACAGTGTGTTTGCTGCCACGACCAGCATTTACTGACCAGCCAATAAAAATGCCACATGAAATCAACGTTACATTACATTAAAACTTAAAACTGCTTACCTCAAGCTCTTATTCCTCCTTCTTTCACTGCTTCCGCCTTTTTTCAGCACACATAAAAACAGCTGCCAAAGTGTGATTCATTATGCTCTTTTTGTTTAACACTAGCACATGCTGGTGATGTTTTATTCTTCTATAGTAACGTGCATCGTAGCCTATGAGTCAATAGGTGTCATCATCGTACAGTCTACATGGATGTCGTACCCAAGTTTATTAGATCCATGTCGCACAGTGTGATCAACAATGATCTTATAGGATTGCTAAAATCGTGCAGTGTGTAGAAGGCTTAAGGAACCAACAGATATGCACAAAATCCCCATACTACTGGGGATATACTAATCTGGCATTCACCAGATTTAACCATATCAAACATAGCAACCACTTAATAGGTCCGTCTCTTGTCCACATACTCTTGTCCACACATACACTTGTCCACATATTCCCACACAGATCTATCTCACAAATGCATGGTACACTTTTACAAAGTCTGCCACATGTACTTTCCCATATTCCTCTCCCTAGAGTGACTTTGCTTCCTTTATATCACGTAACTGACATTGATCTCTTTGTAAACAAGGTCTTTCCTCTATATGTGTCTATTTTCATCTCTCCTCTGATGATGAATTAGCGATGATGATGAATTAGTGTGTATTTGGCATTTAAGTCACTTCCTAGAACTACAAAGTGGCACAAACGGAAAGATTTCTGCCTTATGCCCACAATCTCCGGTCTTCCTTTCTTTAAACTTTGTAGTGAGCAGCATCCTAAAATGACATTCTGTAGGAACAAAACTCTAGCTGACAGCATGATACACAAATTAGTATAGACTACTGTTCAAATATTCAGATCAACAAGATTTAAAAAAATAATAATATTTTAAAGGATTCATTAAATTTATCAGAAGTAAACATATAAGATTTCTTTTATAAATAAATGATGTCCTTTTGAACTTTGTATTCATCAAATAATAATGATAATATTTTTTCATTATTTTGAACTGTTTTTATTGACACTTTTCTATATTGATTGACAGTCAATAATTTCTCTTGTTTTGTCAGTGACTGGTTGTGTGAAGTGTCTTGGGTGTGTATAGCCATTATTATTATTTTTGGACAAGCATGATAGTTCAAGTTCACACGCTCTCTTCCAGATGCACCTCTTGAGCCAAAGACTTTTTATGGCAGAGCTGGGTGGCTTGTAATTGTCCTCCACACACTTCCTGCTAATCTGCTATCTCTACTGCTTCCTCAGAGTGGGTGGAATGCTTTCAGTGAGTGCCAAACTAAGTGAACCTTCACCCAGTTCCTGTACAATTTGGTTCACTACAAACGTTAATCTCATAACAGACAGGAGACATTGGTACAACAACAACACAGAAGGAAGGAAGTCCAGGAGAAACATTTTTGTATACCTCTGGGCTTTATTGGGGCCTAAAATATTCATTGTGGCCCGGTCAAGGCTCCTGATGGTTCAGTGAAAGGTCAAAGTTAAAAAGTGTGATAACCTTGGATGCAATCTCAAAACTGTTTCACGGTGTAATTATGCTGAGTGGAACCTAATTTTGCTGAGAATAAGCAGCTGTGGAGACACTGAGGTAGGTCGAGAACATCACTTTGTCTCGCCTGGTCCTTTTTGGACACCCCTGCTCCAAGACCTCAAATGTGTCTGTCAGATAAGGCCTAGGACACACTAGTCCAGGCCTGGGCAACTTGAACAAGCCTGAACAAGCTAATCAATGTCACGAGATCACGATCACTAGAAAGCTCCAGGAAGGTGTTTTTGATTAGGGTTGAAGCTGAACTCTGCAGGACAGTGGCCCTCCAGGACCGAAGTTGCCCAGCCCTGGACCAGATGATTTTCAAATCTTAACCGATTTTAAAACCATGGGAGACCACAGACATGAAGATGGCTTCAACCAATTTTTAGCTTCATAATTGAATGTGCACACTAACTGATTCGACTAGACCACGAGACCACACTTGTTGATTGTGGGAATGATTTAACAGTGACACAAGTCTCATTTTCTCGCATTTCCACTGGGGCTGGTGCTGGTGCTGGTGCCGGTGCCAGAGCTGGAGCTGGTACTCGGCCAAGACTGGCACTCATTCAGAGCCCAACACATATTCACTTGCAGGGAACAGAACTATCTTTGTCACCAACATGTGACCGAATTCGCTTGTTATATCTTACGGGAGGAGAGCGTTGATCTCTTCTGCTGAATGTTTCGGAATTTACATATTTATTTGTTGTCTTAATGTTGTTACTTTACCTGAACTCCGAAGGCTTTTAAAATAGGCTTGTTAGAGATACATTGGCACGCACAAACTGATTGGTGTGTGACGGCAAGAGCAATTCAAAAGAATAAAGAGTCGTCTGCTCTCCAATTGCTCTTGCAGTACTTTCATTTCATATGCTAATCGGTTTGCATAGCGCCGATGCATCTCGAACAGGCCTATTTTTATTATGTATGGCTCCTTCCAACCTGTGGTCTGTATTGGATGCTCTGCCTACTGACGTTATAGGTTCCCTTGTTCAAGACCAGCAAGGTTTCGGGGCCGGTTTGGAACCAGGATTTGGGCACCGGTCCGGGATTTTTTTGAGTGGAAAAGCATGGCCCGGTATGTAAGGTGGTTGGAGGATCCAGCCTCACCCCCTGGATCTTGTGTTGAGGACCATCTCGCCATGCACCCCCATTTGTTTGGGGGTGCAAATCAGGTTTAAAATTGGCCTTAAAATCGTGTGTGGCCAGCCTAAGAGAGACAAAAGCTGCTTTTTCACTGAAATTACCTGGAAAAATTTGTCCCAGGATTTTCTTTGCCCCAAACCTGTTGCTGTCTGTGTTTCCATTGCGGTCCAAAGTACTGAGAAAATTTAGAAATAGTCTGGTGACTCCATACCAAGTAGGCTACGCAAGGACTTGCGTCCTCTGTAGTTCGGAATTCGCAGGAAGTTCGATTTGGGAGTGTAAACGTCAGTCAGTCGCCTTGGCTACTGCAATTTTCCTCACTGTATTTACAATAAGACAAAATATGATATCAAACACCACTGGAGCTTTTCATTTTCTTTTAAACATATTAATAGCTGCAGAAATGTAGTTCAGCGAATGTACATTACAATGAAATTAAATATTATATCAAACAATGTTGCCTCTTTTCATTTTCATTTTAACATATTAATAGATTAATAGAATAAAGACCAAATATTACCTGTTCGATTGACCCAAAATTAATTATAATGTATGTTTAACCCCTACAAATACATCAGAGCCAGCGGCAAATGTCAGAAGGACTAGCTGAGGACTGCTCTCATCAGGATACATGAACACATTTTCAAACAGGCGCTGTCTTTATAAATAATCTGCAGATTTGAGTTTTAAACAACTACATTCTCGCCTGAAATACTTTTTAAACTACATTACATGACACATTTTTTTAAAAATATGGTGGTTGAAATGCAAGGCCCCGTAAACAACCAATCAGCATGTTCTGCACCCAAGTCCCACCTCATGAGCAGGGACTTTCTGAGGGGCAATTTTTTACCTGGAATTTTATAGATCCTGATTACTGCGGTGAAAACACACTGAGTATCGGCCCAAAGCCCCTAGTTCCTGGGTAAAATTCCTGCAGTGGAAGCGGGGCTAAAAACACACAGTGTTGGGGGCTCTCCAGGACCAGGATTGGGAACCACTGTTATAATTTGTCGAACTTGTATCTCACTTTTGCAACTTTCCCATAATTCTGACTAAATTCTATATTATGACTTGTAATTGTGACTTCACAACTGCAACACAACCTGGTTTATTTTTGCTAGGTGGAAAACATCCAATATTATAGCTGGTACATGACTTGAATCACACTGATGGAGATTTGATGAGTCTTATTGTAAATGATCTGTTCAGGATGTTACCCTTTCTTCAGGCTGAGACGGTGGGATAGGTTCCAGCATGCTGCAACATACACAACAAACGGTTTAAAAGAAAGCACCGATGGATGGATGAATGGATGTACAGTATGGATAAGGTAAAGGTATTTGATGACAACACCTTTGCTTCCATCTGCTGGTCTACTGAAATCAGTACAGTCATTCTTAACCTCTCGGGATATTTATTATGTGGCATTTACTGTCATGTGAGGATTAGTGCACTCTCAAGGCTGGGTTGCGGCAGGAAGGGTATCCGGCGTAAAACATGCCAAATCTGCTGTGCTGATCACTCTGCTGTGGCGACCCCTGATAAAAAAGGGAGCAAGCCGAAGGAGGGAGAGAGAGAGAGAGAGAGAGACTGTCATGTGAGGATTGTTTCATGTTAGAATACTGAGATTAACTCAGTTTAGTCAACCTTCTATTTTTTTGGCATATATGTTAAGTTGGTTTGACTTATTGACTGGCTCAATTTGTGACTAGGAAATGTCAATATTTTATTTAACATAATACACAAGTAAAATAGTTTCCAAAATTAACTGTACTAAATTAAAATGTAAACTTTTTTTCTAGGTTTTTTAATATGACTGATGAAACTGAGAGACAGATGATCATAGTAACATCAGCCAGTTACATTCAAATGGATTTCACTGTTTTAAAATAACTGCCCGTTTCAAATGTTAAATGAAAACAAAAGATACATAAGATTCACAAATGTGACCCTGGACCACAAAACCAGTCTTACATAGGACGGTTATATTTGGTTTGGAAAGGAAAAAATGTGATGTGATATGTGGCGACCCATACGTGGAATTTGTGCTCTGCATTACACCCATCCAAATGCACAAACACAGAACACACGCTGTGAACCCAGAGCAGTGGGCAGCCAAAACTGCAGTGCCTGGGGAGCAGTTGGGGGTTTGGTGCTTTTCTCAAGGGTCTCATCTCAGTCATGGTATTGAGGGTGGAGAGAGCACTAGCAATTCACTCCCTCCACCGACAAACCCTGCCAGACATGTGATTCATACCTGCAACTTTTGGGTTATAAGGCTGACTCTCTAACCATTAGGCCACGATTGACCCCTAAGCATTAGCGTTGTATGTGTTAAAATGTGTATTAACATTGAATCTGTCAAAATTATTGATTTTTTCTTTTATTTTAAAGTGCCCCTATTATGGATAGGGGCTCATATTTTGGTTTTGGGAGTCCCCAACAAGAAGCTGACATGCATGCAAGGTCATAAAACACTTTTATTGTCTTATAATATGCATTTATTTTTACCTTATTTGTTCAACGACTCCCAAATGTTTCATTCTGTCAGCCGGTTAGCCAGAGACCTACGAGCTGCATGGAGCAAACACAACACACAAACAACTAAATACGTATTTTGCATGATACAGAGTAACGTTACGTGAGAGCAACAAGTTTTAAAAGATTACTCCACTTTCAGAATAAAAATGTCCTGATAATTTACTCACTTTACGAGCAAGCCTTTTGGTCAATCCCACATTGTACATAGGATACAGCGTCTTCTCGACATGATGTAAAGCACATGGAAATTTTACTGTGTTTGTGGGTGGGCAAGTTGTTCGCGACATAGAACGTGGGTGGACATTATGCAAATATGTTACTTTGTGACGTATGGCCGTAACAGAAAAAGATTTGAATTCTTGACGACTCGTTCAGGCTATTGTGAACCGACTCCTTTTTTTGATAGACAATAAGTTTATGTTTCGTGCACTGTCGACTTCACAACTCTGCAGATAGTTTATGTTCACATACAGCTACATGACACACTACATGAAAGGTCATATTTAAAAAGGCATAATAGGAGCACTTTAATATTAAGGTTATTAAGTAAAGATCATGTTCCTTGAAGATATATTGTAAATTTTCTACCGTAAATATATAAAAACTTAATTTTTGATTAGTAATATGCATTGCTAAAAAATTCTCAACATTCTCTCTCTCTCTCTCTCTCTCTCTCTCTCTCTCTCTGTGCGCATGTGCTGAGTGAGTGGGCGGAGTTTTTGAGTGCGAGCGTTTGGTGTGTGCAGATACGAGTGGTTTACTTTTTTTCTATCTTTTTTTCTCTCCTTTTGTTAATATTGTTTGTCATTCTAGATTGGGAGGGTAAAGTAAGTTTATAACACACCGGAGTGGCTGCTCACGGTTTTCTGCCAGGAACATGGCCGCCCCAGGTAGTTGGAACTTTGATTTCCTAACAAGGCGTCATGGTGTCAAGGTAGACTCCGCTGTGAGTGTGAAAGAATGCAGTCTGGCGACAGGTGAAGTGATTGGTACTGAAAACATCTTGTCTGCATCCCGTATGAACAACGCTATTGTGGTGTTTGTAAAGACGGTTGATTTAGCGAACCAGCTAGTTGAAAGTGGTGTAGTGATAAATGGAATTTTCACCCCAGTGCTTCCCCTCTCCACCCCCTCGAAAAGAGTAACTTTGTCTAATGTACCACCCTTTATCTCGAATGAGGTTTTGACTGGAATGCTTTCTCGCTATGGCAAAATTGTTTCTCCTATAAAGATGATTCCAATCGGGTGCAAGTCCCCGCTTTTAAAGCATGTTGTGTCTTTTAGACGTTATGTCTATATGGTTCTACAAGACAATTTGGATGAACTGGATTTGGCTTTAAATTTTCGTCAGGACGAATTTAACTATGTTATCTTTGTCACAACAAACAACATGAAATGCTTTGCTTGCGGGGAAACGGGTCACTTGATCCGCGCTTGTCCAGGTAGATTAAACCAGCCGGATAAAAATCTTTTACCGGCTGATGGTGGAAAAAATGCTGCGCGCGATGATGAGATGCAGAATGATGTTGTTGCTGTGCCTGCTGCAGTTGATACACCCAGCACAAGTCGGCCTCAGGAATCAGTACCAAAGACAGTAGTCGAGATAAGTACGAATGTACTGCCTACTGATACGCTTGATGAGAGAGAATGACGCGGCTGACGCGGAAAGAGACGGGTCTTCCCCGGCAGATGAGCAACCAGTGCAGGTTCTAGTAAACGAATCGCAAGATAACCCTGCTACAGCTGGGGGGCAAACATCTCTTAATATAGAGCAAGATCAAACTTTTATGATGGATTTAGACATTATTGCTTTTAAGACGCCTCAGAAGAGACGACTAAAGCAACAGCATGCCGGTAAACAGACTAAAAAAAAAAACAGATAATTGTGATTTGAGTCAATCTGAAACGGAGAGTGAGAGTGATTTCTCTGAATGTAGTGTTTCATGTAGTCTACCTCAAAGTGGTTTTTCTAGTCGGATTTATACTATAGAAGATATAAAGTCCTTTCTTAAGGTGACCAAAATGCTAGAAAAGTAAGAGTGGAAGAGTATTTTCCTGATGTTTTGCAATTTATTGAGAAGGCAAAGATTTTTAGAAGTGATAGAGGTTTCACTAACCAGGAAGTGTATCGGTTAAAGAAGATTCTTGCCAAACTTAATGCTCAACCAAGGCTCAATGCTAGTAATGAAAGCACATAAATATCTTCTTTGTTGTTTTCTTGGGCTGTACTCTTTTTGTTTTTTCCTTTCCTTTCTCATGGGGGAACTTTTTATGGCCTCCTTAAATGTGAATGGGGTTAGAGATGTTGGGAAAAGGTTTCATTTATATGAGATAGTTAAGCAAAAGAAAATTGATGTCTTGTTTATTCAAGAAACGCCAGTGATATATTAAATAGTTCCGACTGGGCTAAAGAATTTGATGGGCTATCAATTTTAAGTCATTTGACTTCAACCAGTGGTGGGGTTGCCATTCTATTTTCTAAGAATTGTATTCCCTGTTCGTATCAGGTAGAGGAATTTATAAAAGGCAGGCTTTTGAAAGTGGTTGCCCAGTTTGAAAATTGTTCTTTTATTTTTATTTGTGTGTACGTCCCAGTTAATGCCTTGGAAAGAATGATTTTTCTGGATACTCTGAGTAATGTATTATTTAATTGTAACCCTGATAACTTTTTGTTTTTAGGGGGAGATTTTAATTGTACAGAGAGTGTTCTTGATAGGAATCATGTTGAACCACATATGCTCTCACAAAAACGACTCATTCAATTATTGAAAACTCATGAGATTGTTGATGTTTGGAGAAATTTTCATGGTCTTCAAAGGCCAGTTGGTTTGTCTGATCACAGTTTGTTACAGTGTGTTGTATCTCGTGTTTCCATTAAACCAAAAAGTGCTTATTGGCATTTTAATAGCAATTTACTATGCGACAAGCATTTTATAAATATTTTTAAAGAGTTTTGGAAGAATTTTAGAACCACAAAATCATCTTTTAAATGTTTGCAGCAGTGGTGGGATGTAGCAAAAGTACAAGTTAAACAGTTGTGTCAACAGTATACTCTCAATGTCACAAGAGACATTACCGGTTCAATGAGAACAATTGAGAAGGAATTAGTAGATCTTCAAATGCTTGTTGAGAGTACAGGTAATTTGGCTTATTTTGACTCCCTTAATAAAAAGAAAAATATTTTAGGTAAATTATTAGATACTGTTACACAAGGAGCTCTGGTCAGATCACGCTTTCAGAGCATAGAATTGATGGATGGACCTTCCAAATTTTTCTTCAATTTAGAGAAGAAAAATGGACAAAGAAGATTTATACTTGCGTTAAGAACTGATTGTGGAACTTTGTTGTCAGACCCTTCTGACATTCGAAAAAGAGCAGTTAGTTTTTATGAAGAATTGTATAAAAGTGAACTTGTGCACGAACAAACTGTCAATGTCTTCCTTGAAAATTTGCCTCAGTTATCTGAGGCTAATGCTGAGCTCAGCAAATCTTTAACTCTGGAGGAGTTGGAAAGAGCTCTTCAGAGCATGGAATGTGGGAAAGCACCTGGTGTTGACGGATTGTCAGTGGACTTTTATAAGTCTTTTTGGCCGGATGTGGGTCCGGATCTATTAGAGATGCTTAAGGAAAGCCTGGCCTCTGGGCGGCTACCCACAAGTTGCCGTAGAGCGATTCTCACATTGTTGCCAAAAAAGGGAGACTTAAATGAGATTAAAAACTGGAGACCAGTCAGTTTGTTGTGCAATGACTATAAATTGCTTTCAAAAGTTTTGGTAAATAGATTAGCGGAAGTTTTGGAGCAGGTGATCCATCCTGACCAGACCTATTGTGTACCTGGTAGACAGATTTTTGATAATATATATTTTATTAGAGATGTTTTGGATCTTGGTAAAAGTCTGAACATAGGTATTGTCCTTCTGTCACTTGATCAAGAAAAAGCTTTTGATCGTGTTGAGCATAAGTATTTATGGGATGTTTTAGAGGCGTTTGGCTTTAGTTCCAATTTTATTTCAATGATTAAGGTTTTGTACAGTGACGTTAAGAGTATTCTGAAAGTTAATGGTGACTTATGCGCTCCTTTTAAGGCTTCCTTGTCAGGTATGCTCTATGCGTTAGCAATTGAACCTTTTTTAAATAAATTAAGAACAGACTTGTATGGATTGCATATTCCAGAATGTCCAAATGTTTTTAAATTATCTGCATATGCTGTTGATGTTGTTATTTTAATTAGTTGTCAGAATGATGTTGACTTGTTGTTAAAATTGTTAAAAGACTTCAGAGTGTTCTCATCTACTAAAGTAAATTGGTCTAAAAGTGAAGCCATTTTGGTTGGGAGATGGGAAATTTTTGCTTCCAAAGTTGTCATACAGGGGCCGAATATTGATTATCAGTAACTTGCTAGCATCCTCTTTGTGGCATCGGTTAATGTGTGTTGATCCTCCATCCAATTTCTTAGTTAAAATTCAGTCAATTCTGATTGACTTTTTTTGGGATAAACTTCATTGGATTCCAAAGGCTGTTTTGTATTTGCCTAAGGAAGAGGGTGGTCATGGACTTGTGCATTTGCAGAGCAGAACAGCAGCCTTTCGGAGTGGACAAGTGGACTCGAGCTGGAGATCTACGGCTTTTATGATTCTGCAGTCTTTTGGAGGCCTAGGTTTGGACAAATCTTTGTTTTGGCTGAATCCTAAAAAGATGGATGTATCCAAGCTTCCATTTTTTTATTATAATGTTTTTAAGGTCTGGACTTCGTTCACTGTGCAAAGACCCTGCAGCGTAAGTTCCTTACGCTGGTTGCTACAAGAGCCTTTAGTCCGTGGTTCAAGCATGGACATATCTGTTGCAGGCCCCTTTCCTGCACTCAATGGAATTCTCCTCTCTTCTAAAGTAACAACTCTTGGATGTTTATTACAGTCGGCAGGAAAAGACTTTAAAAATATTGACTTAGTTGCTGGTTGTTTAGGCTTTCATTCAAAACGGACAGTCGCTAAACTTCTAGAGCAATGGAGAGCTTCTCTTACAACAGAAGAAATCAAGCTGCTGGATGACTACAATGAAGGATTAATTGTTCCGAGCTGTGATGATCCATTGCCTGCGTTGTCACTATCTCTCAATTTAGAAGGTTGTCAAGGTGTTTTTTTGCACTGTAAAGATGTGGCACTAACTGGCTTAGAGCCAGCTTCTGGAAAAGATTTATATAAAATCTGTGTTAAATCTTTGAATAAAATGTTTTTAAATAATAGAGTGGATACTCCTTGGCGTGACATTTTACAGTTGGAAGAGGGTGAGTACCCTGAATGGAGAGCGTTGTACAAGTCACCATTAACTAAAAAACTTGGGGACCTGCAGTGGAGAATATTGCATGGTGCAGTTGCAGTCAATGCCTTCATTTCAGTTTTAAATCCTGATGTTGATCATGATTGTCCTTTCTGTCTGCAGAGAGAAACTGTATTTCATGCTTTCATGCAATGTTCTAGACTTGAGCCTTTATTTACTGCCTTGCAAAACTTATTTTTGTGTTTTGGTGTGACTTTTTCTACTAAGACTTTTATTTGTGGTGTCAAATATGTTCAGAGGAAGCGTTTTAAATGTCAACTTTTGAATTTTTTATTAGGTCAAGCTAAAATGGCTGTCTATAATACTAAGAAACACAAAATTGAACGAAATGTGAGTTACAGTTTATTGGCAGTTTTTTTTTAATTCAGTAAAATCTAGAATACTTATTGATTTTCGTTATTACAAAGCTATGGATGATCTTACTACTTTTGACTTAGTTTGGTGCTATGGTGGAGCTTTGTGCAAGGTTTCTGAAAACAACCTGGTCTTTGCCCCCATTTTTTGTTTAAGCTTCGTAGACTGTCTGGATAATGTGTTAATGTTTTTTTTTGTAATAAAGTTTTGTTGAAATCTCAAATCTCTCTCTCTCTCTCTCTCTCTCTCTCTCTTGTGCGCATGTGCGGGAGTTGTGGAGGTGTTTGGCGTTGGCGTGAGTGAGAGCGTTCTTGAGTGAGTTTCTTTTCTCTTATTTCTATTTTCTTGCTATTGTAGATTTGGTTAGAAATTTGTTTTTGAGTAAAGTTTGTACAGCGCTAGCTGACTTTTAGTCAGCGTGCTCCGAGTAATGGAGACAAACGCAGGTGACTATCTAGGGATGACTGTACGGCACGGTTGCAAGTGCATGCCAGATGCCTCAGTCTCGGTGGAGGAATGTTTATTAGCTGTGAGTTCTTTGATCGGTGGTGTTAACATTAGGTCTGCCTCACGAATGAATAAGGCTATAGTGCTATTTCTCAGTGAAATTCAGATGGTGGATACTCTGATAGAAAGCGGTTTAATAATTAAGGACACATTTGTGCCTGTTCTACCCCTGTCAAGCCCAACGAAAAAAGTTGTTCTTTCAAATGTACCGCCGTTTGTAAGAAGTGAGAAATTAGAGGAGATACTACAGAGATACGGTAAGCTAATGAGTCCTATTACGATGATTCCACTTGGCCGTAAGAGTGTTGAACTGAAACATGTAATGTCGTTCAGACGCCAAGTAATTATGATTCTGAATTCTCAGAATGAGGCTCTGAACTTGTCCGTCAAACTGAAGTGCTTTGTGTGCGGAGAATTTGGGCACGTTCGGCAGTCCTGCCCTAATAAAAATGAAGCGAACGTTAATATTATTTCTGCCGCTGTTAATGAAAACAACAACCAGGCGAGTAATGCTAGTGTTTTAAATATGGCGGCTGTACCACCCGAGGTATCAGTTGTGGATGGTGCCTCTTCGAGTACCTTGAATGAGGTGAATGTGGCCTCAGAAAATTCAATAGATGCTTCTGTAGAAGCAGCGCAGGTGGCTGCTGCAACGGCAAGCAGTGGTGGAAATATAGTCTCGCAATCAGTATCAGGCCCCTGTGAAGTGCAGGTAGACACTGATCACGATCCACATAGCGTGACGAAGCAGATACAGCTTACCAAGATTAGGGAAAATGCTGGAGAAACAAGTACTAGTCAAAGTGTAGAAGACGAAAGCTCTCAAGAATTTAGTGCGTTTTTGCAAACTGAGGATTCTGATAATGATGAAGACATTGAGAGCATTTTGGATGAGAACATTGAGGCTGGTTTTAGTGTACAGGCACAGCTTAATGTCGATGGTAGTACATGTAAACCCTACTCACTTAAACAAATTAATGATTTCTTGGATTGTACTAAAGGACTTCGTAAGCCTAAGATTGAGACGTTTTTTCCAGATTTAGGGCTGTTTTTGGCTTCTGGCACAGCAGCAATGAGGAAAGCTTCTTTTGAGGAGCTTGATAAACAGAAACGATATCGTCTTAAGAAGATTCTGAGCAATGTGAGAAGTTCTTTGCATTTACGTGGTAAGAAATGAGTAGTTTAGTGATATTAGATTTAATTTTGTTTTTGTTCTTATCAATTTCTTTTTTTAGCATCATGACGCCTTTGTGTTTTGGCTCTTTAAATATTAATGGGTGTCGTGATGCTGTGAAAAGAGTATCTCTTTTTGATTATATTGTTATGAAAAATGGGAGTGTAGCTTTTTTACAAGAAACTCACACGGATGTAAATAATCAAGTTCAGTGGCAGAGTGGATGGAATGGTCAGGTTGTTTTAAGTCATGGTTGTAGTAATAGTGCAGGAGTTGCTTTCCTTTTTGGAGCTGAATTTAAGGATCAGGACATGAGTGTTTTTGATGTTATACCAGGTAGAATGTTAAGAGTGGATGTCACTTTACGTGGTCTTAATTTTTCACTCTTTAATGTATATGCCCCGAATATTGGGACAGAACGTATCCTTTTTTTTGAAAAACTTCATACAGCATTAAGTACTGTTCCACAGGGTAGGATAATTGTTTTGGCTGGAGAATTTAATTGCACTGTAGATCATACACTTGATAGGAATCATGAGGAACCTCATAGTCTGTCAGCAGATATTTTTAAAAAAAATTGATCAGGTATTATGATCTTGTGGATGTTTGGAGGGAAGCTTTTCCGACGGTAAAAAGATATACATGGATAAAAGTAAATGCCAATATGGTTTCGGCTGCAAGGCTTGACAGAATTTACGTACAAAGAAGTGTTAGTGGAATTTTTTTTAATAATTGTATAACTCCTACTCCTTTGTCAGACCATCATTTGGTATCTGTCAATGTCACTACTGCACAGAGCACTTTTAAATGTCCTTATTGGCGTTTTAATAATAAGCTCTTGTTGGATCACAACTTTGTGCACGCTTTCACACTCTTCTGGAGTGAGTTGAGAGAGAGAAAACCTCAGTACAAATCCCTAAGTCAATGGTGGGATATTAGTAAAGTCCAAGTCAAACTCTTTTGTCAGAGGTATTCTACATATAACAGGAGTATTCTTGAAAATAAAATGAGGCAATTTGAACAAGATATCTTGCAGGTGAATATTGAAGAGGATGATGGAAGTACTGTTGAAGTTTTGGAAGCAAGAAAAATTCTTCTCCAGAATCTCTTGGAAGAGAAAGCTAAAGAGACTTTGATGCGTGCAAAGTTTATGTCTTTTAACTGCATGGACTCTCCAACATCCTTTTTCTTCAGTTTGGAGAAGAAAGTGGCAGATAGAAAGACTTTAAGTCATTTGAAACTCCCAGATGGAGGTGAAACAACTGATGGACATGAAATAATTATTCATGCATTAAAGTTTTATGAAAGCCTTTATAGTGCGGAACCATCTGATGGAGATATGACTAAAACTCTTCTTCAAGATTTACCCCATCTGACGGAAAGTGATAGTTCCAGGCTTGATCAGCCGTTGCATTTGATTGAATTGTCTGCTGCAGTCAAAGATTTGTCTTCAGGCAAGGCGCCGGGTCTAGATGGCTTGACTGCGGAATTTTATAAACAGTTTTGGTCAGTCATTGGAGAAGATTTGTTCTCAGTCTTTTTAGAGTGCTTTGTTATTGGCACTTTACCGTTGAGTCTACGGAGAGCAGTTATCACCTTGATACCTAAGAAAGGTGATCCTGCGGACATAAGAAACTGGCGACCTGTGTCTCTGCTTGGTGTTGATTATAAGATACTGTCTAAAATATTAACTAATAGATTAAAACTCCACATATCAACAATAATTCACGCAGATCAGTCGTACTGTATCCCAAAATGTACGATATTTGATAATTTGTTCCTGATTCGTGATTTGATTTCATTTGCTAAAGACAATAATCTTAATGTGGGGTTCCTATCATTGGATCAGAAAAAAGCTTTTGATCGTGTGGATCATGAGTTTCTTTTTAAATGTTTTGAAGCCTTTGGATTTGGCTCTTCATTTACTTCGTATGTGAAATTGTTATATAATAATATTTATAGTATACTGAAAATTGGTGGCTCACTCACAAGACCTTTTTCAGTTGGCAGAGGCATACGGCAAGGATGTAGTATGTCAGGCATTTTATATGCCATTGCCATTGAACCCTTGCTAAATATTTTGAGGCGTCAACTTTGTGGAATTTCAACGGCAAGATCTTTTACTCCAGAGATGGTAACTGTCAAACTCAGTGCTTACGCTGATGATGTCACTGTTATAATTAGATCAAATGAAGATGTGCACAACCTGGAGGTGGCTCTTGAGATCTACCAAAAAGCATCCTCAGCTCGAGTCAATTGGAACAAAACTACATCTTTGTTATTAGGCCAATGGCAGGATGAAGGCATTCCAAAACTTCCTCAGCGCTGCCCCTGGAGTTCAGAGGGGTTTAAAGTGCTGGGGGTTTTCCTTGGAACTGAACAGTATATGGGGAAAAATTGGGAAGGCCTTTATGAAAAGGTGGCTGGACGCTTACAGAAATGGAGATGGATCCTTCCTCAATTATCTTATAGAGGGAGGGTTCTTGTTGTAAACAATCTAGCAGCATCATTATTGTGGCATCGTTTGACTGTTATTGATCCTCCTAAAGATTTGTTACAAAAAATACAGAAGGTTTTTGTTGACTTTTTATGGGATGGTTTTCACTGGCTTCCTTCTGGAATTTTATATTTGCCAGTAAATGAAGGGGGACAAGGACTGATCGAATTGTCAGCTAAAGTCAGAGCCATGAGACTAAAATCTGCTCAGAGACTTCTCTTTTCCACAGATTTTATCCCTTGGGTGTCATTTGGGCTAGCTGTATTAAGATCTCTTTGTGGTGTTGAGCTGGATAAGCAATTGTTTTTGATGTCATCTTTTAATGAAAAGGTTATATCTGGTGTTAATTTTTATGTATCAGTTTTAAAATCTTGGAGTGTGTTTAAGATGTTTAGGTCAGAAAATGATCACTACGTTTTGAATGAACCATTGTTTTTTAATTCTTTTTTAGGAAATGTTTGCACATCAAACAGTCTAGCTAATTTATGTATGATGAAAGGCTTTACTAAAGCGGGACATCTGATCAATTTAGAGTCAAAAGAGTGGAGATCGGCAGAAGACATTGCTAAGCAGGTTGGACTGAGGTCTGTGAGGGTGGTAGAGCAGTTGATTTTGAGCCTGAAAGCCGCTCTCCCTCCTCCTCTTGTGCAGTTTTTGAATGTTGCTCTAGAGAGCGGGCCAATACAGCTACCTTTTCCTAAGTTAAGTGTATCACCTGAAGTTTGCCCTGAAGTTAGCCAGGTTGGAAAGCTGTTGCACTTTGAGAGATTAAAGGGGTTAAATTTTCAATCAGTGGGGAAAAAAGATATGTATCAGGTCTGTGTAAAAACTGCTTATTTTAAAGATCTTTATGAAAGATGCGATACAAAATGGAGAGAGAAACTTGCGGTTATAGATGGTATTTATCCTTCTTGGAGGCTTTTTTATAAAAACCCCCTTCCAAAGCGTTCAGGTGACCTACAGTGGAGGATTTTGCATTGTGTTATAGCTGTAAACACTTTTGTTTCTAAAGTTAACCCGAATGTTTTGCCTTTTTGTCACTTCTGTAATAGCTATGAAACGATTTTCCATGTCTTTACTGAATGTTCAAGGTTGTTTCCACTTTTTGCCTTGCTTGAAAGGATTATGGAAGGACTTGGGTTTGATTTTAACAAAATATTATTTATTTTTGGCTGTAGGTACTCTAAAGCAAACAAGGAACGATGTACTGTTGCCAATTTCATATTTGGGCAAGCAAAATTAGCTATTTGGAAGATCTGTAGACTTGCTCTTGAAGGGCGATTTGTTAATGTTCTTAGTCTGTTTACGGCATTAGTGGAAGCAAGAATTAGGGTAGAATATTTATTTTTTAAAACTACAGGAAATATGGGTAAATTCATGCACAAATGGTATGTAAACAGCAGTTCATTGGTTTTGTGTGAAGATGATTCTTTATCTTTTAATTGGTGATTAGTTTATTTATTAATTTATTTATTTTTTTCCTTTGTTGTGCATTACTGTGTTAAGTGTGTGTTCATATTGATGGATTAAAGATTTGCTAAACCTCTCTCTCTCTATATATATATATATATTGTATATATTGTCTCATGATGATTACACTATGATGACCAGTGATTACCCAAGTACGTCACACTCCTGACAGGCAGGATATACAGAACAATAAACAATAGAATGTAGACATAACATTAGCGGCGATTGCATGATATGCATGAAAAGATGAAGGTCTGTCTGCCTTCTAACCAATTATCACAAGATTTCATAAACATTACACATATGCATTGATATAAATGGTAAAATAAAAAGACTATTATAATAGATTTTGATCATTAGATTACAGCTCAAATCATTTAAACTTCTACTGGGGCTTAGTTTAAATAATTCCATGATGATGATAAACACAATAACAGGTTTAATAGAGCAAGATTGACTTAGTTAATCTTTTTTTTTCTGATTATATAGTTTTTATAGTGGTCACACTGATCTATAAATGGAGAACTGAATTGCTCATGACATCATACAAATAGAAGCCACCATGCTGCCATTTTGGTATTGCCTTCATACATTATAGAAGATCATACATTCTTAATGAGAAAACATCAGCATTTTTATATCTGAAATCTCCCTGCACATTCATATAACAAGCATTACTAATTATAGCTCCTAACAGGCTGTGTGACTATTAGGAATGATTTCCTGGATTAGTGGTTGCTCAGTTGTGTTGGTGGTCAGTAACTACTGGCAGGGACTACAGAAATATTTAGACAGCATTGCACTGTAAATACTCCCTACTAATAACTGTCATAAAAATCTATTTATTCAAAGGGTTTTGCAAACAGGCATGCTCTTAAAACCACTGATTTCCCTGAAGTGGCTAAATGCTGTGTCTACATCTGCATCCATCCAAATTGTTTATTTTATATGGGAACTGCAGACAGCTTCAGTCTGGAAACATTTTTTAAGGATTTATAATGAATTGACAAGTAATAACGTAAGAGAGACAGAGAGAGAGGAATGCCACACTTAACTTGCGTCAAGACTGTCGCCATCAAGTCTGGAAAAGTGTCAGAAACAGTCTGAACATGCTTCAGCAATTATATTGCTGTAGTAGCCGACACTGCCAATACCATACAGACAGAGGCAACAGGATGTAGCTGCTATAGTCTGGGAATCTGGGTCAAAAATATATTCATTTGAGACACCATGTCTCATGGTATGTTATGTATCAGACAAAGCTTTAATTCAGCACAAATCATGTTAGGCAATGGCAAATGGATGCAAACCACCATATTTTTCCACTTAATATTTGATTACTGAGTCACCAACAACATTTTATTAACTTCAACAAACCTTCAACAAATCAATCTTTACATTACAAAGGTTGCACAGAAGTTGCATTTGGCATTTACATTATGTTTAATGATGATTCATTCTGTTTAAAGATGGAATTATTGTATAATGTTAGACAATAGTGAGACTATTGTAATTTTAAATAGCTTACATATATACAAAAATATACATTTTTATGTTTTACTTTAATCATAACAGTCATGTAGTGGACAGCACATTCCAGGGCCCAGTTTAAGGTGGGCCCCTCCCTGACCACAATAGTGGACAGAGGTTTGCTACATTTTGATTGGATCTTGGTGAACTGACATAAGCAGTTTGCTTCCAATGCCATCAGATAAAGATGGCAGGACAACAGCACAAAGCCCGAGAAGGACAAAACTTCCTACTGGTCAAAATGCAGTTACTGCCCTTCACCCACCTTGGGACTGATCCTAAGGTTTTGGCCTGTGACCGACCATAAAAATTCCTTAGGACCTCCAGATGCAGCAGCATTGGGTGAAACAGAGGGAGGGAGAGGGAGATCACAAAGATTCATCCAAATCCATTCATAACTAGGTTTTTAAACCCTAAAACTGATGCACACTACAACACACACATCTTATACTTCTTCAGAGAAATAAGTATTCTTAGTGACAGCGATGTGTAGTGCAACATCTTACACAAACTCAGTTGTTAATGGACAAATGAATGCATGCATGACAGTTCAATCTTTTCCCATCATGTCTGGACTTAATGTGTTCATAACATTGCCAAATGCATTCTGTTTAAGGGTTTAGAAAGTGAGAAATGAACTGGTAAAACTTTAGTGACACTTTTCTAACCTTGTGTTTGGACTATGCAAGTAAATTCCACGGGAGGAAAGAAGGGTGGGCAACCAGTCTCTAGCCCAGAGAGGCAGAAGACACACAGACATTTGCGACAAGGTTAAGCTCCGACGAGTAAACCTTCACTTCAGGTGTTTTGCTTGCGTGTTCCAAGCTAAGGACCTTCAGCACCTACTCTAGGGCACGTCTGCATGTTCCAGATTTTAGGACCCTTGGTGCTCCAGGAGATCAGCATCCTACAGTGCTTCATGTTCAAGGCTGTAGAAACGGATTCATGCTCCCTTCAAGAATCATAAAGTCAGCTGTGACATGAGTACTCATCACTACCGTATTTCACCTCACTAGGTTGGCGAAAGCAAAATTCACTACATTAATTGGCGTCCCTGGGTGGGCTAACTCTGAGTGAAATTTATTACAGTCATAATCGCTTTAGTTTAATTGAGCAGTACTCAAGTATCAAAAATTTGGGGGCTATAGGTACAAAGGAATCGGTGCCTACCCGTGATCATTGTACCACTGTAATAGTATCATGTACAGAAGGCCAAAAAAGAATCATGCACCCAGTTACATCATTAGTGAAGTGCCCAGAGTATAAGAGGGCAACTTTAATGTACATCATCAGCTTTTTTGCCTTTCAGGAGCCATTTGTTTTTCAGTATGTGTGAAGCACTATGGAGAGCAAGAAGTCAACCGAATGTTTTAGCATATGTGTGCCTCCATGTCTGAGATATTTGACACCTGAGGACACGCATGACCTTTGCATTATGTGTCTCAGCGAAGAGCATGCACGTTTAGTGCTCAAGGGCACTCTGTAGAAGAGGACGGTCAGTTGCGCCCCCTGCTGGACACATTTATTCATTCACATTATACAGGAGGCAGCATCGCGAGAGAGTATTAGATTCAGGCAAGCTTACGTAGTGATCATGCACCGATCATGCGAGCGGACAGCCTATCGGAAAGCAGCACTGATCTGGCAGCTGCGCTAAGGAACTGTTAGTTTTCGTTTTCACTCGGTTACGGAGGGATGGTTCGTACTTCGCTTTCCTCCTAATTCCTGCCTAATCTGTGTGCGTCAATGACGAAAAGTAAGTGTTTATTCATATTGTATGTTGCTGTTATGGCTGTTTAAGATTAATCAAAGATATTGAGAGTATTGTTTCATGTGTAAGTGAAGAGATACGCAGAAGGCTGCGGCCTTGCACAGACCTGACCTTAGCTCAGCACTGTTGATATGATTGCAATATATTTCTGTTTAGTTCAACATTGCAATTATCTCAGAAGTGTGATTAACCTGTCAGATGTACACTTAATGTATATTTACCCATGTTTATGTAAGTTTATTCAGTTTATTATGCTCAGTCAAGTTTAATAAAGCACAGTGTATACGTATATTGCATTCCAATGTTATGTACAGATGTTTAAATTTGTCAAGGTCATCTTGTTTATTCTAAACTCACTTAATTTATGTATATTTCTCATTTTCTTTGTTTAGACCACACACACGAACTTGTGTAATAAAGGCATTTAATTGGGGTTCCTGTCTCCGTGTCCTTACCGACACTCCATGGCGACGACTAAATTTTCCTAGCAACCAGTCCACCTTTACTACATTATTTGGTCCTTTTGAGCCGGATCGGGCCATTACCATGGCAACCCCAAAGTCTGCCCCTACCTCATCCCAATGTCCACGCAGAGCTGTTCAGTGACCTGCCTACCTAGATGACTATGAGGTCGACTATGCTGGACACCCATCCGGGCAGGTTGTAAGACCTAAAGAGAAGGCAGTGAAGACTTCAATTCCCATCTCCTCTTACCAACCCTTTGGAACAGCTGGTTCATCAGAGGAATTTATGCTGCAGATAATGGAAATGACAAAGCAGCAAAGCGAGACCGCTAGACGCCAAACAGAGCTCTTGGAGAAAGTCCTGCTACACAGCACTCCTCAAGCATCTACCCACTCCTCGCAAGCATCATCACGGCATCAGACACCTCAGACCCAGATCCTGCAATCAGTGGAGAGGGGACAGCCGAAATCTGCAGTGAGCCCTCGTGATGTAAGCTCAGATCCTCCTCTCTGGCCACAGCCTGCCAAACCTCCACCCCCAGTGTACGCCGTACACTAATGCTCTGCAAGCCCTCGGCAGAAGATATGGCCGGCCCTACCAGTTTGTGCTGTGTATGGAGTTTGATCCGACTGATGAGACAAGAGCCACAAAACGAGATCAAAGAGCAGCAATTCGGGGACAAAGCAAACAAACCACCATACTGCATGGCGTAGAACAAAGGCAGGGAATAGAACCAACAACCAAGTCCAGGCCGATTCACCCTAAAGTATCTACCAAGCCTAAAGTTATCTGCCCATATTGCAGCGCAGAACATTACCTCAGCCAGTGCACCATATTTACAGCATTAACCAAGGAGCAAATGGTTTGTTGGATCAAAGACAATAAACACTGCTGGAAATGTGCATGATCCCACATGGCCAAAGACTGTGACCTAAAGAGGCCTTGCTACCTTTGCCAAGCTAAGCATCTTTCAGTGCTTCACGACATCAACCAAAGGAAGGGTGTGGTCACCAATGGAAACAGTAGCCTATACAACTCCACCACAGAGACTCTCTATCTAGACCAACCTCGCTGCGGCGGGAAAGTGTTCCTGAAAGTTGTTAAGGTTACCATCCATTACCAGCAGAAAGTTTTGGATACCTTTGCTGTACTCGATGATGGCTCAGAGCGCACCATTCTGCTCGCCACAGCTGCACAGCACCTTGGCCTGAAGGGTAAGCCAGAACAACTGAATTTACGGACAGTGCATCAAGACATCAGACATAAGACATTGCATGGCACTTCTGTAACCTTCAGCGTATCCACCCCAAGTAACCCCAGGGAAAGGTTCAGTATTCAGGGAGCCTTTACCGCAGACCAATTCAGACTAGCAGAGTACACCTACCCAGTGAGTACCCTGCAGGAGAAGTACCGACACCTCAGAGGGATACCCATACCACCTCTGGTCAAAGCTTGCCCCCTACTGCTTATTGGTTCAGATCACACCGAGCTCATCACTCCAGTTGAACGAGTGGGACTGGGTCCACCTGGGGGTCCAGCTGCTGTCAGAACTCACCTTGGCTGGACCTTGCAAGGCCCATCCAAACATCTCCAGGATCAACTCCCAGTCTCACAGTGTCTGTTTACATCTAACTGCTCACCATCTGCAGAACAGTACCGCCAAGTTGAACGGTTATGGCAGTTAGATACCCTGCCTTATCACAGTGAAAAGATGATAGTAAGGTCACAACAAGACAGAGAAGCGCTGAATATGCTGGAGACACAGACAGTGCGGGTGAAAGTAGAAGAGAAGAGAAGAGTAGAAGAGTTGACTGATACGCCACACCACTTTTGAGAGTTAAGACCATGCCTCTGCTACAAGCTCCGAAGGAAGCAGTGATGTGTCACCTCCGTAACATCGAACGCCGGCTAGCCAAGGACCCGCCATTAGCTAGCAAGTACCAGGAAGAGATTCAAAAACTGGAGAATGCTGGTTACGCCACTAAAATAACTTCTCAAGAAGCAGCTCTGTCTACAAAATCCTGGTATCTGCCCCACCATATTGTAACCCATAATGGGAAACACAGAGTGGTGTTCAATTGCTCGTACACCTACAAGGGGGAATATCTAAATAAGCAGCTGTTACCTGGACCTACAATAGGCCCCTCTCTCCTTGGAGTGTTAATTCGCTTCAGAGAACATCAAGTCGCCATCAGTGGAGACATCAAAGGGATGTTCCACCAGGTCCGGCTGCTTCCCAAAGATAAACCCTCCTGCGGTTCTTATGGTGAGACCTACAGTCAGAGAACCCACCAGACGTGTACGAGTGGCAGGTCCTTCCATTCGGCATAACCTGTAGCCCCTGTTGTGTGACATTTGCAGTTCAGCGACACGTTTTCACCCATTGCCAGTGGGGTGATAAAATGCAACAGTCAGTTGAACGGTGCTTTTATGTCGACAACTATTTACAGAGCACTGCATCTCCAGTTGAGGCCCGTGAGTTGATCGATGGATTAAGGTCCCTGCTGGCGTCAGGCGGGTTTGAAATCCGTCAATGGGCGAGCAACAAGGCCTTAGTGGTTAACCATCTTCCAAAGGAGGCCAGATCAGAGAACACTGAGTTGTGGATTTCTCAAAGTCAATCAGATCCACAAGAAATGACCCTGGGATTAAGCTGACATTGCATACCAGACACACTCCATTACCGCCATCGATTGGAGGATTGGTACTCTCCCATCATGAGGTCACAATGAGAAACATCTACCGAGTCCTCGCCAGCCAGTACGACCCTCTGGGCTACATAATCCCCTTCACCACTAGGACTAAAGTGCTAGTGCGGCAGTTATGGGTAAAGGAACGAGAATGGGATGACCCCCTTCTCCCTTCTGAACAACTTAAGGCCTGGCAAAGATGGGAAGTGGAACTGGAGCACCTACCATTGATAACCATGCCTCGGTGTTATGTATCAGCTGCACTAGATGTTCCAGAGGCAGAACGAGAACTCCACATCTTCTGTGATGCCTCCGAGGCAGTCTACGGATCAGTAGCATACCTTCGTACTGATTACCAAGGACAGGTTGAGTTGGCTTTCATCCATGCCAGATCTAGAGTACCTCCGAAAAGGCAACAATCAGTGCCTAGGCTTGAGCTCTGCGCCGCTCTCACGGGAGCACAGTTAGCCAAGCTACTTCATAATGAGCTCTCACTGGAGATCAAGAACACATTCTTGTGGAGCGACTCAACAACAGTACTCACCTGGCTGAAATCAGAATCCTGCAGAACCAGAGTATCTGAGATACAAGAACTTACTGAAGGTCACTGCTGGCGCTATGTAGATTCAGAAAACAATGTCGCTGATGACATTACATGTGGCAAAACCCTGCTCGAATTATCCCAACCCACTAGATGGAGTAAGGGGCCAGAATTTCTCTACCTACCACCTGAATCATGGCCAGAAAGCCCTGCCATTGGAATAACTGAGGATCCCACTGAGCTTCGTGCTGCAAAATTTTGTGGCCTCACTTCAGCTGATCCTGGATTATCACTGTCAGATCCTAACCAGTTCTCATCCTTTGAGGAACTCCTAGAGGCTACTTGCAGGTCCATGCACGGGGAGGCGGGGAAAATTATGAACCGGGAGCACTGGAGTACCAACAGGCTGAGAGAAGTCTATTGAGGCAAGTCCTGTTAGACAGTTTCCCCACAGAGTATCATGCTCTCAAAACTGGTAAGCCAATCCCTTCATCCAGCCGTTTATTTACATTGTCACCGGAGTTGGATGAAACAACTGCACTCATCCGTGTGGGAGGACGTCTGCGTCGAGCCACCCACTTGAGTTACAATACAGTACATCCCATAGTCTTAGACCCAAAGCACCCTATCACCCACCTTCTGATAAAGAAGTATAATACCAAATTCTGCCACCCTGGTCCAGAAACGGTCTTTGCAGAAATGAGAAGATATTACTGGATCCTCAGAGAAAGAGAGGCAATACACCGCCATCAGCGCTCCTGTGTCGAATGCCAAAGATGGAGGGCTAAACCGAACATTCCAAAGATGGCAGAGCTTCCTCCCGCCAGACTCCGCCTCATGAAACCAGCCTTCTATTCTACAGGGGTGGATTGCTTCAGCCCATTTCTGATAAAACGAGGGAGGAGCAATGAAAAGAGGTGGGGAATAGTTTTCAAGTGCATGACTACCCGCTGTGTTCACTTAGATCTGCTGAGTAATATGGACACAGATTCATTTCTGATGGCTCTGCGGCGTATGGTTGCTCAACGTGGGACCTCTGAAATCCTGGCGGATCAGGGCACCAATTTCCGAGGAGGTGATAAAGAGTTACAGACAGCTTTCACTGCCATGAGTCCACATCTCCAAACCCTGTTAGCAAATCAGAAGATACAGGTATGTGGTATGTGGGAGCGTGAAATCCGCTCAGTTAAAAGTGCCCTACATACCATTGTAGGATCCCAAATTCTGACAGAAGAAGTCCTCAGAACACTACTTGTAGAGGTTGAGGCCATTCTCAATGCAAAACCACTGGGATATGTCTCCTCTGATGTGGCGGATCCAGATCCAGTGACCCCAAACTACCTGTTGATGGGGCGGCCCGATGCATCACTGCCGCAGGTGGTCTACCCAGAATCTGAGATTCTTAGTTGGAGAAGATGGCGGCACTCACAAGTAATGGCAGATCAGTTTTGGACAAGTTTCATTAAGAATTACTTGCCCGCTCTGCAACCACGTCAAAAATGGATGGGTGACTCTAACAATCTCACACCAGGAACTGTTGTGATGATAATAGACCACCAACTCCCTCGAGGTCTGTGGCCAGACGGCAAAGTAATAACCACATACCCTGGATCAGATGGTCGTAGATGGATTGGATGTGTTTTCTTATAGTTATATATTATTTTATGTTCTTATATAGGCCTCTTCTTCAACAAATATTGATAATAACAAATTATCCAAATTTCATGCTATCATGGAGATGAGTGCAACAATAGTTATAATCTATTTTAGACTTAATATGTCGAGTTTACAAGTTATATGTCTCTTTGCCACAAGTAGCACATCGTTCAGGGTTTAAAAAATGAGGCATGCAAAATTATTCACGGTAAAACTGTAGCTATTCAGGTAAACAAATATTTGTTTAGGAGCTATATGTGCGCTACCATGTAGTAGCCTGTGAGATATACAACACGTGAATTCATTCATTTCTTCTGAAAGAAATGAAAGTGAGTGTCTGGTAAACAGGAAGAATAGAGTGAACTTTGTATGTAGGCTACATACAGGCTTTTGATGTAAAAAAAAAAAATCAACTTATGTTTGAAAGGTTTAGCCTATACATCAGTGTTTATGATTCATCTTCTTATTATTATAAGTGGTTTTTAGTCATTATGTGCATTTTAAATGTCCTAAACACTATGTGGATGAAACACTAACAAGCGCTCACTTATTCCCTCTCTGGCTCAGTGCACTAATTGTACCAGTGTGATCATACGCTTCAGTAACCATCCTACTGATCTTTTTTTTTTTTTTTATTTAATTTTTTAATTTTATTATTAAATAGAAGGTAGGCCATAAAGACTTGCAGAGTCACAGAGCTCAAGTCCAAGTCAAGTCTCAAGTCGTTGTTGTCAAAAGACTTATTTTACTATGTTGAGTCAAGTCAAAAGTCCTTAAATTTGGGACTCGAGCCCGAGTCAAGTCTCGAGTCATGTGACTCGAGTCCACAACTCTGCTCCTTGACACACCAAAAAGAAAGCAGCCAAACAAAGAAAAAATTGGAATGACTTACCGACTAAACAGCTACAAGAAAAGTTAATGGAAGAAAAATAATCTGTTTTTGTGGATAAAAAAAAAGACGAGCCCCCAATTTATGTTACGTCCCAGATCTAGGGTTTAGGAGAATAACATAAATAAAGTCTTTACACCGGACTCTTGTGATTTTTCGTTCTTTCTTTATTTTTACTTGTTAAGTTCAGTGGCAATAATCAGCACACAAAATAGGAAGCGAATGGGCTTCAGGGTTGGGCCAAGACCAAAATAATAAACAAAAACTGAATTTATCTTTTCCCCAAATAATCTTATTACCCTAAGAAGTAAAGGTTCCAACAAAAATACAGGGACTGAACTAACTCCCTGACTAACCAAGAAACAAATAAAGAAATATATACAGGATAAAACGAATAGGTTACAAAAAAAGTGACACTGAACCCCTACAGCTGCCGTGGTGGAAATGAAGTAATATTTACAATATTTACAGTAACTGGTGAAAACACACAGCCCTATTAATTAATTTACCAATCTGCTATAATAACAAAACACAGCGTGGGTAAAATGAATAGAAAAAAAAAAAGAAAGATCAAACACAGTATTTACAGTAATTACAAAAAGTCACTATACAGAGTTTTTCTTTCTTATCAGCAATCACAAATTCAACCAGCAATGCCATCAAAAACATTCCACACCCAGATCAGCATCACTGCATTCTTAAAAGATGCACAGTTCCAGCCTCAGCCAGCATTTTCCATTTCCATCATCATGATTTGATGAGTCACTGAAGTAATAAATCATGGATAACACCTTACTGGCATCATCCGGTCACAAAAGTGAAGAGGTGGGTGTAACTGCTTTTAGGATTTCTAGTTCCCTTCCTGGAGATTCTGAGGGAGCTGGCCTATCACATCTGAGGATCGGAGACAGTACCAGAAAATTAGTGTTGTCACTCGTGCTCCTCCCTCTTCCCAGCACTGAGGAAGCACAATGAGAAGAGGCGGGGAGGCCTCAGAGTGGTGATTGACTGGAAGTGTTGTGACTATTGGTATGATGTCTCACCTTGATGTCTCTTCTGAGCTTCTCCCCCTCCCCCCACACATCAGAGTGTTTTAACCGCTGTTTACAGTTTACAGGCACTGAGGCTTGACTTATGATGTTAATGTTGAGCTTTGCATATGTTCGTGAACTACTTGCTGATGGTCCGGTCTCTCCTCCTTGAGCTGTAAGTGGGCTTGAGCTGCCTCTCTGCCTTAGGATTTAGAAAGTAGGCAGTGCTCTTTTATATATGTGGATCTCAGGGTATTTCCAAGCAGGTGGTCCCCCGAATTCACCATAATTTGGGCTGTCTCTCATGTAAATTTTAAATTAATAAATTTAAAATTTCTTCTGTAAATTTCTGTAAATTTTAAATTAATACATTTGTTAAAAAAAATAATTGAAATTTTGATTTCCCCAGACAATGTCCCAAAATGATTTTGTGTTAGATGAAAAGGCTGTATGTTGTCCATTGCAGTAAAACTTTTTTGTACAGTTGGGATTGTACCAGTTTGGATTGGATTGGATTGACCAAAACACATTTTAATATGGGGTATCAAAGGTAAAATAAATAAATAAATAAAAATCAGTGTCACGTTATTAGAGGGATGAGACCAGAGGCAGATATTAGGTGCAAACCAAACAGGAGCTTTATTGACAAGGTTGTACGAATATTGTGCAAGGATGGTTTGAGCAATGCTTATCTGAAAGTCCGTTGTAGAGTTATGATGATGAATAAGTCCAGGTTGAACACACGGCAAAGAGTCCAGGATGCAGCATGGGAAATCCGGGGAGAAGAACAAGGAGAGGTCTGGAGCTAGCATGAGGTAGTGAACGGTAGACCAGACAAGCAAGTACTGACTGCTGGGGGCTTATATAGGGCGGGGCTGACTGGGACCATTGTTATCTCCGTTGTAATCTCAAATTGAGCCATTAAGTAATATCACTGACATTTGATGATATAATTTGTATTGAAGCAGTTTCTTGTCTTGTTAAACATATTTTGCGATGTGTATGGAGATAAAATAATGCCATAAAGATTTGCATGTGAAGAGTACGCGTTGTGCAAGTGTACATAAGGCTGTAAGCGTAAATTAAATTTGCATGCGCAAGAGAAGCTTTGTAAAAGTGTAAATCGCGTTTCAAGCGTACTTCATGTGTTGTGGAACTGCAGCTTCATGCTTTCGCAAAATAAATATGAACTGCATTCTTCCGACTTCCATTTCTCCACGCTTACACTTTTGGCACGTTGTTTTTGCTAAAATACGGTCAAAAGCACTGCAAGCCTGTGAACAGTGATTTGCACATGAAAACAACAGTTTAAAGAACTGCAAAACCGATTGACTGCATTGGACCAATCTGTATGTGTAAAAACCAAACTGTTGCAAATGTCTAAATAACTTGTATATGTAGGGCACAAAGTTGCCGAAATAATCCGATATGTACAGTTCCGTCTTTCTTTTATCTGCGCTTACACTTTTGGCACGATTCTCTAACTCACTGAGTTTTTCAAGCTTGAGGGGGAGGGCGGGTCCACCACCACCTTTTTGTAGCCAATCAAATGAGACTCTCGCGAACTCCATTTACTCTTATCTGATTGGTTCAATAAACACATCACACGCCAAAACATTTATCTTCATTTAGTTCTCCCTGCCGGTGGTATGGTATTTTTAATGTACACATATATTAAAAATAAAATAAAATAAAATAAAATAAAAACACACTGTGTCTTTTTCCTCCTCAAAAGGCAATATATGATAGTTTATTGTAATATTGTAATTTTGATGATACTTAACACTAAAACTGCCACGGGGTATATTTTACCTGTGGCTGTTTTTTTAAATGTAGCCTACATAACAGACTTTGAATAAAACATTAAAGTCTCCCAGTCATTGACTTTTACTAAAATGGTGTAATTTACAATCCCCTAAAAAATGGTTTAGATAAAAAAGATCAAAAAACGTGGCATTTATATTATGCCTATATTTTCGCGCTGTCATTATCTTGCTACTCATATTTCAATTGTAACTAGATTGCTAGGCAGATTCATAAATAAAGTCAAAATTAGTAAAAGAAGGCGATTTATGGATGCTGAAGAGGTTAGAAGCACTAAATGCCATTAGTCTGAGTCAGCATCTGACGGCTGATCTCATATTTAGATGTTTTAGCCTAACATAACACTCATATTTTTCAAACTTTAAATAAATTATTTCATTCTTGTTTTGCCATTTCTATTGTTTATTGTTCACTACTGTATTGCCATTTAGTCTGCCCTTTCCTGAAAAAAAAAAATACTCCGATCTATGGTTTAATGAATAAAACATTTTTTTTTTGATTACCCAAAGTTTATTTGGTGTTGTTCTCTTATTTAAATAATACATTATATAATTTAAAGTAAATATATGTAAATTAATAACTAATTAGGTGCTTGAATTTATTATGGCATCACGCGGTGTGTTGAATCATTATCGCACATTATTGTCTATCGGCTATTTCAGTTATTTAAATAACATAAGTTATCTTATTATATTGATTAATGGCATTAAATTATAATATTACACCACCCAAATATGTTGTTAAATGTATGTTAAAGGATTGTTGTCTGTCCAGACAGTGAAGTTGTGTCCTTTCAGCCAGTGACTGAACTTGTCACAGACGGACCACTTCAGAACCAGAAATTCTAGACGATGGGCAGGGTACTTGGTTTGTGCACGTGTGAGGGCTTTGCTGGCAAAGGCGATGGGGCGTGCCTTAGTCTCACCTTCTGGTACTTGTGACAGTACGGCCCCCAAACCATCCGAGGACACATCCGTAGATAAGATGAATGGTCGGCTGAAATCGGGATGAGCCAGCACAACAGACTCTATCAGGGCCGACTTTAACTTCTGGAATGCTTCACTATGCTCTTGCTTCCAATCACCAGCGTTCAGCTTCTTAAAATTTACATCACCTCTTAGAGAGAGTTTCTTCCCTTTTGGTGCAGCTGTTAGGTTGAACAAAGGCTTTGCAACACTGGAACAGTTCGGGATAAACTTCTGATAATACATCACCATCCCCAGAAATGACTTGATTTTTTTCTGCAAGGGTGTCACTCCGTCAGGCATCATAAGGTCTGCTTCGGACACAGCTGATATGGCACTGACCTTATCAGCATCTGTCGCCACTCCAGTCTTGTCAATAATGTGACCCAGGAATTTCACGCTCCTCCTGAGAAAGTGGCATTTCTTAGGGGCCAACTTCAGCCCACTCACTATAAGACTTACGTATAATCTCCTGTTCCTCCATCTCTGAGAGCACATTCCGCAGCTTTTGATACTGTGCTGGAGGAACACGGCGGTATGGAAGCCTGAAAGGTCGATCATCTGATAAATGCATATGATGGACAAACCCCTTGGCCTTCCCACAATCCAACTTATGCTTTGAAAATACATCCTCATGCCTCTTAATGAGCTGCACCAGCTGACTCTTCCAATAAAAGGACGCTTCACATGAGTCAACATCTAGATCACCAAGATTAAGCTCCCTCAAGCTTTCATGAAGTTTGAAGACAGGGCAACTTTCCTCATCACTGACGACGCCAGTGACAGTGATGCCACAACAGGAAAGACATCGGCTATTTTGGAGTTCCTTTTCAGTGTTATGGGCTTATCAAGAGGATTTATGATCCTAACTGGGACCCATCCATCACCAGACATGGAGGCTATAACTCTTCCCACCATGATGTTTTTCTTGTGGGTCTGTGCCTTGGGTGGCTCAATCACAATAGTACAACACACAGAAACAGGAGTGTTCAAAGGAAGCTTGCCCCACACAAGGTGTTCTTGCTTAGGCAACAGAGTGACTTGCACAACGTGTACTCTTCACATGCAAATCTTTATGGCATTATTTTATCTCCATAGATGTGGTTTTATGAAAATGTATTTGTGAATGATTGCGATTGTGAGTGAGATTAGAACTTATTAGTATGCTTTATTTACTCTCCATTTGCCAACAGGTGTTATTAAATGGAGAGAATCATAAAATTCATGTTTTCAACATATTTTCTATTTATACAGAAAAAAGTGCCTGTTATATCTCCATCAACAAGAGAGAGTGCACTTCCTTTTTCTTTTCCCAGCACTCAGGGCCTACTTCTGTAAATTTTAATTTAATAAACTTGTTAAAAAAAATAAATTTTGATTTCCCCAGAAAATGTCCCACAATGATTTCATGTTAGATGAAAAGGCTGTAAGTTGTCCATTGCAGTAAAACTTTTTTGTACAGTTGGGATTGTGCCAGTTTGGATTGGATTGGATTGACCAAAACACATTTTAATATGGGGTATCAAAGGTAAAATAAATAAATAAATAAATAAATACAAATCAGTGGGTGATACACATTTAATTTACAAATCTTCTCATTCTAGAATCCAAGCAGGACGTGTTTACATAAGGTTTTCAAATGTTAGGTTTTTAGATTCATGCTGTGTTTTCTTCATCACTGACAAAGTGCGATAACTAATATGTTCATCTAAACTAGACATGAGAGAGGTACATTTGTTATGGGTGTTTAGGAAGATTGTGAAGATATGAAAGATTCTGGGTTTTGGGCACTTCAACCCATTGAGGAACAGATCAACTTGGGTCAGCATAGCTATTAAGCAACAGGTTCTTTCTAGCAGATTGGTTATATTGGTTAAGACAACAGTGGTAAGTTGAAATCATTCTACAACTACGGTGAGTAATGGCTTCTTCTCCTTTCCTGGTAACCTGCATCACCTGTCATATGTATAGTTTATCAATCTCTGTCGGCAGCGAGGGATTCACATGTGATAAATGCAGGGAAATAGTTAGGCTGACAGAGAAGATTTCAGAACTAGAGACACGCATCCAAACTTTAATCGAGGATAGTAAGAATGTGAGGGCATTAGATACGGCTTTGGATGCGACTAGCTTAGGGAGTCCCGTACATTGTTCGGTTCCGGTAACTTCGCCTTTGCAGCAGGGCAACTGGGTGACTGTGAGACGGCATAGTCGCGGGTCAAAACACCGCTCTTCCGTTCCGATCAGAACATCAAACAGGTTCTCCCCACTCAGTGACGCACCCACTGAGAAACCTGATCAAAGTGCTCTAGTTATTGGCGATTCTATTGTACGGAACGTGAAAATAGAGACACCAGCCACCATAGTCCAATGTTTACCGGGAGCCAGAGCGCCTGACATCTTGGCAAATTTAAAAGTGCTGGCTAATGCTAAACGTAAATTCAGTAAGATCGTTATTCACGTCGGCACAAATGATGTTCGACTTCGCCAGTCGGAGATCACTAAAAATAATGTTAAAGAGGTGTGTGAACTTGCAAGTACGATGTCAGACACTGTAATTTGCTCTGGTCCCCTCCCTGCGTATCGTGGTGACGAGATACATAGCAGACTGTCGTCACTAAATGGCTGGATGTCTAAGTGGTGCCCGCAGAATAACATAGGTTTCATAGACAATTGGACAAGTTTTTGGGGCAGACCTGACCTGTTGAAAAGAGATGGTCTTCATCCCTCCAGGGGTGGTGCTGCTCTTCTCTCTAGTAATATGGCATATAGTCTTAGAGTTTGCACTTGACTAACTGGGGCCCAGGTCAGGAAGCAGACAGACTGGCTAATCCGACCGTCTGCTAGCCGCCTCACGTCACCGAAATCAGTTAATTCTCAGCACATAGAGACCCTTACACCTAGATATCATGCTATAGAGACTGTGTCTGTTCCCCGAGCTAGACAATACAAAAGACGTCCAAACCAATTTAAGAGTAACAATCTAATCAACGTTCAACAAATTAAAAATTTACATAATACAGAGAAACAAATGATAAAACTTGGCCTTTTGAATATCAGGTCCCTCTCCACAAAAGCGCTTTTTGTAAATGATATGATCATTGATCATAACCTAGATGTGCTATGTTTGACAGAAACCTGGCTAAAATCAGATGATTACATTATCTTAAACGAGTCTACCCCTCATGATTACTGTTATAAACATGAGCTACGTCTAAAAGGTAAAGGGAGAGGTGTTTCTACAATTTATAGCAATATTTTTAGTGTTTCACAGAGAGCGGATTTCAAGTATAACTCGTTTGAAGTAATGGTGCTTCATATAACATTATCCAGAGAAACAAGTGTTAATGATAAATCCCCCATGACGTTTGTACTTGCTACTGTATACAGGCCACCAGGGCACCATACAGATTTTCTTAAAGAATTCGCTGATTTTATATCTGAGCTGGTGTTGGCTACAGATAAGGTCTTAATAGTAGGTGACTTTAACATCCATGTTGATATTGAAAATGATGCACTGGCAGCTGCATTTACAGATATTTTAAATTCTATTGGAGTTAGACAACACATGTCAGGTCCCACTCATTGTCGAAATCATACTCTAGACTTAATACTGTCACATGGAATTGATGTCAATGCCGTTGAAATTCTGCAGCAAAGTGATGATATCTCTGATCATTATCTAGTCTCGTGTATACTCCAGATAAATAAAACTGCAAATTCAACTCCTTATTACAAGTATGGTAGAACCATCACTTCTACTACAAAAGAATGCTTTCTGAGTAATCTTCCTGACTTATCTGAATTCCTCAGCATGTCCAATAGCTCAGAAAAACTTGATGATGTAACAGAAACTATTGACTCTCTCTTTTCCAGGACTCTAGATACGGTCGCTCCTCTGCGCCTAAGGAAGATTAAGGAAAATAGTCTGACCCCGTGGTATAACGAGCACACTCGCGCCCTAAAGAGAGCAGCCCGGAAAATGGAGCGCAGCTGGAGGAAAACAAAATTAGAGGTTTTTCGTACTGCTTGGCGGGAATGTACCCTATCGTATAGAAAAGCGTTAAAATCGGCAAGATCTGATTACTTTTCAACTCTTTTAGAAGAAAACAAACATAACCCTAGGTATTTATTCAATACAGTGGCTAAGTTAACAAAAAATAAAGAACCAACAGGCACTGACTATGCCCATCAGCATAGCAGTAATGACTTCATGAACTACTTTACTTCTAAGATCGATACAATTAGAGACAAAATTGACACTATGCAGCCGTCAATTACAGTGTCGCATCAGATAGTGCGCTATAGATCTCCTGGGGAACAATTCAACTTATTCTCTACTATAGGTCAGGAAGAATTGTATAAACTTGTTAAATCATCTAAATCGACAACTTGTATGCTAGACCCTATTCCATCTAGGCTACTAAAAGACTTGCTTCCAGATCTCATAGATCCTCTGCTAAATATTATTAATTCATCACTGTCATTAGGATATGTCCCCAAAACCTTCAAACTGGCTGCTATTAAGCCTCTAATTAAAAAACCACAACTTGACCCCAACGAATTAACTAATTACAGACCTATCTCGAATCTCCCATTTCTATCAAAGATATTAGAAAACGTTGTATCCTCACAATTATCTTCCTTCCTACAGAAATATGATATCTGTGAGGATTTTCAGTCAGGTTTTAGACCGTACCATAGTACTGAGACTGCTCTTATTAGAGTTACAAATGATCTACTCTTGTCATCCGATCGTGGTTGTATCTCTCTGTTAGTGCTACTGGATCTTAGTGCTGCGTTTGATACTGTTGATCACAACATTCTCTTGAATAGACTTGAGAATTATGTTGGCATTAGTGGTAGTGCATTGGCATGGTTCAAATCGTATCTATCTGACCGCCATCAATTCGTGGCAGTAAATGAAGAGGTATCATATCGATCACAAGTGCAGTATGGAGTACCGCAAGGCTCAGTACTAGGGCCATTACTCTTTACGCTTTACATGTTACCCTTGGGTGATATCATCAGGAAATATGGTGTTAGCTTTCACTGCTATGCTGATGATACCCAGCTCTATATTTCTTCGCGGCCAGGCGAAACGTACCAATTTGAAAAACTAATGGATTGTGTAGTTGAGTTAAAAAATTGGATGACAAGTAATTTCTTACTGCTAAATTCTGAAAAAACAGAGGTGTTAATTATTGGGCCTAAAACCTCAGCGTGTAATAACCTACAACACTGTCTAATACTTGATGGCTGTTCTGTCAATTCTTCGTCATCAGTTAGGAACCTAGGTGTGCTATTTGATGGTAATCTTTCCTTTGAAAACCACATCTCTAGCATTTGCAAAACTGCATTTTTCCATCTCAAAAATATATCTAAACTACGACCTATGCTCTCAATGTCAAATGCTGAAACATTAATTCATGCATTTATGACCTCACGGTTAGATTACTGTAATGCTTTATTGGGTGGTTGTTCTGCTCGCTTAATAAACAAACTCCAGCTGGTCCAAAATGCAGCAGCTAGAGTTCTTACTAGAACCAAAAAGTATGATCATATTAGCCCGGTTCTGTCTACACTGCACTGGCTCCCTATTAAACATCGTATAGATTTTAAAATCTTGCTAATTACTTACAAAGCCCTGAATGGTTTAGCTCCTCAGTACCTGAGCGAGCTCTTATCACATTATAGTCCCTCACGTCCGCTGCGTTCTCAAAACTCTGGCAACTTGATAATACAGAGAATATCAAAATCAACCGCGGGCGGGAGATCATTTTCTTATCTAGCGCCCAAACTCTGGAACAATCTACCCTACAATGTTCGGGACGCAGACACACTCTGTCAGTTTAAATCTAGATTAAAGACCCATCTCTTTAACCTGGCTTACACATAACAAATCAACATATTCCTATAATTCAAATCCGTTAAAGGATTGTTAGGCTGCACTAATTAGGTCAACCGGAACCGGGAACACTTCCCATAACACCCGATGTACTCAGTGCATCGACAGAAGAATGGCATCTACGCTAATATTAGTCTGTTTCTCTCTTATTCCGAGGTCACATTAACCACCAGATCCAGTCCGTATCCAGATCAGATGGTCACTGCAGTCCTCCGGATCCAGTCCGAACCCAGCCCAGATGGTGGATCAGCACCTAGAGACGACCTCTACAGCCCTGAATGTCAGCGGAGTCCACATCAACTAGATGAGCCCCAGAGACGGATCCACAGTGAAGACCACATCACCTAGACCGCTGTCGGCACAAGACCACGGGAACTTTTGGCCAGAGGAGAACTGGCCCCCCGACTGAGCCTGGTTTCTCCCAAGGTTTTTTTCTCCATTTGTCACCGATGGAGTTTTGGTTCCTTGCCGCTGTCGCCTCTGGCTTGCTTAGTTGGGGACAATTTCTCTTAACACAATATTGCATTTTATTTTATTATTTTTGATTAACTACCTTTACCTAAAATGTGAGTGTTTACTGTTGCCTTTGGCATTGTTGATGTACTGTTTCCTATTTAATACTGTACAGCCGCCTTGTCACAATTCTGTATTGTTAAAGGCGGTATATAAATAAAGGTGACTTGACTTGACTTGACTTATCTGTGCTTTCTCTGCGTGTTCTGAAGAAACTGATTCATACTGTATGAAAGGGCTTATAAATGAGGGTTAGGAAGCCTAGTGCGGGCACACCAGCATCAGAAACCAGCACTGCAGCAGTCAAAATACACTTTTTCTAGTTGATTTGATGAGAAAAATTAGTCACTGGTGTGAGAAATCCACAAATCTCAACACACCCACCAACCCACTACACAGGTTCAGGATGAAAATATGCTATTTTACAGTGCATGTAGCCACAGACACTGGTGTAATCTATTTTACAACATTTTAAACCAATAAATCATACACCTTGTAAACCCAGGAATGCATTCTCACCGACATTTTACTTATCATTGTTGGTATCACTGCTGATATGTAAATGAGGGGTTCTTAAGTTGTTGAAAGATAATTACATAGGCGTATCTGAAAAACATAGACTGACTAATTTTTTTCCATTGAGTCTTAATCCATTGAGAGTGGTTTTAGAATGGAATTTGTTGGAAGCAGGTTTTGGGCAGACATTTTTACTGTAATTATTTCCACAGGACATTCCAGGCATTCTTACAAGCATCCCAGAAGACGCCAGAAATAAACTTTATTAGAATGGAAAACATGAAAAACATGTGGGAAAACAGGTGGGAATCAAAGGATGACTAGACTGGATTTTGCATGCAGTGTATAAAAAGGTCATTTACTTAGTAATCCTGCCAGCTCGCATGTGTAGAAGTGCTTTTGCATTCACATGAAAAGCTGTGTGTATCTCAGTGTGAAAGCAGCTCAAGCAACTGCCAACAAACAATTATGACAGTGACATACTCTATCCTGCTATTTACACAGAATTGAATATTTTTAACTCTTGTGGCAACCAGACAGCAAACTCAGAGTGTAAACATACTAATAACAAGGAATAGTGTTACAACACACGCACATAGGTAACTTCAACGCAAGACAGCAACCAGAAGAGTACTCAGGTTTTAAATGCGCATAGGATGATGATTAACAGAATAAGGGACTGGTGAGAATTTATTTAAAAACCATATTAAAAAATTAGAACACTGGGAGAGACAATGGGGAAGAAACTGAACAAGACAATGAAACTGAACTTGAACATGACAGTAGCTTCCCCTCCCAGAAGGCACAACCTTGTGCCAATAAAAGTCCAATCCAGGGAGCAGGAAGATGAGCTCCTCTGATGGAGCTGATGGAGGTGAAGACCTGGAGCTAGGGTGGCACTGTTGGACCGGAGGGCCAAGGTGGAATTGACAGCTTGTGGGACTGAGGAGGAGGTAAGGACCTGGAAGACCTGGAAGACTGTGGTGGAGCCAGACCAATGGAGGATGAAGGCAGAGCCGGAGAGTAAGGAGAAGCCAAACAGAACCAGAGGGATAGAGGGATGAGGCAAAGCCAAAGAAGTGGTGGAGGCAGGTCGACAACTGACCAAGGTAGAGCTAAAGGGATGAGGGAGTCCAGCGGAGCTGATGGAATGACAGGCCATGGTGAAGAGATGGGAGCAAGGAGCCAAGACAAAGCAGATGGGTTGAAGGTCCGTGGTGCCACAGCTTTTCTTTTTCTCCATGTAGGCATTGTGTCTAGTCAAATGTGCATCAGTACAGTAGGTCTGATTGCTTCTGCCCATAGGGCCGGACTGGGACAAAAAATCGGCCCTGGTTAGACTATATTATATATTATAGTTATGCATGTGTAGCAGTTTTACTCTGGTTGTGGTTTTATTCAACAAAGACGATGTTGACGATGGAGGTCTCAGGTTTTCTTTATTCTGCAGAAACACAGAGCACAAATTAATTCTTTGGACACACATCTCTCCCCTTCACTCAGGCTCTCGTTAGCAGAGCGAGAGAGAATACATCTGACCCCGTCAGTGGCAAATTTGATTCTAAGATGGCGCTGTCAGCGTGCTGCACGAGGTATCGTGCATCACTAATACGTGCTCTTCATTACACAAAATTCTGCATATATGGTTCCGTGTAGAGTAATTGATGTCCATTGTACCTTATAACTCAGAAAACAATGAATATAAAACACAAAGGAAATAAGTTTTGATGAATTTCACTTTAAATACAACATTTTATAATTATTAGCCCAGCTACACATGCTAAGATTGTAATTATATTACATTTGTATTAAATTTAACAGCTCCATAAATGGGTGCGTTTTTGTATGATGATTAGTGGAGTTATTAGACTCCAGTAGTTGTATTTTCCAAATGAGCTGGCATTCATTTTGACATGAATTTGTAGAATTAACTTTTTTTTTTTTTTTCAGAATGGTCATTCTATCCAGTCCAGGTAAGTACAACATTTAATCACGTGTTACAAAGCATCTTGGACAAGAAGAGTAAGCTACTGTAATACAGGTCCCTTAATGTGTATCTAGTTGTATACTTAAAAAAAATGATCATGATCATGATCACTCATCTGCATGTTCCAAACCTATGTGACTGACTTTATTCTGTGAAACACAAAGTAACTGTTACGACCCTAGGTGGTCAGTTAAGGGGAAAAGGGAAGTACCATTAAAATTGGGGAAAAGACATAACTGCAAACACATAACAGACCAGGTGAGGAGTAATGCCAGATACTGCGAATAGTGTTTATTTACAGAAAGTGGAAAATGTTTACAGTAAGAAAAAAGTAATATGGAAAGATTGTATATACAAATATTTACAAAGTATACAAACAAGAAAGCACAAAAGACAACTGAGGAAACACTGGGGAGTTGGGGAGAGTTGAAGAGGGGACGCGGGCGGCATCTAAATCAAAGAAAAAAACAAAAACAAAACCAATCTACCTAGCGTCCCACCCCTTACCTAACTGCCCAAAAGAAAACCACGAAACAAAAAAAGAGTCTTCGCGTCCGCGACGCACTATCTGCCCTACACTAACTAACCAGAAAACCAAAAACTACAGCGGGTAGAGCTCGCCCCTAAACTAGTGTGTCTAATACAATATAGTGAAAAACCTACGTGTGCACAATGTATGTCGCGCGACTTTCTTACCTGTCCCTTTCTCCAACCTCGGGGTGTGACGAGAGCACAATAACGAGAGGTAAACGAATGGAGCAACAAACAATGGACAAGTGAGATACATACAGTGGTAAACACACGGGCTACACAAATTCACTATAACACAAAATGACACACAGAACGAAGTCGAGGTATCAAGGCCTCGCAAGTGGCGTTTTCGCTCCATTTTTACTGACAGGGCACCGATGAGACTGGGGGCAGGTGAATGACGTCACGGGAACACGGAAACCAGGTGAGCGGTGTGGACCAATAGGAAGGGGCTGTGAAAACGAAAGTAAAAAGAAAAGCGGGAAAGACTAGGGAAGAAGATAAACAGAGACATTAATACAACGCAAGGACGTAACAGTAACACATTAAGCATTATGTTAGCTTTAGTCACCACTAATTTTTATTGTATGGACAATGCAATGATAGTTGAAATCCTTTATTATACTTCAGATAAACAGTTTTTGAATAACTGATCCATTAAAAGTGTGTTTGTGCAACAATGACTGATGGCTGTGTACTCAGGTAATATAAGTAAATCAGTAAAATTTCAAATGGTGTAACACTGTATCATCAAGGCAGGTGCAACTTGAAGGTGAGTTCTACATAATATCCATTAATAGAAAATGAAACATTTTAAGGTAATGTATTAAAGGGGTCATCGGATGCCCATTTTCCACAAGTTGATATGATTCTTTAGGGTCTTAATGAAAAGTCTCTAATATACTTTGATTAAAAATTCTCAATGGTTTTGTAAAACAACACCTTTTTACCTTGCCAAAATCAGCTCTGCAAAAATCATCTCATTCTAAGGGGTTTTTCCTTTAAATGCAAATGACCTCTGCTCACCCCGCCCCTCTCTTCTCTCTGTGGAAAGACGGTCTTGTTTACATTAGCCGCATTTAGCCGCGTTTAGCTGCTAAACTTCCTAACTACCACGTTATAAGGAAAGGTGATCGCAAAGATTCTTAAAAAAAGCTTATACTCACTTCTGCTGTAAGTGAAGCTGGATCATGAATGATTCACGCGAACATAGACGGATATATGTAGATCGGGAGGCGCATTCCCTTCACAAACAAACGTAATCTACTGCATCACTCAAATGTCGGGAGTAAATGACGACCACTATGTTCATTATTACATCCAGCAACACAACACCTCAATCGCTCAATCGGAGATATTCTTGTCTAAATTACATCCCTGCTCTGGCATCAAAACATGGAAAGTTACTGGACTGTGACAGCTGGTCTAAGGTAAGAGCTCATGTCAATCAACTATTGTGGGAGCGGCCTCTGTCGGTGTGACGGCACACCGACAGGCATCTGAGAACGGCTCGATTTGAAAAAGGGGATATTATTTTTACATATTAATTAAAAACCACTGCATGGATTTTTATCATTATAGGGTAGATTTGTACATACACTGCCAACACACACTAATGTTCAAACAACATGAAAAAAATGAACTTAGCATCCGATGACCCCTTTAAGTAACATCAAGTAAAATACATTAAAATTGTTGCATACATAACTGATTCATTTACACTTTGTTGTATAGGTGCAGAATGCAGTGTCAAAGGGACTGACTGGGATGTCATGCACAGACGAGCAGCGCCACTGGAACTCAGGGACACACCAGAATTTGGCACCAAAGAGGCTGGCAGAGATAAGTTTTAAGCATCACAAATTTACGGATGACTTGCCTGGGACTTCAGCTGCTGTTTCTCAATCATTACCACCAACCCCTTCATTCATTTCTCACAGTGAGCTGAAGAAAACCTTATCAGATGTACCTGTAGGTAGCCCCCTCCAAGTCCGACCCACACCTCAACGTGGTGAGGGGGTGAATGGTCAAATAGGGGACTGCCTGCTAGGGCTAAGCCATCAGTGATGAAGGTACGTATACCAAAGAATCACACAGGGCGTTTCGCGAGGTGGACAGGCCTAGTGGGAACCCTGAAAATGACTGGCTAACGTGGGCTCCAGCGAAGACTGCCATGGTGCTCCTCGGCTACAACTCAGCATGTCACTGAGTCATTTCAACAGGGCTATCTTCCAGACTCATTAAATCAAGCATCTATCTCTCTTTTATTAAAGAAAAACAAAGACCCAGCTTTATGTAGTAGTTACAGGCCCATTAGTTTACTGAATGCCGATATAAAAATTTTAGCAAAGGTGTTGGCAAGGCGCATGGATTCATGTCTGCCTGATTTTATTTCTGAGGACCAAACTGGGTTTATTAGGGGACGTCAGATGTCATCTAATATTCAACGTTTGTTTAATATAATTTTTGACCCATCTTCTTCTGCAGCTCCTGAAATGATTATATCCTTTGATGCTGAAAAAGCATTTGACCGAGTAGAATGGAATTATTTATTTTATGTACTTTGGTCACAATTTGATTTCATGGATTCGTCTTTTATACTCTAGTCTTTCTGCAAGTGTTAGAATCAATTTTGTCAATTCCTCTTTCTTTCCTCTTTCCCGAGGGACAAGGCAGGGATGCCCTCTGTCCCCTCTTCTTTTTGCTCTGGCAATTGAGCTGCTTTCTATTGCATTAAAATCTTTCCTGTTAATATCCGGCATCCGCAGGGGAGGCGCTGAACATCGAGTCTCTTTATACGCTGACGATTTGTTGCTATATCTCCAGGATCCTGTTGGCTGTGCTGATGAGGTTATGCGTGTGCTTGACACCTTTGGCTCTTTCTCTGGCTACAAATTGAATTTTACAAAAAGTGAACGTTTCCCCATAAATGATGCAGCTAGTAAAATACCTAAAAGTGCCCTTCCCTTTCATTTCTCTTCTTCCGGGTTTCGTTACTTAGGGGTGAATATTTCAAATTCTTTTAGTTGCATATTTAAGAATAATTTCACTAATTCGTTTGAACAAATTAAACTTGGTTTAAAACGATGGGAATGCCTACCTCTTTCTCTGGTAGGGAGAGTTGAGACAATTAAAATGAATGTTCTTCCACATCTGTTATTCCTCTTTCAATCTCTCCCAATTTTTTTTTCCTAAATCTTTTTTTAACTGCCTTGATAAAACAATTTCCTCTTTTATTTGGGCGGGTAAGATTCAAGATTCAAGATTCAAGTCAAGTTATTCTTCAGCGCCGTAAATGTGGTGGTGGTTTAGCCCTGCCAAATTTTCTATTTTACTATTGGTCCGCTAATATTTTCAAGATTTCATTATGGTGTAATGCTCCAGAGTCTAACTGGTGTACACTAGAAGCTGCTACTTGTACTATTTCTTCCCTTCCAGCATTAGTTTTTGCTCCTTGGTCCCTCCAACCTTCTTGTTACACAAGAAATCCCATTGTGCTGTCAACTCTAAAAATTTGGAAAAATTTCGAAAACATTTTCAGTTAGAATCACTTTCTGTTTTAAGCCCTATCTGCAACAATTACTTGTTTTTGGCATCTAAGATTGACCACACTTTTAAAAGATGGAGTGATAAAGGCATTGTCCATTTCTCAGATCTTTTTATTGATAATTTTTTGCTACTTTCAATGACCTTAAATCTAAATATAATTTACATTCAACAGATTTATTCAGGTATTTCCAGCATTGTTATTTTGTAAGAACTCACTAGTTTCTCTCAACTGCCAGAAAAATCCCTACTTGAGAGTTTAATGTCAGCCCCTATAGAGGGTAACCTTATCTCTTCTATTTATCTCATGTTGCTTTCACCTAGAACTTCATCTCTTTCATATTTGTCAACATGGGAGAAAGAGTTGGAGCTCAGCTTTTCTGAAGAGCTCTGGTCGGAGGCCCTTGTTAGAGTTAATTCTACTTCTGCATGTGTCTGGTTAAGTCTGATTCAGTTAAAGGTTTTGCATCAAACCCACTTTACCAAAGTTAGACTCCATAAATTATTCCCAGAAACAGATGATTCTTGTATTAGATGCTCCTTCTCTCCAGCTGACCATATTCATACATTTTTCAGTTGCCCTAATTTGGCATCATACTGGGCTTCCTTTTTTGATGTTCTTTCAAGGGCTTTACATATTTCTCTCCCTCCATATCCTATGGTTGCTATCTTTGGTGTGTCTATGCTTTCTTCCACTCTCTCGAAACAACAAAAAGATGTTATTGCATTTGCCTTCCTGATTTCTAGAAGATGCATTTTGTTACATTTGAAGTGTCCAACTCCACCCCCAACTACTTCCTGGTTAAAAGACCTCATGTCATTTCTTTGTTTAGAAAAACTGAAGTACTCTATTCAGGGCTCAACTGTTAAATTCTACAAAATTTGGAACCCCACTTGACCTCACAAGATTCTGACTGAGTTTGATCAGTATGTGATTGTTTACATTTAATGTTGGGTGGGGGGAGGTTATGTATTGTTTTAATTTTGTTTTGGATTCCTTTAATTCAGTGGGGTTATATGTGGTGATAAAAGAAAATGAAGACAGTGTTCTTTTCATTGTATTGTTCTGTCTTTTACATCTATCTGTAATAAAAAAAAAAATAACAAAAATAAAAACTTGGCATGTCACAACATTGGTGAAGACAGCATAGCAGCTGAGCAGTTGCAAGTCACTCCAAAGGGTGTTATGTTTCCTATTATGAGTCAATTTCTGGCCAACTTGCTGCGCCAGCAGCCTCCAGCCTGCACGTCTGCAATGGTCACTTCTGGAAGAGAGAGTGGGATTGGTCACACAAGCCTTTCCCACTATAATCTATTCATTGTGATAGCATGTCACAAATGCCACGTCCTATGGCGATAAGAGAGTGGCGACGGGTGTAGGTGGAGGATACCACTGGGAGCACTCAGTCACTGACCTGCACGTAGGCGGCCTGGGTGTGGCGGTCGTTTGATACTGACCCAGAACGACATTACCATTCGTATCCTGCAGGCATCAGAGCAGCCCTTTTGAGGGACAGCACTGCTCTCTTCCATGGAAGAAGGGAATAGAAAAGGTTCCTCAAACATTGCTCGTTCCACCCGTTTCTGCTGGAATACCGCGACCAGCTGACTATCCAACTCTGCGGTCGACAAAAGGCTTTGAGGCCTTCCTAGTTGCTGCTCAGTTACGCTTGGCTGGGCATGTTGTACGCATGTCAGATCTGCGCTTGCCAAAGCAGGTTTTCTATGGTCAGCTCCAGAGCAGTACACGCTCCCAAGGAGGACAATTTAAATGTTACTAGGATGGCCTCAAACTCAGTTTGAAACTCTGCAATATGGACCCTAATGACCTCGAGGAGATGGTCAAAGATAAGACCTCATGGCGAGCACAGTGCCATGCTGCTATACACTCTATTGAGTTAAAACGGATTACTGCTGCAGTAGACAAACGAAGATGCCAAAAGTTAAATCCCCCAAACCTGACAACATCCAGTCAGTTCATGTGCACTACCTGTGGCCGACTACGTGCTACGAGGATCAGCCTCTATTCTCATCGTAGGACCCATCAGCAGCAACTGTGATGAGATCTGTCATGTCAACAGCTCAGACCAAGAGGTAGCCTTCTGCACAAATGCATGTCAGCTGAAACAGTAAATCTACCAGCAGGTACCACACAGGTGCAGCCTCATGATGACCATGGCCCTAATTTGCAGTGTCATAAATGCATGTCATTTCACCACACATATGTTGAACTGATGAGGGTAGGTAAATTGAACAGCTTGGAAAATGTGACCAAAACACAAAGTGCCTCTCATGTATGGCATGACGCTGGCAAATTGTGAATAACTGCTAGCTCTGCAAAAAAGGTGCCTTTCCATGTGTCCAACAAACCAGACAATTTTCTTTGAGAACACCTTTTCCCTAGGTTCCATGGCAATTCAGCTACTAGGTATGGTCAGGAGAATGAGGAGTTGGCCCGTGCATGGATTGAGAGCACTGGGTATGCTGTTGAGAAAAGAGAAATGGTAGTTAGCCATAAGGAGCCATGGCTTTCTGCCAGCCCAGATGGAATATTAAACTCCTCAGAGCTGCTGGAAATCAAGTGTCTTTTTTTGAGCAAAATCTCCACACATCTTGCAGAACTGTACTCTAGCACGCTCAGCGATTTAAAGATAGTGGATGGCATTCCTCAGCTACAGCTCAAAGGATCCTGTGGGTACTACCTCCAAGTGCAACTAGGTATGTTTTGCACTGGCTTAGAGAAATGCAAGTTGCTTGTTTGGGCTTTAGCTGAGCAACTTGTTATTGATATGCCGTTAGATTTTCAGTATTGTATTGAAGTAATCTCTAAACTAAAATCTTTATATTTTACCCATATGCTTCCAAGAATTGTAGATGAATTTGACTGTGGAAGACTTGAGCTTTGCCTTAAGTATACTGACATGTGCAAGTACTGTTAACCTAATGTGACTGCATTGAGGATTTAGGTAACTAGTACATGAAAACTGAAAAAATGAAAACTTTTATCTGTGAAAGCACTTGTTGATCATTTTAAAGTAGTAATGAAATATTTTTTAGGTCCTTACAGTAGTTAAAATATGTCAAAACAAGGTAGTCCTACAAATTTATGTCAAAATGAATGCCAACTCGTTTGGAAAATACAACTACTGTATTCATAGACTGATTACAGTACTGCATAATATATGTGTATGTATATATATATATATATATATATATATATATATGCCATTTTGTGTGCCATGTTAATAGAGACAGTTTGGGAGACAATTTTGAACACCTTGAGCCATCTGATTACTCTTTCCACATGTATACGAACATTTGTGATCCTCCTTGTGCCTGTAACATCCTCGTCAGACAACTGTCCACCTTTATGAGTAAATGCTGGCAAGATAAGGTTTACCTCTCTCTCAAACAACAAATCACGAATGGTAAAGCCTCTGTCTGACATCACTTCGTCACCCGGCTGGAGATGGTCCAGAAAGACAGATTCTTGGGTAATGAACTTTCACTGCATCTTCCCCCATAAGCAGGGAAGATTAATATTATGAGTCCACAGGGGACAATGGCAACTAAATACTTAAGAGTATTGTTTGAATAGTAATGACTATACGACTTCCCTCTGGAGTCAAGATTGTTTGAGTTGTTTCAGAGCAGTCAATAATGCAGGTGGTGTTCAGGAAGTTTTCCTTAAAGCATTGAGACATTGTGCTACGGATTGTTTCCCGTGGTAGCCATGGAATGTAGACTCTCATGTGTCCTCCATTATGTCAATCCAGTAGGAAAGAATTTGGCTTACTGCACTCTGGGACACATCAAAGCATTCAGCAAGATCTCCCTAAAGTAAATTTAACTTCAGCTTCATCATGGTTATCAGAATTTGATCCATTATGTGCATCTTAAACTTGAAAGTGAGCTAGAACTCCTAGAGATATTTAACATGTTCTTTAAAGACACTAAGTGTGAAGCCAGTGTACAATAGAGCTAGTATCATTCTTGAGAATGGAAAGGGCTAAGGGATCTACATTGTGGAACTGTGTTGCTTTGTGTGACATTATTTTATCCCCCGAGGCATAAGTGTGGTCTGTCAATGCCTGGACTTCCCACTGAGTGCAGGCATCGCTGTACAGCTGCAGTGGCTCAGTTAGGGCAGTCTCATGGTCATCAGTAGTGGAGTCACCTTGCTCATCATCTGCAAAACACAACACTAAAGTCACTATTAAACACTTTTAAATACAGACTTAAAGTTGGTCTCTTTTTAAAGAAGATAATCAGAAGATTATTGTGAAGTCATTAAAAAAAATAAACTATAAAAAAGTTATAGAAGTTTGAATTTACTGTAAAAATGTACTGTACTATTTTTTTTTTTTGTTATATAAAATAAATATTTTACAAAATAGTTTTTAATCCAAAACTGATATAAAATTATAGCAGTGTTATGATGTAGATTTTTTTCAGGTGCACTCTGAATGTAAATTAATGTATTACTGTTCCTACATAATTTGTAACAAAACCAGTGGTAAAAAAAAAAAAAAAATCTATTTATGAGTCTTAAACTTATATATAGCAACGATATATAGTTTGTCATGATTAGATTTAAATGTAATATAGTAAAGGTGGCAGCTAAGGGGTTATAGGATATTTCACCCAAAAATGAAAATTGTCATCATTTACTCATCCTCAAGTTGCTCCAAACCTGTATGTTTTTTTTTTTTTTTTTTTTTTGTTTTTTTTGTACTGAACACAAAGAAATATAATTGGAATAATGTTAAAATACAAACTGACTTTGGGTCACATTTGTGAATATATCCTGAGAGCCGTCACCTCTGAGTCTTCACTGGAGCATCGTAGCCCAACCATTTCTTGGGGAATGGATGATCTTCCATGGGTCTCCCATAAACAAAGTGGAAAGAGCAAAGGTTTTTTTTTTAACGCTTGAACCAACTATTATGACACCCCTAACTGCGCAAAGTACGCCAGTCTTTCTGTAATCCATATTAAACGTTAACTAGTCTGACACATTATAGTTCGAAAATGGTGGCGCCCATGCTTACGTGAAAAATAAGGTGGACATGCTACTATAACTGAAAATGTTGCCAGTAATCTTCACACTAAGGGACAGCAAAGACCTTCTCAAAGAATGCAACCTTTTAAGAATAAGAGAGGAAGGTAGAGAACAAGTTAATAAATTATGATTTTTAAATTGTGATTACAGCACCGGTATCTTTAATATTGAAAGTTAAGTATTTGAATATATTGCAAACTCCCTAAATGAAAAAATGGTGTGTGAATAGCCTATCCCATCTTGTTGTTTTAGATAAGAACAAAACATCAGGTCATTAAATACTTTAGTCATTTAGGACACATTGTTGTCTACCCCTGCTCCAGCGTCTAAACAATGGCAGACTGTTTACAGCTCACTCAAGATCAAGGTCTCAAGGCCAAGGTCAATGCTAAAATGGCCGTGTCAATAATCAATAATCATGGCACAGGCCTGTGCAGAACTTTGTAACTCTGCTAAAAATCTGTTGAAGGGCTTGATCTGAGAAAGTGGTAATGATTTTTAGGGATTAAAAAAAAAACACATTATAGGGTGGTTGTGCACACACACTGCCAAGACATATTTCAGTTCAAATAACATGTAAAAGTGAATTTTGCATCTGATGATCCTTTTAAGACTGTTATTTACCAATCATTTGGCACTTTCCATACCTGGATGATTAATAGCACAGTGCTGAAATAAGGTTGCGATCTCAATAGTGCGATTGTTCTACTACTGTCCCACGCAGTCTCTTAACTGCCAAAAATCCTGAGGGTACAGCAATGTGGCTGCACCTGTATTTACCCTTTCAATTTGGAATAGCAATTTGTTTTGACATATAAGATTACCAATTCACACTCTTTGACATAGTATGTCTTTCTGATATGTGTTTTACATACGGAAACCCTATTTTAACAGCCAACATATTTTGTTGACCCTGGAACAACATTTTAATCCAAAACTGTAATCTTGACCACATCCCTACACCTAAACCTAAACTTACCCATGAGAAATCCCTAAAATCAGAGGAAATGATAGATGAATGACACTGATGTACAACCACCAAACATTGATTGTAAGCCTAAACTTCACAAAAAGTATAAACTGTTTTTTTCTAATCTGATTGGTTAATCACAATGTTGTTCCAGGGTCAACAAAGATGTTGATCCAGGAACATGTTGTACTAAAAAAAAAATCAGGTTCTGCGGTGGAGCCCAGGGTGGCTGGAGGTAAAAGACCCAAGGTGAATCAGAGACCCCTGATGGTGTATTTCAGATGCCATTTGCTCCAGTTGTGATGTCATTGACTGTTTAATAGGCTAGACATTTCCTAGACATTAAAAGTTCCTGAGACACAGCTGGTAGCCTTTAATTACTTTGAGGGTGTTAAACCTTTGAGGGTGTTGAACAAAAAAGCACAATATCATAAAATGTTTGATCAGAACAACTGAGGAAAAACCTGCAATGTACAGCTAAAGACTTGCAAGATGAGCTGACAAAAGGAGGAAAAACATTTCAATGCAGTGTATAAGAAGAACACCAGACAAGGATGGCGTTCATGTTGAGGCATCCTGCCGAATACCACTCTCGACCAAGAAGAACAATAAGGCCAACTTGAACATACTAAAATTGATTTGGATAGACCTGGATAGCTCTGAAAGAACGTGTTATGGAGTGATGTGACCGAACTGGAACTTTTTCGACCCATGGATCAGCTGATGATTAAAAAAGACTTTCCTGCAGGACAATTATCCCAAAGTATACATCCAAATCTACTTATGCTTGGTTCAGGGACCAGTCATAGAATGTTCTTGAGTGGCCTGTTCAGTCTCCAGATTTAATTCTCTTTAAAAAAATATTTGGTTGAATTTGAAGAAACCAGTGAAAACAAGATTTACCATAATCACAGATGTGAAATATTTTCACTTACTAGATTGACAGGGGCAGCACTACTTTTACAAGCATTTATGAAAACAGTTTATTCCTGGGATTTGCAGAAAACTTGTGTCACAGTATACCAGAGAAGGAGAGAATTTGAGATGCACCCAAATGCAGGCATTTATTGAATAGAGAGTGGCAGGTGTCAGGTAACCACTTGTGGAAAACTGTGGTAAGTAGGAGGAATTGTGATAAAAGTCACCCTTTATTTATATAGCGCTATTAACAATACAGATTGTGTGAAAGCAGCTTTACAGTATTAAATAGGAAATAGTGTGTCCATACTGCAAAAGGACAACAGAAAACACTCAATTTTCAGTTAAAGGCAGTTCATTATAAAATTCAGTGATGTCGTCATCCAGCTCAGTTCAGTTCAAGAGTATCTGATATCGCTGGAAATTAAGTGTTCCCAACTAAGCAAACCAGAGGCGACAGTGGCAAGGAACCAAGACTCGGACATCAGTGACAGAAATGGAGAAAAAAAACCTGAAAGAAACAAGACTCAGTTTGGGGCCAGTTCTCCTCAGTTTGTTCCATTTTGCAGCAAAGTCAGATTGTGCAGAGGACTCATCAGGTTCAGGGCTGTAGAGGTTGTCTCTAGGTGCTGATCCACCATCTGGGCTGGGTACGGACTGAATCTGGGGGACTACAGTGACCATCTGATCTGGATACAGTCTAGATCTGGTGGCTACGGTGACCTCGGAATAGTTTGTTTATTAAGCATGCTGAACAACCACCTAATAAAGCATTACAATAATCTATCCTTGAGGTCATTAACGCATGAATCAACATTTCTGTATTTGACATTGAGGGCATAGGTCATAGGTTTGAGATGGAAAAATGTAGTTTTGCAAATGCTAGAAATGCATCTTTCGAAGGAAAGATTGCTGTCAGATAGCACACCTTGGTTCCTAACTGATGACGAAGAACTGACAGAGCAGCCATCAAGTATTAGACAGTGTTTTAGGTTATTACGCGCAGAGGTTTTAGGTCCGATAAGCAGCACTCATCATTCAGTTTTTTATATCAACTATGCATTCCATTAGTTTTTCAAATTGGTATGTTTTGCCGGACCACGAAGAAATATAGAGCTGAGTATCATCAGCATGTAACATGTAAAGCATAAAAAGTAATGGCCCTAGTTCTGAGCCTTGAGGTACTCCATACTGCACTTGTGATTAATTCGATACCTCTTCATTCACTGCCACAAATTGATGGTGGTCAGATAAGTGCAATGCACTTCTACTAATGCAAACATAATTTTTGAGTCTTTTCAAAAGAATGTTATGGTCAATAGTGTCAAACGCAGCGCTAAGATCCAGTAGCAGTAATAGAGAGATACAACCATGATTGGATGATAAGAGCAGGTCATTTGTAACTCTAATAAGAGCAGTCTCAGTACTATGATATGGTCTATGTCCTGAAAGGAAATTCTCACAGATACCATTTTTCTGTAAGAAGGAACAATATTGTGAGGCTACTACCTTTTCTAGCATCTTTGACAGAAAAGTGAGGTTCGAGATTGGTCTGTAATTAATTAATTTGTTGGTATCAAGTTGTGTTTTTTTTTTAACGAGAGGCTAAATAACAGTCAGTTTTAAGATTTTGGGGAAATATCCTAATGACAATGACGAATTAATAATATTCAGAAGAGGATCTATGACTTCTGGAAGCACCTCTTTTAGTAGCTTAGATGGAATAGGGTCTAACATACAATTCTTCCTCTCCTGTAGTAGAGAATGAGTGGAATTGTTCCTCAAGAAATCTATAGTGTACTCTGATGCAACACTGTAGCTTACAGCTGCATGGCTACAATTTTATCTCTAATAGTATCGATCTTGGAAGTAAAGTAGTTCATAAAGTCATTACTGTTGTGCTGTTGGGAAAAGTCAACGCCTGTTGGTGCTTTATTTTTCATTAATTTAGTCACTGTATTGAATAAATATCTAGGCATTTCAGTTTTCTTCTAAAAGAGATGGAAATTAATAAGATCTGGCAGTTTTTAATGCTTTTCTATAGAATAAATGCCTGATATGTAGCTAGTTTATGCAGCTTGGCTCTTAGAAATAGAGACAAACTCACAGAGTCATGTAAAATAATCTGTCAAGTCCTGTCCCAATAAAGGCGTAACTTTGCGTGAATTAAATAATATAGCCATGAATGAGCACATGTTGGAAATAAAAGCACTGAATTTAATTCTCTCTGTTGTCTATATGCTCATCATTTGTCTCGTGAAGTCGCTTTCATCACTCACCATTTTGATCTTCAAGAAATGCTCCAGCACTGCCACCGCATGTAACTTTTAACAAGATTCACTTGTTTAAAACACCCTAAATTATATGAACATCTACAATATAACTCATTCACTGACAGCTTACCTCACACATTAAATTACCCGCAAGCTAACCAATGAAAAATGCAACAGTCCTTATGAGTCATGGAGACACCAAAGCTGCTGTGAATCTGTTTGCCTGGAGGCTTCTGTAACTGGCACAGATTTATAGAAACTTACTGTTTGGCAAATAAATAATTTAACGTACATATTCCCAACATTTTATTAAGCTTTATGTTACATCTCAAATGACAAAGAATTAATTTATAATTATATTTACATTAATTAGCCCATGAAGCCCATGTAGGTGCTTTGCAGGTAAACCTCACCCCCCTGATCTCAAGAGGCGCACCAGAGCGCTGCGCTGCGCATGTAGAGCATTCACAGCTTATTAGGAGAGAACGCCCCTATCAGGGATATTGTTAAGATTTGGAGTGTCGATAAGGTAAAATATTTGGCATCACTTATGTGAAATTCTCAAGCCACTATTGTTTTTTTTTTCCTGTTGGTTTTGTGTCTAGCTAAAAGTGCGTCAGTATGTCTGATGCATCTTCCCACTAACTTAACTGCCAAAACACTGAGGATAGAGTAATGTGGCTGTACCTGCATTTATCCTTTCAGTTTAGAATTGCCATTTATTCTATACTATTACCAAGATTAAGATCCTGATATTCAGCTAAATTCACGCTCTTTGACATAGTATGTCTTTCTGATATGTGTTTTACAAATGGAAAGCCTATTGTAATAGATATGTGTCACTTTGTGCGGATTTGTGTGGAATTTTCTTTTTTTTTTAAGAGGGTTGAGAAGATTGGCTTCACCTTTGGACTTTGACATTAAGTCCACACTACAGCTCAATGGAATGTTATGTTGCAGATCACACCCAATGAGTAAGAAAGCTAAGAAAATGTATTTGTTCAGTTGGTACAATTGTTGGTAAACGCCCCATCTTACATGGAACTAATAGACACTGAAACATAGTTGACTGAGCAAAGACTGTTTACATATCCCCGTAGCTATCATTCTGAAAATGTAATTCACATAAGAATAAACCAACACGAACTAAAGCCAACTATGCCTAGATTTCTCATATTTAATGCGTGTTCCCTACTCCACAAATGCAATGAGCTGCACAGTATAGCAGTGAATAATAATTCAGAGCTATTGCCATGTCAGAGACTTAAATGTTGATATTCCTGACTCAGCTGTAACTTTTCCTGGTAATACACCAGTGGGATCACGATAAACTCTTATCTCTTTTGACCCTCAGATTATCAAGTTGAATTCTGGTAATAGGCCCTCTAAGCCCATGTCTGCGTATGCAGGGTGTATTTACACTAAGTTGCTTAGGGAATAAGACTTGAGACAATAACTTTTGATGCAGTCAGCCTGAATTTGAAACCATCTTTTGCCAAACTTGTTCTTCTCCCATTCTTCTCCTTTCCACATCACATATCAGGTGATGTAAACTTTTGAAACGGGTAGAATCAGGTGTGTTTGAGTAGGGAGACACACAAAATGTGCAGTGTTCTGGGGCACCCTGGACCAGGGTTGAGAAACACTGAAATAAACAATAGCAAGCATTTTGCATTGCTCTTATTTTGGTTAAATAATTAACATTTTTAATGATTCTGAAAGGGGAATGCAAACTTTTTTAGCTCAACTATATATCATATTGATCAAAATAATTCTAATAAAACTATAGACCCTGCTTGATTGGTATTTGAATAGCATTGGCTTATGTTGAATTTGTATATTGTACACAAAGGCACTATAGTAAACTCAGCACAACAAGAGATTAAAAGAAAAGTGTTTATGTTGCACAAATATTGCCTGTGTTTGACCCTTTATCCAGTATTCATTTGCCTGTCCTCAAGTTAAGGTCTGTTTCTTGCTGTGTTTTTTGGATCCACATGTCTGTTTATATAGCTCTCCTAGTTTATTTGTACTTTGTATCTATTTGTTTCTCTAGTTAAGACTACTTTTATTTTTTAAAGACTTGATTTTTTTTAAGTAACCTGCATTAGCATGAAAAAGAGCATGAAAAAAGCTCTTCTGCTACTGAGTTTAACTGTTGGACAGTTAGCCCAGTGAATAATTGCACAAACTTAGACCACCAGGCAGCCGTGTTACACAATTAACATGATTACAAGCTATGTGCTCAGACAAGAACACAACACACGCAAGTTCCCGACATTTGACCATAATGAAAGGTATATTGTGGAGCATGAGCATCCAGATCCCGAAACTAAAACAAAATTTAAATAGATAAGCCAACTGTAAGAGTATAATGACTCAGACATTATGCCCCAAACATACAAAACACAACACAGACAAGACTAAACTTGATCAAACATGAAGCTGTACACTCAAGACACAAGTGTCAGGATCCTGTCACCAAACCAATAACCATATCAACCAAAGTGACAGGATCCTGACAGCTTTGAAATGACATGAGGGTGAGTAACTGATGACAGAATTTAGGTTTGGGTGAATTATCACTTAATGTTAAATTCTACATACCTGGGTTTTTTTTTTCTGATGAGGCAAAGGAGGAAGTATCTCCTCCTATAAAAATAAATGGATTAGGAAATAATCCACAGTACAAAAATGAAAGAACACAAATATTACAAAATATGACATTAAAAAGTATATACCATTTGTTTTGTGATAGTCCAACAGCAACAACAGCAGTTATACTTACCGTGAGAGGTCTTATCTCTCATGTCTCTTCTGAGCCCATTAAATTTTACCAGACCAAACAAAGTGTGTCTCTATCATTGTATGATTGGATATAATTAGATATAATTATGATCAGTTAAAGTGATAAATCCCACGTCTTGTTTTTTGTAGCTGTCTTATATTTTGACATATTTTGAAACAACAAAGCTACTGCTGTTCACGGAACTGTAATTACCCATTTTGCAATGTGATATAGTCTGGTTCGTTGGTCCTATGGATTGGATAGCTTTCTCACTACAACCGAACCACTCTAGAGTTCGCTTTCAATCAAGCCGAGACCACCTTGTTCAGGCGATCTCAGACTGATTGTTTTGGTGCGGATCCGAGCGTGATTGCCGTGTTCACATATGCCCAAATGAACTGAGCTAAGGGGGAAATGTGCCAGGTTACGAAACAAAGTGCTATGTGTGAAAGCACCCTAAGATTTCAAGTTCTGTCCATTTCATTAGGAAATTCAATCAATAAATATCATTTTGGCTCTCCCTAATGTGACATGACAGATCGCTGTAGCTTAAACTGGGTCAATCAAACACAAAGCAAAAGATTCGTGACAGTTTCATTTTTGTTCTGGATCCCGTGCCACCAACTGGACAGGGGTGGGAATTACAATTAGATCACTCTCAGTGTAAACTGTCTGTTGTAGCCATTTATGAAAGTGTTTTATTTTATTTGTGTTTAAATATTATTTATTTGTGTTTTGTTTAGTTCAATTTGTTAATTAAGAAAGAAATTTGTAAGCGTCATAAGGGCGTGGAAAATTGGACGGCAGTAGGCCGGAAGAAAGGGAGTGGGACAGATATAATTTTTTGACCACTTCAAATGTTCTGTTTTCTTTTTCGTTTGTTATAATGTGTATCCTAACTTTATTTTTAATTCTGTTGCTGAGTTATTTATCGAATAAAAAAAAATCCAAAACAAACATATCTTGGAATGAAGCGCGTTCAGAACAAAGCCCGCTGCCATGCTTCCGCGGCCGAGACAAAAGGCCAAGACACTGTCAAAGTGACAGATGGCCTTCAGATTTTTCTGACACTAATAAAAAATTCTGCAAATGACGGACACACATGGATTAACGCGACCTATGGTACAACGAGCTGTAGTCCGTCTGCCATTTCGATTTGGCAGAAACCTCTTTTTCAATCTTCTTCTACTTGACTGATTCACACAAAATTTAGTTTATCATCTATAGACAATAATGATGAAAAGTTATTAAAAGAATTTCAATTTGCCAAGCCATTTAGAAGATATAAAACAATTCATTTTGTAGCCATGGCTCCATACACTTATTAAACCATATCTTTTAAACCATTTGAGCAATCCAAACTCTTTTGATAACGTGTTTTCGTCAGGGTCTCTAGCTGAAACATACAAAAATTGGCAGAATTGGACAAACTGTCTAGGAGGAGTTTGAAAAAGTTTATAAAATGCACTCAAAATGATGGAATAATTTTATGCATGGCAAAAACAAAAAGTAGTAGATTTGAGACCATCCTGCCAAATTCTGTGTTTGTAGGACCTACAATTTGGCTGACCAAACTCTTTTAGAGCAGAAAAAGAAAATCAGTACAAAAACAATAGGGCAACTTTGGTGTCTAGACCCCCAATAATAGCAATAATAAATAAAACCTTAAGCCCACAGAGCTGTTCAGTCATGATATAGGCCATTATGGAAGGACGATTCTTCAAGCGTTTAGGAGCTGAGAAGCTAAATTTAAAAATATCTTTATGAAAAGTAACAACATATGTATTATGCAATCAAAAAACACTGTTATTCATTTCTGAATAATTCTCATTTCTGCATTGAGGTCTGAAAGTAATCCTCATCATTACACACTATTACTCAGATATTACTCAATGTAGAGGATGTGCTGAGACCCAAATTTATTTTTATGGTATTATAACGTCCAACAGGAGGTTGCTAATTATCAGGAGGATGGAGAACAGACAGTCCGTGTAAAAAGTTCTGCAAGCTTTCAGAAAATCTTTATTGCCTAGTAAAATTGGTTTGAAGTGTACCAGATGTGTAATGAGCAGTGTGTTACAAAAGGCTTACGTCAGAGCACTGAATGCAGTCTTGGACCAGGATTATGATGATGATGATAATGATGATGATGATGATTATTATTATTATTATTATTATTATTATTATTATTATTATTATTATTATTATTAACATTTATTTGAAAAGGGACCATGTACAATTTTAACATAAATGTTTCCATTTCATGCATTGTACCAAATTTAGCCAATGGCTAGTTTTCATCCACAGTCCCTTGGCAGGTCATCAAAGACATACAACAAAGACATACAATACATTGATACTTGCACACATCCTGTCAGAGCCACAAAGATGAATAAAACTAAAATCCAATTAAAACACGACCATGTCAGTGTGTACAGAGTTGAGATCTTAAGCACATCCTTATGTCTTCTGGTAGTGTTCCAATGAGGAACAATAATCCAAAGGCAGAGTAACGAAAAGGAACAGCACAATCACTAATAGATGATGATTTAGTAGATCTTGCGGAGTCTGCAGAGCGAAAATGCACAAATCACTGAGTATAGAAGGGGCCAGACCATTTAAAATGTTGTATACCATACACAGAACAGAGTTAATAGGGCACTGATTGTCATATTTTGATTTATTGCCCCCTCATAAAAATTCCTCCCCTCCCACCCACAACTGGATACCTGTTTGGACACCTGTTTATGTACAACCCCACTCACCTCAGTAATCCAAAGGAATTTATGACCATTATCTTATTGTTTGGGAAAGTGTTTTTTGAAGTGGGCCATTGAAAAATGTTCAGAACTATGCACTTTAAACTTTAAATTGTGAAACGGTTGGGTAAAACGGGATAAAGGGGTAGTTTTTATTTAAGTTTTTCACATACAATAGAAACACTGTGACGACTGTGTTTTCCAGAAACAGTAAAACAAGTCAAGACGAGCATTTATGTATTGTTAAACAATTTTGGTGATATATTTAAAACAAAAATGTATCAAACACGATCGTTAACCAGTAACAAAAAGCAGTCAGACACGTCTGTGTAAAACAAAAGTATACGATTGTTATCAAAATATTGCAAAATTAAATATTTTTTAAAAAGGTAGAGGTTTTTTACAGATACAAGAGTTGAAGTAAAAGAAAAAAGAGTCGAGCATCTTCTGTTGATCTAAAACAAAAAAGTATCAGACGTGATCGTTAAGCAACAGCATAAGATACTTGTCAGAAGTCACAAGTTAGAAAATAAAGAGTTGAACATCTTACGCTGATCTAAAACAAAAAAAAGTATCAGACGATAGTTGTCAAAATCTATGTTGCACTTTTAAAAAAGCTAGTTTTTTTTTACTCATACAAGAGTTAAAGTAAAAGAAAAGAAAAAAGAGTCGAGCATCTTACGTTGATCTAAAACAAAAAAGTATCAGATGCAATTGTTAAGCAACAGCATAAGATACTTGTCAAAATCTATGTTGCAGTCTAGCATTACAATTTTAAAAAGGTAGTGTTTGTTACAAGTTAGAAAATAAAAAGTGTCGAACATCTTACGCTGATCTAAAACAAACAAAAAAATAAGTATCAGACACGTTCTTGTAAAATAGCATACGATAGTTGTCAAAATCTATGTTGCACTTAAAAAAAAGGTAGAGTTTTTTACTGATATAAGAGTTAAAGTAAAAGAAAAGAAAAAAGAGTCGAGCATCTTACGTTGATCTAAAACAAAAAAGTATCAGACACATCTTGTAAAATAGCATATGGTAGTTGTCAAAATCTATGTTGTAGTCTAACATTACAACTTTAAAAAGGTAGAGTTTTTACTGATAAAAGAGTTAAAGTAAAAGAAAAGAAAAAGAGTCAAACATCTTACACTGTTCAGCGAAAATACATCCTCTCTCCTCGCTGCCTAACTCAAAATGAAGTTACGGGTGCAGCGATCAAACCCCGCCCCCTAAGACAAACCTTAACACCATAAGCAGAGGCCATCGCAAAGATTCAAATGTATGATAAAAGGATTAAACAAAATAAACTTTTCAAAATAAAAAACAAAAAGACTTTTATTAAACTTTCACCTATCCCCTCAGCGGGACGCCTAAGTTTACTTCACCATATTACAAATAGATCCTAAACTTATCATGACAAAACTGTAAATCGTTGGAAAGGTCTAAGACTCCTAAATAGATATTTGGCCACTGTTTGTGCTACAAATTATGTAGGAAAAGTAATAGATTAATTTATGACAAGAGTGCACCTCAAAAATCTACATCATAATCGGAGTTCTGACCTTTGTCACAAAAAAAAAACAAAAAGAAAAAAACTTTCTTTTATAGTAACAAATTATATATCAATTGAAAACTTTTGGTCTCAAAATTTATCTTTTGAAAACCATTTTAAAATCAGACATTACATTACCATGGAAAATGTACATCAAAGTCATATTACAAAATGTTTTCGTTCATGAATTTTAAAAATCTAAGTTTGGATAGTACATTTTGATAGTACAAAAAACTCTACCTTTTTTAAATTTTGCAATATTTTGACAACTATCGTATACTTTTGTTTTACACAGACGTGTCTGACTGCATTTTGTTACTGGTTAACGATCGTGTTTGATATATTTTTGTTTTAAATATATCACCAAAATTGTTCAACAACACATAAATGCTCGTCTTGGCTTGTTTTACTGTTTCTGGAAAACACAGTCGTCACAGTGTTTCTATTGTATGTGAAAAGCTCTAATAAAAACTACCCCTTGATCCCATTTTACCCAATTTAAAGTTTAAAGCACATAGTACTGAGCATTTTTCAATGGCCCGCTTCAAAAAACACTTTCCCAAACAATAAGATAATGGTCATAAATTCCTTTAGATTACTGAGGTGAATAAACAGATGTACAAACAGATGTCTAGTTCGGGGAGTGGGGGTGTACATAAACAGATGTCCAAACAGTTGTCCAGTAGGGGGTTGGAGGGGAGGAATATTTATGAGGGGGCAATAAATCAAAAGATGACAATCAGTGCCCTGTTAACTCTCTCACAGATTCGAGAAAAGTCTAAAATGATTAAAGCTCAAGAAATTGTATTTCTCCAAAAATCTACAGTGGTGATATTGGATAGGCTTTTTATCCAGAACTTTTAAAGTCTGTTTATAAAGAGATTTTAAGGGTTTAATAATAGTTTCTCCTGCTTGACCCCAACATGTCAGACAATATAACAAATGAGGAAAGACTGTAGCATGCATAAATGTCTTAGCTACATCAGTGGGAAGATATTGTCTAATTTGTCTGAAATCAGTCAAGTTATAATTTATAGTCCTTACCATTTTCTTTATGTGTTTTTTAAAACTAAGATTTGGACCCAACGTTAAACCAAGATCATTTCTATCTTTTCACCATTTACAAAGATATCTGCATTGGAAGAACTAACATTTGTTTTAGAAAAAAAACATCCCTTTTGTTTTACCAGTGTTCAAGGTGAGACATGATTGCTCTAACCACTGTATAATCCTTTCCATAGCAACATTTAGCTTTTCAGCTGCTAACTCTGCTGTTCTCACATACTGTAAACACAACAGTGTCGTCAGCATACGTTTGCACTTGTATCCCTTCACACTGCCGTGGGAGATCATTAATGTACAAACTAAATAATAAAGGGCCTAGTATTGATCCTTGGGGTACGCCCACTGTACAATTTAAGTTATTGGAGTGGACCCCTTTAATTTTTAAACATTGCTGTGTATGAGGAAATCCATGCTAAAGCCTCAGGTGAGAATTGGATCTTAGATAATCTAGAAAGATAAACGTTGTGATTAACCGTGTCGAAAGCTTTACACAGATCTAAAAATATAGCACCAACTGTTAAACCTTTATTGAGCTTAACATTTATTTCCTCTGTTAAATGTAAAGTAGCTGTTTCAGCAGAATGATTTACTCTGAAACAAAATTGCATACAGTGTAAACCAACCTTAGCTGTATTAAGATAAGATGTCAGTTGTTTGAAAACTACCTTCTCTGCAACCTTTGAAACAACTGGCAATATGCTGATATCTATAGTTGCTAACCTCAAAGTGATTCCCAGATTTAAAGATGGGAGAAACAATGGCTTGCTTCCATACAGTAAGAAAAACACTATATTCAAATGATAAATTAATTAAATGAGAAATAACAGGAGCTAAAGTGTCGTTATGAGTTTTGAGAAACTTAGTGTCAAATTGATGAACATCCCTACATTTAGTGTTTCCCCTTCAGGAACTCGAGCTGCGTCCGAAAACGCTAGGGGAACGCCTTTGGCGGAACCACGCTCTGAACACATGTGTAATCTGGCCAATCAAAAGGCGGGACGTCACGGGCGGGTGACGTCACCGACCAGGAAGCATAAAAGCACGTGCGACGCTGCCGGCGTCAGCTTCTGTCTTTCAGCGGAGCGCTCTATATGTGTCTTGTCACCCTGTTTTTTCGTGCAAGTTTTAGCACAACTTTTATTTGAGGGTGATGTCTGGTAGAGAAATAATTATGAGAAAGGCAAAAGATAAGATAAGAGTGGCGAGAGCGGATCACGTTACAAGCTGTGTGTTCCTCCCTGCAAACGCTACATCACTAGCGGGGATACACACAGCATGTGCGTGGTCTGCTTGGGAGCGGAGCACACTGCGTCAGCCCTCGAGGGGGCGACTGTCCGCATTGTGAGCTCCTTCCTTTGCGGGCGCTCCGCTCCCGGAAGGCTCTCTTCGAGGAGGGAGGCTTCACCAGCGTTCCCCAGGGTGCTGGCCCCGCTGCCGCCGAGGCGGAGTGGCTGCTACATTCCTGGGGTTCGCAATTGGATTTGTTGGAGGGAATGGAACCGGGTGACCTCCTATCTACTTCCTTACATGACAGATCCGTGGTCCATTCCGAGGGATCGGAAGCCCGCTCTGCGGCTACTTCCTCCCATGAGACGGGCTCTTCTCTCCATCTGTCGTCCTCCAAGGAGGTCGACCTAGAAAGCGCAGTTGAGGAGCCACTCCACCAATCGCCGCAGTACGAGGAGCTCTTGGAGGTGGTTACTCGTGCGGTGGCTAAATTAAAAATCGATTGGCCCGCCGAGGAAAAAGCTGCTCCGCAGAAAAGTAGATTCGATGAACGCTTTCTGCGGAGTAAGCCCCCATCTCTAAGAAGGAGCCTTCCCTTCTTCTCCACGCAGAAATCTCGAGGTCGTGGGCAAGACCGTTTTCGGCTCGCTTATTCGTCCCCACCTCAGACTATTACGGATACGTGGTGGGGCTCAATGAGCGAGCCTACAAGACGATGCCCCGGGTGGAACAGACATTAGCCAACTATCTGTCCCCTGGCGCCGCATTGTCTTTGAAGGCTCCCACCTTACCCGCCAAGCCGCTCCGCACTACATCTGCGCTTGTGGGTAAGGGGTACACGGCAGCAGGTCAGGCTGGAGCATGCCTTCACACCATGGCTGTGCTCCAGGCCTATCAAGCCGACCTGCTGATGGGGCTAGATGAGGGCGAGAAAGTAGATCTGGAGGAACTCCGCAGGACCGCTGACTTAGCTCTCCACGCCACCAAGGAGACCGCCCGGGCAGTGGGGCGGTCTATGGCAGCCATGGTGGCGGCGGAGAGGCATTTGTGGTTGACCCTGTCCGACATGAAAGAGAAGGACAGGGTCTTCCTCCTGGATGCCCCGCTTGAGCCTTCTGGCCTGTTTGGGGACGCAGTAGACTCTGTCGTCAGCAGGTACCAGGAGGCTCGCAAGCAGGCGGCGGCATTCCAGTGGTTCCTGCCTCGCCACTCTCTAGCTTCTGCGGCTGCTGGGCGTGAGCAGCCGCAACCATGTACCAGCTCCTCGTACCGCGAGGTACAAAAACTGAGTGTGGCTACTCGCGCTCCCCCGTCCCGGGACCGAGATCAGCGGCACTCTAGGCCGGGGTCCTCTAAGGCGAGGCCCGACCTGCAGGTCGTGCTTCAGTCTCGGAGGCCGCCGGCAAAGCGGTCCTTACGCCATCTCAGGACCGCCGAGGGCAGCCCCTACCAGGGAAGAGTGGGTTGCACCGCATTACACGGTGTCCGTCTCTCCTCGGTGCCCTCGGGAGGTCAGTCTGCCACCCCTGCCAGAGTTACAGGGCGCAGCGGCCTCCGGCGAGCGCTTGTCCCGGATCTCTCCGCCCGAGGACATAGCGGAACCGGGACGCTCGTCACCCCCTCGGGGGTCTCTAGAACAGTTAGTTCGGCAGTCTCCTGCCGGTCCGCCGTTACAGGTCTCCGAGCTAGCAGTTCAGTCAACATCAGAGGCCAGCCTCGAGCGGCTGGTTCCCTTAGTAGACTATTTAGCAGCGTGGAAGCTACTGCCAAATGTGTCTGCATGGGTCCTGCGCACTGTAGAAAAAGGTTACTCCATTCAGTTCGGCGCTCCGCCGCCACCCTTCGACGGGGTCTTTCCCACTCTGGTGGGCCCCGAGTAGGCTCTGGTCATGGAACAAGAAGTAGAGACCCTTCTGAGGAAGGAGGCCATCGAGGTGGTCCCTCCTCACGACAGGGAGTCGGGGTTCTACAGCCGGTACTTCATAGTTCCAAAGAAGGATGGAGGGCTGCATCCCATTATAGATCTTCGTCAACTCAATCGCTCAGTAATGAGGTTGAAGTTCAAGATGCTTACTGTCAAGCAAGTAGTGTCACAAATCAGGTCCGAGGACTGGTTTGTGACGACAGATCTGAAAGACGCTTACTTCCATGTCTCCATCCTTCCTCAGCACTGGAAGTTCCTGAGGTTCGCTTTCAGGGGCGAAGCTTACCAGTATCGGGTTCTTCCCTTCGGCCTAGCACTCTCACCCCGTACGTTTACGAAGTGTGTGGATGCTGCCCTGGTCCCTCTTCGTCTCCAAGACATTCGCATACTGAACTGCATCGACGACTGGCTGATCCTAGCAGAGTCAGAGAGTTTAGCGGCTCGACATCGAGATCTCGTTCTCGTGCACATGAAAACGTTAGAGTTAAGACTAAACGCCAAGAAGAGTGTCCTTTTTCCACTTCAGAGAACCACTTATCTAGGCATGGTGTGGGATTCGAGCACGATGCAGGCACGTTTGTCCCCTGCTCGGATCGAGTCGATCCTCGCCGCAGTCGCGAGAGTCAAAGAAGGCCGGTCACTCACTGTGAAACAGTTTCAACAACTGCTGGGTCTGATGGCAGCTGCGTCCAACGTGATACCTTTTGGCCTGCTGTACATGAGACCCCTACAGTGGTGGCTCAAAACCAAGGGGTTCTCCCCGAGGGGAAACCCGCTTCGCATGATCAAGGTCACACGGAGTTGCCTACGTGCCTTAGACATGTGGAGGAAACCTTGGTTCCTAAATCCGGGCCCGGTGCTGGGAGTTCCTTGTCGCCGCGTCACACTAGCGACAGATGCATCCCTCACCGGCTGGGGGGCGGACATAAGTGGTCGTCCCGCCCAAGGTCTGTGGAGTGGTCGCCATCTCAGCTGGCACATCAACTGCCTTGAGATGCTGGCCATATTTCGAGCTCTGAAGTACTTTCTTCCAGACCTGAGAGATCGCCATGTGTTGGTGCGCACCGACAACACAGCGGTGGTCTACTATATCAACCACCAGGTAGGTCTGCGTTCGCGCCCCTTATACAAGCTGGCGCACCAGATCCTTGTGTAGTCCCAGGACAAACTCCTCTCATTGCGAGCAGTTCGCGTTCCTGGGCATCTAAATGTGGGAGCAGACGTCCTGTCAAGGCAGGGGCCAAGGCCCGGGGAATGGATGCTTCACCCCGAGGTGGTGAAGCAGATTTGGAAAGAGTTCGGCTTAATGTCCCCTCTGGTTCTCTCTAGTTCATCCAGCTCCTCTGGGGCTGGATGCCATGGTACAGACGTGGCTGAGGCTACGTCTGTACGCCTTTCCCCCGATCGCTCTGCTCACGGGAGTTCTGGAGAGAGTTCGCCGGGACGGGGTCAGTTTACTGTTAGTAGCCCCGTACTGGCCAGGCCGAGTATGGTTCTCCGACCTGGTTTCTCTCCTCGACGGCTCTCCATGGGAGATTCCCGTCAGGAGGGATCTCCTCTCACAGGCGGGGGGTACCATCCTGCACCCCCGCCCGGAGCTGTGGGTGTGGCCCCTGAGGGGGCACAGCTCATAGCTTCCGGTCTCTCAACCGAGGTTGTTGAGACCATCCTCCAGTCCAGAGCTCTCTCTACGAGGAAACTGTATGCCCTGAAGTGGAAGCTTTTCACTTCATGGTGTGGAGAACGCCAGCAAGACCCAGTTAACTGCCCAGTTGGTACAGTACTGGAGTTCTTGCAGGCCCACTTCTCCACAGGGTTATCCCACTCCACCCTGAAGGTCTACGTGGCGGCAATCTCGGCCTACCATGCCCCTCTTGGTGGTATGTTAGTGGGTAAAGACCCCTTGGTTATACATTTCCTCCACGGTGTGCTGAGGCTGAGGCCTCTGGTACGACCTCATGTCCCTACGTGGGACCTGGCTGTGGTGCTTGAGGCCCTCTGTAGGCAACCAAGTGAGCCTATAGAGGAGATTTCGGTTTGGTTTCTCACCATTAAAACTGCGCTGTTGCTAGCCTTAACCTCCCTCAAGCGGGTTGGGGACCTGCAGGCCCTTTCGGTGGCCCCTTCTCACTTAGAGTTTGCTCCTGGCATGTCCAAAGCTTTTCTTTACCCCAGAGCAGGGTATGTCCCTAAGGTCCCTACCTCTACACCACAGCCGGTTGTGCTCAGGCTTTCCTCCTCCCTTTTTGGGAGTCTGATCAGCAGAAGCAGAATTGTATGTGTCCAGTACATGCATTAGATGCCTATGTCCACAGAGCTGCCCTGTGGCGTAAGTCAGATCAACTGTTTGTGTGTTATGGTCCCCCTAAGAAGGGTCATCCTGCTACGAAGCAGACCCTAAGCAGATGGATTGTGGATGCCATTTCTACAGCTTATGAGTCCTCTGACCTCCCCTCACCGCTGGGGATCAAGGCCCACTCTACCCGTGCTATGGCTGCATCCACAGCCCTTATGTTAGGTGTTCCAATTCAGGACATCTGTAATGCTGCGGGATGGTCCACGCCCCTCACCTTTGTTAGGTTTTACAACCTAGATGTCCGAGCCACTCCTGGCTTTTCTGTCCTTTTGCCCTAGCTTCTTCACTAGGCAGGGACTTGGAAGTCTGGTGGCGTGGGCATCTCGTTCCCCTAGCGTTTTCGGACGCAGCTCGAGTTCCTGAAGGGGAACGTCCCAGGTTACGTATGTAACCCTGGTTCCCCGAGGGAACGAGACGCTGCGTCTCGATCCATCCTTCCGGCATCCCTGCCGAGCCCTCGCTTCATTCCCAGAAGCTGATGCCGGCAGCGTCGCACGTGCTTTTATGCTTCCTGGTCAATGACGTCACCCGCCCGTGACGTCCCGCCTTTCGATTGGCCAGATTACACGTGTTCAGAGCGTGGTTCCGCCAAAGGCGCTCCCCTAGCGTTTTCAGACGCAGCGTCTCGTTCCCTCGGGGAACCAGGGTTACATACGTAACCTGGGACGTTCTTACTAAACTGATAACTTTATTAACCTGCATTTCATCAGTTTTTAGGTTAAATCCTTGGCTATCAACATCAGAAGGCAGCATATTTCTTTCACTTTTTGCTAAATTTTAGTAAAGTTAGTAAAGTAGTAAAATTGTCTAGAATTAAGTTTCCCTGAACTTTGATCTTAAGATCTCCTGGAGAATTTGTCTCCTTCTGCAGAAGGCTGTTAATATTTTTTTTTTTTCAAATCAGTTTATTATTTCCTTTGGCTACATTCAACTGGTGAAGATAACTTAATTTAGCTACTGTCAACTCTTTGAAACAATGCTCCTGATATTCAAGTGTTCACCAAAGAGCCCTCTCGGTTTCACATTCGGGTCCCACAGAACCTTTGCGTGATTTAACACCTCCAACAACCCTCCTCTACCCCACTCCTGCACTTCAGATCAGGGAAGGTGACGTGCTCCAGGTCTTCAGAAAGGCACCAGGCCCAGATGGTGTGACACCAGCCTGTGCTAACCAGCTGGCCCCCAACTTCTCACAGATCTTCAACAGGTCTCTGGAGTTGTGTGAAGTCCCTTCCTGCTTCAAACGCTCCACCATCATCCCCTTTCCAAAGAAACCCAAGATAACATGACTTAACGACTACAGACCTGTGGCACTAATGTCTGTCGTCATGTAGTGGTTCGAAAAACTGGTTCTGGCTTTTCTGAAGGACATCACGGGACCCTTACTGGACCTCCTGCAGTTTGCTTACCGAGCAAACAGGTCCGTGGATGATGCAGTAAACATGAGACTTCATCCTGCAACATCTGAACAAATCAGGGACTTATGTGAGGATGCTGTTTGTGGACTTCAGTTCGGCCTTCAACATTATCATGCCAAACCTACTTCTGCAAAAATTAACTCAGCTTACCGTGCCTACCTCCATCTGTCAGGTGCATTCATAACAATCTGGAACTTAACACACTCAAAACAGTAGAGATGGCAGTAGACTTCAGGAGGAACCCCCCTGCACTCCTCCCTCTCACCATCATGGACAGCACTGTAATGGCAGTGAAGACATTTAGATTCCTCGGCAACACCATCTCTCAGGACCTGAAGTGGGACATTCACGTTGACGCAATTGTCAAAAAGGCCCAGCATAGTCTGTTCTTCCTTCGCCAACTGAGGAAGTTCAACCTGCCTCAGGAACTACTGAAACAGTTTTACACTGCCATCATCGAATCCGTCCTTTGCACCTCAATAACTGTCTGGTTCAGCTCAGCTACAAAATCTGACATCTGAAGACTGCATTGGACAGTCCGGACTGCTAAGTGAATTATTGGTACAACCCTTCCTACTCTCCAAGAACTGTACTTATCCAGAGTGAGCAAAAAGGCTGGCAAAATCATTCTGGACCCCTCACATCCAGCACACCCCCTCTTTGAACTCTTGCCATCTGGTTGACACTACAAAGCACTGAGCACCAGAACAGCAAGGCACAGGAACAGTTTCTTCCCTCAAGCAATCCATCTCATGAACATTTCACAATAAACATGGAACACACAACACTATTATACATTCACTTATCCAGTTATTTATTTAACACACATACTTATTTACACTTCAAATTTGCACCTTACGTACATAGTAAATGGTTTATTTTGTATATTGTAAAGTTATTGTTATTTTGCACATTGTCTGTCTTGTATAATTGTATATTGTTCTTTTTATTATGTCTTTTATCGTGTCTGGTCCTGTCACTGTCATTCTATTGCACTGTGGAACTTCTGTTACTACAACAAATTCCTAGTATGTGTAAACATACATGGCAATAAAGCTGATTCTGATTTACAATCTGAAAAATTCTACATACAGTCTGCTTTTTTACTGCAGGATTACGACACGTGGAGACATTAAATGTAGTCACTGGAGCTTGATCTTGTAGAATCTCCGCCAAGCAATGTAGAAATATCGTGCACTGGAGCATTATGCACGTTGTTAATTAAAGGAGAACTCCACTTCCAGAAAAACAATTTACAAATAATTTACTCACCCCCTTGTCATCCAAAATGTTCATGTCTTTCTGTCTTCAGTCGTAAAGAAATTATGGCTTTTGAGGAAAACATTTCAGGATTTTTCTTTATATAATGGACTTCAATTGTGCCCCCAATTTTGAACTTCCAAAATGTAGTTTAAAGGCTGCTTTAAAAGGCTCTAAATGCCCTAATCCCAGCCGAGGAAGAAGGGTATTATCTAGCAAAACGATCTCATTTTTTTTTTTTTCAAAAGACTTACTAGCACTTTGTTAGTCTTTGCACATTCGCTTTGTAAACACTGGGTCTGTAGTTCTGCGTGACCTTTCGACGTGATTCAATAGTACATAGTGTCGTGAACGTGCATCTCAGAGCCTGTGCTACACAAGCTTTTGTGCTTAAAAAGTATACACATTTTTATTTTTCGAAAAAAAATGACTGATCGTTTCTCTAGATAAGACCCTTCCTCCTCGACTGGGATCGTTTAGAGCCTTTTGAAGCTGCATTTAAACTACATTTTGGAAGTTTGAAATCAGGGGCAAAATTGAAGTCCATTATATGAAGAAAAATCCTGAAATGTTTTCCTCAAAAACCGTAATTTCTTTACGACTGAAGACAGAAAGACATGAACATCTTGCATGACAAGGGGGTGAGTAAATTATTTGTAAATTGTTGTTCTGGAAGTGGAGTTCTCCTTTAAGGGCACTCTGCTGTTTGACGGGCTGAGTAAAACCGTAGGAAATCCCCAGGCACTTTTCACCTTGTCGTGAGACTCCACCGAGGTCATTTCCAAACACAGCTCAACTCCAGAGTCCAGCTGTATTCTTGTGTTAACCAGTCCTTGATTTAACTGAACATCCCCAGAAAGCAGCAGTAAAATGAGAAAGACTCAGTGAGTTTTTCGTGAAGGCGCAGCGAGTCCCCGCTTTCTAGTGGCATATTTATGCATCACAGCATGTACAGTAGATGACTGGAGAAAACCACAATATAAACAGTTTTTCACCAGTTTTTGAGCTGCTTGAGTTTTTGAAGCACAGCCAATCCACATGAAAAGTTCTGGACACAACACGTACAGGTAATGCAGCCGTCGAAAATGGTATTAAAAGAAAAAAAAACACCACGAAACATAGATTCAATTTTTTCGTGACTAAAAACTTTTAACTTTGCGAGTAAAGTTTAAAATGGCCTTTGACAAGTGTATTAACCCTCTGGGGTCTGAGGGTGTTTTGGGGCCCTGGAGAAGTTTTGACATGCCCTCACATTTGTGCTTTTTTCAGTATCTTAAAAACATATTAATAGCTAAAGTCTGGCTACACTGTAATCAGCACAAACTGGGCTACAATAATATGTAAGAAACATGAATGTACATGTTGTTTTCTCAAAAACACAAACATTTATGCGTGGTTAGTGAAAAACTAAAATCTTTAAGTCACTGAAATAAGACCATGAAACGCATTCAGAACATTAGTCCACAAGACTTTTGAGAACTGGATGTGGTTGTCTAGAGTTTTTTCTACAAAATGATGTGAAAATCATCTCATTCACTTGTTTACAGAAAACAATATGCGAGGGAGTGACAACGACCATGAATATTTAGTGATTCACACAAAAGAGACAAAAGGCCCTCCTCTAATGGCCCATCAACGAGACTGTGACTGTCAGGTAGAAACAATGAGAGATTCAGAGAATGGAGTTTTAGACTATTTGTATTTTATTTACAACACAGTATAATATAAACATACAAAATGAAGGTCAAAAGCACATTATTGACTACACTGATCTAATCATAGAGACGTGAACAGACTTTGTGTCATTCCTGAAAACTGTTTTCTGAATTCTGTTCAACAAGTGAAACAAGTAAATTATACCTGATATTTAAGTGATTGCTGATTCTTTCCATGGATTTAAGAAACAAAACTCATCATCAGTAGTCCAGGAAATTGTTTTACAATAAAAAAAAAAAATTCAGTGTAGTTGAACATCTGATGTGGGTACAGTACTCTTCGTGTGGCATTCATCTGTGGTGCAGGAATCAGATCACTAGAAAAAAAAACATCTGTGAGCATGTTAATATCAGGAGCATCTGTAATATATACATATAGTATGATTTTGTAGTCATAGACTCACACATGCTTCATACTATCTTTAAAAAATGGCATTTTATATCTGAGAAACTAATTATTATTGTTTAGCACGTTAAACATCTATTCATTAACATAGTATTAATAATAAACTAATAGTATCCTATTGTTATACGATAAATAAATAAATATGATTTTATAGTCATAAAAATCATCGCGCCTCCACGTGGCTGATTATAATAACAAACCGAAAGCTGCTCGTGGGTGTGAACAAATTAAAAATAATTAGGTCTGACGAGAAAGACTGGACATGGGGTTGGTTTCATACAGATTACTTTAACACATGATATTTGTTTTCGATAATGTCTCTCTCATGTCTCTGTGTGGAGTATTCGCTGAGTTTTAGTTCATTTTAGTGACGCATTTCTTAATGACGATCACAGACAACAACGCGGCAGACTGCATACCCTGTTTGTTTGCTTTATTTCACAAAACCACAGAGTGTTGTTGTTACTATGAGTGTTGTTGTGAATTTTTTCTTAGAGACCAGGAGACATTTTTGGATATCTTGAAGCAGAAGTTTCTCTTTATTCTGATTCTCGCTGCTCTGCACTGCAGTCTTCAAAAAAGTCGTCTTCTCAAAGCTCAGCACAGCAGAGTATATAGGTTTGAAGGGGGAGGAGTACATAGAGGTGGAATCAATCTAAACAAAGCATGCAAATGTGGTACAGGAAAACAGCTCAGTTAAAGATTTATCCCAGCCTTGATCTATTTAGCATACAAGTGTCATTCAAATGCATAGGTGCTTAAACAAAAGGCACAGTTGTACCTTGAGCTTAGAATTCACACTTAACTTGGGAAAACCTGCCAGATGCTCAGGAACTGCATAAAGACAAAAGGTTACTGTCTCAGGGCCAGGGCTGCCTGCTCTTAGACTGTCACAATATACATAACTTTTTCAGTTCAGTTGTTATATTGGAACCTATAACAAATATGCATAGGATCAGCATATTTTAAACAGATTCTTAAATTTGTAATCCTTCAACCTCAATAGACTGGTATGCTATATGGATACAAACAAACAATTCAACTTCATTTAAAACTAATTAAGTGCAAAAAAAAAAAAAACACACTTACATTCAATTTTAAGTGGCATACAACATATTACATATAACTCACATTACATGTAACTTCTTGAACATTTACTGTTTGCAAATAAAACCATGTTGTCTTTGGATGAAGCAAACAGTCTGAGCCTGAACTTACAGTACAGACATCTCATTCCATCAGTTTACGCTTGAGGCTTTGGACCTTCTTCAGCAGTTTTGCTCCATCAAGTTCCAAAAAAAGTTTCTGGATCACTTCAAAGGTGTACTTCCGGTTTTTGGGATACTCAAGGTTGAGGGCATAGATCAATCCCATCAACAGTATGCACGCTGTAGTTCTGTTTCCACAACCGTTCAGCACTTTGGTGCCCTCTGTAACAACACACACATCTACTGGGTCCTCCTCAACTGTAGGATTGTGAATCACCACCAACTTCATTTCATTTATGTGGCCTTCGAAAAAAAAAGCAAATATGTTTTTAATATTAATGTGCTTAATTTTAATCAATGTACAATTAAAATGTAAAAAATAAATGGCACCATCCATTGCAACATATTTTCCTCAACTAGCTAAACTCTAAACTGTTAGTAGCAGTAACATAATTCTACATTGCTAGCATGGCATTCTAAAATTCTGACTACCTTTTTTTTTTTTTTTTTATAAAGGTGGGCCATGATATACTCAAATAAACATTAAATTAAACCCTCAAAATGTAATATAAAGCATAATTAATGCTCAGGCATATAATTCATAAAAGGTTAGTTCACCTAAAATTAAAATTGTCATCATTTAATCACCTTCATGTTGTTCTATATAACACTTTAATAGTCAAAACACAAATTAAGATATTTTTTATGATACCTGACAGATTTCTGTGCCTCCAATGAAAGTCTGTTCACCCAAAACTCTGACACTTTAAAAACTTCATAAATAACATAGTAAAATAAATCAAGTGGTTAAATCCAAGTCTTTTGAAGAAAAATTATCACTTTATGTGATGGACAGATTTAATTTAGGCTTTTTTTCAAATCAAAACAATGATCAGCAAACAATGTTTGCAGAATCCAATTTTGGCAAACAGAAGCTGAAGCATGCTTGCTTTACACGTTAGAACTGAGGTTCATTCTCTTGTCTTACAGCATTTTTGAACCTCTGTAAAAACCAATGAGGTTTGTTCAAGTAAGTTTGAGCTTCCGTTTAGGTTCGCTGATCAATGTGCATATGAGGTTAAAAGTCTACATTAAATCTGTTCATCATATAAAGATATCATGTCTCTTCAGAAGACTTGGATTAAACCACTAGATTCATATGGACTTATTTTACAATCTCTTAATGAACGTTTTAAAGCGTCAAAAGTTTTGCATGAACAGACTTTCAGTGGAAGGATAGACAGCTCTCGGGTAACATTAAACATATCTTAATTTCTGTTTCAAAGATTAACCACAATCTTATGGGTTTGGAACAACATGAGGGTGAGTAAATGACAGAATCTATCCCTAAAATGTACTGAGTAACAAAAATACATACATAAATAAATAAATACTTCTTACAATACATTTTTTTTTAAATGCAGTACCCTGACTATTTATCAAAGGCTACACTGTAAAAAACAATTTGTTGAGTCAGTTTAAAATAATTTGTTACCCTGCTGCCTTAAAATTTTAAGTTCAGTCAACTAAAATAAGTTTATTCAACCTGAAATTTTAAGTTGTACTAAGTAACAACTTAGATATTTGTGTTTGCTAAACTTAACAGATGGGTAAGTAACCCAGCTGCCTTAAAATTTTAAGTTGATTTAAATCAAATATCTAAGTTGTCACTTAGTATAATTTAACATTTCAAGTTGAATAAACTTTTTTTGAGTTGACTGAACTTAAAATTTTAAGGCAGCCAGGTTACAAATTATTTTAAGTTGACTCAACAAATAGTTTTTTACAGTGTAGGTATTGTATTGGTTTAATGGCTAAATCACAGTGATCAATAAAGGAAATGAAACAATGTGTATCCATTTGAATACCTTGAAATGATGAATCATGTAATAATATACCTGACAGTCTTGGAATAGCTCTTCTTGATTTTCCCCAAGGTACTCAATGAGGCAACGGATACATGTATCCCTTTTTTTCTCAATACTCTGGAACTACAAAGACATGCATTTTAGTGACAATACAGTGACTCTGTGAGCTCAGTGCACTGCAACTTAAGAAAACAAGCGAATAGACAAATAACCCATGTTGTAATCTGTAGTGTTTTAATAGATCCAATCGTTTTGATGAGGTAAAGTTACATATTTTGCATAGCCAATTAATTTGCAATAAGGTAGAACACCCATTGACTCAGTGGTTAGTTCTGGTACCTGAAGTTAACTTGTCTTGACAACTGCTATGAATACATCTTGAATTTCTCTTCATATAAATCTTTGTGTGGAAGAAAACAGGATTTTTAAATTATTAGATTCACACTCTGGTATAATGAATTGTACATAATTTATATTTAATATCAATTTATGTTGTGTTTACCTGAATGCAAATGTTATAAGTTTAAAATTTTCTAAAGGTTTAAAACATATTTTGCAAAATAATTACACCAACTGTAAATTACTTGTGCAATGTATCTGCAAATCCTAGTTAACTCAAACACATAAATCAATTCAAATGACGTGGCACAAAATATAAAACATACAACTGTTATGTTACAGATCACATAAGGAGCATAAAAAGCATTACATGTTTTCTTTTGATTTTTGTCATTAGCAGAGCACGCGCTAATCGCTGTACATGTGATGCTAACCATGTGCTCAGAGGCTGATTAGCTGTAATGCCAAATTTATAAACGTAACACTTACATATGCACCATCACACAATTAGTAGTTAGTATACAGTCTTGTTTACGACGCAGTAAATTTTTGCACTTTAAATACTTGTAAAGGAGAAAACTTAACGAATGAAGGACATCGCGCGAACACAGGAATTGGAAGATTCACGCACTTATGCAAACACCAATTTTCAAACATAGCTAATTACCTGAAAATAAATTTGGATCTTATAAACCCGAAACACATTTTGTAAACAGACATTAAATTATTTTTCTGCTCCGAACGCCTTCCCCTGTCTGTTCTAGTTACATCAGCCGTTGCTTGTTTGCTCTCTCTCTCTCAAGTTCAACCACTCATGTGCAGCAACTTCGCTGTTCACGAATTTCAGTCACAAACATACATAAAAATAATAGAAGCTAATACATTTCCAACCATAATGTAGACGTTTACTCGCATTCGCAGGTGCAAGTACTGGACAATGTATTCCGCTTTCAATGATAACTTCACTGACCACAAATTCGAATCTGTCATCAGACTGTGGTGCAGACAACAGAGACAGAGAAGCGCGCATATTATTAATCTTCTGGTAGATATTAACATTAAACAACTTAACATTTACATTTATGATGATAACAATTTAAATGAAAACTTACCTTTAGCTCAACAAATCGAGGTGGTGGTGCCGTCGTCGCCAATGACACGTAAAATGGCGACTCCCGCGTTTCCCGCCTGGATGTCGACGCATGCGCACTTTGCGGCTAATATTTCGGGGTACATTTTACTTAATTTTTTAGTGTTGCAGTTATTACTGTTAAAAAATAGTGTAGGTAGTGAAGCACAGGGCACAAACAAACACGGAGTTAGTTGTAACAGACATGGTTTAAATATTTCCACATATGCTAGCATAATTAAATTTACATTATTTACTAGTTGCCATAACAACACTATATAGAGAAAAAGTGCACCAAAATTCAAAAGCCTTTTGAAGATATTGCTGAATATTTATTTTACTATAGTAAAATATCACTATAGTACTGCATTATTTTATTTGAAAAAGTTATTAATTTTATTTTATTGCCAAAAAATTTAGTTTGTCGTGTATATTTTTTCATTCGATCAGATAACATTTTAAGCTTTCATATGGTCATGTTACAGGGTGCCCCTCACACGTTACAAAGTACCCTACCTACGGGGCATGTTGTCACACTTTACTTCCTTTCTTTTGAGTTACATAACAAAAAAACGTATACACTGTAATTATGAAACAAAGTGACATATTTGCACTAGACAAATGTGAAATAAACATGAATAAAAAAATTACACTCTGAGCCCCACATCGATTCACATACTGAGAAATTCAAAAAGTGTTAGGTTGCGCCCCACGCTCCCCTACACATAGACATGCTAAGTTACTAGGTAAATAAGCTTCTTGTGTTTCTTAGCCCACATTGTGAGTGGATGCACTTGATGGCTTGATGTTGGCAAAATGCCCAGATACAAAGAGCAGTCCTTTGTCATAATGCCATTCAGCCAAACTAGACCTGGAACACAGCTATGTGGTTTACCAGCTGTGTATGCAGTTGTAGATGTATATCTTATAGCAGTTAAAGGTAATTTATCATACAGTTTAGCAGCATTTCAATAGTAATCAGTGCGCCAACTGATGTACATGTATTTAGCAATTCTTAAAATAAATATAACGTTTTCCATTCTAGTCATACATAGCGTTGTGATGTCTAAACTCATTTGTAGCATTTAATATTACTAAATTTATTGTTTAGTGTTTTATTATTTCATTATTAAAGCAGCACAGTACCTTATCTTTAACATAATATTGAATTGTAATATTGGTACATCCCTATTTATTTTGGAACTGGGCCTGACTGAAGGCCAGTGTGAGGCTTATGTTCAGTAACTTAAAAGTAAAAAATACATTAACTCTTAAAGGTTTTGTTGCCGTTAATAATCTAATATAATGATTTTCATTTCAGCTTTTCTTGACCGAAAAAGAAAACAAGGGACCATTCAGAAAAGTAAAACAGATAATAAGATTTTAAGGAAGTGGTCTTGTGAATCCTATGAAGTTTGCAAATATAAACACACAGGGCAGGGCTCCCTACTTCTCTTACGCTTTTTTTCCCCGTATTCCCTCCCCTCTCCTGCTTGTTTTTCATCATGATTTTGAGCGTATTTTCCAGTCTTTGTATCTGCTGCAGAAGAACTGCATATCGTAAGGCAGTCATCCCAAAATCAGAGTCTGCGTTTTAGAGACTTTATTAAGAAGACACCAGGTTTTGATCAAGTAAGTCTTGCAGAATGCAATTTTTGTTTGAATATTTTACCTTGTGTCATTGAAGTCCTTGTCTTGTGTTATTTAGTGACAGGATTAACGTAACTCGTGTTCCACTTAAGTCAGATTAATGCGGCATGAGCATTGCTTGTTTTTTTTGTTTTGTTTTGTTTTGTTTTGTTTTGTTTTTTCCTGTAAGAAACGTAAGCTTTCTGAAAGAAAATTAAAATGGTCTAAAAATGAAAACACTACAGATATCAGAGTTCCCCGCACGGGAAACTGGAGAAATGCATTAATTTCAGTGAATTAATTAATGACTAAGTGCACTTTTGTAATTTAAAACCCTTAACTTTCCACCTCCAACACAATAATTTCTCTCTTATTCTATCACTCTCAGGCTTAGTCCTCTGGACACACATCAAATCACTCATTTTACACACCCATTTCAACACTGCAGATGTTTCTACATCCCACTGAATAGGCGGAGCAGCTAAAATCTTACAGAATATTATAAGCCTGAAAATGTCTAACCACTGGGAGCTGAAAGAAAATATAAATGTGCACTGCATTTTTATTCCAGCTCCTTTTTTTCCTCACAGTATGTTGATGTATGATTTATGATAACATTTACTTACTGTCTTTCTGACTCTGTTATGTAGTTATGCCTAATTCAGTCAAAGCTTGACTAAATAAATGTAAAGCAAAGCAGCAAAGATTACCAAAAGAAACAGTGAGACAAGAGAGCAGCAAAGTGTAAACACTGACACCCTGACAACCCTCAGTTCACTGGGGTTTAAAATTAGCTGGTGATCTTTCATTGTTTTCAGATGAATTGAATGGGCTCTTATTTAATGCCAGCCAGACAACAGTAGAAACAATAACAAAGACCGGATGATGGATTCTGATCTTTATCATGTTTATATTAGGTCTTGTTGGGAGGAAACTTCTGGAATTCTGTCGGTGTACAATAAGTTTTGCTTGGAATGTCTGAAATTACTGGCCAACTCCAGAAATCAGAGAGGAAAAAGAGATCATTTTCTGTTGCACCCTGAACCAGAATTGCATTTACTGTCATGACCAAAAATATTGGCACCTTTGCAATTCTGTCAGAAAATGTAACCCTTCTCTTAGAAAATTGTTGCAGTTGCAAATGTTTTGGTACTCACTGGTACTCTTTGGTACTTTTTTTTTTTTTTTTGCATTGGGACAACACACACACACACACAAAAAATAAAATAAATAAATCTGAAGAAAAGTCAAATCTAATACAACTACTCACAGAAGGAATTGTTACACCTAAGTTTATTACACCTTTCTACTGGAATTTTGGACCACTCTTCTTTTGCAAACTGCTCCAGGTCATTCAGATTGCTGTTCTCCACAGATGTTCTATGGGATTCAGATCTGGACTCATTGCTGGCCATTTCAGAACTCTCCAAAGCTTTGTTTGTAACCATTTCTGAGTGCTTTTTGAAGTGTGTTTCGGGTCATTGTCCTGCTGGAAGACCCATGACCTCTGGTGGAGACGTAGCTTTCTGACACTGGCCACTACATTGTGCCCTAAAATTCTTTGGTAATCATCAGATTTCACGATCCCGTTCACCCAGTCAAGGCATCCAGTGCCAGAAGCAGCAAAGCAACCCCAAAACATCTTTAAACCTCCACCATGTTTGACTGTATGGACTATGTTCTTTTCTTTGAAGGCCTCATTTCTTTTTCTGTAAACAGTGCAATGATGTCCATACCAAAAACGTCTCAGGTTACGTATGTAACCCTGGTTCCCTGAGAAGGGAACGAGACACTGCGTCCTCTAGAGGTTGCTATTGGGGAACGTCTCCTACGTGACCCGTGTCTGAAGCTATATACAAAAACTACAAGGTACTGGCCGGCGACAGCCTATGACGTCACTGCCGGCGTGTCATACCAGCGCGACTGCATAGTACAAAAGGGCGCCGGTCGAACACAACGTCCGCTTCTTCGTCTGAAGCACGTGTCCGAAGCATGGCCACAAGTCTAGAGGACGCAGTGTCTCGTTCCCTTCTCAGGGAACCAGGGTTACATATGTAACCTGAGACGTTCCCTTTCGAGGAACTCGAACTGCGTCCTCTAGAGGTCGCTATTGGGGAACCGTTATACCCACGCTGCCATGCTGAGGGGAGTGCAAGCCGGACACAAAAGGCGAGCACTAAGTACCAGCTCCACCTAAGTAGGGGGAGCTGCCCCAAAGGACGTCCAGGTGGCTGTCAGTGACTTAATCCCTTCGGCCAGAGGCCTGAGCTGCATACCCAAGAACTTACCTGTAAGGACCGGGCTAATGATGCCTGGCTGTAGGGCAGAGCTCAGACTTGGAATCAGAAAGAGATTCCTTTAAGGGATATAGCCTATAGTCTAGGACAGTAGCCTAGACCTTGGCCTGTCACCAGGGGGTTTACCTATTGCTTGTATAACCCTGCTCGAAGGGAAAGCAGCATAGGTCATGAGAACCCCATTCAGAAGTATCGTTTTTAAGCGATACATAGGTCGAGTGTAGCCCAAGATTCCAGGGCTTTAAACAACTCAAGAAAGGGTACGAAGCTGAGCGCGTGATCCCCACCATACAGGATTTGAGAAAGAACACAGGAAGCTAGTGTGCGTTCTTACCACAATGTGGATTTTAAAATGTGTCTGGCGAGCCTGGACACTGAATACCGTTCAAGAGGAGGCTCTGGGAAGCAGAGAACACAAATCCCAAGAAAGGGAGGTTCTGAGCACTCAGGGAGCCGAATCGTGCTCAAAGCAACCCTTCTGAAGAAAAGGGGAGCACTATAACGCTCAGTATGAGCGACCTGAATGGGATGCCCTGGAGCAGAGGAGATATACTCTCAGAGAAGAGAAACCTGGTTGCTCAACAGGGTATAACATGCTCACAGAAGACCCTCAACCTAGAGAGGAGCAAAGAATGCTGATTTACTTCATCCCACCAGGGGCTACCACCTGGAAAGCCAGAGCCATAGGGAGCGGAGGTCCTTGTCTCGACATAGAGAGGAACTTATGAGCTCCAAATGAGAGTGACATGCTCACAAAAGACCCTCCGTAAGGGGAGCATCTGTCAAGCTAATGCAATGTCAGGAGACATCGCTGGGGCAGGAAAAACTGCTGTCTACGGGGCTTCTAGAAAGCCCTAATGGATCAGAGCAGCTTCCGCACACACAAGTGGCGAAAGGCAACACATCGGGCGGCAGCAAGCGGCCGATTCATCCGATGAGATAAAATCTCAATCTAGTAACCAAGGCAAGCATTTAGCAGCCACAGGGTAGACACCTCACCCACGAAGGGGAGGGCCCCTGTGCGTTCTACTAGGAACGGTGCATTCAGACGACCCTAAAGAGGGAGGCACCGCCATGCTCATCTTCTAACAGGAGGAATATAAAGGCAGAAACGAGGTTTAGTGACCCGTGCCGCCGAAATCGTAAACGAGACAGCCTTGGATACCCATATACAGCTTCCGTACACGCCAATGTGACAGAAGCAGAGACACGTTGGGTGGCAGCAAGTGGCCGACTCATCCAACGTGGCAACGATGGGACGCACAACAGTTACAGGGTAGGTACTTAACCTACTATAGAGGAAAGGACCTACCCGCTCTGCCCAAAGACAGCCTGCTTAAACTACCCTGCATAGCAGGGAAGCACAGCCTACTCATCTCATGTCAGAGAGACATACAAGGGTAGAGAAGAGGTCTAAGGACCAAGATTGCTGATTCTATGAGGCTCCAGGAGGCAAAGGCCTCAGATACCCAGATAGGGTGATCATCTTCCATACACGTGAAATGTGATGGGAGGAAAAACACATCGGGCAGCAGCAAGCGGCCGATTATCCAATGAGGTCGTCATGGAGCATCAGCAGTCTCGGGGAAGATACCTGACCCCCCTCAGAGGGGGAGAATCTTCTCACTCTACCGAAGGATAGTGTGCTCTAGAACACCTCATCCCTAAGAAGTGAGCACTACCTTATCCTGAGATGAGTATCCAGAAAAAGGGGTATAGAACGAGATCCAGCATCGAGGGGGAGTCAAGTCGTTCTTAGAAAAATGGGTTGAAATCACCCCATAACAGATAAAGCGCTCTGGAACCTCCAGCCGTAGCTGAGGCGAGCACCGAGGCTAGCCCTCCATAGAGGGGAGCCTACCAGGGCGACAGCAATGGCTAGAAAGGACATCATCACCTTCTGTCAAAGAGGGGCTTTAGGTATATTCGCCCAAGAAACCCGTGCTCTAGAACCTTCAGCCCGTAGGTGAGGCGAGCACCAAGGCTAACCCTCCATGGAGGGGAGCCAACCAAGGCAACAGCAATAGCTAGAAAGGGCATTGTCACCTCCTGCCAAAGGAGGGCTTTAGCTATAGTTGCCCAAGCAATCCGTGCTCTAGAACCTTCAGCCCGTAGCTGAGGCGAGCACCAAGGCCAACCCTCCATGGAGGGGAGCCTACTCAGGGCAACAGCCATGGCTAGGAGGGGACACTGTCACATTCTGCCATAAGGCACTCTAGCCATACTTGCCCAAGTAGTTTGTGCTCTAAAACCTTCAGCCCGTAGCTGAGGTGAGCACCAAAGCTAGCCCTCCATGGAGGGGAGCCTACTCAGGGCAATAGCCATGGCTAGGAGGGGACACTGTCACATTCTGCCAAGAGGGACTCTAGCCATACTCGCCCAAGTAGTTTGTGCTCTAAAACCTTCAGCCCGTGGCTGAGGCAAGCACCAAGGCTAGCCCTCCACGGAGGGGAGCCTACCCAGGGCAACAGAAATGGCCGGAAAAGGGGCACCGTCACATCCCGTCCAAGGAGGGGCTTTAGCTATATTCACCCAGGTAGTCCATGCTCTCTCTCTCAAAAGAGAGCGTAGGCCCTGTTCTAGCCAACCCTCAGGTGCACATGAACAAAATGGGCCTAATCATGTCTAGACAGGTTGCTGCTCCAGAGCCAGCACCAGGAAAAAGGGGTTTCCGCAGAAACACCCTAGAGCATGAGGAATGGGTGGATAGCACAGCCACAGAAGCCCCTCAGGGCGAGAAGAATGTGAAGAATGTGGTGCATTTTTTTTGTTACTTACTCTATGTGTATGAGATATGAATAAAACACACCTACAAATTATATCTGAATGGATTGTTATTTGCAGCTTCCATAGACATATGTGTGTATTTTACAAACTCTAAATGTATTGTTTTACTAGTACTTATGTGTATTTAAATGTCTGAAACCTAAAATAAGCATTATGTGGTTAAAAACACTGCATAGTTGTGATGATATCGCAAGTACAACGCTTGTCTCTCTCTGGCGCTGCGCAGTTTGAATTTGGCAGTTGCGTAACATCACTGAACGTTCTAAATCCCACATGTGGAACCGTACTCCCAGGGGCACAGAAATTAGAATCCCACATGTGGGACCGTACCGTTCAACAGGTTAAAATCTCTGGAGATGGACTTGTAGCATTGAGATTGTCCATGTTTTTCCACAATTTTTCTCTCAAATCAAAGACAACTCTTCAGCTCTACACTTCTTTCTTTTCTCAATGCTCAGTGTGACACACAACACAAAGGTTGAGTCAACTTTTCTCCATTTTAACTGGTTGCAAGTGTGATTACTACATCTCACTTTGCCCACACCTGTTACTTGCCACAGGTGTGTCTAAATACAAATTACAGAAGAATCACATGCCTGAAAAGCAATTATTTCTTACAGTTTTGACAAGGTGCCAATCATTTTGTCCAGTGTATTTTTGAGTTCTGTGTGAAATTTTATCAAGTTCGTCTTTTCTTCTCTGTTTTTTCATGTTGTGCAGCGCAAACAAAAACAATAAGCATGTGAATACCAAAACATTTGCAATTGCAACAATTTTCTATTATTCTTAACAGAATAAGATTGCATTCTGTCAAAGCTAGGTCATTTTGAAACTGTAGCATCTCCTGCTTAATGTTGTGCATTACATGTATTTCAGTTTACAGTTTTCATGAAACACATCATCCCACTACAACCCTGTTGGTATATCCTTTTAGGCAGTGAAAGCTCAGCATTTATTTTCAAGCTGTAGTTCAGTTGATGCTTACTGCTCCTTCCAGATATGAAAGTCAATAAGATACATTTAGAAAGTACAGAGTGAGTCTTTGTATTTATATATCAGCAGATTCGCTTTCATGTCACGCTCAGTGGAAAGTGGAGACTCCATCCTCAGGCAGTCCAGGTGATTTGCAGTTGATTCAGCAAAGCACATGTAGATCTGTTCACCTTGCAGGTGTCTTCCCACTGCCCTCTATGGTATTCCCTGGTATTGTACGGGAAACACACCCCTGATTGGTTAGAGTGAACTAATGCCCTAAGTGCCAAGCTTCTGACAGTTTAAAGGGGTGAATACTGCACTCTAACGGAAAAATTAATTCGTGACAATGCTAGATAACAATAAGTTTAAAAATGCTGATTGAGAAATATCTTTGGCTTTTTTGTTCAGCATGTTCAGAGTTTTAATTTATTTTTTCAAATGAGAAAACGCTTACTGGATTATATTCTATTATAATGGCTATTTGCATATTACCTTAAGCATTGTTTCATTTTTGTGTATATTATGGCAATGCTAATCCATAAATGTTTGGGCCAGTGTAATGACTCAAGTCCTGCTCTGGTAGTGACATTTTCTATGGTGATGATTACAGCCTTACTGATGTGACAACGGGGAGGAGGACAATCTGCTATTGCCTCAACCACGATCCTAATGCAATATCACTTGTTTTCTGTGGGGATCTGTGCAAGTATGCGTTCCCCCCCAGTGAGTCTGGTCAGACAGATGCTGTGCAAGGTCAGGGAAAGAGAACAAGTCTTTCTGGTTGCACCTCATTGGTCCACCCAGACTTGGTTCTCGGATCTCATTCACTTCTCAACAGCCCTTTCCTGGTGAATCCTCCTAAGGAAAGACCTTCTTTCTCATGGGCAGGGCACAATGTGGCACCTGTGTCCAGATGTCTGTAACCTTCATGTCTAGCCCCTGAATGGGACAGGTTAGTCCTTAGGGAAGCATGACTTGATCATTAGGTTCCGCAAAGGTGTGTGGAGAGGTTAACCCTCTGGGGTCTGAGGTGATTTTGGGGCCCTTTAGATGTTTTGACATGCCCTAACATTTGTGCTTATTTCAGCTACTTATAACATACTACGGGCCAACATATAATTTTTTTGTATTCAGCACAAACGGTGCTACAATAATATGTGAGCAAGATGGATGTACATGTTTGCATTTTTTTTAAAAAAAAAAAAAAAAAAATCATTAATGCATGGTTAGTAAGTTTTGGGAAAATAAATGTAGCTGAAATAAGGCCATAAAACTCACACTCAATAATCCTGAACAAGGCTTTTGAGTAATCACTCTTGTAGGCTAGAATATACTTCAAAATGATGTGAAAATGATCATGCTTACTCTTTCACAGAAAACAATATATTGATGTAAATTTTCTAAGACATGTTTTGTGATGGAAAGCCATATGCGAGGGAGGGATAACGGCCATGAATATTTAGTGATTCACACCTGAGAGACAAAAGGCCGTCCCCTAATGGCCCATCAGTGTGACTGTCACTATGAGGCAGGTAACAAAGAATGAGAGGAGAGTAAAAGAATGGGGGGTTTTGGTCATTTGTATTTTATTTACAACACAATATAATGAAAACATACATAATGATGGTCAAAGATTATTATTGTACTCACTGATCTAACCACAGAGATGTGAACAGACCTTGTGTCATTCCTGTTCAGCAAGTGAAACTAGTAAACCATACCTGATATTTAAGTGTTTGCTGCTTTTTTTCTCTTGGATTCAAGATAAAAAAAAATATATATATATATAGTCACAGAGCTTATTTTACTGAAATCAGTGAAGAATAACATTTGATGTTGGTACAGCGCCCTCAGAAGTTTGAAGAGACTCCAGTAAAAATCAGCAATATTCATCTGCTGTGCAGGTATCAGATCATTAAAAAAGGAAAACAAAAAACATCTCTGAGCATGTTAATATCAGAAGAATCTGTATATAGCGATCTTGTAGTCACAGATTCACACATACTTTGTACTATGTAAAAAGGACATTTTATATCTGAGGAACAAATTATGGTTTAGCAACTTATAAAACTCTATTTGGAAACAGAGTATTAATAATAAACATGATCTAGACATACTTCGTAGCATTCATCATGTTACAGTGTACACTCATATTACTTTTATATCGTAATTTGTTTTATATTATATAGACCATGAAAACGTCATCGCGTCGTAAGAAATTTAGATACAATGAGCTACCTATCATTGTTGAAATGTTTCACTCGATTTCAAACATTTTAGCCAGGAATCATGGTTTAGGAAAAAAACAAGCTAGTAAATGTGCTCAAGCTAAAAAAGACGCATTACTTACTCATCAGACTGACCTCTACCTCTGGATCAGCCGCGCATCGCGTTGTTCTTCATCTGAGGTGAATTCGGTGTTGTTCCACTCAGCGCGCCTTCTTTTTTCTGGAGGTAAATTCTGCCATTCCTCTCAGTGCGTCTTCCAGAAACGAACAGTAGCCGAGATAAACTTGATGAATCGTCAGGCTTTGTTTACGATGATGTGGGCGCTAACACGCAGCGCCTCGCACATGGCTATTTATCATATCAAAAGCAAAAGCAGCTTATGGGCGTGATCACATTAAAAAATAATTAGTTCTGAGGGCAAAACTATGCATCACGTTGGTTTCACACGGATTACTTTAGAACAGAATATTTGTTTTTGATAAGACTTGATTTATTTAAAAGTAGAGATATCAAGCTTTTGGAACATATCTCTGGTCTTACATGTCTAACTGAGAGCTCCAGCTGAGTCCTTACAGTCAGTCGAGCTTAATGCCCTCTCTTTGAAGATTGCCCTCCTGACTGCACTCAGTTCCATCAAGAGGGTTGGGGACATACAAACTTGTCGCTGCGAGGCCCATACTGGTTTTTTGTAGTCACAGTGGGCTAGGGCCAGCCCACACTAAACCTAAACAGGCCCAGTGTGGGCTTCCCCAGGCGGGGCCCACTGCTTTGGGCTCACCGCAGGCTTTCTGTGAGCAGCCCACACTAGCAGACTGACCACATTAATCCCATGATGGCCTAGTTTGGGCCCAGAGCAACTTTTGTTCTTTTGGGCCCATGCAGGATTTATGTAGGTAGCCCTGTAATGCATCTAGGAGAATACTAACAACATTGACTATCCATTATTTAGCCAAGAGCAAACCAAAAGAGACCTTTGTAGAATCTGTTGTTTCATATAGGCCAGGGATTCTCAAATGTGGCTTGTGAGATCCAATTTCCTGCAGAATTTAGCTCTAACACTAATCAGACACACCTGAGCATGCTAATCAGTGTCTTCAGAATCATTAGAAAATCACAGGTGGATGAGTTTGATCAAAGTTGGAGCTAAACTCTGCAGGAAAGTGGATCTCACAAGCCATATTTGAGGATACCTGATATAGGCCTTTTTTCTTTTTTTTTTTTTGAAAATGCACCTTTCAACCAAGTTCTGCTGATTCTAAAGTTGAGAGTGAGATAAAGGTGTGGTTGCAAAATTCAAGCAACAGAGTGGGTGGATGAAAGGCACACGACCACCATCTGTTGAAAGCTGAAAGACCTCGGGGGAAGAGTGAGCTTTGCCAATGAATACTGTAGCACACCAAAACATATTTTCAGCAGAGGTCAGTAATAATTTGGTATTTTTGTTTTTATGTTAATTTGTATTATTTTTATATTTATATAGATAATTTGTATTCCTTTTCGGAGTGTTAAATTAGCAGTATTAACAGCTTGGCAGACATCTGCAGAGCAGTGGGCTGGGCTACACCTAACACCTTTGTGGGTTTAGCCGAGAGTTATTGGTTATGAACAGGACAACTGGTAACTCTGAAATGGCAACTCTATGTGTTGTGGTGTGAACATTACAAAAATGCCTGAGTCTGGTTCTCAGATGTAGTGTCTCTCCTGGACGGCTCTCCATGAGACATTTCCATCCAGAGAGACCTCCTGTCTCAAGTGCAGGGGTCAATCTATCACCCCCAGCCACAGGTAACTGTTGGTCTGACCCCTGAGGAACACCAGGAGTTCCTTCCTCTCACCAGGGTTAGCCCCTGCTAGGTAAAGAATTCTTAAAGTGGCTCTTCTAGCATTGACAGGAAATCTGTCTGTCTGTAGCCTTCTCCTGCTTAGACTTTGCTCCTTTAATGCTAAAAGCTATGCCAGCTAGAACCTTAAAGCATTGTTTCATTTTTGTGTATTTTATGGCAATGCTAATCCATAAAAGTTTGGGCCAGAGTAATGACTCAAGTCCTGCTCTGGGAGTGACATTTTCTATGGTGATGATTACAGCCTTACTGATAACAACGAGGAGGAGGACAATCCGCTATTGCCTCAAGCATGATCCTAATGCAATATCACTTGTTTTCTGTGCCAGATTGCTCTAAAGCTGTTTATTTTCACAGGTGACTTGATGTGATACACCCACATACCTTGTAATTTTTTCATTACAGTGTTGATAGAACAAGGAGAAGGGGGTGAATCACACATGAGTCATACATCAATATATATATCAATATGCTTTTTTCTTTTAGCTTCTTTTAGCCCAAAAAACGATCTCGAAAATTGGTCATTGTTTGGTCCGTCGGATTTAGTCATAATTTAGCCCAAAAATCGACGTTGAAAATTGGTCTTTGTTTGGTCCGTCGGATTTGGTCGTAATTCACATCTGGGACATTTGCTCGTGGCACATCCTGATTTTGCCAAGTCCTAGTTGTCCTGAGACCAATATTTTTTATGATGACCCTGGGGCAACAACTGCCTCAGCCAATCAACGTTTATGACATCATCACTGTGTGCCCCCCTGCAGAGTCCGCCAAAAAAAATAAAAAAAAACAGTAACGCCCCTCGCAAATTCAAAAAAAAAACAAACAAAAAAACATTGCCCCAGCACCACTGTACCAATACCAAGAACGCAAGTGAAAAGGTAAGACAATGGCTTAATTTCTCCAAACAATTTCAGCAGTATATTAGTCATAGTGAAATTCATATTACTTTTTAGATTTGCGCTTTTTTGACCACGTTTTAACATTAGTTTAGGTAGTTAAGTTACCCTAATTAGCCGTTCAGCCTAGACTGATGTTAACTTCTGGCTCCAGTTAAGACAATCTAATAATTTTTGAAATTGATTTCTTTTTATAGTGTGCCTAGCTATCAAAGGGCTGCGATTAAATAGTGGCCTTGCGAGCTTATTTTCTGCCGGGTTATTAGCACTCGCACTGCCGCCACCGCAAATTTTCCTAATATTTCTGTCGTTAGCATATACTGTGCCACTGCCAATTTCTGTTGCGTCGCGTCCAGTTGCATTCAAGGACAAACGTCGGAAATGCGGAACAAAACAGCGCTTGTTTGCGCGCCGCACGGACCGTTCAGCTCGGTCCACCAACAGACGGTATTTGAGACGCTAGGCGATTCGCTGCGAGATCCAGGTAGAAACGATTGAGTTAGATTATGTTATCAGTCATCATTCATTTACTCCGTTACATATGAATATGTTGACCTCAAGTCATCACTGATTTATTCCGTTACATATGAATATGTTGACCTCAAGTCATCACCTATTTATTCCGTTACATATGAATATGTTGACCTCAAGTCATCACCTATTTATTCTGTTACATATGAATATGTTGACCTCAAGTCATCACCTATTTATTCTGTTACATATGAATATGTTGACCTCAAGTCATCGCGCATTCGTTACCATGAATATGCGCACGGCCTCCAAGTCATCACCTATTTATTCTATTATACATTATGAATAATATTTGACCTCAAGTCATCGCACTGATTTATTCTGTTACACATATGAACATGTTGATATCATCACTGATTTATTGTTATTTAATTATGTTGACCTCAAAAGTCATCACTGATTTATTCAATTCATATGAATAATATATGTTGGTATCAAGTCATCACTATTTATTCTGTTACATATGAATATATGTTGACATCAAGTCATCACCTATTTATTCTGTTACATATTAATATGTTGACCTCAAGTCATCACCTATTTATTCTGTTACATATGAATATGTTGTCCTCAAGTCATCACCTATTTATTCCGTTACATATGAATATGTTGTCCTCAAGTCATCACCGATTT